>CM072769.1:188423182-189678182 GCA_036936925.1 Cenchrus fungigraminus
TGCGTCGAGGCTAAGCAAGTCTGCGGTGGAATCGTGTTCGCTCGATGAGAATATCCGAAGACTGGACCATATTCCTTTGAGGTGTGTGTATCTTCATTTTAAGTTGTAGGGGTAGCGTGGTCATTTGCCTCCTCCGGTGGACTTCGTATAAATAGCGGAGAGGTGGATGGCATCTCTCTCTTGGACTCTAGGGTTTCCTCCCCCGGTAGATCGCTCTTGTCAGGGGTTGAGACCTGGACAGATCTGCAAGGGGGCTACCCAAGCGGTTTGCAGGTTAATGGAAAGGATCGGGAACTAAGAGCGTAGGTGGTAATTCACGTGATGAACTTGGAACACGACAAGTATGGCGAGGAACACAGAGACACAAGGGTTTAGACTGGTTCAGGACTCCGGAGAGTAAAACCCTGCGTCCAGTTTGGTGGTGGAATTATGAGAGAGAGAGCTGCCCCCGAGGAGGGCGCCCAGGCCGCTTATATTGGCCGACGACCTTGGGCTACAAGTCGGTTTCCATCTATCCTAGTCGGTTACAATATGAAAGTCTTATCTGAACTGCCTTAAACTGTCTGGACTGTCTTGACCTGCACTACAAGCTGTCTTTATGTCCTTGGGCTCACTCGTCAAGTCAGCCAGGGCCCACTGACAGGTCAGCGGGTCTTCTGGTAGGTTGGGGACGGCTGAGACCCTGGTCGGTGGGGACCCATGGGTACCCATGTCTCTCAGCTCTAGACTACTTCTTTTTCTAGTACTTTCTTAAGCTAGATTCTTGTACAGACTCTGACCTCTGGATGTATGGAAGCATTCGGCATTGTGATGATTTCTTAGCTCTTTGTGATTTTCGTGTCATTTTCGGTGCTATTTTTGGGATGTTTCGTTCTTCGCTCGATTCGTTGATTTGAGGGCGTTTTCTCTCGGATTTCTTTGAGGGGATCATGGGTGGATGCCTTGCGCATCTTTGTATGTGATCTTGACCCCTCAAACGCCGGGAAATCCCTTCGATTCGCGAGTTTTGGTTGGAGCCTGAGTTCTTGGTGGTAGTTCATGTGATCCGCGATTCCCGGCGGTTTAGTGAGTTAGAGGTCGAGATTTTTGGGGCATAACTTCATCTAGTGACGCTTCTCATCTCCCCCAAATATTGTCTCAAGAGCTCAAGCCGTTTGGGAGATCCGGTGATGACTTGGTGAGTTTTGCCTCCAATGTGCGTGCTGTTTCTGTTCTATTCGTGTCGTGCAGACAGTCCGCATGGCCTTGGCGGATAGTCCGCGTGACTGGTGTTTGTCGCAGTTCGTCACGTGTTCGTGCGATGTTGTGTTTCGATCTGTGACGCCCCTAGGATTTTGTTGCAGGCAGTTTTGCGAACAGTCCGCCGGTCAGTGATGGACGGTCCGCGTGGGCGAGTTTGAGCAGGTGCTTCTAGTGTTTTGGTCGGACGGTCCGCGAGGCCTACACGGACAGTCCGCGACACTGGCGGACAGTCCGCGTGGCTCAGTCGGACAGTCCGAATTTCTCGGTGCGTCTCTGGTGGTTCTGTTAGGGTTTTCAGACAGTCCGCGTAAGGGGTCCGAACAGTCCGCCCAGGTGCTGCGGGCGGTCCGCCCGTACTGCACGGACAGTCCGCGCCTAGCCTTTGCAGATTTGGCTAAGTGCTTTGATTCTTACTTTGTGCTTCCGCTTTTTGATTCGAGGCTTGTCTCCAGGACTTGTAGGCTTGTGTGTGCCTAGTCTGGAGCTTTTTTGGTGTGTGCGAGTGATCGGAGTGGCAATCGGGGTATATGCCGAGTTCATCCTTCGGAAAGAATTTTTTATCGGCTCTCATTCACTCCCCCTCTCTGGTCGCCTATTCGGTCCTTCACCAAATGCTAACCCTAGTCTTCTTCCACCTCCATACATCTCCTGCGCGCAGCCGCCATGACCGGTGGCTCCCACGCGCGCCCGCAGCCATGGTCGCCCCGCTGGCCCGCCGCGGCCTCCCGGCGGGCGCTGCCGCGGGCGTTCGCGGCCGTCGGCGGAGAAGAACCCAGAAATGATAGTTTTGGCTCAAAAAATGTTTCAACATTTTCAAAAAATGTTGCAACATTTTATAAAATGTTGACGAAAAAATAACTACAAATGTTGAAAAAAATGTTGTAATATTTTTGAAAAATGTTGCAACATTTTTTATTTAATAGGCATACATTTAGGTGGGCTGGAACTATTAGTTAGCAATCTTAGGTGGATTTTGGTGGGCTGGAAGTTTCATCTCTTATCCACCTTCCGGTAACTATATAGGAGCCCCCCCAGTCCTCACCATCAGGCTAATATGTAATTAGAAGTAATTCAGGGACATTATATTATTAAGACAATAAAAAAATTACACCTGATGCTCAATAAGGACTACTTGTGGTGATGTAATCCGTGCCACGGTTCATGCAGAAACTTGGATCAGAAAAACTAATCTGCGTGAGGAAGCAACTTCATCAATAGTTCTACTGAGTATTCTTCGGATCTTATGCTTTCAACCATAAATTATTCAATGACCAATTAAAGTTCTTATTTCCTAATGAAGAATGATACAAGGATGTGTCAGAGAGTAACATGTAACAGATTAAAAAAGTGAGTTATGCGCTTACAACCATAAATTATTCGTTCCTAATGAAGAATGATACAAGGATGTGTCAGAGATTAACATGTAACAGATTAAACAAGTGACTTATGCACTAGTACAAATCAAACGAAGACGGGACCAACTATCCATATGCAGAGAAGGATATTATTCTATACTTGAAAAAAGTGGAGACAAAAATTTGGTATGTCGTTTTCACCCTCTTTCACCCTCCACCCCTGCACCTTCACCCTGAGGATTCCTGCCGTCTGATCGAGCCGTCTGCTCTACCGCACGCTCCCCCCAACGGCCCCACCCCACCCCACCCCCACCCTCGACGCCACCGCGTCCCACACACCTTCTCAAACCTAGCGCCGATAGCTCCGCTTGCGCCCGCCGCCGCCCTCAGATGCCGCTGCTCCTCCCCCATCCTCGTGCCAACCAGCCACCTCGTCTTCCCCTGGACGCCGCCCGCCGTCGTCGGAAGCTTCGCCATGGATGACACCGCCGCCAGCTCCTCCCCCATCCTCCTGTCGGCCATCCACTTCGCCCGATCCACCAGCCACTGCCTCCATTAACATCGAGCCTGGCCCCTTCCCTATGACACACCAGATGCCGTCGTCGAATCAACACCGCACCTCACCAATTCCACCCGGATCGATCAACTACTCCTTCCTTGAGTTTGGCACCCCTGCATCAACTACTTCGTCCAACATCAGATCCCTGATTCCCTGGTAAGTCAATCACCTGATGAATTTGGTTAGTAAAATGATGGCTTTTTTGTTGAATTTGGTGATGTAGATCCGTCTGATTGACAAGAAGGCAGAGTACCAAATCCAGAAGCTTACCAACGCTGCTGATGACGCAACTACCCGAGATATTGGTGTGACATAGAGAGGCGAAGGGGAAGTGTGAGCATTCGGTTGAGGAAGACCCTTCTGAAGTATAGGCCAAATCCAGATACGATGGACACAACATCTGCTCCAGTGCTCCTGGTGGGCAGGTGATGTTTTTCACTTGCTTATTGATCAAACTTACATGAATTAATATTAATTAATCAAATAAGTTATCGATAGTGCTATGCTTATTTCAATCCTTGTGAGTTTTGGACTAAGAAGCAACACGTGAGGACAGAGCAGTAAATCAATGCTATTTGACAACACAGACACATTTAAAAAAAATTAAATTTTGGTAAGTGGAACAAGTATGTTACAGCTTGTAGCAAGTGCATATATTACATTGCTTGGAGCAATTTTGCCACTGTTTCACACCTTATCTAATTGTGTGCTTTGGGTTTGGAGATGGTACTGAATTTGAAACTTGATTTCTTGTTACGCTACTTTATAATTTCTCTACAACTTAATTCAATTGTGCACTTCTTTTTGTTCAGCATCAACATATGATCAAGATGTCTTCTGTGGTAATCTTGATGAGGGATCTTTGCAATGGATTCTCAGAAGCTCTGCATCGATATAGGGACCTTTTGTGTCACCTTTTCACTTACCTGGTAATCTTGTGATGTGGAGCAGATGCCAAAGCCACCTTGATTTATTTTTCAATAATCGCCATTCATGTTCCTGTATCATGCATCCTTATGGCCAGGCATCTCATACATCTGTCCTACCTATAAATGCAAGGGCTTTGCAGGTACCTGCTATCACCATAGGCCTTACCACTTACGTGAGTACTCATGTTTTGTTTTTGCTTGCATACATTTTCTATTATGCACCCAGTACTTTCAATTGGAAACATTTTTCCAATGTGACTAAGCATTGCATGCCATGATGAACAAAACTATGACTTGAAATATTTCCGTGCTTTCTAACAAGTTAAGTTTTCCTTTCAAGAAAAATAATGATACTTGATGAAACTTTGCTAAAACAGATGCAAACCGATGAACATGCTTTTCAATTTTACTGTATTTTTTGCAAGGCGATGGGGTATTCTGTAGTTTTGGAGACGAAAGTTAGCTCATTTATATTTATGTGCTGCAGTTTACTACTCAGCTGTAATTCTAATTAATTTCTAACCTTCAGTTTATAGTAATATGCCACTATGAACCCCCCACCCCCACCACAATTTTCTGGTCAAAAAATTCTAATATTGCCTTTCAATTTACAATCATAAATGTGAAAGCTTCACATGAGTAAATCTTAGCCTGCACAATGGCAATTGAATGGATCAGGTTGATGGTTGATAAAGTAGTGCTTCCATACCAGAGGTGTGGACTGTTGACGGTTCAATAACATGTCAAGGTTCACCGCAAGCGCACGGATAGCTTGTAACTTTTTTCATCTAGGGAAGTCCCAAGGTTCTTGTCAACCCAATGAGCAAGAGGATTACTAGCGTTTAACCTAACACTAATCTAGTTGATTGAAGACTTATGATAGAAAGATTAATCTATAAAGTAAAGACAAACTAACCCTAAATTACGTTAGAGAGAGATGAGAGGTGCACAAGTATGAAGGATGTATGCCCATGGAGTCTAGGTACTTGAAGATGCAATCACCCGAAACATGATAAAGCCCCAATCCAATCTATCTAAGCATGTGGACAAAGAATTAGGTGTTTCCCTTCCCTCGTACATGTCACTACGCGAAGGTAATCGGTACTAATCCTAATGAACATGGTATGTTGACGCGATCTACAGGAGCAACCTCGAAAGCATGGTAGCTAGCCTTAAACATTAAGCATCATTAACAAAGGTATGATAGACATATGATCCAAACAAGAGTGGGTGACTACACATCAAGTTCCGTTACAACTCCATGGACAAATGATAACTTTACCCCATCAAGACGCTAGGCATGGCACCGTTTAGCATGGTGGATGCCTCCGATGGAGCTTGATCCTCGTTGTCCTTCAACTCCGACGGCGTCGTGGCAAGGCCTCGGCGTCCTCCTTTCTCGTGGCAGCCTCCCTTGACCTCGGTGATGATTTCTCTTGAATGTTCTCTCCCTCGATCGACTCTCTCACTTGTGGTCAATCTCCGAGGCTTCTCTGTTCGTCTTTCACGAATGGCGGCTCTCGCAGGCAATTAGGGTTCCACATACTCAACACCGAAGAAAAGGGGCGGCGAATCGACGCTAGAAGAGGCTGAGCCGGACGGCCTGGGCCTTCTTCGGCCCGGTTCCGGTCCGTCTTGCTCCACGCTTCATCTTTTGCACTTTGGGTCTTTTGCTCCTTCAATTGTGGACTTTGGACATCGTTATCCCCGCAACCAAGTTGAGGAATCTTTATGCATGAACTTCCGGTCTTTTCATCTCGGTCCTCGGGAATTCTCCATTGAAGCACATTGGTCCTTGCCTCCTTTGGAGGCAAATTTGCACACGGTCGGAGCTCCTTGATTGACTTGCAACACGTCCTCCGAACTAAGTGCATCTCCCCTCATTAAGTACATGAATTCCTACAAAAATGCTACACTCCAAAATGCACATCCAACGGTGAACTTGTTATATCATTAGTATGCCTAGTGGCGGGTTAGTTCCAAAATGATGTTCAAACCATAACATAACAAGTGTTCTTGGTTGACGGAAATCGACCGCCAACATGGACCCTTGCTGTCTAGCATTAATTCTAGGTATGATACTGATGTCTTTTCCTGTCTTCCAATAAATCCATGGTTTGTTCTATTTTTTAGGTGTATTGCACCTGAGTTGCTTAGATCTTTCACTCAGGGTACCATAGTCATATGGTTGTGCTAATGAAAAGTTATAATTTATGTAGTAATGAGAGACAACCAATGAACCCACTCATATAGTATTATCTTTGCACTTTGTAGGCAATGGAATGTATTTTAAATTAGATTTCTGCCTTTGGTGCTCATGTGTTCATACTTCTGTCTTTGGTGTTTTAAATTATCTTAACCTGACACACCTATCCCTCCTAGAGAAAACTGAAGTTTAGGTGAGTTCATGTTATTTATTTTGGGAGAGGGTAGTGGAAGCCAGTTCCTAATATTTCTCTCAATATTTCTAAGCACTCCAATGTCTTTGTTGGCATGTCAGAACACAAGGCTCTTTGAAACCAGTCTATCATGTCTTTCATCAGGACACTTCAGTGTATGCTTATTCTGTTTATTGAATTTAGATGACCCCATGGGTTGTCACGACAATTGTACTAATACAGCTGATAGGTATAATTCCTTTTGTTTTTAGTGCTTTTGCATGTCTTATTCTTCTGGGTGCAAATCTAATAGGTATAACTCCCTCAAGCATCGATCCTCTCCCAGTTGGGCATGTATTACAGGTTCAAAAAGCCGTTGAGGATAATATCACTGTTAGTATACATGGAAGTCTGTGGTGGGTGGTCATCTGGAGGAGTATACGTAGCAAGCCGACCGGTGACTGTGCTGGTGTTTGCCTCCTGGAGTATGAACCATCTTAGTCGGGCATACGCACTCGTGATGCTATGTGGACAAAGTGATTGTGCTAGGATATGGAGCTGAGATCAGTTCCTTGCTTCCGCTTTGATTTGAGACATTGATAGTAATGCTAAAATATATGTTCCTGCTTAAATCATGTAAACTATTCAAACCATGTTTCTTTGTTGTCATGTAATAGTAAGCTCTCGTAGCAAAGCACATGTATGGTAAGATAAAGATTTTAGTTGACAATGATATGTACATAAGGAAAAGTATTTGCCTCTTCTTGATACTTGTACATATATTTCATATGAATTCTTTTGTTGCTTGTGGATAAAATTTGTGTAACGTTCGGGCACTTTCCTAGTTTATAAGATAGGAGAGTGGAAAACAGAGTATCGACTGTTACGGTGGCCAGAAACAGAGTTGGTGCAGGCAGGCACCGGGACTCGTGTATGTGTCAGAGATTAACATGTAACAGATTAAACAAGTGACTTATGCACAAGTACAAATCAAACGAAGACGGAACCAACTATCCATATGCAGCGAAGGACATATATATATATATATCAAGATAGGAGAGTGGAAAACAGAGTATCGACGAAACAGAGTTGGTGCAGGCAGGCACTGGGACTCGTGGAACTAGCAGTTGTTTAGGAGTATATGACTGGCGTCTGAATCTCCTGTCGAAAGCAGCACACTTGCAGTGGAGTTGAACTCCTGCACCGACGGCCTGCTTGTGATGCCGGTGTGCAGCAGCAGCGCCCACAGGAGCGTGATGAGCTCGCCGCCCCGCTTCAGGGCCTCGATATGGGCCTTGACATTGTCGGAAGGCGCGAGGTAGAGCAGCATCTCCGACCAGAAGTCGGAGAGGAGCGCCCACACCTCGTCTTCATCTTCCTCCTCCAGCTGCTTTGCAAGCTTCGCGCCATTGATGAGCACCTGGTGGGAGTCTTGGCTGAAAGTGTCGAGCAGGTGTTGGTACAAGGACGACTCAACACCGCTGCACTTTGGTGCCTCCTCGATGAGTTTCTTCACGGCCTCGTAGCGGCGTGTGATCCAGGCTGGCTTGTCCGGCAGCAGCTCCGGAGCCTCGGCCACCAGATACATGCAGTAGCGCGACAAGAGGTAGGCGACGACGACCTTGCTCTTGCTGTCGTCGTTGGCCCCCGGCGTCGTCGTCGAGGGAGAAGGAGAACCGGAGCGGCGGCATTTCATGTCGAAGAGGGTGGTGGCGATGTGCCACACAATGATAGCATCGGTGGTGGTGTCGATGCCGCCGTCGCCGTGGCACGCCCACATGATGTCGCTGCCACGTGCGAAGGCATGTCGACTCAGCTGGCCGCCGCCGCCCCTCAGTGACTTGAGGATGGCCTCCTTCACCGCGAGGGGTACCTCGATATTCTTGTCATCGTGGTTGTTCCGCAGTCTGGGTTTGCAGGCTCTCAAGCGGCGGCTCCACGCACATGGCTGCTGCACGACGAAGAGGTCCGGCTTTAGCATCTGCGTCTGCCGGATCTTATCGTGGCAAAACTCCGTGGTCTTGCATCGTCTGAGCAGCCAGACCAAGAACCTACGGATGCGGTGGTGTCGGGACCGGACGATGTGCCCAATTATGCTGATCTTGGTCCAGTTCGAGCGCACGCTAGCGATCATCTCCCTGATCTCGAGGTAGGCATTCACCAGCGTCAGAACAATCTGAAGCAGCACCAAAGGGTTCCTGTAGTAGGCGTAAGAGGAGGAGCCTACTACGATCGGGTAGACCAGGAGGGCCAGCGCTAGCACGAGAAACGAAGGGAAGATGATGAGGGAGAGGAGGAAGTGGAGAGCCGCGGCCGTCGTCCCCAAGGAGGCCACGGGGAGAGCCGAGTGGAAGAAGTCACTCGCGAACCAGAGCTCGGTGGCGATCACCGTGAAGACCCTCTTGTGGTCGCCGTCTTCGTTTTCGCCCGCGGCGAGCAGGAGCCCGTCGCAGACGAAACGGAACGCCCAGCTAGAGCCAGCCTCGGCGGTGAGCTGGTAGCCGGCGAACCGCCTGCGCAGACACTTGAATAGGGCGAAGGATAGGCAGAGATCCTTGTCCTCCGCCCGGAGGTGACGACTGTCCCAGACACGGTCCAACGTGACCAGCCTACTACGACTCCCTTTGCCACCACCTTGCAGTGCCAGTGACGAAGGCTTGACATGGTACCCTAGCGGGGTCTCATCCACATCCTGGTTCCTTTCCCCCGTCACGATGAGACGGGGTATTGCAACTGCAGCAGGGAGCTGCTGGGCCGCCGCCGCCGCCATCTCGCTCTCGACTTCTTCCCGGAGCTGCAGCATGTAGCCGTCGATGAGCTGCACGTTGCGGCCGAGCGCGAAGGAGGCGGTCGCCTTCTGGAAGGCGGCGAACCTGAGCACCGCCCTGCAACCACCAAGTATCCACAGCGGCGAGATCAGCACCGTCACTACTAGCAACAAGAGGCCCTTGCGCGTGGACGTCGACTGCTTCACGATGGTGCTGAATATGTTGTAGATGACAAGCGCAGCCACCCAGAACGTGTTGATGAAGCTCTCCGTGGACGGCCGGATCTTGAGGCTGTTGACGTCGTTGTCGCCCGCCGCGGGCGAGGCCACCGCAGCCACGGCCATGGCCGCCATGTCGGCCTTGGCCCTGAGGAACTGGACGAGGATGACCAGCACCAGTACGGCCGTGGCCTTGCCGCCCGCGGACGGGATGTAGGTGGTCAGGTAGGACAAGACGGACGTCATCAGCGGGGAGTAGGTCGCCGACAGGCTCCAGAGCAAGAAGCGGCTCGCCCGATTGCCGCTGCGCCGCTGACGACGAGAGCTGAGCAACAGCAGCAGTGGGCCGTGGAAGGCGACCACTGCAAGAAGAACGGTGGCCCTGATTTCTGGTTTGCCAAGCTCACTACTAATGGCAGTCGTGTTCTTCATACCCAACAGCTTGGAGAAGATGATATAGGAGGAGTATGATGTATGGAGAGGACTACCTAATGCAGAACGCGTTTCTATGTACTATATATAAAGGGAAATTTCGCTGTGCGACATCGGACAAACGTGTTATTTGTTGATGGACACTTGGACACTGCCAACTCGGAAATATGCCCAATACTATTATAAAACTGTGTTTCTTTGCTGCCGGGGACACCGCAACCACTGAAATAAGAAGTCAAAGTTGTGTTTTTGTGACCGTGACGCTGTCCTAAACGAATTCTATTACCAAAATAGAGGGAGTAAGCATTTTTTATGACATGACAACGTATTTAAGAAGAGACAAAAGAAATTAGTGTCATCTAGATGATCAGCTCGTTGTCCTAAACGACTTCTATTATCACAACGGAGGGAGTAAGCATTTTTTATGACATGACAACGTATCTAAGAAGAGACAGAAGAAATTAGTGTCATCAAGATGACCAGCTATATCTTTGAGTCGTAAAATCTGTTGACACTCAAAACTGGCAGCTAAGACAGATCAGGCTGGGCCAGCCGGTCAGACCGGAGTACCCCGAGTCCGAGTAGAGTTTGAGAGTCCAGATAGATTTCGAGTTGTAAAATAATTCCTTGCGGGACAAGACCAGAGCCGTGACCGATTTTGAAGCTATCACCCAATCCAACATTCAATTTACTACTTTTTATCTCTAAATCCTAGTTTTTTCAATCCCTTTGCTTTCCTCCTTCGTTTCCACGGCGGTTGATGACGTTCTGAGTGGCATACCGATTTCAGAGCAACCCTAGATGTGTCGTCCCTCCCGGGGTAGTGAATTTAGGTTTTCGGCTACGCTTCTGTCTAAGGCGATTAGACCAGCCCTCCACGTGGTTAGACCGGCCCGTGCCGGAAGCTTTTGACGAGTTGATTCCCGACTTCCGCACGATCTAACACACTTCCGTATTTGACCGGAAAAAGTGTCAACAAAATCAAATGTATATGAAACTCTATAATAAAACTTTGCATTGAGAGAGAGGATTTCATACAAATTTTATTTAATAATGCAATATGTCATCGCAGCCTTGGAAACAATAAATTGAAATCTACCACTGAGTTTCAGCGCCACTAATCATGGACATTCGCTCTGCTTGGCCCCTGAGTCAGGGCCGACGACTTGACTGAGCACGCAGACACACACATCACGTGCATTGCATGCTGCCAAGATCTATCTCAATTTGCGTCGTTCTGTCCATCAATAATGCCGGGAGCTAGCTGCCTAACAGTCATTTCATGTTGAGAGCGAGAGTAGTGAGAGTTATTTATTTGGTTGGAGCGTGTGCAATTGGAGCTTAGTAGTCGTTTAAATTGGATTCTAGCTTTTTTTTTTTTACATCAAATTGGATTCTAGCTTAGCTGCAATGAGTATCTCGCTTTGCTTGTCCAAGTGGCCGCGTGGGGGCGACGACTTGACTCGGTGGCCGCGCAGGTCAAGATCTCCTCCATCCATGTGCTGTCGTCCTCTATGCTGCAGTCCCACGATTGCTTTGGAACGGATCTTTGCGCTACCGTGCTCGTTGTTTTTACGGTGCCCCGTGGCTTGAACACCGGCGAGGACGACCTGTCGCTGCCTGCCCCTGGCGAGGTTCGGGCGGTCTCTATGCTGCAAACTGTGGGTGAAGTTCAAGAGAACCACTTAAGCAAAAATTTATATGTAGAAACTATCCTATACAATGGAAGATTCTTCCAATAATAAATACTAACTTAATTTATACTTCAATTCTCTCTCTTCTGCTTCTCTCCAAACTCAAGAGTGCGGATGGTGACACATGAACAAGCGGCTTGCATGGCCGCCGGTGAGCTAGCGCGGTGGTGGCCAAAGAATCTTCGCGGCGGATGTCGAGTGTGTGGCGGCTTGCTCCTCGCCGAGGTCAACGTCCTGCTACATCAAGCCCAACCGCGGTGTGGGCAGACACGGTGGCTCGCCGACGGTCTGCTCCAGCAGGCGGGTGTGGTGGCTTGCTCCAGTAAGCGTTTGCGACTGTTGGAATAAATAGACCTTGACCTTGAGCTATTTATTTTAATAATTAAAGAATTAAATTCAATTGTTTTAATGATAAAGAAAATAAAAGTGAGTAATACCGTGCGGGTATTTGAGGAGTCTTTTATTCGACTTAAGTGGTATATCGAGCGTACACAACTTGTGAAGTTGAATAAGAAGACTGGTGTCGGTGTCCAAATTAGCACCGGCACCAACTAGTGATTTGCGCTGAGATCAGCTCCTCGATGGTCGGTGCTAGCTAAGATGACACGGGGGTTTATCCTGGTTCCGACCACGCGGCCGTACGTCCAGCAGATGTGCTTTCGCACTTGTATTAGCTTGCACCGGTGGTGCCTGTAGAGGGGGGCTACAAGCACGGTGGGAGAGGAAGAAATTCCCCCTAGTCCCGACTAAGTGATTGAGCCAAGTGCCAATATCTAGAACAAGATGGCGAGTTATGCGCGGTGAGCGTGTTGCGTCTTCCTCTTCGCGCAGGGGGCTCTGCCTATCCCTTTTATAGGTCAAGGAAGGGCAGTTACAACGATTGTAGTTGGCACAGTGGCTGCGTACTAGCAGGTATGGCACTGGCGGTCTTGTCCTGCACGTCATGGTTCCTGGCGTGAGTTGGCGCCCTCCGGCTTTCGCGGGCGGCGCGGCAGTTACTGTGACCTGTCCTGCTTTGACTTCGAGGGGCTGCCCCTGCTGAATCGAGGGCCTGACCACCGGGGGAAGGACCGGAGTTGGTGGTGTGGGACTGTGGCGCGTCACCGGCCTGTCCGCACAGAGCTGCTCAGCTCATTGCACAGCACCGGGAATGGCGGCACAGCGCCCGGGATGGCGGTGCAGCGCCCGGGATGGTCGCGCTGCGCCAGAGTTGGCGAAAGGGACGCGGCGCATGCCGCCCCTTCGGCGGCGCCGGTCGAGGCGTGCGCCCGCACGTCGCCTGTACACCTTTCGAGGGTGCCCCATACCCTTTTGAGGGTCTCGCCGCAGGGGGAGGACGGGAGCAGGTAGCACAGCGCCGCGGAGTGACGCCGGTCTGTCCGCACAGGGCCAGGCATGGCTGCACAGTGGCGTGTTAGGCCGTACTGTGGCGGTGTCAGGCGCCCTGGCTGTGTCAGTCGCGCGGCGTGGGGGAAGATTCACCCTTGACTTCGGCGCCCCGCTGTGGGGCTGGGCATTAAATGCCGCTGCCGGACGGAATGGGGATGGCTGCCCGCTCGAGGGGGGCCGAACCCCTCGAGCGAAGCGGAAACCTGCTCGAGGGACCGAAGCCCCCGAGCGAGGCCGGAACCTGCTCGAGGGACCGAAGCCCTCGAGCGAGGCGGAAGTTCGCTCGAGGGACCGGAGCCCTCGAGCGAGACGGGAGTTCGCTCGAGGGACCGGAGCCCTCGAGCGAGACGGAAATTCGCTTGAGCCGGAGCCCTCGAGCGAGGCGGTCGAGCGGGCCTTCTCGGCGCGGCTGCTGCCGGGCCGAAGCAGGCCGTGGGCCCGTGATGTCCTGTGACCGGGGCTCGAGGAACGGTCCTTGGGCGGATTGCGTTTAACGAGGGGGTTACCCCCTTAGTTAGGGGACCCCTAATGACTGTCCTCGACAGTAGCCCCCGAGCCTTTGCCGGAAAAGGGACCGTTCGGGCAAAGGATGTCGTTCTCGGGCGCCATGTACGAGTTCGTCCTCTTGTGATCGTGCACGTTTTTCCTGTGGGGGCGCGCTAGCGCACCCGCGGGTGTAAGCCCCCGAAGCCCTGCAGGAGTGTGTGCACTCGTGTAGGGGTTGAACACGTAGGGTGATGCGGCTCGCCTTGCGTTTGTTTCAGCCGGTCTCGGCGGTATTTCAGCCGGCATCGGCAATCTACACAGGTGGGGGGCATCGTGTTGACCCTAGATGTTTCGAGTAGGCTGACCGTTTTCAGGGGCGCAACCCTAGGTAGGTTGATGCAGCGATCATCGAGGTGGTCGTGGTGCGAGGAGCCCCCGAGCCCTGGCCCAATCAGGGACGATCGGATGAAGACTCTCGGCTTTATTACGACCCTCGTCACCCTTCCGCAGGGTAGAGGGGTGAGGCAAATCGTGCTACCCTCGAGCGGGCGACGAGCAATGATTGCCTCGGCGAGCTGTTAACGGATAGTTCAAGTGGGTGTCCGTGCCCCGTTCGATAGGGGTCGGCTCGTGGTCCGGAGACACGTCCATGTAAGTGCTTGCAGAGGTTTACCAAGCAGGGCTCGGCCCCGTTCGCTAGGGGCCGAGGGCGCGGAAGCACTCCCTTGATGGGATCCCTCGATTGGCTATCTCTGTCTTGGCCTTGAACACGATATGTGGGGCGCCCCCGAACTTCGCGTTCGGGGCCAGGCTCGATTGCGCGCGCCCTGATCGTTCCTGACTCTGTCGATCTGAGGCGCCTGTTCGAACCCGTCGAGGGTCAGGCTCCGTACCTCTGATCAGTAGGGCAGTTGCGGGGGCGCCGGGCGCTCCCGTCTTGGCGGACCTGTGGCGCTCGCCGATCCGTCATCGAGCCGAGCTTTGAACCACTGATCAGTATGTCCCCGAGTTGAGGGGCATCTGCGGCACCCGTCGTACCCTCAGCGGGCCGGGCCTCGAGCCGCTGATCAGTAGAGCCCTGCGGGCCTGAACCCCGGGCTTCCTCGAGTTCGTCATCGAGGGTATGCTGACGGGCCGTGGCCCTGTGGCCTCAACCTGTTTCGGATCGGGGTGCCAGCCGCATCCCTTCGAGGGATCAGACCTCAAATCCCTAGCTCGGGGTTTCCTGGGGCTTTCCTTATACGAGAAGGGATCCCCGGTGTGCGAGAATCTGTCCGCGGGACGGTTGGCTGCCGCGCCCACTCGATCGTGGCTGACGTGGCACGAGGCGGGCAAGGCGGGCGCGCCTTTTAAGGTGACACGACGCGGGCGATGCGCGACGGCGATAAGACGGGACGCGGCGTCCCTTGGATTACCGTGCGGTAATCATGGCGCACGCGCGTGCGCGCGGTAGTTTCGGCGCGGTGGGGCCCTACCGTCAGCGACAAGTTGTACCCACCGCGTTAACTGCCGCCGCCCGCTGCGTTTCCGGGGGCTCCACCCCTTCCTACTCTTTAAAAGTAGGGGAGCGCGGGGGGAGCGCCTCACCTTTGCCATTTGCGTTCGCCTCTTGCTCATTGTCTTTCTCATCGCTGCGCATCCCGCCGCTTCGGGTTCGCTCGTGCTCCACCGCTCCGCATTCGCTCGCGCTCCGCCGCTCCCATCATGTCTGCGGTCCGAGTGCTGGATGCTCATCTGTGGCCCCGGTCGTCGGTGGACCTGCAATCCATGGAGGGGCTTGTCGCCTGCGGTCAGTTGGCGCCGGCTGGCGACGAAGTGAACCCGGCGTGGATCATCCCGCCGGCGTCGCACCGGGAGCCGTCCCCTCCGCCGGGCTACGTCGTGAGTTTCATGCGGCAGCCTCCATGCACGGGCCCCGCGAGCAAGTTCGTGCAGGGGTTGTGCCACCACTACGGGGTGGAGCTTCACAACTTCGCCCCCAACGCCATTTCGCAGGCGGCTTCCTTCGTCGTCGTCTGTGAGGGGTTCCTGGGGATCCCGGTGCACTGGGACCTGTGGATCCACCTCTTCTGAGGAAAGCTCCACACGCTCGCCGCCGGGGAGAGGAGGACGCGCCGGGCCGTACGCGCCGGCGGCCTTACATTTGTAGTGCGCGACTCCCAGAAGGAGTTGTACCTGCTCTGCACGATGACGACGAACAACGCCGACTGGGAGAAGGGTTGGTTTTATCTTCGCAACGTCGGCGCCGGGCTCCCGCCGTACACCGGGAAGGTGGTGAAGGAGAGACCAGTGTCTTGGGCGCATGGGGTGTCGCCCACGTCGAGGCAGGCGAGGCTCTGGCCTCTCACCAACGCCCTGCGCCAGTTGGCGAACGTCGGGCTGACCGTGGCGGCCGTCATCGCCAACTTTCATCTCCGGCGGGTGATCTCTCTCATGGAGAGGGAACTTCTCATCTTCGAGATGAGGAGCGACGCCGACCCCGCGGCCCTGGCGCGCTCGCGGTTGCTGGAGGAGCCGCTCCCTCAGGCGTACACGGCTACGAGGGCGAGGCGCGCGGTGAACCTCAAGGTGGTTCCGCACAGCGACGACGACTTGTGGTCGTTCGCGATGCTCCCGGATGTCGACCTGGTGAGACTTGATTTCTTGTTTTTGTATGTCTTATTCCGGTGTTCAATCTAACTGTGGTCACCGGTGACAGGGGGTGCGCGTCAACATCCCCACCTCAGATCCGCCGACGCCCAGGTCGCACGCTGCCAACCGCGCCAGGCAGCAAAGGGAGAAGGGCCTGGCGGACCAGGCGAAGGAGAAGAAGGTCCGGAGGTAGGAACACCTCGATAGGTACAATGAGGAGTACCTGTTGAGAGAGCAACAGGGTCTCTCCCCCCCCCCCCGCCGGAGCCGATGGACACGTCTTCGGACGAGGAGGAGAGCGAGGGGGAGCAGACCATCTCCGACAGGTGGGAGGCCGCGCCGCCCCCATCGTCGAGGGACGAAATGGTCCTTGCGGAGCCCGTTCGAGGGGCAGATACGGTGCCCCTCGATGAGGGAGCACCGTCAGAGGTGCCGGCCGGGTCTGGGGTGGCGCCCCCAGAGTCCTCGAGGAAGCGTAAGCGGGGCTTCTCCGGCATAAGGTGAGTCGCATTTTGCTCTCCGTGTTCTTGATATCATGTATCGGACAGCTCATTCTTCTTCTCTTCCGTTGTTAGGACGGCACCTGCTGTCCCTGGCCTTGCGCCCATCAAGGCGCTCAAGGTGGGGGTGCAAGACGCGCTGCGCATGACGAGGCCCCGCTCGGCGAGGACCTCGCGGGCGACGGCGAGTACAGCAGCGGCGGGTGAGGTGTCGCGTGTCGCTGCCGCGGCCACAGGGCCGCAACGGCGGGAGGAGGCAGCGGCAGATGCCCCGCGGGCGGCGGTGGCCTGCGATACCCAGTGGGGGCGAGAGCAGGCCCGTGCCGCAAGTCGGGGACCTGAGGGCTACGGACCGGCCGGGGCTCCTGCTGATGGTGGTTCGGCCCCCAGCGGGGGTCGAGCGGCGGTGGCAGACGCGCCAGCCCCTAGGCCCGCGCCCGAGATGCTGGTGGTGCGATCTGACGGCTGTGTGATGCCGCAGGCGCCAGCGACCGGTGTTGGGGCGTCGACGTCCAGCGTCGTGGCCCCGTCGTACAGGGCCAGCGCGCCGCAGTGGGAGCAGAGGCTCCAGCTTCCCAGAATTCCACCACGTCTGGTGGAACAGGCGAGGTCGGAGGGGGAGCTGTGGCGGGAGTTCGGTGGCCTCGGTGCCTCCCTTCAGAACGCCCTTGACAATGCCCTCCAGCTTCACAGGGGCAGGTCGCTCCAAGTCTTTCGAGTAAGTGTGTTTGCCCAAGGGCCGCTTGGTTCGCTTTCCTCGTTTGCGTGCCTTTCGTCTGCCTTTCTTTCTTCTTTCTCTCCTTCCGCATCCGCAGGAGTTGGAGGGGCAGGCGGGCAAGAGGTTCGCCCACATTGCTGAGCTGAGCTCGGACCTCGACTGGTACCGGGCGCAGTACGACGCCCTGGACGTGATGGTGGAGGCCCTGCGGACGGACAACGGCTGGCTCGAGTACAACCTCCTCCGCGTGGAGGAGGAGCGTGACTCCCAGCGGGCCGCGGCGG
Organism: Cenchrus fungigraminus; assembly: GCA_036936925.1. Taxonomy (NCBI): domain Eukaryota; kingdom Viridiplantae; phylum Streptophyta; class Magnoliopsida; order Poales; family Poaceae; genus Cenchrus; species Cenchrus fungigraminus. The sequence goes on from CM072769.1 coordinate 188,440,766, forward strand.
CGCAGAGGACCAGGGAGGCCGAGGGGTTGAAGGTCGCGCTCCAGAGGAAAGAGGAGGCGCTGACGGCGGCGAATGAGGAGCTGCGGAAGGCGCGCGCGGCGCACGCCGAGGTCCAGGCTGCGTTGGCGCAGAAGGAGACGGCCCTCACCGAGGCGCAGGCCCAACTCCAGCAGGATCGCGCCACCCTCGAGGGAGCGAGGTCTTGGCAGACCCAGGCTGAGCAGAAGACCCAGGAGGTCGAGAAGCTGGGCGCCGCTCTGCAGGAGAAGACCGAGGCGCTCACCGTGGTGGAGGGCCAGCTCCAGCAGGAATGCGCCGCGCGCGTAGAGGCGCTGACCCAACTTCAGCAGGAGCATGCCGCGCTTGAGGATGCTCGGTCCGCCTTCCAGCGCGAGCACTCAGCGCGAGAGGAGGCGCAGTCCCAGCTCCAGCAGGAGCATGCCGCACTCGCCGAGCGGCTTACCGAGGCCCTGGTTCAAGAGAGCGTCACCGCGCGAGGCCCTGAGGTCTGCCGTCGGGGAGAAGGATGCCTCGATTCTGCAGCTACGGCAAGAGACTTGAGCCACGCGTACGGAGCTCGAGACAGAGAGGAAGCAGGTCGAGGGTAAGTTGCGGCCCCCGAGCCGTTATTTATCATTCAGGCTCGTCGAGATTCACTCTCGACTCACCTTTTCTCATCCTAGGACTACGGAAGGCTCTGGGGGAGTCGGCGACGCAGGCGGAAGCACTCCAGGCGGCCTACATCTCGTCGTAGCAGGAATTCGCGACCTTGGAGCGGGCGGCCCTCGAAGCGTGTCAAAGCATCAACGAGGGTACCGGCTTGTCAGGGAGCTCGCTGGCGAGTCGCCTTCGGGCTCTGAGCGGCCGCGTCGTCGAGTGCATGAAGGGTGCTCTCCGTCTCGGTGTTCAGAAGACCCTCGGCATGGTGTCAACGCACTATATCATCGACTTCGCAGCGCTGGCCGCGGGGTACGTCGTCGTGGATGGCCTCGACGATGATGGAGTGCAGGACGCCCTGGAGCAGGCCGATGCTGCCGCCGCCGATGCCGCCGCCGATCTCGCCGACGTGTTCGAGGAGGACCTCTTTCCGAACGCTACTCCTGTGGGTCCCCTCGAGCCCTGAAAGTAGCTGGGCGCCGAAGCCCTTAGGTTGTGGTCGAGATTCGAGCCAGGTGGCTCATGTAATTAAACAAGCCATCTTTTGAAGTTTGTGACTTTAAGTGTGGCTCGTTTTATGTATGATGTTGAGTCTTTCCCCATCGCCTAGGCAGATTTCAGCTGGGATCGATCGTTTTCGCGAGTAACTCGAAGGTGAGTTGGTGAGAGGGAGGTCGTATCCTGCTAGAGGCATGGGCCGTCCCCGGCTTGTCCGGCTTTACCTTTTAGCTACTCGCGCCCTGCCTTTGTCTGCCTAAGCTTTCGAGGTGCGAGACGCTTAGCATTTTCAGAAAAAAGGTTCTTTGAGAAAAAATGGGACCGTTTAGGGGGGTGCCCCCCATAGTGGCCCCCGAGGGGGACTTGGTTTTTAGAGGAAAGCCGAGTCTCCCTTGTCTTTATTCACAACCTTAACGTATATACAACCGGCTTGGGTGTCGGATATGCACAAAATGACTTAGAACTTAAGGGTAGAAGCGACATAGCTGTTGGATGTTCCAAGCGTTGGCAAAGACTTCGCCCTTCTCGTTCGCGAGCTTGTACGTGCCGGGCTTGAGGATCTCGGCAATGATGTACGGCCCTTCCCACGGCGGCGTGAGTTTGTGGCGTCCCTCGTTCTTCTGTTGGAGTCGGAGCACCAAATCCCCCTTGTTGAGGTTTCGAGGCCGGACTTTGTTCGCTTGGTAGCGTCGCAGGGATTGTTGGTACTTCTCGAAGTGTAGGACTACCACGTCTCGGGCCTCGTCGATGCAGTCCAACACGTCTTCGCGATCTTGTAGGTTCTGCCCCTCCTGGTATGCTCTGACCCTCGGGGACCCATAGTCCAAGTCCGTGGGGAGCACAGCTTCCGCGCCGTAGACCAGGAAGAACGGGGTGAGACCCGTGGCCCTGCTCGGGGTGTTCCTGAGGCTCCAAACGACTGACGGCAACTCCTGAATCCACTTCCGGCCAAACTGGTTGAGCTTGTTGAATATCCTTGGTTTTAAGCCTTGTAAAATCATGCCGTTGGCACGCTCTACTTGGCCATTAGTCTGTGCGTGTGCCACAGTAGACCAATCCACGCGGATGTGGTAGCTGTCGCAGAACTCTAAGAACTTCTTGCCAGTGAATTGGGTGTCGTTGTCCGTTATGATGGAGTTGGGTACCCCGAAGAGGTGCACGATGTCCGTGAAGAACAACACTGCCTACTCGGACCTGAGGCTGCTGATGGGGCGGACCTCGATCCACTTTGAGAACTTGTCGATGGCCACCAGTATGTGGGTGAAGCCCCCGGGCACCTTTCGCAAGGGCCCAACCATGTCCAGTCCCCATACGGCGAACGGCCATGTGATGGGGATGGTTTGCAGTGTGTGAGACGGGAGGTGGGTCTTCCGCGCGTAGTACTAGCATCCTTCGCAGGTGCGTACTACCTCGTTGGCGTCGGTGACCGTCGTCAGCCAATAGAAACGCTGGCGGAACGCTTTGCCCACGAGGGTACGCGGGGCGGCATGGTGACCGCATTCGCCCGCGTGGACGTCCTGGATCAACTCCCGTCCCTCGGGGATGGAAATGCAGCGCTGCATGATCCCCGAGGCGCTGCGCTTGTAGAGCTCGCTGTCAATGACGACGAAGGACTTGGCCTTCCTGGTGATACGCCTCGCCTCGGTTCGGTCCGGGGGGAGTTTGCCTCGGTCCAACCAGGGAAGGTACTCGTCGCGCCAGTCCCGCGGAGGGGGCAGGAGGTTGTCGATCTCCATCGCCTCAGCCTCGTCCGCCTGGGACCGTTCGAGGTTCGAGTTCTCGAGTTCCTCGTTCGAGGGGTCCTCGTCCATGGGCTCGGCGCCCGTGGCCTTCGGGTGGCTAGCCCACGAGGCTTTTCTGGAAGCTTCAGCAGATTTGTCGAGATCGATGGAGGGCTTGGCGAGGTCGTGGGAGAAAACGTTTGGGGGAACGGTGATCCGCCCCGAAGCAATCTTGGCCAGCTCGTCCGCCTCTTCGTTGTACTTGCGCGCGATGTGGTTGAGCTCGAAGCCAGAGAACTTGTCTTTGAGTTTACACACTGCAGCGCAGTACGCCTCCATCTTCTCGTCGTGGTAGCTCGCGTTCTTTATCACCTGGTCGATGACCAGCTGAGAATCTCCCCGGATGTCAAGGCGCTTGATGCCGAGCTCGATGGCAATGCGGAGGCCGCCGAGGAGGGCCTCGTACTCCGCCATGTTGTTTGATGCAGGGAAATGCAAGCGCACCAAGTACCGTATGTGCTCCACGAGGGGTGAAACAAAGAGCAAGCCCGCGCCTACGCCCGTTTTCATCACTGAACCATCGAAGTACATGGTCCAGCACTCGGCTTGAATCTGAGGGGTGGGCAGCTGAATGTCGGTCCACTCAGCCACGAAGTCCGCCAAGACCTGCGATTTGATCACCTTTCGTGGTGCGTAGGTGAGTGCCTCACCCATGAGCTCCACGGACCACTTTGCTATCCTACCCGAGACGTCCTGGTTGTGGACAATCTCCCCCAGAGGGAAAGAGGACACCACGGTGACAGGATGAGCCTCGAAGTAGTGCCGCAGCTTGCGCCGCGCGAGCACCACCGCGTAGAGCAGCTTCTGGATCTGGGGTATCGTGTCTTGGTATCCGACAACACCTCACTGATGTAGTAGACCGGCCTCTGGACTGGCAGGGCGTGGCCTTCTTCCATCCTTTCTACCACGATGACCGTGCTGACCACTTGGGTTGTGGCGGCAACGTAGAGATACAACGGCTTGCCTTCCTGGGGCGGGGTCAGAATCGGAGCATGGGTGAGTGTCGCCTTTAGCTTGTCGAGGGCCTCTTGGGCCTCGGTGGTCCATGAAAAGCGCTCACTTTTCCGCAGCAGTCGGTACAGGGGCAACCCCTTTTCGCCGAGGCGCGAGATGAATCAGCTCAAGGCTGCAAGGCAGCCCAGGACCTGTTGTACCCCCTTCAGGTCGCGTATCAGCCCCATCCGTTCGAGGGCCGACACCTTCTCCGGGTTGGGCTCTATACCTCGCTGGGAGACAATGTAGCCTAAAAGCATGCCGCGAGGCACCCTGAAGACGCATTTTTCGGGATTTAACTTAACCCAGTTTGCCCGAAGGCACTCGAACGCAATGCACAAATCGTTCACCAGGTCGCCCACCTTTCTGGATTTAACTACGATGTTGTCGACGTATGCCTCAACGATCCGCCCGATGTGATCCCCGAAGACGTGGAGCATACATCTCTGGTATGTCACCCCGGCATTTCGGAGACCGAACGGCATTGTTACGTAGCAAAACATCCCGAATGGTGTGATAAAGGAGGTCGCGAGCTGGTCGGACTCCTTCATCTTGATCTGGTGGTAACTGGAGTACGCATCAAGGAAACATAGCAACTCGCACCCCGCGGTGGAATCAACTATTTGGTCAATCCGTGGCAAAGGAAAAGGAACTTTAGGACATGCTTTATTCAAACCGGTATAGTCAATGCACATCCGCCACTTCCCATTCTTTTTCTTAACTAGTACAGGATTAGCTAGCCACACTGGATGAAACACTTCCTTGATGAACCCGACCTCTAAGAGCCTTCGCAGCTCTTCTCCAATCGCCCAGCATTTCTCCTCGTCAAATCGTCGCAGACACTGAGAGACCGGCTTGGAGTTGGGCAGGATATCAAGTGAGTGCTCGGCGACTTCCCTCGGAATGCCCGGCATGTCCGCGGGACTCCACGCAAAGATGTCAGCGTTGGCGCAGAGAAAGTCGACGAGCACCACTTCCTATTTCGGGTCGAGGGTGGAGCTGACCCTCAATGTCTTGCCTTCGGGGACACTGGGGTCGAGGGGCACGGCCTTGGTGTGCTCCGCAGCCTCGAAGCTGTCGGCGTGCTTGTTGGTGGAGTCGAGGGCCTCATTGGCCAGCTTCTCCAAGTTCGCCATGAGGGCCTCGTCATGCGCGAGCGCCTCAGCGCGCTCGACGTCACACTCGAACGCGTGTTCGAATGAAGGTCCCACTGTGATGACGCCTTTGGGCCCCGGCATCTTGAGCTTTAGGTAAGTGTAGTTCGAGATCGCCATGAACTTGGCGTAGCAGGGCCGACCAAGGATGGCGTGGTACGCTCCCCGAAACCCCACCACCTCGAAGGTGAGGACATCCTTACGGAAGTTGCTCGGTGTGCCGAAGCAGACGGGCAGGTCGATCTGCCCGAGAGGCTGGACTCGCTTGCCCGGCGCAACGCCGTGAAACGGCGACTTGCTGGGCCGCAGCTTGTCCAAGCCGATCCCCATGAGCTCCAAGGTGGAGGAGTACATGATGTTGAGGCTGCTGCCTCCGTCCATCAACACCTTGGAAAACCGCGTGTTGCCGATGATGGGGTCGACAACAAGCGGGTACTGTCCCGGATTGGGGATGTGATCCGGGTGGTCTTCACGGCCGAAGGAGATCGTCTCCTCCGACCAGTCGAGGTATGACGGCACGGCCGGGTGAACGGAGTAGACCTCTCGACGTTCACGCCTGTGCTGCCACGACGTCATATCGACCGTGGGCCCCCCGAAGATGAAGAACACGTTCTCCACCTCCGGGAAGCCGTCTTTGCCCCCGTTGTCCGCATCCTTCTGGGCGTTGTCCTCCTTTGTTGCGATGCAGCTATAGTACTTCTTGAGCATGTCGCACTACTCGAGGGTGTGAGCGACAGGGGTCTTGTGGTACGGGCAGGGCTTCTTCAGCATGTCGTCAAAGACACCGCCTCGAGGGGGACCTCGAGCCCCCTTGTTGGCGGCGTCGATCGCGTTGACCTCCTCGGGGCCCTCATCTTGTTCCATGGGCTTCTTGCCCTGGTTCTTCTTGCCCTTCTTGCCCTGTTTCTGCTTCTTCGAGGGCTCCTTGGGCTTGCTGCCCTCCGCGGGCGCATCTTCGACTCGCTTGCCTTTCTTGTCGTTGAAGATCGCCCCCACCGCCTCCTCGCCGGAAGCGTAGCTGGTGGCGATATCGAATAGCTCGTTGACGCTAGTGGGAGGGTTCCACCCCAACTCGCGCACGAGGTCCCGGCAAGTCGTGCCCTCCAAGAAGCCATGCACGACCTCGGACTCGCCGACGCTCGGAAGCTCGGTGCAGCGCTTGGAGAAGTGGTGGATGAAGTCCCTCAAGGACTCGCCAGCCTTCTGGGAGCAACCTCGGAGGTCCCAGGAGTTCCCGGGGTGCACATACGTGCCCTGGAAGTTGCCCACGAACGTCCTGACCAGGTCGTCCCAGTCGTGGATCTGGTTCGCGGGCAGGTGCTCGAGCCACGTCCGCGCGGAGTCTGCTAGGTGCAGTGGCAAGTTGCGGATGATCATGGCATCATCGGTGGCGCCGCCCAGCTGACATGCCAGGCGGTAGTCGTTGAACCACACCCGGGGGTCCGTCTCCCCCGAGTACTTGTTCACGGTCGTCGGCTGGCGAAAGCGCGGGGGGATCGAGGCCGTGCGGATCGCTCGGCCGAACACACGCGTACCCGGCGGCTCCGGCGACGGGCTCTTGTCCTCCCGGCTATCGTATCGCCCGTCGCGCCGTGGGTTGTAGCCGTGCGACGGAGTGGCGTCCTGCCTCTTCTTGTTCAGGATGTCGCGGGCGTCGCTGTCGTTGAGCGCGCCGCGCGTATCCCGAATCCGCTCTTTGGCAGGGGTCCTCTTGTTGCCTTCGTGGATGGTAGGCGCCCGGTGCGGAGTGTGGACCAATGCCTCCTGGTCCCGTCTGCCCCCACCAGCCTTCGTGGCAGACTGATGACGCATGCGGGACGCAGAGCTTCCGGCTTGTTGCACCACTGCCTACTCGATGAGGGCCTGCGCCTCGCGGCGCAGGTTACGTCCCTCGGGCGTCGATGGCTCGGGCATGGCCCGAATCAAAGTTGCCGCGGCCACGAGCTTCTGGCTGGCCCTTGCCAGATTTGGCATCTCGTCCACGTCGGCATCAGCGTTGATGCGCTCGCAGGCCACGCGACCCGCAGTGCGCGCTCCCTGGGTCGAGGGGCCGGCTCTGTCCCTCTCGAGCGTGGCCTTCAGCTACCGCAGCTGCTCACGCTCCGCGTTCAACTTCGCCTCCAGCTCGCGGAGCTGGGCCATCTGCACGGCACGCGCAGCGTCAGACGGCGGTGGCGTCGCTCCCACCGGCAGGGTAACTGCCACATTGTTGCGGACCGTAGTGTCGCCTGCTCCGCCTCCCTCACCTTCGCCCTCACCGAGGATGACGACGAAGCATTCACGAGTGGGATCGTAATCCCCCTCGCTCGAATTGTCGGAGCAGGTGAGGCAGTAAGTTGCTGCAGACTGGAACCGCCTGAAAGTGTCGGGGTCCCGTAATCCGGAGTAGTCCCACTCCGGCGCCCTATGCCCGTACCTGTACTCTTCGCCGTCGGTGTCGCGGTAGGACTCGTCGAGCGAGGTGACGACAAGGTTCCGAATGGACATGTAGTGGTGGTCCGGAAGGCCCTCGTACGCAGCCAGGTCAGTGCCGGCCGACGAAGAATATGCCAAGGTAGCGCTGCGCATCCCGTGGGGGTATCGCGGCTGCGCAGCCACGGCACTTTCCGCGGGGCGCACCGTGGAGTTCGCCGGAGGAAGTGCGCCGCCTTGGTCTGCCCCGACAGGTGGGAGCTCGCCGGCTGCGACCCCCTGGGGGAAGCCGGCGTTCACCGCTTGGCGTCGCGCCGTGCGCGCTCGCCGTGAGCACTTCCCCGAACGCTTGCGGCGTCGAGGTGGCGGTGGGAACACTGCTGGCATTGGGGCTGCCGACGTCCCGGGCGGCACCGCCCTGAGCGCGTCTCTGTTGAGGATACGCATGTGGTACCTGTTGCCTGTCGTCTGGTAGTGGATGCTCCCGAACCAGATCTCGAATCCGGCCGGGAACGAGTCGGATTCGCCCCAGGCGGCCCTCTCCGACGTCTGCCCGGTGACGGTCACCATCGAGAGAGCGGGTTGGATGATCACAGCGCACTCCCCTACCTGGCGCGCCAACTGTCGGTGTCCGGATTAGCACCGGCACCAACTAGTGATTTGCGCTGAGATCAGCTCCTTGATGGTCGGTGCTAACTAAGATGACACAGGGGTTTATCCTGGTTCCGACCACGCGGCCGTACGTCCAGCAGATGTGCTTTCGCACTTGTATTAGCTTGCACCGGTGGTGCCTGTAGAGGGGGGCTACAAGCACGGTGGGAGAGGAAGAAATTCCCCCTAGTCCCGACTAAGTGATTGAGGCAAGTGTCAATATCTAGAACAAGATGGCGAGTTGTGCGCGGTGAGCGTGTTGCGTCTTCCTCTTCGCGCAGGGGGCTCTGCCTCTCCCTTTTATAGGCCAAGGGAGGGCAGTTACAACGATGGTAGTCAGCACAGTGGCTGCGTACTAGCAGGTATGGCGCAGGCGGTCTTGTCCTGCACGTCATGGTTCCTGGCACGAGTTGGCGCCCTCCGGCTTTCGCGGGCGGCACGGCGGTCACTGTGACCTGTCCTGCTTTGACTTCGAGGGGCTGCCCCTGCTGAATCGAGGGCCTGACCGCCAGGGGAAGGACCGGAGTTGGTGGTGCGGGACTGTGGCACGTCACCGGCCTGTCCGCACAGTGCTGCTCAGCTCATTGCACAGCGCCGGGGATGGCGGTACAGCGCCCGGGATGGCGGTGCTGCGCCCGGGATGGCCGCGCTGTGCCGGAGTTGGCAGAAGGGACGCGGCGCACGCCGCCCGTTCGACGGCGCCGGTCGAGGCGTGCGCCCGCACGTCGCCCGTACACCTTTCGAGGGTGGCCCCATACCCTTTCGAGGGTCTCGCCGCAGGGGGAGAACGGGAGCAGGTAGCACAGCGCCGCGGAGTGACGCCGGCCTGTCCGCACAGGGCCAGGCATGGCTGCACAGTGGCGGGTTAGGCCGTACTGTGGCGGTGTCAGGCGCCCTGGCTATGTCAGTCGCGCGGCATGGGGGAAGATTCACCCTTGACTTCGGCGCCCCGCTGTGGGGCTGGGCATTAAATGCCGCTGCCGGGCGGAATGGGGATGGCTGCCCGCTCGAGGGGGGCCGAACCCCTCGAACGAAGCGGAAACCTGCTCGAGGGACCGAAGCCCCCGAGCGAGGCCGGAACCTGCTCGAGGGACCGAAGCCCTCGAGCGAGGCGGAAGTTCGCTCGAGGGACCGGAGCCCTCGAGCGAGACGGAAATTCGCTTGAGGAGCCGGAGCCCTCGAGCGAGGCTGTCGAGCGGGCCTTCTCGGCGCGGCTGCTGCCGGGCCGAAGCAGGCTGTGGCCTCGTGATGTCCTGTGACCGGGGCTCGAGGAACGGTCCTTGGGCGGATTGCGTTTAACGAGAGGGTTACCCCCTTAGTTAGGGGACCCCTAATGACCGTCCCCGACAACTGGCGAGCCACGCGCGCTTGTGCCGTGCCGAATATTCCTAACGGTGATTTGGTTTCCTTACTCGCGACTGTCCAGGTCTGTTGAACTGCGTCCCACATCTAGATCTGCCCCCCTCCCCCCCCCCCACACACACAGTTTTCCCCTCACCCTTTCACGCTCAGATACATCTCTCCCTTCTCCATCTCTGTCTCCTGGTTTTTCATATTCCCATCGCCTGCACCGCGCAGATACTCCTGTTCCGCTTCGCTCCGGCTCAAGCCTCCGACGACGGGCCTCCGCTCCGCTCCGTCGGAAGTAGGCGGCCTTCTCTCTTGATATAATTTGGATCATCATTCACCAGTTATTACCTGCTTCTCTAGAGGTCGAGCTAACAATTACCTATTTTATTAGCTGACACTTTTGGATAAAAAAAAAAGAGATAACTGTTAGCAAATAATTATCATAGAAAAGGATTCAAAATTGGCCTATGTTTAGGAGAATAATATTTAAAATTTAGGAAAAAATACTCTAATGCTGACCATATTAGATACGAAAGAATCAATGCAAATAAAACTTTGATTCGTAAAGGAGAGTAATATTCCATGTGCTGTCCAAAAAGCATTCCAGTCGCGACAAGCAGGCAGGGCAGGGCCCCCTCTCCCATCACTACCTGAGGCAACGCGGCTCTGTCGCCCGCGGTCCCACTGCACGGTTTCCTTGGAACGACGTATCTTTGCGCAACCGTGCTCGTTGTTTTTACTCCAGCGGTATCAAAAGCAGGTTTGCCGTTGTGAGGGAATGGCAATGGCATGTTGGTTTGCAACAATGCAAGGAGACGCAGTACGGCAGTACTAGCTGTCCTTGTCGTCACCATGGAAAACGCAAGAAGACGCAACGGCACTACTGGTCCAGCGATGCCGAAGCCACCCCTACCTCCTGGTCGTCGTCAACCTCCAAGTCATTCACATCGGGCACCTCAAGCACCTGCCAACCGTCCCCTCTCGCCTTCCTCAGTCGACTCTGCATATTTTCTTTTGGTGTCTCAACCACTTGATTAATTATTGAATGCATTTATTCTTAACATGCTTCGCTTCAGTTTGTTCATTCGTTTCCCAGTTGTAACATTGGCTAAAATTGTCACTTCAGAGCAAAATCAATATCTGATTATGCCCTGAAAGAAAGAAGGAAAGAAATTGGGCTGACGGTTTTGTGATTGACGTGTTGCAGAAAATGCTTCAGCTTGATCCTTCAAACAGGATATCAGCTATCGCAGCGATGGAGCATCCCTACTTCGACAGCCTTGACAAGTCCCAGTTCTAGTCCTTGTACCATGCGATTCCGAAGCTACTACTCTCAAGAAGCGTGCTTTTTGATGGAGCTAAATGAACTTCACTTGCCATCTAGGCAACTGGTTCATGCATACTATTAGCGAGTGTAAAATTGCCGTGTATGACTGAATAAACTATACGCTTTGTTGTAACTGTCCCTACACTGGGACGGCAAAGTAATTGGCCTCCTACTGTATCAGTGAATGGATGAGGGAAAGCTGTCGTTTTGAGATGATAGATTAGAAACTCTAGTTCCTTGTATGATGATGGGCTTGATCATTGCTTATATGTATAGTACATAATACTAATAAACAGAGTTGGATGGATCTATATGCAGTTAGCCGGCTATATAGGAGCCACTAAATTACACATGCAAGCAAAAATAGCGGCATCCTGCAATCAATGTGCCTTCAACTTTTTCTCCAAGCTTTGTCCGTGGTATAATCCAGCCATGCATGTACTGTACATCAGTGAGCCAAAAAGCGTGACGTAAGCTACACCAGCACTAGCCTTAGCCATTGCATCCTCAAGGAAAAGAAGATACCTTCAAAAGTTGGTTCCCATAGTTGACATGAACACAACAAAAAGCTTGGTAAAGCTCGTAAGAGTTACAGATTCACAAGCAGTTAAGCATATAATAGTTTCATATACTATTTTGCAGTTACCATGTCATCACCTTAATGTCGATTGCAAGATGGTGTGATGAGTTGTTGACTATTCTGTTCCCAGGTCGTTATTGTAGATGGTTCACAGGAAAACCAATCTCGTCTTCCTACTTCCATAAAGAACTTCTCACATCTCCACAGGCAAGATTGGTCTGGGCACCAGATCATTTCTTGATCTCTGAAGCTGGTACGTACCGTGGTAACGACATCCCATCATGCGTGGTCTGTAACGAAGCTTGTATAAAGGTAGTGATAATTTTCATCAATTGCCTTGGTCTTGTTTTAAATGTGCCATATAACCTCTGCTAACGTTGCGATTTTTTTTCCCTACTGTTTATGTTCTGTAACAGGCATCTAGTTGTCCTAACGAGGAATGCAATGTAAGAATCCATGAATATTGTCTGAGGAAGAAATTTTCAGAGCGAAAGGTAGTCGCCTAATTCTATCTAGTTGGCACCGTTATTCTGCTTGTTAATGTTAAAGCCATTTCCGTTTTGCTAATTTATCTGCACATGCAGGCTTCAAGAGCCTGTCCTGGTTGTGGTACAGAATGGCCCCGTCAGGATGGTGAAGCTGATGGTGATGAACCTGAGGAGGATCAAGCCCCGTCAGCTAAAGAGGCGCAAGGGAGACAAAGCTGAACTGGTGGAAGAAAATGACAGCGCAGGTCCATCAATGGCATTGCCTAGGAGGAGCTCAAGAAGCAGGAAAGCTGAAGCAGCCCAGGCTGCTCAAGAGGCGACTTCTGCAGGAGCTTCGCTGGCTACTGAATGATAAGAACTGAATTCTCAAAAAAAGAATGATAAGAACTGAGATCGGCGGCTCTCTTTTGTTATGTACATATATGGTAGTTGGTACCTGGTGGTAGTAGATGGTCATTTTTGAAGCGGCGATGCTGCAGCATCTAACGGTGTCAGAGTATGTAGCCTTAAGATGATGGCGTTACAAACTCCTAGAGATGGTTTATCTTGTCAGTCTAGCTAAAGCTGGTACCGTTTTACCTGTTTGGAAGTAGAGAACCTATTCTCTATCTGTGCACTCAAGCTTGTGCAAAGAATGGTTTTGCTTCTCATCTTTTCATTGCTTGTTCCCTTATTCCATTTGTGTTAACAAAGACGTTGCCTTGGTCAGAGCAACAATCTTGGTGAAGCTTACCGAATTACACCGAGCTAGCTATGCCTGACCCCGTCCTAATCCGTTGCGAATCTGATCAGGTTTGTAACTGTCTCTGCGTTTTTCAAATAATAATGGAGCTATGGCAGCCGTACCATGATGATGATGGTCCGTCCCCTGCCTCCTCCCTGGAGTTGCTTGTTTGACGCACTCTGCTTTGCTGATGCAACCAGCCCTAGCAGGAAGACGACCCTGGTCGACCTTAAAAAAAAACTATGCTGAATTGCAGACGACCATAAAAACGTCGACCTTAAACGACCTAGCGGAGCTACATATTGTTAATTGATGTCAGCTGACATCAATGGATTTTAGAAAAATCGATGCAAAACACTGTTTACAACGTTATTTTCCGGTGCCCTATACCACCAATGAGTGGTATAAGGTATAGAGAACATTTAATCGTTCATTAGCAGGGTTAATTAAGTAATTCTACAATCAATTATTAATCGCCTCGTTTTTCATCTCACTCCCTCAAATTTTATGTGCACCGCGCCTGGTGGACTCGGCAGCTCCATCCCGGCGGCGGCGGCGGAAGCCGGAAGCTGATCCCCGGTGCGCCTCCATTTTGATCTGCCCGGCACTTGTATCCTTGCTCATTCCCTCTCTCCGCCTGCTCCATCTCGATCTGCCTCCTCCCCGTGCCGCCCCTGCCCGGCCAACGCCGCCGCCTGAGCATCTTCCCATCCTGGTCCCCCTCCTCCCCGTGATCGTCCACCACCCCATGCAGAACGTCGCGGCTCACCTTGCCGGTGTCTGTGTTGCTGTGGTGGCGGCGCATGGCAGAGAAGGGACAAAGGGCATCCTGCCAATTGAAGGGGCAGCCGACATGATGATTATCATCGCTGCTTACCGCAATTGCATCTTTCATTGCTCAGGTCAGTAAGCAGCCGCTGTCCGCCGGAAGAGAGGAGAGTGAGAGACAGTCAGAGACGAGATCTAGTGAGTACAGATAATGTGTTGATTTCCAAATGAATCACGTCAATCACGGCTGATTAAATTTTTTGATTGTAATAAGTGGGATTCCAATTCACAGATCTAATTGCAAAAGTAGTTCAGTTTTTTTTCCATAATGCCCTTATACCATCTTATACTACTCATCCATACCACTCCATACTACTGATGAGTGTTACGTAGTATACAATTAATCTGAGCCGTTAGATGTCTGTATACTAGTCTTTTTTCAATGATAGTATAGCCTAGTATAAAACACCGGAAAAGCTAAAAAAATGGTGCTGACATCGGTGACTCGCAAAGCTGGCTTCGCCCCGGAAAGACCCTGTGACGCACTCTGAACTGGAAATGATTACGTGCTGTAGACCCGGTAGTGTTTTTAAGAAGTGTTGTGACAAAATCAGTTTTTATGGAGTGTTACACACAAAACGGCCCTTTCACAATCCCCTACATCTGAGCAACAAAGAAAAATAACCATACTCAGTACATAATCATGAATGCGTCAACCTCGACAAGACAAACCCCATACGCACATTAGAAGCATCACAAGGCAACCATACATACATTAGGCACTGTTTAGTTCAGTGAAAATTTGGCGAAAGTGGTGAATTTTTTGCATTGGGAAACGTGTTCTGTGAGAGGTGACACGGTCTGCGATGCGAAATATTTGGGATTTTTTGGAACTAAACAAGGTCTTAGAATATAGACTCTGAAATAACTGACACTCCACGACTGCACATATTAGAAAATAACAGACTGAAGATGGCCTTCAAGAACAATGTTCTAGATAGCTGACCACTTAAAACAGTGCAAGCAAAAATAGCGGCATCCTTCTCTAATTGGCTATAGCCGCTATAGCGGCGGCTATAGGGCTATTTAGCTCAAGACAGAACCATACGCATATTACAAACTCTTAAATAACTGACACTCAAGAAAGCCACCAGATTCCTGGAAACCACGGTTTTCCCCCTTGAACTTGACTGCCTGGAAGCAATGTGGAGCTTCACTTATGACCCTTGAACTCAAACTCTCCAGAGCTGTGCCTTGTAGCTTACTGCTTTCAACTTGCACGAGGCTACAATGAATCCCGGAGCTTGATCAGATCAGCTTCCAGCTCCTTGAGACGAGCGATTTCAGCACCATAATCCATGGTGGAATTCTTGTTCCCCGGAACATCCTTGGTGCTGTTCAAATTTTCCTTCCCTGCATGTAGGACATAAAAATAAATGCTAGCAATAGCCCAGGGAACACAACAAAAGGCTGAACAAACGAGAGGTTCCATTCTAAAAATAAGCAATCAACAAACAACACCTAAAAAACTAATTAAGATATGCCTATGCAGCAAATGCCTTATCATCAAAGCATAAAAGATGTTTGATAGCTTTTTTTTTTGAAAGGAACGGCAAGAGATTTGCCGTAATTTTTATTAGAAGGATAAAAAACAGAGTTTAGAAAACAAAAACAAAAAAGGCAAATTCCGGTGGAGCCCCAACTACTGGCTCCAATCTCAACACAACTCTAGGAACAACTAAAAAAACCTCTTCCCCTGAAGGAAAAGGCCACCACTGAAACAAAGCTACTCAAAAACTACCCAAGGCCACTACACAGAAGGACCTGTTGTAGCCCTCAAAACCTCGACTGTCCTGGCGTTTTGGTACATATTTATGTCATTGGTGATCACAGACGCCACTTCTGCCACTTCCATGGAGCTATGCTGAAAAGTCCTTCTGTTACGTTCCTTCCAAATGTTCCACCAAAAGTATTACATTATCCCGTCAAATCTTGGTTTTTCTTTTTTGTCAAACGTTTTGCGCATCCGTTTCCACCATCGCGTAATGGTACGTGGTGGTGATTGTTGCAGATCATGTCTTCCAAACTGTGTGGTCAAGTGCGTCCAAACATTCCAGGTAAACGGACATTCTAGGCAAAGATGTGTGGGCGTTTCTGGTGCAGCGTTACATAATTTGCAAATTGGGTCATGCAGCCATCCTCGTTTGGCTAGGTTGTTGGCCGTAAGTATCTTGTGTTGTAGGAGAATCCAAGCAAAGATCCTGCATTTCGGCTCTGCTCGTGCTTTCCAGATTGGGGTGAGCGCTGGTTTCCTGCGACGCTCCAAAAACTGTATCCGATAAGCACTTTTTGTCGTGTATTGTCCATCCGGTGTCCACTTCCATTTAATCTCATCTTCTGCATCATCTACTCTTTGTACTCCGGTCACATCTTCCCATAGCGCAATGAACTCTTAGAGTTCTTCCATTGATTGGATAGGAGACACGTGTGCGACCCACTTGTTTTGAACCGTAGCCTTCATCACTGTTATATTTTTTCTTCTTGTTTTTTGGAACAAGCCGGGGGAGATATACTTGGGGGCTCGCCCATTCAGCCAATTGGAATGCCAAAAGGTGGCCTTGTCCCCTCTCCCAACCGTGACTATCGTCGAAGCGTTGAAAATGTCTTTGTCGGTGCTATCACAGGGGATGTCCATCCCCGCCCATGGTCGTTGCGCATGCTGCCATCGGAACCATAGCCAACGTAGCCTCAACGCACGTGCAAAGCGTTCCAAGTCCAGAAGGCTCAATCCCCCGAATTCCTTAGGTGCACAGGTCGTCGGCCAGTTGACTAGGCAATGTCCACCGCTAACTTTTTCTGGTTCTGCTCCTTTCCAGAGGAAACTCCTTCGCATCTTATCAATTTGTCGTAGCAACCACTTCTGTACTGGAAAAACCGTTAGGTGGTATATTAGTTGTGCTGTGAGTACGCTCTTGACCAATGTCTCTCTTCCTGCCGTTGACAAAAGCTTGCCTTTCCACCCTGGGATTCTGCCACCAATTTTGTCGATCAAAGGTTGAACGTCTACCCGGCGAAGTTTTCTTGTGTGAAGTGGGAGCCCCAGATATTTGCCCGGGAAAATACCGATTTTACCCGGGAAGTCTGTTAGTACCTCAGTTACTAGTGTCTCATCACATCGTATTGGAAAAATTTCTGTTTTGTTCAGGTTGACTCTGAGCCCCGAGCAGTTGCCAAAGAGGTTTAGCACTTCAGTAATGTGGTGTAGCTCTGTGCGGTCAGGGTTCGCAAATAGTGCCGCATCGTCTGCATACAGGGAGCATCTTAGTGTTGCCGCTCGAGGGAGAATAGGCTGTAGCAGCCCTCTGCTAGCCGCCAGCTCAATAAGCCGGTGCAGTGGGTCGATCGCAAGGATGAAAAGCATGGGCGAGAGTGGGTCGCCCTGCCGCAGTCCTCTAGCGTGTTTTATCCGTCGTCCCGGGATACCATTTAGGAGGATCTTGGAAGATGATGTGGCTAGCAAGGTCGCAATCCAATCCCTCCAACGCTACCCAAACCCTAACGCTTGCATTGTTTCCAGAAGAAAAACCCAACTTACTGTATCAAAAACCTTGGAGATGTCTAGCTTTATGAAGAGGGCCGGGCGCTTGGCTTTATGCAGGGCCTTGATCACACTCTGGACATAAATGAAATTGTCGTGGATACATCGCTTTTTGACAAAAGCATTCTGGCATGCAGACACGAGCTCATTTAGCCTCGGGGCTAATCTATCAGCAAGAATTTTTGTGATTATTTTTGCCAGACTGTTGATAAGGCTGATTGGTCTAAAATTTGTAATGTCGGCCGCCTCAGGTGTTTTGGGTAGTAAGACCACATTTGCTTCATTAATCAATTCCAGCTTCCGGGTTCGTAGGGAGTGGAATGCTCCAAGTGCTGCCACAAGGTCCGATCGGATGATTTCCCAACATTTTTTATAAAATAATCCAATGAAGCCGTCAGGACGAGGTGCTTTTTCATTTGGCATGTGCATTATGACTTGCTTGATCTCCTCTTCTTCAAAAAGGTCCTCTAATTCGCTAAGGTCCTGACGTTCATAACCTAAATGCTCCCAGTTCAAACTTGCAAAACGTGCTTGCGTTTGGCCAAGTAAATTTACAAAATGATTAAACACCACTTCCTCCTTGCGTTGTTGGCTAGTTGCCAGCCCCGTGCTCACTTTTAGTGATGGAATAAATAGCTTGCGCCTTCTATTGCTAGCGTGTAGCATGAACAATTTTGTGCAGGCATCACCATTTCTAAGCCAAGAAAGTCTGGAGTGTTGCCGCTCTCGTGCCCGCTGTATGGCGGCCAGGTTCACCGTTTTTGCTTTGAGGTAGCGCCGAAAGACTAATTCGTCTTGTGATAGTGGTCGCTTCTCTTGTTCTGCATCCATGAGAAGTAAAAGCTGCTTTGCAATTTCGAGGCGAAGGGGGAGGTTTCCTAGGGACTGCCTCCGCCACAGTTTTAGTGCCTTGGCCGTGCGTATCATCTTGACGTGCATCCGAAGGATAGGGTCCTGCGTGTTGACTGGTTGGGCCCAAGCATTTTGTACTGTTTCTCCAAAACCTGGCATATTAACCCAAAATGATTCGAAGCGGAATCCAGAAAAATTTTGGTAGGTCACGTCACCTGTGAGCAGCAGTGGGGCGTGATCAGAACCTAAGGTGGAGAGAGCCTGCAGGTCTGTGTTAGGGAACAATAGGTGCCATTCCGGCGATCCGAAAACACGGTCGATGCGTGTAAAAGTTGGGTCATTTTGTTCATTGCTCCACGTGTAAGTACGGCCACGTAGGTCAAGTTCCATGAGCTGGGCGTCGTCTAGTGTTTCTCTGAAACGGGTCATTAGACGCCTATTAAGTCTATTGTTGCTCTTATCTTCCACCTTATAAATTAGGTTGAAATCTCCCAAAATCAGCCATTCTCGCTTTCCTCTTGTTTTTAGATCTTTAATTTCATCCAGAAAGATTTCTTTCTCATTATCTTCTTGAGGTCCATAGACCCTAGTGACCGTCCAAGTTTTGTTATCAGCGCGCATTACTATATCAGCTGATACAGTGTGAGCCGTGAAGTGGGGGTTTTGTAAAGTGAAGAAGTGCTCATTTGCCGCAAGCAGGATGCCCCCTCTAACTCCTTGGGCAGGTAGAGTCGTGTAGTTATTAGCGAAATTTGGGCCAAGTGTGTCACGAACCAGTCTGGGTGTCCAGTTTGCAATTTTGGTTTCCTGTAGGCATACAAGTGTTGCTCCGGACGTAGAGATCATGTTTCGAACGCTATCTCTCCTGTTGGTTGCGTTGAGCCCTCTCACATTCCAGCACAGTATATTACAATTTTTTTGTGACATGGAAAACAATCAAGCAACTCATCAATGGTTCACAGCAAACCTTAAACTAATTGGATTGATCTGCTCTGGCGAGCTTGGCGCATATGTCCAGTACAAAGCTGGCCTCATTGCAGACCGGGGGGTGCAGATGCCCATTCCAGTGGACCACGAACACGAGACTACGCAACGACTGATTGGCGAACTTCGTGGACGTCGATGGTTGGGTTAAGCCCAACCCATCGCTGAAGCCGTGGGCCGAAATTGCTGGCCCAATAGGAGTTACAGACCCAAGCAAGTTCCAAGTTTTCTTGCACAACATTATGAAACAGGAAACGACTCAAAATACTGCCACTCTGAAGCTTGTGTGAAGCTCCTACGCCACCGGTGCAGGCTGGTTTATGATTGGAGATGGAGCCACCTTGGACTTCTTCCTGTTCTTGGTCTTGTTTCCTTCCTCCACCAGGACCTGCAGTGCTTCCATGGTGGCCTTGTTGAAAGGGCGAGGAAGGCGCTGCACCAATGAATCAAAAGTGTCATCAGTTTTCTGTTGTGACTCAGGAATCAAATCACCTAGCTTTTTTACAAGAAGTTGTTGTGCAAGCTGGATGCTTCCCAGGGCGGCATTAGCTTTCGCCTTGTCAGCTAGCCTCGAACTTTTCCTCTGCTGTGTGTTTGGTGCATTAGCCTGCTGGGTAGGAGGATCTGTAGTTTGGTTGACCTGTGGGGGAGTGTGAAGAATAGGAGCGCTAACTGGCCCTGCCACAAAGTCTAAGAAAAGTTGCAGATCATCTCCTCCTTCCTGTTCTAAAGAAGCAGCAGGTGTGTGCTGATGGTTTAAATTGCTGTGAGCTGGGGATGTGTCAAGTTGCTCAATGGGGTGTGCCCTGCTGGTTTCAGCTACTTCAGGTACCCTGTCGTGAACTATGGTTGTAGTAGCTAACACAGGATTGGGGCTTTCAGTAGCTAAGCTATCAACTTGGGGAAGTGTATCTATATTGTTCAGCAGATCAGCAGTGTGCTCGATAACAAGATTGTCAGATACTGTATTACTCGAAACTGCTGGAGCAACGAGATGGTCGCTACTAGCCAAGAGTGATGTATCAACTTCACTAGAAAATAAATTTGTTACTAAAAAGCCCTCTAGCAAATTTTCCACTGTGTTGCTCTTTTCAGTGATGAGAGTACTCGAAACTGCTGGAGCATCTAGATGGTTGCTACCAGCCAAACGTGATGTATCAACTTCACTAGAAATTAGATCTGTTACTATAGAGCCCTCTAGCAAATTTTCCATTGTGTTGCTCTTTTCAGTGAAGGGAGTTAATAACTCGGTGGCTGAAGTGTCATCCACCGAAACATTCGCAGTGTTGTGCAAATCAGGGATGGGGGGTGGGGAATTGCAGACCTGTCCTCCATCAGCGGCTGCACTGCTCAGGTTGTACATCAGCTTCTCCCTTTGCAGATTGTCATTGCCTCTAGGCGACTGCACCTGGGTCCAACGTGTTGCCCCCTCCAGCATGCTCAGGATGCGCTGCTCCTTGGAGGGAGAACCTGCAGGCACATGCGGCGTAAGGCACAACTCTTCTCTCATCGGATCAACCCATTCAGGGGGAGCAGTTTCAGAATGCACAAGAAACTGAACACTAGGATCAATGGCAGGTTGGGGCTCACCCAGGTAGCTGACCAGCGGGTTGGCGAAGGAGACTCTCTTACGTGCTGGTTTGGGGCGCCAGGTCGCCGCTTGCTGCCTGTCGGTCCTGCTGCGGTGTCCTCCCTGGTGGAAGTTGTCCCCACGTTGATGAGTGTTGGTGCTGTAGCAGTCATCAGCCGCGCCACGGCAGCGAGTCATCCTCCCCCAGGACGACTGGCTGTGGTGGCGTCGTACACCCCGGTTGTAGCCGTTGTCATCGTAGTTGTCATCTCTGTCACGTCGGGGGCGATAGTCGCGTGCGTTGTAGTTGTCGTGGCGCTGGCCGCTGCGTCGCTCTCCCAGCGAATCAGATGCCCCGTAGTTCCAGAGGAACTCGCGGCGTGGCTTCCTGTGGGGCGGCCCATTCCTCCCACCACTGCCATCGAGGAAGGAGAGGTCCTCCACGACGTCCAGGTGGAGGTGCAGCTTGTAGTCGTACGTCCTCTTGCGGCCGCGCGGCACCACGAGGTCACTGTCAGGGTGAGTAAAAGATAAAAGGACCTTCTTGGCAATCTTACTTGGGTCAGAGCACCATGCCCAGAGGTCATAGGTCCTTGTACGCTCCTGACGACGCGAGTAACCCTCCACATAGTGGATGGCACAGTTTGGTGCGATGACCTTGGCCGCAACCTCCTCGGACCAGGCGTGAACTGGTACTCCCTCTATGCGCAGCCGCACCCGAAACTCCAGCATGTTGTCCCTCGCGCCGCGTCGCTCCGTCCACTCGTCGAAGTTGAACACCCTTCCGCGGTGCCGCACTCCTCGGTGTCCGAGGATGCGGTGGAGAGCGCGGCTGTCGTTGAAGAAGATGAGGTACTGCTCGGGGAAGTGCTTGACCACCTTGATCTCGTGGCGCCCGATGTGCAGCTGCTCCTCCAGGGCTTCGACGACGTGGCCGGTGTCGGTGTAGTGGCTGTTGCCGTTGAGCCAGCAGACCGCCGTCTTGCCGATGAGCTCGTCCCTCTTGCGCTTGATCTGCCCCGTGGCGTTGATGGTGCACACCGCCAGCTCAGGGTGAGCGCGGGGGTCCCCAGGGTAGGTCATGGTGGCTGGTTCTCCCTTGGCCACCTGCAGGTAGGATCGCCTGTCCGAGCCCTTTTGCTCGGCAGGCGTGGAGAAGGGGAGCTGGGCAGCTGAGGAATGGAGGGGATTTTGTTGCCATGGTGGTTCAGGCCTCTTAAATCGATCACTCCATGAAGGGCAGCAATGAGCTTTATGTCCCAGCAGTGAGCACTTCCAGCATTTACTCTTGCTCTTGCAGTCTGCAACTCTGTGATCCGGAGAGAAACAATTGAGACATTTGCCCCTGACGTGCGTTCTGTATCTCTCATACCTCTGCAACTCTGCTGCAGGTAGTTGGGACCGTGCAACAACTCTTGAATGGGCTTTCTCTTTGCGCCACCAGTAAGCAGGCTTGACCTTTTGGAAACCTTGCTCATCGTAGTGTTGCAAATCCTTTGCGCCATCTTGTTGAGATCTTCCGTGCAGGTTGTATGAATTCTCCCGTTGCTGACGCTCCTCTTTCCTCCTGTGAACAAAGCTCTGCTGGCCGGTAGAGAAGTGAAAGCTTCTGTCCTCCCTGGAGTTGGAGTTCTTCTCCTGCAGTAACTCCGAGCTCCTGCTCTCTCTATGGTGATCCATAACTCTGCTTGGAGTTGACCGGTGCCCATCTGGCCATTGTCCTTGAAGCTCAGAGGAGTCAATGCCCTTCGCTTTTTCTTCTCGGGTAAATCTTGGCTTCACTGTCCTCACAGCCCTGCTGGATGGTGAATCTTGTTGGATTGCCTGTTTGCTGAGCCGTTGAAGCATGTCGCGGAGCAAGGGGTCATCTTCACCAGTATGCTGAGCACTCTCGAGCCCCGAGCTGGAGACCCGCGCCATGAATTCCTGCTGCGATTGTAGCTCCTCTGCAAGATCCGGCAGCAGGATGGTTGCTGCCGCGCTCACCTGGGGAAGGGGCGCCACGCCCGGCGACCGGGCCGTGGCAGGAGCCGCAGACGCGCCCGGCGGGGAGGGCGCACCCTGGGCAGCTTCGATCTCCCCCGTGACATGGCCATCCGCGCCACAAGACCACGGGACGGGCAGATCGTCAGAAGGCGCGGCCGGATCTGGGTTTGGCTGAGTGGATTGGGTGGGGGTGAGGGTGGATTTGGCCGGGGGTGACTGGTTGGGGGTGTCGCCATGGCCGTCGCCATCGGAGGGGAGCGGGGGAGGGTTGGAGGGACCCATTTTCCCCTGATGTTTGATAGCTTCAATCTAGTATTTCACTTGAAAATGCACATCATTCATCGTACATAGCTGCACTGAGGAAGATACTTGAGCTTTGCACAGAAACATCAGCTGCCGAGGAAGAAGAATCGAGCATGGCCTGAAACCGGTCAACGGCTTCAGTGGCTTCGGTTAAGCATTCGTTCAAATTTTTCTGAGCCTTCAACTTATTCTCCAAGCTTTTAATCCGTGGGATGATATCCAACCATGCATGTAAATCAGTGAGCCAAAAATCGTAACGTAAGCTATACCAGCCCTAGCCTTAGCCATTGCATCCTGAAGGAAGAGAAGATATCAAAAGTTGGTGAGCAAAACGAAAGGCAAACATAGATCTATACAAACACAACGCGGCAATATCTAAAAAAAAAAAAATCCAAGCATAGAGCAGCTGTATGCTGTCCGAAGAAGATGATGATGAAGAGCTGCTGCTCAAGAGTCGACGCTGATAGATGCGTTGCGGGGGAACCACCGGAGGCGGTGCGCGCGCCAAAGATCGTCCAAGAGCAGCGCCGGCGGCCACGAATGGATCCCCCCTCAAAGCATTCAACATCTTAGAAGAAGAAGAAGAAGAAGAGTCATATACAAGTAAGGTATGCATCGCCAGCCGCCGATTGAAGCTAGTACCTCGTTGCTGCTGCTTGGCGGCGGCAAGAAACCACGGGCGCCATGGAGGACCCTTGTAGCCATAGATCGGAAGAGCTAGCGCTCTGGCCGCCATGAACAAACTCTAGGGGATCTCTCTGATTTGATTATTCGAGGCTTGCTTCTCTTCTTCGGCTCTCTACATATATCTGATTTCTTCACCTCCGATCCCCCAATTATATACACGGCGGCGGTGGCCAGGAAAGGGAAGCGCTCCTACAAGACAGGTAGGGTTGGGACACTGATAAGCTCGGATGCATGGGAACTAGACGTGGCTATAAGATTGTGGACAGTGTTACCATGTAAAATACATAATATCTTCTTCTGCAACAAGTAGAATTGAAAATGGAAAGCAAATTGTATTCACTGCAAGTCTCATTCGTTCTCAGGAATAATACACATCCCAAATGGAAAGCAACGAGTTAGAGTACGACCTTGCTGCATCTGCTGTACTTTAGGACTTGGAAGGTTGCAAGCTAGGCTTTATCTTGCTGCCATGGCAGGGGATGATAGATTACAAACTCTAGTTCCTTCCTTGTTACCGGCCAGGTGTTAATATTCATGTACTCGTACTGTATGATCATCATTGCTTATGTACATATATAAACAGTGTGGAGGCAGAGTACCTTTTTTTAAAAATAAAAACACATACATTTTGGTGGCACGCTTTTCTTTTTCACGACCTTTTCTGCTTCTATAGTACTACTTTTGGCCGCATTTGATTGCAACTAATCCTATCTTTAGGAGGAGAAGAGTACGTTGTAACTTTTTTATAGAGAAAAAAAAGTTTTTTTTTATTTTTCACGCACTACCATCCAATACTGGTGCCACCAGGCATGCAACTTTTTAATTTTGCATTCCTTTCGCGCAGTGACGGATCTAGGAATAAATTTGGGTTGGGGGGGTGTTGTCCTTCTTCTTTCTCTAGCTCCTCCTTCCCACATTATTCTTCCTCAAATTTGTATGAGAGACTTAAGGAGAACTCCATTGGATTTCTAGCGGTAGGGGAGCTCGAGCCCCGCCCACCCCACCGCTAGATCCGTCCCTGCTTTCGCGCGCTTTGCTACCTTGGAGACGAGGTAATGGTGATATTCGTTGCCTGACATGCATGGCCATATCGATCAAGGATGTATGGCACATTTGTATTTGGAAAAAGGTTGGTTTTCACTAGTATTTTTTTGCCGGGCAAAATTATAGTTTCACTCCCATTTGTGTTTAATTAAAAATTGTCGTATTTTTTGCCGGGCAAAAGGATTTCGCATGTGAGTTTACTTAAAAATTAACCGGATATTTAAAAAATACTTAGGAAAAAAATTTGTCAGAAGTGGGATTTGAACCCACGCCCTCGTTAGAGGACCAGAACTTGAGTCTGGCGCGTTAGACCACTCCGCCATCCTGACCTTATTTGACTAAATTCTGTTTATTTTGTAATTGAGCGTTTAATTACTCGATAACCAGGATGACCACTTAACTGGCGCAGACATAAAACATTGCAGAAATTCAGAG
Source organism: Cenchrus fungigraminus (assembly GCA_036936925.1). NCBI lineage: Eukaryota > Viridiplantae > Streptophyta > Magnoliopsida > Poales > Poaceae > Cenchrus > Cenchrus fungigraminus. Next base: position 188,465,608 of record CM072769.1, read on the forward strand.
ATGTGACACAACCATTCACGATTACGCAATTGTCACTTCATGTACACCATTGTAGCAAAGTAACTGAATTGATGTTCCGACAATTAGTTCCTAAGATGTACACAGAGACTAACCTAACTGATACAAGGGGTGTACACTGACAAGAGTCATGGTTTAATATATAGCTTCTTAAGAATCAAAGGCACGCCATTCCCAGGCTCGATGGTCAGCCTGAACGCTGGGCAATGCACGTACTTCAGCGAAAGCGCAAACTCGAACCTTGACAGCAAGAGTGAGAGGACAACCTTGAGCTCAACCATGGCCAGGTTCTGGCCGGCGCAAGTGCGGGTACCGACACCAAAGGGCATGTACATGTGTGGGGGCTTGCAGGCGCCTGCTGTGCCATTGGCAAACCTGCCCGGATCGAACCTGTCGGAATTCGGACCCCATACGGCAGGATCCCGGTGAGCCAGTGCTATTGGGATCCTGATGTTGATTCCTTTCGGAATGTGGAGGTTGCCTAGCTTTATGTCGTTCAGAGCTTCTCGTGTCACGAAAGCTGCTGGAGGGTACAAGCGGAGGGTCTCCTGGATCACCATTGTTAGCTGAACAAGGATGGTTGCAATTGTATAGTCAATTAAAGCTTTCAGTGAACGGTGATGTGTTTGTCAGGTAAAGGACAAATACTCGGTTGAGTGTACTCACCATTTTCAACTTGCGAAGCATGTCAAATTCTATCGGTTTCCCTTGACAGACATCCAAGAGCTCAGTCCGAGCACTGGACTGCCATTCAGGGTGCGACGCAAGAAGCATCAAGCACCAAGCAACTGTTGTTGAGGTTGTTTCATGCCCTGCAAAGTAGATGTTCTTGCAGTTGTCTATGATGAAATCCTCAGGCGTCTGTGAACCCAAGTGGCGGGCTTTAGCACCCTTAATTATAGAGTGCAGGAGATCCTTATTACTAGTTGATAAGACGACTGAATCTTGTTCGTGCTTCATTGCTACATTCAAAATGAGGCGACGAATGCTGCGGTCCACACTCCAGATTTCTCTATTGGTTTTTGTTGGTAAGTATCTGGATTGATGCCATCATTTGAATTAGGAAAGGGAGAAAAACATGAGTAGTGTTAGAAATCTATGTACTGAGGACAGAAGAAGGTAGAATACATGTGCAGAATGACACACAGAGTTTATACATGATGTTTGTTTTCGAGCAATAGGAATAGAAGGGATATAAAACGTAATAACCAAAAATGGAACCATCATTATATGAAACTGTTACAAAAGATTGATTTCTTCAACATACCTTGCTCCGGGGACACTAAGTATGCTTTGCTTTGCCATTGCAATCTGAAGTTGCCGAATCTTGTTAAATATCTCTTTGCCTGCAGCAAAATTGGTTCCAAATGAAGTCCTGGATATGACATCAGCTGAAAAGTTTCTCAAGGACTCGTCCACCACAATCTCTACACTGCCCCCTTCTCTTTCAAATATGTTTTCCCATGAAGTCAACATTGGCATTGCAGCTTCGACCATGACGTGCAGCATGCCCTGTAAATATTTTAGGAAACAATTAGATAACAGTCCAAAATCATTGCCTCAATTACCACAAACATGATTATAGGGCAATTTCATGATAAACTCAAGGGATTTACCTTAACCTTCTCCATGAAGAACTGTGGTGCAATCACCTTTCTTTGATGTTCCCAGAGCTCACCATTTGAAGTCAATATTCCCATACCAAGAAGAGCCCCACGCTCTTTTTGCAAGAAGGATGGCTTTCCAAGATCCAAAGACTTGCAATTGGCTAGCTCCTTCACCATGTCAGGATCTGTTATATTCAGAACTTGTATGCTCCCAGTTGAATATAAGTAGATGGATCCTGACATAGTACGAAACATAAATTTCACACCAAGACGTATCTAATTGAATTGTACAGTCAATATTAGCTTCACAGTAATGCACTAGTTTAGCAGCTCAAAAGTGGATAAATTAGTACATGTGAGATCCTGATTGACATGGAAAAACAAATACTATACTCACAAAAGTGCACCTGAACAAACAACAGAGTCCAGGAGACACCGTGAACTATGTATCAACAATCTTCAACCAACGGAACTTTGTTTACAGGGGCCAATAATTACCATTGAGGAACATACTTTAACAACTGTATAAGCATCGTAAGATAAAAAGGAATCTGGCTGAAATAACTGAGGACAAGCCATGACACTTCACATACCATAAATTCTGCTCCAATGAAGGAAGTAGGGGAAAATGGTGGCTGTATAATCCGAGGAGAACTTATCAATATTCTTTGCTTCCAGTTCTTGGACAGGCACGGCCAGTTCCTTCTGAATTCTCCTCATCTCTGCAATGTTTCCAAAGAGGAAAGAAGGCTTGGGGCCCTTCACTCCCTGGCTCCTCAGTTTCTGCCTGAGTCTCTCCGGTCTCAGCCATTGGATGGTGTAGAGGTAGGAGAGGAGAAGGCAGAGCAAGACCAGCGGTGGCAGTATCAGCCACTGGTGTGATGAGACAAGCTCCATGTTTGTGTGAGAAAGGGAAGCCTTGCTCAATGTTGGGCAGCTGAGAGCAGAAAAAGGTTGGATAGTTACAGAAAAACTGACGCACTCTGAGCAGTTAGCACATACTCCCTCCGTCCCATAATAAGTACAATTCTAATTTTTTTAAGACAGATTAGTGGTGGAATGAAAAGACTCTAATACCCTCATTTGTTTGCCAAATGCAGTAAGTTTTGCCATGCAAATCAGATCTAACCACTTAATTTGGAAGGTAATTAGATCTATTTTCTAGAATTGCATTCTTTGTGGGATTTTTTTCAAAAGTTAGGAATGCACTTATTATGGGACGGAGGGAGTAATAAGAAGACAGAAAAAGAATGGTAGTGGGGACACAACAAACATTACTTTTACAAAGAACCTTTGTCTGCTTGCTATGATGAAACTAGTCCACGTCAAAAAAAAAAACTGTGATCTAAAATAACATATAGTGGTCAGGGGATTAGGAGATGTGACCCGCGTGGTGCCCTGGTGGGCGCGGCGGGGACGGCAAGGGCGCACGGCGCCGGAGGGCAGGGGCAGGCGCCGCCGGAGGCCGGAGGCGGAGAGAACGAGGGCGAGAGGATGAGAGAGGCAGAGCATGGACAGGATAAGGAGAGGAGACGGTGGGGCAAAACAAAAAATGAAGGAAAAGAGAAAAGAATGGAAAGAGAAAAATAAATAGATAGAAAAAAATAAGAAGAGGGTGAAGAGAGGAAATATATCAGATGCAAACTGACACTCTGTGCAAATTTGGAAACTTTCAAGATCATGAAATGCTCATCAAAGGTAGAGGGAATAGAGGTTTTTTTTTTTCCCACATAACCGCAACTTTCAATCAAGACCATAAAATGACTGACTAATATCACTGGACAAGGTAACTGAACCCCAACAACTGACAAATCCTAAATTCAAATTTAACATCTGAAGTCAACATTAAACCCTTAACCCCTTTAAGAAATTCCTGGAATCTGGGAATCATCAAAACACTCCTGATTTTCCGAGTTACCCAGACGCATGGAGCCAGTCTACATGGAATTGCTTCTACGATTGAATTACTGGACAGGAGTCATCCGTGGTATGTGGAGTCGTTTTACTAGTTCGGAAATGAAGACAACCCCATATTATCCTATCTGGATGTGCACAACTGCACATACTCGCTCGCATACTAGAACATCTTTACTATGCTCGAATAACAACTTGTTTTCTGTCACTAAACACTACACAGTTTTCTCTTACCCCAAAGGCTGAGAAGTGGAGTTTCAAGAAAAACTGTCACAAATTCCAGATTACTGACATGGGAACACACAATAAAAGGCAATTTCTTTTGGCAAAGACTAGATGCTTCTATTAATACTGTTATAATCTAACAGACATTCTGTATATACCTACCATTTTTCAAGCAGCTAAAATTACTTCCAGCAACGGGGCCTTTCAACACAAGACCTCCATCCAAAGGCAATCTGGGGCTAAAACACTATCTGATTACACATGGACATGGAGAGATCCAGCTCTCCAATGATCCTAAGCTCAAAACAACAGAACTAATTATCTCTATATCTTCTCCAACATATCCTCTCAACATCACGATCTCTGAGGGGCCGCCATGATCTGTAGACAAGAAACAAAGGGGACTTCCCCCCAAAAAAGTATCTGCATCACAAGTCTCAGCGTCCCTTCTTTCTTTCATTCTTCCTTTTCTTATTCATACTCATCCTTTTTTTAGTCAAACGCGGGTGTGAAATTTCAGTTACAGAAGCACATGCTGCATTGCAGCAGACATGGCAGGCCACTGGAGTGAGGATGAAATGACAGGATGTACAACATGGTGTTTGCCATTGCTGCTATGTGACACATTCATCAGTATTTCCTCTTAGCCTCTGCTGCCTCTCAGTTCATACAATGTATCATCATCAACTGGGTAGCGGTGGAAAGTCACCACTGTCCTTGAGGCGGTATGGCTGAGCATTCCTGTGCATTTTACAATTTGGGGTCAGCCATTGCAAACTCTGAAAATTGAGTGCAAAGTCTACAGGGTAAATGCACATGTGTTAGAAATGCACATCAATATCCCCAAACATGGTCTAAATGTATGGCGGTAGCAAAATAGGAAGTCAGTAAAATTTGCCCAAACACATCTGAAAAGCCTCATCCAAATCCAAGGATACCACTTAATTTGTAGAGTTTACATGATAATAATCATGAGGCCAATGGCAAATTAGATCGCCTGGCGCTATTTGAAACTACGGATTAAAAAGGACTAAACCTCAACTGGTCCAATTATACAAGTTTAGAGGGGGTACACATGCACAGTTCTCGAGACCAAGAACCTCAGTGAGACATTCTTTAAAGTTTTAAGGGCCTAGGTTGTAATTTGCTACAAATATTAATGCCCAACAGTGAACATCACAAAAGGGTCTAAATAATGTTGCATAAACACCAAACCAACAAAGAGCTAAAACATCTCACTATTGTAACATGGAAATGGGCACTACATTACACCTTCATCCCATCAAATACTTACCTCTTTCCATTCAAACCTGCTACGGTGTTTTTTGTGGTAGGCATGCGGCTCACAGATTCAGAAACTTGATTGCTGGAGGCAGAATCTGATCTGTTAGCATGGTCCTTGGAGGTAACTTCCAAAGGCAATGTCCCCAAGGTTCCAAACTCAAGTTTACTGTCTTGCGGGACCATGAAACCATTGCCATGAAAATTATCCCTTCGAACCCGGGAAGATGGAGAATGAGCTGGTACCTTCAATGGATCCCTTGGAGACTGGGAAGATGGAGATGGCATTGGCATATTCATTGGAGATGGTATTCCATGATCATTTGCACCAGGAACATATGTCTGCAGTGGTACATCATGCCGTGATTCCTGAAGAGGTACCATATCGATAGACATATCTGTTCTGACATAGTGAGGAAACTTTTGATAGTTATTTGAAGAGAAATTATTCCTTCCTCTCTCCCCGCGTCCAGCAGGTGTCCTGTCCTTGCGCAATTTCTACAATATCCAACAAGGCAGACCAAATTAGCATGCAGACTAGATAAAGCTGTCCAAATAATACAGAATTGACACCAAACCTAGCAAAACTAATGCTATTCTGCAGTAAAAGTATAAGCATAATGGGGGCATCTTCTAGGTTATTGCATAAAAAGAATAGGAACCCAATAACATAATAAACAAATTATAAGAACATTAGCGTGTGCATTCGCATGTATATCATGTGGAACAAATATGAGCAAGAGACAGACAGCTTATTCAAAAGTGATGATTTACATTTTACAAGCACAAGAAGAATGTCCAAGGGAACATACTGGGTCAGGAAAGTAGGTGCCTGTTCCATGGCCCCTCATAGGAATATGATCATCTGTTTGATAAACTGGCCTCCACACAACATAGCCAGATGGATAAGGAGGACTAGGGATTGCTCCATTCATGCCAGCGTATCCATATGAGTTTTTTCTGCCATGACCATTTGAAGGGTGCATGTTGCGATATTGTGGGGGTGGTGGAGGCATTGGATAGTAATAATGATGTACTGGATTACCTTGCTGGCATCCTTGAGCAAACAGAAGATTATTGAAATTTGTAGATAAATCTCCAGTGAGATCTGGCACAATGTCATTGACGGTACCACCAGGTTGTGAATTTTCAGGTGTAAACGTTGAATTAGATGTGGCCAGACCATTGGCTAAGCCAGCAGGAGAGTAAGCATTATGCTCAAGGGGTGCTGGAAAGCTTCTTGAAAACTCATTGTGATGCTTAGCACCTTCAAAAGACTGGTAAGATTTGCCTGTAAACTGATTTGCTGGCATCCCATGGTGTGGCAGATCTGTGTCATCTCTAACATCAACATTCTTACCATTTTCTGATTGGTAAAATTGATGTGGGGCACAGCGTCTCCCAGATGGCAAAGAACATGTTTCACTAGCTGTTCGTAAAGTTTCATAGAAGTCACCACCATTCCTCACGGTTCCTAAATCAGTAGTTGCATAATCTGTGGCATTGGTACCTATCAACCCACCAGAAACGGGCACTATCTCCTTGTGCCCAGCCACAGAGTTGCATTGTTTTTGCTTTACTGAGCCATGATTGTTGGAATCTGAAATGTCGATGTGACTAAACTGAGAAGACAAATCGCCATAGGAATTGCTGTATAACGGTGAAATGCCCTTGATACTTTCCACATTCAAGCCCAGTGATAAGGAATCATTGGTAGCATGATCAGACAGCGGACCATCATCAGAAGAGCTCACTAAAACATCTGGTCGTAACCCGGTACGATTTCTCTTTAATGTGTTCCTGAAAAACTGATTCACTTCATAGACAGTAGAACAGGCAGGCATTTGAAGAATCTTCCCAAGCTTACGAGCACCAAAATCAAATGCGCTGCGTATTCTGTAAAAATTTCCTGTACATGGAACGGTACAATTAAGCTAGAAATCTTGCTACCGTGCTACCACAGTTCATATCTAGAGGCAAGAAACAGACCTTTGTTGACACTGCGTCCAAGATTGTTACTCTGCTTCAGTGGATCAATTATATTCAAAAATTTCCGAGAGAATATTTGTGCATCTTTCTCAGAGTTTTTAGGAGGGACACTAAAAGCCTCTGCACATTCTTTGAGAAACTCCTCCCGTGGAAGAAAACCATCATCATGAGTATCAGGCGGGTCGGCTGTTCAACAAAAACCATGTCAATGGCCAATAATTTCAGTCACAAAAATAACCAACATACTGCATAATTAAGAGTTAACTTACTAACTAGATCAGGCAGTGAAGACAATGAAACTGGACCAAACAAGCTGATTCCCTTATTATCCCAATCAAATTTGCTATAATAGTCAAGAAACCTATAGAGTACCTGCAGAAGGGCAGATAGTCATCTCACCTCTGGTTAGTTTATGTATCTTGAAGAACTTTGATAAGGTGACAAAGAAAAGTTATACATGAAGCAGCAAAAGTTAAGCCAAAACTTACAGCTAATGGACCATCCAGAGACTTGTGGAAGATATGGAAAATGTATAGCACTAATGTCTCCAAGGCGTAGGTAGAAATTAAACCATGGTGAGCGCCAAGAATGCGGCTTTCATAATAACACCAGTCTTTGATTAGCATTATGCTTCTTTTGAAGAGGTGGTTTTTTCCAAAATTTTGATCAACCTACAAACAAAATTGGCATTGATGAGTTTAACACTGCAGTCTGGCATAAGTAACTCCAAAAAAGGCAGGAATCCTCGCAAGTCCAAGCTCAAGTAGGTAGATAAGAGAACATGCTATTAAGAGCATCATATCTGAGGTTTAAGGAAAAGACAACGGAAACAACGAAGCAACTTTTGAAGTATTACCTTCTCAAGAAAACAAAGTGTACAGAGCCCACCAATCTGATTAACTGAGATGTCTACAACAATGTTTTGCACCAAACATTTCACCAGCTTGACCTGCCATCAGGAAGATCTATCATCGGGTGACAATATAAGGGGGAAAAAGTCACATGTTCCACTTATATCGTAGGAAAAACGGAGGGAGTTGCAATCAAGTACACAGAAACGGGTAATTCTCACTTTTTACATAATGTACAGAAATGGACACTACCATGTGCAATGCAAGAAATTAAAAGGGAACTAGGGAAGTTAAGAGTATGCTCACTGGACAAGTGGTGCACATATGAAACAAACACCTCCACTGAAGTGGAAAATCTCAAAGATGGTAAATTGATGTTTGACCTCAAATTGCATATATATTCGAAACGAAGAGCAATATGGTAAACCGAAATACCTCAGTGGCATGGATGTACTGGACATCCTTGACCTCAAATTCAGAATCTTTCCTCTGCCCTTCTGCCTTTAGAATAGCACATACTTCATTTGCTAGATTCTCATCGGAAATTGCAGGGCCGAATGCAGTCAAGTCAATATCTCCATCAGGAAGATATGTTTTCAATGGAACGGATCCAAATGGAAAGACCTATGTTTTTACAAGCATAAAAGGTTAAGTTTGCAGCACCAGAGAAGCACAAACTTTGGTAAAATAGCGATATCTCACTCAGATGCATGTACAGAAGTGGCAATACTAGTTAAATGGGTACATGTGAAATGCCATCTAGTAGAAGCAAACAAGTACCACATTGACAAGCACCTCAGTGGCTTTCTCATTCCATTAAAACTCATCCCTATAAATCTTGTAAACAATTTATCTGAAGTTGTGACATATGTTTGCCAGATCTTATATGTGCTATATGATGACGAACAATCCAAAATAACCTAAAAAGCCACAGACAAATCAAAGACTTGATTCAAGCCTCAATTACATCAATCCTAGATTTATTGATCGTGTCACTCATAGATTAGACCTTAATTGGGTCCGATCATCACAACTATATAATTGCAGCAGAAGTTTGGTACAACCATCGTGGTGATTTACATATGATCCTTACCCAATTTAACCAATCCTAGTAACCATTTATGAGTAATTATGAAGAAATGCTGTTTCAATCCCGAAGTTCCACCTTTTACACATTCACATATTCAATTACTTGCACGGACAACAAAAGATCATTAAATTGTAGTACAGCTCACATGCTTCTAACACACAATTTAAGAAATGTATGATAAACGAATATAGATGGTGCATTAAAAATTATATCAGGTAGGTAGGATCATAAATTCTATGATTCGATCCTGCAATTTAGATCCTAACAGACTATCCAGTTGAATACAAGATGTTTTGACTGCCTTGACTGGGGCATAACAAAAAAGTAGTTGTTCCTTCTCAAGTAACATGAGCAATGTATGATCCAAAAAAAGACACTAAGATATATGGTATCCCGAGCAACTGACACGTGTAAACCACGACAAAAGAAAAAAAAGATTCATGGTGTTTAATGCAGTACACTAACACGTGTAAACCGCCAGTTCATGCTCCCATTAAACGACGCTCCCCGCCAAATCACGTGGAGACTCAAGTGCGCAACCGACAAAGTACATCGATATGATTATGCATCTGTATTCATGACCAATAAACGGTTGACACCTCAAGGACCCAGCGACAAACGACAAGGATTTCAAAAACAAAACCCTGCATATACCGGTTTCGTGGCAATCACTAGGGTTAGAAAAATCACATGGCAGCTGTTACAGTAGAACTAAATGGAAGAGCAAGCATGTTAACCACCAACTCTTCAGCAGGAACACACCTAGCATGATTACGCTTAAATTCAATTCCACAACCTAAAATGAACAATGGCACTGAGACTGCAATGATTCCTCCTGAAGCACCCAAGCTGCCATTGGCATAATCTACATAGATTATGATGGCTCATAGGCGTAGCACAACAGACACTGATTAAAAACCTAGGTGTATCGCCCATGCCATTGGTGCATAAAGCTGCAGCAGTCAAGATGCAGAACACCAAGACCGAACAACAATCGTAGTACCTGATAGCCGGCGTGGAACCTGAAGAGGCGCTGGACGTAGTCGATGATGGCGTTGCGGAGATTCTCGGAGGAGACGGTGGGCTGGATCTTGCGCACCACGGAGAGCGTGGCGCTCTCGAAGCGCCGCCAGGCGTCCGGGGAGATGGAGGAGGGGTCCGGGTTCGCCGACGCGGGCTCGGGCACCGGCGGGCACTCGTCGATGTCCACCATGGGCGCCGGAGCCCGAAGCCCCGCACGAGAACCTCTTCCCCGGCGGCGTCGAGCAACCAACCAACCCGCTGAAGGAGGCGACTTGAGGCGATGCCGGAATCGGCGAGAACCCAGTCCTCCAAGAAACGTGCGCCGGGGGCCGGGGCCTCCCCTAGTGGGAGGAATGGAGGATGGGAGGAGGTGATCGGCGCGGGCAGGGTCACGATCTGGGCGCCGCCGGCGAGGGGGTGGAAGAGAAGAGGGAGGTGCAGGATTAGGGAGCGAGGGATTTTAATGTGAGAAAAAAAGGTCAGTTTTTTCCTCCTCTCTCTTCTTCCTTGTCTGAGCAGAATAGATACAAGTGACGACGACGATGGGATGGGATGTCTGCGCGCGACTTTCTGTTTCGGGGATTTGGTTTCTTCCCTCTCAGCTTCTGCGCTTCTGCCCCGGCCACCGGGTCCGGGAGGAAGAAGACGATCAAGATTCAAGATGAGGAGGCTTGAAGCCACGATTTCCTTTTCGCCCTTGTTTCTTTTTCACCCTTTTCCTCTGCATCAATTCGGCAGATTCAAGATGAGGGACTGCCTCTTGCAGTATTGGTGTTTGCAAGATTTGCCACCGAGCTTGCTGGCATCATGGTCATGGATTGAAGTGGCCAAACCTTGATTGCCTTTGGGCATGCTGCTCTGACACAATCAGAAGTCAGCGCTGTTCGTCGGAGGAAGACGTCAAGGCAATTTGCTCTAGATTTCGACACACGTGACGTGATGCAAGGCGCTACAGAAACCGGTTGTGCCTTACCCTGTTCGTCTGGCTGATGTTTGGATTTGGTCAAATTAAAGTTAGCAAGCACCGGTTGAGAACAAAATATTGTGCCTGGTAAATTTGCCGCTATCAACATTGTTCTACAAACCATGCAATGTGACTCGAACAATTTTCCTTCAAAACTAGCTTAGTTCAACATTATTTGTGGTCAAAACCAGTACTATGTGGTGGTTTTCTTCTCCTCTGAACGGCGGTTGTTTTCTACTTAGCTGACAGACTAATAAAACAACACAACTTTTCAACTGTAAGTCTCCTTTAAACTATAAATTTTTTGTTTTTTCTTTACCATCGACCTATCCAAAATTCTCGATGAACATCCAAATTCAGTTGTAGTAAAAAAAATGTTCAATGTATCAGTGTAAAATTTCTAAAAAGTAGGTTCAAATTTGACTAGTTTGATCTATTTTCAGACTTAGCAAATTTGATATGTTGATACAATAATACTTAGAGGTTTCTCATTTTATACATCATGATTTGGAGTGCAAATAGTTAAAATGAAACGTATGACTCTATATATCATACATTTCGAGTCATACATTTCGAGTTTCACAAATTTAGAAGTTCATTCAAACCCTACCTCTATGAGCACCTCCGAAGGACTGAGCACCGGCAGATCTGGAGAGTTGCGTACGTGTAATCATAGGGGTGAGTTTGCGTGCGTGTTGTGAGCGTCTGCGTTGTACTGTGTAATCTAAAAAAAATAGAAGTTCATTTGCTAATTAAAAGAAAGAACGAAGCACGGCTAAATGAAAGCGGGAGTCACGTAGGTGATTGGGGTGACTCGTGAACGAGTCGCGCCAGACTGTGTGGCGCCACATCAGATGCGATTTTTTTTGGTTTTTTCTAATACCGCTATGTACATTAGTCGCGCAACATAAAAAATGCTAGCTCTTGAAATTTTAGTTTGTAATAATGAGTTATTTTTTAAGAGGTTTTTTACGGTACTTGAGAAGTATTAGGAAGTATCAGGAAGTATCATCTTAATTAATTAAAAATTAAAGTAGATAAGAAAAGGGTGTTATAGTAATTTTCTTGTGGGTCCCACCATTTTGATACTTCCTAATACTTCCTAGTAGGAATTTCGTGATACTTCCTGGGTATTCCACCGTTGGATCTCGTCGGATGGACGGTTCATAAAAAAAACAACTACCTTAAAAATCCTTATTTTTTAAATTTTAGATTAAAAAGTTAAAATAAATAAAACTTCCGCAGGTGGGAGGGTAGTAAAGGAGGGCCCGTGGGCTGCGGGAGTCCGGACTACCACCGATGGATGATCGATTTGCCCGGAAGTCCGGAACACGGTGCAACTCATCAAAACGCATCCGACGGTAGAGGCTGGCCATCTTCTTCGCCGCAACAACAACCACCACCCCTCGTCTTCTTCTTCTTCGCCGCCGCCGCCAAAAGGAAAAGATGTTCTCCGAAACCATCTGGTCCCATGCCCAAATCTCTGCCCTGCAGGCTCGCTCCGAGTCCGATGAGCCCATGCTTGTGAATCTTGTCTATCTGGAATCCGTGCGCGTAGCGCGCGTCGTATGCACTCCTCCGCCCACTGATAGATTCGAGGTCGAGCTCCTGGGTATGCGACGAGCTGGATCTCCTCTCGGTGGTGGCAGGCTTGGCGCTGGAACTCCACAAGCTCGAGCATGATGTGTTACCCCAGCTCATGGGTCAGGAGGCCAAGCTGGAAGGGGGCGCCCTGGAAGCCCTCCTGCTCATGAAGAACTCAGCAGTTGCGCTCTCACAGCTGAGGAAGGACTTGAAGGAAGCCCTGTACGGATGGGTTGACGAGGGTCAGATCTCGGCCGGAGTCCACAAGCTGAGCATAGTGCTAAAGGATTCCGCTGTTCATGTACTGCGAGGTACTTGCAACATCGTCTGGCTTCGGGAGCAGCGTGTCTCGTTTCTGGTCCAGATGGTCACCGATCTGTTGGAGACCCCCCGGTTCGTTTCTCTGATCCGGAGTAGACTTTCAGCTGTTTGAGTATTTCTTAGGGGCGTGGCAAACAGCTTAGAACTTTTATGTTTCTCGGAGTGGCAACACCTTTTATGTTTGGATGATATTAATGAATTTTAAGTAATACTATGTATCTTGGGTACTGTTTATGAATTTAATGAACTTTTATTAATGATATTAATGAATTTTAAGTAATATGAATTTTCAGTTAGGATGGTTCGGTGGAACGGCAGCTCCACACACATGAAGGTATTCTCTCTTTTGGGGAATATATGCCACAAGAATATAATATGTTAGAAATGGACTACTACTAAGTACAGCTTATCTGTGATTTTTCACAATGCCGAACAGTCCGTCATTCTCTGCTATCCCAATCTCCATGATGTTAAAGCTTTGCAAATACCATAAAGAAAACATCACCTTGTTGTTGATGTGTACTTCAAGCTGAATTCAAATGTGATTATCCTTTAGTTCTATGGAAGGTATCATCTGTGAGATGTACTGCCTATTCCTATACTTCGCATTTTTTCTTTCTTGCACCGATGTACATAATCTCTTCACATACTGAGGATTTAAGGGGCGAACTTGCGAGGTCATCCCAGAAAATACTTGCAAGTAACCTTTCACAGTTTTACCCTCAGACTGAAGTGGCTGCTACTCAATTATCTTCTGTGAACCCTGCTGGGGCCATATCTGATCGTTTTACTGGACAATCTTCATCAAACATGGTTTCTGGCTGTTTGTTGGATTTATCTTGCTACCAAAATGTATTGCGACACTGATAGGCACAGGCCACACGCGAACCATGCTCTCTGACCATCAGAGTCACAGCCTTGTCACCAGAAGGGGCATGCCGAAACCAGGCTCAATGGTGAGCCGGAATACCGGCGCATGCCGGTACCTCGGCGATGGCACCAAGGCGAACCTGCTCAGCAGTCGCGCCAGCACCACCTTCAGCTCAACCATCGCCAGGTTCTGCCCGATGCAGGTCCGGGGCCCGTGTCCGAACGGCATGTACATGTGTGGTGCCGGCCTGCACGCCGCAGCCACGCCGTCGGCGAACCGGTCTGGACGGAACTCGCCGGCGTCCTTGTCCTGGTGCAGCATCGATCTGGCCACCTGGATAATCGTTCCGCGGGGGACCTCCAGGCCGCCAATCTTGACGTCCGTCAGGGCTTCGCGCATCATCAGCGACGCCGGAGGATAAAGCCGGAGAGTCTCCTGGATCACCATCGTGATCTGCATTTGTAGTGTTAGGTGGTTCGAATACAATGGAGTGGATGGATTGAGATCAACGCATGAACACTCACAATTTTGAGTCGGCGCAGAGCGTCTACATCGAGCGTTGCTCCTCCTTGGCAGATCTCTACTGCCTCAGCTCGGGCGCATTCCTGCCATTCAGGGTGTGTGGACAGTAACATCAGGCACCAAATGAGGGTGACTGCTGTGGTCCCATGCCCTGCAAAGTACATGCCCTTGCAGTTGCCGATGATGAAGTCCTCAGCATCACGCCCTTGCAGTTGCCGACCTAGTGCGCCATCCATGATGACACGAAGAAGGTCGTTGTCCACGCTGTTATCATGCTCCTTTATGACATCCAGGATCAATAAACCAACTTCCTCCTCCAACTTTCTTATTTCTTGGTTAGCCCTGGTAGGCAGGTACTTCCTGTAATAGCATTAACAACCTGCGGCATCAATTTCAATGTACTTCCCTTTTGCTGCAACAAATGATGCACTCACCAAATCGCAGAGAGTCCCACGCTGAGAAACTACCTTCTGAAGCTGCCTAAGCTTGCAAAATATCTCTTCCCCTCTTGTGAAACTACTCCCAAAACAAACCCTGGCGATTACATCTGCTGACAACTTCCGCAAGTAATCATCAACAACTATCTCCCTGCTCCCTCCGGCATTGTCAAGCATGTTCTCCCATGATTCTAACAATGGAACAGTTGCTTCCTCAATCAGCTCTATCATACCCTGCATATACATAGTATTCTTTCATCCATGATACCATTCCATGGTTCCCAGCCCAAGATAGTATAATCAATTGCACTGCAGTACCTTAATCTTGTCCATGAAGAACTCCGGCGCAATGAGCTTCCTCTGATAGGCCCATTCATCACCATTCAATGTAAACAAACCTCCACCAAATAAGGCTTTACGAGATCTTTTTAGATAATTAGGCTTCCCAAGCTCTGATGGAGTACAGTGACCAATGTCCTTCACCATTTCTGGATCAGAAACATGCAGTATCTCTAGAGCTCCTGTTGAGTATATGAACACCAGGCCTGTTCAAAATTAACCATTCACTTGCATCATTGTGAGAAGAATTGACACAAATAATCCAGAAAATAGACATGGATGTGGAAAAGAACCAGAATAGGTATGATTCTTTTTAAATGGGATGTTTATCAAACTTTGGATGTTCTATAATTCTCATTAACATAGCAGATCTTGCGCATCAACTAGCTAGGAAAAGCACAATCTCCCCACCGGGAAACACAACATATAGAATCAGTGCGGAAATTTTAATCCGTAAATCAACTGACTTTTCAAAGAAAGAGATCCTATTATATTTTAAGAGGACCCTAGATGCCAAATAAAACTATATTGTTAACCAGATAGACTTTCTTTCCAGTGGAAATTTCTTAGGAAGGTGCGTGTAAGACCAAATGGCCAACACTGTATATTTTAGAATGACCTGACATTATAAGTAAAACTATATTGTTAACCAGATAGACTTTGTTTCCAGTAGAAATTTCTTAGGAAGGTGCATGTAAGCCCAAATGACCAGCACTATATATTTTAGAATGACCTGACATCCAAGTAAAACTATATTGTTAAACAGATAGACTTGTCCAATCAAATCCAGTTATTTCTGGTGAAATTACTAGGAAGGTGCATGTAAACACCCCAAATCTATTCACAGACTTATGTGCTATTAATGACTTTCAGCACACTCTTGTCCGTGTACAGTTTTTATTCTTTCCCTTATATATTATAATCTACCACAGTGGGGGGGGGGGGGGTCTCCCACTCTCCCCCGCTGTACAGTTTTTTTTTAAAAAAAATACTTTCAGCACAACATTTGTTTCTTCCTTAGAAGAGCATCATGCTACCATTTCACTCGCATGTTTAGTTTATAGAATTTTCCATTTATTCGCACCTGAGGTAAGCTAAAAGAAGAGAAAGAAAAGGCTGCGTTAATTTATTGATGATTCATTCTTGTTTTTCATCGGAAAAAGGTGTCAACATAAGGTGAATTGTCCAGTTAAAATTTCATTCATCAAGAGATTGTTGTCAATCCATGCTTGTGTTAACTAGATGTTTATAGCGTGGAACTTATTCTGCATGGTAATTCACCTTTCAACAGTTCACAGTTGTACAGGTATCCCCAATATTTGATTGTTCAAAAGACATAATTCAATATCATCAGTGTGATTGAACAGAAAATCAAATCACAATTAGAACACTTGCAGGCATCAGACGTACCATAAGTTTCCCTCCAGAGAAGGAGGTAAGGGAATACAGAGGACAAGTAGTTGTTGGTGTCTTGCGTCTGCACAATCTTTAGCCCTTCCTTGATCCTCTTCATCTCTCTGGTGTTGCCATAGAGCACAGTAGGCTCTGGACCCTTTATGCCTTGCCGCCTCAGCTTCTTACTTATGTTCTCTGATCTTAGGCATACCTGGTGTAACAAGTATGACATAGCCAAGCTAAGAATAAGAAGAGCAATAGTTTGTGCACGCAACTCCTCCAAGGAAGAGAGGAAGAACGTAATCTGTGGAAATATTCAGATATAAAGCAATGCCAGATATGCTAGAGTACACTAGGTCTTCAAGAAACCACCTTTATATTTCTTTAAGATCCTGAGCATTCGAGTCTTGTTTGACCTTTGCACTTTTTTATAGGCTGCTTCTAAACCTTGGCAACCATTAACAATCAATTGACCAGATGACTTTTGTATGATATCGTCATGGCTACTTATCATTGGTGTCTGCCAATCTTCTCAAACTATGCCCTCCATGTTTCCCCTGACAAAAATATAAGAGCCGGTCTTAAGTTCCACTCCAGACATGTTGCATTCTGCAAGACACTGATTTAGCTCCAGAGCTTTAAAAAATAAAAAAGAAACTAAAAGGCACATGCGACAGTTTAAAAGGAATAGGAAAATAGTTACCTCAGCAGTCAGACAGCCACCAATGGATGCTACCCTGTCTTAAAAGAACGCAAGCTGGAGGCACCTTGAATCTTTACGCGCATAAGCATTTCACAATTGAGAAATAGAAGGTAACACATACCATTACATGCTTTCCAGAGCTCAGAAAACTTGGGAAAAATATGTGATTCAATTCATCACAAGAAGTCATGAAAGCACTATAGAATAAAATAAGATAAACTTTAGATAAATAGTGGCAGAGCCAGGTATCATTGAGGATGCATTTGGTGGTGATGGTGGGATGTAGCGGGCTTGTGATCACTTCCACTGCACCACAGTTGATAAGTCTCCCTGAATTCACAGGGGCCGCTGTACAAGTTTAGTTCACATAGAGGAAGCACTTTGTCATCAGGGAAACAGAGAGCATGACAGCCTTGTTACTATGAGGGTCATGCCGAACTCAGGCTCAATGGCCAACCGAAATGACGGTGTGTGTTGATGCCCGGACGACATTGAGAATGAGAATTTGGTCAGCAGGCATGCAAGAACCACCTTCAACTCAGGTTTTTCCCAGAACACAGTCTGGGTCCATATCCAAAGCAATGAGTACTGGTATGGTGCTCTAGCTTAAAATACTTGGTACTGAACATATGAGTGATGGCTTGTACTTTTCCTGACCTAGTGACATTTTCTCATTGTTTAGATTCCTTTCAGATCCTGGGTGCAGGGCAGATACCACCTTGAAAATGTGGCAACTATTCATCAGTAAACTTGTAGCTCCTTGATTTCTGGCACACTGATTGCAGTTTTTTCCCTACCTGTTTTACCTCGTGAAAACATACAGCTTCCACACGATAGTATATAATTCTGCAGTCTATAATTGGCATGACAGACTAGATTTACAGTGGCAAGAGGTACACCGGAAAGAAAGAGGAAAAAAGTTACAAAAAAACACTATGCATGAGCTTCAAATTACAAAAATAAAGAATTATCAGCATTGGAGATTGGTATCCTTTTTAACACGAGGCAAAAATCAGAAAAACAGCAATAGAATTTTTAGTCACGGATTAAATTTTGAAGTGGAGAGTTAAGCATAACTAGAGTGTAGAAGAATGAAGCATAGGACTTTACAGAGTTACAGCCATATGAATGAGTCAAACCATAGCAAGACCATGCACATCAAGTCTTCAAGACAACAGATCTTTATAGGCACTTACTGAAGAATGTGTGGGCAAACTTTCAGGCAGAGTGCTAGTTACATACTTACAGTCTTCTAAGCAACCAGATATAAGAAAACTACCGAACACAAGGTAAAAGTTGAACAGCAGCAAGAACTAGTATGTGCTTTGCAGAACTGAGCAAGGTTGGGGAGGGGGGATTGTGTTCCTGAACTTGGTTACAAGAACCCCTTGATGGATCACGTCAGCAAACACAGTTTGAACTTGAATTTGTTACTAAAAAATGAACTTGATTTTTTTCGCAAAAAGTAACACAACACTGGCAACAATCACACATCATCAAACAGCACTTTGGATCAACAGGTATGTGCTGGATAATTAGAACATAGACCACCAACTTCTTCTTGTATCTACATGTGTCGTAGTTGTACTCTGGGATCTACGGCAAAGTTGCCTCCTAACATTGCCAGCAGGGTTGGTGAAGCATAGAACTAGAGCTAAACTGACAAGACTTACGACTGGAGCTGCTGCAATAAACAGCTATCTATGGCGCCCGCGTGCTCCATTTGGCTCTTGTGCAGAATAAACAGCATGTTCATGTGCATTAGTCTCTTCCATTGTACCAGCAGCTGTATTAGAACTTACTTCAACCTCAGGTTCATAAGAAGTTTCTTCAACAGTTTCCTGTAGATGGGTACGTTCCACCCCATGGATGCCTCCCTCATTGGCTGTGGCAAGTTTGGACCTCTCATATTCCATGTCATCTGTAGGAAGCTCATATCGACAAACCGGGCATGTATTCCTAGAACCAAGCCATGGCAAAATGCATGATGAATGATATAGATGCAAGCATGGTAGTTGTTTTGCTACAGTTTTGATAGACATCTCATCTTTGCAGACTGGACAGGTTATGCCACCATTTATCTCATTGCTTGCAGAGATGACCACAAATGGAAGATTTTCAACGGAAGATATTGCTGCAGGTGGAGGCCCTCTTGTAGTATTGTTATCTTCAGCAAATTGTTCAAGAAGCATTTCAAACTGTCTTGCATCAACATAATCACCAGGATTACCAGTAAAAAGTCTCCTGATTTCTATCCCTTCTGTGTCTGGACTCAGGTTAGTCCTATTTACTCCTTGGCTTCCAGCTATTCTCCAAGTCCGTACAGTATCTTCAGATTCCTGCTCATTCAATCCAATTGGCGCAATATCATGCCATGGCTGCCAGCGCTCCTGCATGGTGTTGCCTGCTTCATCCAAATCAGACTCTTCTGACAGCTCATCTTCATCATCTTGTAGATCATCTGAATCCCACTGGTCCAGTCCAGCATTCATGGGATCAATATCTGTATCTGTGTTCATGTAGCTCTCACTGTCAAGTTGGATGACAATTTCTCTCCCCATTGTGGTTTGGTGCTCGAGAGAAGTATCTGATTCCCCACCATCATCACCAAAACTGAAGTTTGATTCAACTTCACCAAACACAGAATCAGCATAACTGAGACCATCACTCTCATCATCTGAAATGTGCCATCTTTGGGATCTGTTTGGCGTAGAACTATATGATGCGCGCTGATGTGGGACTGTCGGGGAATCAACATCTGCTTCATGACCCTGTCTAGCTAAGTTGACCAACGGGGAGAATTGGCGTGAGAAGGCGTCCTCTACGGGTTCATGCCTTGTGACCCTGGATCTTTGCCTTGGCCGTCTTGTTTGTCGATTAGTTCTGGTAGTCTCATCCTTCTTGTTGTCACTGAGCACAGTCATCTTGCACTCCCTGCATATGGCTAAAGCTTCGAAGCTATCGGCAATCTCAGTATCCAAAGCAAAAGGTCTTGTGCAAACTAGGCATTGCACATCCGGCTGAGTGGCAAGGAGTCCATAGCTGCCGGAGTGACTTTGCTGATCAGACATCGGATAGCTGGTTCTGTCAAATCTCAAATGCGAGGCACTTTTTTCATAGCAACGTGCTAGGGAAAAGAGCAGACACGAACTGGACTCAAAGAAAGCAGGTAACTGCTCTCGATCTGCTGGAATGCTGGATCAGGTGTTCATGATATTGATACCCATCGCTAAACACATGACAATAGTCTGGTTTCGATGCGAAACCTGCCAAAGGAATGGAAGTGATTGGTTCAGTTATCAAGCAAAGAAATTAAAGAAGGTATTGAAATGTTTCATGAAAGACGCACTAAGTCAGATGGTCATGACAAGTAGAATGAAATCAGATTCGTACGCACATACAACCAAATTATCAAATAGAATGGAATCAAACATTTCGTTTCATTTCATTCAGCTCTGAGATTAGGAGACAGTCCAGCTTAATAGTGCTTGCCTCCCTGACCTGACCTGGCATAATGACCTCAGATTGAACAGTTAAAAATTAGACTATCGAGCTTAATAAGATGGACATAAGACAATACCATTTCGTGAAGAACAGGCAGCAGGATATACACGCGACTTAATGGACCTAGCAGGTGCAGTGGCGGCGGCATTTTACCATTGATAAGGGAGGGGAGGCCGGGAGGGTTTGAGGGGGGAAATGCTTTAAAAAAAACATTCCTCACCTTGAGCGGAGATCTCCCGAATCAATTCAGGCGAATCTGCGACGAAGACGACGGAGGAAGCACTGGATTGCGAGAAGAAGGTGATTGGGGATTTGTTGTCGTCAAGTCCTCCGCTGCGCTTGCGCGAGAGAGGAAGAGGAATTTTTTTAATATATTTTTTCTCTATTTTGCAAAAATAAATGGTCCACCAGAAATTTTGCAAAACTATACATCTGCCGCCGTACGGCGGCAGGGGCCGTGGCCCACGGCTAGGCGTGGGCCCGTAGGGTCCGACGGACATAACGCCGTACCCCACGGCGGTAGGGACATACCGTCGTGGGCTACGGCGGCAGGTCCTAGCGCCGTGAGGCATGGCAGCAGCAGGTCTGGTACCGCCGTGCCCCACGGTGCTAGGATCTGTTGTCTATATAAGGCCGAAATTCAGCTGAAAATGTCATAATAATTCGAAAAAAAGAAAGAGAGGGAGGAGAGGAGAAGGGAGTGAGGAGGAGGTGGCGAAGGTGCGAAGCTCTGCCGGTTTTTCGTCTCGTTAGAGGTAAATACTCTGGTACTTAATATTTTGAACTGTGATAATTCATATTTTGGAGTACTGTTTTAGTGTAGATCTGCTTAGTAAAAATATAGTTTTAGTGTAGACCTGCATAGTAAAATTATAGTTTTAGTGTAGATCGATTAGTAAAATTATAGTTTTAGTGTAGCTCTGAGTAGATATATTTTGTAGTTACAGATCCACTTGTTAATAGCATTTTTTTCATGCTGTCAGACATGTCGGATGCAGTTACTGTCAAGTTGTATTTCGGTAATGGCCAGATTAGATATGGTGAACATGGAGTTGACTTGTCAGAATTTAATTTGGTTGACCATGTGATTAGAAGAGCAGCCGAAAGAACTTGGGGGTCCATTACCAACTTTTTTTTATAGGGCATTCCATGTAGATACAGAGCAACATGACTTGTCCATTATGGCTCTAATCAACAGGAGTGAGACAGTATACTGGGAGCTTATGCCACTTCAAGGCACTGAACATTGGAGGAGTTATATCAAAACAACATGTCAAATTGGTTTGCCTGTGATGTTGTTTATCCAAGTTGTTCATAAGGCTGAGTCTAGTAGTCAAGTGTATGAGGAGGGTAGTGCTGCTCACCAGGGTGACAACTGTAAGTTTGTCAAGTGCAACGTTCTCGGCTACGCCTACGGGATGAGGTTCTTCATGTGCGTGAACTACGAGCATTACCCCCTCCCACCATGTCACAATGTTAGACCAAAAGTAAGAACAAACTGCATTACTAAATAAATAATATGTCATTGCTATTTTATTATGTGCTAACTTGTCTTTGAAAAAAGACTCCACCTCCTCTCTGTGATTTTATGCAGTGGTTAGATTATGAGCAGTCCGAACAAGACAAGCGTTACGTCGAGGCGATGGGTCCTTCAGCACGTGAGAGGTGGCAAAGGATGGTTGAGGCAGAAAAACAAGAAGAAAAACGTAAGGAGCGGCAGGAGGAAATTCGCATTCGCCGGGAGATGAAAGAACGTGAAGCGGCCGCGACCCATGAAGCAGATAGAGAGAGGAAGAGGGAGAGAGCTCGCCGGGCTAAGGAAGCTGGGCCGGATGCTATGAGGAAGGAGAAATACCCCCGTTGTACCCAATAGACGTAGAGTACTAGACGTCGAGTGCTACTGTGTCCATAAAAAAATATGTTTTTATTTCATCATTCTCTAGAGTCGGGTTGTATCTTTAAGAACTTGATTTCAGATGCATTTCAGATGCAAACGGTAAAACTCGTACTAGGGTGTGTTTTCTGTGAGTCACTGCACCAAACAGTGAACACATAGGGTGTGTTTTCTGTGAGTCACTGCACTAAATAGTGAACCTAGTACTAGAGTGTGTTTCCTCCGAGTCACTACCCGTTTTTCTTGCCCCGGATCGAATGGCTCACCGTCCAGTCTGCTTTATTGCCTACATATATGTGAGCACTCTTCTCTAGTGTCACTTCACAATACAACAAGCACCAATGAGTTTCTGGACTGGGGATGATGATGGCTCCCTCGGTCCAGCATTATGGAGCCAGCAAGATCCAGAGTTCAACAACAATTATCCAGTCTTAGATAAGAGATATTTCAAATCCATGCGTGATGTTAGAAAGTACGCACCAAATCAAACGGTGAACTGGCCAAGATGTGCACACGGTGAGTTCTGTGTCATGCAGGTTTACCAGGGATGGAACAACTCTGGTCGACGCTTCTGGCATTGCTCACGAGCATGGGTAAGCAAAACTCCTTGACCTTTGTCCTTCATCATTTTATGATTTACTAATGTAATCACGGTTTCTGCAGTACTCCGACCAACCAGATAACTGCGGTTTCGTGCAATGGGTGGATCCCCCAGCTATTGACCCGTATCAACAGTACATCAACTACCTCGAGGATGTTGTCATCTTCAACCTGAGGCAAGAGCTCGCGTCGGCATTGGCTTCTACAGATTCGACATCTACCAACGACGACGACGGACCGGTGACCGGACCAATGGTGGTGAAGACGAACACCGGCTGTGAGGACGAGTTCTGCTGCTGTCCGTGTCACGAGAAGAAGGACAACACTCCACCAGCAACTCCACCCCCGCCACCGTCTGATCCAACTCCACCCCCGTCGGGGTACGGGTACTACATGCCCTCCCAGCACTCCGGCGGGTCTATGATGTCCGGGTTCTCCGGGTACTACTCGTACAACTAGACTACAAATGTTGTAATCGTTTATCTATTCCCTAAGGCACGTTAGGACTAGCAGCGGCACAAAGTTAGGGTATTTGTGTCGTACGTGCCATTGCTTGTTACTGTAATTCGTCGTTAAGTATTAATGGTTCGTCGTTAAGTATCAATGCTTCAAAAAAATGAAATTTACAAAAAAAAAACCTACCGCCGTAGGGCACGGCGGTACCTGGAGGCCACGCTGCCGCCTGGCGTTATGCCCCTACCGCCGTGTGGCACGACGGTATGTACCCTTGCCAGTGCGCCACGGCCCCTGCCGCCGTGCCGCACGGCGGTAGGACCCCTACCGCCGTGGGGTACGGCGGCAGATGTATAGTTTTGCAAAATTTCTGACGGACCATTTATTTTTGCAAAATAAAGAAAAAAATATATAAAAAAAATTCGAGGAAGAGGAAGAGAACTTGGGCCATGCCCCGCACGCGATTAGTAAACATGGGCCCCCAGCCCGTTCTCCTCAGTTGGTGGGGCCCAAGTAGTTATGCTGCGTAGCCTCGGAGGAGGCAAGTCGGCGGCGAACTTGGTTGCTTGATTCTCTTCTTTCCTTTTGGCGGCGCTTCGTTCGCTGTGTGAAAGGCTCCACCAGCATCTGCTCTACTCCGATCCCATGGCCTACCGCCGGAAGCAGGGCGCCGCCAACGATCGCCGGAGCTCCTACCCACAGGCACGCACTCATTTCCCCCCTCGTTCTCGCCTCCCTTCCCCCGCTTGTTTGTAGCTTGGAAAAAGTCTACATCACCCCCTCAATTATGAGGGGTAGACTACATAACCCCCAACCTATGAAACGGTCTATATCACCTCTGAACTTTTCAAAACAGGTCAAATTACCCCCTAAAGTAATTTTAAAAAATCATAATAAATCATAAAAAATTCATAAAATAAAAAATTCAATTGTGTTGGACTCCAAATGAGTAAATCTACACAGTGAATATATAATATGGCATGCTTTAGTTTAATTTTTTTGTTGTAACTTTAGATCTATGATTTTCTTCATAGCTGTAAAAAAATGTTCTAAAGCATATCATATTATATGTTCATTGTGTAGATCTACTCATTTGGAGTCCAACACAATTAGATTTTTCATTTTATGAATTTTCTGTGATTTATTATGATTTTTCAAAATTGCTCTAGGGGGTAATTTGACTTGTTTTGAAAAGTTCAGGAGGTGATATAGACCGTTTCATAGGTTGGAGGGTTATGTAGTCTACCCCTCATAGTTGAGGGGGTGATGTAGACTTTTTTTCCTTTGTAGCCTGTAGCGTACCGTACCATTTCCTGATTGCCGATTCCCCAAATCTATGTCTGATCGAAGCTTCCTTCTTTCATTCTGCGCTCACATGATTACACCTCCTTACTTACTTCATTCTTGTTGTGGCTGCGGATTGCTTAGTACTACTACCTGCTTATGCCTTGCTGCTCATCTGATATGCACACAATCGGCACACGGTTGCAGAATGGTATAATAATGTGTCGATTTTGCCTTTGATGTGTAGGACTCTGCTTCATCATACAGTTACACATCATACTTTGGCAGCAAGTGTACCTGAATATCTGAATACTGTCACAAATAAAAAGAGACCAAGTGAACTTCTCGTGAATTGCATTGTCTCTCTTTTCAGTGATAAAATGTTCCGAGCTGAAATCCTGCTTATAGCTCTCGCAACATTCTGTGATTTCAGGCCCCTCAGTCTCGCTGGTCATTTGAAAACCACTGCAAGACAGGTGAAGCTGCAGCTCGAATCAGGCCGGAGGCCCTTTCTGCTTCTGTCAACCAGCTTGGTGGAAGAATAAAAAAAATGCCTTGCAAGTAATGACTTTTACTTGCCTCTGCACAGCTATTCTTCTTCAGCCCTATTAATAGCATAAACCCCTGGAGAATGAACCACTTGTTGCTTCCTTGGTTTAACAGGAGGGACTCACAATTGTGGATAATAAGACATCCAGCATCATTGAGGAAGCAAAGAAAATTCAAATCAGAAGCAAGTCTGCCAGTTCAGTTCTGGTTCTTATATGTCGGATTCAGCGGTACATACAGTCGGCACACCTAATCTCTCGTTCGACCAAGCTAAAAAAATCTGCTACTGAGGAAACACAATTGAAAGCTTCTCGCGACGTAAGGTGCCACATGCTTTATATATTGATGAAAAATATTTTTTTACACCCCGTAATTACCCAAAAAAAACAATGCAGAGAAAGTATATTTTCTTTTGCATGGGAAAAACTGCAACATTTAGTACTCCTTCTATTCAGTTCAATTCATATGTAATGGTTTAATTTTATGAGTTATGTGCATATTAGTTCTCAGTATAAATAAAGGAAAAATATGGATATTTGTTTTTCTGCTGAGAGATACGTCTACTTCAGTTGCTCTTTACTAAGTCTTAAGCTCTTGGTGATAGACTAATGGTTATCGAGTGGATGAGAATTATGTTGGAACCTAGCCCTGAGAACACTCACCCTCGCGCACGGACACAATGTGGAAGATGAACAGCGATTTTCGGCGACGAACGCCGCGGCCGCCGAACGGCCTGTATCTTGGCTATTTCTTCATCTCAAAAGGCTGGAACCGGCGAGAGGAACAATGGAGCACTAGGGCTACAAATAGGCCACGGGACTGCCAAGAGCTAATCTCCACGTCCGGCCTTCGTGCCATGCATGATCTGCACGTTCGTGCTCAGCAACGTCCGAGAGCCTCGCGCTTCTTGCGGCTGTTACGGCACCTCCGTGCGAACCGGCACCCACGCTCACCACTCCATCCTACTCAACCAACTCGACGCGATCACGGCAGAGCGAGCCTCTCGCACGCGATCCTTCGGACGGAACGCACCGCGCTCCACACGCAGCACCACTGCGCCATGCACGCACAGGCACGTCCATGGCACACACACGCACTCGCTAACAAGCTAATCCTAGCAACACGGATACAAGCACACACCACGGAACACACCATGGAGTGTTTAAACCTAACAATCTCCCCCTAAACACGACATGGCGGACTCGATCTTCTTCACAGCAATGTCACCTGTTCGCCAGCGACGCCGTCTTCCGCAGCACCCGCTCAGCGTCGCCGTGAGCCACTAGCTCGCCCGAACGACACGGCCTCCTTCACGCGGATCGACGCCACGGACCTTCATCTTCTTCCTCGGTAACACACGCCAAGCTCCTCAGTGACACACACCGAGCTCCTCAGCGACACACGCCGAGTTCCATCGACGCCGGCGACACACGCCTGACGCGGCTCCTCCGGCCCGGCCGGCACGCCGCCGGTCACCGGCCGCCGACCTCTTCTCAACCAGGCTCTGGTACCAAATGTTGGAACCTAGCCCTGAGAACACTCACCCTCGCGCACGGACACAATGTGGAAGATGAACAGCGATTTTCGGCGACGAACGCCGCGGCCGCCGAACGGCCTGTATCTTGGCTATTTCTTCATCTCAAAAGGCTGGAACCGGCGAGAGGAACAATGGAGCACTGAGGCTACAAATAGGCCACGGGACTGCCAGGAGCTAATCTCCACGTCCGGCCTTCGTGCCATGATCTGCACGTTCGTGCTTAGCAACGTCCGAGAGCCTCGCGTTTCTTGCGGCTGTTACGGCACCTCCGTGCGAACCGGCACCCACGCTCACCACTCCATCCTACTCAACCAACTCGACGCGATCACGGCGGAGCGAGCCTCTCGCACGCGATCCTTCGGACGGAACGCACCGCGCTCCACACGCAGCACCACTGCGCCATGCACGCACAGGCACGTCCATGGCACACACACGCACTCGCTAACAAGCTAATCCTAGCAACACGGATACAAGCACACACCACGGAACACACCATGGAGTGTTTAAACCTAACAATAAATAATGACTTCTTAACATGCCTAATGTTGTCTTATTTGATTTCTAGCATAATCTAATATAAGTACTGTGACCACTTAATTGCCACCATATGTGCTTTTCTCTGGTTAAAATGAACGACCGGAATAAGCAATCTTCCACCTTTCGCCATGGTTGTGTCTATGGTTCAGATAAGTAAATATATGATCTTTTGTTGTAACTTGCGGTGCTGATGTCTTTCTCTTGCCTCCTAAATTTTTTTTTCAGGTTGCTAATGCAATGGCTGCTAAAGCAAAACTTCTACTCCGTGAACTGAAATCGGTTAAAGTTGATCTGGCTTTTGCAAAGCAGAGATGTGCCCAGCTGGAAGAAGAGAACAAGCTGTTGCGAGAAACAAAGCAGAAAGGGAGCAAAACTGAAGAGGACGATGACTTGGTAATCTTTTTGTGATCAAACTTATTTGTTTTCTTGTTGAATTTCTTCTCATGAATTACATACATCTCGATTTTCTACTACGCCAAGAATAGTGAATGGGAGATAATTCATCACCAAATTGGTAAATTACACTCTTATGACCCTTATGTGCATAAATTGATAATCCATCACCAAATTTCTGTTAATGTTCATTCCATTTCTGAACACATGCATGAAATGGTCGAATTTTTAGCACATTGCCTCTTTTGAAAACTCAGTTTTTTTTTGAAACACGATGAAAACTCAGAATTGCATACATTTAGTGTGGTTGACTGCATTCATATGAAACTATATTGTACAGTGAGGAGAGATTGAGAGGTCGAGGACTCAAGGCTGATATCTCATTTCATATTAGCTATTAACTGCTGGTGCTGCAGCTTATTCTTAACTACATTTTTTTTGAAGGAACGGCAAGAGATTTGTCGTAACTTTTATTAGAAGAAAAAGATGCACAACAAAAACACAGAAAAAGCGGAAAAAAGAGAAATACAACTAGTGGAGCAGAAACGACTGGCTCCACCCAACTCGGAAAAGGCCTCACCAACTGAAAAACTGACAACTACACAACAAGACACAGAAAAAACACAACTCGAAAAAACTATCCCTGGCCAGAAGGTGCAGGATCCGTTGTAGTCCCCATTCTAGTTATTGTCCTGGTTTTTTGGTAAAGATCGACGTCGTTAGTGATTATTGAAGCCACTTGGTCCACTTCCAGGGAGGTATGTTGAAAAGTCCTTCTGTTGCGTTCCTTCCAAATGTTCCACCAAAAGTACAGCAATAGACAATCGAATCTTGATTTATGTTTCTTATCAAAGCTTATGCGCATTCGTTTCCACCAACCATTAATGGTGCTTGGGGGCGAAAACTGTAGGTCTTGTCTCCCCAGCTGTGTTGTGAGGTGTGTCCAAACACTCTGGGTGAACGGGCAACCGAGGCATAGGTGTGTGGGTGTTTCTGGCGCAACATTGCATAGTTTGCAGATCGGGTCATGCGGCCATCCTCGTTTGGCGAGGTTGTTGGCGCTGAGAATTTTATGTTGAAGAAGAATCCATGCAAAAGTCCTACATTTAGGCTCCGCTCGCGCTTTCCAGATTGGGTTTAGGTGTGGTTTTTTGCGCCGTCCCATAAATTGTATCTGATAAGCACTCTTTGCCGTGTATTGTCCATCTGGTGTCCACTTCCACTTAATCTCGTCTTCCGAATCTGCCACCCAGTGGACCGAGGTCACTTCTTCCCATAGTGTGATGAACTCTAGGAGCACTTCCATTGATTGAATAGGAGACACATGTGAGACCCATCTATTTTGTGCCGTGGCCTTCATTACAGTTACATTTTTCCGTTTTGTTTTTTGGAAAAGTGTCGGTGTTGAGATTAGTCCCGACACTAATTAGTGAAATGCGTTGTGATCGGTCTCTCGATGGCCGGTGCTAAGCAATGAGGGGACACGGGTTTATCCTGGTTCCGGCCGCGAGGCCGTACGTCCAGCAGGTTGCGCTCGTGGCGCTGTATTGCAATGCACCGTAGTGCCTGTAGAGGGGGGCTACAAGCTAGGCGGGAGAGGAGGAAAAGCCTCCAAGTCCCTGCTAAATGATTGAGGCAAGTGCCAATATCAGGGGAGCGAGTATGCGGATGAGTGCGGATTAAGCGGGTTGTCCTCCCTCTGCGGCCGGGCGTCCACCTCCTCCTTTTATAGACCAAGGGGAGGCGGCTCACAAACGTGCCGCATGGGTTTTTGCATAGTACCGTCGTACTGGTGTACAGCGCTTGTGATCTGATGGTGTCCTGACGAGTCTCGGCTCTTGCGGGAGTCGTGGCAGCCTTGTACTCGCCGGGGAGCAGCTTCGAGGGTCTTGCTGATGGAGGCGCTTGTGCCGCACAGGGCCCGGCGTGGCGGCGCCCCATCGGAACAGGGCTCTACAGCGCCGGGGATGGCTGCACAGCGCCCGGGATGGTAGCACAGGGCTGGGGATGGCCGCGCGGCGTCGGAGTTGGCGGAGGGGACGCGGCTCGTACTGCGGCGCCGGTCAGCGCGTGCGTTCGCTCGCCGCTCGTACACCCTTCGAGGGTGTCCCCATGCCCGTTCGAGAGTCTTGCCGCAGGGGAAGGACGGGAGCAGGTAGCACAGTGTTGAGGAATGACACCGGCCATTCCGCACAGTACCCGCACAGCGCCGGGGGTGGCTGCATAGTGGCGGGTTGTCCGCACAGCGCCGGGATTGGATTCCCAGGCGGTGTCAGAGGATCGGCGTGGTGGAGATTTCCCCTTTGACCCGGGCGCTCGCGGTGTGTCAGGGCATTCAATGCTCCGGTCGGGGGAGCGGGTGAGGTGCCGTGGGTCAAGGGGAAGTCTCGAGCGGGGCGGAGACCGCTCGAGGGGCCGGAAGCCTCGAGCGAGGCAGAGATTCGCTCGAGGGGCCGGAGACCTTCGAACGAGACGGAAACCCGCTCGAGGGGGCGCCGGGCCCCCGAGCGGGGCGGGGGTTCACCGCGTGGCGTTCCCCCCCTCGAGCGAAGCGGAGATTCGCTCGAGGGTGGCTGGGGATGGCCGTTTGATGGGCCATGAAGGTTGTTGGGCCACAGCGGACCGTGGGCCCTCTTCATGTTTGGGTCGTGGTTGGTTTGGGTGATGTTATTGCGATTTGTGTCAATTTTTTAGGAGGGGTAATCTCCCCCATAGTTAGGGGACCCTATGGTTGTCCCCGACAGTAACCCCCGAGCCTTTGCAGGGATATCCAGAGGGATCCGCAAAGGCTGAAGCTTTCTGTTAGGACTTTCTTCCCTCCTGGGCGTTGTGACGTTCCGTGGGGGTGCGCTAGCGCACCCGCGGGTGTAGCCCCCGAAGCCTTGGAGGAGTGCGCACACTCGTGCAAGGTTTTGATGCTGAGCTACCGATCCGTGGGGCGTTTGTTTCAGGTGACTTCGGTGATATTTCAGCCGGCCTCGGCGATCTTACGCGTGCGGAACGGCGTTGATCCTACCCGAGACGAGTCCTGGGAGATTCGCTCGCTGCTCTTGAAGGAGCGGGGGGACATGTGACCTTAGTCAGGTGCGTCCAAGAGGTGTAGCCGTGCGACGAGCCCCCGAGCCTGGGCCCACTCGAGGCGATCGGGGTGAGCTCTTCGACTCGTTCGTGCGCCCCTCGCCGCCCTTTCGCAGGGTGGAGGGGTGAGGTGGTCCATGCTTCCCATCGAACGGGCCGCGAGTCACGGACCCCTCGTTAAGCTGTTAACGGGTAATTCAAGTGGACGTCCGTGCCCCGTTCGATAAGGGTCGGCTCGTGGTCCGGAGACATGTCCATAAGAGCTCTTTACGTGGGTATGCTAGGCAGGGCTCGGTCCCGTTCGATTAGGACCGAGGGCGCGGAAGCTCTCCCTCGATGGGATTCCTCAACTAGCTGCCCTCGTTCGGCCTTGAATATGAACTATGGGCGCCCTCGAACCTTTGAGTTCGAGGACTGGCTCGATCGCGCGCGCCCTGGTCGTCCCTGACTCTGTTAATCTAAGGCGCCTGTTCGAACCCGTCGGGGGTCAGGCCCCGTACCTCTGATTAGTGGGGCCTTTGCGGGGTGGCACCAGGTGCCCCCATCTTGGTCAATCTGTGGCACTTGCCGAACTGTTATCGAGTTCGGCCTCGAGCCACTGATCAGTAAATCCCCAGATCGAGGGGCATCTGCGGCACCCACCGTTCCCTCCGCAGGCTGGGCCTCGAACCGCTGATCAGTATATCCCCAGATAGAGGGGCATCTGCGGCGCCCACCGTTCCCTCTGCGGGCTGGGCCTCGAACCACTGATCAGTATATCCCCAAATAGAGGGGCATCTGCAGCGCCCACCGTTCCCTCCGCGGGCTGGGCCTCGGACTGCTGATCAGTATATCCCCAGATAGGGGGGCATCTGCGGCACCCACCGTTCCCTCTGCAGGCTGGGCCTCGAACCGCTGATCAGTATATCCCCAGATAGAGGGGCATCTGCGGCGCCCACCGTTCCCTCTGCGGCTGGGCCTCGAACCGCTGATCAGTATATCCCCAGATAGAGCGGCATCTGCGGCGCCCACCGTTCCCTCTGCGGGCTGGGCCTCGAACCGCTGATCAGTATATCCCCAGATAGAGGGGCATCTACGGCGCCCACCGTTCCCTCTGCGGGCTGGGCCTCAAACCGCTGATCAGTATAGCCGCGCGGGCCTGGACCTTAGGAGTCCTTGAGTTCGTTATTCGAGGGCGTACCGGCAGGCCGTGACCTTGCGGCCGCAATCTGCTTTAGATCAGGGCGTTGATCACGTGCCCTCGAGGGGTCAGCCCTCGAGATCCCGGCTCTGGTTTTACGGGGGGCTATCCTTATGCGAGAAGGAACCCCCGTTATTGACAAACGGTCGACGTGGCGCGGGTCGTGCGGAGCGGTCACTCCTTTTTAGGCGGCGCGACGTGGGCGACGTGGGAAGGCGATGAGACTGGGCGCTGCGTCCCCTGGGTTACTACGCGGTAATCATGGCGCGTGCGCGTGAGCACGGCCGTTTCGGCGCGGCGGGGCCCGGCCGTCAGCGACGTGGGGTGCCAGTAGCATTAACTGCCGCCGCGCGCGGTGTTCCCGGGGACTCCGCCCCTTCCGATTCTATAAAATGCGGGCGGACCAGGGGAGGGGCTTCTCACCTCTGCCATTCACACGCATCCCCCACACTTCATCTTCCTCTGCGCCGCGCGTCTCGCCGCTCCGGATCCGCCTGCGCCTTTCCGCTTCCGTCGTTACTCGCGCTCCCCCGCCTCTTCCGCCATGGCTCCGGTTCGAGTGTTGGACGCGTTCCCGTGGCCCCGGTCAACGGCGGATCGGCGGTCGCTGGAGGCGCTGGTGCTCGGCGGTCAGTTGACGCCGGCCGGCGACGGCCCGAACCCGGCGTGGATGGTCCCGCCGCCGTCGGATAGGGAGCCGAACCCTCCGCCGGGCTACGTCGTCAGCTTCCTGCGGCTGCACGAGCGCGGCTTCAACGCCCCCGCGAGCAAGTTCATGCGGGGGCTGTGCCATCATTACGGGGTGGAGCTTCACAACTTCGCCCCCAACGCCATCTCGCAGGCGGCCTCTTTCGTCACCGTCTGCGAGGGATTCTTGGGGATTCCGGCGCACTGGGACCTGTGGGTCCATCTCTTCTGCGGCGAGCTCCACACACTCGCCACGGGGGAGAGGAAGACGCGCCGAGCGGTTCGCGCCGGCGGCCTCACACTCTCGGTGCGCGACTCCCGGAGGGAGTTGTACCTGCCGTGAACAATGACGTTGAACAACTCCGACTGGGAGAAGGGGTGGTTCTACCTCCGCAACGACGGTGCCGGCCTCCCGCCGTATACTGGGAAAGTGTTGAAGGAGAGGCCCGACGCATGGACGTATGGGGTGTCGCCCCCGGCGAGGCAGAGGAGGCTCGAGCCTCTCACCAATGCCATAAGCCAGTTGGCGAACGTCGGGCTGGCGGTGGCGTCCGTCATCGCCAATTTCCATCACCGGCGGATCATCCCCCTCATGGAGAGGGAACTCCTCATCTTTGAGATGAGTGATGCGGCCAACCCCGTGTCCTTAGCGCGTTCGCGGCTGCTAGAGGAGCCGCTCGCCCGGGGGTACACGGCCACTCGGGCGAGGCGCGCAATAAACCCCAAGGCGGTGCAGAACAGCGACGACGACCTGTGGTCGTTCGCGATGCTCCCCGACGCCGGCCAAGTGAGTATCGTCCCTTTACCCTTTGCTTTCTTTACTTTCGTGTTTGGCCTGACAGTGGTTGCTCGGCGGCAGGGGGTGGGTGTCGATGCCCCCACGTCAG
Organism: Cenchrus fungigraminus; assembly: GCA_036936925.1. Classification (NCBI taxonomy): domain Eukaryota; kingdom Viridiplantae; phylum Streptophyta; class Magnoliopsida; order Poales; family Poaceae; genus Cenchrus; species Cenchrus fungigraminus. The sequence continues at coordinate 188,499,325 of CM072769.1, forward strand.
ATCCGCCGACGCCTCGGTCGCAAGCCGACAGCCGCGCCAGGCAGCAGAGGGAGCGGGACCGAGCAGCCCGGGCAAAGGAGAGGAGGATCCGGAGGCTGGAGCACCTCGACAGGTATAACGAGGACTACTGGCTGCGGGAGCAGCAGGGCCTCTCCCCTCCGCCAGAGCCAGTGAACTCGTCTTCGGACGAGGAGGAGAGCGAGGGGGAGCGGACCACCTCCGATAGGTGGGAAGCCGCGCCGCCCCCGTCGCCAGGGGTCGAGGGGGTCGTCACGGAGGCGACCCCCGAGGCGAGCGCGGTGCCGCCCGTCGTCGGATCGCCGTCAGGGGCGTCAGCAGGTGCTAAGGAGGCGCCTCCCGAGCCCTCGAGGAAGCGTAAGCGGGGTTTCTCCAATTTGAGGTGAGTGATGTTCCTCCCTCCGTGTTCTCGATTTCGTGGCGTGGTCGCTCACCCTGCCTTTCTCCCATGTTGACAGGACGTCGCCTGCTACCCCTGCCCTCACGCCCGTTAAGGCGCTCAAGCTGGGGACGTCGCTGGTGACGAGGCCTCGCTCGGAGAGAATGCCGCGGGTGGTGGCGGGCACGGTGGCGATAGGCGAGCCGTCGCGTACCACGGCCGCGGCTTCGAGGCCGCGGCAACAGGAGGATGTGGCGGCGGCGGCCGCGCGGGCGACGGCTACCCGCGATCCCCGCCAAGGGCGCGAGCGGACTCGCGCGGGGAGCCCGGGCGTCGGGGGCCGCGGGGCGGCCGAGACCCCTGCTGATGGTGATTCCGCCCCCAGAGGGGGCCGAGCGGGGGTAGCAGGCGGATCAGCCCCCGGGCCCGCCGCTGGGATACTGGTGGTGCGGTCCGACGGCTGCGTGATGTCGCAGCAGCCGGCGCCTGATGCCGGGGCTTCGACGTCCCATGCCGCGGCCCCGGCGCCTGATGCCGACGTGCCGCAGTGGGAGCGAGGGCTCCGTCGCCCCGGGGTGCCGCGGAGTCTGCTTGAGGAGGCAAGGACGGAGAGGGTGCGGTGGCAGGAATTTCGTGCCAACAGCGCCTCTCTTAACGCCGCCCTGATCGAGGCGCTCCGGCTCCACGGAGGCAGGTCGCTCCAAATCTTTCAGGTAAGAAACTCCATCCGACCGTCACTTGCATCCCTGCTTTTCTTGCTCGGGCGTCTCTTGCTTGATTCCTTCCTTTGCTTTCCCTTTACTACCCGCAGGAGCTGCAGGGCCAGGCGGGCGAGAAGTTCAATCGCCTCGTCGAGCTGAGCTCCGACCTCGATTGGTACCGGGAGCAGTACGACTCCCTGGATGCCATGGTGGAGGCCTTGCAGGAAGACAACGGCGGGCTGTAGTACAAGCTCATGGGCGTGGAGGACGCCTACACCGACCACCGCACCCTAGCGGCGGAAAAAGCCAAGGAGGTTGAGGAGGTGAAGGCGGCTCTACAGGAGAAGGAGGGGGCGCTGGCGACGGCGAACGGCGAGCTGCAGAAGGCGCGCGATGCCCTGGCCGAGGCACAGACCTTGCTGGCGCAGAAGGAGACAGCCCTCGCCGAGGCGCAGTCCTAGCTCCTGCAGGACCGCACGACCCTCGAGGGGGCGCGGTCCTGGCAGACCCGGGCTGAGCAAAAGGCCCAGGAGGTCGAAAAGCAGGGTGCTACCCTGCAGGAGAAGGTTACGGCACTCGCTGGGGTGGAGGACCAACTCCGACAGGAGCGCAGCGCGCGGGCGCAGGTGGAAACTCAGCTCCAGCAGGAGCGAGCCACGCTTGAGGATGCTCGGTCCGCCCTCCAGCGTGAGCGCTCAGCGCGGGAGGAGGTGCAGTCCCAGCTCCACCAAGAGCGTACCGCGCTGACAGAGGCCAGGGCCACGCTTCAGCTTCGAGAGGCGGAGATCGAGCGGCTCACCGGGGAGTTGGTCGAGGGGGGCGTCGCCGTCGAGGCCCTGAGAACTACCGACGCGGAGAAGGACGCCTCGGTCCTGCAGCTGCAGCAGGAGGCCGAAGCCGTGCGCACAGATCTCGAGGAGAGGAAGCAGGTTGAGGGTAAGTTGCAGCCCCCGACCCTTCGTTTGTTGATTAGGTTCGCCGAGATTCGCTCTCGACTTACCCCTTTTTCTCCCAGGCCTGCGGAAAGCTCTGGGGGAGTCGGCGACGCAGGTGGGAGTGCTCCAGGCGGCCTACAACTCCTCCCAGCAGGATTTGGGGCTTCTGGAGCAGGTGGTCCTCGAAGTGTGCCAGAGCATTGACGAGGGTGCCGGTCAGTCAGGGAGCTTGGTGGCGAGTCGCCTTCGGGCTCTGGGCGGTCGCGTCGCCGAGCGTATGAAAGGCGCCCTCCGCCTCGGCATCTAGAAGACCCTTGGCGTGGTGATGTCGCACTACGTCGTCGACCTTGCGGCGCTGGCCACGGGCTACATCGTCGCGGACGATCTTGATGATGACGGGGCACATGCCATCGTGAACCGTCTTGACGCTGCTGCCGCGAACGCCGCTGCGGACCTCGCCAACGCCTTTGAGGAGGACCTCTTCCCGAACGCTCCTCCCACGGGACCCCTCGAGCCCTGAAAGTAGCCGGGCACTGAGGCCCTTAGATTGTAATTAAGATTTGAGCCGGGTGGCTTTTGTAATAAGACAATTTGCTTTTGAAGTTTGTAAGTTAAGTACGATTCGTTTTGTTTATGCTATTTTGTCCCTTTCCCGTCGCCTAGGCAAATTTCGGCTAGGATTGACCGTTTTCGCGAGTAGCCCGTAGGCGAAGTGGTGAGGAGGAGAAGCCGTATCCTGCTGGAGGCGTGGGCCGTCCCTAACTCACCCGTCTTTGCCTTTTGGCTGCTCGCACCCTGCTTCTGTCTGCCCAAGCTCTCGGGTTAGGACATACTTAGCATTTTTGGGAACAGAGATTTTTGCGAAAAAATGGGACCGTTTAGGGGGGGTGCCCCCCGTAGTAGCCCCCGAGGGGGACTTGGTTTTTTGGGGGGAAAGCCGAGTCACCCTTGACTTTATTCACGATCTTAACGTATGTACAACCGACTGGGGCGTCGGGTATGCATACAAATCAACTTGAAATTTTTAAGGGTAAAAGCGACGTAGCTGTTGGATGTTCCAAGCGTTGGTGAGGACTTCGCCCTGCTCGTTTGCAAGCTTGTATGTGCCGGGCTTGAGCACCTTGATGACGATGTAAGGCCCTTCCCATGGCGGTGACAGCTTGTGTCGGCCTCGATTGTCTTGTCGTAGCCTTAGCACTAGGTCGCCTTCACTGAAGTCTCGGCGCCGGATCTTCTGAGCTTGGTATCGCCGGAGTGCTTGCTGGTATCTCACCGAGTGCATCATCGCCACGTTGCGGGCTTCATCTACTTGATCCAACGAGTCTTCGCGAGCCCGCTGGTTCGAGCTTTCTTGATAGGCCCTGAGTCTCGGGGATCCGTACTCCAGGTCCGTGGGGAGGACGGCCTCCGCGCCGTAGACGAGGAAGAACGGCGTAAATCCCGTGGCTCTGCTCGGGGTGGTCCTGAGACTCCAGATGACCGACGGTAGCTCTTGGATCCATTTCCGACCGGACTTGCTCAGTCTGTCGAAGATCCTAGGCTTGAGGCTTTGTAAAATCATGCCATTGGCACATTCTACCTGGCCGTTGGTCTGTGGATGTGCGACGGCCGCCCAATCCACGCGAATGTGGTAGTTGTCGCAGAACTCCAGGAATTTCCTGCCGGTGAACTGGGTGCCGTTGTCGGTGATGATGGAGTTCAGCACCCCGAACCTGTGGACGATGTCTGTGAAGAACGACACGGCCTGTTCGGATCTAAGGTTGGTAATAGGGTGTGCCTCGATCCACTTCGAGAACTTGTCAATTGCGACCAACAGGTGCGTGTAGCCCCCGGGCGCCTTCCGCAGGGGACCGACGATGTCTAATCCCCACACGGCAAACGGCCATGTGATGGGTATGGTCTGGAGGGCGTGAGCCGAGAGGTGGGTCTTGCGGGCGTAGAACTGGCATCCCTCGCAGGTGCATACGACCTCGTTGGCGTCGGCGACCGCCGTGGGCCAGTAGAAGCCCTGGCGGAATGCATTGCCCACGATGGTGCACGGCGCTGCGTGATGGCCACACACAGCCGCGTGGATGTCCCGGATCAACTCGCGGCCCTCGGGGATGGGGACGCATCGCTGCAGGATTCCAGACGCGGCACGCTTGTACAGCTCGCCGCCAATCACGGTGAATGACTTGGCCTTTCTGGTGATGCGCCTCGCCTTAGTCCGATCCGAGGGTAGCTCCCCTCGATCGATCCAGGTGAGGTACTTGCTTCGCCAGTCCACCGCGTGGAGGGCCATATCGATCTCCATGGCCTCGGCCTCGTCGGCCCCGTACCCCTCGAGTAGGGAGAGGACAAACGCCTCGTTCGAGGGGTCCTCGTCCATGGGTTCCGCACCCGCTGGATTCGAGGGAGCCCCCGAGGGTTCTTCCGGACTAGGGGAAGTCTTGCTAAGGTCGACGGAGGGTTTGGCAAGGTCGCGCGCAAAGATGTTCGGAGGAACGGTGATCCGCCCTGAAGCGATCTTCGCGAGCTCGTCTGCCTCCTCGTTGTACTTGCACGGGACGTGGTTGAGCTCGATTCCGTAGAACTTGTCCTCGAGTGCGCGCACGGTGTTGCAGTACGCCTCCATCTTCCCGTCGTGGCAGCTCGCGTTTTTCATGACTTGATCGATCACAAGCTGTGAATCCCCCCTAACATCGAGGCACCTGATGCCGATTTCGATGGCGATCCGGAGGCCACAGAGGAGGGCCTCGTATTCCGCCATGTTGTTCGACGCGGGGAAGTGTAAGCGCACCACGTACCTCATGTGCTCTCCGAGGGGCGAAACGAAAAGCAGGCCCGCGCCCGCTCCGGTTTTCATCACCGACCCGTCGAAGTAGAGGGTCCAACACTCGCCTTGGATCTGTAATGGGGGCAATTGAGTGTCTGTCCATTCAGCGACGAAGTCCGCAAGGATTTGGGATTTGATCGCCTTGCGTGGCGCATAGGTAAGAGTTTCACCCATGAGTTCCACGGACCACTTCGCGATTCTACCTGAGGCATCCGGGTTGCGGATTATCTCCCCTAGCGGGAACGATGAGACCACAGTGACCGGGTGGGCCTCGAAGTAGTGCCGCAGCTTGCGCCGTGCGAGTACCACCGTGTAAAGCAACTTCTGGATTTGTGGGTACCGCGCTTTGGTCTCGGATAGCACCTCGCTGATGTAGTACACCGGCCTTTGGACTGGCAGGGCATGGCCTTCCTCTGTTCTCTCCACCACGATGACCGTGCTGACCACCTGGGTGGTTGCCGCGACGTAGAGATAAAGAGGTTCACCGTCTTGGGGCGGCGTGAGGATCGGTGCGTGCGCTAGCGTCGCCTTCAGTTTGTCGAGAGCTTCCTGGGCCTCGTCGGTCCAGGAAAAACGTGCATGCTTCTTCAGGAGTCGGTAAAGGGGCCCTTCTCGCCGAGGCGCGAGATGAAGCGGCTCAGAGCCGCCAGGCAACCCAAAACCTTCTGCACCCCCTTCAGGTCACGGATTGGCCCCATCCGCTCAAGGGCCGAAACCTTCTCGGGGTTGGGCTCGATACCCCGTTGGGAGACAATGAAACCCAGCAGCATGCCGCGCGGCACCCCAAAGACGCACTTTTCGGGGTTCAACTTGACCCTATTCGCCCGCAGGCAGTTGAATGTCACGCGCAAATCGTTGACCAGGTCGTCCGCCTTCCTGGTTTTGACGACAATGTCATCTACGTACGCCTCCACGGTCCGCCCGATGTGATCTCCGAAAACGTGTTGCATACATCACTGGTATGTGGCCCCAGCATTTCGAAGACCAAATGGCATTGTCACGTAGCAAAACATGCCGAACAGTGTGATGAAAGAGGTCGCGAGTTGATCGGACTCCTTCATCTTTATTTGGTGGTAACCCGAATAGGCATCAAGGAAACACAAGAGCTCGCACCCCGCGGTGGAATCCACGATTTGATCGATTCATGGCAAAGGAAAGGGAACCTTGGGACATGCTTTATTCAAACCAGTGTAATCTACACACATCCGCCACTTCCCATTCTTTTTCTTAACTAGTACGGGATTAGCTAACCACGTGGGATGGAACACTTCCTTGATGAATCCGGCCTCGAGGAGCCTTCGCAGCTCCACTCCAATCGCCCGGCGCCTCTCTTCGTCAAAGCGTCGCAGGCACTGTTGCACAGCTCTGGAGTGAGGTAGGATGTCAAGGGTGTGCTCGGCGACCTCCCTCGGAATGCTCGGCATGTCCGAGGGGCTCCACGCGAAGATGTCTGCGTTGGCGCGGAGAAAGTCGACGAGCACCACTTCCTATTTCGGGTCGAGGGTGGAACTGACCCTCAACACCTTGCCCTCGGAGGCAGCGGCATCGAGGGGTACCTCCTTGGTCTGCTCGGCAGCCTCGAAGCTGCCCGCGTGCTTGGCGGGGGAGTTGGGACCCTCGTTGGCCTGCTTCTCCATGTCCGCTACGAGCGACTCGTCCAGCGCGAGCGCCTCGGCGTGCTCAACACACAAGACGTCGCAGTCGAACGTGTGCTCAATCGACGAGCCCACCGTGATGACACCCTTTGGCCCCGGCATCTTCATCTTGAGGTACGTGTAGTTCAGGACCGCCATGAATTTGGCGTAGCACGGACGGCCGAGGATGGCGTGGTATGCGCCCCGAAACCCCACCACCTCAAAGGTGAGGGTCTCCTTGCGGAAGTTGTCCGGCGTGCCGAACCAGACTGGCAGGTCGATCTGCCCGAGGGGCTGGACGCGCTTGCCTGGCGCGACGCCATGGAACGACGTCGTGCTGGGCCGTAGCTGATCCAGACCGATCCCCATCAGTCGTAGAGTGTGAGCGTAGAGGATGTTGAGGCTGCTGCCGCCGTCCATCAGCACCTTGGAGAATTGCGAATTGCCGATGACGGGGTCGACGACCAACGGGTATTGGCCCGGATTGGGGATGCGGTTGGGGTGATCCTTGCGGCTGAAGGTGATGGCCTCCTCCGACCAGTCGAGGAAGGAGGGAGGGGCCTTCTCGGCGGCGAGAACTTCGTGCCGCTCGTGCTTGCGCTGGCTGGTGGACATGTCCACCGTCGGTCCCCCGAAGATGAGGAAAACATTCTCCACGGCGGGGAAACCGTCGGCGCCCCCATCACCCCCATCCTTCTTGGCCTCGTCCTCCTTCGCGGCGACGCGGCGGTAGTACTTCTTGAGCATGTCGCATTGCTCGAGGGTGTGATTGACCGGGGTCTTGTGGTACGGGCATGGCTTTTTCAGCATGTCGTCAAACACGCCAGGACCTCGAGGAGGGCCTCGAGGACCCTTATGTGTAGGGTCGACTGCGAGGGCTTCGTCGTCATCCTCGCCGCACCCTTGCGCGTGCGTGTCGAGGTGGGGCTTCTTGCCCTTCTTGCCCCGCTTTTACTTCTTCGCGGGCTCCTTGGACTTGCTACCCTCCGCGGGTACGTCGTCCACGCGCTTGCCTTTCTTGCCATCGAAGATCGCCCCCACCGCCTCTTCCCCGGAGGCGAAGCTGGTAGCGATGTCGAACAGCTCATTGGAGTCGATCGGCGGGCTTCTCCCGAGCTCGCGCACGAGGTCCCGGCAGGTCGTGCCCTCCAGGAAGGCATGCACGATTTCCGACTGAGCAACGCTCGGAAGTTCAGTGCAGCGCTTGGAAAAGCGCCGTATGAAGTCCCGGAGCGACTCGCCGGGTTTCTGGGTACACCCCCGCAGGTCCCAGGAGTTCCCGGGGCGCACATACGTGCCCTGGAAGTTTCCCACGAACGTGCGGACTAGGTCGTCCCAGCCGTGGATCTGGCTAGCCGGCAGGTGTTCGAGCCACGTCCGGGCTGAATCCGCAAGATGTAGCGGTAGGTTGCGGATGATCACCACATCATTGGTGGCGCCGCCCAGCTGGCAGGCCAGGCGGTAGTCGTTGAGCCAGACTCGAGGGTCCGTTTCCCCCGAGTATTTGGTGATGGTGGTGGGTTGGCGGAAGCGTTGGGGGATGTTCGCCGTGCGGATCTCCCGGCTGAACACGCGGGTCCCCGGGGGTTCCGGCGTCGGTGAGCGGTCCTCCCGGCTGTCATAGCGACCACCTCGTCGTGGGTGGTAGCCCGCTGCCGTTCGTGCCTCCACGTCGCCCCTCCTCTTGGCGTTTAGGATGTTGCGAGCGTCACCGTCTTGGGCCTGACTGCGCGTGTCAAGGATCCGCTCCCTGGCAGGCGTCCTGCCCTGGTTCGCCGGCTGTCCCGCCACACCGCCCGTGTGGACAGATGCTTCTTGGTCCTGCGCGCTGCCGCCGCCTCGCGCACTGGACTGGTTGCGCATGCGGGATGCGGAGCTCTTGGCCTGTTGCACAGCCGCCAGCTCGATGAGGGCCTGTGCCTTGCGGTGTAGATTGCGCGCCTCGGGCGTCGACGGCTCAGGCATGGCCCGAAGCAGCGTTGCTGCCGCGACGAGCTTTTGGTTGGCTCGGGGTGGCGTGTGCGGGTCGTTGACGTTGAAGTCGGCGTCGATGTGCTCGCGGGCCTGCCTGCCGGCTTCTCGCACGCGTTCGCCGCGTGCCGAGGCCTCCCCGGCGATGGTGGCACGCAAGAGCCGTACCTGCCGGTACTCCTCCGCCAGCTTTGCCTCGAGCTCGCGCACCTGGGCCAGCTGTGCGGCGATGTCCGCGCGTCCCGCCGGCGGGGCGGGCGGTGGGTTCGGCTCTGGGTCCTGGGGTGCGTCTCCGTCGCCCGCCCCGTCCGCCCCGTCGGCGTGCTCGTTGATGGCGACCACAAAGCACTCGCGTGCGGGGTCATAGCTCCCAATGCTGGAGTCGTCAGAGCAGCCAAACTAGTAGTCCGCGGCGTCGAGGAATCGCCGGAACGTCACCGGGTCTGGTACGCCAGAAAAGTCCCACTCCGCATAGCCGTGCGAGGTCGCGGGTGGTAGTTCACTGGCCGAGCCGTGGTATGACTCGTCGTTGGTGGTAGCGATGAGGTTCCGGATCGACAGCAGGTGGTAGCCGGGGAGATCCTCATACGCGGCCGCGTCCGTGCTGACGGACGAGGCATACGTCGCGGCGGAGTTTCGCATCCCGTGGGGGAACTGCGGCCCCGCGGCCGCGCGCTCCCCCTCGGGAAGTATCGCCGCATCAGTCGGTGGTGGCGCGTCCCTCTGTGCTGCGGCGCGTGCCGCCTGGCGCCGCTCCGTGCGCGCCTGGCGCGAGCGCTGATCTGAGCGCTTGCGGCGTCGGGACGTCGAGGCGGTCGCTGCGTCGCCGGTTCCGGCGCCGGGGCGTCGGTTGCTGGCGTGGCGGGTATCGGGCCAGGCCCGGTTGACCGCCACGGGTGGAGTTCATCCCGGTTGGTAAGGCGCATGAGGTAGCCGTTCCCTGTGGCCTGAAAGTTCAGGCTCCCGAACCGGATTTCGAATCCGGCTGGGAAAGGGTCAGAGCTGCCCATGGCGTACCTCTGGGACGTCATCTCGGTGCGAATCACCATCGAGACTGCTGGTGAGGAGTCGATCTCAGCGCGAGCCCCCTATCTGGCGCGCCAATTGTCGGTGTTGAGATTAGTCCCGACACTAACTAGTGAAATACGCTGTGATCGGTCTCTCGATGGCCGGTGCTAAGCAATGAGGGGACACGGGTTTATCCTGGTTCCGGCCGCGAGGCCGTACGTCCAGCAGGTTGCGCTCGTGGCGCTGTATTGCAATGCACCGTGGTGCCTGTAGAGGGGGGCTACAAGCTAGGCGAGAGAGGAGGAAAAGCCTCCAAGTCCCTGCTAAATGATTGAGGCAAGTGCCAATATCAGGGGAGCGAGTATGCGGATGAGTGCGGATTAAGCGGGTCGTCCTCCCTCTGCGGCCGGGCGTCCACCTCCTCCTTTTATAGACCAAGGGGAGGCGGCTCACAAACATGCCGCATGGGTTTTTGCATAGTACCGTCGTACTGGTGTACAGCGCTTGTGATCTGATGGTGTCCTGACGAGTCTCGGCTCTTGCAAGAGTTGTGGCAGCCTTGTACTCGCTGGGGAGCAGCTTCGAGGGTCTTGCTGATGGAGGCGCTTGTGCCGCACAGGGCCCGGCGTGGCGGCGCCCCATCGGAACAGGGCTCTACAACGCCGGGGATGGCTGCACAGCACCCGGGATGGTAGCACAGGGCTGGGGATGGCCACGCGGCGTCGGAGTTGGCGGAGGGGACGCGGCTCGTACTGCGGTGCCGGTCAGCGCGTGCGTCCGCTTGCCGCTCGTACACCCTTCGAGGGTGTCCCCATGCCCGTTCGAGAGTCTTGCCGCAGGGGAAGGACGGGAGCAGGTAGCACAGTGTTGAGGAATGACACCGGCCATTCCGCACAGTACCCGCACAACGCCGGGGGTGGCTGCATAGTGGCGGGTTGTCCGCACAGCGCCGGGATCGGATTCCCAGGCGGTGTCAGAGGATCGGCATGGTGGAGATTTCCCCTTTGACCCGGGCGCCCGCGGTGTGTCAGGGCATTCAATGTTCCGGTCGGAGGAGCGGGTGAGGTGCCGTGGGTCAAGGGGAAGTCTCGAGCGGGGCGGAGACCGCTCGAGGGGCCGGAAGCCTCGAGCGAGGCGGAGATTCGCTCGAGGGGCTGGAGACCTTCGAACGAGACGGAAACCCGCTCGAGGGGGCGCTGGGCCCCCGAGCGGGACGGGGGTTCACCGCGTGGCGTTCCCCCCCTCGAGCGAGGCGGAAATCCGCTCAAGGGCGGCTGAGGATGGCCGTTTGATGGGCCATGGAGGTTGTTGGGCCGCAGCGGACCGTAGGCCTTTTTCATGTTCGGGACGTGGTTGGTTTGGGTGATGTTATTGCGATTTGTGTCAATTTTTTAGGAGGGGTAATCTCCCCCATAGTTAGGGGACCCCTATGGCTATCCCCGACCAAAAGGGAAGGAGCGATATACTTGGGAGCTCTTCCACTCAGCCAGTTGGAATGCCAAAACTGGCCTTGTCCCCTTTCCCAACCGTAACTATCGTTGAAGCATGGAAAAGGTCTCTGTCCGTGGCATCACAGGGAATCTCTAAGTTGGCCCATGGTCGTTGGGCCTGTTGCCATCGGAACCACAGCCATCGTAACCTCAACGCTCGTGCAAAGCGCTCTAGATCAAGAATGCCCAATCCTCCAAAGTCTCTCAGTGCACATGTCGTCGGCCAATTCAGCAGACAGTGTCCTCCACTCACCTTGTCTGGTTCTTCTCCTTTCCATAGGAAGCTTCTCCTCATCTTATCGATTTATCACAGCAGCCATTTTTGCATTGGAAATACTGTTAAGTGGTAAATCGGTTGTGCAGTCAGAACGCTTTTGACCGGTGTCTCTCTACCTGCCATGGACAAGAGTTTACCTTTCCATCCAGGGATTCGACCCCCAATTTTGTCTAATAATGGTTGTACGTCCACCCTTCTTAGCTTGCGTGTGTGCAGCGGGAGTCCCAAATATTTGCCCGGGAATTTACCAACCTTACCCGAGAAGTCCGTGAGTGCCTCAGCTACTAGCGTCTCATCACATCTTATTGGGAAGATTTCTGTTTTGTTTAAGTTGACTCTGAGTCCTGAGCACTTCCCGAAGAGGTTAAGAACCTCAGTAATGTGGTGTAGTTCTGCGCGGTCCGGGTTTGCAAATAAGGCTGCATCGTCAGCATAAAGTGAGCAACGCAGTGTCGCCGCTCTAGGGAGAATAGGCTGTAGCAACCCTCTACTAGCCGCCAGTTCAATCAGGCGATGCAACAGATCAATCGCTAGGATAAAGAGCATGGGCGAGAGTGGGTCTCCCTGTCGTAGACCTCTGGCGTGTTTGATGCGTCGCCCCGGGGTGCCATTGAGCAGAATCTTGGAAGACGATGTGGTTAGTAAGGTCGCAATCCAGTCTCGCCATCTCTGCCCGAAACCCAACGCTTGCAGCGTCTCCAGTAGAAAAACCCAACTAACTGAATCAAAAGCCTTGGAAATGTCTAGCTTGATGAATAGGGCTGGGCGCTTGGCCTTATATAAAGCTTTGATGACGCTTTGGACGTAAATGAAATTATCGTGGATACATCTCTTTTTGATGAAGGCATTCTGGCAAGTGGACACCAACTCATTTAGCCTCGGTGCTAGTCTATCAGCCAAGATTTTTGTGATTATTTTTGCCAAGCTGTTAATAAGGCTAATGGGTCTAAAGTCTGTGATAGTGTTCGCATCTGGTGTCTTCGGCAGTAGGAGCACATTTGCCTGATTAATCAAATCTAGCTTCCGTGTTCGTAGTGAGTGAAAGGCTCGAAGAGCTTCCAAAAGGTCCGTACGAATGATTGTCCAACACTTTTTGTAAAAAAGTCCAATAAAGCCGTCAGGGCCGGGTGCTTTTTCCTTTGGCATGTGCATTATCACCGTCTTAATCTCCTCTTCTTCAAACAGGTCTTCCAGGTCGCTGAGGTCATGTCGCTCATAGCCTAGATGTGTCCAATTCAGGGCAGCCGATCACACCTGTGTTTGGCCAAGTAAATTAACAAAGTGATTAAATACCACTTCCTCTTTGCGCTGATGGGTAGTTGCCAGCCCCGTATCCACTTTCAAGGATGGAATGAACAACTTGCGCCGTCTGTTACTGGCGTGTAGCATGAAAAACTTGGTGCAAGCATCTTTGTTCCTAATCCAAGTGAGTCTGGAATGTTGTCGTGCTCTTGACCTCAAAATGGCAGCGAGGTTCATAACCTTGTCGTAAGCCTTCTCAAAATCTAACTTGAGAATGAGGCCCTTATGCTTCTTTCTATGTAACTCATGTAATGTTTCGTGTAGAATGACCACTCCTTCCAAGATATACCTCCCCGGCAGAAAAGCCGTTTGAGAAGGCTTGATAACTTTGCATGCTATCAACGATAATCTATTAGCCAACACCTTAGTAAAGATCTTAAAGCTAACATTAAGCATGCAAATGGGTCTGTATTGCTAGATTCTGCTGGCCTCTTGTTCTTTTGGAAGCAAAGTAATAATTCCAAAATTAAGGTTGAAAAGTGGGAGGCTACCCGCATGGAAGTCCCTAAACAGAGCCATTAGGTTGTTCTTTATGAGACTCCAAAAAACTTGATAAAACTCAGCCGGGAACCCAACCGGTCCCGGGGCTTCATTATGTTTCATCTGAAAAATAGCCTTCCGCACCTCATCTTCCGAGAATTCCGCTGTCAATAGATCATTTTCTGTGGGGGTGACTTGTGGGATGTTGTAACACCCTAAAATTCCATCACTAAAACTACCTTAAGCAACATAGTGTTTTGGATTTAATCTTAAGGACTTAATTAAATTGCTAATTAATTTGAGCTCTAAGGTATTTAAATTTAATTTAAATAATTTAGAATCAACAAGTGCTTGTGCATCATCTTTTGATCTTGCATGGTGTTTATGTTTGATGGTGTGAAGTTTTAAAAGTTTTTTTAAAATTGGTTTGAAAGTTTGAAAGGTTTGAAGTGTTTGAAATTTTGAAAGAAAAAGAAAAGGTTTTGAAAAAAAGAAAACCTAAACCCTTCCCCCTCTCACTTTCGGTCCAACCCCGCCTACTCCCGTGCCCTCCCGCCTTCCCTTCCTTTCAAGTGCAGCGGTAAGGAGCTGTTAAGCCCCGCAATTTTCGCCGCCATCACTTTCCCCCTTCCGTTTCTTCTCCAACATGCCGCCCATAACTACTCTGTTGAGCCGCCGACCATTGATGGCCAATTCGCCGCCGGAGCTCCTTCCGCTTCCCCTCCCCCTCTCTTGCTCTATAAAAGCCGAGCACGAGCTCCCGCATTACCCCTTCGCTCGGACGCGCCCCCCACATTCCTCTCCACACGCCTGCACGCACCGCCGCCCGAAGTCCATCTGCCGTCCTGCCAGTGCCGCCGCTGGAGTTTCCCGTCGCCGGTGATGGGTCCCTCACCCCTTCCTCTCTCTCCTGTGTTGCACCCGTTGCTCATTGAGCTCTTCTTGCTCCAGGATCCCGCCCTCGTCGCCAAACGGAGCCGCGCCCCTGTTTCTTCCCCGGAGCGCCGCCCGCTGACGATCTCCGCCGCCGCTTCTTCCCCGACGTCCATCTCCTCGGCCATAGCATCACTGCAAGGTGAGAAGGCCACCACCCCCCCTCTTTTTCTTTAAACCCGTGCGCCTGGAAGCGTCGCCGCGGTACGCAGTGCCCGCCAGCCGCCTCGCCGGCCATGGCGTCCTTGCCGCCGGCCGGGTCGCCCTCCTATACCCATGGCTGAGTTCGCCATCATCTTAGCGATGCGTAGAGCCGCTTAGCGTGCCAAACCAAGGCCTGTGGTGCGATCTCGCACGTCGCCGCCACACGCCGGCGAGTCACCGTCCGCCACCGGCCACGGCATCTCGCTGCCGTCGCCTGAGATGTCCCCCCGACCCCTTGGTCTTGCGCGCGCGCTCTCCAGCTTCGCGTAGCACCAATCCGTGGTTGTTTTGGTGCCCGGGAATCCTGTCCCGAGCCGCGCCGGTGAGCCCGCCGCCGCGCGCCGCCACCCTCCGGCGACCATCACCGCCGCTCCTCGCTTGCGCATCACGAGGACCGTCCGATCTGAAACGAGTGGCCCAGATCTGATCAGCCCCGAGTCAGATGAGCCACGTACCGGTCAACCGGGGTGACTTTGTTAAAGAGCCCCTGAACTTTCATCTTTTCGCAAGCCGGTCCTTCCACCTATATAAATCCTTGCAAATAGGTCCTTTCTTTTATGATCTAGCCCCTGACTTTTCTGTTTAATAGCACCCGAGGTCCATTTCACCTCTTTTTCAATATAGACCTTCTGTTTATATACATAATTATGTTTTGGGTCCCTGGTTTCTTTCAAATAAGCCCCTGAGAACCTAGTTTTCTTACAGAAAAGCCCCTGCCTCTTGTTTTAATCATAACTTTCACGTTTTAACTCCGTTTTTCGCGTATAAGATATCAAAATGATCGTATCAGCGTGTAGTATCTTTTTATCAGTGTGTTATTAGTTTATAGCAATGTTTGGTGTACTGTTTTATTTATTTATTATATGCTTATGTGTGTGCGTAGATCTCGTGCCTGTTTCAACTGAGCAACCTCTTAGAGAAGATCAAGAGGAACCTTTCTTTGAGAAGAAGATTTCCAGTTTGTAGAGGAAGGCAAGTGGACTTCCCCCTCTGCATTTTCCTCTTTGTCCTAAATAACTACATATTAATTAATATTTACTTTTATTTGTTGCTATGCATAAATTGATGAGAAACACTTTTTTAAGGACATGACTAGAATTTTATCCCTATCACCTTGAACAACCCTTTTTAATGAATGTTTTGGATAGGAATGCTTAGTTGCTTAACTTGGGATGGTTGAAATAAGTTTTTATAAATGTTGATCATGGTAACTTTGGTGAACTTGGTAAATTTTGCAAGAACACTATGATTTAATTGGAATATGGAGAACCACCCAAGAAAACAGTGCAACCACAGTGGCATATGGCTCTGCCCTTAGCCAATTAATTAGGTGTGTGAATTATCTGACAACCTTTCCCAAAAGGGGCACAAGGGCCGGAGTTGAAGGGGTATAGCCCGGTTCTGTTGGGGTAGCAGCCTTGGCTAAGGTGCTGACCACTAGTGAGGGTTATGGTCCGCTCCGCTACTGTAACTGTCGTAGGTTGTTGGTCTTTTGCATTGCCTTTGTAAAGGCTTCGTAGTGGACCCCTAGCCACTCACCTCGGAAGTGTTTAAGGGTCTAGCTAACCCGGGCAACATGGGGAACACGAGCTGTGGGTAAAGTGTACAACCTCTGCAGAGTGAAAACTGATCGATCAGCCGTGCTCACGGTTAAGAGCGGCTTGGACCCTCACATGATAATTAAACTTGAATTTGAATTTAAATCAAGGTTTCATATGGTTTTGGGATAATGTTTCAAATGCTTAATTTTGGGGTTGGTATAAACTTACACTTAGTAAATAGGCTTGCTAATAAAACTTGACCAAACATTAAAATGCTAACCGCTGTAAACCCTTAGCCTATCCTTGACAGCCTTGCATACTTTTCCCCCACTTGCTGAGCTCCAACCATAAGTGTGCTCACCCTTGCTTACCGCTGTTCAGAGGAGAACAACAGTGAAGAGTTCTAAGGCATGCGATCCCTCAGTCATGTGCCTGTGGAAGCTGAAGATGAAGTTGTTCGTCTAGTTATCGTTTGTTCGCTTTAAGGACCTTCGAGTCCACCGTCTGAGTGTAATAAAGGATAATGTAATGGTTTAACTCTTGTACGTTTTGATTACTGTTTATGATATTACACTCTTTTGTCTATTGTATGTGTGTAATTTGACCCTGGCGCACATATGAGATACATTTGGTTTCTCTTCGGAAATCAGGTGTGACAGATGTCCTCTCTTATTGATTCATTCATCGAGAAATTATTTCTCTCTGAACTACCAAAGAGACCCTTGTAGTAATCTGTGATATACTTGAGCAATTGCTCCTCCCCCTCTACAACCCCTACCCTAAACCTGATTAGATTGATAGTTGAGCAACAATCTTAATCATTCACCTTTACACTATCTTAATTTTCGAGATGAATCTAATGAGCTTAATTATTATCATTTACCTTTACACAATCACTTCCGCCTTTGACAATACTATCAATCCACTGACAAACAAAATCCTTGCACAACATTGTCTAATCATGTCATAATTAGGCTCATTAGATTCGTCTCGAAAATTAAGGTAGGGGTTGTGGAATAGGTTTTGTCATTAATTCATATTTAATACTCCTAATTAGTGTCTGGAGATTGATGTGACGGGTAGTTGGTGAAAATTTTTTGGAACTAAACGGGCCTGAATGTGCTTGCAAATCATTCAAGGAGTCTGGAATGTTGAGAATGTGCTGCCTCCCCACTTATGTGACACAGTCCATGTTCCAAGTTTTCTATTTTCAAGCCAAAGATATCTCTGAAATTTTGAATGTTCAGTGCGTAAATTGTACGGCAATGATGATATCTCTGGTCTTGAAACTAATATTATGTCATGTATGTAAACAAAAGGTAAATATTAAAACGTGAGATGAAATTCCATCCTTGCATCATGCACTTATCTAATTGTATTATAACAATATCCTTACCTAATGGAGTACTTTCTTGTTTGCACACAAACTGTTCTTTTGTTTCATCATTTATATACCATATGTTGGTTGCCATCAAATTGTTTGATGTGAAATTTCTTTAGAGATGTCAGAATGCTTCCTTAAAGGTATGTACTTATTCATGACAGCGAGAACTCATAAAAGACCCCTCTGTTAGATTAACACAGACCGGCCAAAGTATATGGATCCCAATCCTGAATCCTCTGCAATTAAAACCACTTCAATTGGTATATTTCCTTCTTTTTTTGTTTCTGAATGACACGTGAGCATGTATAAAATGGAACTAGATCGTATTTTACTTGCACCCTTAAACCATTTATGCAGATGTACCCTGAATATTTACTGAGGAACATGTTTCACAAAGGTGAGATCCTAAATCTAGTATTGATTATTATGTGTCGATAATGTTACAATAATTCAGGCAGGCTCAGTCTGTAGCTTTCTGCACATTTGCATCAGAGAGATTTGACTATTAAATTAAAGAGTTGTTCTGGTTCAGAGAAGAAGGGACTGTGATCTGTATCTATGACCAAAACCTCACTGGGTGGCCACTTCTTGATCATGGAATCTTGCTGTTCAGGGTTGAGCATATGGTCACGCTCTGTCTTTATGAAAACCCGTTTGACTCGGTTTAATCTCTCGTCATCTCCTTCAAAGCTTGCACTACTAATAGCTGTTGCAGGCCACGGTCGCATCAGCATTGAAGCAAGGACTGATTCCTACCAAATAAAAAAATATGAATAAGTAAATTTTACATCTGTATTCACCTCTTCATTGGAACAGATGTCTGATTTATCAGGAAATGGTTTGCTCAAGAAATGCGAACGAGAAATCATAAACAATATCCTTTTAGAAGTTGGATTATTGTAATATAATACTGCATTTAGATTTTAGTGATATAATGAGGAGTTTAGTAAAGAAGGGGCTTTGGTGAGCAGATGCCCATAAATGCTAACTATTTTATCCCAAGGCGCATTTCATGCAATATACATGTATAATACCTCTTCAGGGCTTTGTTGGGATAGTCGATCATGCTGGAATTCTGGTCTCAAGGCAACAGTTGTTGGAGGATCATCTGCTGCTGCACCAAGTGTCAATTCAATCTCATTCTCAGGCAAAGTTGGTAACCCCTGTTACATGTTAATATGCAAAAAAAGTAATTAGTTGCACATAGTATCATACATGAATGTTAAATGCAGTAAATTCATCACGTATTATGGTAAGTTCATATAGCTGTTCTAGAGTTTTTCTCTCTCTCTCTCTCCAAAATCTCCTGTACTTTCTGTTTCATATCTATCGTAAAAATTGCTATGCAGAGAATAAGTCAGTTTTGTAGGTAAAATTGGGTGCCTTGTTGGGGAGTGTTCACCTTATTTACCCTGCCTTTTATCATGCACAGTTTAGCTATTGCAATTTCGTGATACTGATATGAGTTATTACATTTCTTTTTTTAAAACGTAATGTTTGTGTTTTTCATGTCTGAATAGTTTACGGGTTATGTTCTCATTAGTTGCAAGGGGATCTATGCTTTAAGGAGAGAACAAATTGAATATTCGAAACATTACATCTTTCTTATCTTCATCAGTTTGAAAACCAAATGGTAGCATTGTAGCTGCCACAAAAAATGCTTGACTGATCCTGTCAACGAATTCATGCATTGCATGAATTACACTCAGCCCTCCAGCACTGTGTCCGACTAGAATCACCTGGAATAACATTGCAATGAGTTAGCTTGCCCCTCTTTCTATTCTTCACATTTTGTAACATTAATCGTAAATAGCTCCTTAACTACCTTAAGCATTTCTGCTGGAGCAACTATAGTTTCTGACATTTGTTCATATTGTACAGCAAGTGTGTAATTTTGTCAGGTATAATTCTAGATACAACAAGGATTGTAACTTAAGAGCACCTAAGATTTATCTGAAACCAATTCTGCCTACTTTCATGTAATCTGATTTGATGCCTTTTATTCAAAATAGCTTAAATCATTTGAGCTTTTGACATGCCAAGATATTATTCAATCATTTAGCTAAGTTCCCTAGCAAAAAGGAAGAACAATGCACATACCTTCTGTCCGTCTGGCAAGGTCGAGATGAGGTCTATGAGCGGCTTGTCATACTGCTGGAACGACCGGACTGTGTTGGGATCGGTAGGATCAACGCCACCTCCAGCAAGGTCAATGCATGTGACACGGTAGCCGGAGCCCTCAAGGAGCCACCGCAGCTTGAACCAGCACCAGGCTCCATGGCCTTCACCATGAACAAGCACAAAATGCTCCTTTGCCATGCCCATTAGTCTGGCCTTTTCCTATCAACCTAAGATTGCTACTACCACGGATATTAACTATTTGTGGACATGCAGCAGGGTAACTGCATTTGCATGGCCAATTCCAAAAGTCAAACCAAGCAGGCATCCAGTGAGTTCTATTCTAAATAGAGGGGTCAGGGGTATCAAGCGGTGTCTACGATTTTGGCATGCAAAATAGCCTAATATGGTAAAGACGATGGTGGATGAATTGTGCGGACCAGCTAGTTTTTCTCCTTACATTGCGTTGTGTGTGAGTGATTGGTGTTTGGCCTTTCTGGCCTGATCGATTTTTTTTCCCTCCTTGTTACCTTTATGTACTCTGGTTGCAAATTGCATATCAAAGGCTCAAATGTAGTTCATGATTCATCACAAAAACCTTGTACTGTGTACAGATGACATAGGCATGCACTTATTTATTTCTTTCCAATGTACACACACACACACATACGCACGCACGCACACACACACACATACATACATACATACATACATACATACATACATACATACATACATACATACATACATACATACATACATACATATATACACACATATATATATATATATATTTATATGGCTGTAAAATTATGTTTTGTAGTGGACAACTGAAAAAAAACAAAGTCTGTTGATACATGACAAACTCCAATTGGCGTAGAACATAACTTAGTGAACAGGTCACAATGACTCGAGGATCAGCTCCAAGAGACGGTCTGGTGCAGAGAAGAACGGACTGCAGTCAGTGTCCATGACCATCACCTTTTTCTTGGTGGCCAACGATGAATCATGGCCTCCTGCTGCTCCGGCTTCAGCGCACGGTCATTTGCCGTTTTTATGTAGGTGCGATGGACTGCGTTTACAGGGCTCTCGACGCAACCAAAAATGGCAGAATGCAAGCAAGTGCGGAGTCCTGCACAAATGATTCGTATTGACATGCTCGTAGACCAAAGTTGAGGTCATATACATCCCCAACATCTGATAAGAGAGAAAGCATAATGGGTGGGGGGATTTAATTTCGAATCTCACATCTTTGATGTCTTGTTGTGTTTGGTAGCCGAAGGAGCATGGTTGCTGCTATGAAGATGGCTTGCTTGATCTTGTCTGTGAACAAATGCATCGCAAGGGTCACGCTTAGTCCTCCTGCGCTGTGTCCTACCAAGATTACCTGAATAAACAACGGTGGCACACCGTTATCAGTCGGTAACAAAATTGATTTACCTAAGTTTGTTGAGAAATTAATTGCCTGAATTTGTTTTTGGGTGAAGATGTTGTGTCGACTTTATTTTTATTTCATTTTTGCTCTTAATGACGCAGAGTATCCCAATACGTCCGCCAGGCCTCCATTTTGGACATGATGTTGATGGTGTCAGAGCATGGGTAATAACCCAGCCGACTGCCGGCTGAGAGTTCAAGCCATGTCACATATAACAAGCAGGCTGAGAGATTAGCGGTATCAAGTATTATTTAATACCTATCCAAAGAGAGAGGAAGTCAGCGATGGTTTGCTAGTGGCTGAGAAAGAGCGGTACCAGATGGTGTCAGGCATTCAGCTAGGCGAAGAGCTCACCGCCGGCTCATTTTCTCTGTCCGCTTCTCTCTCAGCCACCTCATGGTTCTTTCCTACATGGCATGCATTCAGCCGGCTGCATCATCCTTATAATACTTGCTCTCAACAAAACAAATTAAGGAGTGGCAGGCAATCTAATCCCCTTTGATTAAATTAATTCCCTACTCCAGCCCAAACACAGAACAGTCCTAAATGACCCAAGAAGATCGAGATGATGCTCTGCATCAACTATCATCGTATCAATTAAGGTTGTTAAAACCGTGTACCACGATCATATATATAGAACCTTTAATATCATTGAATTGTATATCCTCTTTCCTTGAATTAACCAGTTGCTTGTTAAATCGTGAAGTTATATACGATAGAGAATAGGATTTTAAGGAGCATGCTCTTCTGCTTAATTATGATACGACGGACTACCTTGTGGGCTTCCGGCAGGTCCGCCATGAACCGGAGGAACGGCGCGTCCTAGTCATCGAAGGATTTGACATGGCTGGTCGACGAGGCTGCTGGCTGCTCCGGCGAGGTCGATGCAGGAGACGCGGTGGCACTATAGAATTCCAAATGGGTCGGGCACGATTGGCGGCACGATACACGACTCTAAAAAACACGACCCTAGCTCGGCCTTAGGCACGATAAATAGGGCTTAGTGCCGGCCCGGCCCGACGACCTTTTAGTGCCTGGGCCGCTACCCCGGCACGTCAGGCCGGCCCGATAGGGGGCGGCACGAAGGCGGCCCGGCCTCAGGCACGAAATCGGCCCGGTCTGCCAATGGCCCACCTGGCCACCCCCGCTCCCCAAACCCTAGTCGCCCCGACTATTGATGCGGCTCCCCCCGACCGTTGGATCCTCCCGTTGGGGGGAGCCGCATATAAACCGCGGCCGGGCGCATAATTATTAGGACCGGACCGAACTGGTGGTTGGACCGCTAAAAGACCGTACCAGAGCCTCCGGTGGTTCGGTTTGCTTAAAACCGTTCGGTTTTTAACAGAACCGGCGAACCGGGCGGTTCCACACGAACTGAGCGGTTTTTGTTCCTATGGGTAGCGGCGCATCGCAGAAAAAAGGACGCTGGCGTTCGACGCATTCCGCCCGATCTGTGAGAAGGCCAGCAAGCCGGCGGCGCATCATGAGCAGGTGGCGGACGCCTTTCTCCTAAGTCCTAACGCATCACCTGCGCTCCTGCCTCTTAGGCTAGTCTTAGTGGCAGTTTCATAGGCACAACTACCTAGAATGCCATGTCAGCTTTTGAGTATGATAGAGTATGATGAAACTGTTACTCTCAGTGCACAATTTCGTAGGCGCAGTTTCATATGCATGATGCAACATTTAATTCTTGCATGTGTTTTGCATGTGTTGTGATCAAATATAACACGAGAATTATGTAGCCTTCTGTGAAGAGAGTAGCCGCAGTAGCACATGTGCGGCAGGAAAGAAAGAGATGCACGGGAGAAAGAGATGGACTATGCGTATATATATTGACATATCAATGTGAAAGAGATGCACAAAATAATAAATTAATAACCATCATGGAGCAGTTTCACATTTCCTGCCATCCATTGAACTTCCCATGGAGTTCTTTTTTACCCAGATCATACAAGCAGCACTGTAATTACAGCAGAACATACAAGCATCACTATAACTTCTGTATGCACTTATCAAGTTGAAAACAGGGCTACTTCAAAAGATCGCTAGATATGTTCATCATACATATTTCCTCTGGATCGAGGTGTAAACAAGCTAACATATAAACTGACATAGTGACATGGAAATTGCTAAATATAAGACTATACAGGAGAGCAAGTTCAGTTTGCGTCAGATAAGGTGACATATTTGAAAACACTAAAAGTCGAGGATTTTGCTCAAGACCAAAATAGCATGGATTTTGCAACAGAACTGATTATGTGACACAAATCATGCTTAACATGGAGTTCACTACAGATCTATCGTTAAAAGGGTCCAGAAAAAGGGGAACATGAACTCAGATATTCCATGAGACTGCTATGTAGTTAAAACCATCAGACTTGCATCTATGAATGATAAAATAAAATTGATGCCTCAAATTCTCTAGTTAACAAGTACTATAACGGCTAGGATTGATGTCTCAAACTGTAAACTAAATCAACTCAGATTTACTAGGGATTTGGTTGACTTGTGTAGAAGAACCCTGATCGCTACTGCCTCCAAATCCAAGCCACCATGGAACAGTTGGCAGTGGGGGTGGCGATTCGGATTGCAATCGCGCTGCCGGCGGAAGAGTTGACCCTGTTGGGGAATCAGATGCGCCTTCGCCGTCCTTTGCCTGACCACCTCTGCTGCCCTTTGCCTGGCTGCCTCCACTGCCCTTTGCCTGGCTGCCTCCACCCCCGTTTGCCTGGCCGCCGCCGTGCATTGTCGAGCCGTCACCGAGCTGGGGTCCAGGTCCCCCTACGAGACATCTTCGATGAGATGAGGACGGAGGAGATGGAGTACGGCAGCAGCTCACCGCCCGTCGACTCCGTCCCCAACAGCTCGACCGAATCACCGGAGATCACATCACTCGACCCACAAGAACTATCCACCGAAGCACCCAAACCTTTGGCCCTGCCCTGTGCCCTCCGCGTCGTCCCCGCTACTCCATCCGCCTCACCATCGCATCCATCTCCTCTGAGATAGGTCGCTGCAGCCGGCATCCGAGCTCACCGTGGCACGGCAGCGGCCTCGGCCCCGGCGGCGCCGGCGTGTATCTCGACGATGTAGCCATTGGCGAGGGCATCGATGGTGAGAGAGGGAGCGATGCGGGCGACACACTAAAGGAGGGCAGGGCTGGAAGACGGTCGACCGACGCGCACGGGAGGGAGACGGAGCAGCGGATCGCCTGATGAAACGGAGTAGCTCCCAGTGCGGATTTCATTCTATTTCATCAGACTAGGTATTCGTGCGGTGCGAGTGTCGTGAGGATGAAACAAGGATGAAACTCTATTCCTCTCTCTCCTATTCAATACATTTCCATGTAAGCATTTTTGCTGATGTGTCACCCTATTTATTGCCATGAAATTCTCATGAAATCTCCACTGAGACTGGCGGCTGTGGCCGTGGCAACTCGTCCGCTTGTCGGTTCGTTCTTCTCCGCAAGCAGCCGTCCACCTCGCCGGTTTGAGCTCGTCCCCGTCTCTGCTTGTTCTTCTCCGGCGGCAGCCTCTGGACGGTGGCTCCTCAATCCTTATCCCTTCAGGCCTTCTAGTTTCTCTATTGTCCTGCTCCTGTGAGAGTGCCCGGCGGCCCACAAGAAAAAATTGGCATCCCTCCCTGCTTGTAACACTCGGTACCCAATGTTCAATGTGTGTAATGATTAGGTTTGAGTGTTCACGGATCTAGACTTCTAGAGAGTAGAGAGTCAAAATTATACGTGCAGTGAGAAACGTGAGAAACTGAGAATTGAACTCAATAGTCAGTAGGCTATTATTCATTGAATAATTGCAACTTTGCAATTTCTAGTAGATCTGCAGGAGGGCTACTCCTAATTGCTACTTGCTAGGTGTGCAAATTTATCATCCTCACTCTACTTTTTTTTCATTCAGTATGATCCTAATTCGTAGTTATATATATATATAATGGTGTATATGTACTTTAATAATAACTGGTATATTGGACCGGTTCAAAGTATTTGTGGCCGGTTCGCTTCTCCAGTACAAAGTTATCGAACCGGCGGTTCAATCGGTTCTTAATGATTGAACCAGTGAACCATTGAACCGAAGGTCCCACCGGTTCGATTACCGGTCCGGTCCTAATAACTATGTCGGGCGCCCCTCCCCTCCCCGAAACTCTAATCCCCATTCCTCTCCTCTCTCACGCCGCATTGCAGCCGCCTCTCCCTCTCTAGTCCTCCGCCGTCCGCGCTCCGCTTGTCCGTTGCTCCGGCTTTAGATCTACGAGCTCGTCGACTCGGCCTCTGATCGTGGTCATCGCCGGCCGCTCCTCTGTTGCTTGTTCACCTCGCCGTCTCTCCATCTCCAGTCCTCCGTGCTCTGCCGCTCGAGCTCTAGATCTACGAGCTCATCGATTCGGCCTCTATCTGCGGTCTTCGCCGGCCGCTCCTCTGTTGCTTGTTCACCTCACCGTCCGCTCTGGTGCTCAGGATTCGTAGGTAAGCCCGAGGCCAATCCCTAACCCTAGATCTCATCGTCTCCTCTAGTCATCTGCATCTACTCTTCTTGACTTCTTATTCTCCTTGCTGCAGGTCGTCGGCCACCGCGATGCCGTTGAGGAACCGGTGATCCGTGCTCTGGTGCTCCAGTTCATAGGAGGTAAGCTAGGTCTCCCTGTCTCATTCTCTGTCTCAATCTCTCTATCTCACTCTCTCTGCTCTCCTCTGCTCAGCATGTGCAGGTCGTCGGCCACCGGGATCCGTTGAGGGACCAGAGCTCCAGTGATGTCGAGTGACGACGAGGACCAGGGCCACTCCATCAACGATGACTACCGTATGGCGGGCTTGCGTGGAGATGACGAGAGTGACCTCGAAGCAGATGCACAAGAGCTGCCGGGCTCTCGTGCAGATCCTATCGAGGTTGTTGATGCCGCTGGTGATGGTGCTGCTGGCGCTGTTGCCGGTGATGGTGCTGCTGGCGCTGTTGCCGGTGATGGTGTCGCTGGCGCTGTTGCCGGTGGTGGTGCCGCCGCTGTTGCCGGTGATCCTACTGTTGTAGCCATTGACACCGGCAAGAGGAAGCGCAACACTACCTCTGAAGCATGGCTCGACTTCGAGAAGCTCTTCTCCATCATCAATGGTAAGAAGGTAAGAACTAGTGCCAAATGCCTTCATTGTGGTCATCAATATGCTAGTCGTTCTGCTATTGGTACTGGCCATCTGTTACGACATCTTATGACTTGTGATAAGAGAAAGGAGAACCATCATTTATCTCAATCTTTGCTTTCATTCACTTGTGATGGTAGTGTTCGTCACTGGGAGTATAGTGCCGAACGAGCTCGTACTGATTTATGTCGTTTGATTGCTCGTACTGATCTTCCTCTCTGTGTTGGTGCACATCCTGCTTTTAAGGAGTATATAAGGGATTGTCATAACCCTAGATTTACACATGTCTCTGCACAAACCACAGCTAGAGATTTGATCAAGTACCATTCTGGTTTGCGTGATAACCTTATTGCATCTTTTGCTGGTGTTTCATCTGTTTCTCTTACTTCGGATATTTGGTTTGGTAATGCTAAGGAGGATTACCTTAGTGTTGTTGCTCACTATGTTAATCCTGATTGGCAATTGGAGAAGAGGTTAATTGGGTTTAGGCTGATTGATGAATCTCATTCTGGTGAGAACATTGTTGAGCGTGTTTATGCCTGTCTTAGAAGAATATGGTTTAACTACTAAAGTTTTTTCTGTCACTTTGGACAATGTTTCTTCTAATAACAGAGCCATTCAAACATTAGCTCCTGAACTTTCTTCTTATGTTGGCGCTATTGATTCTGATTTTGTTGCCACAATTTCTTCTCTACAACCTAAAGTTTCTAGTTATGTTGGGACTCTTTTCTTGCATCAGCGTTGTGCTTGTCACATAATAAACCTAATGGTTAAAAGTGCTTTGGATGTGATCAAGCACTACCTTGATGACATTCACTCTGCTATTTCTTTTCTAAATTCTTCTAACCAGCGCATTGCAAACTTTAAGAGGTATTGTGTTGCTATTGAGGTTCGTCCTCGAAATTTTGGTTTGGATATGGATGTGAGTGGAACTCTACATATCTCATGCTTAAGCATTTGCTCCCTTACAAGCATAATTTTTCTGTCTTCATAAACAACAACTATGAGCGTGTGCTTTTAACAGATGATCACTGGACATTTGCTTAGAGTATGTTTGAATTCCTTAACAAGTTTCACTCTGCTACTGTTGAACTTTCTGGTGTTTACTATCCTACTTCCCCACTTATGTTGCATCATACGCTTTTGATTTGCAAACACTTGAAGGAGTATGAGAATGATGATAAGCTTAGGCCTGTTGTTAGTCACATGAAAGATGTTTATTTGAAGTACTGGAAGGACATTCCTATGCTTTACTCTTTTGCTTTCATCCTGGATCCTAGAGGTAAATTGAAGGGTCTTGGTAGGGTTCTCAGGTTGCTAGGTAAGTTGCTTGGTGTTGATTACACTACGTGAAAACCTCAGATAGGTCACGCAACATTTGTAACGGGCCCTTAACACCCGTTACATGGACCACATCTGTAACGGTTGTTGTTTGGCGCCCGTTACGCATAAGCGTGGCAGGCTCGACCCCGACGTGGCCAACACACCGGCCGTTACCAATGTGGAATTCCAGTAACGGGCTTCTTAAACGCCCGTTACAGTTATACTTTGTAATGGACGTTAAAATGCGGCCGTTACAAAAGTTAAACGTATCGGTAACGGGCCCTTTGAGTCAGTTTTGTCCTCTATGTATCCCTGTAGGAGGCTATTTTAGTCTCCAAGTGTGGTACAATGTTGGTGGCGATAACAAAAACAAACTTTTCACTCACACTTTGCATTCTTTAGTTTATTTCCCTTGATTCGTGTCGTGTTAACTCATTATCTAACTCTACCCTAGATTTTCCCTATGAAATGGTTTCAGCTCTCTAATAACTTGCTTCCCTAAAATGGACAATCCCATGACAATGAATGATCATCGGCCTATGTGACTCCTCAAGCACTCGCATTGAAGCTTTTAACAAATAGGCTCCAATCAGGCATCCTTTCTCTTCTGCACACTAATTTTTCAATATGCATGGCTTCACCAATGAGTGAGTTATAGATGCTTGCATTGGTTGTTTTGACAGAACGACGATGGTGGTCACACGTGCTCTAATCGTAGCCCATGAGCTGCTATCGCTAGTCAAAACGTACAAGTTCATTTAGGATACACGAGTACTCGAAACTGGACGTAGGGTATTACTCTCCGGAGGCCCGAACCAGTATAAAACCCTTGTGTCTCTTGTGCTAACCATCCGGGTCCGACACACAATCCGTTACGAATTTACTGCCGGCGGTAGAGAACCCCGACAGTTGGCACGCCAGGTAGGGGCCATCGTGTGTCTCGCCAAACCACATTAGCGATCCGGATGGAAGGCTGCGGAGTTTCGCTGACTCCCGGCACCACCGTACTTTTTGGCTCCCTCGGCTTCGTCTACACCAGGCCGGCGGAGTCCGTCGTCGGGAGGACCTTCACCCGACCTGCGCGTCCCACTGCCTCGACGGCGGCGGCGGGGCGTGCTGCTTTCGTCTGCGGCTTCACGGACGAGTCGATCATGGCCATGTTGGGGCCAAACCCAACACAGGAGCGTTTTAGGCTTGCGGCCTACTACCTCACCGATCTCGCCTTCCAGGCCAGCGGGTCCGAGGCGCTAACCTGGAGCGAGTTCATGGAGCGGTACAGTGCCATGTACCCCCATGGGTAGCAGGGCCTCCCGGACGACCCGGTGACGGCCTACGTGGACACGCTGCGGGCCTCCTACGTCGCCCCAGGCTCCACGGTTGCGCGGCAGAGGCCACCGGCGCCTCTGCCGAACTTCACGCGCAAGTGCAACATCATCGAGGCCCGCACCGCCAGCAGCTCGACGAAAGGCGAGGAAAACCCTTGTCACCACACCGTGGACGCCCAGCGTCGGGCGCACCTCGACGAGATCACTGAGGCCAAGCGCCAGCTCGACGAAGAGCTGGCGAACCTCCACCAGGCACTTGGAGTGGAGGACGAGCCACGCGAGCCTCAGCGTGACCAGCGGCGTGAACAACGCCACGAGCAGGAGGCGGAGCAACCGGCGCCACAAAGCTCGCGCACGTGCGCGTGATGTGAACCGGCGCATCAACGAGGATGCCGCTATCAACGGCGGCGATGCGCCACTCTTCGGGCATGTGTCGCAGAACCTCGCGGCCACAGCCATGCTCCTGCGTGGCTGCCCCGAGCCAGCAACCCCCGAGGAGAAAGGGTTCGCTAGCAGCTCAAGACCCTCCTCGAGACGGTAGCCGCGCAGCAGGCAGAAAGCTCAGCATCGCGCCAGCGTTCGGCTCATGAGGCACGAGCGACTGTGTCTGTGCGGCACCGAGACCCATCTCCGTCGTGGCATCGGGGCCGTGACAGGGACGCAGGCAGAGCGACGGTCAAGACACGCTTGGGACCCAACCGTGACGCCCGCGACACGCTCTGAGCTCGCTGCCGAGCCGCCAACGACGACGAGTATGAGTACGGCTACGGCAGCAACCACGATGACGACCGTGACCACCGAGACGAGCACCGCTCTCGCCGGCGGTACAGTCAGAGGCGCGGCAGGCGTTACGACAGCGAGGAAGA
This sequence comes from Cenchrus fungigraminus, assembly GCA_036936925.1. Classification (NCBI taxonomy): domain Eukaryota; kingdom Viridiplantae; phylum Streptophyta; class Magnoliopsida; order Poales; family Poaceae; genus Cenchrus; species Cenchrus fungigraminus. The sequence goes on from CM072769.1 coordinate 188,528,610, forward strand.
CCGCGACCGTAGTTGGTCGCCTGATCCGAAGGGACCTCGCGCCTTCGGCCAGAAGGTGCGAGATGCGCGTTTCCAGGCGCCGACGACAGTCCCCAGATACAATGGGGAGACCAACCCTAGCGTCTGGTTGGAGGACTACAGGCTCGCGTGTCACGTGGGCGGAGCGACAGATGATCTCTTCATCATCAATAACTTACCGCTCTACCTCGCCGACTCAGCGCGGACCTGGCTCGAGCACCTGCCACGCGGCAGGAACAACAGCTGGGTGGAACTACGTGAGACCTTCATCGGCAACTTCCAAGGCACGTACGCCCGTCCCGGCAAGCAATGGGAGCTGCGGAACTGCAAGCAGCAGCCGGGCGAGAGCCTGCGTGACTACATCAGGGGTTTCTCCAAGTGCTGCACCAAGCTCCCCACTGCGACCGACAATGACGCCATCTTGACATTCTAGAATGGCACCACCTGCACCACCCTCATCCATCGGCTAGGGCGAAGGACCCCGAGGACTACTCGGGAGCTCCTCGACATTGCGACCAACCACACCGACGGGGAGGAGGTAGTCGCGGCAACGTTGATCACCCCTCCGGGCAAGGGGAAACAAGTCGTGGACAATGGCGAGGGGCCCTCCTCGCACACCAAGAAGAAAAAGAAGAACGACAAGCGTAGCTGCGATGACCGCATCGTCGCAGCAGTCGAGCGCAAGGCCACCCGACCCAAGAACAACTAGAACGGTCCCCTGAAAGACCATTTTGAAAGGCTTCTGGAGGCGCCGTGCACCCACCACGAGACGCCCGTCAAGCACGCGCTCAAGGACTGCCGCTTGATGAAGAACTACGTCAACGGCACGCTCAAGCCCAAGATGGCGGATCCTCCGAAAAAGGCCGCGCTCCCCGACGACGACGACGATGAAGCGGAACCCGTGTTCCCCCGTGAGGACGGTGCCATGCACATGATCTTTGGTGGGATGCCGGCATGACCTTCAAAGCGCCAGGAGAAGTTGATCAGGCGTGAGGTCTACAACTCCGAGCCCGCGACGCCGTCATACCTCAAATGGTCGGAGATCCCGATCACTTTCGACCGAACAGATCACCCCGACCACGTGCCGCAGCTAGGATGCTACCCTCTCGTGGTGGCTCCTCTGATCGGGACCAAGCGGGTCCACAAGGTGCTGATGGACGGGGGAAGCGTACTCAACATCATGTACATGACGACACTCGACAGCATGGGCATTTCGCGGTCCCGACTGCGCCCATCGTCGACACCTTTTCATGGGGTCATCCCCGGGAAGGATGCACTCCCGTTAGGGCAGATCGATCTGCCCGTCACGTTCGGGACGTCGACTCCTGACCTGTTACACCAATCAACCGACACAGACTCTCCTAAAAGAAATATTAAGATACATGGATTCCAATTCTCCTTCATAGAATCCGTCTTGATGAGGCTTCCTTCTTCCTGGATTCGGTCAAAGTGAATGAATTAGGAAAATAATCTATCTCCAACAAGGCCGAACTCCATCACGTGGCTATCTGGTTCTTCTATTATTTCCATAATCCTTCTTACGACCTTGCTAGATGAGGATGTTGAATGCCTGAATTTTGTCAGATTATGCATGTGAATTTTGTGGATTTCTATTCTCTTTGTGGAGTTTTGTGAATGTGGATGCTGGACCTAATTTTTATGAAAGTAGACAACACACCTCCTTTAGTCGAGACAGAGGAGACGCAAGTTCACAGTACGCGTCTTGACGAGGCCATGGACCAGGGCCCACCAAGACCCTTGAAAAACGTAGCACGGGCCCACGTACGGCATGCTCCGGCGGCTAACACGACGAGTGTCACGCTGCCCGAGTACGTGAGGGCCCGTACGACTAGTTTCCGCCATGAGCCAGAAGATAGGCGGCCCACAGCCTCCCGTACCTCTTCCCCGAGTACGTGGCAGCCCGTACGACAAGTTTCCGCCTTCGCTCCCAACTACTCGACTCGCACGAGTAGTTTCCGCCTCGCGGTCGTGGAGACTCACTCGCACGAGTAGTCTCCGTCCCGCCGTCGCAACTACTCGCTCGCACGAGTAGTTTCCATCACCCACACGAGCAGGCGTCACAGAGAAGGCATGGGACACGCGGGCCCCTCAGTTCGGGATCCCGGGAACTCCATGCACGCTCCCCCGCGCACCGCCACGCGTCCGCCCCGCCGCAGCGGTCCGCCCGGGCCAGGCCGATTCGGTGTCAGGGGACGGATTCGTCAAACCCTGCCACCATCAGCACAGTGGCCGCCGTACCGGGAACAGCGTAATGGATGCTGAGCGGCGTACGGTACAGTACACACTACGCCCTAAGCATTGGGAGACGCGGTGTAGACCGCCTACTCACCCGAGTAGTTTCCCGTCTCCGACCAGTTCAAGACTTGGCCGTCAAGGCCACAGGTACACAGGCCCCGTTGGCGTCCCGTGATACCCCGGTACGCGGTCCGCCACATGTTAGCCTCCCTGCACGGGTCCGCCCTGACCAGGTCGATCCTGTGTCAGGGGACGGATCCTCCTGCCACCCCCCAGCTGAGGCGGTACGCATCGTACCACGGAGGGCACGGGAAACGCTGTGCCACCAACAGCACAGTGCAAGCCGTCACCTATCCATGGTGCAGGCTACTCAGTTCCTACAACATCAAGAAAAGACAAGCCCCTGATCCACTGATGGGGTCAGGGCACGTACACTGCCTCCCATACCCGACTAACTACTCGGAGGAGGGAATGGGGGGCCTCGGGACGGATGCTTGGGACGCACGGGATCTGCACCGTCACCCAAGGCCCCGTAACAGTGCTTCGCCGCTTCTGTCATCTGACAACCCGGAGCAGAGAAGGACATCTCGCACTGTAGATTAGCTCCTATACACTCGATGTAACCACCCTGGACACCTCCCTTGCGACTATGAAAGGGAGGGACAGAGGCACTCTCAAGACACGTTCGTCTCCACCTCCACACGCACTTAGCATCGATATCCCATCTCATACAACGCAAGCATTCACACTCACTCACGTACGCAGACTTCTGCTACTTGAACCACTCACACACCAGGGACTTGGGCTCTACACCCTCTCCCGACCTATTTGTACTCCCTGTTGCAAACCCCTTGAGCATAAGGAACACCCCCTCTCAGACTGGACGTAAGGTATTACTCTCCGAAGGCCCGAATCAGTATAACTCCGAGTGTCTCCTGTGCTACCGTGCGGATCAGAACACGCCCCCTCGTATAAATTTACTTGCCGGCGGTAACGAACCCCGACACGTCTCCTTTGGTCGATTAGAGGAGACACACGTACACAGTAGGCGTCTCCTTTGGTCCAGACAGAGGAGACGCACGTACATAGTATGCGTCTCCTTTGGTCGAGACAGAGTGAGACGCGTACTGACAAGATACGTCTCCTTTGGTCGAGACAGAGGGAGACGCGGGTTCACAGCAGGCGTCTCCTTTCGTCGAGACATAGGAGACGCGCACTAACAAGACGCGTCTCCTTTCGTCAAGACGGAGGAGACGCGCACTTACACGACGTGTCTCCTTTCGTCAAGACAGAGGCGACGCGTCATGGAAGTATTTTTCGCGTCTTCGATGTTGAGTTCAGGTAACGGGCTCGGTTTCTGTGCCCGTTACCAAAGGTCCATGTGGGCACAGAGAAACATACATTTCAGGTGACCGGTAACTAGTTTCGGTAACGTTATTTGTTAGACACCCGTTACTAATACGTGTTATGAGTAACGGGCTCAGTGTCTGCACCCGTTACCAAAGGCTCCGGTGGGCCCGGAGAAACATCTATTTCAGGTGACAGGTAAGTAGTTGTGGTAACGGTTTTTGTTCAACGCCCGTTACAATTACGTGTCATCAGTAACGGGCATCGGCCCGTTACCTTTGTTGGCTTATTTGTAACGCTTGATCGGTAACAGGCGTTTTGCCAGTTACTAATGGCCATCCGCGCTCGTTACCAATGTCTGTTTTTCACGTAGTGAGTATCCTTGCATCATACCAGGTAATAATATAATTAACACCCAATAACTATTAACTATTATTAAGAATTAATAATATGTCTGCATCACTTCAACAAACACCTGACGGAATCCAAGCAAGAAATGCGACTTCGTAAACTAGCTACTACCAACTGTCTATACTCTATAATCTATCTATCTCTTTCTGAGTTTGGTGCCTGTGCAAGTGTTGCTTCTTGTGTTTGTGTGTGTTTTGTTTCGTAATAGTTTTTGTCCTCCTTAATATAGTGACAGGCAGCTGAGAAAAAAAAATTTGTCCAGAAAACGGGCGGTAGTAAACAAGGTAAATATGCTTCTTTTGTTTTAGTTAAGCTCTAACAGGTTGCTGATAGTAGGGACCAGCTAATTTAGGCATCATCCTTGTCCAAAATACGATTAGGCTAACTGCAATAAAATGAACCATGAATGCATTGTGTCACTGCGTCACACCGCAACATACATACACAAGATGTAATGATAAAAAATACATACAGATACAGTGATCCATAGATTACAATTTTTTTCTTTAGGCATGATCAGTAGCAATATAATTAGAAGTAAAGACCACGTATTTGGGCTAGCCCCGAGAGTTGGGCCAGATTCCCACAAACGATTACTACAATACTACTAGTCTTCTTCTACTCTTCTTGATATGATAGAGAGCTCTCGCCCTCCCTCCCTCCTCTATAGCTAACTTGTATGTATGGCTCGTTGCACAATATTGGGCCAGCAAGAAGGTATGGCGCCTCTGAGGCTCTGACAGCCTTCCTATTGTGCTAGCTGTTGATGTCTTAGAAAACACATCGGTGAATTTTTCTTTCAGTTGTTTATAGGGATGAAAGTGGTACGGATATTATCCGTCCGACCGACCGATTGAAAGGGTGAGACACTCAAATGGTAAGACCGTATTCGAATCCGGACATTTAATATCCGTAACTATCCGTACCGTATTAGTATCCGAAAATTCAAAGTTGAATTTCTATGATCAAAATATGATGAATATCACTATTCGACAAAAAATATACTGTCCGTATCCGTATTCGATCCGAGAATTCAGTCCGAAAAAGAAAAATTATCTGTATCTGTATCCGCAGTACCCGTCCGTATCCGATCCGGTTTCATCCCTAGTTGTTTATATCTCTGTCACTCTCACATATGCCACAAAGATGTGGACCTTTGGGACCACCTGCTACTGTAAAACAATATGTGCGCCGTGCTCACTGTAGTAGGCTGCCATCGGCAAACAGTGTAGTCATAGATTCTTGGTGCCAACTGTATCTATGCAGTCAACCTCCACTACCTCCATGTTGTATCAGAAACCATAGGCCATAAGCCCTTGTTTACATGGTTGAATAGATATCTTAGGTGGGTGAGTCATGGTACAAATATTGAAATTCAAAATTCAAAGTTGGAGGCCTCGATGGCCAGGTTGTTTAGTAACAGGAAGGCATATTTTTGTGCCCGCAAAATACCACATGAAAAAACGAGAAGGGATGCTATTTCACTTGTTTTTTTTTCTGTTGAAACAACATAGGAGAGCTGCGTGTCATTTCATTGTAAACAGAGATATCTTTATATTTTTTTCACAATCTAATTTTTATATGTATGGCTCACACATATTACATTCATGTGGTGCTCAGGAATCCAAAAGGTCCACATATCGCTTGTTTTCTTCTCTACTTCATTGAAAATGATGGTAGTCAGCAAAACCAGTTCAAGGCTATGGTTAGTCTAAGTGGAGCTATCTGTAGCGCACATATTCATATTACAAAATATCAAGGATTTGTAACTACATGACATTCAATTTTCATGGTTGTCAGCACATTTTGACAATTACTTAATGTTTATGTTCAATTGAAGTCATGCAAATCAACCTGGTTAATACTTTGCTCAGGCATGTATGAGGATTAATAAAAATTAAATTTCATGTGATGATAATTCATCTACACAAAATTTCAAACTGATGATAATGGCTCTATATTCTATAACCAACTTAGTATTATAATTCATCATAACACACATGACACGTACATCAACAATATCTTCCATGTAAATTGAAATGGTTAATTTCTTCTTTTTTTTCTTTGCATGAAGACCTGTTTAATTATCAACAGCCACCAAACCATGCGTATTTTTAGCACATCATCGGCACATTACTATATATTATTAGATATAATTTTTGAGACAGGCCATTAGAGCCAAGTCATGCATATCACTATCTTGCGACCGGCAGATAGATTAGCAACGACGTTGGTCTGTATGACAACCACTAGAATTATTGGCCATACACATGTCGTTTCATGAATGCCTGTCGTGTGTGGGCACATGCCAGCCTACATAATTTTTCAAGTCTTCGGTTATCACAACTCTGGACCACAGAAATAAAACCTAGCCCAAGTGACCTAAATATGTTTATTCACACATCAAATAACTTACGGAGGCAGCAATTTTAATACAAGTGTATTTTCATGCATGGGTACAAAAAGACAGCATTGTGCTTCCTTTTATGCACCAATCCATCTTAATGTTGATATGTCAATCCTCATCATCTGATCAACTACATTTACCTCCATACTAGTAATACTAACATGGATTCTAATCATCATCTGACCATACTAGCACATTTGACATAGCACTGCAACGTCGAATGTGCATCCTAAGCACCATCACATAACATAATTATTAAACATGTGCATCTAATCGCAAATATGTAACACTCACAAGTCATGATACATGACTCATCATAACCTCTTACCAATCAATTATGCATCAGTTTTAAGTAAAACAAGATCTTGAATAGCACTCTAAACCCTAAACCCCTGACTCATCATAACCTCGTCTTACCAATTTATTATGCATCAGTTTAAGTAAAACAAGATCTTGAATAGCACCATTGTGATTGTGAGTTCTGACATACTGTTGGATAGGGACAGTACTCTCCCTAGTCTTTTCTAGTGAGAAAATTTGAATAATGATCGATTCCCTCCACCATGCTCAGTGTGCTGCTACTTGCTTGCTTATATAAATAGATGCCTAAAGCTGAAGTTACCAGCACCTTCAACTCCGACTGCCCAACTATTATAGCTAGATATGTTGAAAACCCATCAAATGAACATTCTTGAATCTTCCACTCATAGTAGCTGCCAAGTGGCGATCAATGATATTGAGCACCAGAGGGCTCTCATGATGGACCTACATGATCTTATCCTTGTTAGAAGATAGGCAATATTTTAGCATATTTTAATTCCATAATTAAATAGATATTTCATAGAGATGACTATCATGAGTGATATAAAGCATGTGCATGTGTTCATGTTTAAACAATTATTAAACACGAATATAAGAAACCGAATTAGTTCGAGGTTGTACCCCATAGTGGGCGGGCGAAGCTTGTTCAGCAACTCTTTCAAGATATATTCAATTCCTCAAGTAAGGTTATCTCCTTTCTAGAACTTGGTGACAACAGTAAGAAGCAGGCCAATATTACTAAATACAAAAGAAAACATGGTAAGAACAACATGGAGAGTCACGTGTTGGAGGAGGAAACCAAGGAAATTGGAAACAAAAGAAGGTATGTAGTAGAAGGAACATATGTTTACTTATTTATCATTCACTGGGGCTTAAAATAATTATTGCTTTGCTTCTCTTGATGATGGTAGGAAGAATGAGGAACACATAGGTTCAGTTGTGACACAAACGCCACACTCTGATGGATATCAATGGAGGAAGTATGGGCAGAAGTGGATCTCCAAAGCAAAGCATTCTAGGTATGTAACAACTAACAAAACATATGCATTGACGTACTTCATATATTAAATTCTATACTAAAAATTGGGTATCGATAAATCTCAAATTGCATCCACACATTTCTGATAGCAGAGTTGTATATGGTTAAAATATTCTAACGAGGTTATGCTCGAGCAGGAGCTACTATAGATGTGCCAACAATAAAGGGCAAGGGTGTCTTGCAACCAAGACTGTGCAATAGAAGGACACTGATGGAAGTGGAACAGTGAGGTTGTTCGATGTTGACTATTATGGCCAGCACATTTGCAAGAAGGATGGCATAATTCATCCATATGTTGTCGAGACAACGTGTCATAGTGTCCCAATTGTCAATCATAACCAAAGCAGTATCTCAACGTTTGGCAATGATGATGTACATGGAATTCAGGATGAAAGCTATGAAAACTTATTCATGGTGCCAGACATGCCAGAATATTTGAAAGATTTGGCAGATATTGAAATGGCAAGGGCACTGGAGATTACCTCTATGAACTTGCCACTGATCTATGAGGATATATTATATGGGCATAAAGAAGTGAGTAACGAGCTCCTCTGTTCTCAGATATGTAAATTGGCTAGTGTGGCACAAGCACAATGAGTTCTGAGTTCTGACAAGACAAAGGGCATGTATTTTACCAATAGAGAGTCTAAATTAAGTGTGATAAGCCAAAACAGCATATGCAGAAAGTAATGAATGGAAAGAAATGGTATCTTATAAAACTTGTGCACGGTGTCCAGCATTCTAGAATGCTGATGCACTATCTAGGCCTTCGTTTTACACGGAATGGTAAGCCATGAATACTTTTCCTTGCAAGTCTGTAAAGCTACCTGCAAAGTCTTCCCAGATGGTAATTGAAGTCCTCCTGATATTTGTACAATCCGGGCTTTCCTTTGACCCAGAATAGAAATTCTTAGATTGTCACATAGATATATGATGATCCAGACGAACTGCAGCGTATATGAATGGCCATATGTATATTCTCTTCACATGACTCCTTGACTTGAGACCCAGTTTATGTGTGCTGCTGAGTTCAATTGAACTGAACTTTGCAAGTTGCAACCACAGAAATAAATAGAATGTCTGATTTAATTGGTCGACCGAGGAAGCACTATATGATTCTTGAGTCTTGACCGATGTCAATGATACCAAACTCATATCAAAATATGTGCCCCCTCAAAGAAAAATATCAAAATATGTGGTGACGGTGGACTACAAGAGCTGGAGGCTCTAGCTTGGCCACTCAAGTAACTGAAAGATGATGGAAGATTCACACTATATATGCCGGTGGAATGCGGCGTTTTTGTTCTGCTCTACTAGGTGTGAATGAACAAAACGATGGCCTGTCAATTCGGTTTTCGAACGGGAAAACGAAAGGGGAAATCCACCAAAACCATTTTGATTTTTTTTTTCAGAGAGAGAACCTGATGAAACTGGACTGGCGCAGCTGCGGTGATCACTGAAGAAGCCACGGCCGCCCGCCGCCAAAACTACAAATCGTCAGCCCAGGTGAGGCCCAATTCCGCTCTCGCTCGTCAGATCGAGACGGCCCAGCCAGCCAGGCCAGCTCTGCATCGCCTCCTTCCCCGGCTCCGGCCAGGCCAGCCAGTGGTCGATCTCTCCGGACGGACGGAATGGGTGAATGACCAACTCTGATTGCCGGTGCCAACGGGCGGATTCGGTGTGCGTGCGTCTTCTTGCTTCGTTCCCCCGGTCCGTCTGACCGACTCCGATCCGATGGCTGGCTTCCGATTGATGCCTGAATTGAAGCCGGCAGTCCGGCACCCGGTAATTTCAGCACTATAGTGCTTACTGCTTAGTAATACATTGGTTAATTTAGAGGACTTCTTTTACATCATAAATTGACTGCTTTTCATGGGTACGCAGATGCGTTTTTGTGTTCGTTTTGATCGATTGATTCGTCACAGACGCATGCTTCATTCATTCGCCAATCACTTATAGTTGTATTTGCTCTTGTTCTGAGTCCTACGCTACTATATATGGCATGACATATGTATAACCTAGCTAGCTTCCATCACCGCGTTACTCCCTCTACATCTACTCGATACTAATTTCATTTCAATTAGCACGTCTTTCATCGCTTATTAATCTTTACCTCGTCGGTGCTAATAATCCATTCCCATTGATCTCTCTGTCGCCGATGACACTTCAATAATAATATATATCTCATTGCACCACAAGCCTGCGGATATACTATTGTTGGACTGCAGCAGCCTGCAGGATATATTACAGTACTTACTGCTGTGTCAAGATTGATGTGTCCCTCAGCTGCTTCCTCTTGATTTCTTATACTCCCCTCCGTATCAACTTACTTGTCGCCGGTAACACAAATAAGAAAGACACGAAATACTTGTCGCCGTAGTATGTATGAGAGCTATTTTTCTTTTTTTACCCCTGGTTCAGCGCTCTTTCCTTGGCCTCCGCGGGTGCATGGATAAAATAATAATGATGAGCGGCCAGGAGACATAAGTTATTGAATGAAGGGTAACAAGGTAAAAACACGGTTTCCTTAATTTTTCCAAAGCTGTCGGAAACGACATGTATTTTGATATAGAGGGAGTAACAAAAAAGCTGGTTGCGTGAACTAATTAACTAGGAATCCTAAACGAATTCAACATCTCATTGGGAATTTTTCTTCTTCTTCCGGGCAACCACTTGATTCCTAAACATGGAGTATTATTAAAGCAATATTATTTGAGTGCCACATTTATTGTCTTTGAGAATGATTCTTTTCTTAGCCAAGTTAGACCAAGAGACCATTTGTGAAAAGAGGGCTTAAATTAAAGTTGATGACATGTGCGCAAGTTGATGTTTATTTTGGTGCTAGGGGGGAGGAACTAATTTAGTTGAGTCCAAGTGGAATTATATCTTCCTCGACTTTATTTTTATTATTATTCTAACTTACTACACCACCAAAGAAAGTATGGCACCAAAGATCAGCTGTCATAATAAGATAGCACCGCGTAATTTCTATCTTAGGTCCCCTGAAGAGATCTTAGCTTCCAGGAACTATCCCACCGGCACCATCATAGGAGTATTACAGAAAAAATGTGTAGATAATCAGCGAGATTCTTCTCGCGGATCGATTAAGATTGGGCAATTTGCACGCAGACAGCGCAAGAGCACATGGAAGCACATTGTATCAACGCCACTTTTTAGATAGAAGATCAACTAGGTCGTCTTTGTTTTCGTCCATTAGGCTCTAATAAAAATTTGATTAAAGGCTGCTCATAAGTTGGTATCTGCACCCCATTGTTTATGACTCATCCCCTGGGTGTGCTGAACAAAGAACAAAATTAGCAGCCTGTGCTAAAAGTTAGGTTTGCCCATCATGAGTAACCATTCCTGATAAATCGCTTCAGCATTACTTATGTAAATGGTCTTTTTACATATCTGGTGCCAGCAACTTTAAAAGTTAGTGTAGAATAAATAATTATATTTATATCCCTATTATCTGCTCTCACTGGTTCCAAATATTTGACCTTTTTGGTGAAACCAGGCATATATATGCTGAGGGAGATCAGTTTTTCTTTTTTGTATTTGTCAGTACGTATTTTGTGATTCTTTAAGTAGAATAGAGTATTTGAAAAATGGATGAATGCAAGGAGGCTCACAATTCGCCCATTTGCACCTCCCCTGAGCCTCTTGATTGAAGCTAGGTACTAATGCATTGCAAATATAATTTGTGTAATGATTTGGTAACAGAATAACACAGCCGTATTCTTCATTCCATAAAGAATGAAGACAAAAATATTTATAGGCTGAGCTGTTTGTTTGTAGGAAAAAGTTTATTTTACTCCCCTCACCTATTCACTTTGTCCACTTAAATCCCTCAACAAAATTTTAAGCTCACTTTACTCCCTTAAACTATTTCATTTGGTCCAATCTACCTCCTAATTAGATTTCTCTTTTTTATTTCTTCACGTACCGGTTGAGTTTCAATTCCAGATTTTTCCAGTTGACTTATAACATGATACTCTATGGTAAAAAAAATACAATAGCAATTTTTCATGACTACTTTGTGTACAGTTTTGTAAATCTCAGATCAATTCAAATTTTTTAGTATGATTTTTTAACATAAGGCATCATGTTTTGTATTTGCTCACAAAATTTGAACTCAAAATTCAACTTATACACAAAGAAACAAAAAAAAAAGAGAAATCTAATTAGGGGATAGATTGGACTAAATGAAAAAGTTCAAGTGAGTAAAGTGAGCCTACATTTTGTTGAGGGGGTTAAGTGGACAAAGTGAATAGGTGAATGGGAGTAAAATGGACTTTTTCCTTGTTTGTATGTGAATGTGTTCTGAAGCAAATTAATAAACTAAGCTTGACTGTTTGAATCGGACCACCGCTCAACAGAATGTCCACTAGGCCCCCTAATTCTTCAACAAAATAATGTGTGAGATGATGCGGCTACTTCTATAGCCACAATCTCAATGTGTAAAATAATAGTATCATAATAATGTTACTAAAGTACGAATTGTTTCTATTGATATGTGCCCATTGACTGCGTGATATTTAATACATTTAGCACACAAAATTTAGCCTGCTAGATGATGCAATAAAAAACAAAATACTACTATATACACATAAATTATCCATGGTTTCAGAAGAAAGATATATAACTTCATAAATTACATAAAAACCATAGCAACTAAGCAGGACTCTTCTTAGATTACTGTACCACCAATTTTGTCCCCCTTGTCATGTTAAAATGGAGTTTATTCTCCCATAGTCCCATGAGCAAGTGACACTAATAAACTAATTGCAAGTTGCAATAAAAAGAAAATTGGATTGCTGCCCTACTGAAAAGTGAAAAACACTCACTGCTCCACTATTAATGGTGTTTCGTTAAGATTTGTGTATTTAATATTTTTGAAGAGTGTAGAAGCACCTCGCAACTATCCAAGTGCGGCTAATATTAATATTGGAAAGAAATACTTAAATCATGTCATTTTCAACTACTTAATCAGGAGTCATTTACAGGATTATTTTCTTGCTATATATTTATGCTTCTCTCACTTAAACTGCTTTGAAAAAGACTACTTGGTGAAAGTTTGTTCCAAGGGATGTAGTATTATATGCTCTTTATTGGTCCCTATGCTAGCCTTTGCAAGTGGGGATTGATCCACCAAACCCAAGATTTTGTAATAAAGTTGTGCTTGCTTTTTATTTAACAAGTAATATAAGACCAAGATGAGAGTCTTCAGAAATGTAAAGAAATGCAGAGCCAGTGCATCAGCTTGCTAGCTGTTCTCTTGCACAAGGATTTGTATTGATGCTTGCATTAGAATTCAGATGTGTTGTTCGAAAAAAAAGTTATTCAGATGTGGCGGGCTATCTGATGGCAGCCTCACCCTGTCAGTTATCTCCGTTCCGTTACTGATTGGAGCAGGGAGGGGTAGAGCTAGAAGTTAGATATTTCTTTTCTTTATCAGGGGTCCACATTGCTAATCTTTTTTTTAAAAAAAAATTCCCAAACATGTAGAAGAGCTGCACATCATTAACTTTTAAATTTACTTCTATTATTTCCTAAACCATTTGACTAGCATCTAGAGGTAAAAAGGATCAGGGTATGAAAAAGTTTTTTTATTCTATGGGAAATTTCCCATAATATATTATCGCTGCTGGCACATTTTTGTTGAGCTCCAGAGGCTCCGACGCGTGTTAACGTTGAAGAATGCTCCTGCACCGTCGTTGTTTATGCTATAAATAAAGGTGGTCAGAGTCTCCCAGCTCAGGCCGTCGAGTCCCCCGAAGAAACGTCTCTCCTCCCTCCCTCCCTCTTCGTCAGTTCAGCAGCAGCCTCCCTCCGCGTCTCTCTCCTTCATCATCCTCGTCATGGCTCTGGACTCTGTTCCTGCTTATCCCTGCGAGTTGGGATCCCACAGGGCTGCCAGAACCCAGCAGCAAAGAATCAGGTACGCAGAAGTGCAGCTTCCTCAATTTGCCCCTGCTTTGAAATTTGCACGAATTTCAGTTTCATCACGCTTTTTCTTCATTTTCTGTTCTGTTAAAAATCACCAGGAAAGATGAGCGCACCTGGACCTCAGACACTTACGCGCCGTATGACGATGGCCACCAGTGGAGGAAGTACGGCGAGAAGAAGCTCTCCAATTCCAACTTCCCAAGGTTCGTAGTCCATCTTTGCCCCCATCCCCTTGACATACAGTTGGTTTTGGTTCCCCCAATATGTGTTTTTTAGTCCATGCATCCGCTTTGTGTCCAAGAACTTCTCTTACTGTTTGTCACAAATGGTATCAATTTAATTACTAATAGCTCTGGAGGAACCTATGGGACCTGTTGCTGGGTGAACTGAGAGTGGTTACCTCAAATATTTGGAATTTAGGAACAAACTTTGCCTTAATTTTAACTGGAAGAATTCCTGGTTTCCTGTCTACTACTGTGGTTTACTTCTTAAATGTAGTGGTAGTTCCATGGGCATAAATCTTGACCACTCCAGTTTGGACTGTTTACTTCACTAAAGAAGCTCATGTGCTTATTATATATTCTTCATTTCCGGTTCTTTGTCTAGTGCTAACTTGATAAATTTGGTATTCACGAAGGGCCTGCACCAGTCTAGGTGGAGATAACAAATCCGGTAGCAGACCTCTCATGTAATTAAGCTACAATTTTTACATTACCTAAAATATAAAGTTGCCCACAAATAGAGAAAAATCTTTTGCTTTTGGTCAATATGTAGTCTTTGTATGTTCAGTTTGTGGGCCAGCTACTTTTTATGCCTCAAATCACATTGCTTCTTAGTGCGCCTAACGTTGTATACCAGGGGATGGAGGACATATCAAACTGTGCAGTTGTCTACTACTACTAGTCACTCTGGTAGAATTGTCGCCATACCCCTTGATTGATTGAAAGAAAGAAATGAAATGCTTGTCAACAAAAAGTTGTTTTATGCAATGACTCCTATACTAGAAAAATAACCCTTGCAGTGGCAATCTCTTTCTTAATTGACAACCAACTAGACAGACGAAACTTGCAAAGTGTAACTTCCTATATCAATATACAATTTCACAAGTTGGCCACCTTTATTACCTGTCATTGGAAACTCATTTGAAATCTAATATATACTTCACTAGCAGGCTAAATGTTCCCACATTTGTTTAGCACAATTGTTTTCAAATCAAGTTTTCAGCTATTAGTATGCATGCCGACAGTTCCTGCTACCCTTTTTCTACTTTCTTAGAGAGCGATTGGAATGCGATGCAGACCCCTTGTATCTTGTTAGCCCATCAAGAGCATGTTATAGATGGCAGCTATTATTTCCTTTTCTAGAATGCAGTGGATGTAGTAGAAGAAAAGGTAGTGGTGGTGTTTATTGATGCTGTTCCACCTAATTTAGGTAGACTGAATGTTGACTCGATGGGAAAGGACAATGGCTGATCTTCATTTTTCAAATACTTACCCACTTCCTGAGTTAAATGGGAATTAGATCTTTGACATATGCATCTTAATGTTCCAGAATTTTTGAGAACTCTCAAGAAAAAGAAAAGAACATAGCCAGGGGTACAGTAAAAGTGCAAGTTTTAAAAAGATGTTTAACCGTGTCCAAAAGAAATTTTAACAGGACTAACTGTTGGTTTGTTAAATTCTAAAGATTAAATTTCAAAGTTCATGAAAATCTATGAAATTTATTATGAGTGCTGTCAGTGAGCAAATGACATGAAGTCTCCTGCTTTTACATTCTGGTATCCTGTTGCTAATTTTATTAGTGTTGGACATGCCCTTGGCCTTAGTACTATGATTGCTGTAAAAAAATGGAAACCAATGTGTGAGCTCTTAAATGCGATAGCTTGTTAGAAAAGGTATTTAGATTGCACCCTATGTTTTGGTTTTTTTTTTAAAAAAAATCATCTCTTTCAGCGTTATATTTTCATGTTCTATTACAGATGCACCGCTTGTGTTGGTCGACTAGTCACTGCTTGGTAGAACAGCCAGTGTACAGGTGTCGCCATACCCTTGATTGATTGGGAAAAAAAGAGAGAAATGTTTGTCAACTAGAAATTGTTTTTTATGTAATAGATTACTTCTTGACTAGGAAAAGAACCTACAAAGTGGCAATTTCCTTTTAAATTGACAACTCAACTAGACAAACAAAAACTTGTAAAGTGTTACTTCCTATAGGAATATACAATTCACAAGTTGCCACCTTTATTACCTGTCATCTGCGACTAGTTTGAAATCTAATACTTTGCTAGCAAACTAGAAGTTCCCTCATTTGTTTAGCACCCCTTCTTCAACTCAATTTTCAACTATTAGTGTGCCTGCCGACAGTCTCTTTTTTTACTTTCTCGGATAGTGATTGGAATGCACTATTACACTGTGTCTCCTGCTGTCACATTATAGGTAGTTTTAGTAGTTAGAAACATGTTTGCTCTTAAATGCAGCTACTAACTTCTTAGTAAAAGTATTAAGATTGCAGTTATACTTTTCGCAAATAATTCGTCCCCTTCACTTTTTGAATTGAAATTTTGAGTTGCTGTCATTCTATTTTCAGGTTCTATTACAGATGCACCTACAAGAACGACATGAAGTGCTCCGCCACAAAGCAGGTGCAGCAGAAGGACACCAGCGATCCGCCATTGTTCTCCGTCACTTATTTCAACCATCACACCTGCAGCAGCAGCAGTAGCACCTCAACCCCCATCGGAGGCATTAGAGATACCACATCGCAGTCATCTTCAAGAAAGGCAGTATCAATCTGCTTCAGCCCGCAGACCACCAGCGAGCAACACACATTCTTGACCTCCTCTGCTCTGCCACAATCCCCGAGCATACATTCTTACAGAGGCAATCAACAACCAGAGAGGAACTCGTATGCAAGCCAGTTTCAGTGGACAGACACATCGTCACCTACAAGTAGCGGTCCGTTTATGATGGAGGTTGACAATGTTTCAGGAGCAAGCGCTTGGTCCAGCAGCGCTGGTGCTCTACCGAGGACATTGCTGCCGATCGGTCAGTCCAGATGCATCGAGTACTTCCATTTCTTGTGAAGCTGTTAATGGAAGAAGAAGAAGATGGTGGGAGGCCGCTTGGTGCCTGAACTACAGTGACCTGACCTAAAGATCCCCATAGCGATATTAAAGCACTTCTTTACATTCATATTCAAGCTACATTTTTGTGCTTGAATGGTGTTGGAGTTTGTTTTATTAGATACATGAGACACAAAAGGCGACATTTTTTTGTTTAGAGATGAGACTAGTATGTCTCGAATTCCTGAATCCTGACAGCAGGGTACCTTGGTCATTCTCTGCTGTACTACTGAAACACTGAAGGTTACAGATTTATACATACTAGTTTTATTAAGATGTGTTCAGTTTTAGAAGCAAAATGATTTCTCTACCAAGATATTGTTAGTTCAAATTTTAACATAATTAATTTGTTCAAAGTTGAATGGGGGACTCTCTCTCTAGCTAGAGTGGCTGGCTTCAGTTCTCATCTGGTCACAATGACCCACGAGGTACCGCGGGCCGGACCTCTCGTGCAGCTGCTGGGCCGAACGTGGGCCGAACCTCCCACGAGCCCAGCAGCTCCAGCTAGGTGAAGAAGCAAAGGCTCCTCCCTCCTCTGACGAAACTATTCAGACCAGGAAAGGAGGTCCCTTTGCAGCAAGCCTATGAGCCGCCGGCCGCCGCCTTGGCTCGCTCCCGTCCCATGAGTCCACGACGAGTCGCCGCCGTGGCGAGCCGACTCGCCCGCCGCCGCCCGAGCTCCTCAGGCCACATCACCCGCCGCCGCCGCGCCAGATGCGCCTCCTTGCCGCGGCGGCGAGGCAACCCAAAACACCGCACCCTCTTCTCTTCGCCCTCCACCGCCTCCTCTCAACGGCTACCACCTCCTACGAATACGACCCCACCGCGCAGTTCCTCCTTCCCGACCGCCGCCGCGTCCTCTCGCTGCCGGCGTCGCTCCGTCACGACGCTCTCCTCGCACTCGCGCGCCTCCTCAAGACCGCCCCGCAATGCCACCTCGCCCTTCACGCCGTCAGCCCACCACGCTCCTCTGGCTCCCCTTCCTCCACCCCGCTCGCCGCCCGCTTCGCCGCCGCCTCCCACCTCGCGGCGTCCGCGTCCGCGCTTCGCCCCTTCGCCGCGATCCTCCTCACAGCGCTCCTGCCGGCCGCCTCCACGGACCTCCTCTCTTGGTCGTCCTCCTACGGAAGCACCGGCGGAAACGCTCGCATTCGGCTCGCGCTCCACGCGTTCCTCGCCGCGGGCATGGCGGCCGAGGCGCTTCATGTGCTCGCGCGCGTCCGCCGCTCCGGGAACACGCCCAGCCTCCCTGCGCTGGCGGCATTGCTGCGTCTTCTCTTCCGCAGTGGGGAGGTCCGCGCTGCCTGGAACGTGTTCGAGGAAATGGCGGCCATGGGCCCGCGTCCGAGCCTAGCCATCTTGAATGCCATGATCTTCGGGTTCTGCCACAGGGGGATGCTGTGTGTCGCCTCCGGGCTGCTTGGGGTCATGGAAAAGAAGTTCAGTGTCATCCCGGATGTACGCAGCTACCACATACTCATCAAGGGTCATTGTGTGTTTGGGTGGTCGGGGGACGCCTTCAAGCTGTTTGAGGAAATGCACAGGTCAGGATGTGAGCCCACGGTCGTGACCTATAACATACTGGTGGATGTTCTGTGCCATCAGGGGAGGATGGTGGAAGCAAGGAGTATGTTCGATGAGATGGCATAGGTGGGGATCAAAGCAAATACAATCACCTTCAATGTCTTGATTGATGGATATGCAAAGACCGGACAGATGGATGAGGCCAGTGCGGCCTATAAGGAGATGAAAGTGAGGGGATTAGTGCCGGACTCCTGCACCTTCAACATTCTTGCTGCTGGAGCATACAAGTTTGGGCATGCTGGTCTGTTAGTCCACGATCATGAAATGTTTGGTTCACATATGTCGCCTGATGGGTTGGATGTGTTGGTCTGTAGGCTTTGTTGGGATGGCCAATTGGATGATGCCTGGGAGCTTCTGCGCGGTGCTATTGAGCAGGGTGTTCCAGTTAGTGTTGCTGGATTTAATGCGTTGATTGCTGCTTATAGCAAGGAGGGACTCCATGATGCAGCTTTTCAACTATATACAATTATGAACAAGTTGGGACTGGCACCGTCAACACATACTTTTAATTACTTGATTATGGGGCTGTGCAATCGAGGAAGGCTTGATGAGGCGCAGCTACTTCTAGAACACATGGTTAGTAAGGGATATTGTCTAAGCACATCATTTACTATCTATTTGGATGCATCCTTCAGAGAGGGCGATGCAGTTGGTGCTTTGAAATGCTGGGATCATATGGAAAAAATTGGTCTGCAGCCTGATTTTATTGCCTTCTCAGCATATGTCAATGGCCTATGCCGATTAGATTACGTGCATGAGGCTTATCAGGCATTTGCTGAGATGACAACAAGAGGACTTGTACCGAACAATATTACTTACAACTCCATCATATCTGCATTTTGTCGGGCAGGCAATATGTCTGAAGCTTTGCGGTTACAGCAGAAGATGAGGCAGAGTGGCCTTGTTCCTGATGTTTACACGAGCAACATTCTAATCGACGGTTTGTGCAGAGAAGGAAACTTGAAGATGGTGGACAACCATTTATCCGGCATGTGCAGTAATGGTCTAATCCCGAACACAGTGACATACAATACGATAATCAATGCTTATTGCAGGGCTCGGGATATGAACGGGGCTATGAATTTCATGAATAAGATGTTTGCAGCTGGTTGTGAACCAGATATTTTCACATATAATATTTGGATGCATAGCCTCTGCAGCAACCATATGTTGAACCAAGCAGGGAAGGTGTTAGATGAGCTTGTTGCTATGGGTTGTCACCCTAATTCAGTTACATACAATACATTGATGGATGGCATTTGCAGTGATGTTCTTGACCAAGCTATGATACTGACTGGTAGGCTGATTAAGATGGCTTTTCAACCAAATACTATCACACTTAATGTTTTCCTTTCTCATTTCTGCAAGCAAGGGTTTGGGAAGAGAGCCCTTATGTGGGCTGAGAAGCTCCGAGAAGATTCTTTTGTTTTTGATGATGCTACTAGGAATATAATTGATTGGGCACAAAGGGAAATGGAGAATGATCCCCAGGCTAACAACGAGGACATAGATAGGTGCCTGTTTCTCGAGTTCTTAATGTTCATGACATATGAGACTATGCACAACAGCAGATCCTCAAAGGCTAGGCATGTGCCTACAGATAAAGGTTCTGATCCTGCTGGCACCAACATGATTGAAATTTTGGATGCTGGTTGATTAATGAATTTAATAACCACATTTTTGGAAAATCTTTTTGGTAGTAGTGGTGCCTCTGCAGGGCTACCGTGTCACTACCCAATACCTGTTGCTGTTCAATATCTGTTATCAATCACTTTTGACTGTTTGAAGTGAAATTGGGCATGAAAGATTTGAAGCCATTTGCAATGGGGATTTGGGAACTGTCAAATCTCTGATCTGCTGTTCCAGCATCTCCTTGCTATGGATTTTGGGTGGTGATTGATGGTCGCATAGGCAGTGACAATTTGCTGTCTTCTGCTCACCTCATCCCGGCCACTGCTATGAACCACCTTGAACCAGAACGCCTGCCCAAAGTTGCAATGTAAAGAAATGTAGAGCCAGGGCATGAGCTACCTGTTCTCTTGCACATGGATTTGTACTGACGTTTGGATTAGTTATTATCTTGGTTGCTCCTGGTGCAAATCTTCAGCCCCAACCGAAGCCTTGCAGGGCGCCAAAATGGCCACTCAAACTGTGTAACAAAGTGGTGAATCTGATATTGGTGCATGCATATTTACTGATGTAGTAGTTTTCTTGTTAAGCTTGCTGCTTGCCAACACTTTTATAGAAGAAAGCCCCAGGTGGCTCTCCTGACTTGAGGAAACAGAAGGCATATTTTGAAGAAGTTGATGCTTTTGAGCACATGAACCAGAGGACTGGAGCAGGATCACATTGATCACGATCTGTCTGCAATATTGGAGGTGGGAAATTTCCAAGCTTGCAAGCCGTGTGTCATCTGAGCCCTTGTTTGACATCAATGTGATTCTGCCGCAAGTTTATCTACCAACAGTAACAGCAGAGTTTGTGTAATGTGATCGTACCATCAGTCCTCAGTAACAGCAGTACGGACAGTTACAGGACCCCTGGAAATGATAGGCCTATAACTGACTGTCTTTTCTTTTAAGTTCATATCTTTCTACATACTTGTAAATACAGTAGTAATGTTGTTTCAGTTTGGCCGATATCTAGACAAAGTTGCAGCTTATAACAGGAAATGCTGTCAGTTTCATCTCTGAATCTTTTGCAATATTTCAGTCATCTCTGAATATTTTATATGATGGCTTCACTTTCAGTTTCAGACAAGCATAACATCGCACGTACCAATAATCATCATTATGCATGATCGCACGTATTCTTAATAAGCTTGCATACAACGTACGACACGTGTTTGATTAATTATACTAATCTTGCTTGTACAATGATGATATTAATTAATGTCAGTGCACATGCATCGACGACGGTTGCAAGTTTGTATTAACCGGAGCTAGCTTAGCTAGTACCTGAACCATGTACACTGAACCTTAGCTAATTTTAATGTTGCCGAAGATGCCAGGAGCAGCAACAGCAGCAGCTTTGTCTGTATGCATGCGCAGGAGGGTGTCCTCCCGGGCGGCGCGCCTTGACTGCTTATACGCGTCTGTCGAGCCGAGGGAATAAACCTTAGTTTTTTTTAATTACACAGTACAACGCAGATCCTCACAACACGCACGCACACTCACTCCTATGAATACACGTACGCAAACCCTACCCCTATGAGAGCCGAGGGAATAAACTTTAGTTTTTTTAGATTACACAGTACAACGCAGACCCTCACAACACGCACGCACACTCACCCATATGAATACACGTACGCAAACCCTACCCCTATGAGCACCTCCGAATGACTGAGCACGGGCAGATCTGGAGATTCTCGAAGTCACCACTGACGCCGCAAACCCTACCTCTATGAGCACCTCCGAATGACTGAGCACGAGCAGATCTGGAGATTCTCGAAATCACCACTGACGCCTCGTCATATATTATTAATCATCATATAGATATTAAATTATTAATCATCATATGGATCATATTAAATTGTTCCTTCCTATCCAAAACTCACTCTTTATTAAATTCCAAAGCCATGGCACTTAAGGTTTTTTTTCCGAACAATATCGGGGGAGAATCCCCACCTACTATATTTCGAAAGATCATAGCTCAGTACATAAGTTTAGCCCGGCATACCGGACTGAGAATACAGGGGATGTGAGGATTAGAGAGAAAGCAAAGACAACACAAGCAACTAAACAACTAAACAGTATAGCAGGAGTAGAGATAGTCTCGCCAATGTTGCCATTGTTGGTTCATTTTCCTATATCTTAGTGACCAGGAATCCATGTCGTATGTCACGTGTTTCAGAACTTCCTTGGCAGTGATGAAACGGTGGTCGAAAATGAGGGAGTTCCGAGCCTTCCAAATATGCCAGAGGACGAGGAGGATGATGTCGAGGTGTACAGAGGCCGGGAGCGCGAGCTCTTTGCCGAGAATCCACGGTCTCCGACAGTCATCATGTTGAGCATCGATGCCAAGGAGGGTCCAAACTTTTCGTGCATTGGGGCAGAGGGAAAATATGTGATTATCTGTTTCAAGAACATCATTGCAGAGTTCACATGGCACTTAAGGTTTTCATAACTTCTGCGTGAACCAAAACGAGACAAAAAGAAAGTTACGCTCTAGGTGATATATGTAACTTTTAATTGACAAATTATCCTTTTGAAGTGCCCAAATGATCGGTTTTATGTTTGTTTTCACGGTCACTCTTCCTCTGAAAAATTAAAGAAAAAATAATCAGCAATGGAAGCATGGAGAAAGGACATTTTTTTTCCTTTGATGAAACAACAAAAAAGGAAATTTCTCTTGAAATTTAATCAGGACAAAGAACTAGTGAAAGTTTCAAATTGTCCAACGATGGTGTGCATCTGTTTATACCCGGACTGATGAACTTTTTTTTTAGAATTACATACCACTACGTGAAAATCTCAAATAGGTCACGCAGCATTTGTAACGAGCCGTTAACACCCGTTACATGAACCCCATCTGTAACGGTTGTTGTTTGGCACCCGTTACGCATAAGCGTGGCAGGCTCGACCCCGACGTGGCCAACACACCGCCCGTTACCAATGAGGACTTCCAGTAATGGACTTCTTAAACGCCCGTTACAGTTATTCTTTGTAACGGACGTTAAAATGCGGCCGTTACGAAAGTTAAACCTATCGGTAACGGGCTCTTACTGCCATATCGGTAACGGGCTCTTTAAGTCCGTTACTGATGACAATTTGACGCCCGTTACTAGACTCGGAGCTCAATAATTGAAGTCCATTAGCACTCTCACTGCCGTCAAATATTTGACTATGTCATCATAGCAAATATTGGATATCACAAACATATAATCATGTCTCTTAATAAGATGCAAAACCACACGTACACATAGATAGTAGTCATAAGAGCATATTCTACATATTTAAGATGCATATATAGCATCACATGTTCACATATGACATGCATAATGTTCAGAACAAATATATTCACATGATCACATCTGACGTGCATCAGCAGGGGCACTAGTTAGATGGCTTCTTTTGTGCTACAGCCTCAAGTTCAGCTATCTTTGCCTCTAGTTTTACAAGTCTTTCCTGCAGCTCAGCATTCTTTTTTGCAGCTTCGGCAAGTTCAATATCCTTCATCTTCTGTGTGTCTTTAAGCTTCTCCACCTCAGATTCTAGTATTTTCTGACCATTTGCTAGGAGACTTATGTCGTCCACAGCCTTGTCATCCATCTTTCTATCCACTTTGTCGAGTACTTTCCAGATGCAGTGAAGATCCTCCCGAGTAACAACACATTTCTACAACAAAGGCAAATTGATACAAGTTTCATAATTAGATTGCCAAGTTTAATATCATGAAAGATGTAACTGGTCAAATAAGAAAATTATTTAGCTGTAACTGGGTTCAGAGCTTGGTTGATCCTGTGGATTTGTTTCCAGATCATGTCAATGTCCACCCAAGCTACAACACCTCCCTAAAACAAAGGCACTGGATGTTCAGTTAATAAAAGTCGATGTAGCATGAAGATTCAGAAATTGAAGTAGTATATAGAATAAGTTCAATAATTTTGTGAGCAGCATATGATGAGTACCATACATTAAATTTCAAGCATAACAAAATTTCTACTCGAAAGGTTAATAATTTTCCTCCCGAGTAACAACATATTTCTAAAATGAAGGCAAATTGAAGCAAGCTTCACAATTAGATTGCCAAGTTTAATATCATAAAGTTGTAACCGGTCAAACAAGAAAGTTGTTTAGCCTGCTACTTCTCTTTACCAATGTCATCCTTCTTCATTCTTTCCATCCTGTTTAGGAATGTGCAGATGTAGTCTAAGGTTTTCTTGAGCCTGTCGATTTCTATCCAGATCCTGACAATGTCATGTGCTGGTACAACAACTTCCTAAAATAATGGAAAATTGATGCATTGGAACCATTGATCAGTGAAGTCACTGGATGTTCAGTTAATAAAAGTCGCTGAGCATGAAGATTCAGAAATTGAAGCAGTATACAGAATGAGTTCAACATTTTTGTGAGCAGCATATGACGAGTACCAGGAATTCAATTTCAAGCATAAATCTAACTTCAAGCATACCAAACTCGAGGAAGGCTCGGCCTCTGCCTGCCGGACATCGCCGGAGTGCACCCCCTTGGCGCTTGCGCGTGTGTACGGCCTCCTCCCCCTGGCTGACGAAGAACCGACCTCTTTGCTGCGGAACCTCACTCTCTTGGCGGGGGCGGCGGGCAGGGCCTTCTCCTCCTCGCTGCAGAACCTCCCTCTTGAGTCACAGCGGCGGAACGACTGCTTTCTGCCGGCCATCTCTACGACGGAGACGAGGAAGGAGAAGGGGAGAGAAGGCGACGGAGACGAGGAAGTCAGAAGGTTTGAGAAGGAAGGCAGAATGGCAGAGTGGCAGGGGAGAGTGGCTTTTGGTCAAACATTGGGAACAAAAGATACGTGGATAAGCCAAACCTCGTCTCCAATGCACGGGGGCGGCGCATGGGGCCGGCTCCTCCTCGTCGGTTTGGAGGGGCAAATGCGACGCAGAATAACCATCCCGCGTAGTCTCCTTTGTATCTGTCTTGATTGACAGGTCAGCCTGATCTCTCAGGGCTCCCATTTCGACATACATGCATAATCAACAAAAAATATTTTGAGACAAAACAAACATAATATAGATAAAGATAACTTGTCCACATATATAGATAAAGATTACTTGTCCACAAAGATCCACACAGATATACATAATTATTATAAACAGTTAACTTGTCCATCTAGCTAGGCCTTAACTTGCCCGTCACATTTTTACAATGGTCATGCTATCTGACCATGCACATCAACAAAAGCATGCCCCCTTTCAACATCAACAAAAGTATGGTATCTTCAACTAAGGTTTGCTTTTTTTGCAGCCTCTTCAAATGCAACCAAGGTATCTTGAAACACATCGAGCGCATCTTCCATGGGCTGCAGATTTTGTTCAGCCACAAACTTGTACCACCTCATGAATGCAGCCTTTTTGAGGAGGATGTGCATTTCTTCCATAATATTATCAACCTCAGATTTCACGTATTCCCAGACAGTGTCATGCCATTTTGATTCCTATGGAATGAAAAACATAGGAAAGTTGCTACATTGATCATTTGGATGAACCATAGGAATGAGAAAATTGAGATAGACAAAGGAACAAGCCATTTCATAGGAACAAGTTGCTACATTGCTACATTGATCATGTTAGAAATCATACGCTCCTCTCTGTCGTTGCTTGGCCCCTCGTCAGAACCCGAGAGGATCCAGTTCATGACGCTCATCTCCGGCTTTGGGTTCGCTGCACCGCCACTTGGCCCCTCTCCGACGGTCATCGTCGTCTCCGTCTTCGCCGCAATCTCGCCGGCGCGCGCGCGGATCCAGTTGCGGTACCGCATCACGTTCGGCTTCTCCTCCTCGATCCACGGTGCGCAGGGTCATCCGCTGCTTGGCCCCTCGCCGGCGCTCATCGTCGTATCCCCGCCTCCGCTCACCTCGCCGGCGCCACCTCCGCTCACCTCTGCTAATCCCTAGTGAGAAATTAGGAAAGCGTCGTGTGTGCTGCGCTTATCCATTCGGGATCTTATATTCATTTTCCAAAATGGTGAGCCATTGCTGACGCAGGTTCGAGAACCCGCGTCACATTGATTGTCACGTGGGTCCGGGCGGACAGGCAACAGTTATCTTTTTTATATAGGCTGCTGACGCTGACACGTGGGCCTGACACTAATTTTTTTAATGAAACTTGCTTCCCTCAAATATTAGAGCCCATAAAACAGCATCTATAAATTCATTAAGAATACGAACAATTAGTAGTTGGTCATTTAGTATTCGAATAAAATATCAGCAGGCACACTTGTGTAACCAAAATTATCAAAATTCGAATTTTTATCTCGTGTTTGGGATATAATAATTCTAATAACGTATTAGGTTGGTCTAAAAATTCTACAAATTGAGTTGGCAACATAATTTGGGTCCCTAAACTTGTCATAAAAATTTCAAGTGGTTTCTCAAAAAGAAGATCATACTTGTGTACAAATGTGTACATCTCTCACATAGTTTCCTAGAATGTTACTTCGACACTGAAGTTTTCCACACTTTACAACATGTTCGAACTCATATACATTTGAAAATTTAACACAACCTTGTGTCCACCTTAACAATATGAAATACAAAGTTTCATTAGTAATGGTTGTGTAAAACAAATATTATTTCTATGTTGTACTTATCAAGTACAAGATAAGGCATAAAAACATTACTAACGAAAAGGAAATATACAGTAAACAATGAAATTAATGAAAAGATGGTGATTTTAGAAAAAATAAGAAAAATAATCATCAAATTTGGATTACGTATGACCGAGAAATACGTGACACAAATTTGGTTCCAGATTAAAAGGAGAAAGGAGAACTGTTTTCTTTGTGGTCGGTTTCCAGTGAATAGAGGTATTAATAAATTAAAATAAGCTATATGAACAGTCTTTGCATTGGAACTTGAAAAGAGATATTAAAATAAGCTATATGAACAGTCTTTGCGGGACGGAGGGAGTAATAGTCTTTTGTCAAATGCGACACTGTTTAGTGGACACGCGTCGCCGCAGCGTACCGCGTTCCGAGGCGTAGTGGCGTGTCGCAGTGGGAAGACTGGCCGCCTAACGGTTCCCCGTCTTGTCATATAAACACCCGGCCGGCCAAGAGCTTATTCCATAAGCTTTCCTCAAGCGCGCCACCAAGAAAACCCCAGCACCACCGTCTCCGGTCACCAAGAGCTTCTTCTTCCTCAAGCGCGCGCATGGCATCGTCGTCGAGCGAGCCATCGAGGAAGTGGGGAAGGGAGGAGGACTACAATGACGAAAGCTGCCGTCGTCGGCTCATCCAGGAGGTGAAGGCGTCGAAGCCCGAGGAGGCGCCGGCGCCGCCGGCCGAGGAGGCACCGGCACCGCCGCCCGTGGAGCCCTCGTCTCTGCGTCCTCAACTAGTTTTGGACAACATTTGGTCCGTCCAAATGTTGTACGAAGCTTTCAGGAAGCTTCAAGAGGTGGCCGTTGAGCTCGGCTTGCCACGACCCAACGATCCGCTGCAGAGGTCCGTGAAGGATTTCGCCTTCAAGATCCATGGGTTGGCTGGGGACCTTCGGAGAGTCATTGTCTGCACCGACAGCGACAGCGACGACGACGGCGACGGTGACGACGACGGCGACGGCGACAATGGCGGCTTCGACGACGGTGACGAACGCGGCCTCGGCGGCTCCGACTCCGACTCCGATGGTGGGGCTCCTCCGGCGGCGGCGACAAGTCTTCTACCTTAGCTTAATTAATTTGTTCCTCCTCTGTGTGTTCGTCCTCCTCTGTTTGTTCGTGGAACTCTGCTTGTTTGTCATGAACATGTTCCTCTGTTAATATATGTTCCTCCTGTGTGTTTGTTGAACTTGTGATGAACTACATCTAAGTGGCAGTGGAGAGTGGCTTTTGGTCAAACATTGGGAACTCTGCTTATTTGTCATGAACATGTTCCTCTGTTAATATGTGTTCCTCCTGTGTGTTTGTTGAACTTGTGATGAACTACATCTAACAATGGCAGAGTGTTAGTGGGGCTGAATTGCAATGATTGTTACTCTATTTGTTAGTGAAAAGATTCTGAGTTTCGAAAAACTCTGTATAAAATCATTGGAGACGCGGGTGCAGGCTAGTTAATTTCACACTGAAATGTGAACACAGATGAATTGATGAAATTTGTGATATGTGACACATTAAGATTCATGACCCAATTGTCATTCCATTCCATTTTCTTAATTCATACATTTAAGTTTTTCATCTCTGACAAATTTTTCATTCCTCATTCACACAGATGAAATAAATTAAAGCACCACTTTTCACATCACAATTACTTCTTTGCAGCATACATCCCAGTAAACATCCAAATACTACACAAACAGCACCCACAATAATCAAGTTCATCTTCCAGATCACATTTGTCCATCTTCTCCTCCAGTGCTTTCTTCCTCTGCTTGTCGTCCGGTGCTTTCCTCTGATTGTCGCTCCCAAGTTGACAATCCACTGAATCAACTACTTCATCGATCACGTCTGCCCAGTTCGACGGTCGAAAAGATATGACGACGGCATCCTTCAGCATCTGGAGATACTCCTTCTCGAAACGATAATATCCACAAAGCTTGGGGAACTGTGCAAATCAAAAGCACATAAGAACCCTAACTCAGATTTGGGAAATCATAGCTCAGACTATTCACCGCGTTCCTCGCACACTTGAAATAAAGACGACTGTGGTTTTCACCTTCCTTCTGCGTCCTACCCTCCACCACCCGAGCCATACCACAGTCCGGGCAAGGGACCAGTGGGAAGCCGCTTAGCTCACCGACTGGATCCAAGCCGATAGAGTGAATGCGCCTGCCCCGGCCACCTTGAAACCTGCTCCTGCCACGTCCACCTCCAAACGAATTGGCATAGTACAACATGTGCGCGACGGTGGGGAAAGGAAAGGCGGGCGGCGGTGGAGCTCAGAGCGGGGAAGAAGGAGGGAGCTCAGAGGTCAGAGCGTCATGTGTGTTGCGCTTATCCCATTCGGGATGTTATATTCATTTCCAAAATCGAGAGTCATTTCCGAATTCCAACGCGGGTTCGAGACCCGCGTCTCATTTGTTGTCAGGTGGGTTCGACCGGCCAGGCAACGATTATCTTTTTTATATAGGCTGCTGACGCTGACACGTGGGCTCGACACTATTTTTAGAAATGAAACTTGCTTCCCTCAAATATTAGAGCCCATTAAACAACACCTAAAAATTCATTAAAAATATAAAAAATTTGTAGTTGATCATGTAGTATTTGAATAAAATATCAGCAGGCACACTTGTGTAATCAAAATTATCAAAATTCAAATTTTTATCTCATGGTTGGGATATAATAATTCTAATAACGTCTTAGGTTGGTCTAAAAATTCTACAAATTGACTTGGCAACATAATTTGGGTCCCTAAACTCGTCATAAAAATTTCAAATGGTTTCTCTAAAGGAAGATCATACTTGTGTACAAATGTGTACATCTCTCACATAGTTTCCTAGAATGTTATACTTCAACACTGAAGTTTTCCATACTTCACAACATGTTCGAACTCATATACATTTGAAATTTTCACACAACCTTGTGTTCACCTTAACATTACGAAATACAAAGTTTTATTAGTAATGGTTGTGTAAAATAAATATTATTTCTATGTTGTACTTGTAAGAAAACAAGATAAAGGCGTATAAACAACATCCAGGAAATGAATGAAGTTATATACGAAACAATGTCATAAATGAATAGAAGTTGATTTTAGAAAAAAATCAGAAACAAATATCATCAAATTTGGGTTACGAATGACGGAGAAATACGTGATTCAAATCTTGATTGCAGATTAAAAGGGGAAAAGCGATCTGTTCTTCATTCGAATATTACTGTATCCGCGTCACCTTTGTTGCTCTTCCATAAATTCACACAGATAATACGAGCAACATAGATTTAATTTGCAGGTGCAAAAGGAAAACATAGATTTAGTTTCCTATTGCCCATTCGAGCTTCACCATTTCACGACGGAGCCTACACGCTTCGGTGCAATACAGAGCAATTTCCTCAAATCCTTTATCCACGCCGCAGCCGTTGCCTACACACTGCTGATCTCCGCGCACCTGTGCCGGCGGCGGCAGCGGGTCTTCCCAAATGCGCCACGTCGTCCTCCAAATAGCTTTCGCGGCCTTCTTGCACAAAGGCACACAACCCTCGTTGCTCACCCGTGTCGTCGTCCCGCCGCGACCCGCCTCATGTACCGCTTCGTGGTGTCGTCGGCGGCGGCACCGCCATTGTCCCTGTATAGCAAGATGGTGTACAGATAGGCCGCTGCATCATGCCCACCATCGGTGGCGCACCGGAGATCGTCGCTTTGCCTATTTTCCATGAACACGGCGTTGATCCCGGAGTAGAAGCAAGCCCCCGGATTGCCGAGATCGGTCAGCATAGTAAGGAAGGCTATATAAGTAGTGAGGTCCCACATCCAAGTAATCTCATCTCTTATCGCCTCTATCGACAAATGCCGGCCGACGTCGCGGTGGCTGCACAGGCGACGCATGGTTGAGCAGGTACCTCGTAGGCTACAGAGGTCAGCCAAGGGCCGCTCCGAGGTCGCACCGACGAGCGCCGCAATCTCAATGTGGACCTCCTGAGGGAGGTCCTCCAGCAGTGACGGCTGGTGCGGCCTGCTAGGCATCTCCGGAAAAAATGGCAACCACCGTCTTCTCGTCCCTAATCTCCTGCCCCCGCGCAGAGAGAGAACGCGCCGAGGAATGAGGACGATGAGAAGTGTATGCAGTTGTGGTTTTTTTGCGGGTAGATGAAGGGACCAGCAGGGCAACAGTTTTTATCGAGGAGTCAAACTCTTTGAAGTTGGACCAAATATAGACCAAATAATAACATTTCGCAGAATGGAGAGTTGTTGGCGACGCGGGTTGGTGAACCTGCGTATTCTTTGTTGGGCGGGTAGGGTTATCTTTTTTCTATAGGTTGCTGATGCTGACGCGTGGGCCCGACACTATTTTTCCGAAATGAAACTTGCTTCCCTCAAATATTAGAGCCCATTAAACAGCACCTAAAAATTCATTAAAAATACGAACAATTCGTAGTTGGTCATTTAGTATTCGAATGAAATATCAGCAGGCACACTTGTGTAACCAAAATTATCAAAATTTGAATTTTTATCGCATGGTTGGGATATAATAATTCTAATAACGTCTTAGGTTGGTCCAAAAATTATACAAATTGACTTGGCAACATAATTTGGGTCCCTAAACTTGTCATAAAAATTTCAAATGATTTCTCAAAAGGAAGATCATACTTGTGTACAAATGTGTACATCTCTCACATAGTTTCCTAGAATGTTATACTTCAACACTGAAGTTTTCCATACTTCACAACATGTTCGAACTCATATACATTTGAAATTTTAACACAACCTTGTGTTCACCTTAACATTACGAAATACAAAGTTTCATTAGTAATGGTTGTGTAGATAAAGGTGTATAAACAACATCCAGGAAATGGAGTTATATACAAAACAATGTCATGAATGAATAAAAGTTTATTTTAGAAAAAATCAGAAACAAATATCATCAAATTTGGATTACGAATGACGGGGAAATACGTGATTCAAATCTTTGATTGCAGATTAAAAGGGGAAAAATGAAGTGAACCGTTCTTCATTTGAATAGAACTAGCCCGGGCCTGACGCGTTTTCCTAATAAAATTGGGCCTTTCAGTTTTAAGGCCCACACACGCCCACTCGCGCTAGGGTTAGTAGGGAAAGACGCCTCCCTCACGCAGTCGCCTCCTCACTCTCCCCTCGCGCCGCCGCCGCTTCCTCCCTCTCGCCCCCTCCGCCGCCGCTTCCTCACCCTCGCCTTCCTCCTCTCACCCCCTCCCCCCCCGCGCGACACGACGCACGCTACACACCTTCGCTGAGACGCGCGCCACACCACCCCTCACCTTCCAGCGACGACGACTAGGAGGAGGAGGAGAGATCCAGCCACGAGGTCGACGTGAGGACGTGGCGACTAGAGATCCCTCCGCTCCGACAGTGACAAGGTGAACTGCATGCTAGAAGTCCCTCCAACATCATTAAGATACATTCTTGACTATGCTCACCAGTGGCGTAGCCACATTGGGGCCAGCAAGGGCAGCCGCCCCAACTAATCTGCCCTAACTCGACTATGTTCCATCTTCTCTGATGATATTTTTAAGCTTCGGTAGTATTTCTAGATGGCGCCATGACTCATAGGACCTTAGTACTTGCTAATTTGTGTTTTTGTTCTTCAAATTTAAGACTACATTTTGAAAATTTTCGCTAAAATTTGTGCAACTGCATCATATAGGTGTGTGAATTGGTGTGTGTTTCATTTTGGTTTGGTCCATCATATAGGTGTGATGACAGCAAGTTGCCCCGCTGCGCCTTGAACCATGAGAAGGCTTTTGATGTATGTATTACTTAGTATTTCATACCTGTGGAAGCTAGTACTAAAGCTTGAATTTATTTCTTCTCACCACTGTTTGTCTATGTATATTTATCACAGTGCCACCAATAACCTTACAAATCCAGAGTCTGCGGCTTCTATTGTGCCTATCACATGCTTACAGTGAAAAATAAATTCAAGGACCCTGAGGTACTTTCTTGGGATCTGCAATTGTAACACCTGCAACTGAGCACAGTTCTTGCTTATTAGCACTGCACATGTTTGGTAACCACCTGTGTGCTAACTACTGACATTGTTATATTCAGGCATTTCACATACCTACTTGTCAGCTGCACCGAGGCACGCTACTCCACATTACGGAAAGAACTACCTCATTCCTCATGGGCCAGGTGATCACACCCTCAGGAAAATTTCACATTAATGATGCTATGATGACTCGCATTGTATTAGATACCAATCCTCATGGCTAGTGATGATATTGTTGTGAACCTTACTTAGCTTGTTAGAAGAGGATACTGAATGCCTGAATTTTGACAGATTATACATGTGAATCTTGTGGATTTCTATTCAGTTTGTGGAGTTTTGTGAATGTGGATGCTGGACCTAATTTTTGTGAAAGTAGACAACGCGTCTCCTTTAGTCGAGACAGAGGAGACGCAAGTTCACAGTATCGTCTCCTTTGGTCGATTAGAGGAGACACATGTACACAGTACGCGTCTCCTTTACTCGAGACAGAGGGAGACGCGTACAGACAAGACGTGTCTCCTTAGGTCGAGACAGAAGGAGACGCGGGTTCACAGCAGGCGTCTCCTTTCGTCCAGACAGAGGAGACATGTCTCCTTTTGTCCAGACAGAGGAGACGCGCACTGAGGAGACGCGTCTCCTTTCGTCCATACGGAGGAGACGCTCACTTACACGATGTGTCTCCTTTCATCAAGACAGAGGAGACGCGTCATTTTCCGCGTCTTCGATGTTGAGTTCATGTAACGGGCTCGGTTTCTGTGGCCGTTACCAAAGGTCCACGTGGGCCTAGAGAAACAGACATTTCAGGTGACCGGTAACTAGTTTCGGTAACGGTCTTTGTTAGACACCCGTTACTAATACGTGTTATGAGTAACGGGCTCAGTGTCTGCACCCGTTACCAAAGGCTCCGGTGGGCCCGGAGAAACAGCCATTTCAGGTGACCAGTAAGTAGTTGTGGTAACGGTCTTTGTTCGACGCCCGTTACAATTACGTGTCATCAGTAACGGGCATCGGCCCGTTACATTTGTTGGCTTATTTGTAATGCTTGATCGGTAACGGGCGTTTTGCCCGTTACCAATAGCCATCCGCGCCCGTTACTGTCGACCGGGCATCCCTGGGCCCACCAACACATTGTGGGCCATACCCGGGAGATGAGTTCCTGTACACCTGGACTACTCGACTAGTGGGCCACGGTGCTGGTACCGTGGACCACAAGGCAAGACAAGGCGGACAAGGACTTGTACTAAGACTAGGATAGCTTTCCATACCTTGTATAGGCTACTCCGAGTCCTACTCGAATAGTACCCTTGTACCAATCCGACTTGTAACCCTGCCTCCCGTGGCATATAAGGCGAGGCAAGGACCCCTCTCGAAACATACGCAATCAACACAGAGCCACGCAGCATACAGGACGTAGGGTATTACGCACATTGCGGCCCGAACCTGTCTAATTGTGTGCCCCGTGTCTCACCATCGTGTTCCTGATCTCGGCGAGCCCCACCGCACAATCTACTACTTCGGGTACCCCGTCGTAGGCTCGGTGTCTAAAACACTGACAGCTGGCGCGCCAGGTAGGGGGCTTCATCAACTCTCTCCAGGCAGTCTCATTCTGCGACCTCGTAGGGAGTCATGATAACTCTCTTCAGACGATCCTGTATCGTGTAGGACAGTAAGTGGCACATGCTGTCCATGTTCCTAATTTTCAATAAGAGGCTGCGGCCTAGAGTAACACCCTGCTGGTAGGGTCTTAGTGGAACTCTCATACAAGTTGCTGCTATAGCAAGGATGAGTTCATCACACTGTCTCCTACGGTCTTACTCATTCTTCGGAACATTCTTGCGAGTACTCTCTCACTAGGCTCATAGCCTCAGAGGTATTTAAGACAATGTAAACACTGTACAATGTATCCAGTAATAAAGTTGCTACTCTATACCGACTTGTTACTGTCCTTTACTTGTTCATAACAAAGCCTTCTTTACGCTGCTACAGCTAAGGTGTTCAACTTGTTATGAATAAGTTCTTTTCGAGTACTCTCTCACTAGGCTTGTTAGCCTCAGAGGTACTCAAGACATTGTAAACTCTGTACAATGTGTTTAGTACAAGCCACTACTCTATATCGACTTGTTACTACTCTTAGTTTAACTCATGACAAAGCCTTCTTTACGCTGCTACAGCTAAGGTATTCAACTCGTCATGTTTTAAGCTAACATTCTTTGGAACATGTGTACACTTGAGTACTCCTACTCGTGTATCGTATCTCTTTTTTGCAGCCACACACTCAATTCCAACTCGAGTACTCGGCCAACACACATGCATACAAGAGATCCAGATAATTGATTTCTTTAAAGTTTTCAATTATATTACATAAACACTTGTTCGAGATTACACTTGTTTTTCTCCCTAGTGTTTCTACTCTACAGGTACATCTAACGAAGATCGATGAACTTGGAAACTGCTTCCGTGATTGGAGAAGTCTGTTGCATCAGCTCGTTAAGACAATCGTCGGTGCAGTCTCCAGATCTGCCGTTCATGATGACCGTGAGATCCGCTTCGGCATAGAAAGACTTGATGAAGCACAGGACTTGATTAGGGATTGTGCAGGCCAGCCTTTGAGCATACTCCAGAATCTTCTTTGGAGTGTCCTTCAACCTCTCCACAAGCGGACGAGGCTGAACTCCGGCGACTCTGGGCTCAAACAAGTTTGCCACAGGCTCGGCTGCTTCTGTCAATGCCTTCAGCTCTGAGCGCAGGCCCTCGGCTTCTTCAATCTTCTCCTTCAGCGACTGCATGCAGCGCAGCAAGTCAGTCCAGCCGGCAATGCGGATATTCATCTCGCGCTCAAATTCGAAGCACCACACCTTATAGTCTTCTTTCAGATCCATCTGAGCTGCTTCTTCACGGTTGAAGACTAGCTGCCAGTCCAGCGCCTTGTTCTTGAACTTCTCAACTTCCTCCATCAGCTCTACAAAGGATCAAGGCTACTTATCAGATATGGTGCACAAGAACAAAAGTACTCAATGATGATTTCAGAAGGGAGATTACCTTTATTCTTCAGGCACAAGGACTTGTTCTTACCAATAACTTCATCCTTCTTTGCCGTCAGCTTCTGGATTTCGTTGTGGTACCTAGCGGTGTTGGCATCAAGCTTCTCCTGCAGCTTCAGAGATAAGGCTTTTTGTTGCTTCAATTCCTCTCTGAGCTGCGAGACTTCCTCAATATCAGCCGCATGCTCCTCAAGCAGCCGAGTCTTGCATTTCGACTGCTTGACTACCTCCTGCAAGAGCGAGAACAATATATGAGTTAGAGACAAGATATCTGTGACTACAACTACTCTACGAGAGACTACACAACTTACCACAAGAAGCTTTTCTACGCCGCGAAACATCTCGGCGTGTGCATTCAAGTTGTCTTCGTCCAGGCAGGAGTCATCATATGGCATCAAGTTCTCTGCCATGGACTGGGTACTTGTACTAGCCGCTGAGTACCTCGCAGCACTGCGCAGAGGAGCCGGGTCTTCAATCTGTGGCTCATGTGGCACCAGGCGGTTCTCTGGCTGTTCCTCCAACACCAGATGTGCATCAACATGATGCACGGGGGCTTCCGCAGCTGGAACTTCCTCGTGATGTAGCACGGCTTCAGGATCCACCTCCAAGGCTTCATTCACCACGGCTTCAATCTCCTCGAGTTGTTGAGCCCTAGGCCTGGAAGTGGCTTCAACTGCCGCCTTGACCACATTGCTCCAGAGGGTCCGCAACGCTTCAGCAGCTTCAGCTTCTGCGGGTACATCTTGGTGTTCTGGGAGTACATCTTCTGGTTGCTCTTGAGGAGTCTGGTCTCCTATAGTAGCACCACTTCCAGATGCGCCCCACTTCACATCAGTGGATTTCCTGCATTAACAAGTTGGTTAGCAGAAGTAGAGTACATAACTATAATAAGTACTCAAGTACTCGTGTACTTACAGGGCAGCACGAGGCACTGAGACTTTGGGTCCCAGCAGGTCGAAGAAAGAAGGCGCTGACGGCACCTCTGGTACACTTTCCACCGGCAGCACATTTTCTGGTACCGCGGCTTCTTGTTGCTCATGCGCCACCGTCTCTACAGCTGATGCTGGAACCACCTTGGGTTCTGATATTCTTGGGGGGCTATTCGAGAGTACGTTAGCTGCACTCTCGATAACCTGCACAAGACAAAAAAATAAGCCATTACAGCAGAGAACAAGTATTCAACGCACAATGACTACTTATAAAGTTCTCCAACACTTACTGTAATGGAGGGAAGGCCGGTCATCTTCTTCACGGCTCGCTTTCCCACCGTGGTCCTCTTCTTCCGTGGTGGCAGTGTTACATCATCTGCAAGAGATGATGCTGGTCTCTTTGATGATCCCGCGGCGAGGCCACTGGGGATGGGCGCCCCAGAGTATCCGTAACGGCTCTTCACGTCAAAACGCTGTTGAAGTGTTAAGCCGTCGTCATCGCTTGAGGAGGCATCCTCTACCAAGATTTCTTCTCCTTCCTGAGCAGCTTGACTACCCTCGGGGGCTTCAGGCTCCGCTCTTGATGCTTCTTCTTCTGGCGCTTGGAGTGGGTCCTCAGGACGAGGAGGAGGATCAGATACAAACTTCAAGACATCCTCCTGCGAAGCACAAGGCAAATGTTAGTTACTCGACTACTTTCAACAAAGTACTCGGGGGCTAAGTACTTGAAGACTTACCAGACGTGGAGGGTTGTCTGCACTGAACTCAGGGACAGCTGCAGGAATTCCATGAAGATTCTTGAAGATCTTCTGCAGCCGCTCCATCACGAGATCGTCGCTGATCTCTTCAGCTGATATCCTGGAGCCGTCATCTGCTCCAGTGTACTCGAACCCAAGATGCTCTCGCTGCATCAAGGGTTGTATCCTTCGCTTCATGAAGCTGAAGGCTACTCGCTCCGCTGTCAAGCCTTACGCCTTCTTCTACGCAATCTTTGCCAACAACTCCGGGATCTGGATGCACTCTTGCATTGTGGGTTCATCCTTCCAGAGCCGGTCGTATACTGGCGCAAACATGCTGGGCTTCGGCAACTGCGGTGGGGCGTTCTCTATGTAGAACCACTTATTTTTCCAATCTTGATTTGAGTCAATCAAGTCGTACTTAAAGTACAACTCCTGTGCCTTCTGGCGCATCTGCACTCCGGCCCCACCGACTACAACTGGGAAGTTGGCGTTGGGTTGCGGCTTCAACCGGAATATCTTCCTAAACAACGCCCAGTGTGGCCGGATGCCGAGGAAAGCTTCGCAAAAATGCACGTACACTGCAATCTGAAATATGCTATTAAGGTTGAGATGTACATGCTCTAACTTGAAGAAGTCAAGGAAGCCGCGGAAGAAATCCGAAGACGGGAGCGTCAACCCACGCTCGACGAAGTTCCCGAACATCGGGATCTCATCCGGGCTCTTTTCCATCGGCCAAGCATCACCAGAGGCGGAGCTCCAACCGGCAATGGCCTTCTCGCGCAGCAACCCGCCGGCTTCGAGGGCTTGGATATCTTCCTCCCTCATCTTGGACTTCTTCCAAGAAACAGCCTGGCTCGGGGGCTTGGTGATGACCACCGTCTTGTACTTGGGCTCCGGCAACTCATTCTTGCCACGACCGGACTTCCTCTTCTGTCCCTTGGATGGTGCTGGCTTCATCATTCCTGTCACAAGGGTCTTCTTTCGCATTGACCGGAGGACGGCGAAGCGATGGAGGTTGGCACTCTTAGCACTATGGGCGCTCTAACTCTGCGGTGGCTATGGATGCTAATGTTTTCTGAATCTAAGGGCGAATGGAAGTAGCGAAACCCTAAGGGATACCCCTTCGGGTATTTATAAAACCAAAACCCTAACGGTTCGACCTGGTGACCCTTCGTATTCAACAGATTGGTTTCACATGCAAATATTTGGCTAAGTCAGAGGACTAAAATCCAAGACCTGCTCGGCTCTATCTCGGGGGCTCGACTACTCGATGGAATTGGATTTTACTCAGCTACAGTTCACTGAATTCAGGCCACTATTCTACAGTCAGATTGGATCCTTCAAT
The DNA here is from genome assembly GCA_036936925.1 of Cenchrus fungigraminus. Classification (NCBI taxonomy): domain Eukaryota; kingdom Viridiplantae; phylum Streptophyta; class Magnoliopsida; order Poales; family Poaceae; genus Cenchrus; species Cenchrus fungigraminus. The sequence continues at coordinate 188,567,437 of CM072769.1, forward strand.
TCGAGAAAGTACTCGACTCAAGGCTCGGGGGCTCCGTGCTACGTGTCCTTCAGTTTTTTCTCAGGATTTTGCGGGATTATTTGACGAAGACTTCTGATTGACCCTCAGCTTGAATTGTCAATTCGAACTAAGGCTCGGGGGCTACATCCATATATGATGTGATTTTTACAAATCGCATTCCTATATTATTTCTTCGGATTATCTACGAATTTTTCAGAGCAAGATCAAAGAGTTCAAGATTGACCCTCAGCTTGAATCCTGGATTCGACCTAAGGCTCGGGGGCTACATTCCATATGGAATGCGATTTCAGTAATAAGACCTTCAAGGGAAGTACTCGGGGACGCTTGGGAACAACTCGAGAAGACTTCAAGACTACTCGTGGAGTTAGCTGGAGTACCTTCCAGCCTCGTGATGATTCAAGTACTATTAAAGATTGAAGCTTGTAGAACTCGGGGACGCTTGGGAACTACTCGTGGAGACTTTCAAAACTACTTGGACCATTGCACTCGACTACAAAGTACTCGGGGGCTTGTCGACCGGGCATCCCTGGGCCCACCAACACATTATGGGCCATACCCGGGAGATGAGTTCCTGTACACCTGGACTACTCGACTAGTGGTACACGGTGCTGGTACCGTGGACCACAAGGCAAGACAAGACGGACAAGGACTTGTACTAAGACTAGGATAGCTTTTCATACCTTGTATAGGCTACTCCGGGTCCTACTCGAATAGTACCCTTGTACCAATCCGACTTGTAACCCTGCCTCCCGTGGCATATAAGGCGAGGCAGGGACCCCTCTCGAAACATACGTAATCAATACAGAGCCACGCAACATACAGGACGTAGGGTATTACGCACATTGCGGCCCGAACCTGTCTAATTGTGTGCCCCATGTCTCACTATCATGTTCCTGATCTCGGCGAGCCCCACCGCACAATCTACTACTTCAGGTACCCCGTCGTAGGCTCGGTGTCTAAAACACTGACAGTTACCAATGTCTGTTTTTCACGTAGTGTACTACAACGCAGACGCTCACAACACGCACGCACACTCACCCCTATGAACACACGTACGCAAACCCTACTCCTATGAGCACCTTCGAAAGACTGAGCACCAGCAGATCTGAAGATTCCCGAAGTCACCACACCTCTTCGTTGAGCGGAACGTCGCTTACCACTTAAAACATAACACCATAAAATTCCGAAATAAATCCAGGAAAAAGTGTGAGCATCAGTTTTTGAACTCTGGTAGATAGCATCTCACTGGACCATCTTACTATTGGACTACAAACCTATTCGCATTGATGAACTTTTTTTTGTTTGCCCTAAAAAAAACTTCTTTTGTTTGGGATGGAATAACAACATGTTTCTTGTTCTGTAAATCAAATTGGGCCTGACGAACGTGTGGGATTGAACAGGTCAATTGGCCCATTTAAGTTGAAGAAAAAGGCCTAAAACTATTTCTGCCAGGCGAGGCCTCGTTGGATTTACTAGGGCCCAAATACAACACGTGTCATTACATGTATTTAATCTACTATTTGTCCTCGAGAAGTTTGATGTCAAATTTGAGAAATAAATATTGACGTAAAGCGTAGTATACTTTATTACTAGGTAAAAAACACTGTTGAAATAATTATGCACGCTAATTACCCGTTGCATGCACATAAACGTGGTAAAATAATAATAAAAACTGAGCATCGTTACAATGGTTGTAACACATTTTCATTTACTTCTTTTATTTACTTTTTTACTAAATATTGATATGATAAAAGTAATTAAAAATCAAATTAAATGAAGTATGTTAATATTTCTTAGTGCATTCCTCTTTGACATGAAGAGTATGTCGAGACAAGGACTAGAGTGTTTTTTCCAAAGCTGCAAATTTATATTTCTAAGTTTATTCTCCCTCTCTATTAATAATATATTTTTTCTCTTTGAAGTTATAATGTGAAATAACCACGAGGCCGTGTCTCCTTCCCCACCTTTCTCTCCTGCCCCCAACAAGCAACAACACACCGGAAACGAAAAATCTCTCCCACTCCAACTCTTCCATCCGACTATCCGAGTAGTGTAGAACTCGCACCAACGCCCTCTCTCTTGCGGCCGTCAAAATCCCATCTTTCCGCTGTTTTCGGGGCTTTTTCCGCCCGCACAGCCCCAAGATTGATCTTACCTTGCTTCAATTGAACCTGAGATATCAATCCAATCCCCAGCTAGTTTTCGCCAGTTGCAAAGTCCGGCAGTGGATCGGAAGCATGGGGTTCCGATCCGCCGGCGCGATGCTGCGGCTGCTGGTGTGGGCGGCGCTCCTGCTGGGCTGCTGCCACGGGAGGTTCGTGGTGGAGAAGAACAGCCTCAAGGTGACGGCGCCGGATGACCTCAAGGGCACCTACGAGTGCGCCATTGGCAACTTCGGGGTGCCCCAGTACGGCGGCACCATGGTCGGCTTCGTCGCCTACCCCAAGGCCAACAACAAGGCCTGCAAGAGCTTCGACGATTTCGACATCTCCTACAAGGCCAAGCCGGGGGCGTTCCCCACTTTCCTGCTCGTCGACAGGGGAGGTGAGCGAAATTGCATCTTCTCCTTGCGAATGTGGTACTAGCACCTGGGTCATCCCTGTTGCGATTCTACTGGCCAAGGTCTTTTTCTGCCCCCGTCCGTTGGATTGGGTGATAGTGTAGTCGGTCTCTGTTGTGTTGGGTGCGTGACTTTTTTTTAGATCGTTACCTTGGTATACAAGACTTGGGCCTAGACTGAAGTTGAAAGGTTGACTACTAGTGGGCAATTCTTTTTAAAGTCGTGTGGTCTTTAGTTTTGTTATATGACTAGAAGATTACATCTTGTCATGTGATTAGATCTTGTTGTTGACCCAGTTCAATATTACGACTAAATATGTGACTTGATGTGCTTAGGAAGAGAACTTAAATCTCAGAGTTTGCAATCATTTACTCCTGCATTTTTTAGTAGTTACGTCACTATCTTCGTCTTTTTCACCTTCCTGTGATGTTACATTGATTTTTTCCCCAACCAATTTGTTGTTTTTTTAACACTCCTTTTTGTCTGTTCCAAGATGTTGCATACCTGCTTACTTAAATGCATAATTGATTGCCTAATATAAATTTTATTGTGCTCAGATTGCTACTTCACAAAGAAGGCATGGAATGCACAGAACGCAGGAGCAGCGGCAATCCTTGTTGCCGATGACAAGGATGAACCTCTAATTACAATGGACACCCCTGAGGAGAGTGGGAGGGCAGATTACTTAGAGAACATCACTATTCCTTCAGCGCTAATAACCAAGAGCTTTGGGGATAGGCTCAAGAAGGCAATTGATAACGGTGACATGGTTAATGTGAATTTGGATTGGAGGGAGGCCCTGCCCCATCCTGATGAACGTGTTGAGTATGAATTTTGGACCAACAGCAATGATGAATGTGGCCCAAAATGCGATAGCCAGATTGATTTTGTCAAGAGCTTCAAAGGAGCAGCACAGGTACTTGAGAAGAAGGGATACACAGAGTTCACTCCTCACTACATTACCTGGTATTGCCCAGAGGCCTTCATTCTGAGCAAGCAGTGCAAGTCCCAGTGCATCAATCATGGGAGATACTGTGCTCCTGACCCGGAACAGGATTTTAGCAAAGGATATGATGGGAAAGATGTGGTGGTCCAGAATTTGCGCCAAGTTTGTGTGTTTAAGGTTGCCAAGGAGCACAAGAAGCCTTGGTTATGGTGGGACTATGTTACTGATTTTGCAATCCGATGCCCAATGAAGGAAAAGAAGTACACCAAGGAGTGTGCTGATGGAGTTATTAAGTCACTCGGTATGTTGTATTGCATATGTTTCTCTATGTTCTGTGGCAAGGTGCATATTTTGTACTGAACTTGTTTATAATTTACAGGCCTTGATCACAAGGCAGTAGATAAATGTATTGGTGATCCAGATGCTGATGAAGAAAACCCTGTTCTGAAAGCTGAACAGGATGCACAGGTTAGTACTGCACTGTGAATGCATGATCTTGTCTGTTCATTCTTTTGTTGATCTGAGTGCATCATTTTCCACCACTTTGTATAGATTGGCAAGGGCTCTCGTGGTGATGTTACCATCTTACCAACTCTGGTAATCAACAATAGACAATACAGAGGTATGTGCTCTTCTGTCCTGTAAATTACGACAAAAGGTGTGTTGAGATAACCAGATGAACTTATTCAAGTCTATGTTTCTCAGGGAAGCTTGACAAAGGAGCGGTTCTTAAAGCACTATGTGCTGGTTTTCGGGAAACTACTGAGCCAGCTGTTTGCTTGAGTGAAGGTGGTGCATTGGCTTCCCTAGTTTTTCATGTTTACTGCATATATGATCTAGCTTGTACTTCACCAAGTGTATTTTTATGTAGCATTCTCTTATATAAATCTAATATTTTTTCATGACCTTAGATATACAAACAAATGAGTGCCTAGAGAACAATGGTGGCTGTTGGCAAGATAAGGCTGCTAACATAACTGCTTGCAAGGTACTTCCTGTGGTGTTAGGTTTTTCTTGAAAATTTGGTTTATTAGATATTTGTTCTCTTTAGCTTATGCATATAATAATTGTTCGGTGAATATGCAGGATACTTTCCGTGGAAGAGTTTGTGAGTGTCCAGTTGTGGAAGGAGTAAAATTCGTTGGTGATGGCTATACTCATTGTGAAGGTATGCTATGAGGCATCAAGATTCACCTTTTGGCATTTTCTTTGTTTATATATTAACAGTATTGGATAACACAGTAAGATGAGATTGCTGAACGTCATAGTTATCACCAGAGGCTTCTGAATTAACATGTGCTTTTGTTATTGTAGCTTCCGGATCTGGGCGATGTGAAATTAACAATGGAGGGTGTTGGAAAGAGACCAGGAATGGCCGGACATACTCTGCCTGCAGTGTAAGAGTCAATTGACTTTTTGCCATCCTGCCCTGTTTTTGATAAATGCTTATTAATCTGAAATTTAAGTTGTGATGTCCGTAACCTGCAGGATGATGGCTGTAAATGTCCGGATGGGTTCAAGGGTGATGGGAAGCACAAATGTGAAGGTAAGGGTCATTTCCTGAGGTCTGTTGAGTTTTTAGAAGTGAATGCCCGCCTTGTACAGGTTCTGCTGACATATGTGAATATGCAATTCAGAATTGTCTTTGGCTGTTGAGCCGTTCCCACTTTCCTTTTGATGCTGATGTATATTATTCGGTGACAGATGTTGATGAATGCAAGGAAAGGACTGCTTGTCAATGCAAAGAATGCAAATGCAAGAACACATGGGGAAGCTATGAATGCAGCTGCAGTGGAGGCTTGCTTTACATGAAGGAGCATGATACATGCATAAGTATGTAGCCCCTCATACATATACACTTTCAGCTTATTACCTACTCACATTTTTATGTTGAATTAGTTTGCCAGTAAGACTTGGAGATGTCAGGAGAAGTTGCTGGCAAGCTCACCTATTTTAGGCACATAAATCACATTTTTAGATTTTGCTCCGATTACTGAAAGTTGAAAGCTCAAAGTAGCAACATATGCTGAATTTAACATGAACTTGACACGAGTGATGCTGATTCCATGTTTGCTGTACTCAGGCAAAAATGGAGCAACAGAAACAGGCTGGGGCTTCTTGTGGGTCATCTTCTTTGGCCTAGTGGCAGCAGGAATCGCAGGATATGCAGTATACAAGTACAGGATCCGGGTAAGACATGAGCAGATTCCACCTGTTGATATTTCTAGGGTCATTATCTTTTTGTTAACTCTAGGATGACATCTAATTCTATTTTCGCATTGCCTGTTCCTACAGAGGTATATGGACTCAGAGATCCGGGCCATCATGGCTCAGTACATGCCCCTGGACAACCAAGGAGACGTTCAGAATCATTCTCATCATATTGAGATGTGAGGATGCAGACTTTCTGAGAGGAAGCAAAGCTGTGATCCAACTTATATAAACTTGGGAGTTAGATGTGTGTGTGCATAACCGTAACGATCTTATGTTTAGCATATCCATAGAGAGATCCTCTTGTGAATTTCTTGACCGTTCCGCATCCATGTGATTCCTGGGTTAGGTTTAGGCTTGTACCATGACATGGTGTTGTTTAGTAATAATTGCCATCTCTTCCTTTGAGTACCAATAAACGAGATGGTGTTGTTTAGTCACAGGACAGCAGTTGAGATATGCGATCATGAGCTGAAAGTTTTGAACATAATTTTCATTTTATGTCTCGTAGTGGGATACACATGCGAATGGTGGACTAAAATGGCCGAACAAAAAAAAGTTCTCTCCAAATCCAAAATCCTTTTCAATCCTCTATGCTCTGTTCATGTACTGTCCTGTTCTTGAATCAACTAGTATATCATCGCCAACGTTCACAAAAGAGGGAACCGTGACAACAGCTCCAGTTTCCAGGGTTGCAGGCTTTGTTCCTCCTACAAAAATACAGTAACAATATGATTCTGGTTACAGCGATGTGATGTCAACTTCCATAAAAAAAAAGTAATAACCGACATAATGCTGTGCCCTTCACAACTACATTGCGTGGTCACTTTGGTTAGCAACATGTGTGGTTAACAATTGCAGGTACTTCTTGCAGAAGCATACTAGATATTAGAGAATTCTGTACCTTGTGCGCTATCGCTTGCCCCGGGGTCAGTATCGGTCACGGTCAGCCTCATGGTGATGGGCAACTCGAAATCAATGATCTGCAAATTTATCACAGTTAAGGGTCAGCATACTTTGCTGCGTAAGAACATATAGTACTATTGTCTACCATATTTTCCCCCTTCGTTCTATAGAAAATTATGGGAATGTACGTTATCAATTGAATGGCAATTAATCTGAATAACAAGATTGGAAATACCTTCCCATTCCAGTACAACAAATTGCAGTCCATTCCCTCTTTCAGCCATTTTTGCTTGTCACCAACATCTGCTTCATTTAACCGACTTTCTTCAAATGTTGTCTGGAAAGGGAAATTAGCAAGAGCATTGCAAAATATTAACGGAATTGTTTACATACACCAGGATCTTAAGTCTGAATTTATCAAGAGGAATCAGAAAGTTGCTAGTTTACATTCAGACATAAAGCTTTCCGTGAAGACAAAAACAAAACCATTCTTTTCTGAAAAGGAAATTGAGATCGAGCATTGTGCCAACTGCCAACCACTCTGGTTCTTTTACCTTTATTCAAACTTCTTACATCACATTTTGGAGTTGCATTTGATAAAACAAATGATGTTGAATTAGTAAATTACTTCAACAAGTCCTGTAGGAGCCAATTCACAGTGGGTCTTCAAGCAACTATAATGGTAGAAAAGATGATATAAGAAAAGGGTGCCTTGGGGTGTTGAAGCAGGACAAAATCTGGAGGAAACTGAAATGGGGTGGCAAGTGGTTGTCACTGCAGTACCATTCAGTAAGAAGAAATATTTTATCTTGTTTTGTGTTCTCAACCACGCATGAGAGCTGTGCAATTTTTTCATTGAGAATAAATTGAGTTGATAGAAACTTAAGGGAAAAGCACCAGAATTCCCGAGAAAATTATCTACACATAAAGCCCACTTCTAACAATCAATACCATGAGAAAAATCCAGAAACCATAAAGCAAGGAAGCTTACAATGACAATCATTTTCACAAATTATTTGTGTGAAAAGTGAAGTGCATACCAGATCCATGAACACGAACTGCGAACCATCCTTGTATGTAAATTGTTTGGTTTCCTTTGAAAGGGATGGTTCCTGCAGCTGAAAGTTTAAACAAAGCCATGATTAGTTGTTGCATAGTTGAGAAAACATTAAGAGATAATCAATGAGCATAAAACATTGAATTATGTAATTCCAGAGAATACAGAAAATTATAAAAAGCAAGATTTCTGTTAACTAAGCTAAATCATGCACCAGCAGTTTTTACCAAGGAAAAGAAAGATGTACTACCGAATATCGACACGGATACAGAGGGGTGGAAAAGGAAGAAGTGCTAAAATTATTGTCAGATTCAGAAGATGTGAGTTTGAGGTGAGATTACCGTACTTCCAGCCCGAAAGGTTTTCTCAACTGTGTTGCCGGTGACATAATTGCGCATTTTTGTCCTGACAAAAGCAGCACCTTTTCCAGGCTTGACGTGGAGAAACTCTGTTGTAGAATGGAGAGGAGGAAATAGAATTCATACTTGTCATAACAATGATAGACATTGCGTGCAGTGACTAAGGCTACAGACAGCTTAGGCACTCTACACAGATTTGTGTTTACAAAGGAAGCACCTTTTCCTTGTCAACGAATTCGAGTGTTTACAAGGGAAACAAATCATGAATCGCAGAGAAAGGAGGTAGATGGAATCGATAAGTTTGCACAAATTATGCTAGCATAAGTATGTTAATTGTTGCATATCCTTAAAAGAGCAGTTGGGGAAGAATAACAGGAGATAGTGTGCCACAGTGTCTGATCTAGCCTTCCAGTAAGTAACCAAAGAAAGAAATGCGCTACAAGGCAGGTGTGAGAAATGTTGTCACCTAGAACTTTCCATGGCGCGCCGCCGTCGACCTCTACGTTGGTGCCAACCCTGATGTCATTGCTGGAGATTGCATAAATCCCTGCAAGGAAAGCAAGCAAAGAAACATTGGGTGCTCTGAATTCTGAATCCGTAGCAGAAGAAATGGTGTCGGTTGAAAGCAGTTACATACGGGTGAGCAGGCGGGAGCGGAGGGGCCGTCGGGGGCAGGAGGGTAGGCGTCGGAGTTGGAGGGAGGCGGCGTGGTGGTGGTGGCCGGCGGCGAGGTGGCGGAGAGAGGCCATTCCTTGGCTGTGCTTCCTGCGCAGGCCACGCAACGCAGGTGGTGGATGATGGTGCGATAAGGAAGGGGGGTTGCTGTGCCGAGAATTTTTTTTTTAGTTTTATTTTTTCAATTTGCAAAAATAAATGTCGGATCCAAAAAATTTCAAAACTAGACATCACCACCTGAAACGGCGGTTGTTAGCCTACCGCCATTTACAACAGAGGTTGGCAGAGACAGTTTCTTTTCAAAAAATCATAACTTTTTGGTATGAACTCGGATGGAGATGAGATTTATATAAAAATTGTAGTTTTCGATGAGATCTACAACTTTGTAGTTCAAACTTTTTTCATTTGAAGTCATCTTCGGACTCAAAAAAGCTATATACAAAAAACTTGAGCTGATAAGTGAATAAGTGATCACTATGATAACCAACCATAATATAATAGTCCAACTAGCACGCAGATTATCAACTGAAAATTTGTCAAAACCATCCACTACATTTACCAACCATCCAATGCAAATGGAAGTACAACTCTGATGTTCAGTTCTTAACCAAATAAATTACCAGCCATGCCAATACATACCAAATGTAACTGAGCACAAAAAACCTTGAGCCAACGTAGGACTCAGGAGACCGTTCTGAGTTCTGACCTTGCAAACTAAGATTAGGATAACAGCAATCGCCATGCAAGACTGGCCAGAACCCTGCCACCAACAAGATCACTGGATACCACCATAAACTAAACTGGGAAACAGCCAAAGGCTGCCTATTTGACCGTAATCCGGTGGGAATGTAAAACTATACATCATGTTGTGCCATGTGCCGCGATTCCGCACTAACTGACCAAGCTCCACTGCAGTCCAAGTTTCACCTGGATCATCAAATAGCCTGGCAACATAAATGCAGTTACTCTTTCCTCCCCACCTTTCAGGGTTCATGCACGAAAATGCAGGATTCCTCTTATCATAGCTAACAAACAGAGCTTGATTTTCCAACTTCTCCATCTTCACCCACTTAGCTGGCTCGACTGAAAAGTCTTGGCGAAAGACCTCAAAGCTTCTAGAAGTGTCATCCAACCCAAAAGAGCGATACGAGAGCTCAACCATGAGAAGCATGTCGCCACAAGCCACCAACCATGGGTTAACTGGAAAGGCCTCCTGAAGGTGCCACCACATAATTGCTATTTCTTGCATGCTGAACTGAGGTGTTAATTGCACCCTGTGAAGTCTCCTAAGAGCATCTATGACAAGGATATCACCTTTGAAGGACACAATCTGATGGATGCGTTCACGGTCAAGATCAAGAGGATGCACTGACCAGAAGTTTGTTCCAACCTGCCACTCGAGAAAAGGATGAGGTGCGAGTGGGGTGAGCTTAATGGAGCTGTAAGGATGCCTATGCCAGAAGTGAAGCCAAGTTCGTTGTCACACGGGAGATTGGGGGTCTTCACCTTAGCACCGGTGTACGCATCGACGAGGACGCAGTCCTCCTCATAGGTGAAGATAAGATACCCATATGAGCAGCCCAAATAGTGCATTGTATCCGGAGTATTTGGAGGCACTGAACAGCGACGGGATAAGTTTTTCTTGCAAGGATCACTTAGCTGCCATTTGCAATTAGATAAAAGGAGGGACCGGAAACCTCTGCTATGTGGGCGAACATAAGGACATTCTGGTTCAAGGTGGAGAGGTGGGAAGCTGAAGGTATACGCGGAGGGGAAGGAAGGGACTGCAGAGCGCCAAGAGCGGCAGGTGCCAATAAAAGCAACGAAGTCATGGAATGAGTTAATGAGAACAAGGATTTCATGCAGCAGGCTATCCAGGAGATCTGCACAAACATAAGGTCCAGATGAAGTCAAGGAGGTAGATCCTGAGGTGTAGCCAGCGTTATTTGAGGGGCTCTCCAAATAGTAACTTCTCTGCCACATAGAAAGACAATAGCAGTGGATCAGAATAAGAAAGTGAAACATAATAGAGTTATGTACTTATATTGTATTATGGGTTAATACACCGTAGAAAATGCAGTAAGCTTTAACTGAACAATAAGGTACGGTGGTCTATTCGGGAGGTCTTTTTCGGTACACATACCACCATGTACCACCACTTTAAAAGAACTCGTATGTAATAAGAAAGGATCTATTTGTAAGGATCGGACGGTTGAAATTAATTATGTACCACCGGTTTTTTTGTGTGGTACGGGTGGTATTCATAGGTGGTATTGGTAGCATATGGGTATTATTGGAAATGGAAAATATTTTTGTTGTAATATATGAAATTGGATATATGAAATGATTCAGGTATTGTACGCGGTATGTTTTTGTTGTACTCGTCGGCGGTATGTTTTTCCAAATAATATTTATTCACCAAATTACCATTTTACCCACAGCAAAAAACCGACAATACTACCGTACTACCAAAGAGTGGTATTGTGTACCGAAAAAGACCTCCTATTCGTACATACTAAACTTCAATCAAAACAAACTAGGTCAGAACCAACTACAGCTTGGGTTTTTTCCACAGAAGCATAATGACTAGAATCTTTTGGTGTCAATAGCAGAATTGTATATTTTCAAGTCATGGCAGATGGGGTGTTCTGTATAGCATCCTCAAGATGAATATCAATTGAGACAAAAACGTGATAATACGATCATGTTCTTATCTAGACAAATTCATGTGACCATTAGCTTTTCTATAATTCACTTGGTCGCTTAATAGAAGCAAGCATCGCTCCTGGCCATGGCCATGAAGAAGACCAAGTGAACATGAAACTACAAGGTGATGAAATGAGAGGTGCTCTTTTCTCATTCTACTGTGGATCGGTGGATCCAACAAATCCACCAATTAACTGAAATATACATTTCCAATATACCATTAAAGGGGGCAATAATCCCTTCCCCTATTTATTTGTACAACTTTGATTTTTTATAGGTAATTTCTTGCCAATAACCAGTTTCACAACAAATGTATCCACTAAAATAAAATTTGGCATTATGTTTCACATCATCACTAAACCACAGCTAGCAACATTATTCAAGGCTAGCCAAATAGTAACAGCCATCAACCAAGTTATTAAGGAATCCTCAAACTAGTTGTCTGCTCAGAGAAATTAAAGTTATCTAGAACTAATCTGGAGTGAGCATGCTCGTCTTTGATGGAACGAACTGAATCAGAATATTCTTGAACAGACATGCCTTATAGACAGGGGTGGAGACCCAAAATTGGAGAGGCGAGTGCACAAATTAGCACTAGTAATTAAGCGAGATACCCTAAATGTCACTGCCGGTACGTCGAGATGTCAAAATACCACCACTAATTAATTCATCAAAATACACTAAATTTCCGTACTAGTCCATTATAATACTCAACGTCTCAGTAGTACTAACAATTAAAAAACAAAGCAAGACTATTGATTGATTGATGCTGGGAGAAGCTCATCGATTTTCTCCTGATTCTAGCTTGGAACATCCCCCATCCGCATCCGCTCAATAAATTAATAATTAAGAAGTGGGGGCAAACGAGCAAGGTTAGGGTTGGATCAGGGTGCAGACCTGGTTCTGAGAGTGGCGTCTGCCAGCGGCGAGAGTTCCGCACCTAGCTGCGACGAATGCACCACTAGCAGTTGCTTTTTTTTAATTACACAGTACAACGCAGATGCTCACAACACGCACGCACACTCACCCCTATGAACACACGTACGCAAACCCTACCCCTATGAGCACCTCCGAAGGACTGAGCACCGGCAGATCTGGAGATTCTCGAAGTCACCACTGACGCCTCGTCGTCGACGGGAACGTCGCTTACCACTTAATGCATAACGTCGGAAATTCCCGGAATAAATCCAGGAAAAAGTACGAGCACCAGAATTTGAACCCTAGTGGGTAGCGTCCCACTGGACCGTCCTACCATTGGACTACAAACCCTTTCGCACCACTAGCAGTTGCTACTTGCTACGCCACCTGTAGATAAATAGAGTGGCAGCAGGCCGGGAGCCCGTTATCAAGTTCGGCCCATTTCCTCAGTTTATATTTCTGACAGATTTGTGGAATTTCTCTATAAAAAAGACAGATTTGTGGAAAGTATTTGGTGAAATCCAAAAACTAATGATTGTCTTTCTCGATATTGTGTACTTGTGTCGCACATCAACAAATGGAACTTCCCCTAAATCCTCCGAGAAGGGGGAAGCTGAAAGAGAATTAAGACTGGGTTTTGAACGAACTGGAAAGCGTGGATGTTTGTGTTCCCGCGTGCCATGGTTGTTATTATGATGGCAAAGCTTTGTTTAAATCATGCATTGTCAATAATATATCTCAATGTCTACATATCAAAAAAATAGTTGCACAAAAATAAAGATATACAATAGCTCTCTTTTTTCCCAGCAGAAGCTGGTTACTATGGTATGTGGAATATTGCTGTTCAACATAAGTAGCACATAAACACTGGATCTCATAGCCTAAATCATAATCAATCTACTAATGCGAAATTAGGTGGAATCAATCTTATACCAACATTAGTAGCCACCATGGATGCCTTTTGAGTTGAAGAAGATGTCGGTGTAGATGAAGTAGCGTTGATGAAGAACGCCGACTCAAGAACAAGGGTTCTTGATCGGCAACTTGTGCTTCTCGCCGAGTAGCGCCTTCCCTCTGGACACCAACGGCACTGCCCCGGTCTTGGACGTGGACGAGCTAGAGCTTCTACCTCCTCCAGCTCCCTCAACGATCGGTGTTGCGGTCTTTAGGCTAAAGCTAATTAATTTGATGTGTTGGAGGCTTTGCCCGACCCTTACTTTTATATGGAGCTGGAGCTGTGGAGGCAGGGTCTAGAATCCGGATAGGATACTAACCGCGCGCCTGTCGATTACAGACGCAAGTCTTTCTCCATCACGTAGGGGGAAACGTGAGGAGAAAGTTTCTCTCGGTTGGAGACCGAGAAGATCACGTTAAGAAGTTATTTCCAACATTCTCTCACTTGATCGAACGGTCTACAACTTGTTTGCATCACACTAATGTTCACACTTAGTATAACAGTAAAGACTGCACCAACGCGTCGTCAATAGCATTTAATTCGCTATCGAGACCCATTACCCACAGTTTCACTGAGACACTTTGTTAGAACGCTTATACATTATTGGGAGTTCATAACGGCCCTGAATCAGGACCTAAAGACTATCCACCAGACCTATGTCTAGAACATGTTGTTTGAATAGATTAGGTGGTATTACTTTAGTGAGTGGATTCGTGAGCATCTCATTAGTTCTTATGTGCTCAACATAAATAGTACGATCCTGGTCTCTTTCGATAACAGCATGATACTTAAGGTCATTGTGTTTGGAAGCACCACTTGACTTGTTGTTCTTTATGAAAAATCCTGTTGATTTATTATCACAGTATAATTTAAGCGGTTTTGTAATGTTGTCTATAATCTTAAGGCTCGGAATAAAATTATTAAGCCACACAGCATATCCAGTCACTTCATAACATGTTATAAACTCACCCTGCATTGTCGATATTACAGTTAACTCTTGCTTAGAGCTTTTTCAAGAAATAGCTCCTCCTGCTAGAGTGAAGACATATCCTGATGTAGACTTTCTACTATCTTCACGTCTAGCAAAATCAGCATCATAATAACCAATAACTTCAAGTTTATCTGATCTCTTATATATAAGCATGTAATTTTTAGTGCGTTGGCGATAACGTAATGCCTTTTTAACACCCATCTAGTGGACCTTTCCTGAATTTTGCTGATATCTTCCAAACATTCCGGTTGCAAATGCTAAGTCCGGACGCGTACAAACTTGAGCATATATACATTAAGCTCCTGACAGCCGAAGCATAAGGAATATTACTCATCTCACTTAATTCCAATTGGTTTTTAGGACTTTGTTCTTCACTAAATTTATCGTCCTTTGCTATTGGAACAGGTGTGGGCTTACTATTATGCATCTCGTATCTCTTAAGCATTTTATCAATATGTGCCGAGATAATCCCAGTACTGCTTTGGTCCTATCTCGGTGAATCTCAATGCCCAAAACATAAGGGACCTCACCAAGATCCTTCATACCAAAATGGGATGAAAGAAACTCTTTGTCTCATGTAACATATGCTTATCGTTACTTGCTAATAGAATATCATCCACATAGAGTACTAGAATAACAAACTTTCCACCTTTTATCTTAATGTAGATACAATTATCTATAAGATTTTCCTTAAATCTGGATTTCTTAATCACTTGATCGAATCTAAGGTTCCATTATCTTTTTAAAATTTTGTTTCAAAAGTTCCTGTAGCAACGCGCGAGGTATCGCCTAGTCTGTTAAAAGATTTGTGTGAAACATTAGAATTACAGTTTTCCTAGTTATTATTGCGGGAAACGAATCGTTGCTCACAATTATCACAGACATAAAGCCTGACCCTGAGGGAGGAAGCAAGGAGAAATGGGTTTCCCCGCTACAGATTTCACTTTAATTTGTACCGAGATATATTGCGTTGACCAGTAGCAAAACATTATTGAACAACAACTTTTCTTTTGAATTTCCATCCTTCACATGCATGTTTTGTTTTTGTTTTTGTTTTTGTTAAATAGATGCATGTTTGGTCACATCTCGAGTTTTCCCTTTCCTTTTCAAGTGAACTGATCCATGTATTGTGGGATGTACAGTTTATTTGCCTCTAATACTATTATGATCTTCCCTTTGAAGAAATGACTTTTGTATTGTGTTGGTTGAATACTTTATTTTGACCAAACTATAGGATAAATAGTAAAACTGTAAAAGGAAGGGGGGAAAGTGCAGAGACGAAAAACATACTATTATCATATCTTCCCTTTGAAGAAATGACTTTTGTATTGTGTTGATTGAATACTTTGTTTTTGACCAAACTATAGGATAAATAGTAAAACTGTAAAAGGAAGGGGAAAAAGTGCAGAGACGAAAAACTAAGTCGGTGGGGGTAAGACCGCCCCCACGATTTCCACTTTATTTATCTCTCCTTCCTTGTTCATTTTACTTTCTTCCAATTATTTTTCTCCACATTAAAATTTTTGTTTTTGAATTTTGATTCCAAATCTCTGTTTAATTTTTAAAATTATCATCTGTGTTATTTTGAATTTTTTAAAATTTTTCTCCACATGCATATATCGGGCTAATATAAAGCTCTCGGTCTCCACTCCCGGGTTAAAACTCTCAGTTATTAAATGAGGGCCAAATTAGTCATGGTGCCATTAAAGTCTACAATTTAGCTCTTGGATCCAAACATTCCAGCAGAACTAAAGTTTAAGAAGTTAAAATTAGAATCCAAACAGCACCGTAACAAGAAGCAACACAACCCATGATTTGTTCTGCCAGTGGATAACACTTGGAGAAGAGCACGTAGCTCGGCTAGTCGGGTGTGCAGCTGTGCACACCGGCGCCCTGCGTTCGATCCCCATGCGACGCAGGTTTCTCACCGGGATTTATTCCCACAAAAAAATCCCCTCGCCGGTGTACCGGGGTTCGGGGATTTTCTAGGTCGGGAGACGGTTGCTTCTTCTTAATGAAAAACCGGTGGGTCTTCTCACCTTCGGCCTAGTTTTTTTTTAGTGGATAACACTTGGGGGACATATCCATGTTGAGGCTCCTATATATTAAGCTGGCAATAGTGTAATGATTTGTGTGGAACCACTTTGGTGTTTCTACTTTCACATTTCATCTTAAAATTTTGTTTAAAAAGTTCTCGCAGCAACGCGCGGGGTATCACCTAGTTAGTTAAAAGATTTGTGTGGAACATTAGAATTACAGTTTTCCTAGTTATTATTGCAAGAAACGAACGTTGCTCAAAATTATCACATACATACAGCCTGACCCTGAAGGAGGAAGCAAGGAGAAATGGGTTTCCCCGCTACGGAATTCACTTTTAATTTGTACCGAGATATATTGCGTTGATCAGTAGCAAAAGATATTCTTGTGTCCCTTCCATCAGCGCGGCAGTGAGCAACAACTTTTCTTTTGAATTTCCATCGTTCACATGCATGTTTTGTTTTTGTTTTTGTTTTTTGTTTTTTAAATAGATGTATTGTGGGTAAGACCGCCCCCACCCTGGCTTCACCAGTGAGGAGATTTTTATCAGAGATAAACTCCGGTGAAATAAACCTACATCTAAGAGGATTTGAACCCAGACCGGCAGCGTGCCCAACTGCGACAACAACCAACCGAGCTAATGCTCGTTCTCACGTGCAGAGACGAAGAAGAAGCATCGAAACCCATATGGAGCATACTCCGAAACAAACACAAAAGGTGTATATGTATTATTAATATATGAGGTACTGGATGACAAAGGTACAGACTCGATGGGTCTCAAAAGGACTCTCTCCTCTCTCTCACACACACATGCATCAAGGACGCTAGCATGCAAGCGTATAGTAGCGTACACGACGGCGGAGAGATGTTATTCATCGATCGGTAAACTCTCGATCACATATGTATACATAAGGCAAGGCAAGGCAAGGCGCTAGCTGTCGAATGGAGACGACGTACGGTCGTTTAGCTCACCCTGCATGATCATGTCGAAGCAAGAATGAATTGTTAATGAATTACTTGTAGTTTAATTAATTAACTGCATGATCCATAAGTGGTAATTACCTGGAGCAGTCGGTGGAGGTGCTGATGGTGTATGGGATGCTGACGCCGCACTTGGACGGGATGCTGGCTGCGTTGCCGGCGTTGAGTCCGCTGATCCCCCTGGCGGCGTTCTTGAGGCAGTTGCAGGCGGTGCGCCTGTCGGCGGTGGTCCTGGCGGCGGAGTTGAGGCTCCTGACGCCGCTGCAGCAGCCGGCGGAGGGGCCGGAGCCCTGGCCGCGGGCGTAGGCGACGCAGGGGGAGATGGCGGAGGTGACCGTGCCGCAGCTGATGGCGGCCTTGGAGACCGCCGCGGCGAGCAGCACCGCGGCCACGACGGCGAGCACCACAACCTGAGCGCGAGCCATGCTAGATGCTGCTCCTGTCTTGGATGATCTTGCTGCTAGCTGCTTTGGGAAGAATGTGCTTTGCTGGTGAGTGAGGAGGGAATGTCGTCGTTGGTCTTTAAATAGGATCCCGAGATCTGTGTGGTTTGTGACGAGCGATGACTGGCGAGATGGGTGCTTGCATGCTGACCATGGCCGCCCATGGGCATGGTGTCCAGCAGTTTCAGTCGTCGGTGGATCCCTGTCGTTGGTGTCGGCCTCGATCGGATGGGAGTTAAGAGACCGGCAGCAGATAGTTGGGAGTTGGTTACTCTGCAGCAGTTGCTAGCAGAGGTCACATTCATTCATTCATTCAGTGTCAGTGAGGGTTTGGGGGTTGGATGATATGAGTGCTTATCAGGCAATTTTGGTTCAAGCAGCAGCAGGATGCTTCCAGTAATTCCCCACACGACAGTTCATGGCTGCAACCAGAAACACAGACACGTACTCATGCAGGAGGTTAGACGTTGGTAAAGTCATAAATTGTATCCAGCAAATTAGTAAATTATAAAGTGACACAGACAGAGATGCACAAGCACGAAGCACCGACGGTTGCTGAAACTCGTTTGTCCGGACAGACGTACGTCACCTAGCTAGAGCTAGCGATGGACAACTGCATCATATGGGCCGGACGACTGACACAACGCTACATGCCGAGTGAGGAAAGCGGTGCGACATTCTCCCTCCGTCCCTAAATATAAGGATTTTTTTCTGATACACGTTTGACCTTCCGTATTATTTAAAAATTTTGTGAAAATATAAAATAATTATGATATACTTAAAATATATACGATGATAAAACATATCATAATAAATAAATAATATTTTCATATTTTTTTAATAAAACGAATGGTCAAATGTGATCAGCAAAAGCTAACGAATACTTACATTTAGGAACGGAAGGAGTACTACACTTGCCATATGTCCAAGTCCATGCATGCATCTACTTATATTATATGCATGTACTACCTGCAAACAAAAAAAACACGTCTCGGACTGTGTACATGTACATACTGCAAACATCCTACTACATAATCACTAGTAGAGAAACAACTTTTGATCCAACCCTTTTGTCCCGGTTAAATTTTGGAGTCTGGACTAAAACCTTTGCATCGACGTGGCCACGAGTGGTAGGAGACCTCAGACCCTTTAGTCTCGGTTCGTAAAAGGCCCCCCTTTAGTCTAGGTTTGTGTTACGAACCGAGACTCGCCCTGTTCGTTTGGCTTATCAGCCACCAGCCAACAGTACTTTTCTCTCAGAACAAATCAGCCATCAGCTACCAGCCAGCGGTACTTTTCTCTCAGAACAAATCAGCGCCAGCCATTAGCCACCAGCCAGCCGAACAGGGCGAAAAGGATCTCCCACGAGTTACTATAAGAGGATTGCATCCTCTACTCAGTCAGATGTGCTGTGTAGGTGAGATGGTAAGGAAGGTACACGCGAGGCTAGAGGTCACGAGTTCGAATCCCCGCACAGCACACGCGCATATTTCGCGCGAAAAAATCGCGTGACTTGTGGCTTGCGACGTGCGCGTGCCCCCCCTTTAGTCCCGGTTGTCCACCCGCGACAAAAGAGAGAGGGCCTTTTGTCTCTCACCTTTCATCCCGGTTGGGCCTTAGGGACATTACGCCCTTCCCAACCGGGACGAAAGGCCCCTCCTCCACCAGTGAATACATGCCTGGTGTCGGTGTCCGGATTAGCACCGGCACCAATTAGTGATTTGCGCTGGGATATGCTTCTCGATGGGCGGTGCTAAGCTAAGGATGCACGGGGTTTATCCTGGTTCCGGCCACGCGGCCGTACGTCCAGCAGGGTGTGCTTGCGCACTGTATTAGCTTGCACTGGTGGTGCCTGTAGAGGGGAGTTACAAGCAAGGTGGGAGAGGAGGAAATCCCCCAAGTCCCTACTAAGGTGATTGAGGCGAGTGCCAATATCTGGAACGTGGTAGTGTGTTGTGTGCGGGTGAATGAGAGTCGTCCCCGCGCAGGGGGCTCTGCCTCTCCCTTTTATAGGCCAAGGGAGGGCAGCTACAATGATGTTAGCCAGCACAGTGGCTACGTACTAATAAGTATGGCGCCGGCGGTCTTGTCCCGCACGTCATGGTTCCTGGCGCGAGTGGATGGCGCCCTCTGGCTTCCGCGGGCGGCATGGCGGTTACTGTGACCTGTCCTGCTTTTGACTTCGAGGGGCTACCCCTGCTGAATCGAGGGCCTAACCACCGGGGGAAGGACCGGAGTTGGTGGTGCGGGACTGTTGCGCATCACCGGCCTGTCCGCGCAGTGCTGCGTGTCCCATCGCACAGCGGCAGGAGTAGTGGCACAGCGCCGAGGATGGCCTTACAGCGCCCGGGATGGCCATGCGGCGCCGGAGTTGGCGGAGGGGACGTGGCACACGTTGCCCGTACGGCGGCATCAGTCGGGGTGCACGCCCGCTCACCGCCCGTACACCCTTCGAGGGTGCCCCATACCCGTTCGAGGGTCTTGCTGTAGGGGAGGACGGGAGCAGGTGGTATAGTGCCAGGGGATGACCCTTGCTTGTCTACACAGGTCCGCACAGCGCCTGCACAGTGCCGGGGATGGCTACACAGTGGCGGTTTGGCCGCACTGTGGCAATGTCAGGCGTTCTGACCATGTCAGATGCGCGGCGTGGGGAAAGATTCACCTTTGACTTCGGCGTCCCGCCGTGGGGCTAGGCATTAAATGCCACCGTCGGGCGGAACGGGGGCGGCTGCCCGCTTGAGGGGGTCCAGACCCCTCGAGCGAGGTGGAAGTCTGCTCGAGGGGTCGGAGCCCCCGAGCGTGGCGGAAATCCACTCGAGGGACCGGAGTCCTCGAGCGAGACGGAAGTCCACTCGAGGGACCGGAGCCCTCGAGCGGGACGGAAATCCGCTCGAGTGACCTGAGCCCTCGAGCGAGATGGAAATCCGCTCGTGGGACCTGAGCCCTTGAGCGAGACGGAAATCCGCTCGAGGGACCTGAGCCCCCGAGCGAGGTTGCCAAGCGGGCCTTCTTGGTGCAGGCTGCTGCTGGGCCGTGGCAGGCCGTGGGCCCTTGGTGTCCTGTGGCCATGGTTCGGAAAACAGTCCTTGGGCGGTTTGCGTTTAACGAGGGTGATTATCCCCTTAGTTAGGGGACCCCTAATGACCGTCCCCGACAGTAGCCCCCGAGCCTTTGCTGGAAAGGGGACCGTTCCGGCAAAGGATGCCGCTCTCGGGTGCTGTGTGCGAGTCTCGTCCCCTTCGATCGTGCATGTTTTCCTGTGGGGGCGCGCTAGCGCACCCGCGGGTGTAAGCCCCCGAAGCCCTGCAGGAGTGCGTGCACTTGTGCAGGGGTTGAATACGTTGGGTAACGTGGCTCGCCTTGCGTTTGTTTCAGCCGGCCTCGGCGATATTTCAGCCGGCATCGCCAATCTACGCAGGTGGGGAGGCCTCGCGTTGTCCCAGGACATTTCGGGTAGGCCGGCCATTTTTGGGGGCACAGCCCTAGGTAGGTTGATGCGGCGATCATTAGGGTGGTCGTGGTGCGAGGAGCCCCCGAGCCCTGGCCGAATCAGGGACGATCGGATGAAGACTCTCGACTTTATTACGACTCTCGTTGCCCTTCCGCATGGTAGAGGGGTGAGGCAAACCGTGCTACCCTCGAGCGGGCGACGAGTAACGGTTGCCTCGGTGAGCTGTTAACGGATAGTTCAAGTAGGCGTCTGTGCCCCGTTCGATAGGGGTCGGCTCGTGGTCCGGAGACACGTCCATGTAAGCGCTTGCAGAGGTTTGCGAAGCAGAGCTCGGCCCCGTTCGCTAGGGGCCAAGGGCGCGGAAGCACTCCCTCGATGGGATCCCTCGATTGGCTGCCTCTGTCTCGGCCTTGAACACGATATGTGGGGCACCCCCGAACTTCGCGTTCGAGGACAGGCTCGATTGCGCGCGCCCTGATCGTTCCTGACTCTGTCGATCTGAGGCGCCTGTTCGAACCCGTCGAGGGTCAGGCCCCGTACCTCTGATCAGTAGGGCTTTTGCGGGAGGCGTCGGGTGCTCCCGTCTTGGCGGACCTGTGGCGCTCGCCGATCTGTCATCGAGTCGAGCTTCGAACCACGGATCAGTACGTCCTCATGTCGAGGGGCATCTGTGGCACCCGTCGCACCCTCAGCAGGCCGGGTCTCGAGCCGCTGATCAGTAGAGCCTTGTGGGCCTAAGCCCCGGGCTTCCTCGAGTTCGCTCGCGAGGGTACACTGACAGGTCGTGGCCCTGTGGCCTCAACCTGTTTCGGATTGGGGCGTCAGTCGTATCCCTTCGAGGGATCAGGCCTCGAATCCCCGGCTCGAGGTTACCTGGGGCTTTCCTTATGCGAGAAGGAATCCCTGGCGTTTGAAATTCGTCCGTAGGACGGTTGGCCGCCGCGCCCCGCTAGTCGTGGCTGACGTGGCATGGGGCGCGTGATGTGGGCACGCCTTTTCAGGCGACGCGACGTGCGACGGTGATAAGACGGGATGCGGCGTCCCTTGGATTACCGTGCGGTAATTATGACGCACGCGCGTGCACGCGGCAGTTTCGGTGCGGTGGGGCCCTACCGTCAGTGACGAGCGGTGCCCACCGCATTAACTGCCGCCGCCCGCTGCGCTTCCGGGGGCTCCGCCCCTTCCTACTCTATAAAAGCAGGGGGCGCGTGGGGAGCTCCTTACCTTTGCCATTCGCACCCGTCCCTTTCTCTTCACTCTCTTCAGCGCCGCGCGCTCTGCCACTTCAGATTCGCTCGCGCTCCGCCGCTCCGGATCCGGTCTGCGCTCCGCCGCTCCGCCTCGTCTCCCCGCATTCCCGCCGCTCTCGTCATGTCTGCGGTCCGAGTGCTGGATGCTCATCCGTGGCCCCGGTCGTCGGTGGACCTGCAATCCATGGAGGGGCTAGTCGCCGGTGATCAGTTGGCACCGGCTGGTGACGAAGCGAACCCGGCGTGGATCATCCCGTCGGCGTCGCATCGGGAGCCGCCCCCGCCGCTGGGCTACGTCGTGAGTTTCGTGCGGCTGCACGAGCGAGGATTCAATGCCCCCGCGGGCAAGTTCATGCGGGGGTTGTGCCACCACTACGGGGTGGAGCTTCACAACTTCGCCCCCAACACCATTTCGCAGGCGGCTTCCTTCGTCGCCGTCTGTGAGGGGTTCCTAGGGATCCCGACGCACTAGGACCTGTGGATCCACCTTTTCCGAGGAGAGCTCCAGACGCTTGCCACCGGGGAAAGGAGGACACGCCGGGCCGTACGCGCCGGCGGCCTTACCTTTGTAGCGCGCAACTCCCGGAAGGAGTTGTACCTACTTTGCACGATGACGACAAACAACGCCGACTGGGAGAAGGGTTGGTTTTATCTGCGCAACGACGGCGTCGGGCTCCCGCCGTACACCTGGAAGGTGGTGACGGAGAGGCCGGTGTATTGGGCGCATGGGGTGTCACCCATGTCGAGGCAGGCGAGGCTCGAGCCTCTTACCGACGCCCTGCGCCAGTTGGCGAACGCCGGGCTGACCGTGGCGGCCGTCATCGCCAACTTCCACCTCCAGCGGGTGATCCCTCTCATGGAGAGGGAACTTCTCATCTTCGAGATGAAGAGCGACGCCGACCCCGCGGCCCTGGCGCGCTCGCGGTTGCTGGAGGAACCACTCCCCCAGGCGTACGCGGCCACGAGGGCGAGGCGCGCGATGAACCTCAAGGTGGTTCCGCACAATGATGGCGACTTGTGGTCGTTCGCGATGCTCCCGGATGCCGACCTGGTGAGATTTGATTCCTCGCTTTTGCCCGTTTTATTCCTGTGTTCAATCTAATCGTGGTTGCCGGTGACAGGGGGTGCGTGTCAACATTCCCACCTCAGATCTGCCGACGCCCAGGTCGCATGCTGCCAACCGCGCCAGGCAGCAAAGGGAGAAGGGCCTGGCGGACCAGGCGAAGGAGAAGAAGATCAGGAGGCAGGAGCGCCTCAACAGGTACAACGAGGAGTACCTAGTGCGGGAGTAGCAGGGTCTCTCCCCCCCCCGCCGGAGCCGGTGAACACATCTTCGGACGAGGAGGAGAGCGAGGGGGAGCGGACCATCTCCGACAGGTGGGAGGCCGCGCCGCCCCCATCGCCGAGGGACGAAGAGGTCCTCGCGGAGCCCGTTCGAGGGGCGGATATTGTGCTCCTCGATGAGGGAGAGCCGTCGGAGGTGCCGACCGGGTATGGGGTGGCGCCACCAGAGTCCTCGAGGAAGCGCAAGCGGGGCCTCTCCGGCATAAGGTGAGTCACATTTTGCTCTCTGTGTTCTTGATATCATGTGTTGGATTGCCCATTCTTCCTCTCTTCCGTTGTTAGGACGGCACCCGCTGCCCTGGCCTTGCGCCCGTCAAGGCGCTCAAAGTGGGGGCGCAAGACACACCGCGCACGACGAGGCCCCGCTCGGCGAGGACCTCACGGGCGACGGCGGGTACGGCAGCGGCGGGCGAGGCATCGCGAGTCGCGGCCGCGGCCACGGGGCCGCAACGGCGGGAGGAGGCAGCGGCGGATGCCCCGCGGGTGGTAGTGTCCCGCGGTACCCGGCGGGGCCGAGAGCAGGCCCGTGCCGCAGGTCGGGGATCAGAGGGCCGCGGAACGGTCGGGGCTCCTACTGATGGTGATTCGGCCCTCAGTGGGGGCCGGGCGGTGGTGGCGGCCGCGCCAGCCCCTGGGCCCGCGCCCGAGGTGCTGGTGGTGCGGTCCGATGGCTGCGTGATGTCGCAGGCGCCGGCGACCGGTGCTGGGGCGTCGACGTCCGGCGTCATGGCCCCGACGTCCGGCGCCAGCGCGCCGCAATGGGAGCAGAGGCTCCGTCTTCCCGGAGTGCCGCGGGGCCTGGTGGAGGAGGCGAGGTCGGAGAGGGAGCTGTGGCAGGAGTTCAGCGCCCTTGGCACCTCCCTTCAGACTACCCTGACCGATGCGCTCCAAATCCACAGGGGCAGATCGCTCCAGTTCTTTCGAGTAAGTGTGTTTGCCCAAGGGCCGCTTGGTTCGCTTTCCTCATTTGCGTGCCTTTCGTTTGACTTTCTTTCTTCTTTCTCCCCTTCCTCATCCATAGGAGCTGCGGGAGCAGGCGGGTGAGAGGTTCACCCACATTGCTGAGCTGAGCTCCGACCTCGACTGGTACCGGACGCAGTACGACGCCTTGGACGCGATGGTGGAGGCCCTGCGAACGGACAACGGCTGGCTCGAGTACAACCTCCTCCGCGCGGAGGAGGAGCGTGACTCCCAGCGGGCTGCGGCGGCGCAGAGGGCTAGGGAGGCCGAGGAGTTAAAGGTCGCGCTCCAGAGGAAAGAGGAAGCACTGACGGCGGCGAACGAGGAGTTGCGGAAGGCGCGCGCAGCGCACGACGAGGTCCAGGCCGCGCTGGCGCAGAAGGAGACAGCCCTCACCGAGGCGCACGCCCAGCTCCAGCAGGATCACGCAACCCTCGAGGGAGCGAGGTCCTAGCAGACCCAGGCCGAGCAGAAGACCCAGGAGGTCGAGAAGCTGGGCGCTGCTCTGCAGGAGAAGACCGAGGCGCTCACCGTGGTGGAGGGCCAGCTCCAGCAGGAACGCACCGCGCGTGTGGAGGCGCAGACCCAACGCCAGCAAGAGCGCACGACGCTCGAGGATGCCCGGTCCGCCCTTCAGCGCGAGCGCTCAGCGCGGGAGGAGGTGCAGTCTAAGCTCCAGCAGGAGCGTAGCGCCCTTGAGGAGGCTAGGATCGCACTCCAACTTCGGGAGGCGGAAGCCGAGCGGCTCACCGGGGCCCTGGTTCAGGAGAGCGTCACCGTCGAAGCCCTGAGGTCCGTCGTCGGGGAGAAGGACGCCTCGATTCTGCAGCTGCAGCAAGAGGCTGGAGCCGCGCGTACGGAGCTCGAGACGGAGACGAAGCAGGTCGAGGGTAAGTTGCAGCCCCCGAACCTTTATTTATTGTTCAGGCTCGTCGTGATTCGCTCTCGACTCACCCTTTCTCCTCCCAGAACTGCGGAATGCTCTGGGAGAGTCTGCGACGCAGGCGGAAGCTCTCCAGGCGGCCTACAACTCGTCGCAGCAGGAATTCGTGACCCTAGAGCAGGCGGCCCTCGAAGCGTGCCAGAGCATCGACGAGGGTACCAGCTTGTTAGGGAGCTCGCTGGCGAGTCGCCTTCGGGCTCTGAGCGGCCGCGTTGTCGAGCGCATGAAGGGCGCTCTCCGTCTCGGCGTTCAGAAGACCCTCAGCGTGGTGTCAACGCACTACATAGTCGACTTCGCAGCGCTGGCCACAGGGTACGTCGTCGCGGATGGCCTTGACGATGATGGAGTGCAGGACGCCCTGGATCAGGCCGATGCTGCCGCCGCCGATCTCGCCGACGTGTTCGAGGAGGACCTCTTCCCGAACGCTGCTCCTGCGAGTCCCCTCGAGCCCTGAAAGTAGCTGGGTGTAGAAGTCCTTAGGTCGTGGCCAAGATTTGAGTCGGGTGGCTCATGTAAACAAACAAACTATCTTTTGAAGTTTGTAACTTAAGTGTGGCTCGTTTTATGTATGCCGCTGCGTCTTTCCCGTCACCTAGGCAGATTTCAGCTGGGATCGATCGTTTTCGCGAGTAACTTGAAGGTGAAGGAGTGAGAGGGAAGTCGTATCCTGTTGGAGGCGTAGGCCGTCCCTGGCTCGTCTGGCTTTACCTTTTAGCTACTTGCGCCCTGCTTTTGTCTGCCTAAGCTTTCGAGGCGCGAGATGCTTAGCATTTTCAGAAAAAAGGTTTTTGCGAAAAAATGGGACCGTTTAGGGGGGGTGCACCCCATAGTAGCCCCCGAGGGGGACTTGGTTTTCAGAGGAAAGCCGAGTCTCCCTTGTCTTTATTCACAACCATAACGTATATACAACCGACTTGGGTGCCGGATATGCGCAAAACGACTTGGAACTTAAGGGTAAAAGCGACGTAGCTGTTGGATGTTCCAAGCGTTGGTGAAGACTTCGCCCCTCTCGTTCACGAGCTTGTACGTGCCGGGCTTGAGGACCTCAGCGACGATGTACGGCCCTTCCCACGGTGGCGTGAGCTTGTGGCGTCCCTCGTTCTTCTGTCGAAGTCGAAGTACCAAATCTCCCTTGTTGAGGTCTCGAGGCTGGACCTTGTTCGCTTGGTAACGTCGTAGGGATTGTTGGTACTTTTCGAAGTGCAGGACCGCCGCGTCGCGGGCCTCATCGATGCAGTCCAGCACGTCTTCGCGATCTTGCTGGTTCTGCCCCTCCTGGTAGGCTTTTACTCTCGGAGACCCGTAGTCCAGGTCCGTGGGGAGGACGGCCTTTGCGCCGTAAACCAGGAAGAACACGGTGAGACCCGTGGCTCTGCTCGGGGTGTTCCTGAGGCTCCAAACGACCGACGGCAACTCTTGAATCCACTTCCGGCCAAACTGGTTGAGCTTGTTGAAGATTCTTGGCTTTAAACCTTGTAAAATCATGCCGTTGGCACATTCTACTTGGCCGTTAATCTGTGGATGCGCTACGGCTGACCAATCCACGCGGATGTGGTAGCTGTCGCAAAATTCTAGGAACTTCTTTCCGGTGAACTGAGTGCCGTTGTCCGTTATGATGGAGTTGGGTACCCCAAAGCGGTGCACGATGTCCGTGAGGAACAGTACTGCCTGTTCGGATCTGAGGCTGCTGATGGGGCGGACCTCGATCCACTTTGAGAACTTGTCAATGGCCACCAGTATGTGGGTGAAGCCCCCGGGCGCCTTTCGCAAGAAGCCGACCATGTCCAGTCCCCATACGGCAAACGGCCATGTGATGGGGATGGTTTGCAGCGTGTGAGCCGGGAGGTGGGTCTTCCGCGCGTAGTACTGGCACCCTTCGCAGGTGCGCACAACCTCGTTGGCGTCAGTGACCGCCGTCGGCCAATAGAAGCGCTTGCGGAACGCTTTGCCCACGAGGGTACGCGGAGCGGCATGGTGACCGCATTCGCCCGCGTGGACGTCCTGAATCAACTCTCGACCCTCGGGGATGGAGATGCACCGCTGCATGATCCCCGAGGCGCTGCGCTTGTACAGCTCGCCGTCGATGACGACAAAAGACTTGGCCTTCCTGGCGATGCGCCTCACCTCGGTCTGATCCGGGGGTAGCTCCCCTCGGTCTAACCAGGCGAGGTACTCGTCGCGCCAGTCCCGCGGAGGGGGCAGGAGGTCATCGATCTCCATCGCCTCGGCCTCGTCCACCTGGGACCCTTCGAGGTCCGAGTTCTCGAGTTCCCCGTACGAGGGGTGCTCGTCCATGGGCTCGGCACCCGTGGCCTTCGAGGGGCTAGCCCCTGAGGCTTTTCCGGAAGCTTCAGCAGGTTTGTCGAGGTCAATAGAGGGCTTGGTGAGGTCGCGAGCGAAAATGTTCGGGGGAACGGTGATCTGCCCTGAGGCAATCTTGGCCAGCTCGTCCGCCTCCTCGTTGTACTTGCACGCAATGTGATTGAGCTCGAAGCCAAGGAACTTGTCCTCGAGTTTACGCACCGCGCCGCAGTACGCCTCCATCTTCTCGTCGTGGCAGCTCGCGTTCTTCATCACTTGGTCGATGACCAGCTGAGAATCTCCTCGGATGTCAAGGCACTTGATGCTGAGCTCGATGGCGATGCGCAGGCCGCTAAGGAGTGCCTCGTACTCCGCCATGTTATTCGACGCGGGGAAGTGCAAGCGCACCAAGTACCGCATGTGTTCTGCAAGGGGCGAAATGAAGAGCAGGCCCGCGCCTGCGCCCGTTTTCATCACCGAACCATCAAAGTACATGGTCCAGCACTCAGCTTGGATCTGAGGGGTGGGTAACTGAATGTCGGTCCACTCAGCTACGAAATCTGCCAAGATCTGCGATTTGATCGCCTTTCGTGGTGCGTAGGTGAGGGCTTCACCCATGAGCTCCATGGACCACTTAGCTATCCTGCCTGAGAAGTCCTGATTGTGCATAATCTCCCCTAAAGGGAAGGAAGACACCACAGTGACAGGATGGGCCTCGAAGTAATGCTGCAGCTTGCGCCGCGCGAGCACCACCGCATAGAGCAGCTTCTGGATCTGGGGGTATCGCATCTTGGTGTCTGACAACACTTCGCTGATGTAGTAGACCGGCCTCTGGACAGGCAGGGCGTGGCCCTCCTCCGTTCTCTCCACTACAATGACCGCGCTGACCACTTGGGTCGTGGCGGCGACGTAGAGATACAGAGGTTCGCCTTCCTGGGGCGGGGTCTGTATCGGAGCGTGAGCAAGTGTTGCCTTTAACTTGTCGAGGGCCTCCTGGGCCTCGGCGGTCCAGGAGAAATGCTCGTTCTTTCGAAGAAGTCGGTACAGGGGTAAGCCCTTCTCACCGAGACGTGAGATGAAGCGACTCAGAGCTGCGAGGCAGCCCAGGACCCTTTGCACTCCCTTCAGAAAGCGTATTGGCCCCATCCGTTTAAGGGCCGACACCTTCTCCCGGTTGGGCTCTATGCCTCGCTGGGAGACAATGTAACCCAAGAGCATGCCACGCGGCACCCCGAAGACGCATTTTTCAGGGTTTAACTTAACCCTGTTTGCCCGGAGGCAATCGAACGCAATGCGCAAGTCGTTCACCAGGTCGTCCGCCTTCCTGGATTTTACTACGATGTCGTTGACGTTTGCCTCAACGGTCCGCCCGATGTGATCCCCGAAGACGTGGAGCATACATCGCTGGTATGTTGCCCTAGCGTTTCGGAGACCGAACGACATCATCACGTAGCAAAACATTCCAAACGGTGTGATAAAGGAGGTCGCGAGCTGGTCGGACTCCTTCATCTTAATTTGGTGGTAACCGGAATACGCATCAAGGAAGCATAGCAACTCACACCCCGCGGTGGAATCAACTATCTGATCAATCCGTGGCAAAGGAAAAGGAACTTTGGGACATGCTTTATTTAAACCGGTATAATCTATGCACATCCTCCACTTCCCATTCTTTTTCTTAACTAGTACAGAATTAGCTAGCCACACTGGATGAAACACCTCCTTGATGAATCCGGCCTCTAAGAGCTTTCGCAGCTCGTCTCCGATCGCTCGGCGTTTCTCTTCGTCAAATCGTCGCAGACGCTGAGATACCGGCTTGGAGTTGGGCAGGATATCAAGTGAGTGCTTGGCGACCTCCCTCGGAATGCCCAGCATGTCCGCGGGGCTCCACGCAAAGATGTCAGCGTTGGCGCGGAGAAAGTCGACGAGCACCACTTCCTATTTTGGGTCGAGGGTGGAGCTGACCCTCAGCACCTTGCCCTCGGGGGCACTAGGGTCGAGGGGTACAGCCTTGGTGTGCTCCACAGCCTCGAAGCTGCCGGCGTGCTTGTTGGTGGAGTCGAGGGCCTCGTTGGCCAGCTTCTCCAGGTCCGCCACAAGGGCCTCGTCATGCGCAAGTGCCGCAGCGCACTCAACGCACTCGACGTCGCACTCGAACGCGTGTTCGAATGATGGGCCCACCGTGATGACACCCTTGGGCCCTGACATCTTGAGCTTCAGGTAAGTGTAGTTCGGGACCGCTGTGAACTTGGCGTAGCAGGGCCGGCCAAGGATGGCGTGGTATGCTCCCCGAAACCCCACCACCTCGAAGGTGAGGACCTCCTTGCGGAAGTTTCTCGGTGTGCCGAAGCAGACGGGTAGGTCGATCTGCCCGAGAGGTTGGACTCGCTTTCCCGGCGCAACGCCATAGAACGGCGACTTGCTGGGTCGCAGCTTGTCCAACCCAATCCCCATGAGCTCCAGGGTGGAGGAGTACATGATGTTGAGGCTGCTGCCTCCGTCCCTCAACACCATGGAGAATCGTGTGTTGCCGATGATGGGGTCGACAACAAGCGGGTATTGTCCCGGATTGGGGATGTGATCCGGGTGGTCTTTGCGGCCGAAGGAGATCGTCTCCTCCGACCAGTCGAGGTATGACGGCACGACCGGGTGAACAGAGTAGACCTCTCGACGTTCACGCCTGCGCTGCCGCGACGTCATATCGACCGTGGGCCCCCGAAGATGAAGAACACATTCTCCACCTCCGGGAAACCATCCTTGCCCCCGTCACTCGCATCCTTCTTGGCGTTGTCCTCCTTTGCGGCGACGCGGCTGTAGTACTTCTTGAGCATGTCGCACTGCTCGAGGGTGTGAGCGACAGGGGTCTTGTGGTACGGGCAGGGTTTCTTCAGCATGTCGTCTAAGACCCCGCCTCGAGGGGGACCTCGAGCCCCCTTGTTGGCGGCGTCGATCGCGTTGACCTCTTCGGGGCCCTCATCTTGTTCCATGGGCTTCTTGCCCTGGTTCTTCTTATCCTTCTTGCCCTGCTTCTGCTTCTTCGAGGGCTCCTTGGGCTTGCTGCCCTCCGCGGGCGCGTCCTCGGCCCGCTTGCCCTTTTTGCCGTCGAAGATCGCCCCTACTGCCTCCTCCCCGGAAGCGTAGCTGGTGGCGATGTCGAATAGCTCGTTGACACTGGTGGGAGGGTTCCGCCCCAACTCGCGCACCAGGTCCCGGCAAGTCGTGCCCTCCAAGAAGGCATGCACGACCTCGGACTCACCGACGCTCGGAAGCTCGGTGCAGCACTTGGAGATGCGGCGGATGAAATCCCTCAAGGACTCACCAGCCTTCTGGGAGCAGCCTCGGAGGTCCCAGAAGTTCTCGGGGCGCACGTACGTGCCCTGGAAATTGCCCACAAATGTCCTGACCAGGTCGTCCCAGTCGTGGATCTGGTTCGCGGGCAGGTGCTCGAGCCATGTCCGCGCGGAGTCTGCCAAGTGCAACGGCAGGTTGCAGATGATCATGGCATCGTCGGTGGCGCCGCCCAGCTAGCACGCCAGGTGGTAGTCGTTGAGCCACACCCGGGGGTCCGTCTCCCCTGAGTACTTGTTCACGGTCGTCGGCTGGCGAAAGCGCGGGGGGATCGAGGCCGTGCGGATCGCTTGGCCGAATACACGCGTGCCCGGCGGCTCCGGCGACGGGCTCTTGTCCGCTCGGCTGTCGTATCGCCCACCGCGCCGTGGGTTGTAGCCGTGCGACGGAGTGGCGTCCTGCCTCTTCTTGTTCAGGATGTTGCGGGCATCGCCATCGTTGATCTCGCCGTGCGTATCCCGAATCCGATCCTTGGCAGGGGTCCTTTGATTGCCCTCGTGGACGGTAAGTGCTCGGTGCGGGGTGTGGGCCGATGCCTCCTGGTCCCAGCCGCCCCCACCAGCCTTCGTGGCAGACTGATGGCGCATACGGGACGCAGAGCTTTCGGCTTGCTGCACCGCTGCCTGCTCGATGAGGGCCTGCGCCTCGCGGCGCAGGTTACGTCCCTCGGGCGTCGATGGCTCGGGCATGGCCCGAATCAAAGTCGCCGCAGCCACGAGCTTCTGGCTGGCCCTTGCCAGGTTTGGCATCTCGTCCACGTCGGCGTCGGCGTTGATGCGCTCGCGGGCCACGCGACCCGCAGCGCGCGCACCCAGTGTCGATGGGCCGGCCTTGTCTTTTTCGAGCGTGGCCTTCAGCTGCCGCAGCTGCTCGCGTTCTGCGTTCAGCTTCGCTTCCAGCTCGCGAAGTTGGGCCATCTGCGCGGCACGCGCCGCGTCAGATGGCGGTGGTGTCGCCCCTACCGGTGGGGTTACTGCCACATTGTTGCGGACCGCAGCATCGCCTGCTCTGCCTCCCTCGTCTTCGCCCTCACCGAGGACGACGACGAAGCATTCGCGGGTGGGATCATAATCCCCCTCGCTGGAGTCATCGGAGCAGGTGAGGCAGTAAGTTGCTGCGGCCTGGAACCGCCTAAAAGCGTCGGGGTCCCGCAGTCCAGAGTAGTCCCACTCCGGCGCCCTGCGCCCATATCCGTACTCCTCGCCGTTGGTGTCACGGTAGGATTCGTCGGGCGAGGTGGCGACAAGGTTCCGGATGGACATGTAGTGGTGGTCCGGAAGGTCCTCGTACGCAGCCAGGTCGGTGCCGGCCGACGAAGAATATGCCATGGTGGCACCGCGCATCCCGTGGGGGAATCGTGGCTGCGCAGCCACGGCCTTTTCCGCGGGGCGCGCCGTGGAGTTCGCCGGTGGAGGTGCGTCGCCTTGCTCTGCTCCGACGGGTGGGAGCTCGCCGGCTTCGACCCCCTAGGGGGAGCCAGCGTCCGCCGCTTGGCGCCGCGCCGTGCGCGCTCGCCGTGAGCGCTTCCCCGAGCGCTTGCGGCGTCGGGGTGGCGGTGGGAACACCGCTGGCATTGGGGCAGCCGCCGTTCCGGGCGGCGCCGCCTTGAGCGCGTCCCTGTTGAGGATGCGCATGTGGTAGCCGTTGCCAGTCGCCTGGTAGTGGATGCTCCCAAACCAGATCTCGAATCCGGCCGGGAACGAGTCGGATTCGCCCCAGGCGGGCCTCTCCGATGTCTGCTCGGTGACGATCACCATCAAGAAAGCGGGTGGACGATCACAACGCTCCCCTACCTGGCGCGCCAACTGTCGGTGTCCGGATTAGCACCGGCACCAACTAGTGATTTGCACTGGGATCTGCTTCTCGATGGGCGGTGCTAAGCTAAGGATGCACGGGGTTTATCCTGGTTCCGGCCACGCGGCCGTACGTCCAGCAGGGTGTGCTTGCGCACTGTATTAGCTTGCACCGGTGGTGCCTGTAGAGGGGAGCTACAAGCAAGGCGGGAGAGGAGGAAATCCCCCCAAGTCCCTACTAAGGTGATTGAGGTGAGTGCCAATATCTGGAACGTGGTAGTGTGTTGTGTGCGGGTGAATGAGAGTCGTCCCCGCGCAGGGGGCTCTGCCTCTCCCTTTTATAGGCCAAGGGAGGGCAGCTACAATGATGTCAGCCAGTGGCTGCGTACTAATAAGTATGGTGCCGGCAGTCTTGTCCCGCACGTCATGGTTCCTGGCGCGAGTGGATGGCGTCCTCCGGCTTCCGCGGGCGGCATGGCGGTTACTGTGACCTGTCCTGCTTTTGACTTCGAGGGGCTGCCCCTGCTGAATCGAGGGCCTAACCGCCGGGGGAAGGACCGGAGTTGGTGGTGCGGGACTGCTGCGCGTCACCGGCCTGTCCGCGCAGTGCTGCGTGTCCCGTCGCACAGCGGCAGGAGTGGTCGCACTACGCCGGGGATGGCCGCACAGCGCCCGGGATGGCGTTGTGGCGCCGGAGTTGGCGGAGGGGACGTGGCACACGTCGCCCGTACGGCGGAGTCAGTCGGGGCGCATGCCCGCTCACCGCCCGTATACCCTTCGAGGGTGCCCCCATACCCGTTCGAGGGTCTTGCTGTAGGGGAGGACGGGAGCAGGTGGTATAGTGCCAGGGGATGACCCCTGCTTGTCTGCACAGGTCCGCACGGCGCCTGCACAGTGCCGGGGATGGCTACACAGTGGCGGGTTAGGCCGCACTGTGGCAGTGTCAGGCGTTCTGACCATGTCAGATGCGCGGCGTGGGGGAAGATTCACCCTTGACTTCGGCGTCCCGCCGTGGGGCTAGGCATTAAATGCCGCCGTCGGGCGGAACGGGGGCGGCTGCCCGCTTGAGGGGGTCCGGACCCCTCGAGCGAGGCGGAAGTCTGCTCGAGGGGTCGGAGCCCCCGAGCGTGGCGGAAATCCACTCGAGGGACCGGAGTCCTCGAGCGAGACGGAAGTCCACTCGAGGGACCGGAGCCCTCGAGCGGGACGGAAATCCGCTCGAGGGACCTGAGCCCTCGAGCGAGACGGAAATCCGCTCGAAGGACCTGAGCCCCCGAGCGAGGTTGCCAAGCGGGCCTTCTTGGCGCAGGCTGCTACTGGGCCGTGGTAGGCCGTGGGCCCTTGGTGTCCTGTAGCCAGGGTTCGGAAAACAGTCCTTGGGCGGTTTGCGTTTAACGAGGGTGATTATCCATTTAGTTAGGAGACCCCTAATGACCGTCCCTAACACCTGGTCCATGCTATTGTGTGGTCACGATGCTAGAGGTACTTAAGCAGCTTTTAGATTGGAAAATTTGCGCGTATGAATCGTGTCGTATTGGATTGTGTATATAGAGAAAAAGTTGTAAATCGATTTGACATATGAATAATTCGATACGACGAATGAATAATGATTGTTTGTTAGAGCCGTCACCGTTACCACCGTGTCCGTGCATGCGCCTCAGTGCATGCCGCGCGTATATGCATGTCTTCACATGCGTGCATTTGGTCCTATATCTGTACCACGAACGACGACCTTTTCCCATGCATGCTTCGATAATTTTTTTTCTCACCCAAAATTACATTAGGTCAGAAACGATCTTTGCTGACAGATAAAAGAGATTTGTGCTAGCAGGTGGAGTAACCACCAGTAATTTTGAGTCAGCATAAATGGTGATCTGTGCTGACGGGTGACCGTCCGTCAGCAAAGAGACCACAGTGCTGGCGGGCAACATAAAAAAAATATTTAGGGGAGGAACCACACCATCCAGCCACCCACCCATCCCCGTCGAACCCACAACCTCCCCTTCACGTGTAGCCTCCCTTACCACTGCACTACACTCTCACATGCGTCCATATCCAGTTTTTAATCTAGTAATATTATACTGCACTGAGTGTAAATTGTCTTTTTGAAGCTCTAAACGGCTTCAAATTAAGTTCCCCAGCAAGTCTGTAGCGGGATAGAACTGATCCCCAAACCGACATACAAAGTCGGAATTTCGTAGCGGTTTTATCCCATGTGTGGCGCCACATCACAAGGCTCCTATGTCTCGCGGAAAGTAAATAAGCAACTCGTTTTGAAGCCCATATTAACCCATGTACAATAACTTTTTAACACCCATCAACATTTATTATTAAGCCCATGTACATCCCTTTTTAGCATCTATCAACATCTGTTGACATCTATCCACATTTTTTAAAAAATTAGTAACGATGCACGTGCGACATACACGTGCTATGTTGATATTGCTCATTTAGTGGACTATACACTGAGATGACCGACACAATGATGATTAGAAGGCGTTCCATAGCAATTGTGACTTCAATTTTTTTAACCATCAAATCTAAAATCGATGCTCCAGATCACTTCTCATTCTCTCTCTCTATCTTACCCCGTTACTCCACCCGCCAATGGCCCGACCACTCCTCCACCAACCCCACTATGTGTCGCTCCCCCGTCTTCTACTCTTCTTCGTCGTCGATCCAACTCCCCTTTCCCCCGTTCACCGCCTCCCTACCCGCTCTGGTGGCTAAACACCGCCTCTGCTGCCGCCTACACTAATCGGTTGAAGGTGCCCACCCCATCATCTTCCTCTACCACAACGATGGGCGACACCCTCGCCGCCTCACTATCCCGCTCACCCCACCATCGGGTCGCCAAGCTCCCCGGCCAGCTGCCTCGGACACCATACCTCTGTCCTAGCACCATCCAACCAGCCTTCTCCACCGCCCGACCAGTGGCGCCATCACCTCTGCGCCTCAACCCCCCTCCCCCACCTCGCCTCCTCTGTTGGGTCGGTCTGTTGCCGTCGGCCCTTCTTCCATTGCCAACGGTGAGCAGCAGCCCTCCGACAACCCTGAATCTCTTTCCCTGCAAGCCTAATTCTGAACTCTAAACTCGCTTGATTTGGAGAAGAAGGTATGGTGAAGATTGATGTGATGTCTTTAGTAGGTGCTCCAATTTACCTAGGTGAGATATAATTTCTTTTTTAAACTGATTACTTAGTGTCTTTTCAAAGCCTATTTGCACTGCAGTTCAACTCGTGTATAGCCTTATTCATGCAGCTTGTCAGCAGTATTTTTCTTTCACAACAAATCAACATCAGTCACCAACCAACCAACAATATTATTCTATATATAGTTGGGCTGCGGCTATGTGGATGTGGTATGTCTGTACTCCTCGTGAGCTCCACCGGCTGCTCATGTCACCAACCAAGTTGCACAAAATCCAGCGAGCCTGAGTGCCACAGGTCGTCCCACCAATTAACCTGAGCATGAACACAACCATGCAGGTGTTTCGTAGCAAGAAAAGAAACAGAGAGATCAAAGGTCAAGGCCGTCGCTAAAACTCGGTTGAAGTCATTTCTCACCGGAGATGGCAAGGGAAAAGGGTACACATGACTGAAATAGTAGAATTGAAATAGTTGTAGATAAGCAGATGTAAAATAATGTATATGGGAACTTCTAACTGGCATGAATAAGAGCACAATGTCCAGTAATTTTAACTTGCTAGCTATAGTCATTAACTTAGGCAAGGCAAGGCAATGTATCCTCTTCTTTTCAGCAGGTAGAAATCATTATTATTAGCTGCATATGTAGTTAATTCCATCCTTCTGTGAAGAAACTGGACATTATTATTTGTTCACTGTCGCAGAGGCAAAACATCAAACACATGGCGTGCATTCTCCATGGATAAGGTCAAACCTCACAAGGAAATCATCAAACACATAGTGTGCGTCCTCCATGGATGAAGAGCAGGGACCTGTGGACAGTGGAAGATGGAATTGTAGTGGATGCAGTTGCTGGCCGCGAGCTACACGCCAGCGCTTGGTGACGACAGTTGCTGCATCACGTGCCTCTGTTCTTCACTGCACGGCACCGTGCAGCCCTCGCCAGTAAGGTGCGCCACCGTCGCGCAGTATGGTGCAGCTGGTGAGCCACGATGCTACCTTCTGTTGGCTGGCGCAGGAATTCGTGATGCCAGGACGCGAGTTCGCAGCAACAAAGGCAAGAACACAGGGCATGAGCATGGCAAATGGATGGATCGATCGCACGGTGGAGTTGGTCCCGGTTGCCTTGCGTCGGAGCAGCGACCAACGCCTCCCCCTCCCGCATCGCCACGGACCAGGAGGCACATGCGCTTGTTTGCGTCCCGGCGCTGGCCGCGGCCGCGGCCGTCTCTCGGCCTCCTGCGCTGCCCTGGACCAGGAGCAGCAGTGCTTGCCGGACGAACGACACTGGCGGTGGATCCCGACCCTCGACGACCTCGCGCTCAGGCAACCATGGATGGGGCTCCCTCGACGGTCGACCGCGCCCTCTCCCCGGCGGCTCCCTCTCTCTCTCTCCGTTGCAATAGGGGCGGCGACCAGGGAAGACAGCGGCGGCGGGTGGGAGGGAATTCTTCTTTTTCTTTTTTTTTCCTTTTTGCCGACGCGAGGGTGGGCCCAGTGGGTACCCGTAGGCGGGTATAGTGGGCGTGGGTGAGAAAAAATCACTTTTTGGCTGAAACGTTCTCCAAATTGTAATTTTTTGGTCTTTCTATAGTCCTTCCACCCTATCCACTCCTAAAAATATATGACGGGTGGGTACGGCGTGAGGGTACGGCGGACCCGAATTGGGTGAGAATTGTTTTCAATTGTTTCGCTCCTTATAGTATAGAAAAACTATGACTTAATCCGTTACCAATATTTCTTCACCTTGACTAACATTTTTGTATATACCAACAATTTTTTTAAAAAAATTACTTTTTACCAACATTATTGCTTAACAATTTTTGAACGAACCGCATAATATAGTGTGTGTCATTGATATAGAAGAAAAAAATACAAGACTATGATGCTTCCACCCACAACCGCACACATTTGCAACTTGCAAGCATCGAACCCTCAGAAGTTATCCAGCGCTGATAGAGGAGAAGAGGGGGTGGACACCACCACACCGAGAGGGCCACTGCCGTGCAGGACACAACACCGCAATGCTGTCGCACCCACACCTACCGCCCGACGACATGAAAACACCGAGACCGAAGTAACACAACACGCGGGGCCTCACCACTTCCGCCGTTGGATGCCTCTCTCGCGTGCGCGGGGACCTCCAAACCCGCCACTCAGCACGCTCACTCCCGTGTGTAGGGACCTCCAAACCCGCCACACGGCTTCACGCTCCGGCCTTGTTTGAAGAATTGTCATCAAGAAAGTAAGATGAGGTGCCCCACCCCCAGGAACTGTATCAGCCGCCAGACCACCGCCTTTGTTCGAGATCATCACATTGCTTTCCCCCAAGCCACCGTCGTCAAGCCAGAAAATCGAAGCTGTCGCCAGCGCCATCTTCTGACGTTGTACCACACCGAGTAAGTTCAGCCATGCTGAAACAGCCCGTCGCGATCCGCTGTCAGCCAAGTCACCACCAGTTGCCATTACCGCAAACGCTGTCCTTCGACGCTGTCCCACATCGCGCTGACGATTGCCAAGCAACACCAGGTGCCACAGAACGTTGCGAGCAGTCGAACGACAACCAAGTGATGACCCCTGGCCACCAACGAGAGAGCAGACGTCAAGGTGAGAGGTAGACAACCCCCATGTCGCTTGACCTACAGCAGGTCTGCCACCACCGACCGAAGCAACCAAAGGCAGTAGGCCGGTCGTGCCACCAATCGAACAGTGTCTCTAGAGTCGACGCCTCCAAGGAGGTCGCGACACCCGCAGGTGCCGCCATCGCTCGTCCAGGAGTTGGACCAGGTTTTCACCCAGAGACCACGTGTGCCAGGGTTGCAACTCCAAAATGACGCCCTCAACAGGGAGAGTGACGCCCAAAGGCGCCGCCGCCATTCCACCAGAAGGAATCTGGTGAGAGCTTTCGCCCGGATCGATCATCGAACCCCGCCGCACGCGTCCAACGTGGCAAGTCGGCACCACCGACACAATCGCCCAAGCCGAGGGGCGAAACTGCCGCAGCACCGCACAACCCGTCGCCGTCGAGTCCCGCCTCACTACCGCCGTGCACACGCCCTGGCACCACACTACCATGGTGTCATGCCGGAGCCGTGCTACATCAGGGAAGGAAGAAAGAAGGCGACCCGGGCCCCACCACCATGGTGGGGCTGCCACCGAAGCAGCCGGCGGCCAGCGCCACCGCCATGCAGCAGCCGCCAGGACGCGAGGGGAGGGGAGGATCCAGAGGGTGCCTCCCAGCCCCATCCGCCGTCACTGCACGCCGACCGCGTCCGGCCGGGCTGCGTAGATCCGGGCCCGAGGACACCGGATCTGGCCCCCAAGGCGGCAGATCCGGCGTCACCCGACCCATCACCGACAAGGCCCTGCGGGCCCACCAGGTGACGCTGTCGCATGCCCGGAAGAGTCACCGCAGTGGGGGAAGAACACCGCCGCACGCCGCACTTCCCGCCCCTTCTCCCTCCTCATCCGCGTCGCCGTCGCCGCCCGTCGCGACACCCCATGACGTCGGCCCCGTGCCGACGAAGTGCTCTCCCAGTGCGGAGCACGCGCCGCCAACATCCTAGAGGGTGCGCACGGATTCCCGGCGGCGGCGAGGCGGTGGAGGGGGGCTAGGGTTCGCTCTGGTCGCCCGCGAGGGAAAGTCCGGAATGTATGGCTGAAATCTCTTGGTCAGTACCGTGATTGTGAGGAGATTGCTTAACAATTTTCACATGCACCAATTTTTTTAATTTGCACTCGTTAAACATTTTTTTTACATTAAAAACTGTTTAAGCTGTGAGATGGTTCGTTGGGTCCGTTCGTTATTGGACTAGTGCTGGGCTTACCGTTACCGACTGGAAAGATAGATAAGGAATCGGCCACGTCACCCACCTTCCTAGCGGCGAGGAGCCGTACAGTCCCGAGCAGACTGGACCACACCAGGATGCATATCATGCAGAAAGCAGGGTGAGGCATTGTCGTCATTGACCACTTGACTTTCAGATCTGATACTGAAAAAATGCATGAAAAAGATGGTGCATATGGATCCAATACAAAGAGTTTGTTTATTCAATCGGGAAGCTGCCTGCCTGCCTATAACGAAGCATGGATACTACATAGCAAAAACACAGAGGCTGAGGCTCAGCAGCAATACATGAAGATGCAAGGATTCCTGGCCTAGCTGGTACACGATCGACGACAACATAGATGAAACGAGTGATCACTAGGTATGTAGCTGCTCTGATGGCCGACATATGACGATGCCTGATACCGGCGGCCTTCTGATGATCAGTTAATCCTGCTCCTGCATATACGTAATTAAAAGTATAGTACCTACGGGAATCAATATGAAGCCGCCCGGGAATCGAACTGAGAAGAGAAGTTACTACTTGGAGCAGTCGACGTTGGGGCTGATGGGCACGCCGACGTTGGCTGGGGATGTTGGCGGCGTTGCTCTTGAGGCAGCTGCACGCCGCCTGGCGGTCCGCCGTGGATCAGGAGGCCCGGCTGCTGAGGGACCTCACGCCGTGGACGGGGACGTCGGGCTGCCCATCGCGTACCCCAGGCCGGCACGGCGCCACCGCCGACGTCGTCACCTCGCCGCAGCTCGCCGCCGCCGACGCAGCGCTGAGTGCAGTGCAGTGCACTTGTGGTTGAGCACCAACCAACGCAATGCTAGCGATGACGCCGATGAGCCAGCAGGAACGTAGGACGAGGTGAATACATGCACGTTCCGGGCGTTTGGTACAATGCTTTCGGGATGCTATCCGAATCCATCAACTCTCAAAACACATTTTCAAGCCTTCCAACTTATATCAAAATGTCATCAGAGTTCCTAGCATTGCTTTCAATAACAGCTGACAAGTTTTAATATTTACAAAAAATGTATGTTGAAAGTCTATAGGGACCTGGATGAAACGACGTGATGATAAGTTTTTCTTGGGTGTGGAGGGGGGGACCTTAAATACACATTTTGAGAGTTTA
This sequence comes from Cenchrus fungigraminus, assembly GCA_036936925.1. Lineage (NCBI taxonomy): Eukaryota > Viridiplantae > Streptophyta > Magnoliopsida > Poales > Poaceae > Cenchrus > Cenchrus fungigraminus. The sequence continues at coordinate 188,608,701 of CM072769.1, forward strand.
TAGAGCCATGCGATACCTTGAGACGAGTTTGCAGACTTGTAAGTGCATTTGAGAGTTTTGAGACTCGGATGATACCGCAAGACAAAGAGCCTCCTATGTATTTTACTCTTTTGTTTATAAGGTCCTCCACAACGTGCTAAAGTGACGTTTCAAATGGAGAGAGAAGATTTAGGGTGCGATTGGTTCCCTGCATCTGGTGCAACCAGGCCCGTGGAGTGCAGTATCCAGGTGATTGGTTTCTTGAATCAGAGTCAGAGCCTGGCTAGCGACATGCAAAAACCCTCATCCAGACTGCATGCGCGGATACGGAAATAATCTGCGTTTCTCCGGAGCCAGGCTCTGCTCATGCAAACTAGAGACTGGGGTGCGCCTCCGGCGCGCCAATCTTCTGATCAATTACATAAAATGTTCATTAGAAGGATTGACGTTGAATGAACTGTAATGTACATATCGTTACCACTTAACACAGCAAAGCTGATAGAATCCAAAACGAGTACAAAGTATCTGATGAGCCCATGGCTCCTCATAATGTTACACCTAATGTCCTACTGAACAAAGGGAAGGATTCAATTATTTTGGACAATAATAATATAAAAAATGATATGACAATTAAGTTTGGTGAATTTAATATTCATACGAAGCATGAAAAGAGGGCCCAGGAGACGAGTCAGGCTGTTTCATCTAGCGCAATGCCATGCAACCTGTTTTTCAAGGGAATTGATTTTCTAAAGAAGATAGAAGAGAAGAAAAGGCTAAAGCAATATATTTGTATTGGTTCCATGCATGCATGTTGAGATCATGCCGCAGGCACCAAGTTGATGAGGTGAGCGAATGGTTCTAGATTGAAGACACTGATGAAGTCAATTATGTTGCCGGCTAATTTTACTAGTTTGCATTCTTGCCTGATTATTTTACTATTTCCTTTTATCCACCAACTTGGGTTGGTTCGGTCAGTTTGATTAGAGTCCAGGGTAATTAGTCTTGCGTTGGTTAGTGCTAGCTTGGTTGAGTCACGGCTGGTCTGGTTTGAGTCGGACTTTAGTCTAGTGCCTGCGTGCACATATAGGGCCTAGGGCCGGCCATGTAAAGAAAGGCTGGTTTTTGATAGTGTTTCTTCGTCGAGAGATTTCCTCCGAAGAAATAGAGAGGCGGCTTCCTCTTATTATCCTGCCGATCCTTCCAAGGTTCGTGAAGAATAGCGTGATCAGGATCTCTCCTGGGTGCGTTGGTTCGATCTTGTCGAGGTCTCGTCTTCTGATCGTGGTTCGTCGAGGCCGCGGGTGGAAGAGCTATCTAGGGTTTGGTCTGCAATCTTGCAAGCGATCCCTTCTACTGCTACTACTTCAATTCATGGGAGTTAAAAATTGGTTTGTCTTATCTTGCTGGTTTCTCTCCTCAAAATTATCTTGATCTGCCGCTGCACTTAATTGGCCGATCAAATTACCAGCCTTTCCTGTAATACGTCAAGTTGGGTTGTTGTTCCATCGTGGACAAGTACTGGTGTTGCCTGCTTGATCAAGGTCAATTGATAGTTGTGCTTTGGAGCCGTGAGTCCTGGTATTGGTCTGCTACTGTTTGCTTAAATGCTACGAAGAGAAACCTAGATTAATATTTGTGCCACTGTCTTGCACTCTTTACTGTCTGACGTGAGCTGCAATTATATTGCTACAAGCTAGCGTACCAGCTAAGTGTTTTCCTTGATCAATTGTAACAAGTTTCAGATTGTATTATTTTAATTGAAATCAGTACCGTGAAAGATTGGGCTAAATCCTCGGACACCGTAGCCGTGTCCTCATCAGGTGGTATCAGTTTGCTAGGTTGCTCACGGTGCTTTCCATTGATTTGTGGTTATGGCTTACAATTTTGACATATACCTTGAGTATGTACCAACTCTATATCCAACAACTTCTCCATCCGGGTACTATGAGTGGGAGGATGCTATAATAAACTGTTATATGATTGGTGAATTGCCATTAACCCAGCTGGCAAATATGGCGAAACAAAGTTTCTCTCTTCCTGTGTCATTATGGTTCCGACGAATGCAGAGGGAACATGGTGATGATTATTGCACCTCTTGGTATGCGATGAAGGAGGTCTTACGACGACGATTTGCACCTCCTCTTGAGCTTGAGCTAGAGAAGATTATGTTGTCAAGCAGTGAGAGTTCTTATATGGTTGCTTCTGAATTTGCTTCCGGTACACAATTTGGGAAGAATAATTATGCTAACCAGCCAGCTATAATGGGATTACCTAGTGATCTTCCTACAGCCACATCCATTGTCAGAGTAGATGTCCCAGTGCATGCTAGTATTTCTGATATTTCTTCTACACTTGAGCAGCAAGTTTGTGAAGATTCTTGTGATGGAGCAGATCATGAACCATTACCAGCATCTAATGATGGTGTTTCTTTAGCATCAGGACTGCATGTTAGTGACTCTTCTTCTGATCTTGAGTCCGAAGTACAAATTGTTGATGCTTTAGATCGTTTATCTATGATGGCACGTGATGTGCATAGTGATGGTACTGCTGTTATCGTGAAAGGGCAACGGTCAAATATATTTCAGTCCGAGTGCCAAATTCGAGCCAAGGTATGCAAATTAATTATTGATGGGGGCAGTTTTGCTAATGTTGTCAGTTCAAATTTGGTAAATTCATTATCTTTGTCTACGCGGAGGCTGCCAACGCCGCATTATATCCAGTGGATGAATCAAAGTGGTACACTAAAAATCACTCATAAGGCTCGAGTTCAATTTTCAGTTGGAAATTATTTAGATATAGTAGACTGTGATGTTGCGCCTATGAGTGCTTGTCATTTGTTGTTGGGTCGGCCATGGCAGTTTGATCTTGATGCTACTCATGGTGGTCGTTCCAATACTTATTCGTTTGTGCACAAGGGAATTCATCATGTGCTCAAACCAATGCATGAGAGTTCTATCAAGACTGAGGTATTTGCTACTTGCAAAGTGAAGAAAAAGGTTGCTGACATTACCCCAAAGCCGAGGACGGCTTTGTGTCAAGAGGGGGAGAATGGTGGGACTGTTTCAGCTTTAGCCCCTACTGCTAGTAATGGTGAAAACCCTAGTAATGCAAGAGAGAATGATGTGACTGTAGCTGCTGGTGGTATTCTTTGGTCCATGGATTCTAAAGTTGCAGGTAGTAATTCCGAGGTGATGGTTAATTATTTGGGTAAAGGTTGTGAAAGTTACCGCAATGATTCTGATATTGTGAGCAATATTACTGATGTAAGTGTTCCTACTCAAGTAATCGCTTTTTGGCAGAAACGTTCTCCAAATTGTAATTTTTTGGTCCTTCCATAGTCCTTCCACCCTATCCACTCCTAAAAACATATGACGGGTGGGTACGGCGGACCCGAATTGGGTGAGAATTGTTTTCAATTGTTTCGCTCCTTATAGTATAGAAAAACTATGACTTAATTCGTTACCAATATTTCTTCACCTTGACTAACATTTTTGTATATACCAACAATTTTTTTAAAAAATTACTTTTTACCAACATTATTGCTTAACAATTTTTGAACGAACCGCATAATATAGTGTGTGTGTCATTGATTAGAAGAAAAAAAATACAAGACTATGATGCTTCCACCCACAACCGCACACATTTGCAACTTGCAAGCATCGAACCCTCAGAAGTTATCCAGCGCTGATAGAGGAGAAGAGGGGGTGGACACCACCACACCGAGAGGGCCACTGCCGTGCAGGACACAACACCACAATGCTGTCGCACCCACACCTACCGCCCGACGACATGAAAACACCGAGACCGAAGTAACACAACACGCGGGGCCTCACCACTTCCGCCGTTGGATGCCTCTCTCGCGTGCGCGGGGACCTCCAAACCCGCCACTCAGCACGCCTCACTCCCGTGTGTAGGGACCTCCAAACCCGCCACATGGCTTCACGCTCCGGCCTTGTTTGAAGAATTGTCGTCAAGAAAGTAAGATGAGGTGCCCCACCCCCAGGAACTGTATCAGCCGCCAGACCACCGCCTTTGTTCGAGATCATCACATTGCTTTCCCCCAAGCCACCGTCGTCAAGGCAGAAAATCGAAGCTGTCGCTAGCGCCGTCTTCTGACGTTGTACCACACCGAGTAAGTTCAGCCATGCTGAAACAGCCCGCCGCGATCCGCTGTCAGCCAAGTCACCACCAGTTGCCATTACCGCAAGCGCTGTCCTTCGACGCTGTCCCACATCGCGCTGACGATTGCCAAGCAACACCAGGTGCCACAGAACGTTGTGAGTAGTCGAACGACAACCAAGTGATGACCCCTGGCCACCAACGAGAGAGCAGACGTCAAGGTGAGAGGTAGACAACCCCCATGTCGCTTGACCTATAGCAGGTCTGCCACCACCGACCGAAGCAACCAAAGGCAGTAGGCCGGTCGTGCCACCAATCGAACGGTGTCTCTAGAGTCGACGCCTCCAAGGAGGTCGCGACACCCGCAGGTGCCGCCATCGCTCGTCCAGGAGTTGGACCAGGTTTTCACCTAGAGACCACGTGTGCCAGGGTTGCAACTCCAAAATGACGCCCTCAACAGGGAGAGTGACGCCCAAAGGCGCCGCCGCCATTCCGCCAGAAGGAATCTGGTGAGAGCTTTCGCCCGGATCGATCATCGAACCCCGCCACACGCGTCCAACGTGGCAAGTCGGCACCACCGACACAATCGCCCAAGCCGAGGGGCGAAACTACCGCAGCACCGCACAACCCGTCGCCGTCGAGTCCCGCCTCACTACCGCCGTGCACACGCCCTGGCACCACACTACCATGGTGTCGTGCCGGAGCCGCGCTACATCAGGGAAGGAAGAAAGAAGGCGACCCGGGCCCCACCACCATGGTGGGGCTGCCACCGAAGCAGCCGGGCCAGGACGCGAGGGGAGGGGAGGATCCAGAGGGTGCCTCCCAGCCCCATCCGCCGTCACCGCACGCCGACCGCATCCGGCCGGGCTGCGTAGATCCGGGCCCGAGGACGCCGGATCTGGCCCCCAAGGCGGCAGATCCGGCGTCACCCGACCCATCACCGACGAGGCCCTGCGGGCCCACCAGGTGACGCTGTCGCATGCCCGGAAGAGTCACCGAAGTGGGGGAAGAACACCGCCGCACGCCGCACTTCCCGCCCCTTCTCCCTCCTCATCCGCGTCGCCGTCGCCGCCCGTCGCGACACCCCATGACGTCGGCCCCGTGCCGACGAAGTGCTCTCCCCGCGCGGAGCACGCGCTGCCAACATCCTAGAGGCCGCGCACGGATTCCCGGCGGCAGCGAGGCGGTGGAGGGGGGCTAGGGTTCGCTCTGGTCGCCCGCGAAGGAAAGTCCGGAATGTATGGTTGAAATCTCTTGGTCAGTACCGAATTTGTGATTGTGAGGAGATTGCTTAACAATTTTCACATGCACCAATTTTTTTAATTTGCACTCGTTAAACATTTTTTTTACATTAAAAACTGTTTAAGCTGTGAGATGGTTCGTTGGGTCCGTTCGTTATTGGACTAGTGCTGGGCTTACCGTTACCGACTGGAAAGATAGATAAGGAATCGGCCACGTCACCCACCTTCCTAGCGGCGAGGAGCCGTACAGTCCCGAGCAGAGTGGACCACACCAGGATGCATATCATGCAGAAAGCAGGGTGAGGCATTGTCGTCATTGACCACTTGACTTTCAGATCTGATACTGAAAAAATGCATGAAAAAGATGGCGCATATGGATCCAATACAAAGAGTTTGTTTATTCAATCGGGAAGCTGCCTGCCTGCCTATAACGAAGCATGGATACTACATAGCAAAAACACAGAGGCTGAGGCTCAGCAGCAATACATGAAGATGCAAGGATTCCTGGCCTAGCTGGTACACGATCGACGACAACATAGATGAAACGAGTGATCACTAGGTATGTAGCTGCTCTGATGGCCGACATATGACGATGCCTGATACCGGCGGCCTTCTGATGATCAGTTAATCCTGCTCCTGCATATACGTAATTAAAAGTATAGTACCTACGGGAATCAATATGAAGCCGCCCGGGAATCGAACTGAGAAGAGAAGTTACTACTTGGAGCAGTCGACGTTGGGGCTGATGGGCACGCCGACGTTGGCTGGGGATGTTGGCGGCGTTGCTCTTGAGGCAGCTGCACGCCGCCTGGCGGTCCGCCGTGGATCAGGAGGCCCGGCTGCTGACGGACCTCACGCCGTGGACGGGGACGTCGGGCTGCCCATCGCGTACCCCAGGCCGGCACGGCGCCACCGCCGACGTCGTCACCTCGCCGCAGCTCACCGCCGCGGACGCAGCGCTGAGTGCAGTGCAGTGCACTTGTGGTTGAGCACCAACCAACGCAATGCTAGCGATGACGCCGATGAGCCAGCAGGAACGTAGGACGAGGTGAATACATGCACGTTCCGGGCGTTTGGTACAATGCTTTCGGGATGCTATCCGAATCCATCAACTCTCAAAACACATTTTCAAGCCTTCCAACTTATATCAAAATGTCATCAGAGTTCCTAGCATTGCTTTCAATAACAGCTGACAAGTTTTAATATTTACAAAAAATGTATGTTGAAAGTCTATAGGGACCTGGATGAAACGACGTGATGATAAGTTTTTCTTGGGTGTGGAGGGGGGGACCTTAAATACACATTTTGAGAGTTTATAGAGCCATGCGATACCTTGAGACGAGTTTGCAGACTTGTAAGTGCATTTGAGAGTTTTGAGACTCGGATGATACCGCAAGACAAAGAGCCTCCTATGTATTTTACTCTTTTGTTTATAAGGTCCTCCACAACGTGCTAAAGTGACGTTTCAAATGGAGAGAGAAGATTTAGGGTGCGATTGGTTCCCTGCATCTGGTGCAACCAGGCCCGTGGAGTGCAGTATCCAGGTGATTGGTTTCTTGAATCAGAGTCAGAGCCTGGCTAGCGACATGCAAAAACCCTCATCCAGACTGCATGCGCGGATACGGAAATAATCTGCGTTTCTCCGGAGCCAGGCTCTGCTCATGCAAACTAGAGACTGGGGTGCGCCTCCGGCGCGCCAATCTTCTGATCAATTACATAAAATGTTCATTAGAAGGATTGACGTTGAATGAACTGTAATGTACATATCGTTACCACTTAACACAGCAAAGCTGATAGAATCCAAAACGAGTACAAAGTATCTGATGAGCCCATGGCTCCTCATAATGTTACACCTAATGTCCTACTGAACAAAGGGAAGGATTCAATTATTTTGGACAATAATAATATAAAAAATGATATGACAATTAAGTTTGGTGAATTTAATATTCATACGAAGCATGAAAAGAGGGCCCAGGAGACGAGTCAGGCTGTTTCATCTAGCGCAATGCCATGCAACCTGTTTTTCAAGGGAATTGATTTTCTAAAGAAGATAGAAGAGAAGAAAAGGCTAAAGCAATATATTTGTATTGGTTCCATGCATGCATGTTGAGATCATGCCGCAGGCACCAAGTTGATGAGGTGAGCGAATGGTTCTAGATTGAAGACACTGATGAAGTCAATTATGTTGCCGGCTAATTTTACTAGTTTGCATTCTTGCCTGATTATTTTACTATTTCCTTTTATCCACCAACTTGGGTTGGTTCGGTCAGTTTGATTAGAGTCCAGGGTAATTAGTCTTGCGTTGGTTAGTGCTAGCTTGGTTGAGTCACGGCTGGTCTGGTTTGAGTCGGACTTTAGTCTAGTGCCTGCGTGCACATATAGGGCCTAGGGCCGGCCATGTAAAGAAAGGCTGGTTTTTGATAGTGTTTCTTCGTCGAGAGATTTCCTCCGAAGAAATAGAGAGGCGGCTTCCTCTTATTATCCTGCCGATCCTTCCAAGGTTCGTGAAGAATAGCGTGATCAGGATCTCTCCTGGGTGCGTTGGTTCGATCTTGTCGAGGTCTCGTCTTCTGATCGTGGTTCGTCGAGGCCGCGGGTGGAAGAGCTATCTAGGGTTTGGTCTGCAATCTTGCAAGCGATCCCTTCTACTGCTACTACTTCAATTCATGGGAGTTAAAAATTGGTTTGTCTTATCTTGCTGGTTTCTCTCCTCAAAATTATCTTGATCTGCCGCTGCACTTAATTGGCCGATCAAATTACCAGCCTTTCCTGTAATACGTCAAGTTGGGTTGTTGTTCCATCGTGGACAAGTACTGGTGTTGCCTGCTTGATCAAGGTCAATTGATAGTTGTGCTTTGGAGCCGTGAGTCCTGGTATTGGTCTGCTACTGTTTGCTTAAATGCTACGAAGAGAAACCTAGATTAATATTTGTGCCACTGTCTTGCACTCTTTACTGTCTGACGTGAGCTGCAATTATATTGCTACAAGCTAGCGTACCAGCTAAGTGTTTTCCTTGATCAATTGTAACAAGTTTCAGATTGTATTATTTTAATTGAAATCAGTACCGTGAAAGATTGGGCTAAATCCTCGGACACCGTAGCCGTGTCCTCATCAGGTGGTATCAGTTTGCTAGGTTGCTCACGGTGCTTTCCATTGATTTGTGGTTATGGCTTACAATTTTGACATATACCTTGAGTATGTACCAACTCTATATCCAACAACTTCTCCATCCGGGTACTATGAGTGGGAGGATGCTATAATAAACTGTTATATGATTGGTGAATTGCCATTAACCCAGCTGGCAAATATGGCGAAACAAAGTTTCTCTCTTCCTGTGTCATTATGGTTCCGACGAATGCAGAGGGAACATGGTGATGATTATTGCACCTCTTGGTATGCGATGAAGGAGGTCTTACGACGACGATTTGCACCTCCTCTTGAGCTTGAGCTAGAGAAGATTATGTTGTCAAGCAGTGAGAGTTCTTATATGGTTGCTTCTGAATTTGCTTCCGGTACACAATTTGGGAAGAATAATTATGCTAACCAGCCAGCTATAATGGGATTACCTAGTGATCTTCCTACAGCCACATCCATTGTCAGAGTAGATGTCCCAGTGCATGCTAGTATTTCTGATATTTCTTCTACACTTGAGCAGCAAGTTTGTGAAGATTCTTGTGATGGAGCAGATCATGAACCATTACCAGCATCTAATGATGGTGTTTCTTTAGCATCAGGACTGCATGTTAGTGACTCTTCTTCTGATCTTGAGTCCGAAGTACAAATTGTTGATGCTTTAGATCGTTTATCTATGATGGCACGTGATGTGCATAGTGATGGTACTGCTGTTATCGTGAAAGGGCAACGGTCAAATATATTTCAGTCCGAGTGCCAAATTCGAGCCAAGGTATGCAAATTAATTATTGATGGGGGCAGTTTTGCTAATGTTGTCAGTTCAAATTTGGTAAATTCATTATCTTTGTCTACGCGGAGGCTGCCAACGCCGCATTATATCCAGTGGATGAATCAAAGTGGTACACTAAAAATCACTCATAAGGCTCGAGTTCAATTTTCAGTTGGAAATTATTTAGATATAGTAGACTGTGATGTTGCGCCTATGAGTGCTTGTCATTTGTTGTTGGGTCGGCCATGGCAGTTTGATCTTGATGCTACTCATGGTGGTCGTTCCAATACTTATTCGTTTGTGCACAAGGGAATTCATCATGTGCTCAAACCAATGCATGAGAGTTCTATCAAGACTGAGGTATTTGCTACTTGCAAAGTGAAGAAAAAGGTTGCTGACATTACCCCAAAGCCGAGGACGGCTTTGTGTCAAGAGGGGGAGAATGGTGGGACTGTTTCAGCTTTAGCCCCTACTGCTAGTAATGGTGAAAACCCTAGTAATGCAAGAGAGAATGATGTGACTGTAGCTGCTGGTGGTATTCTTTGGTCCATGGATTCTAAAGTTGCAGGTAGTAATTCCGAGGTGATGGTTAATTATTTGGGTAAAGGTTGTGAAAGTTACCGCAATGATTCTGATATTGTGAGCAATATTACTGATGTAAGTGTTCCTACTCAAGTAATCGCTTTTTGGCAGAAACGTTCTCCAAATTGTAATTTTTTGGTCCTTCCATAGTCCTTCCACCCTATCCACTCCTAAAAACATATGACGGGTGGGTACGGCGGACCCGAATTGGGTGAGAATTGTTTTCAATTGTTTCGCTCCTTATAGTATAGAAAAACTATGACTTAATTCGTTACCAATATTTCTTCACCTTGACTAACATTTTTGTATATACCAACAATTTTTTTAAAAAATTACTTTTTACCAACATTATTGCTTAACAATTTTTGAACGAACCGCATAATATAGTGTGTGTGTCATTGATTAGAAGAAAAAAAATACAAGACTATGATGCTTCCACCCACAACCGCACACATTTGCAACTTGCAAGCATCGAACCCTCAGAAGTTATCCAGCGCTGATAGAGGAGAAGAGGGGGTGGACACCACCACACCGAGAGGGCCACTGCCGTGCAGGACACAACACCACAATGCTGTCGCACCCACACCTACCGCCCGACGACATGAAAACACCGAGACCGAAGTAACACAACACGCGGGGCCTCACCACTTCCGCCGTTGGATGCCTCTCTCGCGTGCGCGGGGACCTCCAAACCCGCCACTCAGCACGCCTCACTCCCGTGTGTAGGGACCTCCAAACCCGCCACACGGCTTCACGCTCCGGCCTTGTTTGAAGAATTGTCGTCAAGAAAGTAAGATGAGGTGCCCCACCCCCAGGAACTGTATCAGCCGCCAGACCACCGCCTTTGTTCAAGATCATCACATTGCTTTCCCCCAAGCCACCGTCGTCAAGGCAGAAAATCGAAGCTGTCGCTAGCGCCGTCTTCTGACGTTGTACCACACCGAGTAAGTTCAGCCATGCTGAAACAGCCCGCCGCGATCCGCTGTCAGCCAAGTCACCACCAGTTGCCATTACCGCAAGCGCTGTCCTTCGACGCTGTCCCACATCGCGCTGACGATTGCCAAGCAACACCAGGTGCCACAGAACGTTGTGAGTAGTCGAACGACAACCAAGTGATGACCCCTGGCCACCAACGAGAGAGCAGACGTCAAGGTGAGAGGTAGACAACCCCCATGTCGCTTGACCTACAGCAGGTCTGCCACCACCGACCGAAGCAACCAAAGGCAGTAGGCCGGTCGTGCCACCAATCGAACGGTGTCTCTAGAGTCGACGCCTCCAAGGAGGTCGCGACACCCGCAGGTGCCGCCATCGCTCGTCCAGGAGTTGGACCAGGTTTTCACCTAGAGACCACGTGTGCCAGGGTTGCAACTCCAAAATGACGCCCTCAACAGGGAGAGTGACGCCCAAAGGCGCCGCCGCCATTCCGCCAGAAGGAATCTGGTGAGAGCTTTCGCCCGGATCGATCATCGAACCCCGCCACACGCGTCCAACGTGGCAAGTCGGCACCACCGACACAATCGCCCAAGCCGAGGGGCGAAACTACCGCAGCACCGCACAACCCGTCGCCGTCGAGTCCCGCCTCACTACCGCCGTGCACACGCCCTGGCACCACACTACCATGGTGTCGTGCCGGAGCCGCGCTACATCAGGGAAGGAAGAAAGAAGGCGACCCGGGCCCCACCACCATGGTGGGGCTGCCACCGAAGCAGCCGGGCCAGGACGCGAGGGGAGGGGAGGATCCAGAGGGTGCCTCCCAGCCCCATCCGCCGTCACCGCACGCCGACCGCATCCGGCCGGGCTGCGTAGATCCGGGCCCGAGGACGCCGGATCTGGCCCCCAAGGCGGCAGATCCGGCGTCACCCGACCCATCACCGACGAGGCCCTGCGGGCCCACCAGGTGACGCTGTCGCATGCCCGGAAGAGTCACCGAAGTGGGGGAAGAACACCGCCGCACGCCGCACTTCCCGCCCCTTCTCCCTCCTCATCCGCGTCGCCGTCGCCGCCCGTCGCGACACCCCATGACGTCGGCCCCGTGCCGACGAAGTGCTCTCCCCGCGCGGAGCACGCGCTGCCAACATCCTAGAGGCCGCGCACGGATTCCCGGCGGCAGCGAGGCGGTGGAGGGGGGCTAGGGTTCGCTCTGGTCGCCCGCGAAGGAAAGTCCGGAATGTATGGTTGAAATCTCTTGGTCAGTACCGAATTTGTGATTGTGAGGAGATTGCTTAACAATTTTCACATGCACCAATTTTTTTAATTTGCACTCGTTAAACATTTTTTTTACATTAAAAACTGTTTAAGCTGTGAGATGGTTCGTTGGGTCCGTTCGTTATTGGACTAGTGCTGGGCTTACCGTTACCGACTGGAAAGATAGATAAGGAATCGGCCACGTCACCCACCTTCCTAGCGGCGAGGAGCCGTACAGTCCCGAGCAGAGTGGACCACACCAGGATGCATATCATGCAGAAAGCAGGGTGAGGCATTGTCGTCATTGACCACTTGACTTTCAGATCTGATACTGAAAAAATGCATGAAAAAGATGGCGCATATGGATCCAATACAAAGAGTTTGTTTATTCAATCGGGAAGCTGCCTGCCTGCCTATAACGAAGCATGGATACTACATAGCAAAAACACAGAGGCTGAGGCTCAGCAGCAATACATGAAGATGCAAGGATTCCTGGCCTAGCTGGTACACGATCGACGACAACATAGATGAAACGAGTGATCACTAGGTATGTAGCTGCTCTGATGGCCGACATATGACGATGCCTGATACCGGCGGCCTTCTGATGATCAGTTAATCCTGCTCCTGCATATACGTAATTAAAAGTATAGTACCTACGGGAATCAATATGAAGCCGCCCGGGAATCGAACTGAGAAGAGAAGTTACTACTTGGAGCAGTCGACGTTGGGGCTGATGGGCACGCCGACGTTGGCTGGGGATGTTGGCGGCGTTGCTCTTGAGGCAGCTGCACGCCGCCTGGCGGTCCGCCGTGGATCAGGAGGCCCGGCTGCTGACGGACCTCACGCCGTGGACGGGGACGTCGGGCTGCCCATCGCGTACCCCAGGCCGGCACGGCGCCACCGCCGACGTCGTCACCTCGCCGCAGCTCACCGCCGCGGACGCAGCGCTGAGTGCAGTGCAGTGCACTTGTGGTTGAGCACCAACCAACGCAATGCTAGCGATGACGCCGATGAGCCAGCAGGAACGTAGGACGAGGTGAATACATGCACGTTCCGGGCGTTTGGTACAATGCTTTCGGGATGCTATCCGAATCCATCAACTCTCAAAACACATTTTCAAGCCTTCCAACTTATATCAAAATGTCATCAGAGTTCCTAGCATTGCTTTCAATAACAGCTGACAAGTTTTAATATTTACAAAAAATGTATGTTGAAAGTCTATAGGGACCTGGATGAAACGACGTGATGATAAGTTTTTCTTGGGTGTGGAGGGGGGGACCTTAAATACACATTTTGAGAGTTTATAGAGCCATGCGATACCTTGAGACGAGTTTGCAGACTTGTAAGTGCATTTGAGAGTTTTGAGACTCGGATGATACCGCAAGACAAAGAGCCTCCTATGTATTTTACTCTTTTGTTTATAAGGTCCTCCACAACGTGCTAAAGTGACGTTTCAAATGGAGAGAGAAGATTTAGGGTGCGATTGGTTCCCTGCATCTGGTGCAACCAGGCCCGTGGAGTGCAGTATCCAGGTGATTGGTTTCTTGAATCAGAGTCAGAGCCTGGCTAGCGACATGCAAAAACCCTCATCCAGACTGCATGCGCGGATACGGAAATAATCTGCGTTTCTCCGGAGCCAGGCTCTGCTCATGCAAACTAGAGACTGGGGTGCGCCTCCGGCGCGCCAATCTTCTGATCAATTACATAAAATGTTCATTAGAAGGATTGACGTTGAATGAACTGTAATGTACATATCGTTACCACTTAACACAGCAAAGCTGATAGAATCCAAAACGAGTACAAAGTATCTGATGAGCCCATGGCTCCTCATAATGTTACACCTAATGTCCTACTGAACAAAGGGAAGGATTCAATTATTTTGGACAATAATAATATAAAAAATGATATGACAATTAAGTTTGGTGAATTTAATATTCATACGAAGCATGAAAAGAGGGCCCAGGAGACGAGTCAGGCTGTTTCATCTAGCGCAATGCCATGCAACCTGTTTTTCAAGGGAATTGATTTTCTAAAGAAGATAGAAGAGAAGAAAAGGCTAAAGCAATATATTTGTATTGGTTCCATGCATGCATGTTGAGATCATGCCGCAGGCACCAAGTTGATGAGGTGAGCGAATGGTTCTAGATTGAAGACACTGATGAAGTCAATTATGTTGCCGGCTAATTTTACTAGTTTGCATTCTTGCCTGATTATTTTACTATTTCCTTTTAATGTTACGAAGAGACACTGATTGAAGAAAATGCTACGAAGAGAAACCTAGATTAATATTTGTGCCACTGTCTTGCACTCTTTACTGTCTGACGTGAGCTGCAATTATATTGCTACAAGCTAGCGTACCAGCTAAGTGTTTTCCTTGATCAATTGTAACAAGTTTCAGATTGTATTATTTTAATTGAAATCAGTACCGTGAAAGATTGGACTAAATCCTCGGACACCGTAGCCGTGTCCTCATCAGTATCTCAGGGTATATGGTGTATCTCAAAATGTGTACAAAGTATCTCAAAGTATATGGTGTATCTCTTTAGTGAACATCAATGCCTACACTAATATATCAACATTTGCCAAAGATCAGAAAAGCTGAATCGGTTTCTTGCGTTGATTATTCCACATGAGGTGACCTGGAAAACATACTGGTCAAGGGAAACAAAATTAAACTATCATTTAACTAATTCATATTCATCTCTCATTCATGGTAGCTTGCAGGGGTAAGGTTCATTATCACAAGCGCTTGCTATGGAAGTGTAAGAAAGTTTAGCTAGATTTTACTAATCCGTTTAATTTAAGGCAGACAATAAACATGGATCATCAAAACAAAAAAATGTATTGTAACCTCCCTCATGAAGAGTAGGGGCATCAAATATTTCACAGAATGCTGTTTACCTTTCATTTAGCATCATTCTGGTGGAGCCAGCATGACCCAACACATGGATGTCTGCTAAATTCTTTGGATCGATTGTGAACATACCACCACCTGGATCATCAGCAATCACTGGAACACAAAAGGAGACAGCTTATAATTCAATATTCATTAACCAATAGAAACTCTTAGGGAAGACACATGTCAAAATTAAGGAGCTCACCTTAGTTAGCGATGTATACAGCGACATTGAACTTTCTCATCAATTACGGTAAGGACTCCACACAAACAACCAAATAAAATGGAAACCTACAACTTTCCTACAAGGTATTTACCGTCGTCAAAATTAAGCAGACCCTTCTCTCTCAGCATCCTTCCAACCTGTATTCCTCTGCTGAGAATCTTGAAAATTCCTACCAACTAATATATAAAGTAAGATATCAAGGTCTTATCTGCAATAAAATAACCTTATTGCTCAACAGAAAATATCACGTGGCACCTTCAGTACTAAATATCCCTTACATTTTCCAATAAAAATTTCTATAAAAAATATACAGTAAATGTAAGATCTATGCAGCGGAAAACTGAACCCATTATAAGCATATTTCCCAATTTCGGATCAATTGGAAGCATGGAAATGAAAGGTCCTACAAAGTCAAAAAGGAATATTAACTTTCAATGCTAAAATATTGGTGCAGACTTCGGTTCTTGCAGGAAAGCAACAGAATGAGAATCCTTTACTGTCTAGTTAACACATTTATTCTTTATATACTATGTAAATGCATCTAAAAAGAATTAGTTAATATGCTACTAATCCAATGGCACGAAGCCATGGAGAAAAAAATGAACTATAGTAATGTCAAAATACGATTTAAACACATACAGCTAATGGTTCAGGAGGCTGTAAAGCAGATGGTAGGAACTCTCCAATGCTGCCAACTTGCAACCTTTTTATCTGCAAACATAAGGAATTCAAAGGAGTTCTAAGAAGCTACAGAAGCTGATACTCTACGAATGCATCATGCACACATCTGAATAAATATGATAGCATTCTCCAGTTTTCACACAGCTAGCTCTGCCCCCTGCATTAAGATAATGAATCATCGTGATTCACAAATATGAATGGTTGGTACTGTAAACATATGGGAACAAATTTGTGATCATATATGTATCAAAAGGTTAAGCTTGAATTCTAGTCACTGTTACAATCTCTCTCGAACATTACTTTGTTATTAATCCTTTTAATTCTAACCAGTGAAAAAATATATTTGCTACAAAATTAGAACTAATGAACACATTGACTTAAACCAGGTTTGTGTGAGAAAGAGATGCATTCAGGTTGTTGATAAGGAATTAAGAACCACTGTAATCAAACAGACCGATTAGGTAAACTATATTAACTCAGCATCATTTGGCTCTCTTCCCAGGCGAACACTTGTTAGCATCTCTCGAATTATCAACAAAAGGAGCCTGATTCAACTTTTTCCTGTACAACAACATGTTAGCACCACTGCAATCATATAGAAAACAACTAAGCACAGCAGTGAAACGAAATCAAGAAGCAACCTCTTGGATTTTTTTCGCTTCCTCGTTACTGCTAATTTTCAGCGTAAGAGCTTGTGTTTTCTGAAGAAGCAACTCAAACTAATACTGCAATAAAAAAAATAAGGTCAACACTTAGTTGGAGCACCTGAAAATTGCAAGATCTGGACTGGCCCTCGAAGTCAGTTTCCGGATTCACAAAATCCGTTGGGTAGACCAGATTGTGTGCCTGCAATGCAAATGGCTCACCAAGTACCACATATTGGATGTTACATAAGGGCTGAATATTTAATGGAACAGTCATTACTTAGCAATTGAATTGAACTATTTGCAAGACTTCTGTTCTGATCTCCACTAACCGACAACCAACCTTTCAAATAACAACTCCTAACATAACAAAAATAGCATATACTGATACTCCTATAAGATGGTGCTAAAATAATTTGAAGCTCCACCTCCACAAATGTCTGCATGAAATTGTTAAGCAGAGTTAACAATCTTTAAATAGTTACGCCGGCTCCACAAGCAAATTCACATCTAGCAGACAATTAGGTACACAACAAGGCCCAAAATACACTTTCTTTAACAGCACTAATGATTGCATGATTCTCAATGGGTTTAGTCAAATAAGTTACATATACGAAAGTAATATGCTGAGCCAGTATCTTTGCATAAAAAAGCAAATAACCCATAAATGACAATCAAGAAAAAGTAGATAGCTCAATCATCTGAAAGGAAGCCTCAACCAGCAACTTTATGTCATGGACGAAATAGAAAAGCTACATGACGTACTGATATGGTTTATGATGTTTCAAATTTTCAAGAAGAAATTATACAATCGCACTATATTATTTATCTGTTCCGAAAGTAGAAATACCATATGTCCATTAAGTATAGTATTTCTGTCATGAACATCTTATAAGGAAAAGCCACAATTACCGAGTCATTCATGGAATCGGTGTTTCTCTACCAGAACATAAGCTTATAGGTATACCCAATGTTATTAGTCTCTATTTTTACAACATAGTTTGCATGCCTTGGCTAATTGGCTAGCTGAGACATTCCATGGCATCCTAATTACCAAGTCTCCAGAGCACATTAACGAATTGGAACCTGTGGCAGCAATGATGCATGCAAATCTTCCAACAGAGTTGTTGAGGAGCACTTCATACTTACATCTCCATTTGAATACATCCCTAAAGTGCAGCACTGGAGCAGTGCAAGCATGTATCCAAAGAATGCGGCAGCAAGTAGTAGTGCAGCTCCTATGGGCATGGGAGATTAATGTAATCAGTAATATTATAGAGTGGAGAGTTTAAAAAAGTTTAAGTTATAAGGTTCAACCATGTTTTTAAGATCCAACAATAATTGCAGAGAATGGAGTTATCGAATCTCAGCATAAAAACACCAACCCATAATGAACCCCTCTTTATACAGTCATACAGATATAACCACCGCATCTAATTCAGATATAACTGATTAGCCCAACCTTAAGCTATCAGTAAAAACCAAGTAAATTAAAAATGTCAAAAGGAACAAAAATATAGGACTCCATGCTCCATTCAGCTTTAAAAAACAATTATTTTGTCCCAACCCAAATTTTAATTAAACAATTAGCAAGCAAATGCTAGCTAGCACATATAAGTTTCACAAAGGAAGCATTATGACCGAGTTCTTTGCAGAATATAGAATGCCTTTGAGTGATCCTACATTGGCCGACCCCCTGATCCCAAATCACCTCCTCTAAGGTGTCGTATGGAGGCCCTGAAAGAATTCAACACTCATAAGTATGAAACGTTAATCAGAAGCAAACCAGTTGTTCATTCAGTTCATCCTGTCCCTTACCTCATGCCCAGGCCTCAGAAGCACAAACATCACACATGATCGTGTATGCCGGAGAAGAATTGGCATCGACTGACGTACCTATGACTGAGGAGCCACCGTCACCACTGGGATTGTGCAGGCGCACCCAATCATCCATTATCTCCTTCCACTTCCTTCAAGTTGTAAGCAGCAACAAGTCCCGCAAAACAAAAGATAATTAGGCAGCATAATCGAAGCAGAAAATCATCTGTTTTAGCAATAGTGTTCTTGTCCATGTTCACCTAATGAGATGCTTCACCAGTCACCTGACTTCAGCAGAGGGGTGCTTGCGCAGGCCATTCACATGTCGGCCAATGGGTCAGTCTCCTGCACCAACATGAACGCAAACTCAATTCATGGCAGCCGATCAGCTCAAGCAAACAAGCCAAATAAAAGAAGTGACGAAACAGAATGGGAAAACGAAGAAGATTGACCTGCAGCATCTTGTAGGTGACGTCCATCTTCCGGGTTCTGCAGCAAGCGCACAAGCTCGTCCTCAGGCTGGACAAAACACCACAAGTGCGCGCAGTTTGTGAAACTGCACATTTGGCGGCGCCGGCGGGAGAAGAAGCGGCGGCGGAGGTGCCCGTCGGAGGAGTGGGCCGCGCAGAGACGCACGCGTTGGATCCGAGCGGGCTCGCCATGAAGTCGCACCAATCATCGTCGAAGGTCACGAAGGTGTGCGGTCGGGGATCGGAGAGGGGCGGGTGCGGCGCGACGGGTGGATGTGCGAAGGTGAAGGCGCCGAAATCGAAGTCCTCGTCGAGGAAGGGCGCGTGGAGGAAGCTGTTGCCCGCGCTTGGGGAGGGTCGACGCCTGCCCGTGGGGAGCCGCCGCATCGCCTCCTGCTCCGCGCGGGAGCACGCCCGGCCCGCCTGACGCTGCTCGTCCGCCACGCCGCTTGCCCACTTGTGCCTGTGCCTGGAAGCCGTCGCCACCGCTCGGATCCACGCGGGGCCGCGTACGACCAGGTCCGCGCCGCCGGCTAGGGTTTCGGGTGGTGGTCGGAGAGGAGCACGGGGAAGGGAAGAATGGGGAGGAGAAAAACGGAAGGGGACAGTCTGCAAAGGGTAAGCAGCAGGGAAGGAGGGAGTGGGCGGTGACGGGGTGGGCGGCGCGGCGCAGCGCCCGGCAGGAGGGGGGAGCGGCCGAGAAGTGCGGCGGAGAAACTCGATGAGGACGAAGAGAGAGAGAGGGGGGATCAGGATAAGACGCACGGGGGCGGCGGAGCGGTGGGGGGACTTCTATGCAAAAGCGCAGGCGGGCCGTGTTCTGCAAAACGGCCATGAAATCGGATTTTCGTGTTCTTGGTAGAGAAAAATTTTGAAACGCGGGGGGTTTTACGAAAAAACAATGGCCGCGGTTCCTGTAGCGGAAGGACCTTCTGGACACGAAACCGAATTACGCACAAAATTAAGGGCTTTTTTGCAAATTCTGAAGGTTCTGGACCGCCGGATCTGCGCGATCGGACGGCCACGAAATAGGGGCGACGTAGCATGGGTGAGGATGCGCGGCAGAGGCCACCGGTTAATAGGTTTAGATGTGATCGCGTGGGTGAGCGTGCAAGACACAAGAAAGTGCTTTTGCGTTAGCCGTGCGGGCAACCGAACAGCATCACAAGCTGACGTGCATGCACAAATACACCAACCAATCACGCAGCTCTTGCTCCTGGCCAACCTGGCCAGTGCGAGCCTGCATGGAGCATGCGAGACAGGATGCCTCCGACCGTGAAGAGCTAGTGCTGCCTGTGCTAAGAAAATGAAGAGCGGCAGACCTACTTGCACTGGTGTTATCTTCGTAGAAAATTATTTTCCGGCACTGACCCACTGCATGCAAAGATTGAGAGCCAACCCATGCACAGAGTTAGTCCCGTTCTTTTTTTTATTGTCACGTGGGCCCGCAGCAGTGCCCAATTCCTTGTATAGAATTGGGTAAGATTCTATATCAATGTACTATAAAATTGTACTAGGAAAAGTCCGCAGGCCTCAGTTGGGCTGTTGGCCATGGATCGTAGTGGGCTGGTAAAACGTGGGTGAGTGAGTTGTGGGCTTCCATTCGGTCGGTTTGGTTGGGAAAATTTTTTAATTTATTTTTTCTATTTTGCGAAAATATACGTCCGTCTGAGAATTTACCAAAACTAGACTACAACCGTCGTAGGGCACGACGGTTGCAGAGCCAGCCGCCGTGCGCTATGGCGGTTGCAGCCATAGCGGCACTAACTGCCGTAGCACACGACGGTTTGGCTAACCGCCGTGTGTTACGGCGTTTGATTGTGGCGGTTGGCGTTTGGCATTTGGTTGTGGCGGTGCAGGAGGCGATGCGGCCACCGTTGGCCGCGGCGGTTGACCAGCCCAACCGCCGTGGCGGACGGCGGTTGATTTTTTTAATTTAGATGATCAAACACACAACTTTGCAATGACATGTACGACGCTTCTACTACCCTAATCATGCGCCTCACCTAGTCCTAACATGCCTTAGGGAATTTAGAATTTTGATTACAACATTCCTAATTAATCTAGTTCTACGAGAACTGCCCGGAGAGCATAGAGCCATCGGAGTGCTGCGACGGCATGTAGTAGTACCCAGCTGGTGGGTGGAGGTGAAGGTGGAGGGGACCAATCTTTCGGGGGAGCTGATCTTCTTGTGGCATTCACAAGTGCAGGTCGAACATTTGCAGGATCGGTCATCGCCTGCACTAGATGATGGATCTGGAGAAGCCAGTGCCTCCGACAGCCGCCGCTTCAGGTTTGCCGGTCAACCGCCATGGGGGACGGCGGCTAGGATTACCGCCATCAGTCCCCGGGGCGGCTGTCCCAACCACCGTAGCGCACGACAGTTGGCTCTGCAACCGTCGTGCCCTACGGCGGCCGCCATGACCGACGGCGATTGTAGTCTAGTTTTTGTAAATTCTCAAACGGTCGTATAGGGAAAAAAATAAATTAAAAAAATTCTTTGGTTGGTGGTCCTTATTACTTACTTTCTTATTCTAATTGGGCCGAGATAGCATCGCCGAGCATGTTGTATTTTGGCATTGCTTTTTTTGTGTATAATATAAATCGAGGAATACGTTCATGTGCATCAAACATGTACAAGACCTGTAGTTTTTTTTACAAATACCACTTATATTATATTAAAGCAGCATTTTTAAAAGAAGACCCTTTAGGAAAGGGTCAATTACATCAAGGTCCCTCACACAAAACCAAAATCGCCATCGGAGATCAGATCGCTGGCGATCGTCTGCAGCAGCGTCACAGACGCTTGGAACCTAAGGTGCGGAGGGGCCTCGCATAGCGTAGGCTTGAGGAGCTTGAAGACGGCATCAAGAAGAAGCAACGCCGGCGAGCCGATGATGATGTTGTAGATGTCGCCGACGGGTAAATGTCCACCGTCTTCAAAGCCTGTGGATGGCGTACTTGTCAGTATTTTAGACACCGAGCCTACGACGGGGTACCCGAAGTAGTAGATTGTGCGGTGGGGCTCGCCGAGATCAGGAACACGATGGTGAGACACGGAGCACACAATTAGACAGGTTCGGGCCGCAATGTGCGTAATACCCTACGTCCTGTATGCTGTGTGGCTCTGTATTGATTACGTATCTTTTGAGAGGGGTCCCTGCCTCGCCTTATATACCACGGGAGGCAGGGTTACAAGTCGGATTGGTACAAGGGTACTATTCGAGTAGGACCCGGAGTAGCCTATACAGGGTATGGAAAGCTATCCTAGTCTTAGTACAAGTCCTTGTCCGTCTTGTCTTGCCTTGTGGTCCACGGTACCAGCATCGTGGCCCACTAGTCGAGTAGTCCAGGTGTACAGAAACTTATCTTCCGGGTATGGCCCACAATGTGTTGGTGGGCCCAGGGATGCCAGGTCGACAAGCCTCCGAGTACTTTGTAGTCAAGTGTGATGCTCCAAGTAGTCTTGAAGGTCTCCACGAGTAGTTCCTAAGCGTCCCCGAGTTCTACAAGCTTCAATCTTCAATAATACTTGAATCATCACGAGGCTGGAAGGTACTCCATCTAACTCCATGAGTAGTCTTGAAGTCTTCTCGAGTTGTTCCCAAGCGTCCCCGAGTACTTCCCTTGAAGGTCTTCAATAATACCCGCTTCGTTCTTGAAATCTTTGCATCAAAGATCCATATGGAAATGCGATTACTAAAATCGCATTCCATATGGAATGTAGCCCCCGAGCCTTAGGTCGAATCCAGGATTCAAGCTGAGGGTCAATCTTGAACTCTTTGATCTTGCTCCGAAAAATCTGCAGAAAATCCGAAGAAATAATATAGGAATACGATTTGCAAAAATCACATCCTATATGGATGTAGCCCCCGAGCCTTAGTTTGAATTGACAATTCAAGCTGAGGGTCAATCAGTAGTCTTCGTCAAATAATCTCATAAAAATCCTGAGAAAAACTGAAGGACACGTGGCACGGAGCCCCCGAGCCTTGAGTCGAGTACTTTATCGAATTGAAGGGTCCAATCTGACTATATAAAAGTGGCTTGAATTCAGTGAACTGTAGCTGAGTGAAATCTAATTCCATCGAGTAGTCGAGCCCCCGAGATAGAGCCGAGCAGGTCTTGGATTTTAGTCCTCTGACTTAGCCAAAATTTTGCCTGTGTGAAACCCATCTATTGAATACGAAGGGTCAACAGGTCTAACCGTTAGGATTTTTGTTTTATAAATATCCAAAGGGGTATCCCTTAGGGTTTCACCACTTCCATTTGCCCTTAGATCCAGTAATCCTTAGCATCCATAGCCGCCGCAGAGTTCGAGCGCCCATACTGCCAAGAATTTGCGCCTCCACCCCCTCGTAGCCCTCGAGTCCTTGCGAAAGAAGACTCTCATGCTTGACAGGATGAAGCCAGCGCCGTCCAAGGGTCAGAAGAGGAAGTCTGGCCATGGCAAAAATCAGTTGCCGGAGCCGAAGTACAAGACGGTGGTAATCACGAAGCCCCCGAGCCAGGCTATCTCTTGGAAGAAATCCAAGATGAGTGAAGAAGATATCCAGGCTCTCGAAGCTGGTGGGTTGCTGCGTGAGAAAGCGATTGCCGGTTGGAGTTCTGTCGCCGGAGATGCATGGCCGATGGAGAAGAGCTCGGATGAGATCCCGATGTTCGGCCACTTCGTCGAGCGTGGGTTGACGTTGCCGTCATCAGATTTCTTCCGTGGCTTCCTCGACTTCTTCAAGCTGGAGCACGTCCACCTCAACCCCAATAGCATCTTCCAGATTGCAGTGTACGTGCACTTCTGCGAAGCCTTCCTTGGAATCCGCCCTCATTGGGCCTTGTTTAGGAAGATCTTCCGTTTGAAGCCGCAGCCCAACGCCAACTTCCCAGTTGTAGTCGGTGGAGCCGGTGTGCAGATGCGCCAGAAGGCGCAGGAGTTGTACTTCAAGTACGACTTGATTGACTCAAATCAAGACTGGAAGAACAAGTGGTTCTACATCGAGAACGCCCCGCCTCAGCTGCCGAAGCCGAGCATGTTCGCGCCAGTGTACGACAGGCTCTGGAAGGATGAACCAACGATGCAGGAGTGCATCCAGATCCCTGAGCTGTTGGCGAAGATTGCGCAGAAGAAGGCGCAAGGCTTGACAGCTGAAAGGGTAGCCTTCAGCTTCATGAAGCGATGGGTACAACCCTTGATGCAGCGGGAGCATCTTGGATTCGAGTACACTGGAGCTGATGATGGCTCAAGGCTGTCTCCAGAAGAGATCAACGATGATCTTGTGATGGAGCGGCTGCAGAAGATCTTCAAGAATCTTCACGGAATTCCTGCAACCGTTCAGGAGTACAGTGCTGACAACCCTCCGCGTATTGTGAGTTTCGAAGAACTAGCCCCCGAGTACTTTTTATAAGTAGTCGTGTAGCTAATATTTGTCTTGTTTTACAGGAGGATGTCTTGAAGTTTGTGTCCGACCCTCCTCCTCGTCTTGAAGATCCGCTACAAGCGCCGGAGGAAGAGGCAACAGGAGCGGAAGCCCAAGCCCCCGAGAGTAGTCGATCTGCTCAAGGGGAAGAAGAAGAAGAAGTCTTGGTGGAGGACGCCTCCTCAAGCGACGATGACGGCCTAACACTTCAACAGCGTTTTGAAGTGAAGAGCCGCTACGGGTACTCTGGGGCGCCCATCCCCAGTGGCCTCACCGCAGGATCCTCAAAAAGACCGGCATCATCTCTTGCAGATGATGTGACTCTGCCGCCGCGGAAGAAGAGGACCACGGTGGGGAAGCGGGCCGTAAAGAAGATGACAGGCCTCCCCTCCATTACAGTAAGTGTTGGAGAACCTTTAAGTAGTCGATATCGTATTGAGTACTTGTTCTCTGCTGTAATGTCTTGATTTTTGACTTGCGCAGGTTGTCGAGAGTGCAGCCAATGTACTCTCGAGTAGCCCCCCAAGAATAACAGAACCCGAGGTGGTTCTAGTGTCAGCCGTGGAGACGGTGGCGCACGAGCAATAAGAAATCGCGGTACCAGGAAGTGTGCCGCTGGTGGAGAATGTGCCAGAGGTGCCGGCGGCGCCTTCTTTCTTCGACATGCTAGGGCCAAAAGTCTTGGTGCCTTGAGCTGCTCTGTAAGTACCCAAGTACTCGAGTACTTATTTATATTATGTAGTCTGATTTTGCTGACCAACTTGTTGATGCAGAAAATCCACTGATGTGAAGTGGGGCGCTTCTGGAAGTGGCGCTGCTGGAGGAGACCAAACTCCTCAAGAGCAACAAGAAGATGTACTTCCAAAGCGCCAAGAAGTACCCGCAGAAGCTGAAGCTGCCCAAGCATTGCGCATCCTCTGGAGCGATGTGGTCAAAGCAGCAGTGGAGGCAACTTCCAGGCCCAGGGCTCAACAACTCGAAGATATTGAAGCCGTGGTAAATGAGGGCCTGGAGGTTGATCCAGAAGTCGTGCTGCGCCACGAAGAAGTCCCAGCTGCTGAAGCCCCCGTGCATCGTATTGATGCACAACTGGCGCTGGAGGACAACCCAGAGAATCGCATAGTGCCGCATGAGCCACTCATTGAAGACCCGGCTCCTCTGCGTAGCGCTGCGAAGTACTCTGCAGCAAGTACAAGTACTCAGTCCATGGCCGAAAACTTGATGCCGTACGATGACTCATGCCTGGATGAGGACAACTTGCACGCGCATGCTGAGATGTTCCGCGGCGTAGAGAAACTCCTCGCGGTAAGTTGTAGTCTCTTGTAGAGTAGTTGTAGTCAAAGATAACTTGTCTCTGACTTTTTCGCTCTTGCAGGAAGTAGTCAAGCAGTCGAAACGCAAGACTCGCCTGCTTGACCATCACGCGGCTGACATTGAAGAAGTCATGCGGCTCAGAGAAGAACTTAAACAGCAGAAAGCTTTGTCTCTGAAGCTGCAAGAGAAGCTTGATGCCAACACCGCCGAGTACCACAACGAGATCCAGAAGCTGACGGCTAAGAAGGATGACGTTGTTGGTAAAAACAAGTCGCTGCGCCTGAAGAATAAAGCTAATCTCCCTTTCTGAAATCATCGTTGAGTACTTTTGTCCTTGCACACTGCATCTGATAAGTAGCCTTGATCCCCTGCAGAACTGACTGAAGAGGTGGACAAGTTCAAGAACAAGGCGCTGGACTGGCAGCTGGCCTTTAACCGCGAAGAATCAGCTCACATGGACCTTAATGAGGACTATAAGGTGCGGTGCTTCGAACTTGAGCGTGAAATAGAGATCCGCCTAGCGGGCTGGAATGATTTGTGGACTTGCATGCAGTCGCTCAAGACCAAAATCGAAGAAGCCGAAGGCCTGCGCTCAGAGTTGAAGGCCTTGACAGAAGCAGCCGAGCCAGTGGCGAATCTTTTCGAGCCTAGAGTCACTGGAGTTCAGCCTCGACCACTTGTGGAGAGGTTGAAGGACACGCAGAAGAAGATTCTGGAGTATGCCCAAAGGCTGGCCTGCTCGATCCCGAATCAAGTCTTGAGCTTCATCAAGTCCTTCTATGCCGAGGCAGACCTCACAGTCATCATGAACGGCAGATCTGCAGATTGCACCGACGACCGGCTCAACGAGTTGATGCAACAGACTTCTCCAATCGCGGAAGCAGTCTCCAAGTTCATCGATCTCCGTTAGATGTACCTGTAGAGTAGAAACACTAGGGAAAAACAAGTGTAATCCCGAACAAGTGTTTATGTAATATAATTGAAAACTTGAGTAAGTCAATTATCTGGATCCCTTGTATGCTTGTGTGTTGGCCAAATACTCGATTTGGTATTGAGTGTGTGGCTGCAAAAAGAGATACAATATACGAGTAGAAATACTCAAGTATAAATATGTTCCGAAGAACGTTAGCTAGATCATGACGAGTTGAACACCTTAGCTGTAACAGCGTAAAAGAAGGCTTTGTCATGAAATAGGCTAAGAGTAGTAACAAGTCGATGTAGAGTAGCGACTTGAACTAAACACATTGTACAAAGTTTACAATGTCTTAAGTACGTCTGAGGCTAACTAGCCTAGTGAGAGAGTACTCGAAAAGAACTTATTCATAACGAGTTGAACACCTTAGCTGTAGCAGCGTAAAAGAAGGCTTTGTTATGAATAAGTAAAGGACAGTAAAAAGTCGGTATAGAGTAGCAACTTTATTACCGAATACATTGTACAGTGTTTACAATGTCTTAAGTACCTCTGAGGCTATGAGCCTAGTGAGAGAGTACTCGCAAGGATGTTCCAAAGAACGAGTAAGACCGTAGGGGACAGTGTGATGAACTCATACTTGCTATAGCAGTAACTTGTATGAGAGTTCCACTGAGACCCTACCAGAAGGGTGTTACTCTAGGCCGAAGCCTCTTATTGAAAAATAGGAACATGGACAGCATATGCCACTTATTGCCCTATATGATACAGGATCGTCTGGAGAGAGTTATCATGACTCCTTACGAGGTCGCAGAATGAGACTGCCTGGAGAGGGTTGATGAAGCCCCCTGCGGGTGCTCGCAGCTGAAAGCCACGAGAAGATACAGCCGAAACTGTCTGGAGAGGATTATCTTGATCCCTATGAGTGGTGACAACCGTAGCTGTCTGTTGAGTGGTTGCAACCGAAGCTGTCTGGAAAGGGTTGATGATACCCAATACGAGTTGTTTTACAGCCGTAGCTGTCTGGAGAGGGTTGCTGAGACCCCCTATGGGTAGAAACGACAAAGCTGGTCGATGTTCCAAGAGTTGTCGACTTCCTCGCCTTCTAGAGTTTGAAGACGATATGAGCCTGGGCCAGTAACCTTTGCAACAGAGAAAGGCCCTTCCCATGGCGAGTTGAGTTTGTGTAGTCCTGCCGTATTTTGGATGCGACGGAGGACTAAGTCACCAACGTTGAAGGAGCGTTCCTTAACGTTGCGGTCATGATAGCGGCGAATCCTCTCAAGGTATCGAGCGGATTGAACAAGTGCGTTGCAGTGAGCTTCCTCGAGACTGTCGACATCTGTCTGTCTTGTTTCTTCAGCTACGCCTTCTTCGTACTGATCAACCGTCGGAGAACACCACATGACATCAGCAGGCAAAACGGCTTCAGAGCCGTAGACCAGGAAGTAAGGTGACTGCCCTGTGGGGGTAGTAGGCTGAGTGCGTAGCCCCCAGAGTGCATTGGGTAGTTCCTTGATCCACTTGCCGCCCTTGGTATTTGCAGCATCATACAGTCGCTTCTTGAGAGCATCGAGTATCATCCCGTTGGCGCGTTCCACTTGGCCGTTGGCACGTGGGTGAGCAACGGAGACGTACCGGACGTCGATTCCATTGTTCTCGCATCACTCCTAGAACTGGTGATTGTTGAAATTCGAAACCAGGTCTGTGATGATGCGGTTAGGGAAACCATAGCGATGTACAATTTCATCCAAGAAGTCGAGGACACGATCAGCCTTGGGACAGGTGACAGGCTTGACCTCAATCCACTTGGTAAACTTGTCGATAGCCACCAGAACTCTGTTGAATCCCCCTAGCGCATTTGGGAGAGGACCAATCATATCCAGCCCCCAGCAAGCGAAAGGCCAAGTTGGTGGAATCGTGATGAGCTTGTAGGCAGGAACGTGTTGTTGCTTGGCGAAGAATTGGCATCCTTGGCACTTTTTGACTAATTCCTCTGCATCAGCAAGAGCTGTAGGCCAGTAGAAAGCACGTCTGAACACTTTTCCCACCAAGGTGCGGGAAGAAGCGTGATTGCCACAGATTCCTTTGTGTGTCTCCTCCAAGATTTCCTTGCCTTCTTCGCGAGAAACGCACTTCATGAGTATATCAGAGCTTGCGCCTCGCTTGTAGAGTTGATCTCCGACTAGAGCATAAGCCTTGACGCGACGTGAGATGCGCTCGGCTTCTGACTTGTCTTCTGGAATCAACTGATGTTTAATGTAGTCGATGAAGGGAGTTCTCCAATCCACATCAATCATAAGCACTTCACAATCAAGTTGAACTGAAGTAGTCGTGGGTGCAGATGATTGCTCCGGAATTGATGGTTTGCGGAGTTCATGAACGAAGATTCCAGTTGGCACTTGAGCTCGTGTAGATCCCAGCTTCGACAAGACATCCGCAACAACATTGTTGTCGCGGACCACATGATGGAACTCGAGACCATGGAATTTGTTCTCAAGTTTGCGTACTTCCTGATAGTACGCGTCCATATTCTCAGCATTACGATCCCAAGAATCGTTGACTTGATTGATGACCACCAAAGAATCACCATAGACAAGTAGTCGTATAATGCCAAGAGAAACTGCAAGGTGAAGACCATGCAGTAGAGCTTCATATTCAGCTTCATTGTTTGAGACCTTCCAGAAGATATGCAAAACATATTTGAGTTGCTCGCCCTTGGGAGAAATCAGAAGTACCCCGGCACCAGTGCCTTCCAACTTGAGGGAACCGTCAAAGTACATGACCCAATGTTCTGGACGCTCAATTGGAGTTGGGACTTGATTTTCCCGCCACTCAGCCATGAAATCAACCAAGGCTTGAGACTTGATAGCAGTGCGAGATTTGAACTCGAGCGATAGAGCGCCAAGCTCTACAGCCCACTTAGAAATTCTTCCTGTGGAATCTCGGTTGTGCAATATCTCGCCAAGCGGGTAGCTAGTGACCACAGAAATCTTGTACTCGTCGAAGTAGTGGCAGAGCTTCCGTGAAGTAATCCGAACCGCATAGAGTAGCTTCTGTACCGGAGGGTATCGAGCCTTGGACTCTGAGAGTACTTCACTGACGAAATAGACAGGCCTCTGGACAGGATAGCCATGGCCTTCTTCCTGCCGCTCAACGACAATAGCAGTACTGACGACATTAGTAGTCGCAGCAATGTAGAGCAAGAGCTCTTCATTAGGCAGAGGAGCGGTGAGGACTGGAGGCTTGGATAAGAACTCCTTGAGCTGAGAAAGAGCTTGATCAGCTTTAGTTGTCCACGTAAACTTCTCTTGCCGCTTGAGTAGCTTGAAGAAAGGTAGACCCCGTTCTCCAAGTCGTGAGATGAAGCGATTAAGTGACGCTATGCAACCAGTAAGCTTCTGGACATCCTTGATAGTAGTCGGAGCTTGCATGTTGGAGATGGCAGTAATCTTCTCGGGGTTTGCTTCAATGCCACGATGGCTGATGATGAACCCGAGTAGTTTTCCAGATGATACGCCAAAGACGCATTTGTTTGGGTTGAGCTTCCATTGGTACTCGCGTAGCGAAGCGAAAGTTTCCCCAAGATCCGTGATAAGCATGTCTGGATCCCTAGTCTTGACAACGACATCATCCACGTATGCTTCCACGTTCTTGTGAAGCTGCTTCTTGAAGCACGCTTGGATAGCCCTTTGATATGTAGCACTAGCATTTTTCAACCCGAAGGACATTGTTGTGTAACAATAAGAACCAAACAGGGTGATAAACGCAGTCTTCTCTTGATCAGATTCCTTGCAATTTAATGATAGCCGGAGTAGCAATCCAGGAAACAGATTAGAGCACAGCCCGCCGTAGAGTCAATGACTTGATCAATCCGCAGCAACCCGAAAGGATCCTTGGGGCAATGCTTGTTGAGATCAGTGTAGTCGACACGCATCCTCCAATCGTTAGAGTTTTTTTTTCTGACAAGCACAGGGTCAGCAAGCCATTGCGGATGAAAGACTTCTTGGATGAAGCCAGCCGCGAGTAGTTTAGCGAGCTCTTTCTTGATAGCAGCCCTGCGGTCATTAGCAAAGTGACGAAGGTGTTGTCTCTTGGGGGTAGCATTAGGATCGACGTTGAGTGAGTGCTCGATCAACCTCCTGGGCACACCTGGCATGTCAGATGGTTTCCATGCAAAGATATCACGGTTAGCCCGAAGGAAGTTGACGAGCGCGTCTTCCTATTTAGGATCAAGCTGTGCACTGATCATGGTCGTCTTGCTACTGTCACCAGTACCGAGGTCAATAGCTTTGAGCAGGACATCACCAGATGGTGCAGGCTTGTTGTTGTTGTCAGTCTTCTCAGGAACCTCCAGCTCGCTCGGAGCAAGCTTTTTAGCTGCAGTGAAGACTTTCATCATTGCATTGGGTACTTGAGTAGTCGAGGCAAGTTCTACGACTTCTGTATCGCAGTCGTAGGAACGCTTCAGATCCCCTTGCAATGAAAGAACTCCTTTGGGGCTCGGCATCTTAAGAACCAAGTACACATAGTGCGGGATAGCCATGAACTTAGCGAGACCAGGCCTGTCGAGGATAGCATGGTAAGAAGTCTCGAAGTCAGCAACCTCAAACTTGATGTACTCGGTGCGATAGTGATCCTTGGTCCCAAAAGTTACGGGTAGTATAACTGAACCCAAAGGAACTGCTACGTTGCCTGGGATGATACCATAGAACGGTGAGTTGGTCTTGGTAAGCATATTGGTGATATCCAGGCCCATCTTCTTCAAAGTTTTGGCAAACAGGACATTGAGACCGCTGCCACCATCAATGAGAACCTTGGTAAGCCTGGAGCCTGCCACCACTGGATCCAGAACGAGAGGATATCGTCCTGGCTCAGAGAAACTAGTCCATTGATCCGCCCTTGAGAATTTAATGGGGGTTTCGGACCACTTTGAGAAAAGTGGGAGCTGCTGGTTGGATGGACATAATCTCCCTGAGTGCTAGCTTCTGCATGCGCTTGGTTGGAATTCCACCGAATATGACATTGATAGTGTTGGAGGGGTTCTGAACCCAGTGTCTTTGTCTGTGTTAGCCTTCTTCCCCTTGTGTTTGCGGAATCGCGGGTTTGGGTGTGTTGGGTCGGGTGTGTTCTTCAACGCACATCGAAGTTGGTAACACTGCTCTGTAGTATGATCACCCTCTGGGTGCCATGGGCATTTCTGCTTGGTCAATGTTGCCCAGTGAGGATCATCTTCAGGCTTGGCGGTAGTTTCCATGGCTGCAACAGTGTTCTCGGGCTTGCGCTTACGATTGGGATTGCTCGAGTAGTTATTCCTCTGGCGGTTGCCCTGCTGTTGCTTGCCACTGTTGCTTCCTCCAGCATTGTTGTTGTTGTTGTTGCTCTGGTTGTTGCGAAGATGCTTGAACCGATTCCGAGCCTTGTCTTCCTCGTCCGCCCAGTGAGTGATCATCTCCTTGAGCTTGGTGATGTTGGCTGGGCGAGCGCGACCGAAGTCTTGGAAGAGCCTATCGTCATAAAAACCATCTTGAAAGGTATCTATGACTTCTTTCTCGGTGACATCAACAACAGTAGCCCTTTTCTCAAAGAAGCGGCGCATGTACTCGCGAAGAGTCTCGCCTTGTTTTTGCTTGATCAGGGCAAGGTCCATCCTGGTACCATGACGGCCCAAAGAACCCGCGAAGTCGCTAGTGAAGCGATGCTTGAGTTGACCCCAGTTGTCGATGGAGCCACGTTTGAGAGACTCAAACCATGTGAGAGGCTCTTGCTCTAGGACAAAAGGGAAATAGATACACTCGGTATCATCATTGCCCCCGGCATTGGAGATGGACAGAGCGTAACAGCGCAACCACTGCCTTGGATCTTGCTTGCCATCATACTTGGAGATGCCGTAAGGCTTGAATTTCTCCGGAAGAAACAGAACTTGAAGTCGAGCAGAGAAAGCAAGAAAAGAATCAGAGTCATTATCCTTTTGCTTCTCACGCTCAGTGCGTCTGGCATTGATAGTTGTACGAGCGTCGTAGCGAGAGTCTCCCGACTTGCTGTTGACACTGCCATCATCGCCTTTGCCCTTGTTGCTAGCTTCCGGACGTGTGCGATTAGGAGTGGGAGTAGTACGATGAGCACCCCCACTACTGCCATGATGACTAAGAGCACTGGTATTCTGACGTAGCATAGTGTAGGCTAGTTCAGCCAGCTTCGCGACTTCAGCAGCCGCCCTGTCACGAGGCATATAGCGACCGAGTAGATTGATCGCGTTGATAGCTTCCTCTGGAGTACGATATTCACGAGTAGCTACCGCATCCAGAGCCTCTTGAAGATTACGGGTAGGTAGAGCTTCCTTGAGTTCCCGACGAAGGGTTGCACGATCAGCATTGCGTTGGCGACGTGCAGTCTTGGCCTCCGCGGTTTCATCAGCAGGAGCATTGGCAGAGAGTTCATCGTCAGATACATCATCCGGATAGCGATAATTGGCACGATGCCCTTGCGGAGTAGTTGCATCGACGACGGACACTTCTCGATGCGATGAATAAGTATCCGTACTCTGAATGAGCTCAGTATCGGTGTCATAATCAACAAGCTTGACGCCTTCCTGGAAAGGTAAGTTGTCGAGACAAGTCATAAAGCGCTCCTGATCATCCAGGGTGAGATCAGCAGGCACATGCTCAGGCCAGTAGACGAATCTACCCTCAGGTGTCGATGTGATCACCAGTCCTTGAGCAGGGCCAGACAGTTGTTGTACTTCAGCAGAATCCGAACCGTAGTCAAACTCGAACTCAGAGGAATCCGAAGAGTAGTCGAAGTTGTTGTCCGAATCCGAAGAGTACTCGAGCACAATCTTCGGGCTAGGGCACATGAGGCGCTTCGATGCGGCTTGGTAAGCAGCACTGATATGGCGATGACCAAAGAGAGGTGGTGCTGGAATGTCATCCAAGCTGAGCGCAACCTGTGAAGCTGAAGAAAGCAACTCAGGCTGGATAGGAGGCGAAGTCGAGTTGTACTCGGACTCCGACTCGAGTTCTCTGAGCGGGTCAGAGATCGAAATTTTGCCAAAATTTTCGACGAGTTTCTCCATCGAAGCTTGCGTAAGCGTCGAGGACTTGAGTTTTGACTCCGGAGTTGGCGCTAAGAAACGCAGGAACGATTCGGCGCCGTCAGCAACGCAAACCCAGGAGCCGGAAACGAAGGTGTCGCCTTGCTGAAAAGCGACGATCGGCTTGATGGTGACGAGAGCCATCGAGTTCGCCAGTGGATCAACGACGAGATCCCCTACCTGGCACGCCAACTGTCAGTGTTTTAGACACCGAGCCTACGACGGGGTACCCGAAGTAGTAGATTGTGCGATGGGGCTCGCCGAGATCAGAAACATGATGGTGAGACACGGGGCACACAATTAGAAAGGTTCGGACCGCAATGTGCGTAATACCCTACGTCCTGTATGCTGCGTGGCTCTGTATTGATTGCGTATCTTTTGAGAGGGGTCCCTGCCTCGCCTTATATACCACGGGAGGCAGGGTTACAAGTCGGATTGGTACAAGGGTACTATTCGAGTAGGACCCGGAGTAGCCTATACAGGGTATGGAAAGCTATCCTAGTCTTAGTACAAGTCCTTGTCCGTCTTGTCTTGCCTTGTGGTCCACGGTAACAGCACCGTGGCCCACTAGTCGAGTAGTCCAGGTGTATAGGAACTCATCTTCCGGGTATGGCCCACAATGTGTTGGTGGGCAATAGTTTTCTGAGTTTGTTTTCAGAACATACCATTCCATATATGGTTCCAACATTCCATATACCCTTTGGATGGAATGCAACATTTTTGCTAAGATATGATATGATACACAAGTTTTCACAGAGCAACGCAGGCTGCGCAACTAAGAACAGTTTTTACATTCCTACAGTTTTACTGACAGAGCAATGGGCACAGCCGGATTCTGTTACTGAGATAATGCACAGCAATCTGCTTGTCAGTTCACTTTGCTTTGCATGATGCACAGCAGGAGTTGGTATCTCTCCGCTGTTCGGCTGTCCCTGAGACTTCAAGATTTTTTTTAGTTACAAAAACCGTGCAGCTACAATTAGTGGAAATTGATATTTCTAACAAGGCAACAACAAGATCAGGAAGAGACTCGTATAAAACTTCAATAAAGGTAAAAATTGCAAGAAAACGGAGGCATGGCTGAGATGTCAACGCCAAAAGACAGCATAAGGTATAGACTGTTGCAGTAAGCAAGCCAGCAAAGATGGAACCATGTTGCGATGACCTTTAACCAACCCAAGTGAACCATGTTGCGATGACCTTAACCAAAGTGCAAGCAACCATGATAAAGTTGTCTAAGCATTACGATCCACAGATGACCCAGAACACTCGAATTGGGGGGAAGGGGGTTTCGACCACAGCAAAAAAAAAGTCTAATTCGTCAGCTCCATGATGGCAGTGACAATGTCACCCTCAGCAGCCTTGAGAGCCTTGACAGCCCTGGGCCTTGAGACGGTTGCCTGGGTCATCACCAGCTCAATGTCCTTGGGCTCGACACCAGTCTCGTCGAGATCCTCCTCGTCGTCCTCCTGGTCAATGCCAGACGTCTCAGGCTTGGAGATCATCTGGCTCAAGTCAGGGGCCTTGAACTGCTCTGCAGCCTGGCTCTGCAGCTGGGAGCTTAGGTCCTCAATCTTGGCCTCGCCGAAGATGACATAAGTGTCTGAGTTCGGGCTCTTGAACACATCTGGCTTGGAGATGACAAACAGTATCTGCAAAAGCAGCTGTGTTAGCCAAACAACCACAAATATTAGTCAACTGGCGTGACTGGATGCAGTGAACTCACGTTCTTGCTTTTCTTCACAGTGACACGGCTGACACCAGTGATGGGCTTCATGCCAAGCTTTAGCATGGCCTTGCGGCTCTTCTTCTCGCTCCTGCTTTGCTTTGATTTGCCACTGGCATCACCTTCTTGCCCTAAAACAGAATGGAACCAATACTTGTCAGGTCACAGGTCTTGTGATTGTACCACAAACAGAACAGAAAACAGAACAGTCAGCAGCTTCCGAGTTAAAGGGTGCGGCTGCACAGGGGCAACAGGAAAAACAAAACCCAAAGTTTATATAATTTATTTTGCCGACACAGGCTTGTGAAGTGAGAGTACCCAGCAATGCAGTTTACTTGACTTTTATATTCATGGTATCCAATTATGAACACCTGGCATGCAGTTTATCTTTTAAGGATATGGTTGGCAGGTAGTGTTGATACAGATATCAGGGCAAACATAATCGGTAACAACAAAAACATTAATTAGATAAACGAATTCACTGCAAGTTAAACATAAGCACATAATGCCAATAACCGGCAATGCAAACGTGCATCACAAGTGGGGAAACTCAGTTCACAGTTAACTCAATTTATTATTCAACACTCTAAATAAGCATAGTAACGTAAGCATAACCCACACATCCTACTCCAGCCTTTCAAAGTTTACAAAAAACAATAACCAACAACCTTAAACAATGTACACGTGCACCAGAAATAGGGAGAGTCAGTTCACGATCAACTCCAACTAACACTTGGTTAACAGATAGTTGATACAGATGCTAGGGCAAACATAATCAGTAACAGCAAAAATATTAATTAGTTACATGAATTCACTGCAAGCTAAACATAGTAATGTAAGCATAGTGCCAATAAACAGCAACTAGTAACGTAAGCATAGTGCCAATAAACAGCAACTTTAGGCAATGTACACATGCATCGTAAGGAAACTCCAAGTAACACTTGGTTAACAGATAGTTGATAGAGATGCTAGGGCAAACATAATCAGTAACGGCAAAAATATTATTTCGCTACGTGAATTCACTGCAAGCTAAACATAGTAATGTAATAAGCATAATGCCAATAACCAGCAACTTGTAACGTAAGCAAGTGTCAATAACCGACAACCTTAAGCCATGTACACGTGCATCATAAATAGGAAAACTACAATCACAAATAACTCCATTTACCGCTCTAAATAAACATGGTAGCGTAAGCATAACCTCAAACTTCACATACTCTACTCCAGCCTTTCAAAGTTTACAAGTGCCAATAACAGGCACCCTTAGGCAATGTATACATGCACCAGAAATAGGGAAACTCAGTTCACAATGAATCCATTTAACACTCTAGTAGCATTCACATATCATGAGTTCATTACACTTGGGACTATACAATGCCCAAATCCATAAATGCCCCCACGCTCTAACATGTACAGCATTTTACAATAAAAAACATACCCATGGACCTCATAGCAGTACCATTGATTTGTCCTATCTTATTCTAATACAAAAACCATTGAAGCTGCCAAACAATTTACACGAGTGACTTTATAACGACCAAGCGATTGTGCTATGCTGTAGATGACCACAATTAATTTCAGAACGAATGATCGCAATAACTTACCCTCATCATCCTTGTCATCATCGTCGTCGTCCTCGTCGTCGTCATCCTCAACTACAACCTCCTCCGCCTGTCAGTAACATTCCAAAGAGAAGCCATCAGGTGCCATACACAAATCATAATATGTGACGCACAGCAGTAAACGGAAATGAATAGCAAACCAAATCATAATATTCAATCCCCACGCATATGGCGAATATGTTGCCCACAACTAGAAGAAGACTAGCAGCACCAATCATTTCCACCGGCCTAATAGTACTAGAAAAGATGCAGCTTCACAAGATCCAATCAACAAGAACCATAAAAGAAAATCCAAATCTACTCTACTTGAGGCTCACGGATCTACTTGATCACATCACATCATACCAAGTCTACGCGGCGACAAAGATTCCACATGGGATTCGTACCACCAGGGATGGGACGGTGTGAGATTCTGACCTCGTTCTTGTGCTCCTCGAGCTTCTGCTGCTCGATCTGGGCGGCGAGCTCCTCGGCGGTGAGCTCCGTCATCTTGGTGTATCGGTGGGCGGGAGGGGGATCCGGGGGGAAGCGAGAGAGAGAGGAGGCGGCGGCAGCAAAAACCCTAGAGCAGCAGCAGACTCGCGCGATGGGGGTTGGGGAATCGGAGCTTTGCCCTTATTTATCACGTGGGCCCACCCGTCCCAAATCGACTCTCCGCGGCGGAGGACGGCGACTGCATGGGCTTGCCGTTTTCACTGCTAATGGGCTGTATCTCTAATACTGCTGGCTGGGCTTCGATCGACTGCGTTGGGCCCAAATAACGCTAATGAACAATATGAATATCTTACGATTTTTGCAATTCAGGGAGGATAATATATCCTTTGCTCTAGAAATTAAAAGAAAAGAACATATCTAGTGTGGGTTAGATCATATAAGAAACATATCTATGCAATTTTTCTTCCCCTAAGTCATGTCACCCTTATTGACGGTCTATAGTTCTGCTTATTCAATTGCATAAGAGATGTTATACATTATGGCATATTGTACCTAGAGATTGAGGTCGCACTAACCCTCTGCAATTTACTTCAATTATGCCCACTTATATACTCTTCTTTTGGTGGATGGGACATGTACAGATATTACGTCTACAATAGAATCTGTACCTCAATTATTGCGGTCAATGTTTAGAAAACGACTTGGTTAAGGGCACTCCTAATGGTGCATTAATGGTAGTTTCTATCTCTCTTAAATAACTTGTCAATTAATTGAAATGGTGATGTGGCAGCCTAGTTAATGAGGAAAGAGATGGAGAATCATATAAATGGTTTCTTCATGAAGAAATCAAGCTTTCTCTTGAACCAATGCACCAAGAAACCATGAAATTTCCATTGGGAAGAAACTACTAGTTTCCAGGGGACTCATGTCACTCTCTCATTAAAGGAAAAAGTTAGAGTTAAGAGAGAGAAAGATAAAATAATTATTACTCGAAGACACTACCACTGTGAAAGATAATTTCTATAGACGATTTCTTATGCTATAGAAATCGTGTTAGTTTCTTCCATTAAGACTGCCCTAACTTGCTCCTAGGTCGTGCTCGTGCCGGCCCGGGCCCGAAAAAATCGTGCTGGGCCCGTGCTCGTGTCGAGCCAAAAAATCGTGTTATGGGCTGGCCCATGAGCCTCGTGCTAAATGGCCATCTATAGGTCCCTCAGGAGCTGTAGGGGGGCAGAATAAGAAGATGTGGACACCTCTTCTTTTGTTTTACATTCTCAATTATAAGAAGAAAGAAACACAACCAATGCATGTACATTTATTTGCTCAAGTTCTGTCGTCCTATATTTACCTTTTCGACAGTACGAATAGTCAAATCTCTGTTCTATTAAGGGGAAAGGGTCAATTTTGCCTAGTTTTGCCTCTTCAATTCCGTGAGAGTTGATGGTTTTAAATGAGTGCTTGGCCCCCAAGTCCAAATGAACGATGGGCCTCCATGTTTGTTGTCTAGGTAAATATAATTTTCAGAAATAATCTTAGGCAAATTTGTGGTGCATATTTCTTCAGGGGTTATTTTTCGAGGATTTTTACATCGCACAATACGACTTTGCGGTAGTACGGTAGTATTACCGATTTTTTTTACTATAGGTAAAATGATAATTTCCTCAAAATGTATTTTTTTGGAAAATTTTCCCCCGCTGCCCATTTAGCCGAGACACAACCGATTCATATATTTTATTTTCTATATTACAACAATATCATTTTACATTTCCGATAATACCCTTATACTACCCATACGACCTATGAATACTATCGTACTACAACTAAAAAAACTGGTAGTATAGAATAAAATCTCAACCGTCGGATCCTTACATATAAGTTCTTTTCTATTACATATGAGTCCTTTTTCAGATCGTATTCGTACTGTGCGCCGTAAAAGACCTCTATTTTTCTCTTGTGCCCATTGCAGGAATATCACATATATACTAAAAATCATCTCTATTGCAGTGTTGACTTCGCCTTACGTCTGGCACATCATCCTCCTCTAGTGGATAATACTCATACTTTTGATCTTCAGATTGGATCTTTGTGAATTATTGAGGGACGTGTTTTTTGTTGGGC
The DNA here is from genome assembly GCA_036936925.1 of Cenchrus fungigraminus. NCBI lineage: Eukaryota > Viridiplantae > Streptophyta > Magnoliopsida > Poales > Poaceae > Cenchrus > Cenchrus fungigraminus. The sequence goes on from CM072769.1 coordinate 188,648,071, forward strand.
GCGGCTAGTGGCAGCAGCTATTACCTATTAGTCATACTCATACTAGGCCCAAATTCATGTTGTCTGGGTACTAAAAAAAATCTTAAAGTTGTGGTTTGCAGCCAACCAGTTGAACTTTTGTCAAAGAGTGTTGTCACTGGTGGTGTCTGCCACACAAGCACATATCGATCATAGCGCACATAATTTAGCAAACTAATTGCACTTGGATAGAGGTTGAACAGTTGGGTCGCGATCATAGGAGAGCCGTTTTCAGGTCAGAAACGGTGGTGGTGGTACCAGCAGATGACCCATGGGGAATCTTGAACCCTGAATGGAGAACATGGGGGTCCTGAATATATATTCCACTATTTTCAGCCTAGCATGAACAATGCCACAACCACAATAATGAAAAAAAAAGGTTAAGAGCCTGTTTAGTTCCCAAAAATTTTCCTAACTACCCGTCGCATCAATCCTCCGACATTGATTAGGAGTATTAAATGTGAATTAATGACAAAACCCATTTCATAACCCCTACCTAATTTTTCGATACGAATCTAACGAGCCTAATTATGTCATAATTAGACAACACCGTGCTACAGTAAACAATCTCTAATGACGGATTAATTAGGCTTAATGGATTCGTCTCGCGATTTCCCGTCCATTCATATAATTAGTTTTGTAATTAGTCTGTATTTAATCCTCCTAATAGGCCTTCAAAGGGACCCAAATTTTTTTGTTTGCCAACTAAACAGGCTCTAACTTGCAGATTTGAGTGAATCAGGATCCTAAACTTTATCCATCATTGGAATAGCATTCATTATCCATCTTTTGTTTTTCCTTTTTGAAACAAAATGGTGTTACAATGGTACTGTAAACGTTTTGTTAATTTATTTTTGTTTTCTTATAAAAAAAGCTTAGCCAATTTTTCGTTGAAACACCAAATAAAAGTGTAGAAAGAATATGCCAGAGCTTTCTACAGAAACAATCAAAGTCAACTAAGGATTATTGCAAAAAGGCATTTGCAGTTTTAATATTCTCAGAATGCGACATACGCATTTTTTTAGTTGGATGGGTTGGTGTTCCTAAATCCCAATCGAGACTTCCTACCTTCCCCTACATATTTAAACTCTGAAGCACCTGCATATCATCCCCTCTGAAAGCAAAGCAAAGCATCCAAATCTCTGCTCCGTGTCCATCTTGTTGTGCTTTCCACCCAAATTCCTGCAGAGCGCAGAAGAATCCACTACAGAGTACAGACAGAAGATGCTCTCGCATCGATCTGGTAGCTTGCCTTCTTCCAGGTGAGGTGATTTCTTTTTTGGTCGTCGTTTTGTTCCTCCATTCTTCATGTGCTGTGTCGTCTTTGTCAGAGCTCGCAATCAACAAGGACACGTGTAATTGGTGCATGCGCGAAAATACTGAGGTGAAGGTGATCGAAAGACGGAATAAGACTCGGCTGCACTAAATTCAGAAAGTGCAGGCATCCTGTTCCATCACTCAATCTATCTCTCTCCGTCAGTTATCGGCTGCCACAGCCCTTGTTATTGTGGAGCGAGCGCTCGTGTCGCTGCCACATAAAATTCGCCATCTCCTTGTCAGTGTCTGATGAGTGCACGGCCCTGCTGCCTCGGCGCCGCGCACGCACACGCGCGGCGGCCCTCTTCTTCCTCCTCCTGCCCTTCTGCCGAGTCCTGCTGCTGGACGTCCATGGCGGCGTGGATCGTCGTCGACTGCTCCAACCTCAGCTGGCTCCTCTTCCGCGTCTTCTTCTCCTACTACGACACCCACAACTACGCCAAGCCCGGCCGCCGCCTCTAGCGCGCGCGCGCACACACACACACACTCATCCATCTTCTGATTGATTAGCTTTGCGGCACAGCAGCTAGTCCCTTCTGCTTCCTGCAACCGATCGATCGAGAGCTCGAGCATGTCCGGTCCCCGGCGGTGTGGAAGTCGGCGGCCGGCGGTGGTGGGGGACAACAACAACGGATACGTCGAGACCGATCCCACAGGACGCTATGGCCGGGTATGTACTACTCCTGCACACATCTCCTTAATTTCCTCCACCTCGTTTAATTAATTGCTCATGACAAACAGGAAAAAATGTCTTTTTTTAAATTTCTTGCTATTCAAATTCGGAGCATCATCGCATATGAACTATACTGTATATGCTTTTGATCCAGAGTGAACAAATTGATGATTACAAAAGAGTTTTCCCACAATTTGCCTTGCTTTCCAATCGTTGTCCTAGCTTCCTCTAATATTGTTCTTGGTACCGCATACGCGCTAGAGATGGACTACTTGCTTGCATCACATTCTGACAGCAAACCTTAGTTCATTAATTAAGCTGCAGGGTTCTTCTTAATCATTCTAATTTAAGGTTATGGATTCCATTGTGATGTGCACATCGGAGCTACCTCTAAAATAGGACACAATTATTGTGCCTTTTCTATTTTTCTTTACATGCCCATTTGGCTTTTGCCGCGTAGGAGAGGTGCTGCACATCTTTGCTTCTTTCATCTTTCATGAATACTTTTTTTTATTTCTTTGTGCATACTGACATTATGTTTGGTTAGTCACTAAATTGGCATAACACATGGAATGGTTCTGCGACATGTTTCTGATAGTGTTTTAAAGGGAATTGTTTGATAGGTTTAATTAGCCACATGAAAAGGTTGGAATCATCAAGACGACATTGATGTCCAATATTATATTGTTAAACGCACTTTAGATGAACAACTTAATTAATCAGTTGTTCAGGTGGATTCACAGATGGCATCATCATGTGGACAATACTGAACAGTTGTTGATAATACCAATATTCTATGAGCTTTGTTCCGGTACTTAGGTAGTACCGGGTAGTACCTTGTACTAATATTTTTTTCACCAGCTAATTTAATTAGGTAGTACCGGGTAGTACCAGGTAATACCTAGTACCGGGTCCATCAAAATGGTACTACCGGGTACTACCCTATTGGTACTACCGGGTACTACCTGATACTACCACCGTTAGATTTCACCGGATGGATGACTCACATTAATTACAAGCACCTTAAAATTTCTCATATTCTATACGTTGTCAACTAGTGAATGATTGATTTCTAGTCCAATCAGAAAAGAGTGCAAGCTTTATCCAATAGTCAGAGAGTTGGTGTTTGAACTTTCCCAAGGTGGATGTACTATTGCTGAGATTAGAGGTTTATGTAACCTTGTGTTAACATGCGAATAATAAGATGCTTTGAAAGCTTCAAAAGGATATGCTGTTGCCAAGTCATATCCAATAGATATGGTAGTGCTTGCCCTTTTCTGCTACTCACTTTTCTACATCCTGTCAGTCGTAGATTTTTTTCAGGGATTTAACTATAATAATAATCTTTTGTTTTAGGGGGAATAGCATAACGCATTCATTCAGTTCCATTTTTTCCATTCATGATGTGCAGAAAGAAATACATATAATTTGACAATTATGAACTCAAAATCATGCATAACAACTAATTGCTTGTTAATGAACTAATTAAAAACTAATTGCTTGCTGATTTGATCGTGTTCATATATGCAGTTGGATGAGCTCCTTGGCAAGGGGGCGATGAAGTCGATGTACCGTGGCTTCGACGAGGAGCGCGGCGTGGAGGTGGCGTGGAACCAGGCCTACCTGTCAGATGTGCTCCGTACACCGGACGCGGTGGAGCGCATGTACTCGGAGGTGCAGCTGCTGAGCACGCTCCGGCACGACGCCGTCATCAGCTTCCACGCCTCCTGGGTCGACGTGGCCCGCCGCACCTTCAACTTCATCACCGAGCTCTTCTCCTCCAGGACGCTCCGCTCCTACCGCCTCCGCTACCCTCGCCTGAGCCTCCGCGCCAGATCTACAAGAAGGTCACGGCTGGCAAGCTGCCCGAAGCCTTCTACCGCGTCCAGGGACGACGACGCGCGCAGGTTCATCGGCAGGTGCCTGGTCGCCGCGTCCAGGAGGCCGTCGGCGGCGGAGCTCTTGACGGACCCTTTCCTGCTCGACGATCACCATCATCATTCCAACAAGTCTGTTTCTGATGCCGTGACGATGCCACCGTCGTCGTCATTGCCTGTTGGTGCTCCGTGTTCTTCGACATGCAGCAGTACTTGCAATGTTGAGGAGGCTGCAGATCAACCTCATGCCCCCATCAGGACAGACATGACCATCACCGGCAAGCTCAACGCCGAGGAGGACACCATCTTCCTCAAAGTGCAGATCGCCGACCAGACTGCAGGTGCACTACTACATTCATCGTGCAAGCAGTGCATATTGTTGCAATTTTTCTCTCAGATGATCTTGCATTTGCATCATTTGGCTGACTCGCAGAAATTAATCTTGATGCATAAAAAAAATCAATACACAGATGCAGGGAACAATGTGCGTAACATCTACTTCCCGTTCGACATCGCGAGCGACACCGCGATGGAGGTGGCGGAGGAGATGGTGAAGGAGCTGGAGATCACGGACCGCGAGCCGTCGGAGATTGCGGCCATGATCGAGCAGGAGATCGAGAGGCTGCTGCCCGGTCGACAGCAGCAGCACGAGTATAGTGTGCACGTGGCAAATGGTGACGACGACGATGACGAAAATGAGGAGTGCTCTCCTCTCTTCTACTACCTCTCCTCTTCCCCAACCTCCTCCCATGGCTCCCTCTGCGGTGGGGTGAGGCCCCACGACTCCGGAGGCTATTCCGGGCCACATGGTGGCGGCTGGTCCAAAGGTATTTATCTTCTCAATATTAAAATATCATATTTTTTCGCAAAAAATATCGTAATTAAATTTGTAGACTCATTCTAGTTTGTGATTTGCATGCATACTTTTGATTGGTTTCGAACCAAAAGTTGGTCCAAACGCACACATGAAAGTGTGCGTTTCATGCATATATCTTGGCCCAACTGCTTTTGTACGTACACATACATGACACTTTGAATGCAAATTCGAATGCTGAGACTGACTCCAGCAATGATCTGGAACCCCATCTGCAAAGTCTCGTTTTTGAGATAAAGAGAGAGAAGAAATCTCGTCGCAAAAACGTGAGGCCTCCAGCAGTGTGCCGATCCCGTCGCCCATCTGCGCGACAGTTGCTCCGCGCGCCCTCGCATGGAACCAGGCCGTCGCGCGCGCCTCCGCAGGGCGGCCGGGGAAGGAGGAGGATGCCGGGGAAGACGGCGCGGATCTGGGGCCCTCCAGCAAGACGGCGTGGCGGCTCTCCTCCAGCTCCGCCGCCGGCCGGATCCGAGCTCCGCTGCGACATCGAGCTTGACGGCGCGGCGGTTCTCCTCCAGCTCCGCCGCCGGCCGGATCTGCGGCGACATCGAGCTTGACGGCGCGTGTCGGGGTTTGTTACCGCCGGCAAGTAAATTTATAAGAGCGTGTGTTCTGATCCGCACGGTAGCACAGGAGACACTCGAGATTATACTGGTTCGGGCCTCCGGAGAGTAACACCCTACGTCCAGTCTAGTCTGAGAGGAAGTGTTCCTTATGCTCGGGAGTTTGTAGTAGGGGGTACAAACAAGTCGGGAGAGGGTGTAGAGCCCAAGTCCCTGATGTGCGAGTGGTTCGAGTAGCAGAGGACTGCGTACGTGAGTGTGTGAGTACTTGCGGTGTTTGTATGAGATGAGATATCGATACTAAGTGCGTGTGGGGGTGGAAACGAACGTCCCTTGTGAGTGCCTCTGTCTCTCCCTTTTATAGTCGCAAGGGAGATGCCCAGGGCGGTTACATCGAGTATGTGAGCTGATCTACAGTGCGAGGCGTCCTTCTCTGCATCGGGTTGTCAGGCAGTAGCAGCGGCGAAGCACTATTACGGGGCCTTGGGTGACGGTGTAGATCCCGTGCATCCCAAGCAGCCGTCCCGGGGCCCCTGCGCTCTTCTCCGAGTAGTTAGTCGGGTAGAGGAGGCAGAGTACGTGCCCTGACCCCGTCAGTGGATCAGGGGCTTGTCCTTTCTTGGTACTACGGAAACGGAGTAGCCTGCGCCGTGTCGATCGAGGGATAGATGACGGCTTGCACTGTGCTTCATGGCACAGCATTTCCCTGTGCCCTCCGTAGTACGATGCGCACCGCCCCTGCAGAGGAACGGCAGGAGGACCCATCCTCTGACACAGGATCGACCTGGTCAGGGCGGACCAGCGCGGGGAGGCGAACACATGGCGAGTCGCGTACCCAGGTATCACGGGATACCGACGGGGCCCGTGTACTTGCGGCCTTGACGGTCAAGTCTTGAACTGGCCGGAGACGGGAAACTACTCGTGCGAGTAGGCGATCTACGCCGCGTCTCCCGATGCTTAGGGCATAGCGTGTACTGTATCATACGCTGCCCAGCGCCCATTACGCCGTTTGCGGTACGATGGCCACTGTGCTGTTTGTGGCAGGGTTTGATGAATCCATCCCCTGACACCGAATCGGCCTGGCCCGGGCGGACCGCTGCGGCGGAGCGGACACGTGGCGGTGCACGGGGGAGCGTGCGCGGAGTTCCCGGGGCCTCGATCTGACGGGCCCACACGCCCCGTGCCTTCCCCGCGAAGCCTGTGCGGGTCGGTGACGGAAACTACTCGTGCGAACGAGTAGCCGTGGCTCCGAGGCGGAAACTACTCGTGCGAGCGAGTAGTCGGGAGGGGAGGTGAAAACTTGTCGTACGGGTCGCCACATACTCAGGGAAGAGGGTGCGGACGGCCGTGGGCCGCCTGCCTTCTGGCCCATGGCGAAAACTGGTCGTACGAGCCTTCACGTGCTCGGACAGCGTAACACTCGTTGTGTTAGCTGCCGGAGCACGCCGTAAGTGGGCCCGTACTACGTTTTTCAGGGGTCTTGGTGGGCCCTAGTCCATGGCCTCGTCAGTAGCCCCCGAGCCTGGTGAGGGAGTCGGAGACTCGCTCCCAGGATCAACTGTCAGGGAGACGAGGAGACTTGTTGTGTTTTCTCCGGCGGGGACGCGCGAGCGGACCCGCGGGTAGTAGCCCCCGAGCCCACGGACAAGTCGGAGACTTGTGCGTGGGGTTAAATGCAGGACTCTTGGACAAGTCGGAGACTTGTGGCTTGCCGCATGGTCCGCGTCGTGGGGTGACTGACGGAGATCTCGCGCCGATCGCGGGATTGTCAGGCCCCACTTCGCGTGACGTGGCGGCTCGGTCGTGGGCGGCGCGCAGTAGTGGGGTGCGCCTTTTGAGGGGCGACGCTTCGGCGCACGGAGGACGTGGCCCGAGGCGGCCCGGGCATTTACTGCGGGGGGAGAAGTAATCGTTCCCCCACTTATATACCGCGGCCGTCGGCCAATTTTTCCCCTTCTGCTTCTTTGTGCTCTCCACCGCCGCTTCTCGCCTTCGCTCCCATACTCACCGCACGCTCACTGCAGAGCCCACGCCGCCTTCTCTCGCAAGCTGGAAACGCCCACCGCCATCACCACAGCTGACGTGATGTCGAACTGGCCATCTTCGTCGGTGACCTGGTCCGAGCTCGACCGCCTCGCTTCTGACGACATGCTGTCGCCGCTGACCGCGGCGGAAGAGTGGAAGGTGCCTGGGCCGAAGAGCAGCCCCCAGCCCCCGGCGGGGTATGTAGTCTCGTTCGTGTTGTTCCACGAGTGAGGCTTCTCCGTCCCGGCGGGATGGTTCATCCGTGCCGTCCTCAAGGAGTACGGCTTGGAGCTCCACAACCTCAACCCGAACGGCGTCCAGCAGATGACGGCGTTCGAGGCCTTGTGTGAAGGGTACCTGGAGTAGGGAGGCCACTGGGACCTGTTCCGGTTCTTTTACAAGTTTGTCTGCGTCAAGGACCACAACTCCGCGGCGGCCATCGGGTGCGCCGGTCTCCGCGGGAAGCAGGGGAGGATGGACAAGTACATCCCCACCTTCCTGACTTCTTCCAACAGTGGATGGCACCGAGGGTGGTTCTACCTCAAGAACGACCCCGAGAACCCGCTGCCGGAGTTCACCAATCGCTGGTACGATCGGGCGCCAGCGAAGTGGAGCTACAGACCGGAGAAGAAGGATCGTCCCCGGTTCCTCAACAGCGCCCTTGCCGCCCTCGAGATACTCCGCGATAGTGGGGTGAACTTCATCACCGTGATCGGTGGCTACCATACCCGGGGGGTCGTCCCGCTCCGTCGTCGCGCACTGCGCCTTTGGGAGATGACGGACGACCGGGCTCCCTTTGAGGGGACCGTGACCGCTCGTCCCCTGCCCTCGCTGGACGAGGTCCAGCGCCGGGTGACCCAGGCCACTGGGGTCACCTGGATGTTCTGGCCGCCGCCGGGCATGCTGGAGATGCTCCCCTCCCCGGCCACTGTGGCCCTGGTATGTCTTCTCTCGACCTCCTTTTGATTTGTCTTTTGCAGTCGCGGGTGGTGATTGTTCTTGTGCTTGCGCAGATGAAGGATGTGCGTGTCCTCCCCTCTCGTCCTCCGCTGGAGGAGGACCGGACGCTCACCCAGGAGACCGCTGCGCGGCAGCAGTGTTGAGGGCAGCGCAAGAGGGCCCACCAGCAGAAGGAGATCGAGAAACGGGAGAGGAACGACAAACGCGCCTCGCGCCGGCGCAACGGGGAGAGGGACGTCTCCAATGATGAGGATCCCTCGTCGGCGCCGTCGGACACGGACGAGGCCGAGTCCCCGTTCGAGTGGATCGACGACGAGACAACGCCGTCCTCACGGCCGCGCGGCGGATCGGCGCCCGCCTCGGCCGCAGCTGGCGCCAGTTCGAGCCGGTAGGCGCCCCCTCCTCTTCCCGGGCTGATTAGCCCAGAACGAGCAGCCGTGCTCCTCGGCGGGGCCACGAAGAGAGGGGCAGGAGCTCTTCGTGGCGCGGCGACACCAACCGCCACGAGTCGAGGCGCGACGGCTCGCGTCGCCACTCCTCGCGCCGGAGGTCTCACTCACCTTCCGTGCGTCCGTCGCGGGAGCCACAGAGCGTGCCCGCGGCCTCCCCGCCACCTGCAGCCCAGAGCGGGAGGCTGGCCCCGACTTAACGGCGCCCTGCGTCGGTCGTCGTCGCTGGGGGCAGATCAACCCCTCCTCTGGCATTTGCTCCGTCAACGTGGAGCAAGAGGGCGGCGTCCCCGCGCAACCCCACGATCGGCTCCAAGCGGCCTCATCGCATCGCGGAGGGGTGAGTTCCAAGTTGCGGTCTTCTAGTTTTTGCTTCGTGTTTCTAGCGAGTATGTTTTTATTTGTCGTCGTGACATTCTTCTTGGTTCAGGGTGCCCGACCGCCGCACCACGAGGCCGGCGCCTGTCAAGGCATTGCGCCGCCCTGCCCAAGTGGTCGGAGACGTGCCGTCGCCGAGCGACCCGCCGCCCTCCCTTCAGTCCGGGGCGGCGGTAGAAGAAACAGATGGGTCTAGGACCCAGGTGATGACCGTCCCCCCACAGAGAACTACGAGCCCGGCTCGCAGTGACCTGTCGATGGGGACGATGGGTTTGGGGGGCGAGGCCCCCACTGAGGAAGCACTCTCGGCCCATGCGGCCGAATTGGCGAGGTGCCTGTCCGGGGCCCCGGAGCAGGGCCAGGAGAACCCTACTCCCGAGGCGCGGGTGGGCGATGATGGACAGCCAGCCCCCGAGTCGTCGACGGGGACAGGCAATGATGCTGACGGCGAGCGGCCGGCCCCCGAGTCGCTGGAGGGGACGACCGCCGTCGCTGCGGACTCCGAGACCCCAGCCCCCGAGCTACTGGGGGGAACGGGGAGCGCCACGGCAGAGGTGGAGATGGAGACCCGAGCCCCCGAGCCGGCGGGGGGCACGGGGGGTATTGTTGAGATGGTGGAGGCGGGCGACCGCACCTCCGAGGATGCTCCTGCCGCGACGGCGATCGTGGTGACTGAGGGGATCGTCCCCATCTCGTCGGTCGCCGCTTCTGACGCCGCTCCCGCGGAGGTCATCGTCATCCCGGCGTCGCCTTCTCCGGACGTCTCTCCCGTCGGGACGGTGGACGAGCAGATGCCTCCACCGATCGTGGAGGTCGGGGAGAGCTCGAGGGAGCAAGGGCCGACTACCTCGATGGCGGAAGAGGAGGAGGAGATGGAAGTCCCGCCGCTCTGGCTGGTGTCCGTTTCGCCAGTTCAGGCCTCCGTAGGCCCGGACCTCGACAGCAATGCGGAGCTGGCGGCCCGCCGCCGCCTAGAGCGTGGCGTGTGCCTGAACGAGATGGCACTGCGCCAGTCGGAGCGGGCGATCAAGGACCTGATCCCTGCCTCGAGGGTGAGTCCTTTTTCTTCCTCTTCGTTTCTCATGGTTGTTTCTCTTTTCTTCTCAGTCGTGCGACTCATGCATGGTTTAGGAGCTCGTCAGGCACTCCGAGGACAAGGCGCGGGCCTTCGAGGCACTCCGCACGGAGCAGGTCCAGCTGGAGGAGTAGCTGGTCGCGGCCCCCGCCTCGTGGCGGCGGATGGCGAGGCCAGCCGGTCAACGGAGCGCGCGTCCTTTGAAGCGAGGACGAAGGCTGCTGAAGACCGTGCGGCCACGGTGCAGGCGGAGAAGGCCGCCCTGGAGGAAAAGCTGGTCGCGGCAGAGCAGGCGGCAGCGGAGCTACGCTCTAATGCTGAGGCTGCTGCCCGCAATGCCCATCAAGAGAAGACGGCGCTCGAGACCAGGGCGGGTCGGGCCGAGTCCATCCTCCAGGCGGCTCGTGAGAGGGTGACGACGCTCGAGGCCCAAGTCGGTAGCGTCACTGCCGAGAAGGGCCGTCTTGAAGAATTTGCCCAAAAGCGCGAGAATGAGATCATCGGTGAGTACCTTACGGCCTGTTGTCTCTGCTTTCTGTTTCCGTGCGATTTCTTGATCCGAGATGTCGTCTTTCTTCTTGGGTGTGCAGCTCTCCACGTGGCCCGCACCGACTTGGAGAAGCAGGTCGCGGATCACAAGAGTGCCGCGACCACCCGCCTCGTCGAGAACCAGAAGCTGGTGGAGCTGATCAAGGAGGCTAACAAGAAACTCAATAGTAAGAGCTGTGTCCTCTTCATCTTTTGCCTTCCTTGGAATGGAACATTTTTCGCTGATATTGGTCTTTTCACTTTTCTCAAAGGTTGTGACTGAGCTCGAGCAGGAGCGGAAATTGCTCGCGGGGGCCAAGACCGAGATCAAGCAGTTGGAGTCAATCTGCAATGGGTTGGGAGCGGCCATCATCAAGGCGTGCGACGAACTCGGTGTTCCTCCCAGCCCCATGAAGGATCGCTTGGAGTTGGCCGCTGCGACAGCTCGTCAACAGTCGATGGATACTGCTAGCGACGCCGTCCGCAAGGTGGTAGCCATCTTCTTGTCGCACTACCCTGACCTGGACAGGGTGCTGCTCGGCCAGGGATGGTGTCCGGGCTACACCAACGAGCAGTATGACAGCATCGAAGAAGGCGCCATCGACTTTGCCAAAGCTATGCTGGGTCACGCCCTCCACGACCTGGGCCTGTAAAGAAAAAACCAAGTTGCCTCGCCGAGGCTTTTAATCATGCTTGTAAAAACTCGTGGGCCAAGTGTTTATGGCAAACTCGTGGGTTAAGAACCCGTTTTTACTTTAGGTTTAAGCATTTTGATTGTTTGTTGACCTTTTCCTCGAGTAGTTAAGGGATCTGTGAGCCCGAGTAGTGTAGCTTAAAACTTTGCTGGCGGTGTCTTGCTCCGTAGCCGCGGAGGCGTAGGAACTTGGCGACTCGACCGGGCTTAGTTTAGGAGCGTTACTACTTGAGCGGGCAGCCCCCGAGCACTTCGGAGAAAGATAGGTGCATGCATACACGTTTTTGCAAACAAGAAAACTCTTGAGAGTTTGAAACGGTTACTCGGAATCCCTTCGAAGGGGCGAGTGATCGATGACTTGAGGTCACAAACTTTGCTTGTGGGTCTTTGTACCGTAGCCGCGGGGGCGTAAGTAGTCGGGGCCCGGACAAGCGCAGGTTCATGACCGCTAGAGTCGTCGTTCATCTCCCTTTAAGGAATGTGAGTGTACCGCAACGATCATACGAGAAACCTTGGACGGTTTTTGATCGAAAAAAGGTTTCGCAACGCTCAAGGGAGGGGGGTCGTAGCCCCCGGGTAGCCCCCGAACCCATGGACAAGTCGGAGACTTGCCCATGGGATGAGACAAGCATAAGGACATTTTACTCGAGTAAAAACATAAGCTTGAGAAAGATATCATTTCATGAAAAAAGAAAGTAGCTCAGAGCTCTTGCATTATCATAAAATGGGAATGAAATAAATACTTAAGGGTAAAAACGGCGTAGCTGCTCTATGTTCCAAGCATTGGAGATGACCCTGCCATCCTCATGCTTGAGCTTGAAGGTTCCTGGACGGAGGACTTGGTCGACGATGAACAACCCCTCCCATGGAGGTGAGAGCTTGTGTCTCCCCTTGTTACTCTGAACTCGTCGGAGGACGAGGTCACCGACTTGGAACTCGCGCTCCCGTATGTTGCGCTCGTGGTAGCGGCGTAGAGCCTGCTGATACTACGCTGAGTGGAGGAGGGCGACGTTGCGCGCCTCATCCAACTGGTCGATGGCGTTCTCGAGGGCGACTTGATTGCCTTCTTCAGTGTAGGCTTGAATCTGTGGGCTGCCGTAGTCGATGTCCGTTGGGAGGATCGCTTCCGACCCATGGACGAGGAAGAAAGGCGTGCAGCCAGTAGCCCGACTTGGCGTGGTGCGCAGGCTCCACAGGACGGACGGAAGCTCTGCGGCCCACGTCGCTCGAAACTTCTCGAGACGCTTGAATATCCGCCGCTTCAGACCTTGTAAGATCATGCCGTTGGCCCTCTCCACTGGCCCATTGGTTCTTGGATGGCTGACAGCGGTCCAGTCCACACGGATGTGGTTGTCGTCGCAGAACTTGAGGAATTTCTTGCCAGTGAACTGCGTACCGTTGTCGGTGATGATGTAGTTCGGAATCCCGAAGCGGTAGATGATGTCGGTGAAGAATGCGACAGCCTCCTCGGAACGGACATTCGTTATGGGCTTGGCCTCGATCTACTTCGAGAACTTGTCGATGGCGACGAGCACGTGGGTGTAGCCCCCGGGTGCTTTCTCAGGGGTCCAACCATATCCAGCCCCCAGACCGCGAAGGGCCAGGTGATAGGAATGGTTTGCAAATCCTGCGCCGGTAGGTGGGTTTGTTGCGCATAGAACTGGCAGCCTTCGCAGCTGCGCACGATCCGAGTTGCGTCAGCGACAGCGGTGGGCCAGTAAAAACCTTGTCGGAAAGCTTTTTCGACAATGGTCTTCGGACCGGCGTGGTGTCCACATGTGCCCGCATGGATCTCTTGCAGCAGTTCCTTGCCCTGGTCGGCCAGGATGCATCGCATGAATATGCCTTTGGCACCCTTTCGACGGAGCTCGCCGTCGACCAGTTTGTACGACTTGGCCATCCGAGCGATGCGTCGAGCCGTCTCCTTGTCGGGCGGCAGTTTCCCTTCCACCATCCATTCGAGGATCGGAATCCTCCAGTCAGGATCTTCGAGGTTGGGTTCTTGCGCCCCATCGATCTCCATGACCTCCTGTGTTGTCGGTTCTGGCAGCTTGTCTTCCTCGGAACGCACAAACAGCTCGTGCTGGTCACTGGCGAAAACCCCGTGTGGAACAAGCTTCCGATTCGACACCGCCTTTGCGAGGGTGTCAGCCGCCTTGTTGTACTCGCGCAGTACATGATTGAGCTCGAGCCCGTGAAATTTGTCCTCCAACTCGCGCACCGCCCGGTAGTACGCGGCCATCTTCGGACTTATGCAATTCTTTTCCTTCATAACCTGTCCCACGACCAGGTCGGAGTCTCCCCTGACGTCGAAGCATCGAATTCCCAGCTCGAGGGCGATCCGGAGGCTGTTGATGAGCGCCTCGTACTCGGCAACGTTGTTGGAGGCCGCGAAGTCCAGTCGGACCATGTATTACATTCGCACGCCCAGAGGCAAGATGAACACAAGTCCGACCCCAGCTCCTTCCTTCATGAGGGATCCGTCGAAGTACATGAGCCATGTCTCGTGCTTGATGGGAGCAGGAAGCATTTGGATCTCCGTCCACTCGGCGACGAAGTCAACCAGTGCCTGCGACTTGATGGCAGTGCACGGCGCATACTCGATATTCTGCCCCATCAACTCGAGGGCCCACTTGGCGATTCTTCCCTCTACCTCTAGGCTCTGTATGATTTTGCCGAGTGGGTACTTTGACACCACCGTGATGCGATGTGAGTCGAAATAGTGCCGGAGCTTCCGCTTGGTGATGAGGACAGCATAGATCAGCTTCTGTATCTGCGGGTATCGTGTCTTCGAATCGGAGAGGACTTAGCTCACGAAGTAGACGGGGCGCTGTACTTTCTGCGTCTTGCCAGGCTCGTCTCGCTCAACCACTAGCGCCGCGCTCACGACCTGGGTCGTCGCAGCGATGTACAGGAGCATTGGCTCCTCCTCCGCTGGCGCGGTAAGCACCGGTGGGCTTTCGAGTAGTTTCTTGAGCGAGTCGAGTGCTTCCTGTGCCTCTGGTGTCCACTGAAAGTGCTCCGACTTCTTCATGAGCTTGTATAGCGGCAGACTACGCTCCCCTAATCGAGTGATGAACCTGCTGAGAGCAGCGAGGCATCCGGTGACGCGCTGCACTCCCTTCAGATTCTTGATGGGTCCCATGCTCGTGATCGCAGAGATCTTCTCGGGGTTGGCCTCAATGCCGCATTCCGACACGACGAAACCGAGTAGCATGCCCCTGGGGACCCCGAAGACACACTTCTCGGGATTCAGCTTCACGCCGTGCTCCCTAAGATTCTCGAAGACCGCGGTAAGGTCGGGTATCAGGTCGCCCACCTTCTTTGATTTGACCACGATATCATCGACATAGGCCTCGATTAGCCGTCCGATGAGATCTCCAAAGACGCGACGCATGCATCTCTGAAATGTGGCTCCTGCATTCTTCAACCCGAAGGGCATGGAAATGTAGCAGTACGCGCCAAACGGGGTGATGAACGAGGTGGCGAGCTGGTCGATCAGATCCATCGCGATCTGATGATACCCTGAATAAGCGTCGAGAAAACAAAGGGTTTCGCACCCAGCCGTCGAGTCGACTACTTGATCTATGCGCGGTAAAGGAAACAGATCTTTTGGACATGCCTTGTTCAGGCTCGTGTAATCAACGCACATCCTCCATTTTCCATTCTTCTTCTTAACGAGTACAGGGTTTGCTAACCACTCGGGGTGGTAGACTTCACGAATGAACCCTGCACTAATGAGCTTCTTGATTTCCTCACCGATAGCCTTGCACTTGTCGGAGTTGAAGCGGCGTAGGCGCTGCTTGATCGGCTTCGAGCCGGGCTTAATGTTAAGCTTGTGCTCGGCGACCTCCCTTGGAATCCCCGGCATGTCGGAGGGTTTCCATGCGAATACATCGAGATTCGCATGGAGGAAGTCGACGAGCGCGCTTTCCTAGTCGGAACCGAGCGCCGTCCCGATACGGAGTGTGCGGCCGTCGTCGGAGACGGGCACTTCCTTGGCGTCCTTGGCGGGCTCGAAAGAGCAGGGCGCACGCTTGGACGACTCGGGGATTTCTTGGTCATCGGAGGGGGGCTCAGCGGCGAGCCTCTCAGACCGGATCAGTGCTTCAACGAACTGGAAGCACTCAGCATCACATTCGTATGCATACTGGAAGGTCGTACCAGCTGTGATGATGCCTTTCAGGCTGGCATCTTCAGCTTGAGGTACGTGTAGTTGGGGACTGCCATGAACTTAGCGTAAGTTGGCCTTCCGAGTATCATGTGATACGTCCCCGGGAACCCCACCACCTCGAAGGTGAGGGTTTCCGTCCGGAAGTTGCTCGGAGTTCCGAACGTGACGGGCAGATCGATCTGCCCGAGTGGGACCGCCTCCATCCCGGGTACGACCCCGTGGAAGGGCGCCATTGACGGCCGCAGTCAGGACCACGGGATCCCCATGTCGTCCAGGGTCGACATGTAGATGACGTTGAGGCCGCTGCCTCCGTCCATCAGTACCTTGTGCACACGCTTGGTGCCGAACAAGGGTGACACGACCAGCGGGTAGTTACCCGGTCGCGGTATGTGGTCGGGATGATCATGCCGGTCAAATGTAACCGGCATCTCCGACCACTTCAGGTAGGTCGGAGTCGCATGCTTGAGCTGGTAGAATTCTCGGCGGACCACCTTTTCATGACGCTTGGGCAGCCGCGCCTCCGAGCCTCTGAAGATCATCATCACGGCTCCGTCTTCCCGAGGGTAAGCGCCCTCGTAATTACCCTTGTCCTTCCCTCCGTCGCCGGTCGGAGCATCGCTCCGCTTTTTCAGCGTGCCGGCGAGGTAGGCCTTTGTCCTCTGGGAATAGAGGTTGAAAAAATTTATGCTTGCAAGAAAAATTGTATATTGTTCCGTGGAGATTATGCAGACCTTGACAAGTGCCCCAAGTGTGGGTTCGATCGGTACAAGAGGAAAAAAGATGGTGGTGATGATAACAATGCTGATGATGACGAGAACGAGCCTGTGGAGATCACAGGCAAGAAGAAGAAGAAGGTTAAAGGGGCTCCTGTGAGGGTAGCATGGTATTTTTGCATCATTCCTCGGTTGAGAAGATGGTTCGCCACACGAAAGGAGGCCCAACTCTTGCGTTGGCATAAGACACGAATGAAGGAAGTTGGAAAGATTAAGCACCCCGCAGATGGCCAACAATGGCAAAACATTGATTCCCACTTCAAGGATTTTGCCGGTGAAAGCAGGAACATTCGGTTCGCTATGAGCACAGATGGTGTGAACCCATTCGGTAACCAGAGCTCAACACATAGCACCTGGCCTGTCGTGCTGTCAATGTACAACCTTCCACCCTAGCTATGCAAGAAACGGAAATACATGATGCCGACAATATTGGTCTCCGGGCCAAAGCAACCTGGCGACCGTATTGATGTCTACTTGAGGCCACTAGTTGATGACTTGAAGATACTTTGGAAGCCTAGTGTGAAGAAGGTTTGGGATGAGTTCGGCCGTGAGGAGTTCACATTGCACGCCATGTTGTTCACCACCATCAACGACAACCCGGCTCATCGCAACCTTTCTGGCCAGAGTAAAAGGAAAGGTGCAGCTTGCCCACACTGCTTGGAAGAAACTTGTGCAGTGTGGCTAAGAAATTCAAAGAAATTCTCATTTATGGGGCACCGTCGTTTCCTCAGCAAGAAACATGCCTACCGGGACATGGATTGTCAATTTAATGCGGAAAAGGAGAATCGACAGGCGCCAATGCATGTGACTGGAGATCTGCTCCACTTGCAAGTCAAGGACGTCGAAACTATTGAGGAGTTACCCAAATTGTCTGAAAAGAAACTTCGCAAAAGAAAGAAGCGAGATGGTGAAGAAGAAGAAGAAGATGGGCGAGGAATGTGGAACAAGAAATCAATTCTATGGGAGCTAGAGTATTGGCCGCTTTTGGATGTGCGTCATTCGATTGACAACATGCACGTCAAGAAGAATGTGTGTGAAGCTACTTTGGGAACATTGCTACAACAGAAGTTGAAAGGAAAAGATCATAAAAATGCAAGGGATGATCTTAAAGAAATGGGCATTAGGCCGGAGCTCTATGCAGAGGAAACAGACACAGGGATAGACCTTCCCGTTGCTGCAACCACCTTGTCAAAGGCAGAGAGAAAAGAATTCTGTGTGTTTTTGCATGGTTTGAAAGTACCTTCAGGCTACCTCATCGAACTTCAAGAGGCTAGTGTCGGTGAAGGACATGAAAATGAATTTCAACTTGATGAAATCTCATGATTGCCATGTGTTGATGACATCTATTATTCCTGTTGCACTAAGAGGTATCAAGACAGAACTGGTTCGCGATGCGGTCACAAGCTTGTGTTTATTCTTCAATGAAATAGAACAGAAGGTGATTGATGAGGAAAAACTATTGGCCTTAGAGAGGAGACATTTCGAGACCCTATGCCTGCTTGAAGCTACCTTCCCACCATCATTCTTTGATCTCATGCTGCATCTAACAACACACCTCGCAAGGGAGATCTGGTACCTTGGCCCATCTTACCTTCATAAGATGTTTCCATATGAGAGGTACTTTGGATTCCTCAAATCATTGGTACATAACAGGTCGTTTCCGGAGGGAGCCATTGTTCGTGGCTATGAGACCATTGAAGCAGTGGAGTGGGCCATGGGTTATATGGAGCCCCAAAACCCCATTGGTGTGCCTCGTTCACGGCATGAAGGTAGGCTTTCAGGTGTTGGGACCCTGGGGAAAAAGTCAATCACTTCGCACCCAGAGGACTTCAGGAAGGCTCATTTCACCGTGATAGAACAGAGCGTAGAGGTTACACCATTTGGCAATGAGCACAAGCAACAACTACGTGAACAAAACCCTAGCTGTACTGAGGATTGGGTTGCAAAGAGGCACATGCAATGCTTCAACAGCTAGCTCCGAGATTATGTCCAGCAGAGTGGCAGTGCTGCTATAACCGACGATATAAGAAAACTAGCAGCAGGGCCATTATTCACTGTTACAACATATCAAGCAATGGATATCAATGGATACACATTCTACACCATGGCCCATGATGCTAAGAGCGTCTATCAAAATAGTGGTGTGCGTGTACAAGCCGTCGACAATAAGAAGAACACAGCCACATATTATGGTCAAATAGAGGAAATTTGGGAGCTTGATTATGTAGGATTCAAGGTAGCCTTGTTTCGGTGTAGATGGGTCACCAATGCGAAGAGAGCTATGATCAAGGACAAATTTGGTTATGTTAGTGTTGATCTCCGGGTCTTTGGTTACAAAACCGAACCGTTTGTCTTCACCAAGGATGTTGAGCAAGTGTTCTATGTACCTGACCTTGCAAAGAATAACTGGAGTGTGGTTTTGCCTGGAAAAAAAGGATTGTTGGGGTTGAAAATGTTGTTGAGGAGGAATACAACCAGTTTGACAAAAGTCCATCCTTTTACACTTCATACATGCCCCGAGTCTTGGGAGCTAACAAAACACCATACTTGTGAAGCGACCATCGTGAAAAGATCCATATACAAAAATCAAAGAAGAAAAAGAAGCAAGATTGATTTCTGCTGAATCCGATCCTTTTTGTAAAATTCAGGGATGTCTATTGCTGGAAATGGAATCCTTTTTGTAATATATATAGGATGTGTATTGGTGGAATTTGAATGAATCTCCTTTCTGTAATATATGATGATGCCTAAGATACTGCCTAAGATGCATATATATTCTGCCTAAGATATTGCCTAAGATGCGTAAGATACTGCCTAAGATGCCTATAAGCGAGATGTGCAATTAGTATTTTGTCTAACATTTCGTCAAACTTCAAAGAGTTTGACTCCTCGATAAGCGAGATGTGCAATTAGTAGTATCCACTCATCGGAGACGCGTCTCCTGTATCTTCTCTCCAAAATAAATAACCGCGAAACCACCACATCCCCTTCATCTACCTGCGAGAAAACCACAACTGCCTATACACTCCTCGTCGTGCCTCCTCCGCGATCATCGTCGGCACTCATGGCATCGAGGGAGCACCCGCGGTCGCTCGCGGAACTCCCGGCGGAGGTGCTGGCGATCATCGTTGGCCGAGTCGGTGCGACATCGAATCGGCCTATGGAGGACCTCTGCAGCCTACGGGCAACCTGCAAGGACATGCTCCGCCCCTGCCACGACAGAGACGTCGGTAGGCGCCTGCCACTGGATCGGGTTCCAGTCGAGCAGATGCAGAACAACGACCCCGTCGGCTACGACGTCTTCCTTCGCAGCCTGGCTGTAGCCGGCAACCCGGTGGCCTGCTTCCTCACCGGGATGGACGACATCTTCGGCAGGAACCGCAGCCCTCAGCCTCCCCTCGACGAGCTCCACCGCGCTGCCAAGGACGGGCACAGAGGGGCGGCCTATGTGGCCGCCGTCTTCCTCTACAGAGCCAACAGCGGGGCCGACGTCGACGCCACTGCAATTGCGTACATGAAATAGGTTGAGGGCGAGGAGCAAGGATAGTGGCATCCGCGTTTGATCAGCAATGTGCAATCCCTAGATTTCCGGCATCGTGGGGTCAATCTGGCTTGGCAAATTAGGAGTATCGCCCTCCGCCGTGGCCTCGGCCGGCCGACGCTGCCAACGGCGTGGCGTGAGGCAACATTCAACATTGCGCAGGCAAAGCATTCTACGGTACGGCGCCGAGCCGGAGGGGGTTTCGCATGTATTTCTGTAGTGATGAATGTAGGCTTCGTTACGAATGTAATGTCTTCTTCTATCGTGTAAAGTATCATCCAATCGGTTATTGATAGACAAGATTTGATTTCTCACATTTTTGAGTCAAATCCAAGGTTGCGGCGCCCTCTGCTTCCTCCTCTGTTCTGTTGGAATGAAGAACAGTTTGTGTGAGAAAATGAGACGAGGATTAACCATCCCGCGTCTCTAATTAGGGTGGGGCACAGTTCTATTGGAACGAAGAACAGTTCTCATTTCTCCTTTTAATCTGCAGTCAAATTTTGTAACATGTATTTCTCCATCGTGCTTAGTCCAAATTTTATGATTTTTTTCCTAGTTTTTTCCTAAAATCCCCATCTTTTCATTAATTTCATTGTTTAGTGTATATTCCGTTTCGTGAATAATGTTTATATGCCTTATCTTGTTCTTTGTAAGTCCAACATAGAAATATTATTTGTTTTCCACAACCATTGGTAATGAAACTTTACATTTCGTGATCTTAAGGTGAACACATGCTTGTGTTAAAATTTCAAATACGTACGAGATCGAACATGTTGCAAAGTTTGGAAAACTTCAATGTTCAAGCAACATTTTAGGAAACTATGTGAGAGATGTAGCCATTTGTACACAAGTATATTCTTCCTTTATCGAAACCATTTGAATTTTTTATGACAAGTTTAGGTACCCAAATTATGTTTCCACGTAAATTTGTAGAATTTTTGGAGCAAACTAAGATGTTATTAGAATTATTATATCATAAGCATGAGATGTATATTCGAATTATAAGAATGTTAGTTATACAAGTGTGACTGTTGATATTTTATTAAAATACTAAATATCCAAATATGAATTGATGTTATTTTTAATGAATTTTTAGGCGCTGTTTTACCAGCTCTAATATTTGATGGATGCGAGTTTCAGTTCTAAAAAATAGTGTCGGGCCCACGCGTCAGTGTCAGCAGTCCGGACCAACCTGCCAACGAAGGCGACGCGAGTTTACTAACCGGCGTCGGAGATGACTATTCATTGTCTCCAAAATCGAGTTCATCACAGGAGGAACAAATACTGTAGGCGATGCTGACGGATCTGCCCGCGTCTCTTAGATCGAGTTCATGCGACATGTATACAAAATCCAACAACCAAACTAACCAGTTCATGATCGACAAACAAACTATAAGCAGTTCATGATCGACACACTAAGCAGTCCAACAACCTGACGAGAACAAACTGACGAACACACAATAATCACAAACACATTATTAATGGTGCAGGAGTGGATCAATTAGTCGCTCGCCGCTGTCGGAGTCCCGCCGTCGTCGCCGCCGTCGGAGCCGTCATCGGAGCCGAGGAGAGACCGCTGGACCACGGGGAGCTTCTCAAACTTTTCAGCCAACACGTGGATCCTGAAGGCGAGACCCTTGAGGCTGCGTTCCTTGTAATCGTCAGGCGCCTCGATCTTGAACGCTGCGCCAACATCTCGAAGCTTCATGAATGCACCCTGGAGCAGTTCGATGGCGAAGCTGATGTCGGCGGCCTCCGAATTCTTCTCCTTCTTCTCCTTGGGCGCCATCGGCTCCTTCCCCTTCTCCTTGATGGTCAACTTCCTCTGACGGCGGCTTTCGTCGTCGTCATCCTCTCTTCGTCCCCGCTTCGCCGACGGGTCACTCGACGCCATGCTCTTCTCGCTCCTTGTTGGTGTGATCTCTCGTTGACCGGAGTTTGTGGTTTTTTGATGGCGAGGGGGAAGAAGATGGAGCGAAAGAAACGATATGATTATGGAGCAACTAGCAGTCGTCGGGGATTTATGATGACAAGACGTGAACCGTCAGTGCGCCTTCCTCCCCACGCCCCACGTCCCCTACGCCTCGGGAACCGTTTTTTGGGAGCAAAACCGTCCAAAAACACGTGTCGCATTTCAATTTCGCGGGAAGGTGGAGGGGCAGGGGCAGTTGTCGGGCCCAAACGTCAGCAGCCAAACCACGTCGCATTTCAAGTTCCATAAATGACCGCGTCGCATTTCAATTTCCAAACCCCGTCGCATTTCAATTTCCAGATCCCGTCGCATTTCCATTTCCTTCCCCTTCTCCTTCATGGCCGCGGTGTGCTTCATGGAGCTGCTGCCAAATGAACTGGTCACCCAGATCATCCTCCGCTGCATCAAGGGTGAGCCCGTCATTCGTTTCCTGATCCTTCGTAATCGGGTCTGCGGCACCTTCCGGCGCATCTGCGACTCGGATGAGGTACTCCTGCAGGTGTCGCTGCATGAGCTTCGTCAAGTCTGCAAGAATCGCTACGTCAGGTCCTTGATGGAGGAGCGCTTCCGCCTCGCCAAACATCCGGAGGCATTATGCTTCGAGGGGATGGAGAGGTTGATGAGGCGGCGGAATCCCGATGAGGGTCTGGAGCTCGTCGGAAAGGCCGCTGCCAAAGACGCCGGTGCGAAGTACTTCTTAGCGATGCTGAAGTACCGTCGCAACCCTGCAGACCCCGAAGTGATGGCACTGCTCCACGAAATCAGCGGCGGGCCGTCGCCCCCTGACGGGCGGTGGAAGAACCATAACCTACGCCGGCTGCGCTACCTCGTCCGCCGGGATCTCCAGAACATTGCGTGGTGGTACTGGCTTCGTGACGGCGACGATGACATTCCGTTGCTGCCCGTCCAGAATCCCCACGTCTGCATTTGGGCAGCAGGATGTAGGCGCTACGGGCTAGAGACCCCAGGGATCATCCACTACTGCAGCACCGAGTGTCGCATCCGTCATGAGTTCGACCTCTGGACGTGTGAATTCAACGCCGCGGTGGAGTACGCCGTCAGCAGGATGAACATCGGGATGTAGGCGGAAGCATCAATAAAAATTATGTATCTTTTTTTGTGGGTGAAAAATTATGTTTCTTGAATGTAAATTATTACATATTCTGGGTCGCATCCACAAGATTTGATTTGTCACGTTTCTGAGTCAAATCGAAGGTTGCGGTGGTCTCATTTGCCGCATTAGAGGCCTAGGGTGCCCTCTTGGATGTCAAAGCGGGCACGGCGGCGGCGGCGGCGGTGGCCTCTGCTAGTCTGCTTCCTCCTCTGTTCTATTGGGTGGGCGTAGGAGACAAGGATTGGAGGGGCAAATGAGACGCGGGTTAACCACCCCCTCTGTTCTATTGGAATGAAGAGCAGTTATCATTTCTCCTTTTAATCTGCAGTCAAATTTTGTAACATGTATTTCTCCGTCGTACTTAGTCTAAATTTGATGATTTTTTTCCTATTTTTTTCTAAAATCCCCATATTTTCATTAATTTCATTGTTTAGTGTATATTCCGTTTCGTGAATAATGTTTATATGTCTTTATCTTGTTCTTTGTAAGTACAACATAGAAAAAATATTTGTTTTCCACAACCATTAGTAATGAAACTTTGCATTTCGTAATCTTAAGGTGAACACAAGCTTGTGTAAAAATTTCAAATGCGTACGAGATCGAACATGTTGCAAAGTGTGGAAAACTTCAATGTTCAAGCAACATTCTAAGAAACTATGTGAGAGATGTAGCCATTTGTACACAAGTATATTCTTCTTTTATCGAAACCATTTGAATTTTTTATGACAAGTTTAGGTACCCAATTTATGTTGCCACGTCAATTTGTAGAATTTTTGGAGCAAACTAAGATGTTATTAGAATTATTATATCACAAGCATGAGATGTATATTCGAATTATAAGAATGTTGGGTACACAAGTGTGACTGTTGATATTTTATTAAAATACTAAATGTCCAAATATGAATTGATGTTATTTTTAATGAATTTTTAGGTGCAGTTTTACCGACTCTAATATTTGATGGATGCGAGTTTCATTTCTAAAAAATAGTGTCGGGCCCACGCGTCAGTGTCAGCAGCCTATATAAAGAAGATACCTGCCGACGAAGCCGACGCGGGTTTACTAACCAGCGTCGGTGATGACTATCTAGCCGACGCGGGTTTACTAACCAGCGTCATCGATGACTATCCATTGTCAGCGTCAGCAGGCAAACCTTCCGCGCGCTGTTCAAAAATTCCCACCTATATTGACTTTAATTCCTATGGAATTCCAATTCCACCAGAGAGCCGTTCAAGGGCACACCAGTAATTTTCGTGAACATAGTAACCCGCGCGCAGGGGACATATATATACTCGAGAGTCTAATTCAGACAGATCCAGGAGTCTAATTCAGACAGATCCACCACGCCCGCAGTCTCCCCGCCGCCGCCCTGCTCCTTCTCCAGCCCTAGCCCGCCGCCGCCGCTCTCCCCGCCGCAGCCCTGCTCTTCTCGAGCCCCACCGTTCCCGGCGTGACGGCGGCGAAGCGGCTCCAGCCATGACGACGGTGACGAGGACGCGGTTACTGGTGTGCGGACGGCGTCCCGGCCAACCTAGAGACGGTGACGCGGATCCGGCATCCCCGGCCACGACGACGAGCCGGCCACCTCAGGCAACGAGGCGACGCGGATCGGGCCTCTCCGACCACCACGAGAACAACTACTTCATTCGCGACAGAGGTTAGTGCTGCTTGAACCCCAACGCCTTCTCTATGCTCGGCCACCCAATCTGCTATTCCTGTCAAGGTGGATTAGGGAGACATGCTACTTTACGGTTGTTCACATAGGATTATTCTCCTAGAATTCCCTGCATTAGTACAGCATGCCTTAATAGTTCATTTTTAATTGATTGGCTGTGGATTTGACGGATGAATTTTGTTCCTCTAAGTCTGTTTGAATAAATTGTTGCTAACAGATGAACTTATACGAACTGTTCAAATTCTATTATGCTTCGAATGTACCAGATCGACAGTTATGCTTTGGACCTGTTAGCATACTTTAGTTCTAATTGCTTTGTCCTCTTGTTGCATGTACACATGGATTACACAATTCATTGCTGCTGAAGTTGGACAAGGAAGCAGTTGAAGGAATTTAGTCTCTGCTTTGATATATAAGCATATTGCTTCATCCTGTCAAAATGGTTAGCACATATCCCCAACCTGTATGCTAATATCAACTATTTTGCCTGTCGGAGAATAAGAATTTATCTTATTTTGTTTAGGTTTTCAGTCTAGCTTATGTTGCTCTACTGACGACCTGACATATCATCTATGCAGTCTCCCACAACACCAAACTCCTCTACCTCCAGTGCACCATCACAGTCCATCGACGGTGAACCTTGTTCACAGCCTATCAACGGTGATCCTTCTTCACAGGGTCAATCAGCACATACTGCTGCGAGTAGTACTCGATCCCGCGGGTCAAGGACACAAACCAAATGGCCAGAAGACAAGTTCACCACAACTGGACTTGATAACAATTATTGGCCTACCCCAGATGCTGCGAGGGATAGATTTGTATTGGTCTGTGGCCTCATTGCTCGAGAGAGGGTATCAATCAACAGGGCAGTTGAAGATCTCTCACCAATTAAGAAGGAAGAGTTGTTCACAGTTTTAGAGGAAAAGCTAGATTACCCAGCCAATCTGGTTGAATCTGTTCGCAAGAAGGCAGTTAAGGCAGCTATGTCAGATATTGGAACCTTGCAACGGCGGTTCAAGACCCATTTAAGAAAAAAATTTGTGAGCCAAGAGGAGACTCCCTTTGTGAAGCATGCCTTTTTGCAGCCAGAAGACTGGACCGTATTTGTGCTGGAAACCAATTCTCCTAGATTTCAGCGATTGAGCCAGGGGATGAAAGAAAAGAGAGCATTGCATGATAAGCCACACAGGACGGGCAGAAAAGGTTATGTTCGTAAAAGGAAAGAGTGGGAGGAGGAGGATGCAAAGCTAGCTGAAGAAGGAAAACAGAACCCTTGGGACCAATTTTCTGGACATTCGAGGCTTTATCTGCGGGCAAGGGTAGGAAAGAGGAAGACCACTAGTGAAGGAAGCGGGGACATAACATTCAGTAAACCTGCGGCGGTGGGGGTAGCAACTAGGGTGAAAACACTTGCATCTCAGGCTAGCGATGGTTCTTTCGGGGTTAGGGAGAATGATATCCTCACCGCAGCACTTGAGACTCCAGAGCATCGAGGTCGGGTCCGAGGCGTGTCTAGTTCACTTGGCTGGGGTAAAGGGTTTGGTGAAGAGTTTGCTGGAATGTATAGGAAGAAGAGGAACAAGAAGGCTGAACCGCAGATGGAACACCTAGTTGTTGAAGCAGTCACCAGAGTTGTCTCCATTCTACAAGAATCAGGCTTTGAAATAAGGAAAAAGGTACTTCATCCTCCCCAATCACCACCTGCCAGTAGCAGCGAGGAAGAAGATGTGCATGACCTCGAGGAAGAAGATGTGCATGGCCTCGAGGAAGAAGATGTGCATGGCAGTGAGGAAGAAGAAGCACGTGGCAGAGATGAAGACTATTGGCATGTCAGCGAGGACGAAGGTAGTCAACAGCACATTGATAGTCGATCACCTATGCTGGACACAATAGATAAGCTGACAGAGCCAACCAAGTGCAGCCTTTTGGATGGCTCCGGGAATAAAGTGGAGCTCGCACTAGCCACTGTCTTTCCATTGTAAAAGACTCTCCATACAGTACCGGTGCAGGATGGGTATGTTGTGGTGCAACCTAGTTATGTGTGGGGCAATACGGGTCACTACCGTCTGCCTGTACCAATTGGGGGGGATGAAGTAACAACCCTAGCTGAGGTTCTCTGTATAAGGATCCAATGGTCAAAGAACAGGATCCATGTACCACCCATTACGAGAAATACCAACCCTGCTCCCACATCAGGTAGCAGGGGTACAGCATCAGATGGAGGTACTGCAGCTCAGCGTCAGCAAGAGAAAGCTCAGCAGCAGCAGCCGCAGATCAGCAAAACTACGCAGCAGGAGCATCGACAACAGCAGGAGGAGGACAGGCAATCTCCGCCTAAGAAGCAGCAGCAGATCAGCAAAACTACGCAGCAGGAGCATCGACAACAGCAGGAGGAACCCAGGCAATCTCCACCTAAGCAGCAGCAGCAATAGCAGCAGCAGCGACAGGCGGAGGACAGGCAATCTCCGCCTGAGCAGCAGCCACCGCAGAAGAAGGGGGCCAGGAAACCTCTGCCTAGAGATGAGCTTCTTAACTGTTTTTGGACAAAACAGGATCCAAAATACAAACCTGCTGTGCCTATGTTGTCAGAAGTGGACTTACAGGCTGCTAGACCGAATTGTGCCAGGTTGCATGCTTACGCCATGGAACACAGTAAGGATGAACTTAGTTTTCCAGCAGAGTTGCCTGAAGACTCCTTTCATGGTGCTGGTGATTTAATGTTAAACATTGCATTCAGTAACGTGTATGACCTTATAACCCTGGTTGCTCTGGATGAGACCTTCTTGAGGTTGTGGACATTGTAAGTGCCTTAAAACCAAAATAGATATTTCTTTAATTTTGACCACAAAGTTCATGCATGCTAACATTTGGATTTTTTGTAGGAAAATGAAGGACAAGGCAGCGGAGATGAAGATCAGTGTTGGGTTTTTGGATCCACAGGTTCTCACGACCACAAAGATTCATAAGGAGTCTAGCCTTGTAATAAAAGCATTGAGAAATGCAATGACGAATGACTACGTGGTGGGTGCCTTCGGCACCGGTGGCCACTATGTCACACTGATCATCTGTATGAAGTTTAAAGAGGTTTGGTATCTAGATTCTGCTAAACATCATCCCCTGCGAAAGTTCGAAGACCTCCGAGCGCTTGTGACTTGGTCCGTACCTTGTAGGTTTTGTTCACAAAATTCAATCTCTTAGTGTTTCTAATCGGTATTGCTGATCATACAGGGCCTCGGAAGATATATGCCCAAAGGACGAAGGGATGAAAGGAAAGAAGACAAAGCTAAAATCCAATCAGACATTCAAGCACAGGCCAAATACCACTGTAAGACCGAGGTTTTTTTTATGGTCCCTTCATACCAATTTGGTACTGCATTAACTTGTCATTTTGGTACCTCGATGCGCAGTGTGCTCAGCAGCCATCGAGGTCCTTTTTGCATGGATTCCATGTGGCACTCAATATGTTCAAACTACTTGAAGACATACCTCACATCAAGAAGGCTGCTGTAAGTAGATATTGCTCTCACCCTTGTCTCTGCTCATATATTCTCCATTTGATTTTAGAAACTGATTTGTACTTGTATTCTCATAATTATTTTATTTTGCAGGATTTCAAACCTGCTCTTAATGTTTCTACAGAAGATTTAAAGTCGGTGCGGGAGATGCTGTGCGAGTACATTGTTAAGGAGATCCTCGACCGAAACGGCAACCTCTATAATGGTGCACCGTGAGTTCATTGTACTGCCTGACAAACTTGAAACTAGCTTGCTGCATTCAGGCTAGTTTAGTACTGCCTGAGAAACCTACTTGGCTGGGGTCAGATGTTGCCTGGTTTAGGCAGTTTTCTCAGGACTCCATCCAAACAAAGCACCGATGACAAACTTGAAACTTTAGCATGCATGTCGATCTGATGAGGAACTTGATGTGATCTCGCATTATTGTGTATATATATGTGATCTTGCTTGTGTATATATGTGATGAGAATGTGTTTGTGATGTCTCCTAGCATTGCTGTGGTGGCTGCCAAATCCTGGCTGTTTCCAGGATGCAGCCCCTGATCTGGTGGCTACCAAATCCTGACTGGTTCCGGGATGCAGCCAGAAAACAGGCAGGTTACTGTAGGTGCCCTACGTATCGGTCACGGGCGTTAAGTAAGGCACGTTACAAAAACAGATCCGTGAGTAACGGGCTTCACTTGGAACGCCCGTTACAAGTATGACAACACTGTAACGGGCCGCATAAAGGCCCGTTACTAATACTGACCGGTGGGCCCTACAAGTTGATGTTTTCGTCGAGACAGAGGAGACGCGCTTCCAGAGCACGCGTCTCCTGTCGTCGAGACAGACGTGACGCGCGTCCAGAGCACACGTCTCCTTTCGTGGAGACAGGCGAGACGCGCGTCCAGAGCACGCGTCTCCTGTCGTCCAGACAGAGAAGACGCGCGTACAAAAAATGCGTCTCCTTACGTGCAGACGCGTGTCCACAGCAAACGTCTCCGATAGTGAGTTCATGTAACGGGCTAGGTTTCTGTGCCCGTTACCAAAGGTCCATGTGGGCCCAGAGAAATAGACATTTCAGGTGACCGGTAACTTGTTTCGGTAACGGCCTTTGTTAGACGCCCGTTACAATTACGTGTTATCAGTAACGGGCATCCGCCCGTTACCTTTCTTGACTTATTTGTAACGCTTGATCGGTAACGGGCGTTTTGCCCGTTACCAATAGCCATCCGCGCCCGTTACCAATGGCTGTTTTTCACGTAGTGAGGCTCAGTACGGAGCTTATGACGCCGGCGGTGAGCTGTACGTAATGGAACTGTTCCTAGACTACAGGATGGTTGAAGACCGTCCTGTGGTGGAACAAGCCCATGAATTACAGGCGCTGGCTAAGGAGCTTGAGAACTACAGCAGAGATGTCCCATGTGTGTTGCCCGAAAAGTTTGTGGCTGGAGCTATTATCGCTAAGTTGCCACATTCTTGGAGGGACTTTGCTACCTCTCTAAAACACAAGAGAAAGGAATTCACTTTTGATGACCTTGTTGCGACTCTTGATGTTGAAGAGAAGGCGAGAGCAAAGGACACACGTGAAAAGGCAATAGCCGGCTCCTCAAGCGCAAACTTTGTGCAGAGGGGCAATCCCAAGTTCCAGAACAACCAGAACAAGAGGAAGAAGCCTTCACAGAACCCGCCCAAGGCTAAACAAGTCGACGGGCCTGATAAGAAGAAGAGAAAGCCGAGGGGTGCTTTGTCATGTTGTATTTTACTATCTGGCATGTTGTATTTTTTTTCCTTTGGATATGTCTAATTGTACCACTTGCTGTTGTACTTGTGATTTGCCACTCTTTAATGAAAATGTTCAGACCGGCTTCTTACCTGCCGTAGTTGCCTTAAAAAAATCAACACCTCCATTGGGTCGCACAACCTCATGATCCGATTGAAGCAAGCACCACGGATTGTCAGTCCTGCTTCGTCTTCCTCATTACCTGTTGTAGTAGCACCACCGAGCATTGTTCGCGACAGGTGCGCCTCAAGTGCGTACCTCCTCCATGACTGCTCTGCCGTATCTGCATCGCTGCCAAGTTATGCCGATGGCACCTTGAACATCTTGAGCGATGCACTCGGCGTCGCCGTGGCCAACACCTTGTCAGGATGCTTAGCTGATGACAGCTTTTCGACGGCGCTCTTGATCTGCTTGTTCAGTCTCGATTTCTCCCTCTGAAGCCCCACCATTTCTCTCTTCATCAGCAACACAATGTCTGAATCCCTCTTCCTCGTCTCGGCTTCCAGTTCCTGAACCACGGACCACCGCTTGTTGACCAACAAAGAAAACTATTATGATGCTAACTTGCATTAACGTGATTTCTAGTACTCAACATCTTTATCAAGAAATGTAGCTAGTATTGCACTACTGACTTGTAAGCTTCCATATAGTTCCATGAACAGCAAACTCCCCATGCATAAGAAGTAATATACTTGTTGGTGACAAACTTCAGTCATACATTCACGAGAAAAACTAGTAATACAATGCATTGTGCAGTGAGTGAACTAAAAATGTTACATATATCTGGAACCACAATGAGAGCACTGTAGTAGAAATGGAATCAAACCATCAGTTAAGTCAGGGGTGAATCCACCGTGGGGGCAGGGGGGGCTGGAGCCCCCCTACCCCCATGGACTCCATGGAAGCCTCCCAAGCCCCCCCTACAAATTCTATGCATAGGTGAAGAGGAGGAAGAAGAAGGAAGAGGAGGAGGAAGAAGAAGTTGAGCCGAGGAGGAAGAAGAAGTTGAGCCCCCCCCCCCTCTCCCAAGAGTTGGATTCTGGATCCGCCACTGAGTTAAGTGAAGGCAAAACAAGGCTACCAAAAATTAATCAAAGAAAGATATGGTAGCTGCTAGGGGGAGGTGCTCGCGCGGGGGGCGGGACACGCCGGTGTGCATGGCGAACGCCCAGAGCACGGTGATGAGCTCAACTCCTCCCGCCGGTAGGATGGCGGCATGCGCGTTGACATGCTCCTCGTCCCTCGCCGGTGCCGTGTACAACATCAGCTCCGTCCACACATCGGCTACCAACCGCCAGGCCCGGCCTTCCTCCGCCATGAGCTTCCTCCCTAGCCCTAGGCCCCTGAGTACAACTTTGCTGCTGTCACCGGCGTCGATTATTTCGTCAATGTAGGATTTCTCTCTTTGTATTTCGGTTATTAGCCGATGAATTCGTGCAGCCTTGGATGCCAAGTAGTAACCTCCGAACCCAAGCATCTCCCTCAGCTCCTTGATGGCATCTTCCAAGACGAGCTCCGCTTTGGCCCGCTTGTCAGGCAGCAGCTCCGGGTGAAATACCACCAGATAAGCACAGTAGTGGGACAAACTCATGGCCACCTGCTTATACGCAGCCGTTTCTGTGTCCCTCGGCGGCCACAAGGCGTCCAACAGGCATGTGGCGACGTGCCACGTGAGGATCACCTCGGTAACACTGTCGCTGCTGCATGCCCGACCTAGTAGTTGAACAAGGCCGTACTTGTTCAATACGGAGCTGCCGTTGGTCAGAGGGGTGTCTTCACGGTCATGTACAACCAGGCAGTTGGTGATGGATCGCTTCAGCTCTTGCGTCGCCGGCACGCTCCAAGGCACTGCCGCAGCAGCACCAGGCATCCACAAGGGTATGACAGGTGCGCGATGATCCAGCAAACAAAACTGCTTCAGCCTGATGTCGGTGTACTTGCTCATCTTGCTCCTTAGCCACAGGATCCGGCGGAAAGCCCAAGTGATGGTGGGGCTCCTGCGCCACTGGTGTTTGGCCGTGTAGTTGCAGAGCATTGATATGACAAACCAGTTGGAGGTTAGCACGACCAGCAACTCCCATGTTTCCTCGAGGAGGAAGATGATGAAGAGAAGAAGGGTGATGGAGAGGTCCAGGACAAAAAACAAGGCCGGGCGCGACTCCGCGGCTCTGGCCACCGAGCATATGGCTAGTCTGGCGAAGCCCGGTTGCAGGCCGTAGTTTTCTGCACTCATCCTACTCAGCACGCCTTTGCCACACGCAAGTGTGGCGATGAGGCAAAGGCCAAGCACCGCTACGGGGACAACCAAGTAAATAGTTGGCTACCACAAAAGAGGGGCTCGCAAGGACGACAGGAACAACAGAGTGATAGTACTCACTCAGGAACTTCATCTCGTCAGCCATCACCTGGAACACCTGTTGTGCCGCCGCATCATCCTCGTCGCCTCTCATGAGGACTCTCTGGCAGTCATGGGCTTCTTCCTCGGTCAGCTCCGGCAAGTGCTCGAACCTTCGACGAAGCAACTTGAACAGAGCAAATGAGAGGCAGGCTACCCTGATGATGCCCTTTGCATCAAGCATGGCGAAGGTCTGGTCCGCGCAATAAATCTCCCAAACTTTACCAACAGTGATGGCACCATCTTCTTGGGTGATATCTTTGAGCTTGTAGCCATCGGCGGTGACCTCTCGCACCAGCTTCTCTTCTCCCATCACAATGTACCTGCACCTCTTCAAAACCGCATCTGCATCATCATGTGAATAATCATGCAGCTGCTCTCTACTATCACGCTCTGCTGCTACTGCTAGCATCTGATCCATGTAGGAGGAGATGATCCACGACTTGTCGGGGTAGGAGCGCTTCTCCACCTCGGTGAAGACGATTCTCTGCAGCAGCTTCGTGGCACACAGGATCCAGAGGATGCTGAACACCGCCTTCCGCCCGGGGCTCGTGATGTTGAAGTAGACCAGACTTCCCAGCCAGACGAC
Source organism: Cenchrus fungigraminus (assembly GCA_036936925.1). Taxonomy (NCBI): domain Eukaryota; kingdom Viridiplantae; phylum Streptophyta; class Magnoliopsida; order Poales; family Poaceae; genus Cenchrus; species Cenchrus fungigraminus. The sequence goes on from CM072769.1 coordinate 188,681,009, forward strand.
CCGGCCGGCACGCTGGAGCGTGCTCGAGTACGACCCCCGCGCCCGGATCTCGTCCACCTTCTTGCGGAGGAGCTCCAGGGCAAGCATCCATGTCAGGATCACCCTGGCCCTCACCGACAGGTCGTCCTCACCCTCACCCGCCGCCGCCGCCGCGTCCTTGGCCTCCGAGAAGAGGTAGGACATCACGGGGAGGGAGAGGCCGAGCGCCGACGAGAGCAGGAGCCGGTAGCTGGGGTTCAGCACGGCGCTGAACCCGAAGATGCCAGCCACGAAGAGCGCGACGAGGATGAGCACGACGACGGGGGCGGAAACCATCATCAGCACCTCCTTGCCGTTGCCGGCGGTGTAGGATGCTGTGAGGTTGCCGATCTGCCACACCACTTCATTCGTTTGGCACAAGCCTGTGTGGTTCCTGTTGAAGTAGGGCATGGTGGCTCCGAGCTAGTGTGTAAGGCTCGGAGTATGCTAGGCTACGAGCTAGTGCCTGATTTGGCAGGCTGCTGCTGCTGCTTCCATGGCGCGAATGGAATTGTTGCCAGTATGTATGTAGCTAGCTGATGATGAGATGCATCGGTGCCACCTGCAAGTAAGGAATAACTTTGGTGAGCTGCTGCTTTATCGTCTTTACTAATCAGTGGATGCCCGTTAGTTAGTCGTGGACTCGTGGTTACATTTGTGGTCCGCCCCAAGGTAATTAACTATAATTTCAAATTAACGAAACCATTGCATACATGAGAGTCACGTGTACTCCACAAGATGAGAAGAAAGCTCTAAAGCACAAGGTGATGCTCAATTGATCACCACCGGCCAAGACGGCGTGACAATGTTTCTAAAGCTTTATTACAAAACCATAACCCGTTTTGGATTATATATTGGAGAAAGTTTATTTTTGACCATCCAACTTTTATCTCAGTTTAATTTTGACCATAGAACTCTAAAATCAGGTATCTTTGACTATCCAACTATCAAAATCGTACAAATTTATATAGTTATCGAGCTGTTTTGATGGATGATTTTATTTTTTATTTACAATTTAGTTCTTACATCTTAAAATGATTATTACTTTTTTGCTCGTACTTCCGATTTAGGTGATTTTGCGGCCACATGTACATAGCGGCTACTTACATAGCATCTCAACTCTGAAGGTGGAAAGGAGCAGTCCTGACATAGCTGTTGTTCTAGCTGTAATGTCCAATTATAATTCGTAATTTCATTTGTTCTTCAAGTGCCAACTTTTATTTCCAAAATGTTAATCCATTTTTTTTATCGTGATGACATGGAATTATCTAATTGCAGTTGCCTATTAGTCCATGAACCAAAACTCAGACAAATTTAAGAGGGACAAAGTCGTCACTGGACTTGTGACGACAGAGAAGCACCCTGCACTTCACCACCGTGTCACCGACCTTGACTCCCGGCGTCACAGTGAAGGCAACGGCAATTTTCTCTTCCAGCATGCTGTCACCTTCCCTGACGCAAGACAATGCAGGAGCCGCCGCCACGCTCTCCATCCACTCCTCGGCATACTCGCTCCCTCCCCTCGCGTACGCGTAGAACATCCTGACACCATGCGTCCCGTGCTCGACGAATCGCACCATGACCACGCGCAGCGCCCACACCGACCTCGCTATGGTCGCGCACGCCCGGTAGAAGCACGTGCACGTCCTCCGGTGCCCGCCGCGCGACACAAACGCCCACTACGGGAAACGCATTGTTGCCGTGAGCCGGCTCCTAAGGCCGGTCCACTCACGGCGAAGCTTTTGCCGTGAGTTGCCGCCGGTAAAGTCCTCACGGCACAGTTTTACCGGCAAACAGGTTCTTTGCCGTGAGCCGGCTCCTAAGGCCGGTCCACTCACGGCGAAGCTTTTGCCGTGAGTTGCCGCCGGTAAAGTCCTCACGGCACAGTTTTACCGGCAAACAGGTTCTTTGCCGTGAGCCTGACCTCTGACTCACGGCAAACGTGTGCCGTGAGTGGGACTAAGCTCACAGCAAACAAGGGTAACGGGACGTCACGGAAGCCCACTTGACGGCGTTCTTTGCCGTGAGCCTCACGCCGGACTCACGGCAAAGGTGTTACACGTGGCTGCCACGTCGCACCAACTGTGATGTGAGTCAGCTAGTAGCTCACGGCAACGCGCTTGTCTTTGCCGTGAGCCAGCCCTCTGACCGGCTGCCAGTCACCTCCTCATTATCATCAGCTACGGCCGCAACTCACGGCAAAAGAGGCCACCTTTGCCGTGAGCTTTGGTTTCGGCTCACGGCAAAGTTCTCTTTTTTATTTTTTCCCCCAGAATCTTATATGGCCCCTCAGATTCAACAAACCATTTCAAAACCATTTCAAATGCATCACAAAAAGTTTATATATTACATATTCATCACTGGCAGTTTATATGTCACATAACCATCACAGGCAGTTTATATGTCACATAACCATCACACGCAGTTCAAATATCCACATAAGCATCACATAACCATCACATAGTCCACGTAAGCATCACAGACAGTTTAAGTATCAATATAGTACACAAATGCAACATAAGCAAACACTAGTCCAAATGCAAAGAGTACAAGTACTAAATAAAAACATATTTAATGTAGTAAGTACAACTAATCAATTAATATCTTACATGTTTTAGAAATACTCGTCATGATCCGTATTAGCTGGATCATATGTCTCATCGTCACTATCACGCATTTCCATATCCTCAACACCGTACTCCAAAGGAGGAACAACGTCATCATCACTATCACTTCTCAATCCTAATCGCTCAAGTAATTTTAAGTCATTCTCATCATGAACTTCTTCTCTAGCATCGTCCATATCTACTTCCATTCCGATCACTTCGGTTAAGTCTATCTCAAATCTCCCTTCTAGCCCATCTTCTTGAAAGAACTCGCCGGCATATGTGTTTGGGTCTAGTAGGTTGTAATCTTCGTTGCTTGGGGCAGGTAGTTTACTATGCGGCGAAACCTTGTACACAACATCCCAACCCTGGAGACACTTGTCTTTTTTGCAAGGGTATGATAGATAATAAACTTGTGTGGCATGTTGAGCCATAATATAAACATCGTCTCCTTCATACAGAGTTGACTGTCGAATTTCGACTAGCACAAGATTCGGGTTCCGCCTCGTAGCCTTTTCATCAAACAAATGGCACTTGAATACGATAGGTTTCAGAGGTTTGGAACCATGAAACTCGAGTTCGTATATTTCTTCAAGTCTTCCATAGTACTCGGACCCATCGACTGTTGTCATACAAACTCCAGAATTTGTGGTTCTTCGATTGGGCCGACTCTCCTCGTGACTTTTTGTGTGAAAGCGATATCCATTCACATCATAAGCGCCAAATGACTTGACCCTATGCAAGCAACCATCGGCAACCTGTCTCAAGTCGGGACTCATAGACGAATCGATTTGCCCCTGCAAGACCAGGCAGGATAGCTCGTTATCATACATGGCATGCTAAGTATGATCTTACAAATTAAAGAAGGTGTCTTTCTAAAAATTACCTTCTTTTTGAACCAAGATATGAAATCGGGGACACCCTGACGACCATCACTAAGAAGGATATCTTCTTCCTCCTCGGTAGGTGGACTTTCACCACGCCAGAATTACGCAAAGAATTCACTGCACCCAAAATAAAGAAGAGGTTGGACGCAAAAGAGCCAAGATGCAAGATCTTAAGGGAAAGGAAAAAAATGAGGTTTCTTGAGAACTTACTCTATGTACGGCTTTACTTCGGTAAGGTTGCGCAACACATATATCATGATAGTGTGCCACTCTTCATGAAGCAAGATCTTGGCCCTCCCAAGACTTGCACTTCCAAGTTGTCCTCGAAAAAGGTTGAGAGTCGATTGATCTTTGCCAACATTGTAACGAGGAGGTGGGTTATGCACACTGGGAAGGTTCTTAGCATAATATTTAGTTGTGAAGTTTGACACCTCCTCAAGAATGTATGCCTCTGTAATGGAAGCTTCAATTTTGTTTTGTTGCCAGTTTTGTATCGAAGAAACTTTAGACATCTCTCAATTGGATAGCACCAACGGTTCTGCACGGGCCCCCCAATCGTGCCTCTGCAGGGAGGTGCAAAAGCATATGCTACATCGGATTGAAGAAGCCGGGTGGTAAGATCTCCTCCAACTTACATAGCAACACAGGCGCATTTCTTTCTAGTTTTTCCTTCACGTCAACAGACAACTCCTTAGCACAAAGCAGACGGAAGAAATTTCTCAACTCTGCCAGCGCTTGCCACACATGTTCGGGTACATAGCCTCGAACCATCACCGGAAGAAGCCGCTCGATCCATATGTGGTAGTCATGACTCTTCAGCCTGTGTATTCGCAAAGTATCTAAGTTCACCCCCTCCTCAGATTCGCCGCATACCCATCAGGGAACATTAACGTTTTGAACCATTCTAGTATTTCCTTCCTTTGATCCCTGTTCAGGACGAAATCAGCCTTAGGCCATTTCCATTTCTTGCCCGCTACAGGTTTCGGGATGGCTAGCTTTGGCCTGTCGCATAACACTTCTTGATCGACTCTAGCCTTAACGTTGTCCTTTGACTTATCTGCCCATTCCATCATTGTACCGAAAAGTGCCTCGCCCCAATTCTTCTTAGTGTGCATCACATCAATGTTATGTGGAAGAAGAAGATCCTGCATATAGGGTAGCCTCCACAAGCCCGACTGCTGAGTCCATACATGTTCCACACCGTATCCCTCGAAACGAGTTTGTCCGTCTTTGAGCACGAGAGCCTCTACCTGGGCACGAACATCGGCACCCGTAATGATGTGCGGTGGTGGGTCATTAACTACCACACTTTTCGTGAAGTTCTTGGCATCTTGTCTGAATTCATGCTCAAGAGGGAGGAATTGTCGATGTTTGTCAAAGCAAGAATACTTGCCACCATTCTTCAACCAAAAGAACAACAGAGTTGCCTTGCATACTGGGCAGGGGAACTTCCTGTGGACACACCAGCCGCAAAATATCCCATACGCCGGATTGTCATGTATGGAGTACATGTACCACACATGCATCTTGAAGTTTGTCTTCGTAGCTCGGTCGTATGTTCGCACCCCGTCGTTCCAAGCACGGATCAAATCATCAATCAGAGGCTTCATGTACACACTCATATTATCCCCCGGGTATCCAGGAATTATCAGCGACAAGAATATGTGTTGTCTTTGAAAGACGACACCGGGGGGTAGATTGAGGGGGATGACAAACACAGGCTAACAACTGTATGAGGCGGCCATTAGCCCATAAGGATTGAACCCATCGGTCGCCAACGCCACACGTACATTGCGAGCCTCAAGAGCTTTGTCATGATGAATGCCATCAAATTTTTTCCACGATTCGGCATCGGATGGATGTGCAAGCTTATCACTGTGTCGGACTCCCATTTTGTGCCAAGTCATTTGCTTCGCAGTTTCCTCGGTCATGTAAATCCATTGGATCCGCTCTATGAACGGAAGGTACCGTAGGATACTAACCGGGATCGTGAGCTGCCTCTTTTCGCCCTCACCAGAGTCTACCTCCACGAACCGAGACGCTTTACATTTCGGACAGTACTTTGCATTCTCATGTTCTTCCCTGAATAAGACGCATCCTTTCAGATAGGCGTGTATCTGCTGATATGGCATCTTGAGAGAACGAAGGACTTTTCATGCTTCATACATGTTCTTGGGCAGAATGTGACCTTTGGAAGCATTTCGCCGACAATTGTCACCAAGGTATCAAAGGCGTCTCGGCTAAGGTTATATTGGGACCTTATGGCCATTAGGCGGGAGATGGTATCCAGTTGAGGCATCTTGGTATGCTCGTGAAGGGGTTTCTGTGCTGCAGCCAACATATCATAATACGCCTTAGCACTTGGCTCTGGCTCCTCCTCCTGAGGTTCTCCTTGGAAATGTGCTTCGTGAAAGTCATCTATCATGTCTGCTACCCCGGCATCACCATCAAGTTCCTCGATGCGTCGTCTCATGACCTCATCTCTCATACGACCGGTTTCACCGTGGTAGGTCCACTTTGTGTAGTCTTTCGTAAAACCATGCTTGGCAAGATGCTCAGTCATGTCACGCTTTGTATGCCGACGCGTGTTTCCGCATTTGCTGCAAGGACACCAGATGGTAGACTCCCTGGGAGTCTCCCTTTTAATCTTTTCAAATGCTTCCCTCACGAAATTTTGGGTGTTCGCAATCCATTCGGTGTCAGACGACCCCCACTTGCCCACCCGTTGTACATCCAGTCACGGTCACCCATTCTATATTATACCAGGAAGTCATATAAAATGCATTGCATAAACTGTACGATGTCTATACATTCTACTAGGTAAAGATAGGTCCTAATTCCACCCGTCGATGCGTAGATGGGGTCAGTTCCTATGGTCTACTCCGATCCTAGACAGAATTTCGGCAGCACCTCCCCGCTGTTCTCCAAATACACGTCCCGGTAGGGAGGTTGTGTATCCGGAGAACAACGAGGAGGTGCTGCTGAAATTCTATCTAGGATCGAAGCAGACCATAGGAACCGATCACCCCATCTACGCATCCACAGGCTGTCCAAAAAACGTGGACAATTCGAAACAGATACAACCTTTAATATGCAAAGTTCTGCATATTTCCAACTGTATCTCTTCCGAACGGGAGACACCTAACTAGGTTTTGTGATCTATGACATCAGCTGGTAATAGAGAGAAAGAGGCCGATACCTTGGTGGCCTGAAGAGGCCCGCGGACCGATGGCAGAGGTCGACGGCCGATTCCTGCAAACAAATGAACATGACAGTGTAAGTTGCAATTTTGGGCAGCACCTTCAACAAAACAACAATACGATGGCCGACAACCACATTCCAAATTTATAGAAACAGAAATTTGCCTCAGATATTTTGTCTTTTCATATGACCTTGAACTTGCAGCATAGAAGAACACTAGAACTACAAAAAGGGGGTTCATGGAAACATGAAAGCATGTGACACATCCATCCCAACCATCATATCATAACGACTGACCTGTTGGGCATGGATGTGTCACATGCCTTGATGACAACCATGAGAAGCATATAATTGAACAACACAAGCTCAAGGTCATTATATGTTACCCAACATGAAATTTGGGCAAGTTTTGATATCATCACAGGCATGAGTAAAGTTGAATTTAAAATCAAACAAAATTTCGACAGCACCTCCCCTACACGGAGAGGTTTTCAAAACCTGCAACAAAACAACGGCACGATGGCCGACAACCACACAGTCCAAAATAGTAATTTGCCTCAGATATTTTTTTCTTGCATTGATCTTGAACTTAGAGCATAGATCATCAAAAGAACTAAAAAGAAGGTTCATGACAGCCATGGAACCGTGAGAGACGTCCATCCCAACCAAGTTGTTGCTTGGGAATGGACGTCTCTCATGGTTTGATGACAACCATGAGAAGCATATAACAGGTCCAACACAAGCTCAAGGTCACCATATGTTACCCAGCAAGAACACTAGGTAAAATTCATATCATCATAGGTAAAATTCATATCATCATCGGCATAACAGGTCCAACACAAGCTCAAGGTCACCATATGAGAAGGCCGGCGCATCAACTCAGGCAGACCAAGGTGAAGGAGAGAGAGCAAGGCCGTGGAGAGGCTCACGTTGGGGCGGAGGTGAAGGAGAGAGCGCGTTGGTGTAGTGGTGGTGATGTTCACGGCGGCGGTCTTGCTCTGCTCCGGTGGTGGCTCAACGCGGACGGGCTCTTCCTCTTCTCAGGCGATGCCGGTCTTGGGGACTTCGGCTTCAGCGGGACGGCGCGGCGGCGATGCGCCTCCCCCTTCTTCTTCCTGCTCCCTTCTCCCCCTCTTCCCCCTTCTCCCTTCTGAAGCCGAAGTGAGGACGACGGGCACGGCGACGGACGACAGGCGACGGGCGACGGGCGCGGCGGCGAGGAGGACGACCGGCGCTGGCGGGGAGTCCGGCCGGTGCGGGCGGGAACGTACAACTGTCGGCGCGGGCGGGGACGGCGGCCGGCGCGGGCGGGGACGGCTGCCGGCACGGGTGGGGACGACGGCCGACGCGGGCGGGGACATACAGCTGCCAGCGCGGACGGGGACGTACGGCTGCCGGCGCGGGCGGGGACGGCGGGCGGCGGGGGGTGGGGTGTGGTGCGCGGCGGCGTGTGTGTGTTGTGTGGGGTGTCTGTGTTGTGTGCGTGTGTGTGTGGTGTGGAGAAGAGTGGGGCGGGTGCGGCTGACCGGTGGGCCCGTAGCCCCTTTGCGGTGCCCCACAAATCCGACTCACGGCAATGGAGGGACGCACCGGTCAGCCGCACCCGCCCTAGGGTTCCCTGAGGTTTTGTTTGCCGTGAGCCGGATCTAGAGCTCACGGCAAACAGCTGCTCATAGCCGCTTCCTTGTGGCCCTGTGCGCCACGTGGCCCGGGCGCATCTTTGCCGTGGGCAATGAGGCCTTGTTGCCGAGCGTGAGAATTGTTTCCCATGAGCTACACACGGCATAGTGCATTTTACAAATTTTGTTAATTTTTCTCTAGTTTTTTTAGTTATTTTCTTTAAATTTTTTTTGAGTGCATTATGATAGTTAATTGCTAAGCTAACTATACAATGTCAAATTTACACTTTGATGAATTAAAGACATTAGTTTCATTGTACTTTCAACTCTAACTCTATCATTTCATGTGGTCCGATAATGATCAAAATTATAAAACTACACCAAAATTATGCCAAGAACCAACATAAGACACTCTAAGTTGTGTAATGATCATAGGCAAAGTTCCAAGGTCAAATTTGAATCTAAACTTCACGAAGACCACAAACTCTAGTCACATGAGTCAACCTCTCAGAAACTTCCAGTGAGATGCATCAGTTTCTACACAGCGTACGTGTCGAGTAATTCGAAATCATCTCAACTCTTCACCACAGCCTCCATACATGATATCATGATGTCCATACCAATTTCATGATGTTTTAAATTTGTATGGATTTTATACAATTAAAACACTATTAGACGAAACCTTCATAATCATGTGTCCATAACCAAATGGTTGAAATATAGCCTCATTTAATGGTATATGTATGATAAATGAATGAAGAACATGAAATATCATTAAAACACTAACTTTAGTCTATGATTTTATGCACTTCCAGTTCAAATCGGACGTATACGAGAAAAACACATATAAAGAAATAAAATTGTTAAATATAGCAAACTGAGCTATAATTGTCCTAAGTTTGAATATGTTGTTTGTAGAGATGTGTTTCATGGGTGGAAAAATTTTGAAGCGGGAAGGGCAAATTTTTTTTCTAAACTTTGCCGTGAGCAAGGAGGGAAGCTCACGGCAAAGCAGAGAGGCTCACGGCAAAAAGACACGTTGCCGTGCGTCTAGCCTGGCATGTGGCATTCCCTTTGCCGTGAGCCTGGTGAAGAGACTCACGGCATACATTGATGTACACCGTGTGTTATAATGTTGCCGTGAGTTCCGTGGGCCGGCTCACGGCAAACATCCTGTGCACCGTGTGGGTTATAGTTGCCGTGAGCCACCTCGGATGCTCACGGCAAACAAGCTTGTTTACCGTGAGCCCGATATTCGGCTCACGGCGAAGACTTTGCTCACGGCAGCGAGGCCGTTTCCGGTAGTGGCCCTCTGGTCCAGGTTCCCGAACACGAGCATCTCTGTCCCCGACGGCACGGTGGCCAGGTAGATTGTGTAATGAATCGGATGCTCGTAGCCTAAGAAGGGGAAGGGGTGAATTAGACAACTTAAAATCTTAAGTCTAGGATTATCACTATTTGTTTAAAACATAAAATAGAACATACTACCTAGATGTGCAACTACGGTTGTTCTAGTGTGAAACTCCCATCCCAAAACAAGTTTTGCAACCTATAGCCAATCCTAGCAAGATACTACTCTATGAAAGTAAAGGCAAACAAGAATTGTAAGAGAGTAATGCAGAAACGTAAAGGGGGATGAGAGGAAGCAAACTCTTGACACACAATTTATCCCTGGTATCGGATTTTTCATTAGCTTGTTTTTCAAGGATTTCTTTTTTCTCATTGACTAGCTCAACAAGATCATCAATTGAGGTGGCATCGGATTCATCATCACTTACATCGCTTTCCATACCTTGAGCCATAAGTCACATGTGTGATGATGATAGAGAACCTTGAATGAAGCGGGTGGTGAAGTTCTTGCTTGATTCATCGCTTGAGCTACAAGAACTTGATTCTCCACCACTTGTCCACTCACCGATGGTGGTGAATGCTTCTTGCTTCGGTTTGCTGCTAGATAATTTTCATCCAATCTGATATTATATTGCGCACTATGGAAGTCTTAAAGATTTGAAAACTAAGATGCACATATATGGTGGAGCTATTAGCTAGCCTCACACCAAGCACTACAGAAGCAAGATGTTCAGAAATCCAAGATGCTTGCCCAGCCCAGGGTAGCAAAACTGAGAAAAAGGTTCGCCCGGAGTTACTCGTGGATGTACCTTTCAAGTCCTGTTTGAGGGAGCTCCTATTGAAAGATGAGATGTGTAAAAAATTCAGTACATTCCTTTGAAAGCTGGGCTTGCTCTGCATATGCTTGTTCCATGTTACTTGTACTATTCCTTCGTGTGGCAATACTGCACGAGAAGAAGGGAAATCATTTAGATTCCAGTTATAAGATGAACTCATGAGTTGCGATTTGATCACATTTTAATTGTCATATATCAGCACAGGTAGCAGGAGGAAAAAAAGATCACATCATTCAACCAATAAATCAAGAACAGATTGAACAAAACAGAAAGTTTCCAGGTTCAAATCAACTGAACAACTATATATGTTGCATAGTATGATAGGTTGAACAGGCATAAACTTTCAGAAAGAATAATTTGACATGCTCAAATAAGATATACACTAGCCACCAGTAGTACTTGATGCTTAAGCAGCATAAGGCATGCTCTATTCAGATTACCTACTCCTACATGCAATGAAAAATTGCCCAATTAAATGTACGCTACTACAGGTCAATTGAACCAAAATAGATACAGGAGAGAGATTTGTGCAAGAAAAATTATAAACTGTAGGGAGAGAGATTGAGTATTCTCACCAGCAGATGCTCCGAGCATGTCCTCCTGATGTCCTACCTGCTGCCCAGCTACCTGCTAGCACTATCAAGCGTGCTGTCGACTTGTCGAGCTTCTGGCTCACCTGCCGGAAGGGGCATCTTAATGTGCAGCTGCCGCAGCCGGAGTCCATGACTGAGCCATCCTCAGAGCAGGTTGATAGCACAAAGAGGGTGAGGTTGTGACCCTCCGCCGCTGTAGTTCCTCCGTCCTACGTGAAGACGGATTTCCTGCGGATCCGCCCAAATCTGGCTCGAGGCTGCAACCTCCAGCCGGAGAAGGGCCACACGCAGGCCAACAACAACTCCTCCATCACGAGACCCTCGCGTGGTTCGCAATCGCGCTGAGATCCGCCTTCTTCTTCCGTGCTGACCACCACCTCCCACCTCTTGGATGACGAGATTCGGTGCAGCCCCCACCGGATCTGCCCCAGCGACGTTGGATCCGGCCGGACTGCCACCGGATCTGGCCGGAGCGCCGTTGCCGCCGTAGCTTCCGGGAGGAGAGAGCAAGGGCGATGTAGAGAGAAGTGGTCGCGGCCGCGAGCACCGCGCGCTTGTCGTCGAGGAAGAGGCTGACATCGCGCTTCCCATCCGGTGGTGAGGAAGGAGACCACCCAAATCCGAACTTGGTTAGGCCAGCTGCAGCTCCTCCCGCCGCGGGGCAACCGGGGGCCGCCGGTCGTTGTCGCGCCCAGATCCGCGCGGAGGGCATCGGTGGTAGCGGCCAACCTCGCCGTGGAGGGGTTGCTGCTGTCGGATCTTGCCGTCGCCCTGCGCTCCATGCTGGTTCTCCTCCTCCGCCCACCGGTTCGAGGAGAAAGACGAACCGGATAGGAGAGAGACGGGGTGTGTTGAATGATTTTGAAACCCAAAGGAGGGAATCTGTACTCGTACATGAAGCCGGGCGGGTGTACACGAAGCGACCTTCTCTACGTATTGATTTGACACGGTCGCAGCACTCCTAGCGCGACACAGATCTCGCGGCTCCAACCAACGTCCAGGATAAAACCCGTTGCAGCTACAGGGAGTTCATAATCTTCGTCCCAGGAAACCAAGCAGACATTGGTATCTGAATATCTGTCTGATATGGGTTGCACGGAGATGGCGCCGCGGGCTCCCGCCGGGGCCGGCGGCTAGCCCTCCGCTTCGCCCTCCCTCCGGCGACCGGGCTGCCGGCCAGCTCCACCGGCCTCCCGCGCTTCTTCCTCTCCTCCACTCCTTCCTCCTCCCCTCCCCACACCTCCCATGGCCCCCGCCACCGGAACCCTAGATCCAGCCGCCGCCATCGCCCCCTCCGCGCCGGGCTCTTCCTCCGCCGCCACCACCTCCGCACCGGCCATCTCCCCTGCGCCGAGCGCCACCTCCTTCGTCGCCTCTTCCGCATCGGTCGGCCCCCTCACGCCGGCCTCCCTCTCCTCGCCAGCCACCTCCCTTGGGCCCGCCGCCCCTCCGCACCGGCCGCGCCCCTCGCGCTGGGCGCCTTCCTCGCGCCGGCCGCCCCCTCCACCGCCGCCCCTCTGCTGTCGTCGTCGACCTTCGCCACGCCGGTCGCCGCCGAGCCCGACGACGTCGACCTCCTCCACGACGCAGGTGCTACCCTGGTCCTGCCCGCCCGCCCGCCTTCGACCGTCGACGCCTTGGGCGGGTCCCCCCTTCCGGCCTCTGGTTCCATGGGCGGGTCCCCCCTTCCGGGCTCTTGCGCCATAGGTGGACCTCTCGTGCCCGGGTCGGCAGTGCTGGGGCCATCCAACCCCTCGGCGTGCGCGTCCCGGGCCATCTGCGCCTCAGCTTCCTCTACCTCGTCGCGCCTCCTCTCCCCAACGGCCCAACCCTTCCATCCGACCGCCACCTCCTTCGGCCGCTCCAAGGAGCTGCGGTGGGCTGATTCGGAGGATGACGACGACGAAGACTTGACGCGGCCATCCACCTTTGTCGATGTCGTGCACCGCTCACCACCGCCGACCTCCACCGGTGGGCGCAAGGTCCGGTCTTCCCCTTCATCGACAGCCTCGGTACGCCCAGCGCAACAGGCTAGCGACCGCCGCCGCCGCCGCCCACGGCAGTCCAAGAGGAGGGGCCGCCGGAGCTCGTCTTCGGCCTCCCGCTCCACGGCCGGGATGACAGGCAAAGGCCCCCTCCTTCCCGGTCTGGACGTCTGTGTGCTCAGGGCACGGCGGGCGGCCGCATCCCGGTGCACCAGCGTCTCGGGCCGCGGGTGCCTGGCGTCGTCGCTCACCTGCCTCGTCACCGGCGCTTCTCCCCACCTGACAGTGATGGCTGGAGCAAGGTCCTGCCTCTCCAGTCTTCGCGACCCACACGGCTGTGGACCACGACGTCTCGTCAGGACCCCGCGTCGAGGCGCTGCCTCCCGGCGCAGCTCGACGGGCGCTGCCTCAACTGCCTGTCGTACAGTCACCGTCGGGCCACCTGCACGCGTCCCACGTGGTGTCTACGCTGCTTCAACCTCCACCACATCGCCAGGGATTGCAAGCGTCTGCGCACGTCGCCGACCGACAGCTCTACTGCTGGGGTTGTTCAGCTTCCGCGGCGTGAGTTGCGCCGCAGTGCTGAGGCCTCCTCCGCGGTCATGCCTCGCGACTCCACCGCGGCGGGTTCCACGCCGAGGGGAGATGGGACTCCCTGGGGGAGCGCCGCTGCTGGGCCGACACCCTCCCCGCAGCCGCGTCGCTCTCCACCATCGCCGCCGCAGCTGGACGCCGCCGCGGTATGCTTCCTGCTGCAGAGGGACACACCCATGTGTGGGCCCCCCGATCCGATGTTGCTCGAGCGGGAGCTTTGCTTCTCGGTTCCACCACCGAGGGCAATCGAGCCGGCGTCGGACACTTCCCCACCATCGGTTGCGGCTACGGTTCAGGCGAGTGTCTCGATGGACCATGTTGAGCCAACCGACATTGACATTGTCGTGCTGCCTCGCCTGCTTCCTCCGAAGATCGCCTCGACTGCTTCTTGGATGCAATCCAGAAGAAGCCAGCCTCTCCCCTTCTCGCGGCCCAAACCCGTCCAGCGGTGCAGCCGACACCATCCGAGGCCCCCAGGCGCTGCAGCTCAAGACTCGCCAATAACAAACTCGCCAGAATCCCGATCTCCCGCCGTGGTGAGGTCCTACTCATGCGCCGCTTCGACATGGAGGCGAGTGAGCTCGACGGTGTCTTCAAGGCCGGCTTGATAGGTGGCTTTGCTGACAAGGTTCTCGACTCTCTCCCCATACGGAAGGCAAGCACCAGCTTGGCTCGAGAGGGGCTGCTCATTGTTTGAGCCGCACCCCCTCACCTAGGTTGTCGGTGTAGCGAGTAGTAGCACTATGTGTTATTTTGTTCACCCAGGTCTCACTTTCATGTAATATCTAGTGAGTGAGTTTGGCGTGCGCCTGGCCGGCCACGCGCTGTTGTTACAATCTATTTTCATCTTCTTAATACAATGATACGCAGCTCTCCTGCGTATTCGAAAAAAATCTTCGTCCCAAGCAACGTGCTAGTATGATGAGGTCGACAATTCGTCATGGCATTGGGAACAACAAAAGCAAAAGGTGGAGACAGTAGTGTCTTGTCTCTTGTGTCGATCTGAGACCAACCGTCGTGCAAAAGCAAAAGAGGTAAACTGGTAAAAGTCGATTCCAATGATATTACGGTCATCGTCAACCGTAATATCACAGTCTCACAGAGAACGACAATGCAGTATGTATGTGCAATGATGGTGAAAGAAATTAAAGAAGTAGCTAGTGCAAAGGCTACAGCTACGAGGATTCCACATCGACTGCATCTGGAGAGATGTGCTGCTCCTGTCCTCTGCTACTAGAAGCACAAGACAAACAAAACAAAAGAGCAACTAGACCATGTTTTCGGCGGCGTTGAGGTTGTTGTTGGGCTGCCGTCGTGGTGGAACTACTGGGACGACGACGACGTTCGCCCTGCAGAACGGGCAGGTGTTCTTCTTTCGTAGCCACTTGGCGACGCAGGGCTTGTGGAACATGTGGGCGCATCCGGGCAGGACGCTGCAGGGCTCGCCGGCCTCGTAGGGCGTCACGCAGATGGCGCACGACTCCCCGTCGTCGTCATCCCCAGGTCCGGGTGGTAGCTCCTTGTAGCAGTAGGGCACGTCCGGGATGCTCTCCAGCAGGTCGTCGATGAAGAGCGGCGGCGTCTTGCCGTTGCCGATGCCGCCTCGTCCTCGCCGCCTGTTGGAGAAGCAGGCCCAAAGGTATCTGATGGCGTGGCGGGCGCCGGCGGCAAGGAGCGTGATGGTCACGGCCACCGTGGCGAGGAAAGCGAAGGCGAGGCAGCCCCAGATGATCCAGTCGCCCAAATCATCCCAGTCCATCATGGTGGTGGATTCGTTTCGTGATGCCGCGGCAGAAGGACTCTATCGCGCTAGCTGTAGGATCGATCGTCTGATCGGTTAGTATATAATTGGGATCGATCGTCTTCGATCCCAATTCTGATCCCATGGCGATTCCGATTCACAACAACAACCTGCAGGGCAGCGCGAAACGTCAAACGAACTCGGACTGATCGATCGATCGATCAACGTGAGATCATATGGTTAGCCCAGGGCTGATCCTCGAGTGCGTGTGCTCGTTTCTCTGGTCATCGTCATCGCACCATTCGTGCTCGCCTGCTGCTACGGCGACACAAGAAACCATGACCAAGATCAGCAGCAGGCGGTGCAGAAGCAGATGGCATCCGTCGCCATGGCCTTGCTGGACTGCGTCACGTATTCTCAAGCTGGAGGACGATCAGTGGACGAGGAGGACGCAGCATGCGCGATTTGCCTGGGCCAGTTGGAGCATCATGCCGCTCTGCCGCCACGAGTTCCACCGGAACTGGATTGCCGATTGGCTACAACAACACATGCCCTTTATGCAGGGGTCAACTGCAGTGGTCGGCTGTTGCTGAAAACATGGTGTAGTACGCGTAGATACGTGCTCGTGATCTAATCGAGATATACAGCATTTCACTCACTAGTATACATGCATGTAACGGAAGTTGCTACTACGACTTGAATGAGATTTTGGCTTGCCAATCCATAGTACTCCGTGCTACTAGTATTGTACTCCAGTATTTTGCCTGTCCGGCTATCTGTCCCTGCTTGCAGTTAGTACGTTCTAGGGACGTGACACGTGAGACAACTGAACAATTTCTGGATCTAAATCACAAGAAGAAACAGTACTATAGCTACAATAACATGGGATCAAAAGATGCAAGGAAGAAATAATAGCCATCCTTGGATAATTTTTCTTTTGAGATAATCAGGAGCTTCGTCATTTAACGGGGACGACATGCATATATCACAGGAGTACACTAAAACGAAGGAGAGCGCGAAGGTGAAATACCACAAGGCCAGCATCAACCAGTCAGTCCTCTTGTTCGTCCCTAGCCGCCGGCCGATCCACAGAATTCCCTCTGCTCTTCTTGATACCGATTCTTTAACCTTTTTTGCAGCAAAAAAATAGAGAGAAGGATTTTTACTGGTTTCCAACTTTCGATCGATCGGTGTGCAGAGTATGTAAAATCTCAGGAAAGGCAGGTATAATCCGATTGAATATGCGTTTCGTCTTTCGAGTAGGGAAAAGTCACTACTAGTTTTTTTAGATTACAACAACGCAGACGCTCAGGAATTGAAGAACAGCGACGCAACAACGATCCCCCCGAGACACGAGCGATGCCTCCCGAACCCGACCCCGCTCCTGGCGGCGCCCCAGGCGGCGCCTCCCGCTCCGGCGCCCCCTCCGGCGACCGTGCCCCCTCCCAGGCCCCTCCCACCTCCTCCACCGCTCCCCACCTTCGCCGGCCCCGCTTCCGCTTCCAGGTGGTCGTCGGCCGGCCCCTCCCTGCGTCGGCTGGGTTCGTCTCGGCCCGCGCTCCTTCGTGGGGGCCTGACGGTGTCTCGGCGGACCGCCCGGGTCTCTCGCCGGTCGAGACCTTCCGCGACTTCACCCTCTTCAACTTCCACGCCACCGTCTTCGCTCAGGTCACCGACCCTTCCCCGCTCCTCCGGCCTGCCCGGCTGTGGATCTCCCCCTACCCGCGCCTCCCCTTCTGCAATGCGGCCTGGGTGCGCAACACCCTTAACTACTGGCTCGACGGCTCCTTGCCTGCTGTCCCGGTGGTGGCGGTGGCTCCGGCTATCTTCTCCGTCGAGGTGGCCCGTCCTGCCATTGCGGATTTCGTCCTCACCCTCGGGGAGTTCCGCCATGGCCGCGTCGCGCTCAGGTTCTTCCCCAACCTGGCAACGGCTACCTCCTCCATCCCGGTTTCGAATTCTGAAACTCCCGCCCCTGTGCCTCCCACCGCTACTGTTGCTGGGCCTGATTCGGCCTGCTCCTTGGTGCCGGCCTGCTCTGATCCTGGCCCTGGCCCGGGTTCGGCCCAGGGTTGCCCTGCCTTGGGCGTTGATGCCCTGGCGGCCCGGCGGGAGACCCTGGCGGCCCAGGCTTGCGGGGCGCCCGAGGGTGGCGACATGGACGCTACAGACATGGAGCGTCACTGTGCACGTCCCGTCAATTCTGCGGCGCCCGCTTCGCGCTCTGTGCGGGCTCTTCCGCCTCCCTGCACCCGGTGCGCCCCACCTGCCGGAGACCAGCGTCCGGGGCCGTCCGCTCTGCCACGTGCCGGCCATCCGCCGCCTCCACCGTGCACCTGGTGCACTGGCCTCCTTCCCCTCCCCTTCGGAGGACGCTTCTTCCTCCCGCTCCCCACCGCCCTCCGCTCTTCCCCTTTCACTCCCCAGAAAACCCCACCTTCACCTTCCTACGCCGCCGTCGCCGCTTCGCCTGCCAAGCCACTGCCACCTCGCTGCTCCCCTCCTCCACCTCCGCACCTTCCGCCTAACCACCGCCGATGCTTCTGCTGCTTCGCGCTCGACCATCACCGGCGCGCCTGCCGCGAGCCGGTGCGCTGCCGACGGTGCTGGGTTTTTGGCCACACGCAATGCTCCTGCCGTGCGCGCCCTCACCCGCTGTCCGCTTCAATGGTGGCTTCATCCCGCTCCGCCTCTCCCATGGCGACGTCATCGTCATCCTCGCTGATGGTCTCACCGCGCACATCCGCCTCGATCTCCAGCGACGGGCTCCCGACCTCCCCCGACGTCCCGGTGCTGCCGATCCCTGCGGAGCTGGTGGCCGACCTCGAGGAAGGGGAGATCCCGCCGGCTGCGGCCGACCCTGTGCCCGCTGCTGCGTCCTCGGCCTCCGACACTTCGGGTGCCTCCGACACCTCTGACGATGGCCCGCCTCGCCCCGACCACGTCGACATCTACATGTCGCCGGTACGCATGACCCGCTTCACCCACCTCGCCTTCGCTCACGTCGAGCCGCCGCCTCCCAACCCGGGCACACATGTCCGGGAAGCTCTCATCGGCCAGGCGTGTAACCGGCGCGTGCTCCTCGCCATCTCCTCCTATGGGGCGGCGCTCGTGGCGTTCGAGAGCCCGGCGGCCCGGGAGGCGGCTCTGCAGCTGGAGCCGTTCGTGGGGCGCCAGCACGTCGTCACGCTGGAGCGCCATGAGGAGGCCCCCCACCGCTTCCACTTCGAGCATGAAGCCTTCGTCACCCTCGCCGTCCGGGAGTACCCCCTGGAGCACTGGAACCGCGAGCGCATCATCTTTAGCGCTGGTCCCTACGCCAACCCGAATCTCATTGATCCGGTATGTCTTTTTGGCGTCAACTTCACTGCTGTCCTTCTCACGGTAAAGACCGAATCTGTCGCCGACATTCCCTGGGAGGAAAACTTCAAGAACCATGCTGGCCTGGGTACTGTCGCCACCATCCAGTTCGTGCGGGTCGAGGACCTGGACGACTCCGACTCGGATGCGAATGGTCCGCCGTCGGGCCCTGGGCACCTGCTCTTCGACAACCCTACGCCCGGGGGCCCTGCTGACGACGCCCCCCTCGCGCATGGCCCAGGTGGGGCCAACCCGGCCGCGGGGGGCCCGCACGCTCTGCCACCGGGACACCATGGTGGGCACAGCGCCCAGGCTGGTCTCCACGTCAATGCGCCTCCGGGGGGCAACGCACCTCCGGTGGGCCACACGTTCCTGGAGGGGCCCGCCACGCCGCGGCGAGACGACGGCGTCATGACCATGGCGGATGTCCTGCCTGTCCCCGTGGGGCGCCTCTGTGGCCGCACTGTGGCGCCTGAGGTCCACGCTGCGCCCCTGCTCTCCAAGCGGCGGCCGTCGACTTCAAGCTGTGCCGCGGCTCCTACTTCGAGATCTCCGTCGCGGCCGGGGATGGCACGGTGGGCCACTACAAGGTTCCCCTGCAGCCGTACGGCACTGACGTCCGGGGCGACCAGGGCATGCTCGTCGTCAACATGTGCTCCGCCTCCATCGGCTTCCTCCACCAGGTCGCCAGGGTCGGCCGCCGACGCCGCGCCTCCTTCTCGGCGGACACCATCTGTGGTGGGCCGCTCCCGCCGGTGACACTCTCTGTGGAGGCAGCCAGCGCGTTATGTGACACGGCCATCCTGATGGCTGTGCTCGTCCCCCCGGTGCAGGCGCCTCCTGCCCCGCTGGTTGCCCCGCCGCCGCTACCGGTGGCGGCCCCGGAGCCCCCGGTGGCGGACGCCCCGTCTTCTGACAGCGAGCCGGACTTCGATGCGCTGGATCTCGGTGCGGCCGCCAACTTCAACATCCCGGCCGCCTCCTGCACCCTCTTCCGGGGGGACATCGCCGACAATGTCGTCGCCAAGACCTCCCTACCGCTCCCCAAGCCGTGGTTCCCTGTCCCGGCCACCCGTGTTCTTGTGCAGGATGACCTGCCAGACTCTGCTCCGGTCCGGGGTGTGCGACCTGACCCGGATGTGCCGGTCATGGTGGCGCTGGCTGACCTGGGTGGGGGTCCGGCCACGGAGCCCGTGGCATCCGTTGAGGGGATCGACCTGCTTTGCCATGAGTCCATCCAGGTCGCGCTCCGCCCCTCACGCAGGAGCAGCGCGCGGATCCGCGCCAAGGAACCAGCCGTGCGGGAGACGGTGCCCAGCAGGGCCTCGTGCCTCAAGAAGCGCAAGCTCGGCGACGTCACGCTGGTTCGCGCCACCACCGACGACGTCGACGCCTCGTCTGACGACACTGCGGCTTTGGGTGACGCGTCTGACTCCGGCGACTCTGTGCCTCTGTCTGTGCCCCCGCCTGCGGCGATGCCTGTTGCCCCGGCCTGGTGCGTCGCCGACCTCCAGCTGCTGGGCCGTGCCTGCGGTGTCCCGGAGGCAAGACTGGAGCAGCTCGGCACCGCCCCAGCCCCGATCGTCGACGCCCTCGACTGATGATGATGCACTGCACTCCTCGGTGTCCTAGGACCTTCTGCTTTTGCTGTATCAATTGTGGCCATGCCGCCTGGTCTGTAATGTGCGCCTGCTGGCGTGAAAACATTGCTGTGCCTGAACTGCTCGGCGGCGCTGTTGGCCGGGACTTCTGCTATTTCTGTTGTTGCGCTTTTCCTTTTTCGCTGAGCTTGTGTGCGTGCTGCGACTGGCTGGTGGCTCGTGTTTCCCGTGGCTAGCTCATCGAGAACCATCTCCATCTTGTCCTGGAATGTGCGCGGCCTCGGTGATAAGGTCAAGTGTAACAACGTCCGCCTCACTCTCCCCCAAAACCCACCCTCCATCCTTTGCTTCCAGGAATCCAAACTTGCCTCCATCGACTCCTTCAAAGCCTCTTCCTTCCTCCCACCCTCGCACGCTCGGTCCTTCTCCTTCCAGCCCTCCTCCAGGACCGGGGGGGCATCCTCACAGCCTGGGATGCCACCCCTTTCTCCCTTGTCTCCCAATCTTCCGCTAGCTTTTCCCTCACCACTCAGCTCCAGTCTACCACCACTGATCTCCAACTCACCATCACCAACTGTTACGGCCCTTGCCTTCGCCCTGACAAACCGGGCTTCCTTGATGAACTTACCTCTCTTTCTTCTCAGATTTCAGGTGCGTGGCTCCTGCTCGGGGACTTCAACTTGGCGCGCTCCCCTGATGATCGCTCCAACGACAATTTCGATCATCAGGATGCGCAGCTCTTCAACACGGCCATCGACAACATGGCCTTGTTGGAGCTTCCACTGACAGATCGCCGCTGCACCTGGTCCAATCACCATGCTGACGATCCTGGTGCGCCTGGATGTGTCTTCGTCAATAATGACTGGAACCTTCTCCTTCCTGACTCCGCTATTGCGTCCGCCTCCGCCCCGGTCTCCGACCACTGCCAACTGATCATGACCGCGACTGCTAAGGTGCCCAAACCAAGCATTTTCCGCTTCAACAATCACTGGCTGCGCATGCAGGGATGGCTCACTGTCATCGCCTCAGCTGGGGCCAGCGTCCGTCTGCCACCAGGCACTGCTAAGCTCGTGCTAGGCCTCAAGCGGTGCAGGGCTGATCTCAAGGCCTGGCGGCGCACCCTCAGGTCCCCAAAGGACTCCCTCACCAACTGCAACCTAGCCCTTGGCATGCTTGATCTACTTGAGGAGTGCTGGCCTCTCTTCCCGGCAGAGTTCGCCCTCAGGGTCTTCATCCGTGATGCTGCTCAGGAACACGCTGCCCAGTTGGCCACCTTCTGGCGCCAACAAGCTAAGGTCTGCACCTGCATCCTGGGAGAGGGCAACACCAAGTTCCACCATCTGACGGCCACGATCCGGTGGCGCCGCAACCAGATCAGGACCCTCCAAGATGATGGGGGGTTCTGATCTCCGACCACACCGGCAAGGCCGGCCTGCTGCACGCCTTCTACCGTGGTTTGCTGGGGGAAGCAGATGACACTCAGTCGCTGCCTGGGCTGCCTCACTTCCTGCGCCACACCCGCCTCACTGCCTCCCAAGCTGCAACACTGATCCAACCATTCCACCAAACTGAACTGAAGGCGACTCTCAAGTCCATGAGGGATGACTATGCCCCCGATCCTGACGGGTTCACCCCCCCTCTTCTTCAAGGTCAATTGGGATCGGTTCAAGGCTGATCTGCTGCTCCTCCTCAACAACTTCCATGCCGGTACTGCGGATCTCTGTCGGATTAACAAGGCCTACCTCGCCCTGCTGCCCAAGAAGGAACAATGTCTGCTGCCGAAGGACTACAGACCCATCTCGCTGCAGAACTGCGTCACCAAGCTCTGTACCAAGGTCTTGACGGCACGTCTGCAGCCCTGGATACCCCGGCTAGTCCACTGTGATCAGACGGGGTTCATGCGAGGACGCTGCATTGCGGAGAACTTCATCTACGCCGCGGAAATTGTCCAATGCTGCCACAAGAGGCTTGCCCCGGCCGTCACCCTCAAGCTGGACTTTCGCAAGGCTTTTGACTCGGTGGACTGGCGTGCCATGGATGAGGTCCTGGCGGCCAAGGGCTTCCCTGATCTCTGGCGGTAGTGGATCCGCCTCCTCAACACTTCTAGCCAGACAGCCGTGGTGCTCAACGGAGTCCCCGGTAGATGGATTCAGTGCAAGAAGGGGATTCGTCAGGGAGACCCCCTCCCCCCTTCCTCTTCATCCTGGTGGCTGATCTCCTACAACAGATGCTACTCGACGCCTCTAGCAACAGCCTCCTGCAGCATCCGCTGGTGGATGATCTCCCCTGCCTAGTGCTTAAATATGCGGATGACACCTCATCATCATCCGGGCTGACCCTGTGCAAGTTCTCCACCTCAAGTCCCTCTTGGAGGCATTCTCCCACTTCACTAGATTGCACATCAACTACGACAAGAGCACATTCATGCCCATTGCGGTGGATGACGAGCATGTGGCCTCCCTGGCAGCCTCTCTGGGCTGCCCCATCGCCTCCTTCCCGCAGACCTACCTAGGCCTGCCACTGTCTACTCACAAGCTCCGACTGGCGGCCTGGACGCCTCTTGTCGCCGCGGTGCAGAACTACATTCCTGGCTGGTGTGGCAAAGTGTTGACGCCCAGCGGGCGCACCATCCTTGCCAACGCAGTCCTGGGTGCACGGGCTGTCTATGCCATGTGGTCTTCCCTACTCCTCAAAGGCACCATCGAGGAGATCGACACCCGCCGGCGTGCATTCCTCTGGACGGGCGACTCGGTGTGCAATGGCGGACAGTGCAAGGTGGCATGGTCCCTCGTCTGCACCGGCAAAGACCAAGGGGGCTTGGGGGTTAAGGATTTGGCACTTCAGAACCGTGGGCTCCTATCCAAGTTCCTTGCCAAGCTGCACTGCCCCCCACCACCAACTGGCAGCGCTGGTTCCATCGGACTTATGGAGCCGGCTCCGGACGAGACCTCAGCGACAGTCATCACCTCGACACTCCGGTCTGGTCTGCCCTCCTCCGCCTGCTGCCGGGGTTCCGCTCTTCCACCAGAATCCACTTGGGCGCGGGGCTTTATACTTCCTTCTGGTTTGACCATTGGATTGGCCCCAAGCCCCTGGCTGAGATCTTCCCGGCACTCCTCTCCCACACCACCCGCCGCAACGCCACTGTGGCTGCCTCGTTCAACGGCATGGCTTGGGACATCCATCTGCATCACCGCCTGTCCCCGGTGGCGGCACAGCAGCGGACAACCCTCCTTCAAGCGCTCCAGCAGGTCACTCTGCTGGACGCCGTGCCTGATCGTCGAGGGGTGGGCGCGACCATGGTACCCTTCTCCTCCTCGGTCTACTACCATCATCACATGTCCCGGCGCCCTCTGGACCCATTTGCGCCTCGCATCTGGGACAGTGTGGCGATCCCGCGCTGCCGCCACTTTCTCTGGCTCCTGCATCACCGGCGGCTGCCCACAGCGGCGTTGCTGCACCACCGTAACATCATCGAGTCGCCTTTCTATGCGTACTGCGGTGACCATGAGGATCAGGAACACCTGTTCCTGCGCTACCCTCGGGTGGTCCGGCTGTGGCGCTACCTTGGCTGGACCTGCGCCCCGCACCTGGCGGATTGCCACGACCTCTGGACAATGCCTCAGCTCGCTGAAGATCTCCCGGTCAAGCTCGGCTCCACCATCATCGTGGTCGTCCTCTGGAACATCTGGAAGGGTCGCAACACCCTGGTTTTCAACTCCGAGCTCGTCTCTCCTCGAACCCTTCTTCATCAAGCTGGCCAAGACCTGCGCCTTTGGGTGCACCGGCTGCGCAACCCAAGCCACCGGGACCGTCTCTTGCTGTGGAGTAGTATCCTGTGTAATCTAACCTAGTGATGCAGCTTCCCTCCTCGCCCCCTTTCTCAAATCTTGTATGCCCAAACTCGCATATCTAATTCAATATATCGTTCAGGCTGGCTGCTTGCCTGCCGTGGTTGTTCTTAAAAAAACGCAGACGCTCACAACACGCACACACACTCACCCCTATGAACACACGTAGCACCTCCGAAGAACTGAGCACCGTCAGATCTGGAGATTCTCGAAGTCATCACTGGCGTCCCGTCGTCGACGGGAACGTCGCTTACCACTTAACGCATAACGTCGGAAAATCCTGGAATAAATTCAGAAAAAAGTGCGAGCACCAGGATTTGAACCCTGATAGGTAGCGTCCCACTGGACCATCCTACCATTGGACTACAAGTCCATTCGCAAGTCACTACTAGTAGTATGCCCGATTCCTAAACTATGGGCAATCTTTCAGAAACATAAAGATGTCAATCGCAGGCCGGATTGAGCCTATTCTGACTACTTATTGGGCCATCATGCATGTAGTAATTGTCATACAAGTTGGTCATATTGTTGGCACCTTTTACGGAGCCATCAAGCACGAAGGAGCTCTTTGCAGCGCCTCCACGCATGCACCGGTCAGACCGGTGCATGCGGGAAAATCCGGCGAAAGACCAACGAACATCGCCCGGGCAGAATCCCGTCGGGGCGGCGCACACAGGGTTGTCCTAGGCTCGGCAGGCTAGCTAGGACGTCTTCAGACATCACGGAGATGAAGGAAGAACAACATAGTAGGGTTGGAAAAGTAGGGTAAAGAGGAACGAAAAGGTAATTACGATAAAAGATAAATTTGATAGATTCGATTGTAATCCTTCCTCAATCGGCCGTGGCCCTTTATATTTATAGGGTTTGCCTATAGCTCACTCACGCAATTCTAACCTCCTTCTCACACAAATTTTTGCAACTTTTTACACCCTAAATCTATTATTTTTACCCCTACTCCCTCCCTTCCTTATCCCCTCCCCATCCCCACCCTCTCGCCTGCCTGCTGCCCCTCCCTCTGCCCCGCCCCACCGCCACCCCGGCCGGCGCCGGCCGCCCCGCCTCTAGCCCCAACCGCCGCCCCCTCCCACCACCGCCCCTCCCTCATCTTCTGCCCCCACCGTCCGCCGCCGCCCGCGCCGTCTCCGGCGGCTGGCGCCGCCGTCGACGATGCCGTCGTTTCTCCCGTCGTCGTCTTCTTCTCCAACTTTGGCGCCTCTGTCTACTCCCCCGCCCGGGCCTGGCCCCAACCGTCGTCCTTTGCCGCCCGGCCTCGCCGCCCTGCCAGCCGCGACCTCCACCGGGCCGGCCTGCCGCCGCCGGCCCTCCCTCCATGGCCGGCGGTGAGCAGCAGCCCCCCGGAAACCCCGAACCCTAACCCCGGAACTCTAACCTCGCCGGACCTCGCCGGAATCTCGCCGGAGTTGGAGAAGATGGATGGATGAGGGGAGATGGAGGTGGAAAAAAAATTGTGTGAGAAGGTGATCTGTTTCACCCAAGAAACAAATAGCTTTACCTTATTTATATTGTGAAAATGAGGCCTCTGTTTACTAGGTATAGACGTATAGTAGCTTGTTCTCATGAAACTGAAATATTGCGCCACCAGCTATATACCATGTTTTTGATAAATCAACTGGATCATGGTCCTTCGAGCTTTGAGGACCACAGGTCGATCATTGCTTCATGGTTGGTGTTTACATAAGTTGAACATGACAGAAAGAGATGAACATAAATTTGGGCCAGATCAGGTCTCTTGTGTGAAGGAAATATAGCACATTCTTCCTGCAAATGAATTTAGCCACCTTTCCACACTAGATTCGTTGTACTTCTAAAACTGAGTTAAGGAATTAGAACTGAATCACAATGTGACAGAAAAGCTGTAACGATTTCATTGTAGCCATTGTGTGACGGGAATATACGTGCATCCTGCAGATGAACTTAGCCATATTTCTAGACAAGGTTCGTTGTGCTTCTTAAATCAAGCTGAGGAATCTAATTGAATCATACTAAGCGATAAAAACATCGTCGGCAATAAGTTGGACCACATATTGCTTCATGTACGTGTTTACATAACTTTGGGCCAGATCAGGAAATATAGCACATGCATCCTGCAAATGAATTTAACCACCTTTCTACACTAGATTCATTGTTGTGCTTCTAAAATTGAGTTAAGGAATCAGAATTTTTGTATATATTGTGCTTCGGCATGGTGTTTGTTTCATATAGGTTGACAATATATACATATATTTCGATCAAATATCAAAACATACTTCACAGTCTTTTTAATTTGTTTCACAATACACCTGGTTGGATGGGAGGAGGCATGTAGTACTTCTTCGGTTCCAAATTATAGATCGTTTTAACTTTTTTAGATTCATAGACTTTGTCATACAGTATGCATCTAGAAAAGTAAAAACAACTTATAATTAATTTGGAACTGAGGAAGTATTAGTTGTAATTATCTTCAATTCAACACCAATAATTTTCTTTTTAATAGTAAATCTTGTAAATTATTAGGTTCCATGTTTTGAGTACGTAATACTGAATATTTTGATGATTTTTTTACCAGTTCTCCTTTTTGTTCTGGATACTTGTGTAAGTGAATGGTTGGTAGGAAATGTGGTGTTACAAATAAGGAACAACTAACATATTTTGCTCTCTGGCGGCATATAACGATCTACTCCTTCCGTCCCATAAAAAAAAGTGTAATTCTAGTTTTTTTAGGACAGATTAGTGGTGGCGCGACAAGACTGGTACCACTATTTTTTAGCCACATACGGTAAGTTTTGGCATGCAGATCAGATATGTTTACTTAATTAGTTAGGTAATTAAATCTATTTTCTAAAATTACACTCTTTATGAGATTTTTTTCAAATGCTAGGATTGTATTCTTCACGGGACGGAGGGAGCATATTCGTAAATAAGATGGTAACAAAAACAGTTTTGTTTCCTTTCCTTTTTAATTTTTTTTCCACATTTGTCGTATACTCTTGCTGACAGAGTGTAGTGGTGACAATGCTGAATGTGGCGACACGATGGCGCTAGTATGGTGCACATGCATGACATCTATATATCTCCAGTCTCTATTATTGATTGAGTCATGGAATTATCATGGGAGGGATCGGAGACACACCTTGAATGGAAATACAGCTAGCGCAGCAGAAAAGCGAGTATCTATCATTACTTGTGACCGGAGTATGCATACAATTATATTATGGGAAAAGTTCAATTTTCACCTTTGAACTAGCACACAAGTCTGGCTTACAACTTTAAACTGCAAAACCAGACATAAAAGGTCATCTAACTATTAAAACAGGACAAGTTTGGCCTTTTGAGTGGTTTTGGAGGTGGTTTTCTATTTTGTGAAAATGTTAAAAAATTGTTTCATCTAAAAAAATCATAACTAATTAATTTTAATTCACAAAAATATGGAACCTATACCCAAAGTTTTATAAAAATGTCACCTATTTATAGGTAAACTATTAGGAGTCACATGCATCTTATTTATTCATATTCCTAGTATTTTTAGAAAAAGCAATAAAAACAAGAAATGTGGACATATAATATAAAAAACTTCAAATAGTGCACCAATAGATAGGTGACATTTTTATAAAACTTTGGGTATAAATTCCTGAAAGACATGGGTACCCATGGGTCCCCACCGGCCAGGGTCCTAGGGGCCCCTGACAAGTGGACCCGACCTTCCAGAAGACCCGCCGACCTGCTAAGTGGGCCCAGCGACCTTATCCGCACCTCTGACGACCGCGGGCGACCTGATCAAGATCCCGGAAGACCCGCGATGCTTCGCATGCAAGTCAAGTCATTAGGACCTAGCGCGCCGCCGCCTGTAGCTCCGAGTATCACGGGATACTCCTTGTAATCAGGGAGATAAGCTTCCCACAGTTGTAACCGATCCCGACACAGGTCAACCGACCTTGCATGGGAACCCTAGCCCGTCCTCCCCATATAAGGCGGCCTAGGGCTCCATGCAGGGGGGCTCATCTTCATCCTCTCGCATAATCCACCACAACTGGACGTAGGGTTTTACTCTCCGGATGCCTGAACCAGTATAAACCCTTGTCTCCTTGTTTCTCACCGCCATACTCGCCTAGCTCCGAGTTCACCACGTGGACTACCACCTACGCTCTTAGGTCCCGGTCCTCCATTAACCTGCAAACCTCTAGGGTAACCCCCTAGCGGATCTGTCCAGGTCTCACCCTCTGACAGTTGGCGCGCCAGGTAGGGGCGATCGGGAACTCGCTGTGCAGCATGGTGGCCCAATCTGGCGTCGTCTCCGGCGAGCATGGCGGCCTTCCTCGCCAACCCCATGGAGATCTGCTTTGGATCTTTCACGTCGACCTCTCCTGCTCCGACAGCCGCGACTGCTCCCGCAACCTCTGAGCAGGTCGCCACGACGCCCGCCGTCGTCCCCGTTCCTGATCTAGTATCGGAGACCCACTCGCCCAGACCCTGTGACCTTGTCCAGGGGATGGAAAGCGTCATCGGCTCGATGAGGGAAACCCTGGAGATCTGCGAACGAGCTCAGTGCTCGGCGCAGACAGCGCTACGCCACGACACGTTCCCCTTCGGCCTGAAGTCCGCGCCCGGCCTTCGCCTCAGTCAGCTCTCCACGCCTCCCCAGATCCAATCTGGCAATCTGGGTGGCGACCTTCTGGCGACCCAAGGCCGGCGCCTCACACTCGGCGCGACCCTCTCAACATGCCATGCACCTATCACAAGGGTGCACAACACACCCTCCGTGGGTGCCGCCTGCGGAAGAAGATCGACCAAGAGCTCTCTCGCCGAGCTAAACGACCTACCCAGTCCCCGGACTGCGAGGAGTTCCAGAAGGTCCGTGTTCGAATCTCCCCCAACGATTCGGACATCGTCTTCCGCCAAGTACTCGTGATCTCCGAGAACGAGCCACCCCGAGTGGGCGTGACCAACTCCGAGGAAGCGGCCCGCATCCAAGCCAACGCCCGTCGTGCCCAGCGACGTGCGGAAGAGCAGCAGCGCGTCTTGCCCTGCGCTCGGGACCTGCGCCTGGAGTTCGAGGAAGCTGGGATCCCGACCTTCAACAGCCCCCAGGCCAACCTGGGCGTGGCCATAACCCGGCTCCAGCAAGCCCAGATGATGCCTGAAGCTGAGCAGGCCCTCGCGTACCTCCGGCTCGCCAACGCCCTGGTGGAAGAGAAGAGCGCGACCTCCAAGTCCGTTGCGTCTTCATCGACCCGCCACTCGCGCAGTCGATCTCATCGACCTTCGCGCAGTCATCTCTCCCCCATCCGGGAAGAGGTCGCTTAGCACAACCCTGAGCAACCTGCCCAGCAGCCCCCTGCTGCCAACGACCTTCGCGTCAACCTCGACGCCAATAGGCGCACTCGCGACGTGCGCGGCTATGTTGACCAGCGCCATCGAGAGCGCGAGCTTCGTCACCGCCTGGAGTATGATCGCGAGTACGGCGCACCTGGTGCCGTCCATCGCATCATGGAGCGCGAGCTGCGGGACCACCACGACATCGAAAATAAACGGCGCGCCCTTTACGACACCGAGCATGGCGACCAGCCATCCTTCAGGCCAACCGGGATCGGTAGCCACATTCCCAGGTTGTCGTCCCGGAACGCAGCGTCCACTCTGCGCCTAGAGAGGCTGCTCCGGCCAGAGGCTCCGGCGACGACCTTGCCCTCAACGCCTTCCCAGCGCGGGCTTCCCGCTTCAGGAGGGTGGAGTACCCTGATAACTTCAAGCCCAACATCAAGCCGTACGATGGGCGCTCCGACCCTAACATCTGGCTGTCGACCTACTACGTCGCCGTCAAGGCGGCCGGTGGTAGCTTCGACCATATGGCGGCTTACTTCCCGCTGGTGATGGGCAAGGCCCCTTCGCTATGGCTCAACAACCTCGAGCCTGGCAGCATCAAGACATGGGTCGACCTATCTCAGGCCTTCACATCCAACTTCCAGGCGACCTATGATCGCCCTGGAAACGCCTTTAACCTGGGGCGGGTCGTGCAGAAGCCCAAGGAGCGGCTCCAAGACTACAACCACCGGTTCTTCGAGAACCGGAATGAGTACGTTGGCGTCAGGGACGATCAGATCGTCGACAGCTACAAGAAGGGCATCAAAGACCGCAAGATCTTCGAGAAGATCCACGAGTCTGGCGCCACCAACGTCAAGGAGCTCATGCACGTCGTCAACAAGCTGATGGACACAGAAGACGCGCTCCAGAACCAGTTCGACGCTGATGCCGCTGGCGCATCCGGCACTGCAGTAGACAAGCTCCGCAAGCGACCTTTCGAGGTCCTAGCGGTCGAAGGGCGCCGAGGTTCGACCTTCAATCAGGAGGAGTTCGACCTGGCGCTCGACAGCATTTGCAGGTTCCACGAGGGTGCTACCCACACTCTCTGTGAGTGCTCCCAGTTCAAGAGGGCCTTCAGTACCCCCGTGGACCCCAAGCGACCCAGGAACAACGGCGGGCGCCGCGACAACCGCCCCTACAACAACAACTACCGCCGCGACGACCGGCGCGAGGAGCGATATGACGATCGCTGTGAGCCTCCTCGCAGCGACCCGCCACGCAGCGACCCACCTCCAGCGGCTCCTCGCGACGAGACCAACCTGCCTCCTCTACCACCAGTAGGCAACCCTAATGGGCCTTTTCAGCCCGCAAACCGCACGATCAACA
Organism: Cenchrus fungigraminus; assembly: GCA_036936925.1. Lineage (NCBI taxonomy): Eukaryota > Viridiplantae > Streptophyta > Magnoliopsida > Poales > Poaceae > Cenchrus > Cenchrus fungigraminus. The sequence goes on from CM072769.1 coordinate 188,711,932, forward strand.
TGATCGTGGGTGGCATCAAGTCCGGCGTCAGCAAAAGGCGCTACCGCAAGGACAAGCGTGAGGTCCACCTCATCCACACTCAACCAACCGCGCCTCTACATTGGTCTAAGCAAGTGATCACGTTCTCCAGAACTGATCACTGGGTGCACATCCCAGACCCCGGGTCCTACCCGCTCGTCGTCGAACCTACGGTGGACGGAGCCTTGCTCTCCCAGACCCTGATCGATGGCGGGAGCGGGCTCAACATCATCTTCGTTGACACCCTCAAGAAGATGGGCTTCGACTTCGACAAGCTCACGGACTGCGACGAGCCCTTCTATGGCATCGTCCCCGGGAAAGCGGCCTACCCCCTGGGTCGGGTCTCCCTCCCCGTCACTTTTGGTACGGAGGCAAACTTCTGCACGGAGTACCTCAGCTTCGAGGTCGCCAACTTCAAGTCCTCCTACCACACGATCCTAGGTTGCCCGATGCTGGCCAGGTTCATGGCCATCCCGCACTACACCTACTTGGTGTTGAAGATGCCAGCTCCACATGGGGTCCTCTCTGTTTTTGGGGATCTCATCATCTCCTTCAAGTGCAACACGGAGGCCCTCGGCCTTGCCGCGACCTCCGCCGCCGTCGACGCCTCCGCAGTCTTGGTCGCTGAGGCCAAGACCGTCGACCCAGTCGACCTACCTGTCCCGGAGCAGAAGCGCACCGACACCACCCTGGATGTGGTCCCCTCCACAAAGAAGGTCTGCCTCGGCCTTGCCGACGTAGAGAAGACGGTGGTGATCAGCGATGGGCTCGACCCCAAATAGGAACTCGCGCTCACCAGTTTCCTCTGGGATAACGCGGACATATTCGCATGGAGTCCATCGGATATGCCGGGTGTCCCCAGGGAGCTGGCTGAGCACTCCTTGGATGTAAGCAAGACGGCCAAGCCTGTCAAGCAGAAGCTTCGCCGCTTTGCGAAAGATCGCAAGGACGTCATTAGGGTAGAATTAATAAAGCTCCTAGCTGCCGGATTTATCCGCGAGTGTAAAAACCTGGTTTGGCTCGCCAACCCGGTCCTTGTACCCAAGAAAACCGGTCAATGGAGAATGTGTATCGACTACACCGACCTCAACAGGCACTGCCCTAAAGACCCCTTCCCTCTTCCGCGCATCGACCAGGTCGTGGATTCCACGGCCGGAAGCGTCCTCCTCTGCTTTCTCGACTGCTACTCAGGGTATCACCAGATAGCCCTGAAGGTCTCTGACCAAGACAAGACGGCGTTCATAACGCCCCATGGCATCTACTGCTACGCGGCCATGACCTTTGGCCTCAAGAATGCCGACACGACCTACCAAAAGGTCATTTAGAAGTGCCTTGCTAGCCAGATTAGCAAGAACGTAGAAGTCTACGTCGACGACGTGGTCGTCAAGACCACCCACGAGGACAAGCTCATAGCTGACCTCGCGGAGACCTTCGCCAACATCCGCGTCTACCGCTGGAAACTTAATCCAGAGAAGTGCGTCTTCGGTGTCCCGTCCGGCAAGCTCCTGGGCTTCATGGTCAGCAACCGGGGCATCGAGGCCAATCCCACCAAGGTGGATGCCATCCTCAGGATGAAGTGACCTACCGGCAAGAAGGACGTCATGAAGCTTACTGGCATAATGGCGGTCCTAGGTCGATTCATTAGCAAACTTGGAGAGAAAGGCCTGCCCTTCTTCAAGCTGCTAAAAAAGGCGGACAAGTTCGTCTGGACCGAAGAGGCGGACCAAGCTCTGGAGCAACTCAAGACCTTCCTCACGTCACCACTTCAGCGGGCCGCTTGAGGGAAAACGCCTTGGGGCACGTCCGATTCCGGATCACCCCATTGAAGAGTTCCCTCACCCGCGCCATCATCTCCTGCTTGGAGACTTTGCGCTACGCCACGCGGGTCGGGTCGGCCTGGCCCTAGTACTCGTAGGCCGGATGCACCCGATCTTGGATCGGCTGCAGTAGCCTCCGGCTGAAGGTGATGGCCACCGCACCACCCGTCAGCCCCCCGCTTTCAGCATCGCGAGGTCCTCCAGCAGCGTCTTAATGGTGTCCGTCTCCCGCGATGTCAGCTGGTTGGTCCACTTCAGCACCGGGACTGGCGCGAGCCCCGACCTGGTCGCCAGCGTCGGCTTCGGGTTGTCGATGTAGAACCACCCTCGCCTCCAACCCTGGGTGTTGTCCGACAGCTCCATATCGATGTACACCGTCTTCATGTGACAGCGTAGCATGAAGCCGACGGATCCAACGACGCCATTCTTTCCCGTCTTCTTCACCTCGAAGAAGTACCGCCATAGGTCGAAGTGTGGCGGTATCCCCAAGTAGGCCTCGCACAAATGGATGAACAAGGAAACCGTGGTGATGACGTTGGGGACGAGATGTACCAGGTCGATCCTGTAGAAGTGAAGCAGCCCGCGGAAGAAATCACCCGCCAGGACTCCAAATCCGTGCTCGACGTACACGATGAAGGCGACGGTCTCCCCGGTCCCCTCGGAGGGAAAGGCTTCACCGGCGGCTGGCCTCCAGCCCACCTGCTCCCTGGGCTTCAACAGCCCGCGCTCCACTAGACCTCGGAGCTGCGCCTCCGTCACCGTCGAGTGCTCCCAGACGCTCTCCGGGGTCGGCGCATGCTCTGGGGCCATTTCTTCCTCGTTGAACCCGGCGGATCTAGCTCTAAACACTACCAAGGACTTCTTGCGCATATGGCGGCGCTGGGCATTGTGGATCTAAGCATGGTGGCGCCGGCGAATCTACGCACGAAGGGTCTTGGCGGCAGATCGGAAACCCTAGTTGTTGCGGGGAATGGAAGCGAGTGGGGTCCCCGACCCTTCACTCGGCCTTTTATAACTGGGCCGCATCAAGTGCGGTGGGCCGCGGCGCCCCAAACGTCCCTTCAGGTCCGGCAATATTCCCGGCGACCCAACGGCTATATCACCCAACGGCTCTTTCGGCCTATCGGTTACAGGCAGTAACGGCTCGCACCGTACGGGAATCCATGCCCGTTGACTTTCTGCTCAACGATCTGGCGTCCATGGACTCGTTATGCCCTACTTCAAGCCCCTTCCACAACATTTTCTCCAAGGTCCACTGGCCTCTGACGACCTCCGTGTCCATGACATCACCTTCACAAGGTCGACAGGTACTACCTCTTGGTAGGTCGCCTAAACTTTCAATAGCGGGTTCACACCCCAGCTCCTAGGTCCTGCTACCTACTAGATTGCTTTAGCCTTTATGGCTGGTTTATACCAATGGTCCTGCGCTTAATGGCTCCACTGCCCATTGGCGACCTCTTGGTCAAGTAGCACCTCCCTGAGGTCGCTAAGGCCCTGCTGCCTCCTAGGTCGTTTAGACCTAGATTTTTACAGGCTGACTACCTGTGTTGTGTCACTGCACAACGGCCGTGTCGATTCAGGTCGACACGGGCCCCTCGTCTCTACGACAGGCCTCTTGAAGGTCGGCGTGCTATATCAGCCCTGCCGGGACCTTGGTAGCCATACCATTGCAGCCTGGGCGCCCCTACAACTACTTAAAACATGACATTCCTCATGTAAAACTATATTTACAGCTTCATAAGCTACAAGGAGTTTGGCCCTTAGCCAATTACAAGATACAAAGATATTAAAGGCCCTGAATCACCTTCCAAAGTGTTTACGACTCAGTCTACACTAATAAGGCTTGTCGCAAGCTTTCTTCTAGCTTCAGGACCTACTCGACGACCTCTACAGCCATTGTGGAGGCAGCTGCCATACAACCACCTCTACTCGAGCTCCAACCAGTCTCCTGTGACGCCCAGCGTCAAGTCTGAGCTTCACCACAAGATTCCAAATGGAGCGAGCTTCAACACCAACCTTGCTGGGTGGAGCATCGTGTTCACCAGCATCACATCAGGCCTCAAAGTGTCAGGGCCGACAATGTAGCAGCTGCTTCATACTCCGCCTGGGTTCCTTGGCGGGACTGGGAGAAGAGGCCAATCAAGTTCTTCGAGCTTCGCAAGTATTCTTCTAGCTTCAAGCATAAACTACATCAACTCCATGCTCTGGTGGGCGGACATACGCCCATGGCATGGAATTATTACTACACCGGATCATCGTGGCTTTCCTTTGAGGATTGGGCGGATTGCTTCAACGTCTGGGCGCCTATTTATACCTCCAGCACCTGCCGCTTGGTCTTATCCGCAAGCTAGCTTGCGTGGCGTCCTCATCCTCAAGATCACTGTACCCTCATGGGACACGAGGTCACTGTTCGCTCGCGGGAGGCATTGGCACGCCTGTCCCCTACCTGACAGCATCCTGGAGCATTTTTGTCTTTTACGGGTGATAGCGACCTGTGCTTCGTCTGCAAGCTGGCTCGTGACCGTACAGTGCACCCGTGACTCTGGCTGTGTCAGCCCTGACACCTGAGGACCTCTGCAAGGTTCTGGAGCTTTTGTCTTCTTACATTGACATCACAAGAGCATCTGTTTCCTAAGCAGAAGGTCGTAGGTTCGGATTATTTATTTCTTCTTCTTCTTCGGAGCATCAAACCGGCCATCCTGATCACTTTATTGCTCGGGGGCTACTACGCTAGTGCGTCTTTCGACGCCCTATTTTCACCAGGTCGCCTCGACCTAACGGAAGCCTGCTTCCGCTAACTTCTCTGCCGGCATGGCAACCTTTCCGAAGGTCGCGGCAGCCTCTACATCACACCTGACTCAGGTCAGGCGGTTCTGCAAGATCTACGCCTCGTCTTCACTTCGACCTCATGGACCTTCGACCCAGAAGCTCGACGTTCAACTTCGTGTGTGCATCGGAGGGGGTTTTTCTTTTTGATCCCCGTGCACCCTTCACAACCTCGACGGTGTCGTGCCTCTGCTACTCTTCGACACAACCTCGCCTCGGCCGCTACGCCTACACGTCGATCGGGGCTTGAGAGACATGGGTACCCATGGGTCCCCACCGCCCAGGGTCCCAGGGGCCCCTAACAAGTGGACCCGACCTTCCAGAAGACCCGCCGACCTGCTAAGTGGGCCCAGCGACCTTATCCACACCTCTGACGACCGCGGGCGACCTGATCAAGATCCCGGAAGACCCGCGATGCTTGGCGTGCAAGTCAAGACATTAGGACCTGGCGTGCCGCCGCCTGTAGCTCCGAGTATCATGGGATACTCCTTGTAATTCGGGAGATTAGCTTCCCACAGTTGTAACCGACCCCGACACGGGTCAACCGACCTTGCATGGGAACCCTAGCCCGTCCTCCCCATATAAGGCGGCCTAGGGCTCCATGCAGGGGGACTCATCTTCATCCTCTCGCATAATCCACTACAACTGGACGTAGGGTTTTACTCTCCGGAAGCCTGAACCAGTATAAACCCTTGTCTCCCTGTTCCTCACCACCATACTCGCCTAGCTCCGAGTTCACCACGTGGACTACCACCTACGCTCTTGGGTCTCGGTCCTCCATTAACCTGCAAACCTCTAGGGTAAACCCCTAGCGGATCTGTCCAGATCTCACCCCCTGATAATTCCATATTTTTATATTTTAAAATGAATTAGTTATGATTATTTAGATGAAACTATTTTTTTACATTTTCACAAAATGAAAAATCACCTCCAAAACCACTCAAAGGGCCAAATTTACCCGGTTTTGATTGTGGGATAGCCAGTGGCGTAGCCAAGGGGGGGCTGGCAGGGGCCATGGTCCCCCTATAGTTTGCAAATCTTCACTAAAATTTTTGATTTCAGACAATTTTTTTTGATAAATTAGCATTGTCGCCCCCCTCAACAATGAAAAGAAAATTCCTGGCTACACCACTGGGAATAGCTTTTTATGTCTGTTTTGTAGTTTAAGGTTGAAAAACGGACTTGTGTGCTAGTTGATGGTTGAAAAATGAACCTTTCTCTTATATTATTATATATATGCTTAATTAGAAACAAAAAGGATCTTGATCCAGCAGCTAGCACACGTAAACCCTAAACCCTAGAGTACGTAGAGGTAGGTGCCCCCTGCTGCCTGGTTGAGTCAGCAAAGGAGATGAGAATGGCCCCCTATACTAAGGCCCTCTCCAACGGAGCTTTTAAATGCAGCTCATAGATTATTTTAAGTGGTGAATAGTGTCAAAATAAGAAGATATGCTCTTGTTCCGGTGTTAGCTCGCACACTGCCCAAAACATTTTCTCTCTCGCGCCAGGGTCCAAGGTATCATGCAGATGTACTGTGATCACTTTTTTAATCTTTCTAAGAGCTAACTCAGCTCTAACCGCTAAAGAAGGCCTAATGGAAACCAGAATGGCATCATCCCCCTAGTTAAACGGTGTAGCTAGTGAGGCTGAATAATCAAGTTGCGTTATAATCGCTCGGAATCCGTTTGGTGCACTAGCCAGAGGCCAATAGTGTTTTTTTTAAAAAAAGATCCCCCTGAGAGGCCAAGTTAATGTATGTTATTTGTATTGTTTTACTTTGTCCTTTCAATGAAGGAAGAATATATATGTGCACGAAACATTCTCAAGACTGCCCTTGACTCAGCCAGCAGTGGATTGAGATGGGATCAAAATATTGTTGCTGTGCTGTTACTAGTCGTCTAGTAGTGGTAGCATTACCCAAAAATCACATCTTTCTTCAGGAAGGAAAAAAAAGCAGCCTTTTTTTAACAGCAGATGGTAGATGAAGAAAAAATGGAATTGGAGATAGGCCGTGAGCTGTAGTCGGATGGCGACACTATGGGCTTAGCTGTCGGTCGGCGCATGGGATGGGTCGAGTCGTGTACACGGCGGCAGGCAAGACTCGAGCAAGAATATCCATCCGGACGGACCTGGATGCTGTGATGCGGTGCGCAGGAAACGCTCCCCGGCATCATATGATGATTGGGCCGACCGCCGCCGACGACTAATCATCCCAGTCCTCCCTTCCTCTTCCTCCTCTCCCCTGCTTGCCGTTGCCCTCTACTCCCCCCTGGCAGGGCTGTATAAAGAGGAGCAGCCTCCTCTCCTCCTCATCGTCGCCGCATCCCAGGCGCCAGCCTCCTCTCCCTGCCCACCGGAACTCAACTCATCAGGCAAGTCCCAACTGGAGTAGATAGTAGATACCCAAGGACGTGTACAAAGTTTGGGTTTTGTTGCCTCCCTTCTTCCTCTTCGTTCGTCGATTCGCAAGGTACGCAATCCGTCCCTCCCCTTGCGATCTCAATGCTAGTTCATGCGATTATTTTTACGGGTTCTCGTATTGCTTATCTGCTTCGATTCGTCGATTATGCTCACTCTGTAAGGCCGGTGGCGCTCCCCTGTTATTTTGTCTAGATTCAGAAAGAAAATTAGGCGGCGTTATTCCTTGCCTCACTCACCGTCCCTCCAATGTCTTTGGGGGAAAAAAAGCAGTTTTTCTCGCCCCTTTCCTCTATAGCCACATAGATGTCGTTTTTTTACGTCATCAGTTGCTTCAGCTTCCTCTGAACAAAGTTCCTGTCAGATTGCGAATCTTTGAGTGCAGAAAGTTGCCGTCTTGTGATGCTTGCCATGGATGTCACCACGCTGCCACTTGCCTGCCCCTTACCCTCGTGCATTTACCCTGTTAATTGTTGCGCAATATGTAGAAATCCTATAGCATTTTCGAGGGGTCAAAAATCGTCCCAAGTGCTTTCAGCAAAAGGCTAAAGAGTGCCTCTCTCCTTTTCTTGTTTCAAGTTCCCATGTAACTGATGGAACCTTCTTTGTATACTGAATTAACAATATGCGTATTTGCTTCATCAATTCATTAAGCCTATTCAATTCTCTGTAAAGCCTTTATTTGGTTGTTAATTATTAAGTATTTAGCAAAAGTTATTAGCTTTCGTTAATAATATCCTGGAGTGTCAATTGCTGAATGTTTCCCCCTTTCTTTTGAGCAGATAACAAAATCCACAAGTCAAAACATCAGGGAATGCTGAAAGATGTGCTTTCATAGAAGAGATTTCTGCTGCAACACCAAAGAGCTCGCTGCTCCACAAGGGCTGCTGAGCTGCTCAACTCTTGATGTGAGTGACAATTCTACAATCTTCAGATTGAGACACGACCAAGCCATAAGAGTCCTGTTCACCGCCATGGACCATGACATGGGGGAGGAGGGCTGAATCTTTGCAGTCAAACTAATCGGCAGCCTGAAGATAGCCCTGTGTTCATACTTTTGGAGGTATGGAAACTAGGGGAAAGATTTTAATGGAGCGGTATGAGCTGGGGAGACTGTTGGGGCAAGGCACATTTGGCAAGGTGCACTATGCAAGGAACCGCGACTCAAATCAGAGCGTTGCCATTAAGATGATGGACAAGGACAAAGTGCTCAAGGTCGGGCTTTCAGAGCAGATAAGGCGTGAGATCACAACAATGAGGTTGGTCGCACATAAGAACATTGTTGAGCTTCATGAAGTCATGGCAACACGGAACAAGATCTACTTTGTCATGGAGTATGCGAAAGGAGGCGAGCTCTTTGAAAAGATTGAGAAGAGTGGCAAGCTCACGGAGGCTGCTGCACACAAGTACTTCCAGCAGCTTATTAATGCAGTGGATTACTGCCACAGCCGAGGCGTGTACCACCGGGACCTGAAGCCTGAGAACCTTCTGGTGGATGAGGATGGGAACCTGAAGGTCTCTGATTTTGGACTGAGCGCACTTTCGCAGTCGAGAAGGCAAGATGGATTGCTCCACACCACTTGTGGAACACCGGCTTATGTGGCTCCAGAAGTGATCAGCAAGACAGGCTATGATGGTGCAAAATCAGACATCTGGTCTTGTGGTGTTGTTCTATTTGTTCTTATTGCTGGTTATCTCCCTTTCCAAGGCCCAAACTTGATGGAGATGTATCGAAAGATACAACATGGTAACTTCAGGTGCCCTAGTTGGTTTTCGCACAAACTCAAGAAGCTGTTGTACAAGATCCTGGACCCCAACCCAGCCACAAGAATTTCAATCCAGAAAATAAAAGAGTCTACCTGGTTCCGAAAAGGTCCAGAGGGGACCCGCACAGTTAAGGAGAAAACTACCTGTGAGAATGATGCTGCTTCAGCACTTTCTGTGAGGCGCAAAAAGAACCCTTGTGAAGATGTGAAGCCACTGACTGTGACAAACTTGAATGCCTTTGAAATTATCTCTTTCTCGTCAGGGTTTGATCTATCTGGCCTATTTATTGAAAAGGAGTGCAGAAAGGTATCAAGATTTACTTCAGACAAGCCAGCCTCGGTCATCGTCTCAAAGATTGAAGATGTTGCAAAGATGCTGAATCTCCGGGTAAGGAAGAAAGATAATGGTGCTGTCAAGATTCAAGGGAGGAAGGAGGGAAGGAATGGTGTCCTGCAGTTTGACACGGAGATATTTGAGATCACACCATTCCATCATCTCGTTGAGATGAAACAAACAAGCGGTGATTCACATGAGTATCAGAAACTGTTGGAAGAGCACATCCGGCCAGCGCTGAAGGACATAGTCTGGGCCTGGCATGGAGATGATCAGCAGCAAAAGCAGGAGTAGCTTTGGATGCCTCAGTTAGTTTTTGGTTCGAAATTCGTTTGATTGTTCACCTATGAGTGATTGTGTTCTATATGTGTTTGTTCTTTTTTATATGCCACATTCCTTCTTTTTTTTTTGTATTGGATGAGAACCTAGTGAGTAGTGGTGATGTGAAACAATAAAATTGCTGAGAAGCTGAGTACTTGAGTTTCATTCTGAAAACTTCTCTATTCTGTAATGGTTGTCCCTATCGATAACCTTGCATCCTTAAAAAAGGGTTGAGCTTTCCTGTACTTCTCTAATAGTTTATTTTGGTGACAAATTGTGCCTAACATTTTCAAAAGATATGCACCTCAGCACCTGCATATGAAATCACTTAGCCATTCCTGTTTCCAGCAATCAATAACAACAGAAAGATCTGAAAGTCTAAATTCCAATGAGATTTGATACTACTTCAAGAAAACTTTATATGTTCTTTCCTGATGCTTGAGATTCAAATCGATTGATCCCACTAGATCTAACGAACTAATTTTTGTTCTGACTAGAATCTCACTGTTTCTTTCAGAGTTTATCAACCAAAATTTCAAGAAACTTTTTGCATTATCAAAAGATGGTGCTGTGCTTTGAATCTCAACTTCCTAATTAAGATAGCAAAAAATCACTTGGGAAAATGGTTACTAGTAGATAAAGAATGAATTAAGATAGCACCTTCATATTCATTGGAAACTAAAAAGTAGAGTGACAAAGACAGCAAGGTAAAATATACTCCACAAAAAAGAACATATAAAAACAATGAAACGTACGTCACATGTTGATAAGTTAAATCTTGAGGCAATGGTTAAACTCCACTAGTCCACTTGCATCGAAAATGGATTTGTTCCCATCAACTGGGATAAAGGATAGATCCGACAGCTCATTTTTCACATTCCTAATCAACCACTGGAACCACTTTCCAAACAGGTCAAACATTGATCCAATCCGATTAGTTTTAGCAAACCAGTCGACACCCATAATTATGAGATAAACTGTTTGGGTTCCTAATTTTCAACATATGTGCTTTTGTTTTTGATGAGGTGCCATGATAGATGCCTGATGTGATGTATCTCCACATACAAGAGACAAAAGTGATACTATAGATAAAATTGTTCCTTGTTTCAACATGAAAATTTTACTTTCTAAGTTTTTTTATGACTTGGCTCGCTCATCTTCTTAGCTGTTGGATCTGTCGGGGATATGCTTAGAAGTTAGAACTACCTAGTGGAGTTAAAAATTTCCTACAAGCAGCAGATAATTATTATCAAATATATAACTCTCTTAGTCATTGGAGTTGATTACTTAGCATCCATGTGCATTGGGCGTGCATAGAATGCAGAATGATTGCTTGGGAGTTCCAGACAGTGTACTACTAGCTTCCATGTTCCAAAGAATACTACTCCCTCTGTCTCTAAATGTAAGCATTTGCTGACTTTTACTGATCACGTTTGACCATTCGTCTTATTCAAAATATTTATGAAAATATTATTTATTTTGTTATGACATGTTTTATCATTGTATATATTTTAAGTATATCATAATTATTTTTATATTTTCATAAATTTTTTGAATAAGACGAGTGGTCAAACGTGCGTCACCAAAATCGGAGAATGCTTATATTTAGGGACGGAGGGAGTATCCTCTTACAACATTGGCATTGAACAAATTTCTGCATTACTTCACCTCTGAGATGGATTACGCAATGCACCAGCTCCGAAGGGCCCAGCTTCGAAGCACGTTGCTTCGGCCCAGCTTCGGAGCATTTCCGGGGCCCAGCTCCGCAGGGACCATCTCCGAAGGCGCGTTGTTTCGGCCCAACTCCGAAGCATTTCCGCGGCCAAGCTCTGCAGAATTTTTTTTATATTTAATTTTCTTCGATTTTACGAAAATAAATAGTCGGATTCAACATTGGCAGAAATAGCCACGAACCGCCGTTTGAAATGGCGGTTGGAAACCTACCGCCGTTTCAAACGGCGGCAGGAACCTACCGCCGCCGCAAAGGGCGGTTAGTACCTACCGCCATTTGAACTGGCGGTAGGTTTGCAACAGTGGCGGCAGGGCCGGTATGGTTGGCGGCAGGCTGGCTTGCAGCTACCGCCAGTTGAAACGGCGGTTTCAAACAGCCTACCGCCGTTTCAACTGGCGGTAGGTTTTATTTTCCATTTTTTTTCTTTTTCTTTTTTATTTTTGGTTTTTCTCAATACTATAAATGCGAAATAACAGGCAAAATACGAAAATACATAAAATAATTAGAACAAACAAAGTACTGTACACGACAAGTGTCCAAATACAAATCTAAATACGATCGCGTTTCGTCGGTCGTGGGGGGCCCTGGTGCTCCTTCCTCCTCGCCGCTGCCGCCACCCTCTGTGCAGCCCTCGTGTGGTGGGCCGGGTACGTGAGGGGGTCGCGTGGATGACGATCGCGTCCTGCGACCGCCGGCTCGGGGGGCGGTGTCGCTAAGGGAGCACCTGAGCCCGACGGGACAGCCCCCCCTCCGGTGCCCCCCTCCATCATCACCGAAGTCCTCCATCATCACGCGCTGCTGCTCCTGCGTCGGCTGGGTCACGGGCGGGGCTCCCGACAGCTGTGTACCACCGATCTCGTCGGCGGTGCCGCCCAACAAATTGGCCAACGGAAACTCCAGCGGTGGTGTCTCGCCACTGTAGTAGTCAACCGTGGCTGCTGCAGGTGTCTGGAACAGTGGCTGCTGCTGAACAGGTGCCTGGAACAGTGGCTGCTGCTGAACAGGTGCCTGGAACAGTGGCTGCTGCTGAACAGGTGCCTCAAACACTGGCTGCTGCTGCTGAACGGGTGGCTCAAACACTGGCTGCTGCTGAACCGGTGAAGCTGCTGCTGCCCACGACGAAGGCCCCGGTCCCGTAGGTATCGGCGGTCTCTCTGTAAAATATTAGATCGTCATGGATCAATAAAATATGTCGTGGTCTCTCTAGATAATATAACTAGCAACAAAAAACGTGTACGATCCCGTCATGTACCCCCTCAACCAAGCGCGCTAGGGGAAGAAGCCCTGCTGCCCGTAGCCTGCACCACAAAACGAAAATAAATATTAATTAAGAATTTAAATGAGGAAATACAAAGATACGAAGGTGTCGTATTACATACTTCGGACACCAGCCGGGGTGAAGCGGCATGTAGTGCCCGGGGCCTCTAGAACGCACGGTCCCTAGCTCTGCCCCGCAGATCGCGGAGTGGTAGGACCGGTGCGCCCTGTCTGTCCGCTCGTCGAAGAGCTCGGACAGCACGTACGGCAGGGGCTCCCGAGGAGGACGAACAGCACCAACAGGGGGCTGCGGACCCGCCGCCTGCTGCTGAGCCATAGTTGTAAAAAAATGAAATATAAAGTCACACATAATTTCTAAGAATTTTCAAAGTATTTTCTATAATTTCTAAAGTATTTCTAGGAATTTCCAAAGCATTTCTACAATTTTTATAGTATTTAAAGTATTTCTAGGAATTTCCAAAGCATTTCTACAATTTCTATAGTATTTCTAGGAATTTCCAAAGCATTTCTACAATTTCTATAGTATTTCTAGGAATTTCCAAAGCATTTCTACAACTTCTAAAGTATTTCTAGGAATTTCCAAAGCATTTCTACAATTTCTATAGTATTTCTAGGAATTTCCAAAGCATTTTTACAATTTCTATAGTATTTCTAGGAATTTCCAAAGCATTTTTACAATTTTTATAGTATTTCTAGGAATTTCCAAAGCATTTCTACAATTTCTATAGTATTTCTAGAAATTTCAAAGCATTTCTACAATTTCTAAAGTATTTCTTGGAATTTCCAAAACATTTTCTATAATTTCTAAAGTATTTCTAGGAATTTACAAAGCATTTCTACAATTTCTATAGTATTTCTAGGAATTTCCGAAGCATTTCTACAATTTCTAAAGTATTTCTAGGAAGTTCAAAGCATTTATACAATTTTTAAAGTATTTCTATAATTTAGAAACTATCTAAAGTATTTCTAAGAATTTCTAAAGTATTTCTATAATTTTTAAACTATTTTTAGATTTTTCTAAACTATTTCTAGGATTTCTAAACTATTTCTAGATTTTTCTAAACTATTTCTACCATATTGACTAAATATACCAGGAAAGTATTGGAAACATACCTGATGGACACCGAAGAAGACCACGAGGAAGAGAAGAGAAGAGAGGGTAGGGGTAGCCGCCGGCGGCAGGGCGCCGGCCCTTATATAGGCGCGGCCCAGCCGCCAGTTGATACGGCGGTACCACCTACCGCCAGTTGATACGGCGGTAGGTGGCCAATGGTCGGTCAACCGCCGTATCAACTGGCGGTTGGCCTCCTGCCGCCGTCGGTGCTAGCGGTAGGTCCCTGGCCACCGGACCACGTGGCGGATGGCCCAACCGCCGTTTCAAGCGGCGGCTGGTTTCGACTTACCGCCGTTTGAGGCGGCGGTAGGTGCCTACCGCCTTTTGAAATGGCGGCAGGGGACCAACCGCTATTTCAAACGGCGGTTCGTGATTATTTCTGCCAATGTTGAATCCGACTATTTATTTTCGTAAAATCGAAGAAAATTAAATATAAAAAAAAAGTCAGCTCCGCAGCGCTTGCTTCGGTCCAACGACGAGGTCCAGCTCCGAAGCGAATCCAGATCGACACGCCCACCTTCGCGGCTCGGCTTCGTAGCATCTCCGCGGCCCGGCTCCGAAGCGCATTTCGGCCCAGGTACGAAGCGCTCGACAAGGCCCACGTTTGTTTCATTCCGCAAAAATGGTCGCTGGAGTGGGTTTCGAACCCTGGTCACCACACGCGGAGCACAAGCAAAGCTACCCTAGCCAGTAGGGAGTTGGCATGTTTGTTGGTTCTTTACGTTTCGTCCCTTCTTTATCCGAATGACAGGCAGTTCCAGTGCCTCACGCACACTTCAGTTTCTTCTTTAATCGTCAATGCCTTTATTTGCACTGGTATGCCGTTGTGTAGATATACATGTCATTTTCCTTACACAATAGCTGATTATGATATTTTACTTCGGTTATGATTACAAAGTTGTTTCATTCCAAGCAATTTTTAGCTATGAACAAGCTCCATGCTAGCACAAGAATTGTTGTGTAGTTTCTTAGTTACTAGTGTTATATTACTTCGGAAGTTTTTTCCGGTGAATTCTTTCACTTTCGGAATCATCTCGGTGGGATTTTCACGAGATTGATATTTCACCTTCGGAATATCTTTGCGAAATTTTCTCCTTCGGAATCACCTCGCCAGGATTGCACGAGATGGAATTTTCCACCTTCGGAATCATTTCATTGAATTTTTTATCCTTCGAAATCATCTGATTTCACGAGATTGAAGTTTTCTCCTTCGGAATCATCATTTCGGTGAATTTTTTGTTCCTTTGGAATCATCTCGCCGCGCCCCAACCCAACCCATCAGAAGAGGTCCCAGACCTCGGCCCATCTGGCAATCTACTTCGGTGCCCACCCAATATTATTGACGGGACCCAGCAGCAGCAAGCTGGACCAACACTGGCCGGGCTGTTTTGCTTCTAAGTTTTTCAATTGATTTTTTGGGCCACGAATTTCGAAGCCCAGGTAACTCCAGTTTTGCAGTAACGCGCAGTTCCGTTTCGTTTTCTCCTTGACGTAAGTTCGATCGTCGTCAAGTTTCTACTTACCCTTGGGAGCTGTTGATTGTTTATCGCATAGCTTCGTCCTTGACGTTTTACAAATATGCACCGTCAAGTTAAATCAGCCAGTCAGCATTTCTAGTTTAGTTTAACAAGTACATGTTACTTCGTAGGATTTATTCTCAACTCGTATTTTAAAGCACCGAAGGTGTTCCGACGGGGTCCGAGGTATATGGGCATCGCCCCTGAGATGAGCTCGGGTATAGCGGTTACACATATACTTCTCCTTTATGCAAAAATGGCTTCGGTTCTACAATTGTTATTAGGCTTTTAGCGTGCTTTCTTTTGCTCTTTTTTAGCTTCGGTCGTGTGACGAAGCTCAGATATGCGCATGCCGTTTCAGTTTTTAATAGCTACGGAGGAGGCCCAGGTATTGCTGCCAGAAGCTATCACCTTTTTTTTTTGTTCTTCGTATACATGACCAAGGTCTACATGGATAAAATGCCTTTTTATGCTCTGAGTTCAAACCTCATTTTTAATAGCTGCTGCGGGCATGTTTCCTCTTAGTACTCCGAACGGGGTACCCAGTGTTTTTTTAACCTTACACTAGCTGTCACCTTCGGCCCGTTTGCTCCGAAGCTCAGCTCAAGCCATGGGTAGCAGCGCCCACCAACCACTTGAGCCATGGAAAAGAAACCCAGTTATACTTTTACCAGCGTCAATTTTTGTTCGTGGGCTGTAGCGCCACGAAGAGGCACAGCAGCATGACGGATGGAGGTTAGCAGTTTTGCTTACACAGTTGTTCGTTGGTGTGGAACTGCCTACAGATTACCTGCTTGCCCTTCGTCTGTCTGACGAAGTTGGGAATTTTTTCTTTCGATGGAACCTCATCTCTTTATGACATCAACCCCGCAAGCGACCTACGCCTCGTATACGAAGGCTATTCGCTTTGCGGCTATGCGTCTATAGACTTGGGGTAGGTGAAAGTTGTACGTTTTATCCTTTGTGTCAAAAACTACAACTTCCACCAACTCCGTAAACGGTTTTAAGTGGTAAATTTTCTAACCTTACGAGCATTTTGAATATGTTGCTTTTTCCGGAGTTAAGGCTCTGAACTTGAACTTCGGGTGCAAGGAATCACCGAAGTGTGCGGGAAATGCCGCTTCGTCGTGGTACGCTGTACTCTCACTCTTCGCTAAGTGGTCGAAGAGGCTATGATTATGCTTGTTCTGTGTTGGTTTTTCACTAACATGCAGGTTCAAACTATCACTGTAAGTACCTCTTCATCTTCGTAGCTAACCCTTTGTGTGAAGTATTTGTATCTCTTGAATATAGGGTCAACTAGCATATGTGAGTATCTTGCTATCACCTCAGTCCCGTTTCCGTGTAATTGTTTCTCTTTCGTACCCTTCGTTTCATGTATTGCTTAGCGGGTACTCTAACCCTTCGTATTTCATATGCTCATGCGCATTCATCTCATATGTGCTAAGTGTCTGTTCTCAGTTACACTTCGGATCGTTTTCGCAATGACTGGATGCATGGAATTGTTATGTTTCGCATGTGCACTTCGTCACATTTTTTGCAGGTTATAACTTTATTGGTTTTCACCCCGAAGCTAATGTCTTCGTGGTTGTCTTGCTCCATTGATGACTTGGAAATGGCTAAGCCATATCAATTGGTTTCTATGTCTATTGGACTTCATCTGGATGTACCTGAGAATTCTATATTGGACTTCGGTGTTATTGGGTTTCGGTGACATCACGACTTTTCATCACAAGAAGTTGAGAATACGATCTATGTGTGTCCTTCACCTCATTTTGGTTAACCCTTCACCCTCTCCTTTATGCAAAAGCATACATTTATGCGCACATACATACATACTTACCTGCAGCATATTGCATTGTAATGCATAGCACCGAAGCGTGGAGCCGAGAGCGCTCACGTTGAAGGCCCGAGATTGGCCGAAGGTTCCGTTTGCACGAAGCAAACGACCGGTCTTGTGATGACCAGAGTCGAGCTTGAGACCCCGAAGGCCTGAGTGTGGCTTCGGCTTTGAGACCCCGGAAAGCACCACGAGATGCTTCGGATTTGAGATACCCCGAAGGCCTGAGTGTGACTTCAGGTTTTGAGACCCCAGAAAGCACCGCGAGATGCTCCAGATTTGAGACACCCCGAAGGCCCGAGAGTGGCTTCGGATTTGCTTGCGCGATGCACTTTGAGATAAATTGTTTATTGACTAACAATTTTTTGAGTCTTTCGAATAAGAATGATTCACCTTGAGTGCAGTATTGAATGGAAAAGTAGGGACTTCGCCTATTGTGTGTACTTTGTCATTGACAGGTTCAGCTCGACGAGCATCTGGCATGAGGGGCGTCCTCGACTACTTCTGTAATCGACAGGAGTCCGGCTTGAGGGGCTTCGTCGTCTACTCCGTCGACATAGACTTCGACTCCGGCTTCGCCTTCGGCAACTTGCACCTCATCACCGACACGTGCTCGGCTCGAGGGGCTTCATTGTGTACTTCGTCGACATCGGCTTCGACTTCGTCTTCGTCGTCTACTTCACCGACGATGACTCCGGCTTCGCGTTCGGCGGCACTATCTCGTCGTCGACATGTGTTCGGCTCGAGGGGCTTCATTGTGTACTTCGTCGACATCGGCTTCGACTTCGTCTTCGTCGTCTACTTCACCGACGATGACTCCGGCTTTGCCTTCAGCGGCACTACTTCGTCGACATCAGCTTCGACTTCGTCTTCGTCGTCTACTTCACCGACGATGACTCCGGCTTCGCCTTCGGCGGCACTACTTCGTCGGCATCGGCTTCGACTTCGTCTTCGTCGTCTACTTCACCGACGATGACTCCAGCTTCGCCTTCGGCGGCACTACTTCGTCGACATCGGCTTCGACTTCGTCTTCGTCGTCTACTTCACCGACGATGACTCCGGCTTCGCGTTCGGTGGCACTATCTCGTCGTCGACATGTGTTCGGCTCGAGGGGCTTCTCATCTACTTCGTCGACATCAACCTTGACTTCGTGTTCATCATCCACTTCACTGACGTCGACTCCGGCTCTACTCTCAGCGACACTACCTCGTCGTCGACATGTGTTCGGCTCGAGGGGCTTCATCGCCTGCTTCATCGACGACGACTATGGCTTCATCTTCATCAACATGTACTTCGTCGCACATGGTGTACGCTCGAGGGGCTTCGTCACGAACATCAGGCAAGAGGGACTATGGTGGCATCGGGATGAGCGACGTCAACCCGAAGGATGAAGTTTTGCCCGGTGCTCGTGACCGAAGAAGAGGGACTCATCATCATCGACGGCGCTCCGAAGGAAAAGTCAGAGCGAAAAGAGGAGAAACAGTTGGAGGCGCCAAAGGTCAATCCAAAGTAGAAAGAGAAGTCTTGAGGACGAAGTTGACATCATCATTGAAGACTCTTCTCACCATCGAGACCAAGACCGAAGACAACCATTAGTGGGCTGGCTGGTAACTTCGTGTGTGTAGATCCGCTAGGCGTACGTGCTCTTTTCTCCATTCCGGTTTTTCCCACTGGGTTTTTCGGAATGGAGTTTTTAGCGAGGCGTACGGGCGGAAGGTCATGAGGGTGTTCCACAGGGCCGAAGTCATAGGAAAGGTCTGGGCCACTCCTGTTTTCAGCTACTTCGTTTTGTTGTACCGGCCAAACCGAAGTAGCTGAGGGGCTACTGTTGGGGGAGAGGCCCAGCCCATGTAAAGCCCATGTAAGGGTTGATGGGCCTCTTACTATGCTCGGGGGGATTTTTGTAAATATTGTGTCTACCAGGGGCTCGGTGTAAAATGGCCAACTCATCCCACCCCTATAAATAGGATGGCCATTGTAGTTGATGGGACAGATGGGAGCACGTGAATGAAATGAGAGCTCCGAAGTCATCATGTTTATTTCGCATTTACATTTCTATTCAGTAGTAGTAGCTTCGTTTGGTAGAGAGTAGTAGCTTCGTTTGGTAGAGAGTAGAGCTTCGAAGGGGCATCCCTTTAGCACCTTCGAAGGAGAGTCACTGTTGTTTCGGGTCCACCTTCGACTCTGAATTTCCCCAACATCTAATAAATTCACTGATGGAAAAATCACTCAATAGGGAATTTAATGTACAGATATCCTTCATTTGTATCGGGATGGAAGCAAAACACAAAAAGGTATTAGAATAAATCTGATTATAAAAACATTAATAATTCTAACCATGATGGAACCTATTTGACAATCAACAAATCAATCTTCTCCTATTTGCCATGAAATTGGTTGACAACAAATTTTTTAAGCAACTAGAAAAGACCTCCCATCACTGGTTGACAAACACGTGCACTGCCTACATGAGCAACATTGATTCAGAAACCCAAATAAGGACTCGTTTAACTACATCAAATTCTGCTGTAAAACACACAATAATGAATTTCTATGACTGAATTGAGGATATGAGGTAGTCAATCATATTAAACTTGAGAGGCAGCAAGAGTAGCTTACGTGAACAATGTTAAAAGTCAGTTTTGCACCATGTTCAGGAAAAATATACCTCCAGGGACAACACCTCGTTTTCCTTTTATTTTTTCTTTAACCTTAATAACACACTCCCTACAAACAAAATCATGATAATTTATAAAACAATATATTTTGCAAATAAAATTAGAATAAAACTACCATTGTATAAATTTACTGCCAGTGCATGATGTGCTTGTGCCCCTCCTCTCACAAACTCTTGCAGTATAAATTCACTGGCTGTGTAGCAAGAGGCCGACCATGTAGGATGCATAGTAGTACAAGGATCATAACTCTGAACCATGAATATTAGCACAAACGATGTTCTTGCAGTTTTTGAAGGCGTTCTCTACTTGTGGAGCTTCCTACTCGACATATTATCTTTTATGAAACCCCTTGTGCTCTGAATTTTTTTTAAAAAAAAGACTGTCAAGCAATCTGTTAGTAAGTATATGTCATGTTCTTCCGAAAGAAACACACACAAAATTGACTCAGGTTTCAACATCATGGACCCAGACAATAAACATTTGTAGCTCTGAAGACGATTGTGGGAAAAAACATCATGAAATTGAACTAACATTCTACTAATTTACTGACTGCAAAACCCATGGAAACAAAAGTAAATACCTAAAAAATGGAAGATGGTGACTGCAAACCATAAGCCCCAAATCCAAATCTTCAATTTGCTATTGCATCACCCCTTTCCAGAACATGCATCAGCATCACAGCTCCTAGAACATCTTTGACATGAAAAAATGAGAAATAATAATAAAGACATGAACAAGCCCCGTGGTGGAGCTCCAGTGGCCGCCGTCTCCTTATGCTCCGGCACCACGATGGAGATCTCGCGTGGGTGTGGAATGGCGCTGCGCGAGGAGAGGATTGGCAGGACGCCGCCGGCTCCTTGTTGTGCCTGGACGCCGCCCGCTCCTTGCCGCGTCCCGACCCCAAGACGCGACGAATACCGAGCTCCGCCTCGCTGGTGCTGCTCCCGAGCGGGCCGGACCCCGTCGCCGCTGCGGTCGAGATCCCCGCGGGGCGAGGGACGGCCTCGGACGCGGGCGCGAGGGGGGTTGACGTATACCTGAGCATTTTTTGCCCGGCCCGGCCCGCTGGCCCGGCCCGCGCCAGGCCCGCCCATGGACCTTACTGGACGGGCGTGGGCAGAGATCTTGGAGCCCGCGAAAAAAAATCTTGGCCCGAGCCCGGCCCGTAATGCTGTTTTAAGCTCTTTTACACTATAAAGTGCGCGGGCGGCCCGCCCAAGCCCGGGCCCGGCCCGAAAATTGAGGCCCGACACGTCCCATGGGACGGTCATGGGCAGGATTTTCTCAGCCCGAAAAACCCAGATTTTTTTTCGGCCCGGCCCGAACCCGACCCGGCCCGTGAAATACTCAGGTCTAGGCTGACGCCCTGGCAGATCACGAGAGGCGCCACACGATCTCGCTGCCGGTGTTGATGTGGAAATAAAAGGAGAGGAGAATCGAGGGACAAATCTTGCTGGATATATATATATATATATATATATATATATATATGGTAGTAAGTACGGGAACGTATCAGGTGGAAACCAACCTCTCCGTGCAAACTATGGAAACTTCAATCTGAGCCACACGATGTTGATCCAAAGGAGGGCTCATAGGAGGTGGGAGGGGTGATTTGCAAAAGTGCATTTGCAAATCATCCCTTCCACCTCTCGTGAGTTTTGCACATCACCCCTCCCACCTTCCATAAGTCTTCCCTTGGATCAACATCGTGTGGCTCATATTGAAGTTTCCATAGTTTGCACGGAGGGGTTGGTTTCCACCTGATATGTTCCTAGTAAGTACATCCTTTTTTTGGAATATAAAATGCACATAAAACAAATAGGAGTATTACATATCCTCAGTTACTACTATCGTAATCATTTTGGAGTATAATCCGGCACCGGTTCGAATTTCGATGAAGTTGCGTCAACCTCGATCAGTCTGAGTATATTGAGGGATATCACAAATTAAATTCATGTGGTTGAGAAACAGAGCATATTTGTTGAGAAACAGAGCATATTTATAGTACCTTTTGTTCAAACAATCATTCCCATAATTGGGAGTAGAGGTCCACCGCGGCTGGTGTCGCTGGACCCGGCCGCCGACGCGGCGTTCAAGAATGTGACGAGGCCGCTGCAGCACTCCCCCTCTGGTGTCGGTGTCCTGTCCTGAGAACCTGTCAGAAAAGCCCCACATGACATTAGACCGGCGAGTGCGGTAACGCACTCGCTCGGCGGCGATGGCGGCGGGCCCGGTGCTGCTGGACGTGGACAGTAGCAGGGGAACATTCCGTGCCCAGGGGGAGGCGGCGGCGGCGCCGGGCAGTCTGGTTCGTCGACGAGGCCGATGGAATCCGGTCCAAAAGTGCGGTTACATGATGAAGAGGGGCGGGGATGGCGGGTGCCTGCGGCGGGGATGGCGGCTCCACCTCAGGGCGTCGGCGTCGGCGCCGTTGCTGGTGGCCCCGGCAGCGACGACGAGGGCGGCGACGATGAGAGCCTTGACGATATCCATTGCTCGATCCAACTGCAGCTGCTGCCTCTGAAGAACTTGAGGTGTGACAGAACATCATGCAGTAGATGTTGTTATATACTACTCCCAGTCCCAGCTGCTCCGTCCAACCGAACAACAAGAAGCGTCAGCCCCGCCGCCCCTCACTATACCTGAGCATTTTTGGCCCGGCCCGACCCGGCCCGCTGGCCCGGCCCCGGCCCGGCCCGCGCCAGGCCCGCCCACGAATCTTACTGGACGGGCGTGGGCAGAGATCTTGAAGCTCGCGAAAATTTTTTTTGGCCCGAGCCCGGTCCGAAATGTTGTTTTTAGTTACTTTACACTATAAAATACGCGGGCGGCCCGCCCAAGCCCGGGCCCGGCCCGAAAACTGAGGCCCGACACGTCCCATGGGACGGTCATGGGCAGGATTTTCTCGGCCCGAAAAACCCGGATTTTTTTTCGGCCCGACCCGAACCCGACCCGGCCCGTGAAATGCTCAGATCTACCCCTCACTCGCGCTCATCCAAAGAGAGGTTGCCGCCCCAACCGAAAGCAAAGAGTGTGTGACGCGCATTTCCTGCCATAACCTACCCACTCTTTGGGAAATTAAGGCCTGTTTAGTTGGCCAAAAATTTTGGCAAAAATTTTTAGGCCCTCCTTCGAAGGTCTATTAGAGGTAAAAAATGTAGACTAATTACAAAACTAATTACACGAATGGACCGAAAATCGCGAGACGAATCCATTAAGCCTAATTAATCCATCATTAGAGATTGTTTACTGTAGCACGACGTTGTCTAATCATGGCATAACTAGGCTCGTTAGATTCGTATCGAAAAATTAGGTAGGGGTTATGGAATGGGTTTTGTCATTAATCCACATTTAATACTTCTAATCAGTGTCGGAAGATTGATGTGACGGGTAGTTGGGAAAATTTTGGAGAACTAAACAGGCTCGGCTACCTTTCCCAAATGTTGACACCATCGCTACATCTAGAGTTTCTTCGTTAGTCGCAGAATGGGACCATTCGTTTGCCCCATTCTCAATTCTTTTCCCATGATACTATGTCAGAATGACAAACTATCTCATGCCCTCCGAACCAACCTGACATACTTCCGGTATTGTTTTTCTGTAAATAATATCAGACGATTCCAACGTCAATGACGCAAAATGGTTCATATATATATATGATTAAAAAATGTCGATACTGCATCTTCAACTCGGATTACAACCCTATAGCAAGTCAGGTTTCTCAATGATACACTGCAAGCCTATTTCCTATAGTTTTAAAACGAATTGCATCTCGGTGACGGACGCAGCTGAGGGGACGCACCTTGGGTTCTTACACATGAATTTCCTAGTTCCAAGAACAGGGACGGACGCAGCGGAGGGGGCTCCAGCCCCGCTACTGCTGTGCGTTCCATTGAAAAGAAGAGGAAAGGAGAGGAAAATGGAGGGTGAGGAAGAAGAAGGGGGCTGGAGGAAGGCAGGAACAGGAGGAGCACGGGCGGCTTCGGCGCCGCGGGTTGGTGCTCGGCCTGGACGGCGGCCGCGACGACGGCGGACGGCCTCTGCCGGAGACGCAGGGATGGCCGGGCGAAAGGAGGGTAGGAACCCAGGAAGAGGGAGGGGGCGGTTGGCCATGGCGCTACTGTTGCTGGTGGCCTGGTGCCTGGGCGAGCGAGATGGGGCGCGCGCTCGGGGAGCGTCGCCGTCGGCTGCTCCAGCTGCTAGGACTCGCCGGGCGTCGTGGCCGCCGGCCTCATCCCCGTCGGTCCTGACAAGGAGGCGACGCGAGCTCCGCGGTCGGCCAGTGGCGCGGAGCGCAGGTGAGGTCGCTCCGCGGTTGAAGGCGCGGCGGCGAGCTCCGCGGCCGGCCAGCAGCTATGAAGCTCGCGGAGAGCCGGTCGCGCGCCCGCAATGGAGGACGCGGCCGCGCCGCCCGCCTGGTCCTTCGCGCCTGCCCGCCGAGGAGGCAGGGCCGACCGCGTGCTCACCGTGGAGGCCGCCCGCCTGGTCCCTCGCCGCGTGAAATTCCGATACGGCGTGGGAGAGGCTCCGGCGGAGCGCGGCCACGACGCCTCCCATACGGCTGGAGGTGGCGGCGCATAGATGTGGAGAGCCCGATGCCGGAGCCCGGCGCCTCGCCGTCGACAGCTGCTGGTCGGCCTACTCGAGGACTCGCAGATCTCCGATTGCCGGATTCCCGCCGACGCGGCGCGCGACGTCGTGGCCAGGAACTGGCACCAGCACTGCCGCTGCTGGTGGACCTCCTGCATCTACCGCCGGAGGTGCTGGCGCCGAGGGTGCGGGTCAAGGTCAACGCCATCTCGCCCCACAACATCCCGACGGCGCGTCGACGCCCCACAACATCCCGTTCCTGCCATGACCATTGCCTGCTCGCCTCCCTGGTGCGCCATGGCGGTCACGGCCATGAGCCCATGACCACATCGTCGTTGGCCTGTCTACGGAGCAGCGTGCGGGGGCGGGGCGGGGCGGGGCGGCAGCCGTCTACGTACGTCTTGCCTCGTGGGTAGCCGTGCTTCTCTTCAACTCCCTCGTCGGACACAGGGACGGTCAACGAGATAAGGCCTACTTCTACTTCCATCTCCTCTCTCACCGTCTTCGCCGTTTTTCCAATCGTTGTCAGTCGTGTGACATGTGACAATCTAAAGTACTGAAGGCAGAGGCAAGGTATGCTGAAACCTGAAAGATGCTAAAGGGTTGCACATGTACACTCAGCAACTCCAAAGCTGAGCTTCCGTTGTGAATGCACGAAAGTTCATCCAAGTCTATTTTTTAAAAGAAGTGCCATGGAATCTTACAGGCGTGACCGCGTGAGTATCTTTTGTTCCTCGAAAGTTTTTTTATGTTTGTTTTCAGAAACTTCAGCAGTCTTTTGGCAGAATCTCATCTGGCTAATTTTTCTTTGTATCCTGGAAGGTCTGAATTGCCATTCTTTTCTGCTAATACACAGGTGATGCCCATGGACCATTGGTCAGAAGTGCCTTCATTGGCTCAAAGCAACTGGTTAGACAGTGCCACATATCATCTTGGTTGCTGATCCGCTTAGCTGCACCATCTAATGTGTCATCCATTTGTTTGCCTTCCTCTGAAATTATCTACAGACTTTGAATTGCCTGTGGCTAATGCATATATTGTTGTTCCATTTCTGTATGTGAGTGCAAGGATTGTAGCTGACAAGTTGTCTGGGGTCTGGACAAATCATGAGCTCATGCTTGTGGGCTCGAGCCCCCCTGCCGCTGCTTGCAAGCTTGGCTTCTGTGGAGCATCGATCGTTCCATCAGTTCATTCTGGTTCTGAACACATTCATTGTCAGACTTAACTTATTTGCAGCAAGCCGGAAGGACTCTTTTATGTCAATCTTTAGTTGCCACCTTTTCCTTATTGGGTCAGAATTTACAGGTTACATCCGAGCTTTCGTACAAGGCCATTTTTTTTATCCAAAGTTAATTTAAGGTAAACAATCATGTAGTAATATATTTTACATGCTCACGATTGGAGTAGTGAGTGCTTATTCTCAATAGCATGTTTTATTCTTCGTATAGTGCTTATTCTGAATCAGTACTCTAAATATACGTTCAGTCGCCAAGCATAGCAACAAGTGCATACTAGCATAGAAATCCATGAGATTTAGTTTGTAGCAATATGTGTTTATTTTTTGTCTTCCATTAAACAATTGGAACATGATTCATGCCAAATCATGTATCTTGTATATATGTCCATTCCAGATTGTGGCCACTTATGCCTTTTTCTCTCTCAATTTAATTGGTTCTGGGCAAGAACAGTTTATGCCTTACCCATGTCCCAATCCAGACAAATGCATACCGTTATGGTAGTCCTTGTAAGCTGACATTTGGAGTTATTAAGTGCATATCTTTACAGTCCAAGTGAGCTGATGCCTTCTTCTATGACCATTACTTGAACAGTACAAGAAGACTCAGCTTACTTGTATCACAACATCTACCATTTCTCTCTTGATTTTTTCTCTCTCGCTTTGAAACAGTTGGTGATTGTGACGTACTGGGATTAAGGAGTTCATTTGTTCATCGTATATACTCATTGCAGGGAGGAACATGTGGAATGGGGTGCTTTTGCAGGCTCGGATCCAGCACAACAATAGATATGTTTGTTTCGTTTGGAAAGCTTCAGATCAACATTCTCTTTGTATTTTCTTTACAACAGGTTTCACGTTCCAAAAATGTGGTTCGTGATTCTTGCTTCTAAACAAACTTCTCGGTCTTGGGTTTGAGTTGTTTTTAGCTAGTCCTTGATTTTTGGTGACATGCATCTATTTTTATTGTGCTTTTAAGATGACCAAGGATGAAGAATATTCGAAGTTTGGTTGTTTTATATCTAATATATGATATGTACCAATATATTAATGTTCTAAAACCATACAGATCCAGATCCCAGAACAGTGCGCCTTAATTGTTACCACCAGATCGGAATTCAATTTTGTGACACAGTATGAGCGTGCATGATTTAAAACACTTCATAACATTATGGAAAATGAAGTATCTGGAATTTAGACATAATAGCTGTAACAATGCATGTTTTTCATGAGTTTCAATATGATGATGTTTGTGGTCTGTGGAGGTGCACAACCAATGGAGCCAGATACACAAATTATCCATGTTTGAAAGGATTTTGAATTCTATGTTTGAATATAAGGGCATTTTGTTCAGTCAAAACGGAGGCTAAAGTGTTGGTCAAGTCAAACATGATGGAAATAGACCTAAGATATACCAAGGTAGTTCGAATGGAGTGATTTTGAAATATTAGGTTGGAATAAAAAAGTGTTCAAAGTGGAGCTCAAAGTTGAACTTTAGGTTGTTTGGGCCACTGGTAGGACTTGCACTGAAATTCTGAAACTGTACTCGAAATGTCGAGCTTGGGCCAAAGTTCAGAGCTGTCTAAAGCTTTGCCTAGGACTTATAACCCTACATAACAGCTATAGTGTTTGGCATAACTTTACAGCAAGGTGAAGTTCGGATTTGGACGAAAAACAATGAACAAATGGTCAGGTTTGGAACGTTGACTTGGGCCAGCTAGCTCGGAGGCAACAATAAGTTTGCTTAAATATTTCCCTGTAAATAAAGCTGCATATTACATAAATAAGGGCAGCTAGAAGCTGCTAACCGTAAACTCACGCATTGTTAGTACTATCTATATGGAGATATATCTCCACCGCTTCATTGGTAACAGAGCTGATGATGAGTAATCAAGGTGACAGAGCTGCAACATACAGACAACAACATCAGAGATTCAGAGCGAGTGAATTAAACAGAGAAGAAGAATTGAATTGCTTGCCTGCAGACGACGGCTTCTCCCAGACGTCAGGAATGCGGCCGACGAGCGGCGGGGTTTGCTGCCCAGCTGCATCATGAATTGTTCACCAGTCAGTTGAAAAATGAATCGGAGAACACTCACTGAAAACAAGTAACAGATGGAGAAGAACACTCACTGAAGCAGATGTAGAGCACTTGGGGTGGGAGCACGACGCCGCACGCGATCGGCAGATACATCATGCGCACCGGGTCGATGGGCTTGGGAAGCATCTTATTCACGTCGCCCAGGATCACCGGGCACAGGCACCGGAGGATCCTGTCGTTGCCGTCCCCAGCCGCCGCCGACGAGGTGTTCAGGAACCCCCCGAGGCCGCTGCAGCATTCACTCTGCGGCGTCGGCGTGTCCGGCTCGCTCCCCGTCAGGAACGACCCGCAAGTCATCAGCGCCGCCAGCGGAGTCACGCACTCCGTCGGCGACGATGGCGTGGAGGTGGAGCCGCCGCCAGGCAGCCCGGGGAAGCCCGGCACACGCGGCATCTCCGGCACCACCGGCCTGGGGCAAGGCGGCGACGGCGGCGACCCCGCAGGTGCCGCCGGGGAGCCGGGACGTTGGCGGCGACGGCCTGGCCCTGGGGTAGCCCGGGAAAACGGGGTTACGAGGCCTGCTGCTCGCCCGGCCAGGGAACCGGAGCGCCGCGTCCTCAGCGGCTGCCTCCGATGGCTGCGCCGCCATCAGGACGGCGGCAGCAAAGACAAGCACCGTGGCAACGACGCGCTTCTTCGCCATGGATGCTGGCCGCCTTCTGGTTTCACCGACCACGTACTTCTTGCTTACCTGGCGGTTGCTCTGTGTACGTCCACCTGATGATTCATTCACTGTCTCGTCTTTATAGGACTATATATATACCAGGAGCATTTCACTAATCTCAACCCGCGTGCCATTTCTTAAAAGATCAGTGCCAAGAACATGTGATCGTTATACTACTCTGTCTATTTATAAAGAAATGTGCATGTTCTAGAAAGGATGCATTTTTATGAATAGTACTATACGGAAGCAGCAGCAAGCAGGTAAGGTGTACCATGACTCCGGCTAATCTGGAATCTCCAAGTAGGTGACATGCAGAATGCTGTGTCAGGACAACAATGGTTCTAAAGAGCACAAGAATGCCCAACAAATCCAGCCCTACCACACCATTATCATAATTCATAAACTCACAGATTGCAAGCAACACTTTCCTGCAATGCACATTGAAATAGAATATGGAATTTATATATTGTTCTGCTCTACATCATCTATGACGTACTATTTCTCTCCTGTATGTTCTTCTCTAGTTATGGATGGTCCTATATTGCCAAGGTTTCGTCAACAACCTCGAATTCCTTCAAAATGTCTAAACAAAATAACTATTCATGACAACCTAACTTTTTGGTATGTCTGTTCACAATTCAGACATTCTGAAAGCGCCTCTCCAAGGACATGCAGCAGCTCCCTGTCTTCAGTCAAAACTCAGAACCCTAAAACACTCGTCGTGGTGACAACAAGAACATGAATGATCGACACTTCTTTTTTTTTACCCATCCCTATATGCGTGCTCAGTAATAGGCCGGGGTAGAGGCGGCCTGAAGCCTGGCAAGATTCTTCTCGAGCCGGCCCAAATGAAATGCTATGAGAAGCCACAGGAAACAGAGCTGGCATTAAATCAAATACAAAAACCTGTTTAGTTCTATCTCCCAGAACTTAATAAACAAAAATTCACGCACCTTATACTGAAATTTTCATCAATATATATTCCTAGTGCTAATGTCAATATTCATACCTTTTTTTAGTTTGTACTACATATCACTGTAGAAACAAGAAATCAACTGATTACAAATAAGATTCATACCGGCAATGCATAGAGAGTGACATTGGATGTTTTCTTCTCAAGGCTGATGAACAAGAACCTATAAATTCCCGCAGCTGTCGCATCACCAAGCCTTTGTACAATAACATCTATACAGACCTACATAAAAGTCATAATTTGTGCAAAGAATGAATAATCTTGCATGATTTACCAATGAGGGAAAATGTAGTTAAATAATCTGATGCTCACAAGGTAAGGAAGGGAATTGAAAAAGCTAACAATGGCCAGAGTACGCTCTCGTATTGGCTGGCTGCAGGATGGAGACGCCAACACTAGGCTGTTCCATATGCATGCATGTCACCGCAAACGAAAAAACTTCATTGCCAAGCTTCAAGTGGAGGGTCAGTGTATTACTGAACATGAGGAGAATGCTTCTGCAATTCTGGACATTTCTTCCAACCTGATTGGAACTGACAGAGATCGCAGCAGAACGGTTAATCTGGATGGTATTGATTTACCAAGCTATGACTTTGCTGCACTAGATTATCCCATCACTGAAGAGGAAGTGTGGAGCCCCATCAAGCAGCTGCCTTCTGACAAAGCCCAAGCAGCTGCCTTCACAAGGAGGTTTTTTACAAGTTCTGTTGGCACATTATCAATATCAAGGAAGACTTCCTGGCTGCAATTCAGAGTATTTGGGGAAAAGATTTCAGAAAGTTGTGGATGCTGAATTCAGTGTATATCACCCTCATTCCCAAAAAAACTGATGCTGAACAAGTCAAAGATTTTAGGCCCATTAGCCTGGTGCACGGTTTTGCTAAGCTAGTGACTAAAATCCTGGCCAATAGATTGGCAGGTCGCTTCAAAAATAGATTGGCAGGTCACCTTGATGACATTGTCTCTTCAAGTCAAAGTGCCTTCATCCGAGGGTGCTTTATTCAGGATAACTTCGTGATGGTGCAGCAAACTGTACGGTTCTTGCATTCCCAGAAACAGCCAAGGATCCTCCTCAAGTTGGACATTACAAAAATGCTTACGACTCTGTGTCATGGCCGTTCCTTTTGGAGGTGCTTGTCAAGCTAGGCTTTGGGCCTCGATGGCGGGATCTTCTAAGCGGTCTACTTGTCACTTCTTCCACCCATGTTTTACTCAATGGAACTCCTGGGATGGTTATTCAGCACCAGTGCGGGCTTCATCAAGGGGATCCCCTAACTCTGATGCTCTTCATCTTTGTCATGGATATTCTGAATTGGATGGTCGCAAAGGCATCTCAGGAGGGGCTGTTACAACCTTTATTACGAAGACCTATACAGCACAGGATCTCTTTGTATGCAGATGACATTGCCCTCTTCCTCCAACCTACTGCCCGGACATTGCCCTCTTCCTCCAACCTGCCCTGTTTAGTTTCAGATTTTTTCACCAACTACCCGTCACATCAATCGCCAGACACTAATTAGGAGTATTAAATGTGAATTAATGAGAAAACTCATTCCACGATCCCTACCTTAATTTTCGAGACGAATCTAATGAGCTTAATTATAATATGATTAGACAACATTGTGCTACAGTAACCAAACTCAAATGACGGATTAATTAGGCTTACTGGATTCATCTCGCGATTTGTAGGCCATTCGTGTAGTTAGTTTTGTAAATAGTCTAGATTTAATCCTCTTAATAGATCTTGGAAGGGAACTCCAAAAATTTTCTTCAAAATCTTTCAACGAACTAAACAGATAAAATCAGATGAGGTTTTCTATGGAGAGGTCGTAAAGAAGCAAAAGGAGGGCATTGTCTTATTGCTTGGCCAAAGGTTTGCCGATCTCTTGAGCTTGGTGGCCCTGGAATCTAGGACTTAGAATCCCTGGGATATGCCCTGCGGGTCCGTTGGCCATGGCTGAAAAAAGCAGAGTCTGGCAAGCCGTGGGCTAACTGGTAACTGCCACTGCAAGTCAGTAGGGAAATTGAGTGCCTCCTTGCTTTAGCTGTCACCACCAAGGTAGGGGATGAAACCAATACACTCTTTGGAAAGATAGATGTCTAGCTGGTCAAAACATCCAGGAACTGCCCCTCAGGTCTATGCCCTTGTTCCTAAAACCAAGGCAAATAAACGTACAGTTGCAAATGCTCTCCCGAATGCAAAATGGCTGGAGGATCTGCAAGGAGAGATCTCTGTTGATGCGTTGATGGAGTATCTCGAACTCTGGGATATTCTGAGTGAAGTGGAGCTTCAGCATGGTGTACCCGATCAACATATCTGGAGGCTATCTCCCTCAAAACAGTATTCTGCAAAATCAGCGTACGCTCCTCTTTTTCAGGGAGCTGTTCTGTTTGAGGCTTATGAACGCATTTGGAAATCTTGGCCTCCCCCTAAATGTCGTTTCTTCATGTGGTTGGTAGCTCATAGAAGGTGCTGGACAGCTGATCGGTTGGCCAAACATGGCCATTCCATCCAGAGCAGTGTCCCCTTTGTTGTCAGGAGGGTGAAGATATCCAACATCTACTGGTGGGCTGTGTCTTTGCAAGGCAATTCTGGTTCCAACTCCTCCAGTTTGTGAACCTAGAAACCCTTGCCCCCACAGACAACTGATGTCTCCTTTGATGAATGGTGGAGAAAGGTGGAGAGTGCGGTAGGTGGTGAAATGAGAAAAGGTCTGAACTCCCTGATCATCTTAGGGACTTGGACCATTTGGAAACACCGCAATGATTGTGTGTTCAACGGTGCCACCCCAAACATCACAATGGCCCTAGAGTTGGCTAAGGATGAAGACAACATGTGGAGTATGGTAGGAGCTAAAGGGATCTCTTTGCTCTCTGCCAGGTGAATGAGCTAATTCCCTGGTCTAGTGGTCAGGTCCTTCCTATGTGTTTTAGGCATTGAGGCTCAGTGATCTTGTGTGTGTGAGTGTGTGAGTTCGTGTCTGTGTGTTAATACAAAGATACACAGTTCTCCTATGTGTTCGATTTTTTTGTAAAGCTGGTGTTTCCAGTTAAGGATCTAATGTTTCTGGAAATAGACATTTTGAGTTTGCTGCTATTTAATTAGTTCCGGTTTCTCTTGATAAGAAAATTAAATTTCTATCTTATGAGACAACTGCAGCTCTTATGGAGCTACAATTTTGAATGATCAAATTGCTCAACCTCACTCCTGACGATATTATACAATAATGATTTTCTGTGTGAAAGAAGTCATGACAATTGACAACATGAAAGACTGGCTAAACCGCAGTGCTTGATCATCTTGGAAGTAGCAAAGTCATGTCCCTTCTGTTTCTTATTATCAAGCTCCAAGTAGGTACCAAAAAGAAGTTACCTTCGCTTTGTATTTTTCATCCTGCGAGACCACTGTGAATAATAACGAGCTTCTTTCTGGTGCCTTATACTAGGCTATACTATCATTGAAAAAGGACTAGTATACAGACATCTAACGGCTCAGATTAATTGTATACTTCGTAAAATTTATCAGTAGTATGAGGTGGTATGAATGAGTAGTATTGAGTGGTATAAGGGTATTATGGGAATAACAAATTAAACAATTTTTACAATTACAACCTCGTATAATTTGTTAATTGGAATCTCACTTATTTCAATCAAAATTTTAATCACACACAATTCATTTGGAAATGTACGTATTTTCTGTTCTCTCGGCGGCTGACTTATCAATTGTTTGGAGGGATCCAGTAATCCGGCGGTGGCGTAGAAAATGAACCTAAGTGTGTGGCGGTTATCAATTGTTTGGAGGGATCCAGTAATCCGCCGGCGGCGGCGGCGTAGAAAAAGAACCTAGGTGTGTGGCGGCGTGATAGAAAAGGAAGATCGGCTTGTATATTTATGTATGCTTGCGTTCCGTACGATGACTTGGGCCTTTATTGCAGAAACATGCATGAGATGGGTCGGCAATCTCGACCACGGCCAGCGGCAGTAGGGCTGCGCCAGCAGGCAGCGGAGGTAGAGGCGGCGCTGGGCGGCGTCAGGTGCGGCAGGGGAATGACGCGAGAAGATGGAAAAATACATGGTCAAACGAAAAAACATGATTATTGACACAAGTACTAAATTACCCTTACAGATGGATGGCTGGGTGTTCTCTATACTTCATACCACTCATTGGTGGTATAGGGCACCAGAAAAAAGCTCATAATAACTCCCTTCCAGGTCTTGTCAGAACATAAGTAGTTACCTGAAAAGAATCAAAGATTAGTTGTACTCTTTGATTATACGTCTGAATACATAAATGATTACACGGAGTAGAAACAATAATGGACAGAGGTATACAGCAGGCTGCCCTATTATTAAACTAAATTTGTTATTTTATCATGACCAAGACTGTGCTAAATGGGGGAAGGAGTTGGGTGCAGCTCTAAATTATACTGTCAGAGCTATTTTATATGATGTTGATATACAGTACCAACTAAATCAAAGACAAGATTTAGCACATGTCAAAATATGCATATTCGCCAGTAGATGATAATGAATTACTCTGCTTTCATTAATGGATGTGAGCCATCTACCTCTCAAATAAAAACAGATTACAAAAGAAGTTCAATCAGATTTAGAGTACTCTGATCCACTGGTACCTTTCTTATTGTTTCAGTGATAGCCACAGCAACCCAAGTTGGCCATACAGCAAGTGCAACCAAATTTGAGGCAGCAACAAAGGGAGATGCACAGATAGTAACCGTGACACCAGCTACTGTAAGGATGCGACCCTGAAATATTTATCAAAATCAAGATTAGTGAATGAAAAAATAAATAATGATCGCAAAAAGGAGGAAAACAAAGAATCAGGCTTTATCAGTTTCACCTTTCCGTTAATATATACTTATGCATAATCTATTGGGAATACTGGAATAAATCAATCTGAGGATAATCTTTAGATGCAAAATACCGTCAAAGTGAGCTGTCCCGCAAGACTAAATACAGCTATAAAGCTGTTTATCAGTGCAAATGTTCTCCTTCTGGCAGTTGGGTTTGATACTGTAGTAGAAATTATTGTCACTTTCTGAAAAATCATGGAGGGAAGGTAATTGAGAGAGTGAAAGAAGGCTCATTTGCATTATGACATGTAATTAAGCAATAAGCTCAATGATGCAAGGCAATACACATATATAGAATGACCATACCTGAAAGTAAAATACAGATGAGACAACTGCACTCAACCAAAGAAACAGTGATATGTACATCAGGTAGGGTGACCGCAATATCAGCCAGAAACCTTCAAACATTATAAAAAAATTCAGGTTTGGATTTTTGAGATTGGACAGGTGATTTAGGCGAAGTGACCAGTGAAGACATTTCATCATCAGCTGCACTGTTAGGAAGTGACTGGAGTGGAAATTATGAGGATGAATCTCAAATTTCAACCCATGAATATGAGAAGCACTAAATGGTCAAATAAAATCATCAGTAAACCTCTACATTTATTGAAAAAGGTATTTTTCTAACTTACAGTTGTACTAAGATTAATGACTATCGTTACAAAAATATAGTTGAACGTAAATAGAAGGATAACGTTTGTGGCTCAAGCCTCAAGGTTCTACAGTGGAAAATCCAGAAATGTTTTCTTTCTGACCTTTGTTCCGGTACTTGGGTAGTACCTGGTAGTACCAGATAGTACCTTGTGCTAATATTTTTTTCAGTAGCTAATTTAGTTAGTACCTGACTGAACTAAAAGGCAAATAAGGATTTCGAAAAGAAAAAGAGGAAAAGGGCTCAACTGGCAATATGTATTCAGAACTCCACATGATTCTTTGCGAATAGTAAATGGTACCTCGTTGTCCATCACATCAATCACCCTTGCCCAAGTTGATGATATTGTAATGAGATTTAGCAAAGCAACCTTCACATGGAGAGGGTCATTCAAACCAATTACTCCCTCCGTCCCTAAAAAACTGTCACCGTTGGTTTCTGTGTCACAAGTTTGACAAGATTTGTAGAAAATACGTGCAAGATTTGTATCTTCAAATAAATTTGTTAAAAAACTAGATTCAAATATCTCTCTAAATATATTGATTTCATATTATAAATATTAATATATATTTTTATATATCTAGTCAAAGTTGTTTCTCGGGAAGTGAAAACGACAATCTTTTAGGGATGGAGGGAGTATCATCTTCAGTATCAAGAACATGAACATCATCACGTGATTATTGTGAAAGGGCATACCCAAAGAAATAAACTTATTCTCACTTTTATGTAGAACCAGCTCTGATCTCTCCATCCAGCATGTGTTGACACTCAAATTTGGCAAAAGTCGGATCAGGTTGGGTCAGGCGGTCAGACCGGGTCGCTCAGGCGGTCTGATCGCGTGCCCTGTAGCCGGTCCGGCACAGAGGCCGCCAGGCGGTCTGACCGCACTACTAGAGAATGAGGCTTTCGTCCCAGGGGAAAAATAACATTAGTACCGGTTTTTTTGCCCACCGGTACTAATGTTACAGAGAACCGGTACTAATGTCCCGTGCCAAAAAAGAGGCGGGCGGGGCCATCCCGTGACAAACATTAGTACCGGCCCGTATTGGGCACCGGTACTAATGTCCCACATTAGTACCGGTGCCCAATACGGGCCGGTACTAATGTCCAACGGCTATATCCCAGCTTCTTCCTCCTCCAGCCCGAGCCTCCCCTTCTTTCTCTCCACTTCGAGCTCCTTCTTCTCCATGGCACCCTAGAGGAGCTTTTGCCGGATTTGCGACCATTTCTCGACGATTTCACTCGTTCAAGTGGTCTAGAGGTTAGTTACTTCATCCTCCCTTGATTCATGCTTATTTTGTTGAGTTTCATTAGTTGAAACAGGAGTATTTTAGCACTTTAAAATGAACTAAGAATAGGGATGATTTTAGCATTTGAAATAGGAGTCTGTTCTAATAGAATTGATTGAAATGGATGTGCCGTGTTAGTTGGATGAGATGTTCTATATGATGATAAAAATTATTTTTTTGCATTATTTTTTATAGAAATAAATATATTAAATGTTTTAGATGTACTTACTAAGAGAAACGACTAGAATATTAATATTAGAATTAGAGAAATAATTTATTAGTCAAAAAAATAGTTTGCTTATAATAATAATAATTTGAATTGAAATATAGTTTTCTCATTATAAAAAATATTTTCTCATTAGAAAAATATTTTTCTCGTAAGAAAAACATTTTGTTAGGAAAAAAATAGTTTCTTTATTAGAAAGAAGTTTTCTTCAATACCATCAAAATGGTTTTTTCTCATTAGAAAATTAGGAAGAAGTTTATACTTGATGTGGAATATGGATTTAAGTAGTTTGAATTTGTGTAACATAGTCTTCCATTTATTATTTAAACACTAGTACCGTGTCAAAAATGGTTTTCTCATTACAATAGTTATTTCTTAGTTAGAAAAATAGTTTCCTCAATAGAAAAATAGTTTTCTTTATTAGAAAAATTGTTTGCTCATTAGAAAATTAGTAAAAAGTTTATATTTCATGTGGAATATCGATTTGAACAGATTGGATTTATGTAACATAATCACTTGCCTTCATTTAAACACTAGTACGTACTCATTAGAAAAATAGTTTCCTCATTACAATAATACTTTCTTAGTTAGAAAAAGAGTCACCTCACTATAATCTTGTTTATATTTCATGTGGAATATGGATTTGAACACTATGAATTAGTGTAACACATATAATCTTGAACTTGTTACATGATAATAATATATTTTGTTCGGTTATATATTCTTTATTTGTAGATGGACCGGCAATAGATGTACACCGACAAGAGAATATCCAATGAATTCTTTAATAGGCTTCGTGGATTTCTAGAAGTAGCAGAATCGAACAAGCCCCCGTCTGATTTCATTATTTGTCCATGCAGAAAGTGCAGGAATTTGAAGGATTTCTCAACGACAAAGACTCTTCACGATCACCTATAAAAATGAGGATTCATGCCAAACTATTTTGTTTGGACAAAGCATGGGGAGAGAGGGGTTATAATGGAAGATGACGAAGAAGAAGACGGCAATATTCCTGATTGGACTCAAGAAGGTGCCTTTGCAATGGGAGATGATCCAATGGGTGAGGATGATGTTGCAATAATTGAGGAAGAGCCTGAACAAGGAGAAGATGAGCCGCTTGATGATCTAGGTCAGGTGTTGCGAGAGCATAAGGAAGATTGCGAAAAGGTGAAGGAGGCAAAGAAGTTTGACCGTATGTTAGAAGATCACAAGAAACCATTGTACCCAAATTGCAAAGAGGGGCACAAGAAGTTGGGTAGCACATTGGAAATGCTGCAATGGAAGGCTAAACATAGAGTTTCTGACAAGGGCTTCGATGAGTTAATGATGATCGTAAAGGATATGCTTCCAGAGGAGAACGAATTGCCGGAGTCAACGTACGAAGCTAAAAAGGTCGTTTGTCCTCGGGGTTTGGAGGTTCAAAAGATACATGCGTGCCCTAATGACTGTATCCTTTACCGAGGAAAAGAATATGAGAAATTGGAGGCTTGTCCTGTGTGCGGAGCGCAGCGTTATAAGATCCCACGAGATGACCCTTATGATGTTGAGGGGGAGAAGAAGAAGAAGAAGAAGAAGAAGAAGAAGAAGAAGAAGAAGAAGAAGAAGAAGAAGAAGAAGAAGAAGAAGAAGAAAATTCCTGCTAAGGTAATGTGGTACTTTCCAGTGATACCATGGCTGAAGCGTTTATTCAGGTGCAAGGCTAATGCAAAGTTGATGCGTTGGCACAAAGAAGATCGTAAATCAGATGACAAGATCAGACATCCTGCTGATGGGTCTCAGTGGAGACTAATTGAAAGAGAATTCCCTGAATTTGCAAAATACGCAAGGAACATTCGGTTTGGTTTAAGTACGGATGGATTCAATCCATTCGGTGAGTTCAGTAGCAGTCATAGCACTTGGCCTGTGACCTTATGCATATTCAACCTTCCGCCATGGTTGTGCATGAAAAAAAAGTTCATCATGATGCCAATAATCATCCAAGGCCCAAAGCAGCCAGGCAATGACATCGATGTTTATTTGAGACCGTTGGTTGAGGATCTTAAAACGTTATGGAAGAAAGAAGGTGTACCTGTGTGGGATGAGGACAAACGGGAGACCTTCGATCTACGAGCGTTGCTGTTTGTCACCATCAATGATTGGTCGGCACTTGGTAATCTATCAGGACAAACAAACAAGGGATACCGAGCATGCACGCACTGTTTAGATGATACTTGCAGTGTGTATCTAAAATACAGTAAAAAGATTGTGTATTTGGGCCATCGTCGATTTCTTCCTCCTAAGCACCCGTTAATAGAAGAAGGAAAAAGTATTTTGAAGGTGTTGGAGAAAAACGTAAGAAGCCAGTGCACCGTGATGGTAAACTTGTATTTTCTATGGTGAAAGATTTGAAGGTAGTGTTTGGGAAGGCTTCTGGTGCCAAATCTGTTCCAAACGACAAGGATGGACGTGCACCCATGTGGAAGAAGATGTCGATATTTTGGGAGCTTCCTTATTGGGAAATCCTTGAGGTTCGCAATGCAATTGATGTGATGCATGTGATGAAGAATTTTTGCGTGAACTTTCTTGGCCACCTAGGTGTATACAGAAAACCAAAAGATATAGTTGAAGCTCGTCGGGATCTTAAACTTATGAAACAGCGAAAAAGCCTGCATCCCGAAAAGAGAGATAAGGGAAATTGGTTGGGCCCTGCTAGTTACACCCTCAGCAAGGAAGAGAAGAAGATGATGTTTGATTGTTTGAACAGTATCAAGGTCCCGACAGGCTACTCCTCAAATATACAACGAATAATAAATTACAAAGAGAAAAAATTCATAAATCTGAAGGCTCATGACTGCCACGTGTTGATGACACAATTGCTGCCTGTTGCACTAAGGCGTACTCTACCAGAGAATGTGAGATTGGCAGTCGTCAAGGTTTGTTCATTCCTCAACTAGATCTCTCAGAAGGCAATCCATCTAAAGAATCTAGTGCAGTTGCAGAAAGATGTCGTGCAATGCCTCGTCAGCTTTGAGATGATCTTTCCACCCTCTTTCTTTACTATCATGACCCACCTTCTAGTGCACCTAGTTGAAGAGATTTTTATCCTCGGGCCTGTGTATTTACACAACATGTTCCCTTTTGAGCAGTTGATGTCTAGTTACAAGAAGTATCTCCGTAATCGTGCTCGTCCCGAAGGAAGCATCGCAAAGGGATATGCTACAGAGAAGGTGATTGAGTTTTGTGTCGACTTTATTGATGAGCTTGCTCCGATTGGACTCCCTGTATCACGCCATGAGGGGAGACTCAGGGGAAAGGGCACACTAGGGAAGAAAACTCAGATGGATATGGATGAAATGTTATTTCGTACAGCACATTCCTTTGTCCTGCAACAA
Organism: Cenchrus fungigraminus; assembly: GCA_036936925.1. Taxonomy (NCBI): domain Eukaryota; kingdom Viridiplantae; phylum Streptophyta; class Magnoliopsida; order Poales; family Poaceae; genus Cenchrus; species Cenchrus fungigraminus. The sequence goes on from CM072769.1 coordinate 188,751,565, forward strand.
TCATCCCTAGTGGCTCCATACAGGGAGGAGCACAAGTCCATTGTACGGGCCTCAAACAAAGGGAAGTCAAAGGCCTGGATTACACGTCATCACAATGATAATTTTGCATCATGGTTGCGGAGAAAACTTATGGGTGATAACACTATTGGAGAGCAACTGCAATGGTTGGCTAGAAGTCCATCTATCTCAGTACTTTCGTTCCAAGGATACGAGATAAACGGATACACATTCTACACGAGAGCCCAAGACCAAAAGAGCACAAACCAAAACAGCGGTGTCCGTATAGATGCAATAGACAATGAAGGAAATGTACAAACATACTATGGTGTCATTGAAGAGATATGGGAATTGGACTACGGACCTTTAAAAATCCTGCTTTTTAAGTGTCAGTGGGTTAAAAACCCTACAGGAGGTATAACGGCAGACAAATTTGGGATGACAATAGTGGATCTCAACAAGATTGGATACAAAGATGAACCGTTCATCCTAGCGAATGATGTGACTCAAGTTTCCTATGTGAAAGACATGTCGAGCAAACCACCAATAATAAAGAAGGGTGATGATAAGGGTGTTGTGAATAATAAGCCAAAGCGTCACTTAGTTCTACCGAGAAAAAGAAAAATTGTTGGAGTTGAGGACAAGACTGACATTTCAGAAGATTATGATCAATTCGATGGTCTTCCTCCATTTTCAGTAAAGATTGACCCAAGCATCCTGTTAGCCGAAGAGGACACTCCATACCTACGTCGTGATCACAACCAAGGGACATTCGTGAAGAGGAAGATTGTTAATGTTGCATTAGATGATGATGTATAATATATTATATTAATTTGTGATCATGTACCAAAGTATTGTAATACTTTAATGAACTAGTATTTCGTTACTTCATTAACAAAACTTTTAATTATTTCACTTTTTTTAGCATTATCGGATAGTAAATAATAAATTTACATAAAAACATACATGAGCAAGACTAAATCATGATTTTTATATTAATTACACTGGATGCACTATTTAAGAAAGATTTTGCATTAAAAAAATAAATTTATTTCTGTTTGTTAAAGTTAAGAAAAAAAAGACAATTTAGAAGATATTAGTAGGTTATTGATAAGAAAATTTTAATTTTGATCGTTAAATTTAGAATATCATAGTATCTATGCAAAGAAAATTAACTAAACTTGTTCCACCATTTTATGCATTGTATATTATTTTCCATCAATAAACTACAATATAGAAAATAAAAATGAAAAATAAAAGGGAATCAGGAGGCAACAAAATGAAGCACCGCGCGCCCCGCCGCCCCTCTCGTCTCCGTCGCCCCGCCGCCCCTCGTCTCCGCCCCGCCGTCCGCCGTTGCCGCGTCCCGACGTCCTCGTCGTCCGCCGTCCCCCGCGCCGCGCTGTCTTTCGGCCCGCGCCATCCCCGCGCCGCGCCGCCGTCTCCCGGCCCGTGCCATCGTCGTCGAACGTGTCGTCGGCGTCCCCGCCGGCCGTCGTCGTCGGTCCCCGCGGGCGCGTCGTCGTCCCCTGTCCGCCGTCGCCCGGCCGCCCCGCGCGCCGTCCGCCGTCGCCACGCGCCCCGTCCGCTGTCGCCGGCCGCTGCGCCGTCCCCGCCCCGCCGTCCGTCGTCACCGCCCGTCGCGTCTCGCTCGGTACGCGGTCGATCCACGGCCGCACCTCCTCACGCACGCCGCGCCCGGCCGGGCCGCGCGCGCGCCTGCCGGCGCATTTTGGGGGCTGACGTCAGCCCCGTGGTGGCTGACGTCAGCCCCCCTTTTTTATAAATAGATTTATTAAATTTAGTTTTAGAATTTATATTGTTTAGAAATAAAGATTTAGATTTAGAAACTTAGATTTAGAAATATAGATTTAGAATTTTTAGATTTAGGAATATAGATTTAGAATTACAAATATAGTTTTAGATTTAGAATTACAAATATAGTTTTAGATTTAGAATTTAGAATTTTGGTGTAAATGTTATTTTGAATTTGATTTAGAACTTGATTTAGAATTTGATTTGGAATTCAATTTGGATGTAAATGCTATTTAAATTTGGATGTAAATGCTATTTAAATGCGGATGTAAATGCTATTTAAATTTCAGTTGCTCGACTCGCTCCCGACTCGCTCTCGAATCGCTCGACTCGCTCGAGCGAGTCGAGTTGCTCGACTCGCTCCCAACTCGCTCGCTCCCGACTCGCCCGCCACACTCCCCCCTCCGCCACACTCCCCCCTCCGCCACGCTCCCGACTCCACGCCACACTCTCCCCCCGCCACGCTCCCGACTCCCCCGCCACACTCCCGACCCCCCACCACACTCCCCCCCGCCACGCTCCTGACTCCCCCGCCACACTCCCGACCCCCCGCCACATTATTATTTTTGTTCTCATATTAATAGTCTCATCATTGGAATAGTTTGTCCTCATATTATTTTTTGTTACATTATTTTAGTTACAATGGTGCGAACCGAAGAGGACCGAGAAGCGGAGCAAATGATCGTGGATTTAATTGCTCGCAATACTATGAATGATGCACCGAATGAACAAGAACAGGATCACAGAGAGGCAGACAGCTACCTGAACATGTTTGCTGATGGCAACGAGAGGGAGCAACCAATTGCTCAAGGAAGCAATGATGGAGAACCATCTGAGGTATAATTAATAAAAACCAGTACCTCGTCATGATTTTCCAAGAACCTACTAATTATAGAAAATGAGTTAATAGTTTTTAAATTTCCAGGAGCCTGCATCGAGCAGCAAAAAGAAGCCGGGTGGGAAACGCGGCCCAAAGAAGAAGCTAGAGGGGCGTTTCATCATCACGGAAGTATCTCCCGATGGGAGACCGTTAGCTCCACATGAAAATGTTGTCAAGTTGATAAATCACATTGGGGCTCTTGTTCGGGACAACATCCCAATAAGCTTTCGGTTTTGGAAAGCGGCTGACGCACCTGACTTGCTACCCAAAGAAGGTCATCAAGCAGAAGCTGAGCACGAAGATCAAGATCAGGATGAAGAGCAACATGAAGAGAATGAACCCCCGGTACCGGTTCGGCCAGATGTTGTCCCGGTCACAGAGAAGAAAATGATTTGGGCTGAGGTAAAAGCACACTTCGCATTTCTCGAAGACACAGATTTGAAAGATGTGCGCACTTGGGCCCTGCAGAAGGGTGCAATTGACTTTCAGACGTACAAGAAGCAGCTGACCAAGGAGTTCATCAAGTAGGGGCTTACACCCGATTTTAAGAAGTCAGGATATGCCAAGTTAAGAGATCATTGGGATGCATTTGTGCAGGGCAAGCAATCGGAAGATGCCGCCAAGTTGATTGCAACCAACACAGCCAATGCACGTAAAAAGAAAGAATTCCATCATCTTGGCCCTGGAGGTTACGCGATGGCCCTGCCCAAATGGGATCGGATGGAGCAAGAGATAATGGCACGTGGAATCATACCGGCAACTCTGGAGTGGCCTGACCGAGCGCGGAATTACTATTATGCACATGGTGGCATGCTCAATCCCGAAGATGGATCATTAATACCAGGTGAGCAACTAAGATAGACAGCTGCAAGGCTTGTTGATTTGATCAGGGCTGCTACCGAAGGAACATTCATAGCTGATCAAGAGAAGGACGAGCTTTCTACTGCAATAGGCACTAGATAACATGGTGGACGTTGCCGAGGCAAAGGTGTGATTCCATGGAAAGTCGCATGGCATGAGCACATTGACTCGTATAAGAAGCGCAAAAGGAACAAGGACGAACAAGATAGGAAAATCAGACAATTGCAAGAGCGCGTAGAAATGACTGAGGCAAGAATGGAGGCCATCATTGACGAGTGTGTGGCCCTTGCTCTTAACAAACAATCATCTCAGCAAGGGCCCATAGATGAAATGAGCCCGCCATCTACTAAGGGGAAAAGTAGTGTCGCTTCAACGGATGCAGCACCAGCAAACACGGAAGCACCGGTCAAGGAAGCAGAAGCACCCTTAGCCTCACCAGAAGCACCGGTTGCCTCACCAGAAGCACCCCAAGCCTTAGCAAAAGCAGCCGAGGTCTGCCACGAACGGTTCCCCGTGGATGACATCACAGTGAGGTCAGTGTGTGAGCTTCACGCTCAACTCAGAAACAAGATGTTACCAGTGGCTTATGGTGTTGCTGAGGTCCCGGAACCGGGGGAAACTTTCATGGGTGTGGAATTCAGTAAATCATTTTACCATAAAGTTGCCGTCGACCGAGTGGTCCCCGGTTGGGAAGACCTCGAACTGGAGTTACCGAGACCTGATGGGGAAGAGGTGCTTGGAGATACCGTGCACAGTTGGGTATTGTGGGCCAAGGCTCACATAAAGATTACGGAACCGATCAAGGAAGCACCCCTAGCCTCGCCAGAAGCACCTCTTCCTGATGCCTCATCTACACCCCCCGTGCCTGAAGGCGAAGATCACCAGCTACCGTCATCTCTAACAGGAAGCATGAGTCCTCTAGCATGAGACTCTGCCCCCTCAGCATGATGAGTCTGTGAAGGGCAAGGGTACCAAACGACGAGCTACGCATCATCCTCCGCCTCCTCCTCCAAAGAAGCAGACGAAGCCCAGGCCGAAGAAGCCTCAACCGAAATTATCTTACGAGAAGACTCAGGAGGAGCTAGATGCTTCAGTGTGGGCTGAGCTTGATAGACAAATATTCAAAGCGAAGAAGCCACCTATTGAGAAACCAATTGACCGGGTGAAATTTCATCGCTTCATAAAAAAATGGAGGAGAAACAAATAAATGCCCAGGCACCTCCTTTGAGTGACTATGACCGATAGGCACTCAAGATGGACAAACAGAAGAAGCTGCCGAATAAAGCTAAATCTACAATTCCACAACTAGGCACCCAGTCAAAGCAATCTGTCTCCCCCATCAAGGTGCTTTCTTCGCTTGAGTAGTGTCGGGGTTTGTTACCGCCGGCAAGTAAATTTATAAGAACGCGTGTGTCGATCCGCACGGTAGCACAAGAGACACACGGGATTATACTGGTTCGGGCCTCCGGAGAGTAATACCCTACGTCCAGTCTGAGAAGGGGTGTTCTTTATGCTCGGGGGTTTGTAGTAGGGGATACAAACAAGGTGGGAGAGGGTTTCGAGCCCAAGTCCCTGGTGTGCGAGTGGTTCTTGTAGCAGGAGTCTGCGTACGTGAGTGTGGGGTTGTATGAGATGAGATATCGATGCTAAGTGCATATGGGGGTGGAAACGAGCGTGTCGTGTAAGTGCCCCTGTCCTTCCCTTTTATAGTCGCAAGGGAGAGACTCGGGGCGGTTACATCGAGTGTGTGAGCTAGTCTATAGTCTAAGGTGTCCTTCTCTGCACCGGGCTGTCAGGCGGCAGTAGCGGCGAAGAACTATTTCGGTGCTCCGGGTGATGGTGCAGATTTCTCCTGAGTCATGCGTCCCGAGCAGCCGTCCCGGGCCACCCCGCACCCTTCTCCGAGTAGTTAGTCGGGTACAGGAGGCAGGGTCCATATCATGATTCCGTCAGTGAATCAGGGGCTTGTCTTTTCTGGGTACTGTGGAAATGGGGTGGCCTGCGCTACGACGATCGAGGGATAGGTGACGGCTTGCACTGTGCCGTCCGTGGCACAGCGTTTCTCGTGCCATCCGTAGTACGATACGTACCGTCCCTGCTAAGGAGCGGCAGGAGGATCCGTCCTCTGACACCGGATCGACCAGGTCAGGGTGGACCAGTGCGGGGAGGTTGGCGCGTGGCGAGTCGCGCTCTTGGGTATCACGGGACACCAACAGGGCCCGTGTACCTGCAGCCTTGACGGCCAAGTCTTGAACTGGTCGGAGGCGGAAAACTACTCGTGCGAGTAGGTAATCTATGCCACGTCTTCCGATGCTTAGGGCGTAGCGTGTACTGTACCGTATGTTGCCCAGTGTCCCTTACGCCATTTGCAGTACGATGGCCACTGTGCCGTTCGTGGCAGGGTTTGACGAATCCGTCCCCTGACACCGAATCGGACGGGCCCGGGCGAACCGCTGCGGTGGTGCAGACACGTGGTGGCGTGCGGGGAGGTGTGCACGGAGATCCCGGGATCTCGATCTGGTGGGGCCTACGCGCACTACACCTTCCCCGCTAAGCCTGCGTGGGTCGGCGACGGAAACTACTCGTGCGAACGAGTAGTCGTAGTCGCGAGGCGAAAACTACTCGTGCAAGCGAGTAGTCGAGAGTGGAGGCGAAAACTTGTCGTACGGGCCGCCACGTACTCGAGGGAGAGGGTGCAGGCGGTCGTGGTCCGCCTGCCTTCTGGCCCATGGTGGAAACAGGTCGTACGGGTCCTCAAGTGCTCAGGCAGCGTAATACTCGTTGTATTAACTACTGAAACATGCCGTACGTGGGTCCGTACTGCGTTTTTTAGGGGTCTTGATGGGCCCTGGTCCATGGCCTCGTCAGTAGCCCCCGAGCCTGGTGAGGGAGTCAGAGACTCGCTCCCAGGATCAACTGTCATGGAGACGAGGAGACTTGTTGTGTTTTCTCCGGCCGGGACGCGCGAGCGGACCCGCGGGTAGTAGCCCCCGAGCCCACGGACAAGTCGGAGACTTGTGCGTGGGGTTAAATGCTGAACTCTTGGACAAGTCGGAGATTTGTGGATTGCCATGTGGTGCACGTCGTGGGGCAACTGGCAGAGATCTCACTCCGATCGCGAGATTTGCGGGCCCCACTTTGGATGACGTGGCGGCACGGTCGTTTGCGGCGGGCAGTAGTAGGGTGCACCTTTTGAGGGGCGACACTTCGGTGGATGGAGGGCGTGGCCCGAGGCGGCCTGGGCAATAACTGCAGGGGAGAAGTAATCATTTCCCCCCTTTATATACCGCGGCTGCCGGCCAAATTTTCCCCTTCCGCTTCCTTGTGCTCTCCACCGCCTTCAACTCTTGCCTTTGCTTCTGTGCTCGCTGCGCGCAAGCCACCGCGCTCTTCTCGCCTTCCCTTTGCAAGCTAGCTTCGCCCACCGCCACCTCCACGGCCGACGCCATGTCAAACTGGTCATCCTCGACAGCGACCTGGTCCAAGCTCGACCACCTCGCCTCTGATGGCATGCTGCCGCCGCTGACCGAAGCGGGAGAGTGGAAGGTGCCTGGGCCAGAGTGCAGCCCCCAGCCCCCGGCGGGGTATGTAGTCTCGTTCGTGCTGTTCCACGAGCGAGGCTTCTCCGTCCCGGCGGGACGGTTCATCCGCGTCGTCCTCGAGGAGTATGGCTTGGAGCTCCACAACCTCAACCCGAACGGCGTCCAGCAGATGGCGGTGTTCGAGGCCTTGTGTGAAGGGTACCTGGAACAGGGAGCCCATTGGGACCTGTTCCGGTACTTCTACGAATTCGTCTGCGTCAAGGACATAGGGTGCGCCGCGGCAGTCATAGGGTGCGCCGGCCTCCGGGGGAAGCTGGGAAGGATGGACGAGTACATCCCTACCTACCTGACCACCTCCAACAGTGGGTGGCACCGAGATTGGTTCTACCTCAAGAATGATCTCGAGAACCCGCTGCCCGAGTTCACCAACCGCTGGTATGATCGGGCGCCGACGAAGTGGGGTTACGGACCGGAGAAGAAGGATCGACCCCGGTTCCTAAACAGCGCCCTCGCTGCCCTCAAGATACTCCGCGAGAGCGGGGTGAACTTCATCACCTTGATTGGTGGTTACCATGCCCGGGGAATTGTCCCGCTCCGTCGTCGCACGCTGCGCCTCTAGGAGATGACGGATGACCGGGCTCCTTTTGAGGGGACCGTGACCGCTCATCCCCTGCCTTCGCTGGACGAGATTCAGTGCCGGGTGACCCAGACCACTGGGGTCGCTTATCTGTTCTGGCCGTCGCTGGACATGTTGCCGATGCTTCCTTCTTCGATCACTGCGGGCCTGGTACGCCTTCCCCCGACTTCTCTTCAATTTGTCTTTTGTGATTGTGGGTGGTGATTGTCTTGTGTTTGCGCAGATGAGGGACGTGCGCATCCTCGCCTCTCGTCCTCCGCTGGAAGAGGACCGGGCGCTCACCCGGGAGATTGCTGCGCGGCAGCAGCAGCGAGGGGAGCTTAAGAGGGCCCACCAGCAGAAAGAGATCGAGAAGCGGTCGAGGAAAGACGGCCGCGCCTCGCGCCGGCGCAATGGGGAGAAGGACGTCTCTAATGACGAGGACCCCTCGTCGGTGCCGCCGGACATGGACGAGGCCGAGTCCGAGTTTGAGTGGTCCGACGACGAGGCGGCGCCGTCCTCGCGGCCACACAGCGGATCGGTGCCCGTCTCGACCACAACCGGCGCTAGCTCGAGCCAGCAGGCGCCACCCCCTCCTCCGGGGCTGACCACCCCGGAACGGGCAGCCGTGCTTCTCGGCGGGACCACCGCGAGAGGGGTAGGAGCTCTCCGCGACACGGTGACTCCAGCCTCCACGAGTCGAGGCGCGACACCTCGCATCACCACTCTTCGTGCCGGAGGTCTCATTCGCCGTCAGCGCGTCCGTCACGGGAGCCACGAAACGTGCCGGCGACCTCTAATCCACCTGCAGCCCGGAGCGGGGGGCTGGCCCCGACCCAGCGGTGTCTCGCGTCGGTAGTCGTTGCCAGGGGTGGGTCGACCCCTTCTCCGACATCTGCTCCGTCGGCAGGGAGCAAGAGGGCGGCGTTGCCGCTCAACCCAATGATTGGCTCCAATCGGCCCCGTCACGTCGCAGAGAGGTGAGCTTCGAGTTGCGACCTTTCGGTTTTCGCTTTGTGTCCATAGCGAGTACGTCTTTTGCTTGTCGTTGTGACATTCTTCTTGTTTTAGCGCGTCTGATCGCCGTACTGTTGGAGAGAGAGCCGGATATCCCAGTTGCTCGAACATGGCCTTGGACATGAGATTAACACTCACACCAAGGTCACAAAGGGCATGCCTAATCTTCTTGTAATAGACTGTGCAAGTGATAGTCGGGTAGCCTGGATCTTTCTTGTGCACCACTGCTGATTCCTCCCATGGATCAAGAATTTGTTGAATGGGCTTTCCAGCATAGTCAGAAGCATGTGTCTTCCTAGGTGGCTTATCCCACTTGGTTGACACTACACTAACATTTTCACAAGAGGATACGGGTTGCCCCGGGATCCTCCCGTTATTAGGAGATGGAACCAAAGCAGCCAGCTGGGCCAACTGGGTTTCTAACATCTTGTTGAAACTCAGCTGACTCTTCTGGGCAGAAGAAAAACTATCAAGCTTAACATTGAGACTTTACACAGTTTTATCAAGGGCAGCTAGCTTCTTGTTAATACCTTCATTAATCTTAACTTGCCCAAAAACAAGATCTCTCAAGGAAGGTTGGTTAGGATTGTAAGAATTACCTTGGTTACCTCCTTGATAATAAGGGCGTTGTTGATTCCACGATTGGCCTCCTTGTTGAGATGGACGATAACCATTGTTATTGCCATTCATGTACATCACTTCCTCCTGAGTCTCCGGACAATAGTTGCCTGAGTGCCCAGTGTTGCCACAGACTTCACAAGTCATGTGAGAGTCCATAGGCAGAGAAGTAGTGGCCATGGCAGCCTTCTCGCTAGTGTAGTCATCCAATCTCTTCATAAGAAGATCCATCTTGGCAGTAATCATGTCTGCTTCCTTGATAGTATGAGTACCCCTCGGTCGTGGTTGGAGTCTTTCATCACTCCACCCTTGGTTGGAGACCATCTTCTCCATGAGTAATTTAGCATTATCAACAGTGAGTGAGAAGAATGCTCCTTGAGCAGCAGCATCAATATGGCCTCGGGCTGTCGGAGTCAACCCATTATAAAAACTTTGAAGAATGAGCCAAGCTTCCATCCCATGATGAGGACAGGCCAGGACATACTTGAGAGCCAGGTGTGGTTCGAGGACCGGTGGATGGTCGCTTCCTGGTGTGATGAGTGATTGACAACGTGGTGTGGACTGATTCTTGGCTAAGTATTGCAGGTGCAGGTTGCGGCTTGACTGGTGCAGGTGCAGGTGAAGAACAAGCGTGAAAGGTCGTTGCCGGTGAGGCCTCCAGGTGTGGAGAAGACAAGTAGGCTTGGTTCGAGGGACCCGGTGGCCAGCGGGGTCAAGTGCGGGCCGCATGGTGGCAAGAACGGCAAGATGAAGTCATGGACGGTTTCTTGGTTGAGCCTCAAAACCAAGGTCGAGCCGGGACTACGTGGGAGCCGAGTCATGAGTGGTGATTGGCGGAGGCTACACCTAGTTCGCGGGGTTTCCGGTGGTTCACCAGAAAACCACTGGGTTCCTTGGTTGATCCACAAAGCCAAGACCGAAGAACCGAAGACGGAGGTGCAGCAGCTCCAGACCGGTCTGACCGGTGGGTCTGACCGGTCTGACCGGTGGGTACCGGTCTGACCGGTGAGGAGCACCGGTCTGACCGGTGTGCGATGACGCAGTCCGGAATCTTCGAAGCGGAGGACACGCGTCGGGATCGCAAGGCTTGCGTCGAGGCTAAGCAAGTTTGCGGTTGCTGGGCATCCGTCCGATGGTGCGAAGACAAAGACTTCCAATTTCGCCCTCGAGGGGCATGTATCCCTAGTTAGCTAGTAAGGGTATTTTAGTCTTTCGGTTGCCTCCATATAACCCAAGTGGTGAGAGGATGGCAGCCATCTCTTGGAACCCTAGCTCATTTGGTTTTCCTATTTTCCTTCCTATTTTCTTAGGATTTTCGTAGGACTAGCTTGAGAGCTTCATGGTGAGATCTTGTGAGAGGGAAGGATGATCGGGCGGCAAGCTAGACCTTGTATGAACCTCTTTGGTATGTATAGATGATTCGGCGTGGTTCCTCAAGGCTTGGATGTGTCTTTCCCGTTTCTCCTTTTTGGTGATTTTCGGAGCCTTTTCTTGGCGATTTCTTGGAGCGATTTCGAGGCCTTTCTCTTTGGGATTTGGTGGGGGATGTATGCATGAACCCTTCGTGGTTCTTTTCCCTTTGATTCCCCTTCCAAATCCGTGAGCAAAGGGGCTCGATTTTGGGGTTTTCGTGGCTCTAGGGTTAGAGGCGTTCTTGGTGGGATTTCTTCGATTCCTCTTGATTTGACAAGTTTTGGTGGACCAAATCTTGGCTATGGAGTACCCATGAGGTGTTCCTACTATCCCCAAAGTCTTGTGCAAAACCGTGGAGCGAATCGGGAGATCGGGAGTTGGATTTGGAGGAGTTGACTCGCGGGCGCTGTTCATCCCGAGCTGCCCAGGCACGACCGGTCTGACCGGTGCTCTTGACCGGTCTGACCGGTGCTAGCCCTTGGTGGGTTTTTGTCTCGGGGAACAGCCTTGTCCGTGTGGTTTTGTCCCGTGGTCCTGCTGTTCAGTTCTTGGAGTGTTTGGAGTTGTTTTGCTAGGATTTGTGAGGGGTTCTTCTTCCTCACAGGTTGTGTTTCGTGGTGGTTTTTGTTCCAGGGCCTAGAGGATTCACTGAGGCTTCCTGGAACGTTTGTTGTGCGGCTGCTGTAGCCACCGGCCTGACCGGCTCTGTCCACCGGTCTGACCGGTGTCACCGGTCTGACCGGCGCAGGCCATCGGTCTGACCGGTGTAGCACAGGCAGCAAGCCGTGCAAGTTTCCGCTGTGTGTTTTGGTGAGTTTTGGCTAGGAAGGTTGAGTGTTGGTTCCTAGGACCAGTAGCACTCCAGTGGCTGCGTGGTCTTGACCAACTTGGGTAGTTGGGTCAGAGACGTGAGTTGGAAGCCGTGTTCGTCTTGTTGGAGTTCTCATCTCCTTCGAGAAGAATTTTTATCGGCTCCCATTCACTCCCCCCCCTCTCTGGTTCGCCTAATCGGTCCTTCAATTGGTATCAGAGCCGGTTCGGGTCTTTATTGACTCTTACCAGTCTAAGATCCAAAGATGGCGTACCAGGAACGGGGTTCGGGTCCTCCGCACTTCGATGGGAAGAACTACCAGATGTGGCAAAGGCGGATGGCGGCGTTCCTCCGCGGAAAGGGTCAGATCCTTTGGGATGTCACGGTGAACACAGCTTATGTTCATCCGATGAACTTCCTTGCTCCAGGATCGAGGGATATGTTCGAAGCCAACAACAAGGCTGTCGACTACTTGTTTCGTGCTCTGTGTCAGCCTGAATTCGATCGGGTTCAGACAGAGGACTTAGCTTGTAGGATTTGGGAGCAGTTGAAGGATGCTCATGCTGGGAATGCTCAGGTTCAGGCTCGGATGTACGCGACTTACCGGAGAGAGTACGAGAACTTCACTCATCTCCCCGGCGAGTCCGTCGATGCCCTTTTCCAGCGATTTACGGTCGTTGTGAACAACATGAGAGCCAATGTGGACGTCCTCCCATACAATGATCATGATAGAGCCGTGAAGCTCTTGCACTCGTTGGATCGTACCGTATGGGACGGGAAGTTTGAGGCTATTGTTGAGTCCGAGAAGTATGACACCTTGACGGTGAACGAGCTGTTCTCGAAGCTCAAGTCGGCTGAGTTGGACCGTGGTATGACAGCCAAGATCGAGAGCCCGACTGATTCTCATAGTCTCGCTCTCGTTAGTGGCAAAGGAGCTAAGTCTAACGCTAACGCATCCTCCAGGATGTACTCTCTGTCTTCTTTGATGTCTTTGCCAGATGAGGAGTTCGATGTGCTTGGAGAGGACGAGCTGGCGTTGCTGACCAGGCGGTTCGAGAGGCTGCACGAGAACCGGGTGAACACGAGGAGGACAGCACGGACGTGCTTTCAGTGCGGCAAGCCAGGACACTTCGTTGCCGACTGCCCGGAGAAGACGGAGAACAAGGACGGCTACAAGGACGGCTACAGGCACCGATCGAGCAAGGATGGCAAGTACCGATCGAGGCGCGATCACAAGCACAAGAACAAGCACAAGGACGAGCGACGGTCGAGGAAGAAGGATGGCCGCGGCAGGAAGGCCCGAGCAATGGTCGGAGCGAGCGACGTCGACTCCAGCTCCGCCTACTCTTCCTCAAGCTCGAGTAGCAGTGAAGATGAAGGTGATCGGCGCAAGAACAAGAAGTCGTCCAGGAACTTGAGCGGGTTGAGCTGCTTCGCGAGAGATGGCTTCTGCGGCATGGCCCGTAGCTCCGGCAGCAAGAAGAGCCACCAGAGTGACTCGGACTCTGACTCCGAGGATGAGGTATGTGATGAGCTCTCTTCTTTGCGCAAGGAGAATGATGAGTTGGTTGACTTGCTTGATAACCGCGATCACATGCTTAGAGAGGCCAAGAAGATGAGGAAAGAGCTTAGGGCCTCACTAGAAGATGCTAGGAACCGTGTGGCTGAGCTAGAAACCCAGAACCTAGATGCTAAGCTTGAGATTGATTCGCTTAAGGCTTCTCCTGTGGTTTCTGATGAGATTGATTGCTGTGATTGCTCTGTGTACCTAGCTGATCTTACTGCTCTTAAGGATAAGCATGCTTCTACTTGTGATGAACTAGATATGCTTAGGGTTGAAGTGGCTGAGCTTAAGTCTAGATCTGCTTTGCTAGGTGCTTGCACTTCTTGCCCTGTTTTGCATGGAAAGATTGATGAGATGCATGCTTACACTGTTTCGCTTGAGGCTAAGTTGAAAGAGCCTATTCCCACTTCTTGCTCTACTTGTGAATTGCATGCGGTTAAGAATTTGGAGCTTGCACATTATGTTGATCGCCTGCAGGATGAAAATGATGAGCTGAGAAAATGTATGAGCTGGTTGTCAGGTCAGGAGCCTCAGCTCGGTATCATGATAGCGGCTTTCAAACGCTATGATGGTCAGGCACTTGGGGCTGACAAGCTTGGAGAGAACTGTGGTGAGGGAGTTGAGAGAGTTGGAGAGATTCCTATCCCACCACCAAACAGACACAAGAACAAGTTTGAGCCCAAGCCCAACCATCTCAGAAATAAACTTGACACTACTCCAGATCCACCCATATTCCCTCACCCAACAAATGATTTTCAGAAACCGGTGAAGTTTGTGAGCCCAAAGGGAGGTGAGGAAGGAGAGAAGAAGGGTGAGAAGCCGAGTGGGCAGCCCCAACCCAAGCCTAAGCCTAAGCCACAGCCCATAAAGTTCCATTGTGGGTATTGTGGGAGAGATGGTCACAAGGATGAGTTTTGCTTCAAGAGGAAGCGTGAGGAGAGAATGGCTAGAGAGTGGGCTAACAGGGACAGGTACCACCCCTCTAATGGTGTACCTGAGCCTCATGTGCAGATGCCCAGGGCCAAGGCGATTGTGAGGACGGTTCCGGCTTGGGGAGACCGGAAGGCTGCAGGTGTTGCTGCTGGCCGAGCCACACCGGTCAGACCGGTGTACTACACCGGTCAGACCGGTGCAGGTCTGGGCAGACAGCGAGTCAGGTTTCGTGCTCGTGAGGATGCTCGGTTTGGTTCTGGAGGTCGTGGTTCTGGTGGTTGGTCTGGAAAGTTTGCAGGTGGTCAGTTTGCTAGGCGTTCTCCACCTCGTGCTCAATACGAGGGTGAGAAGAGTCGTAGCTTTGAGATGGAGCGGAGGTACGATCCACGGTTTCCCTTTCGTGGTTTTCGTCCTCCTCCAGCTAGAGAGGGTTGGTTCCCTCGTGGTGGTTACCGTGGTGGTAGCTTTGATAGGCGTGATGATTTGGTTTGTGCTAACCCCACTTTGGAGCAAATGGCTCGGCACTGGTTTTACTCTTTTGGTACTAACCCCAGTGCTGAGTCATTTGTTCACTCACGTGCTCGCTTTTGAATTTCAGGTGGGAGACTTGAAGAACATTTGGTTGATTGACTCCGGTTGCTCGAGGCATATGACCGGAGACAAGGGGTGGTTCTCAAGTCTCGTCCCGGTGGTGACAAAGAAGTACATCACCTTTGGGGACAATGGGCGAGGGCGTGTGCTGTCAGAAGGTGAGATTAAGGTAAGCGATAAGATCACTCTCAGGCGTGTTGCTCTTGTTCAATCGCTTGGATACAATTTGCTTTCTGTGTCCCAGTTGTTGGATGAGGGTTTTGAGGTGTTGTTTCGGCCTGGTGGTTCTCGGATTTTAGATTCTCGGGGGGATCTTGTTTGCATGGTCGTTCCCGAGGGTCAAGTGTTCCGAGCTGATTTTTCTCAGTCTTCTGGTGTGGAGCGTTGCTTCTTGGCTGGTTCTTCGAGTGAGTTGTGGAAGTGGCATAGGAAGTTGGGTCACTTGAGCTTTGACCTTTTGTCTCGCTTGAGTAAACTCAATTTGGTCCGAGGATTGCCACGATTGAGGTTTGAGAAAGAGTTGGTTTGTGCGCCGTGTAGGCATGCCAAGATGGTAGCCTCTTCTCACCCGCCTCTCACCGATGTGATGACTGAGCGTCCATGCGAGCTGCTCCATATGGACCTTGTTGGCCCAGCTCGTGTGCGATCTGCGGGTGGGAAGTGGTATGTCCTTGTTGTGGTGGACGACTACTCTCGGTATGCGTGGGTGTTCTTTCTTGAGGAGAAGGGGGAGACGTTTGGTTTTGTTCGAGATCTTGTCTTGAGGTTAAGAAACGAGAGGCACGGAGATGCCATACGAGCGATCCGCAGTGATAATGGCTCGGAATTCAAAAACTCTCGCTTTGAAACCTTTTGCCATGACTTGGGTCTTGAACATCAGTTTTCGAGTCCGTATACGCCTCCCCAGAATGGCGTGGTGGAAAGGAAAAACAGGACCTTGTGCGAGATGGCTCGGACGATGCTCGACGAGCATAGGACTCCGAGAAGGTTCTGGGCTGAGGCGGTCAATACCGCGTGCCATGTGTCGAACAGGATCTACCTCAGGGTTCACAAGAAGAAAACCTGTTACGAGTTGATGCACGGTCGCACACCCAAGGTGAGTCACTTCCATGTCTTTGGTTGTAAATGCTTCATTCTGAAGAAAGGGAAGAAGTTGGACAAGTTCGAGGCTAGGTCTGTCGATGGTATTTTCTTTGGTTATGCATCTCATTCTAGAGCATTTCGTGTGCTCAATCTTGAAACTAACCAAATCGTGGAGACTTGCGAGGTAACCTTCGACGAGACACAGCCACGTAGTCAGCTTGTTTTTGAGTGTGCAGGTGACGACGAACTTGGCGAGGAGATCTTTCAGGAGGAGGAGCATGAACATGGAGATGATGAAGATGGCGGTGTGATGCCCGCGGCTGAACATGTACCTACTACTTCGACGACGATCGAGAATGGACCCTCTCCCACACCTACAACGACAAACCCAGATCAAGGCGAAGCTGCTGTTGAGGGGGAGGTAGCATCAAGGCGAGAACCTCCCCGACGAGTGCAAGTGGATCACCCAGCTTCGAGAATCATCGGCGACATGAATGAACGTACTACACGGTCGAGGGTTCGGAACAATTCTCATTTCGCTCATGCTGCTTTTGTTGCCACTTTTGAGCCCAAAGACATTGGACATGCGTTATCTGATCATAATTGGGTTAACTCGATGCATGAGGAGTTGGAGAATTTTGAGAGGAACCAAGTTTGGGTGTTGGTTGACCCTCCCCCAGGGTGTAAGCCGATTGGGACAAAATGGGTGTGGAAAAATAAAGAGGGAGAGAAAGGAGAAGTGGTGAGGAACAAGTCGAGACTTGTTGCTCAGGGGTACAGTCAGAAAGAGGGGATCGACTACGAGGAGACTTTCGCTCCTGTAGCTCGTTTGGAGGCGATCAGGATCCTTCTAGCTTTTTCCGTGGCTAAAGGGTTCAAGTTGTACCAGATGGATGTGAAGAGTGCTTTTCTGAACGGTGTATTGGAGGAAGAGGTGTTTGTGAGGCAACCACCGGGGTTTGAGAGTGAGAAGTACCCTCACCGGGTCTACAAGTTGAGGAAGGCGCTGTATGGGTTGAAGCAGGCGCCTAGAGCTTGGTATGGTAGGTTGAGGGGGTTCCTGTTTGAGAGAGGGTTTGAGATGGGGAAGGTCGACCAGACCTTGTTTCTCCTCAGGCAGGACAGAGATATCCTGATTGTGCAGGTATACGTGGATGATATTGTCTTTGGTGGCTCGTCTAACTCTCTTGTTGCAAGGTTTGCAGAAGACATGAGCAGGGAATTTGAGATGAGCATGATGGGCGAGTTGCAGTTCTTCCTCGGGCTACAAATCAAGCAATCAAAGGAAGGAACATTTGTGCACCAAGCTAAGTACACCAAGGACATTGTGAGGAAGTTCAAGATGGAGGATTCCAAGGGCATGGCGACGCCTATGAGTACGACTACAGTTCTTGATGCGGACGAGGAAGGTGAACACGTGGACCAGAAGGAGTACCGGAGCATGATCGGGTCACTCCTCTACTTGACGGCGACGAGGCCGGACATTCAATTCTCGGTGTGTCTGTGCGCTCGTTTTCAAGCTTCTCCGAGGACTTCGCATCGGCAAGCAGTCAAGCGCATTTTCAGGTATTTGCGACACACTCCCGACTTCGGCCTTTGGTACTCTGCGTCTTCTTCTTTGGCGCTTCATGGATTTTCAGACGCGGACTTTGCCGGGTGTCGGTTGGATAGGAAGTCCACTTCTGGGACTTGCCAGTTCTTGGGTTCTTCTTTGGTATCTTGGTCTTCCCGCAAACAGTCGAGCGTTGCTCAATCCACTACCGAGGCAGAGTATGTGGCCGCAGCTAGCTGTTGCTCTCAGCTCCTTTGGATCACATACACCATGAGTGACTTTGGTGAGGAGTATACCCATGTCCCACTTCAATGTGATAGCACCAGTGCCATAAGCGTTGCAAAGAACCCAGTGCTCCATTCCAAAACCAAGCACATAGAAGTGAGGTATCATTTTCTGAGAGACAACGTAGAGAAAGGGAAGATAGCTTTGATCCATGTACCCACACATGAACAACTAGCCGATATTTTCACCAAACCCCTAGATCAAGCAACTTTCACTCGTTTGCGGGGGGAGCTTGGTGTTTGCTTGATTTCTTGAGTTGGCGTGTGGGAGCTCCTTTGTAGCATATGTATAGCTTTCCTTTGTGCATTTCTTGCTTTTGGCATGGCATATGTAGCATGATGTATAGGCATCTTTGTATCTTAGGTTGCATGCATTTTGTATCATATGCATTGTTTAGGAAAGGCTTCTCCTATACACATTGTTCACCATGGAATGACATATATGTCTTTGTGAGCTAATTTGGTAAGCTATGGTTAGTTTGGCTTAGCTCTTGATAATCTTGGTTTGTATCCATGGTTGATGGCTATGTTTTTGAAAAATTTCATATATATGCTCTCTTGTGAGTAAATGCCTTTACATGATCTTGACATGTTTTAGTGGCTTGGCTATGCTTAATTTGTGGTTGGATAGCTTATTTTGATCATATGGGGCCAAAGGCTCATTTGCCATCATGAATGTTTAGCCCCCATGCTTCATCTTGTGGAGGGGCATAAGTTCCTTTTTGTCGCAAAGACATTTCATGTACCAATTATAAATCTGAGAATGAAATGTAAATTGCTTGAAAAATGTGCTCCCATGTCATATGTGCTAATTTTAATTTGCTTTGGGTGCTAAATCGTTGCATGATGCCTACCAATGAGAAGTCTCATATATAGAAGTAGGCACATGGCTCGGTGGCTTTGACATGACATGAGGTGCTTGTGGGTGTTTATGATGGTCTTATGCTTAGAATGGTTGTCCTAGCATGAAGTTTGTGTGGCTTTGCCATTTTGACATGTTTTGCTCATGTTTAGGACTTTGCTCATGAGAGGGTAATTTTTCGCAAAATTGCTAAATTCTATCTTAGCTTCGCCCAATGGTTGTGAAACTTGGTGATCATGAAGTTTATGTCTTTACGAAGCTATAGAGTATCTAACTTGCTCGTTTGGACATGTGTAGCATCCTATGTTGAATTTTGTCTATTTGAGAAGCTCTAGGTTGCATTTTTTGCATTTTTGGCTTGATTCATGCATTGTCAACAAGGGGGAGAAGTTTGAGCATGTTTTGGCCTACTGAATGCATTTGGAAGGTTTTCAGGTGGTTTCGAGCTATTTTTGGGCTCTGTTGTGCACCGGTCTGACCGGTTGAGGTCACCGGTCTGACCGGTCAGAGTGCTGGTCCTGTTCACATGTTGCCCACCGGTCTGACCGGTGGTGTCGACCGGTCTGACCGGTCAGAGCTGAGCTGTTGCAGCTGCTCTGTTTTGTGAAGTGGTTCGCATGCATTTGTCCAGGGGGAGTTGCATCGGTTCAGGGGGAGCTTGCATGTGTGCAGGGGGAGCTCTTTGTGGTTTTCGAGCTTTGGTTTGATGGTTTGTGCTCTTTGCTTGAGCATGTTTTGTCTCGGATGTGTCGAGCCGTTGCCCTTGCCTAAGGGGTCCGAGACTTGTCTTCTTCAAGTGATCTTGCTCTTTGCCTTTTCTTTGGCTTTCGATCGCTTGTTGGAGTTTCTTTTAGTCGTTTCTTTTCTTTTCCTTTTCTCTTGGTTACCAAAACGTGTGTGTTGTCAATGCACTCATCAAGGGGGAGATTGAGAGCCAGGTGTGGTTCGAGGACCGGTGGATGGTCGCTTCCTGGTGTGATGAGTGATTGACAACGTGGTGTGGACTGATTCTTGGCTAAGTATTGCAGGTGCAGGTTGCGGCTTGACTGGTGCAGGTGCAGGTGAAGAACAAGCGTGAAAGGTCGTTGCCGGTGAGGCCTCCAGGTGTGGAGAAGACAAGTAGGCTTGGTTCGAGGGACCCGGTGGCCAGCGGGGTCAAGTGCGGGCCGCATGGTGGCAAGAACGGCAAGATGAAGTCATGGACGGTTTCTTGGTTGAGCCTCAAAACCAAGGTCGAGCCGGGACTACGTGGGAGCCGAGTCATGAGTGGTGATTGGCGGAGGCTACACCTAGTTCGCGGGGTTTCCGGTGGTTCACCAGAAAACCACTGGGTTCCTTGGTTGATCCACAAAGCCAAGACCGAAGAACCGAAGACGGAGGTGCAGCAGCTCCAGACCGGTCTGACCGGTGGGTACCGGTCTGACCGGTGAGGAGCACCGGTCTGACCGGTGTGCGACGACGCAGTCCGGAATCTTCGAAGCGGAGGACACGCGTCGGGATCGCAAGGCTTGCGTCGAGGCTAAGCAAGTTTGCGGTTGCTGGGCATCCGTCCGATGGTGCGAAGACAAAGACTTCCAATTTCGCCCTCGAGGGGCATGTATCCCTAGTTAGCTAGTAAGGGTATTTTAGTCTTTCGGTTGCCTCCATATAACCCAAGTGGTGAGAGGATGGCAGCCATCTCTTGGAACCCTAGCTCATTTGGTTTTCCTATTTTCCTTCCTATTTTCTTAGGATTTTCGTAGGACTAGCTTGAGAGCTTCATGGTGAGATCTTGTGAGAGGGAAGGATGATCGGGCGGCAAGCTAGACCTTGTATGAACCTCTTTGGTATGTATAGATGATTCGGCGTGGTTCCTCAAGGCTTGGATGTGTCTTTCCCGTTTCTCCTTTTTGGTGATTTTCGGAGCCTTTTCTTGGCGATTTTCTTGGAGCGATTTCGAGGCCTTTCTCTTTGGGATTTGGTGGGGGATGTATGCATGAACCCTTCGTGGTTCTTTTCCTTTTGATCCCCCTTCCAAATCCGTGAGCAAAGGGGCTCGATTTTGGGGTTTTCGTGGCTCTAGGGTTAGAGGCGTTCTTGGTGGGATTTCTTCGATTCCTCTTGATTTGACAAGTTTTGGTGGACCAAATCTTGGCTATGGAGTACCCATGAGGTGTTCCTACTATCCCCAAAGTCTTGTGCAAAACCGTGGAGCGAATCGGGAGATCGGGAGTTGGATTTGGAGGAGTTGACTCGCGGGCGCTGTTCATCCCGAGCTGCCCAGGCACGACCGGTCTGACCGATGCTCTTGACCGGTCTGACCGGTGCTAGCCCTTGGTGGGTTTTTGTCTCGGGGAACAGCCTTGTCCGTGTGGTTTTGTCCCGTGGTCCTGCTGTTCAGTTCTTGGAGTGTTTGGAGTTGTTTTGCTAGGATTTGTGAGGGGTTCTTCTTCCTCACAGGTTGTGTTTCGTGGTGGTTTTTGTTCCAGGGCCTAGAGGATTCACTGAGGCTTCCTGGAACGTTTGCTGTGCGGCTGCTGTAGCCACCGGCCTGACCGGCTCTGTCCACCGGTCTGACCGGTGTCACCGGTCTGACCGGCGCAGGCCATCGGTCTGACCGGTGTAGCACAGGCAGCAAGCCGTGCAAGTTTCCGCTGTGTGTTTTGGTGAGTTTTGGCTAGGAAGGTTGAGTGTTGGTTCCTAGGACCAGTAGCACTCCAGTGGCTGCGTGGTCTTGACCAACTTGGGTAGTTGGGTCAGAGACGTGAGTTGGAAGCCGTGTTCGTCTTGTTGGAGTTCTCATCTCCTTCGAGAAGAATTTTTATCGGCTCCCATTCACTCCCCCCCCTCTCTGGTTCGCCTAATCGGTCCTTCAATACTCCTGAAGCCTCTCCCAAGCCTCTGGAATAGATTCACTTGCTGCTTGCTGAAAAGCAGAAATCCTTCCACAAAGAGCATTGGTTTTACCCAATGGGAAGAACTTCTTGAGAAATACCTCTGAACACTTACTCCAAGTGTCAATAGATTCCCGGTTCGCGTAGAACCATTACTTAGCTTTTCCCAAGAGGGAGAATGGAAATAGCCGTAGACGAACAGCATCCATATTTGCACCCCTAATGACGAAAGTGTTGCACAGCTCTAGGAATTGCTGCAGATGAGCATTGGCATCCTCATTTGGCTTGCCACAGAATGGGCTAGCCTGTACCATCGTGATTAGACCCGTCTTGATCTCAAAATTTTCAGTCCCTATTGCCACCTTAGGGCCTTGCAGCACCTGGTCAGCGGAAGGAGCTGAGTACTCATGAAGTGTCTTCTGGGCCATAGCGTTAGACGTGGATGGTACAAAGGAAGCTGGTTCGTCCTCCGGACGAGTACGACGAGGTGAGCCGAAATGAATTCGAGCTTTCCTCACAAGTGACTCGGGATCTTCAGTGAAATTTTCCAGTAAGTCGAAACCAGTCATACACTACCTGTCTTCATCCTGCACAGATAAAAGAAGACAATCAAGGTTAGCCTGCATTGAGAGTTGTCCTAACCTACTCAGAGTTTATAAACAGATGCAAAGCATAGTCAAGATAATCCTGTGCCTTCCCCGGCAACGGCGCCAGAAATGCTTGTTGACATTTCTAAACGTCGATCACTTAAGAACAGATTGGGAATCCATCCCAATGTCACAACTAATGGCGCAGGTTAGCGTGAACATTGAGACTTGCCATAGGTTAATCTAAACGATCATGAACGAATCCGCAAGCGCACAGATAAACCTTTGTAGCATTTCCCCAAGAAAGGATAGTATTCCAAGGGTATCGAATCCAAGGAAGGCAATGGCGGATATCTTAGACTTATGCTTTTGCTCTGAATGTAAACCAAGAGATAGATATAGGGAACAACACACTCAAAGGCAGGGGTAAGATAAAAGATAATAGGGGTAGTGTGACACACACACCTCAAATCTACCTCTACTCTAGCACACTACGGCTTAGGGGGAACATACGAGTTAGCTCTAGGTTCTAATGTACTAAACATACAAAGCTAGAAGATACAAGAGATGGGCATGAGTATTGCATGAGGGAAACATGGTTCAGCACCTAGGTACAAACGGGGAGCTAGCCCGCGACGACCAGCACTCTGCGAAACTAGACTTTAGACTCCTACAGTAGGTACCCCAGCGCGGAGGTTGCCCTAGGATCCAACAGGGTTGTCACCACCTGAGGACCGACCTCTCGTTACGGGGGGTATGCTCATAACTATCGTAGCCAGACAACCCAGGCACCATGCCTACGTTGCTGCTAGACTTCACCCGGCCCGGGCTATTGTGACCCAGGGTGAGAGCCACCAGAAGACTGGTCAACTAGACCGAGTACCGTAGCTTGAACACAGACCCCATGCAACACTCTCATGCCATCTAACAAGATCAACTAAGGCAAGACATACGAACAGATATGAACTCTCTTATGTCTAATTGTTGGTGTTTCTTATCCTCAACGCTCGGCGCCTTTGTAGCGTGAGACGTGTAAGAAACTCCCGGGTACACTGACGAGTGTGAACGAATCCGCAAGCGCACGGATACACCGCTGTAGCACTTCTCCCTAGGAGAATGAGTACTCCCTTCGGGTTTCGTTCCTAGGACGGAGAGTAACCAGAGAGGGTCTATCCAAGGACACCAGCTTTCGCTGGGATAGGTCGGGATACAAGAAGCACTTCCTTAAGGGACTTAGCTCTCAAGATGTATCCCTGTCAGATCTTAGTCGTCCTCGTGGGGCGACAACACTCAGAGGTGCTGGCAAGCGAGCCCAACTCGGTACGCGACGTAAGAGGGTTGACAAAGGGTCCAACAGGCTATCACCACTGCGGCCTACCTCTACGCTACGATCGTACGTGGTCTACGTAGGAAACCCAAGGCCCAGACACCACGTCTGTACCTTAGATAAATAATATAGTGCGGCGTATGCTATCCCGCTAACTACACTATAGCAACCGTATAAATACGGTCCCACGAACAAGGGAAAGATCGGAATCAGATCATATCATTGAACTGGGAGCAGAAAGGAAGCTATGGATGCAGCGGAATGAGATACAACAAACTTACTTAACTAAACAGGATCAGAGCATGCAAACAAGTAAATGAACTATGACTCTGGCTCTAAAGGATCGAAGCCTTGTGTCACGAAGAACACAAGCCTCTAACTTATGAATGAGCCAAGAACACAAGAACAAGGCAACCATGCATGATGTCCACTATAGTCTAAATAAGAAATGCTGAAATACTCACTTTGATCTAAATGAAGAACAAGCATCCACGAGGACATCAACCCACTCCTTATCCCTCCTCTAACTCTCACTAATCCTAATCTAGATCTCTCCTCATCACCATTCTACCACAAATAGGTGAGAATCACCTCTCATGGGCAGAATTGGAGAGAGGGAGAGAGAGCTACACAAGAGAAAGTGGAACTTGAGAGCTAGGTTGTGTGTGAGAAATGGAGCCCCTCCCCTCCTATTTATAGACAAGGAGGAGGCTTGCTCCGGGGCTCAAAGTGCCCCTAAACGCCCGGGACTGCAGCAGGGAGCCAATGGGAGGACAACACGTGGAGGGCCAGGATGAACCGACCCTAGGTCGGTTCGACCGAACCTAGGGTCGGCCGGCCCCCTCGGGTGGCCTCCTGGCCCGTGCTTCCTCTAGCTCGCTTCCATGTGGGCCCTGATGCCTCTCCTCCGTGCATGGCACACTTCCTGGTGGTTTAGTTGGTAAAGTGGGCCCATGGATCCATGTGATGCTGACGTGGTAGCGTATGATTCGTCGAGAGTCATTCACATGGACTGGTGACATCATGGATCCAGGAGAATCTATGTGGCAGCCCCTGATTGGCCAGCATTTAAGTGCCTCGGATTGGAATGGAGTGAATGTGCATGAATTCCTCTCATTTCTTATGCTAAATACCTGCATTCAAATAGACATCGACACTGGTGGAAAGTATGAGTTTTAGCACCTATTCTAGTGTGGATGTTCAATTCATACTCAGATTTGCAGGAGTTGACGGTCTTGAAAATGGCAAATATTGACCGTCAACAACACCCCCACACTTGACCTTTGCTCGTCCCGAGTGAAGGGGAAACAAAGCCAAGCGGGTCATAAATACTGAAAAGTAAGACAGACATAAGAGATATTCCAAGTCATACCTTGCTCTTGTGAACCTCTGTGTAGTGGCTATCATGTTCCCTTGGGTGATTGAAAAGTAGAACAGCTGTGAATCAAGTCACTTATGCACCTGATGATAAACACCTTGGGGGTTTTGCAAGATTTTCATAAACAAAACTCTTGGTGGCTTCCTCATTTGATTCTCTCAAATCGCTCAATGTGTATATGTCCTCACTAAGGCATTTTGCCTTTCTTCATCCTACTTCTAACGATGGCTATATGTGGAGCTCAGGGTAGGATAAAAAGAAAGCATACTTGCATCACATATTTTGCAAAGTCAAAGACTGGATCCACAGAGAAAATCAAATCATACCATCAGATCAAGATGTGCACCAGTATGGCTATGGTGTGTATGGTAGGGTGGATACTAGGCCCGGAATGGGTGCTAGATATTACCATACATATATATGGTGAAAATGTGGCTTGATGGTAAGGTGGACACTAGCCTCGGAATGGACACTAGTTATTACCATCTATGATATGGAACTCCTTTTTGGATGATCTATCTCTCCCCTATTCCTCCTTTATTTTGGACATGGGCTATTTTTTTCTTTTCTCTCTTTTTTTTCTCATGCCTTGAGCATGTATATATATTTTTTTCATAGCCCATGTCTCTTTTTGAAGGACTTCTGGAGAGAGATGTCACATCACATATGGAGCTTTATTCTTATGGAATGGATAAATGATACAATGCTAACTTCCAGTGTAGAAGCATAGCAAGGGGAAATAGGTGGGGTGCACATAAATCTTGATCATGAAAGTAATGAAAAGAATTCTCACAAGGGTCACAGAATTTGACAAAGCTCAAAGTAATGACAAGCAGCATATGAATCGAAGGTTTTTACCTACAGAGATCATATGGCTCTAATGGGACGGAGGCATATCAAAGAGGAGCCTTTCCAAGAGGTTTTGAGTTTTCAAAAATAAATTCCCCAAGAGAGTTAGTCATCAGAGCAAAAGATCATACCATCCAGCCATATCATACTCATCAATTACTTAGGTGAACATGCTTGTCCTTAAGAAGATTTTGGTTCACAAGCATCAGGCAGGTAACAAGGAATAAAACATATGTAAGCCTACTCAGGTACAAATGAGCTGGGTGAACTTTAGCATCATCATTCGAGTTTTAGTTTAGAGATAGACAGATATAGCTTATAAAACTCAGGAATAAAAGAGAGTGAGTTGTCGAGATGCAAACTGGTGCTATACATGGAAGATGAACCGTGAGAGGCCCTCCACAGGAGTGAACTCGTGCGGGTCTCGTTCAGGTTCTCGGTAGGTGATCGATCGGCTAGCGCGGAGTGCTCACAGTGGGTACGTACGATAACGTCGTGCTTGCATTGGGAGAGTCGTGGCTCTTCCCCCACACTGTCTCGAACCTAGATGTCTTCTAAATCAAAAAGACCAAAGTAACGACACAAAGGGTGGCTAAACCGGGTTACATGACCAGTGAGCCACTTTATTCAAATCCAAATGTTTTAATCAAAATGATTAGGCGCTTACACACACATGCAAAAGAAATAAATGAAATAAAGGGAAACAAAGGGAAATCAAACCTAGACCTAGTCTAGCGCCTAATGGACTAAAGATGGGGCTAATCCCCACTACTCGGCATCATAGAGGGCTGCATGCCCCATGGCCGAGAACAGCCTCCTCATCTTCGCACAAAGGCCGCGGCGAAGGTCACGGATGTCGTCTCTGAGCTCGGCCAGGTCCAACTTCTGCTCCGAGTAAGCAGCCCTGAGCTTCTCGTTGCTGGCTTCCAGTTCCTTCATCAGCGGGGTCAGCTTGGCCACTGAGGAGAGCCTAGGGAGCTGCTCGGTTGCCCGAGTCCTCTCCCTGGACCTCCTAGTCTAGGGTGGTGGTGGCAACCCGTCGTCCAGGCCAACGTCTTCCTCCTCTTCTGGCATAACTGGAGTTGGGCGTGCTGCAGGAGCCTTCTCCTTGGGCAGTGCCGGCTTGATGGTCACCGGCGGCTATGGTGAAGGAGAGGATTGTGCTGATCTAAGTGTGCTAGGTGGAGCGAGCGGCAACCCCCTGGGGCGAAGCTGAGCCGTGGTCGGCCTACCGTAAGGGCTGGCCGCCCGTCTCACGTGTCTCTTCCCAGGCGAGGTGGAGCGCTGTGAGGGCGGTGTGCCTGGAATACTCCCGCCCGGCGGGATGGTGGCGAGCAGAGGAACATCCAGGACACCGGCCACCATTGCGAGGTCCGCAGCGGGGGCGGCAACAATGGAAGGGTTGCCTCCTGCCCCTGGGCTGGTGGACGAGGTGGAGCCGTCGAAAGGGATAACACTCCTTCAGGCCATGGATGCGGCGATGAGCTGAGGAGTTGAGGTGGAGGAGATGGGTTTCGCGATGCGAAAACTCGTCAGGCGGCAGGGAGAAGGTTTCTGGAGGAGAATGAGATGCACACGCGAAAGAAGAAGGGGAGAGGCGGCACCAGGGTTTCGGCCGAACCAGGGTTCGGCCAGTCCCCTGTGGCCCCCTCTGGTCCTCTCCCTTCTCGTGTGGGCTCTAGCAAGTCTCAGGATCGATGGCCCAGGTGGATTCCCCAAGATGGAAAGATTGGATTAGGCTTAAGGCTAAGATAAGGTTGAGGTTGAAAATTCATCCTCAACTATATACCAACCTTGGCCAAACCATGATATATCCAAAGAGAATCTAGGGGAAATCACCTTGGCGACACACTGGGTTCGTCAGAAGTGTAGGCACTTCCGGCGGTAGTCACGAAGTGTTCGGGTCGCCACAAAGGTGCTGCCTTCCTGTGGACCTTTTGCTACTCCTCTTAATCTTGGCAACTTTTTCTCCTGCATGACCACGGTCCACAAGATACCCGAAGGATAATTCGTCCTGGGGAAACGAAATGAGTCCCTGGAGTACTCAGGGTGTGGGTGTCTTGTGATCTCCTGTCTCAACTTTTGACCGTGTCCTTGCAGACGATGTTGATATGATGATAAGCTCTGCTCTGCAAGGGTAGTGCGTATACGAACTCGAGCCCAAAAAGGTATATCGAGGCTGAGAGCAAGCATGATCATCCCAGAGAGGCTGAGGCCTTTCCTGAGGTGGTCATGGGACTCGAGGACTATAGCACTGGGGTTGTGGAACTCGGAGATGAAAAGATCGAGCACTGAGGCTAGTGCTTCACCAATAGGTATCGATCTCCGAGTAAACTCAGGCTCAGAAGGACACCCAGCTCTCAAAAGGATAAAGCGTGGACTTCCAGAGGCCGGTGTACGATCAGGAACTAGAGTTCAGACGAAGAGCAAGATTTACTCACTCTTACCTTAGGCAGAGGGTTCGATGTTCCCATCAAAGTGACGAAAACATTCCCAAATCTAGCCTAAGCTTCTAATGGGGGATTATGGATAAACTGAAAAGTGTACCTCCCATTGGGCATCAATCGAGCCAGGCATAAGATACGAAGTGCAAGCTTCTCCTGACTGATCGGCATCGATCGATGTGCTTGAGATGGAAAGTGAGTGCACTCCATTCGATCGGTAAATGATCGTGATCCTTCGGTCTGATGGATGAATCCAATGGATTATAAAGCAGAGACCGATGTCTCGGTTTATACGAAACTTCAGTGCAAAGCACTTTAGCTCAAACCTCAACGTAGAAACACGATGGGCCTCTCATACCCTTCTTAGGAGATAGTAGTGAGGATCGAACAAGTCATCCTGGCCGGGAATGGTCGTTCTCTCCGAACTACTCTCTCCGTCCCCCCACGAGACAAAGTCTCGGGGAGAAAGTCTAAGAAGATGCACAAGAGGGGAACCCAAGGGTAGATCTCGCGCCACGAAACCTTTCCCTCAGACTCCTGCTATTCAGGAATGACATCTTTAGCCAGAGCTCAGAAAGAGTGGATATGAAGTCTCGGACTCGGCTGACGATGGATCTAGGTGGCTCAACAATTTCTCTGGTGGGTGCCTCGTTGACCGGGATGCAAGGGGAGCTGAAATCCCGGAGATTATCCAGGATCTCTCTTCCCTTTACAGCATCTAGGTGCACAAAGGATCCTCCGGAGAAAGCATTAAGCCTCATGGCATCATCCTTCCGCAATCCAAACCAGAAGTGTTGAAGCAACATCCAATCGGGAATGCGGAGGACTGGGCAATCTTCCACCGCGGAGGCGAAACGATTCCATGCCATTCCTAGTGATTCCTCCCCATATTGCTTGAAACAAAGAATCTTTGCCCTTAACGAGATGACACGTCGTATTGGGAAGAAGCGGGAGCAAAAAGCTGCTCTCAACCTTTACCAAGTAAGGTAGTCCCTACCAAAACAACGGTGCCAATCCCGAGCTTCCCCAGAGAGGGATAGCGGGAAACACTCTCTTTTCCGAACATCCGGTGATTCTCCGGTTTTACCCTGAGTTTCAATCAGACGCTCGTAGTCTCTCACATGATCAAAGGGGTTCTCATGACTTAACCCCGAGAAGGATAGATCCTGAATTAGCTTCATGAGAGAGGGGTGAATCCTACAGCCAGATGTAAGAGTGGATCTTAACGAAGATGGCTCTGAGGGTTCACTCCTCGAAGTCGGAAGGTGTTTACAAGGATAACCTTCCATGGGTAGCGGGGGTAGAGGTAGAAAGAAAACAAAAGGGATATTTCAAAAAAGGGTAACAGGGGTGAAGGTAGAATAAAAAAGGAAAAAGATAAATACGAGGATAGACGGGCTCGAAGGTTAACAACAGCCATCCCCGGCAACGGCGCCAGAAATGCTTGTTGGCGTTTCTTATCCTCAACGCTCGGCGCCTTTGTAGCGTGAGATGTGTAAGAAACACCCGCGTACACTGACGAGTGCGAACGAATCCGTAAGCACACAGATACACCGCTGTAGCACTTCTCCCTAGGAGAATGAGTACTCCCTTCGGGTTTCGTTCCTAGGATGGAGAGTAACCAGAGAGGGTCTATCCAAGGACACCAGCTTTCACTGGGGTAGGTCGGGATACAAGAAGCACTTCCTTAAGGGACTTAGCTCTCAAGATGTATTCCTGTCAGATCTTAGTCATCCCCGCAGGGTGACAACACTCAGAGGTGCTGGCAAGCGAGCCTAACTCGGTACGCGACGTAAGAGGGTTGACAAAGGGTCCAACAGGCTGTCACCACTGCGGCCTACCTCTACGCTACGATCGTACGTGGTCTCCGTAAGAAACCCAAGGCCCAAACACCACGTCTGTACCCCAGATAAATACTATAGTGCGGTGTATGCTAGCCCGCTAACTACACTATAGCAACTGTATAAATACGGTCCCATGAACAAGGGAAAGATCGGAATCAGATCATATCATTGAACTGGGAGCAGAAAGGAAGCTATGGATGCAGCTGAACGAGATACAGCAAACTTACTTAACTAAACAGGATCAGAGCATGCAAACAAGTAAATGAACTATGGCTCTGGCTCTAAAGGATCGAAGCCTTGTGTCACGAAGAACACAAGCCTCTAACTTATGAATGAGCCAAGAACACAAGAACAAAGCAACCATGCATGATGTCCACTATAGTCTAAATAAGAAATGCTGAAATACTCACTTTGATCTAAATGAAGAACAAGCATCCACGAGGATATCAACTCACTCCTTACCCCTCCTCTACCTCTCACTAATCCTAATCTAGATCTCTCCTCATCACCATTCTACCACAAAGAGGTGAGAATCACCTCTCATGGGCAGAATTGGAGAGAGGGAGAGAGAGCTACACAAGAGAAAGTAGAACTTGAGAGCTAGGTGGTGTGTGAGAAATGGAGCCCCTCCCCTCCTATTTATAGACAAGGAGGAGGCTTGCTCCGGGGCTCAAAGTGCCCCTAAATGCCCGGGACTGCAGCAGGGAGCCAATAGGAGGACAACACATGGAGGGCCAGGATGAACCGACCCTAGGTCGGTTCGGCCGAACCTAGGGTCGGCCGGCCCCCTCGGGTGGCCTCCTAGACCGTGCTTCCTCTGGCTCGCTTCCATGTGGGCCCTGATGCCTCTCCTCCGTGCATGGCACGCTTCCTGGCGGTTTAGTTGGTAAAGTGGACCCATGGATCCATGTGATGCTGACGTGGCAGCGTATGATTCGTCGAGAGTCCTTCACATGGATTGGTGATATCATGGATCCAGGAGAATCCATGTGGCAGCCCCTGATTGGCCAGTATTTGAGTGCCTTGGATTGGAGTGGATTAAATGTGCATGAATTCCTCTCATTTCTTATGCTAAATACCTACATTCAAATAGACATCGACACTGGTGGAAAGTATGAGTTTTAGTACCTATTCTAGTGTGGATGTTCAATTAATGCTCAGATTTGCAGGAGTTGACAGTCTTGAAAATGGTAAATATTGACCGTCAACACTAATCAACAAGATCAAAGGGTCGTGTTCGTGAAGAACACGAGCCTCTAACTTATGAACAAACACATAAGGAAGGAGTTTATCACCCTTCAAGTGGATCAAAAGGTAGTGTTCACGAAGAACACGAGCCTCTAAATGATGAACAAAGGATGAACTCAAGAACATATCAAGAATATGATCTACCATGACTTTATATGAAATAGCTGAATAACTGAAGTAGATCAAAGTCATACAAAGAAATAAAGATAAAAGATAACTCATATCTAAACTTCCAAGAGGACTTGGAACCTGAAGAAGAGCTACTCTAGCCTACCCCCTAGCCTTGGAAACTAAAAGTGAGAGGAGAATGAGAGAGTGGTGTGTGAGAAATGGGAGCCCCTCCCCTTCTATTTATAGGCAAGGACAAGGCTTGCTCGGACGCCCAAATGGCCCCTAAACACCTGGGAATGCAGCAATGGACCAATGAGCAACCAACACGTGGAGGGACCAGATGGGCGCCCCCTAGGTCGGTTCGGCCGATCCTAGGGTCGGCCGGCCCCCTAGGGTGGCCCCACCTGGTGTGCTTCCTCTGAGTGGCTGTCCTGTGGGCCCTCTGATCCATCCCCGGTGTATGGCTTGATTTGGTATCCGAGGTGGGCCCTTTGATCCATGTGAAGTCCATGTGGCATCCTCTGATTCGTCAGTGAGTGCCTCCCCTGGATCGATGACATGGATTGCCATGTTTCCCTTGGTGGCAGCCACCTCCTCAGCTAAG
This sequence comes from Cenchrus fungigraminus, assembly GCA_036936925.1. Lineage (NCBI taxonomy): Eukaryota > Viridiplantae > Streptophyta > Magnoliopsida > Poales > Poaceae > Cenchrus > Cenchrus fungigraminus. Next base: position 188,783,269 of record CM072769.1, read on the forward strand.
TTGGCATGGTTTCTTCATAGAAGTGGAGTTTCCATCTCTTTTAAAGGGTAAATCACCTACATACAAATAATCTCCAAGGACAAGTGGAACTACATTATTCAAACCTAAATGCTAGTAAATAATACATATGCCTCCATTTATGTGAGAATATTGAGGGTTGGAAATGGTGAATTTCCACCGTCAACAGCGGTCGAGCTAGCGAGGTGCCTGTATGGGCCCAGGAGCAGAACCAGGAGAATCCTGCTCTCGTGGCGTGGGCGGGCGATGATTAACAACCGGCCCCCGAGTTGTTGACGAGGGCGGGCAATGATGCCGACGTCGAGTGGCCAGCCCCCGAGTCTCTGGAGGGGACGGCCGCTGCAGCTGCGGGCTCCGAGACCCTAGCCCCCGAGCTGCTGGGTGAGCGGGGAGCGCTGCGGCGGAGGTGGAGATGAAGACCCGAGCCCCCGAGTCGGTGGGGGAACGGGAAATACTGTTGCGGAGGTGGAGACGGCCAACCTCGACTCTGGGGAGGCTTCTGCCGCGGCGACGATCGTGGTGACCGAGGGGATCGTCCCCATTCGTCGATCACCACATCGGACGCCGCTCCTGCAGAGGTGATCGTCATCCCGGCGTCGCCCTCTCCGGTCGTCTCTCCCGTCGTGATGGTGGACGAGCAGATGCCACCCCCAATCTTGGAGGTCGGGGAGAGCTCAAGGGACCAGAGGTCGACCACCTCGACGGTGGGGGAGGAGGAGGAGATGGAAGTCCCGCCGCTCTGGCTGGTGTCCGTCTCGCCGGTCCAGGCCTCAGTTGGCTCGGGTATAGATAGCGACGCGGAGCTGGCGGCCCGACACCATTTGGAGCGCGGCCTATGCCTGAGCGAGCTGGCGCTGCGTCAGTCGGAGCGGGCAATCAGGGATCTGATCCCGGCCTCGAGGGTGAGTCCTTCTTTTTCTTCCTCTTCGACTCTCACGCTTGTGTTTCTTCCCTTCTTATCTGTACGATTCACATGCGGTTCAGGAGCTTGTCGGGCGCTGCGACGACAAGGCACGAGCCTTCGAGGCACTCCGCACAAAGAAGATCCAGCTGGAGACGCAGCTGGCAGCGGCTCGTCTCGCTGCGGCGGACAGCGAGGTCGGCCGGTCGGCTGAGCGCGCGTCCCTTGAGGCGAGGACGAAGGCTGCCGAAGACCGCGCGGCGACGGCGCAGGCGGAGAAGACCGCCCTGGAGGAAAAACTGGCCGCGGCGGAGCAGGTGGCGGCGGAGCTACGCTCCAATGCCGAGGCCACTGCCCGCACTGCCCATCAGGAGAAGACGGAGCTCGAGACCAGGGCAGGCCGGGCTGAGTCCGACCTCCAGGCGGCTCATGAGAGGGTGACGACGCTCGAGGCCCAGGTCGGCAGCGTCACCGCCGAGAAGGGTCATCTTGAGGAAATCGTCGAAAAGCGTGAGAATGAGATCATCAGTGAGTACCTCACGACCTGTTACCTCTGCTTTCTGTTTGTGTGTGGTTTTTTTATTCATGATGTCATCTTCCTCTTGGTATGGACAGCTCTCCGCGTGGCCCGCACCGACTTGGAGAAACAGGTCGCGGATGATGAGAGTGCCGCAGCCACCCACCTCGTCGAGAACCAGAAGCTGGTGGAGCTGATCAAGGAGGCTAATGAGAGGCTCAATAGTAAGAGCCGTGTCCCCTTCACCTTTTGCCCTCTTTGGATCACGATGTCCTTCGCTGATATTGGTCTTTTTATCTTCCTTTAGAGGTCGTGGCTGAGCTCGAGCAGGAAAGGAAGTCGCACACAGAGGCCAAGACCGAAATCACGCAGTTGGAGACAATCCGCAACAGGATGAGGGCGGCCATCATCAAGGCGATGGATGACCTCGGTGTTCCTTCCGGCCACATCAAGGATTGCTTGGAACTGGCCGCTGTGACAGCCCGCCAGCAGTCGAAGGATACGGCTCACGATGTCGTCCGCAAGGTGGTGGCCATCTTCCTGTCGCACTACTCGGACCTAGACAGGTAGCTGCTGGGCCAGGGGTGGTGTCCGGGCTATACCAACGACCAGTACGACGGCATTGAGGAAGGCGCCATCAACTTTGCCAAGATTATGATGGGTCATGCCCTCCACGACCTGGGCCTGTAAAGAAAAAACAGAATTGCCTCGCCGAGGCTTTTAGTCATGCTTGTAACGAACTTATGGGCCAAGTGTTTATGGCAAGCTCGTGGGTTAAGTACCCATTTTTATTTCAAGTTTAAGCATTTTGTTCGTTTGTTAACCTTTCCTCGAGTAGTTAGGGGATCTGTGAGCCCGAGCGGTGCAGCTTAAAACTTCGCTGGCGGTGTCTTGCTCCGTAGCTGCGGAGGCGTAGGAAGCTGGCGACTCGACCAGGCTTAGTCTAGAAGCGTTACTACTTGGGCAAGCAGCCCCCGAGTACTTTGGAGAAGGATAGGTGTGCGTATATGTTTTTGCAAACAAGAAAAACTCTTCAGAGTTCACTGAGACGGTTACTCGGCATCCCTTCGAGGGGGCGAGTGATCGATATCTTGAGGTCACAAACTTTGCTTGTGGGTCTTTGTACCATAGCCGCGGGGGCGTAAGTACTCGGGGTCCGGACAAGCGCAGGTTCGTAACCGCTAGAGTTGTCGTTCATCACCCTTTAAGGAGTGCGAGCGTACTACGACGATCATACAAGAAACCGTAGACGGTTTTTGATCGAAAAAAGGTTTCGCAATGCTTAGGGGAGGGGGGTCATAGCCCCCGGGTAGCCCTCGAGCTCATGGACAAGTCGGAGACTTGCCCATGGGATGAGACAAGCATAAAGACATTTTACTCGAGTAAAAACGTAAGCTTGAGGAAGATATCATCTCACGAAAAAGAAAGTAGCTCAGAGCTCTTGCATTATCATAAGACGAGAACAAAGTAAATACTTAAGGGTAAAAACGGCGTAGCTGCTCTATGTTCCAGGCATTGGAGATGATCCTGCCATCCTCGTACTTGAGCTTGAAGGTTCCTGGTCGGAGCACCTGGTCGACGATGAACGGACCCTCCCATGGTGGCGAGAGTTTGTGTCGCCCCTCGTTGCTTTGAACTCGTTGGAGGACGAGGTCACCGACTTGGAACTCGTGCTCTCATATGTTGTGCTCGTGGTAGCGGGGTAGGGTCTGCTGGTACTGTGCTGAGTGGAGGAGAGCAACGCTGCGTGCCTCGTCGAGCTGATCGATGGCGTCTTCGAGGGTGACCTGATTGCCTTCTTCGGTGTAGGCCTGAACCCGCGGACTGCCGTAGTCGATGTCCGTCGGGAGGATTACCTCCGACCCGTGGACAAGGAAGAACGGCGTGCAGCTCGTGGCTCGATTTGGCGTGGTGCGTAGGCTCCATAAGACAGACGGGAGCTCCGCGGCCCTCGTCGCTCGAAACTTCTCGAGGCGCTTGAATATCCGCGGCTTCAGACCTTGCAAGATCATGCCGTTGGCCCTCTCCACTTGCCCATTGGTCCTCGGGTGATTGACAGCGGCCAGTCTACACGGATGTTGTTGTCGTCGCAGAACTTGAGGAATTTTTTGCCGGTGAACTGGGTACCGTGTGATGATGGAATTTCGAATCCAAAAACGGTAGATGATGTCGGTGAAGAACGCAACAGCCTCCTCGGAGCGGACAATTGTTATGGGCTTGGCCTCGATCCATTTGGAGAACTTGTCGATGGCGACGAGCACAAGGGTGTAGCCCCCGGGTGCTTTTCTCAGTGGACCAACCATGTCCAGCCCCCAGACCGCGAAGGGCCAGGTGACAGGAATGGTTTGTAATGCTTGCGCCAGAAGATGCGTTTGCCGCGCGTAGAACTGGTAGCCTTCGCAGCTGCACACGATCCGAGTTGCGTCGGCAACTGTGGTAGGTCAGTAAAAACCTTGTCGGAAAGCCTTCCCGACAATGGTCTTTGGACCGGCGTGATGCCCGCACGTGCCTGCATGGATCTCTTGCAACAGCTCCTTGCCCTGATCGGCCAAGATGCAGCGCATGAATATGCCTTTAGCGCCCTTTCGACGGAGCTCGCCGTCGACCAGTTTGTACAACTTGGCCATGCGAGCGATGCGTCGAGCCGTCTCCTTGTCGAGCGGCGGTTTTCCTTCCACCATCCATTCGAGGATCGGAATCCTCCAGTCGGGGTCTTCGAGGTTGGGTTCCCGTACCTCATTGATCTCCATGACTTCCTGCGTTGATGGCTCTGGCGACTTGTCCTCCTCGAAGCGAACGGATGGTTCGTACTGGTCGCTGGTGAAGACCTCGTGTGGTACGGGTTTTCGATTCGACGCTGCTTTCGCGAGGGTATCCGCCGCCTTGTTGTACTCGCGCAGTACATGGTTGAGCTCGAGCCCATGAAACTTGTCCTCCAAATCACGCACCGTCCGGCAATACGCGGCCATCTTCAGACTTATGCAATTTTTCTCCTTCATTACCTACCCCACGACCAGGTCGGAGTCTCCCCTAACGTCGAGGCGTCGGATTCCTAGCTCGAGGGAGATCAGGAGACCGTTGACGAGCACCTCGTACTCCACAACATTGTTGGAGGCCGCGAAGTGTAGTCGGACCATGTATTCCATTCGCACGCCCAGAAGCGAGATGAATACGAGTCCGACCCCGGCTCCTTCCTTCATGAGGGATCCGTCGAAGTACATGAGCCATGTCTCGTGTTCGATGGGAGCAGGAGGTGTTTGGATCTCCGTCCATTCGGCGACGAAGTCAACCAATGCCTGCGACTTGATGGCGGTCCGGGGCGCATACTCGATATTCTGTCCCATCAATTCAAGGGCCCACTTAGCAATTCTCCCCTCCGCCTCTGGGCTCTGTATGATTTCGCCAAGCGGGTACTTAGACTCCACCATGATGCGGTGCGAGTCAAAATAGTGCCGGAGCTTCCGCTTAGTGATGAGGACAGCGTAGATCAGCTTCTGAATCTGTGGGTATCGTGTCTTCGAGTCGGAGAGGACTTTGCTCATGAAGTAGACAGGGCGCTGCACTTTCTACGTCTTCCCAGGCTCGTCTCGCTCGACTACTAACACCGCGCTCACGACTTGGGTCGTTGCAGCGATGTACAGGAGCATCGGCTCCCCCTCCGCCGGCGCGGTGAGCACCGATCGACTTTCGAGTAGTTTCTTGAGCGAGTCGAGTGCTTCCTGTGCTTCAGGCGTCCACTGAAAGTGCTCCGACTTCTTCATGAGCTTGTATAGTGGTAGGCTACGCTCACCTAGTCGTGCGATGAACCTGCTGAGAGCAGCGAGGCATCCGGTGACGCGCTGCACTCCTTTCAGATTCTTGATGGGTCCCATGCTCGTGATCGCAGAGACCTTCTCGAGGTTGGCTTCGATGCCGTGTTCCGACACAACAAAACCGAGTAGCATGCCCCTGGGGACCCCAAAGACACACTTCTCGGGATTTAGCTTCACGCCGTGCTCCCTCAGCTTTTCGAAGACCGCGGTAAGGTTAGGGATCAGGTCGCCCACCTTCTTTGACTTGACCACGATATCATCTACATAGGCCTCGATTAGCCGCCCGATGAGATCTCCAAAAACGCGACGCATGCATCTCTTAAAGGTGGCTCCTACATTCTTCAACCCGAAAGGCATGAAAATGTACCAGTACGCGCCAAATGGGGTGATGAACGAGGTGGCGAGCTGGTCGATCAGATCCATCGCGATCTGATGGTATCCTGAGTAAGCGTCGAGAAAACAGAGGGTTTCACACCCAGCCGTTGAGTTGACTACTTGATCTATGCGCGGTAAAGGAAATGGATCTTTTGGACGCGCCTTGTTCAGGCTCGTGTAATCAACGCACATCCTCCATTTTCCATTGTTCTTCTTAATGAGTACAGGGTTTGCTAACCACTCGAGGTGGTAGACTTCACGAATGAACCCTGCACTAATGAGCTTCTTGATCTCCTCACCGATAGCCTTTCACTTGTCAGAATTGAAGCGGTGCAGACGCTGCTTGATCGGCTTCGAGCCGGGCTTAATGTTAAGCTTGTGCTCGGCGACTTCCCTTGGAATCCCCGGCATGTCGGAGGGTTTCCATGCGAACACATCGAGATTCGCACGGAGGAAGTCGACGAGCGCGCTTTCCTAGTCGGAACCGAGCGCCATCCCGATACGGAGCGTGCGGCCGTTGTCGGAGACGGGCACCTCCTTGGCGTCCTTGGCGGGCTCGAAAGAGCAGACCACGCGCTTGGATGACTCGGGGATTTCTTTGTCCTCGGAGGGGGGCTCAGCGGCGAGCTTCTCAGACCGGATCAGTGCTTCAGCGAACTGGTAGCACTCAGCATCGCATTCGTATGCGTACTAAAAAGTTGTACCAGTTGTGATGATGCCTTTCGGGCCAGGCATTTTCAGCTTGAGGTACGTGTAGTTGGGGACGGCCATGAACTTAGCGTAAGCTGGCCTTCCGAGTATCGCGTGATACGTCCTCGGGAATCCTACCACTTCGAAGGTAAGGGTTTCCTTTCGGAAGTTGGTCGGAGTTCCGAACGTGACGGGCAGGTCGATCTGCACGAGGGGGACTGCCTCCATCCCGGGTACGACCCTGTGGAAAGGTACCGTCGACGGCCGCAGTCGGGACCGCGGGATCCCCATGTCGTCCAGGCTCGACATGTAGATGACGTTAAGGCCGCTGCCTCCGTCCATCAGTACCTTGTGCACCCGCTTGGTGCCGAACAAGGGTGACACGACCAGCAGGTAGCTACCCGGTCATGGTATGTGGTCGGGATGATCGTGCTGGTAAAACGTGACCGGCATCTCCGACCACTTTAGGTACGTCGGAGCTGCACGCTCGACTTGGTAGACTTCTTGCCGGATCAGCTTCTCCCGACGTTTGGGCAGCCGTGCCTCCGAGCCCCCAAAGATCATCATCACGGCTCCATCTTCCCGAGGGTAAGCGCCTTCGTCGTTGCCCTTGTCCTTCCCTCTGTCACCGGTCGGAGCGTTGCTTCATTTTTTATCGTGCCGGCGAGGTAGGACTTCATCAGGTTGCTGTCCTTGAAGGTGTGTTTGACTGGGCCCTCGTGGTTGCGGCACATGGCATCCAACAGCTTCTCGAAGTGATCCGATGGCGGGTTGCTTCTGGGTCTCGCTGTCTTTCGGTCGACAGCAGCCACCAAGGTGTCCTCTCGGTACCTCTTATCTTTACTTTTCTTCTTCTTGGTTGGTGCGGACGGACCCTCACCAGCTTCGACCGGCTGCTTCCCCTTGCTGTCACTGGGGCTAAGCGTCGCGGCTACGGCTTCTTCCCCGTTGGCGTGGTCGGTTGCGATGTCGAGCAGCTCCCGAGTAGATCGCGGCTTCCGTCACCTGATTCGATGGATCAGCATGGCACACGTGGTGCCGTTCTGGACGGCCGAGACGATGTCCGTGTCGGTGGTGCTGGGCAGCTCGGTGCACCGCTTGGAGAAGCATCGGATGTAGTCGCGTAAGCTTTCGCCCTTCATCTGCTTGTAGTTGCGCAGGTCCCAGGGGTTCCCTGGTCGGGCGTACGTGCCCTGGAAGTTGCTGATGAAGGCGTCATGTAGTTGCGACCAGCTGTCGATCTTGCCTCGCGGCAAGTGCTCGAGCCACGTGCGGGCTGAGTCCGCGAGATGTAGTGGCAGGTTCTTGATGATGAACAGGTCGTCCAGCGCTCCGCTGGTGTTGCATGCCTGTCGGTAGTCTTCCAACCAGACGCTGGGGTTGGTTTCACCATCGTACTTAGGTACGGAGGTCGGAGCCCTAAAACGCTAAGGAAAATGGGCGCTGCGCACATTCTTCCCGAAAGCATGAGGCCCTTGGGCGTCGGGCGAGCTGCTTCTGCTCTGGTCTTCGTCGCTGTCGTATCGGCCTCCGCGTCACCGGTTGTACTCCTTACGAGGCTGCTGCTCGTAGTCGTCGTACTGACCCACGTCGGCCCTCCGTGGCGCCTTGATGGTGTCACACACATCGCGGTTGGGACCCAAGCGGCTCTTGACCGGTACGTTGACCTCCTCGGACCGTCGCGACTGCTGCGACAGTGCCGCGGGTTGTCGCGGCTCAGAGGGCCCACGACCCTGTGAGCCCCGCTGTCGAGAAGCGGAGCTCTCCGCCTGCTGCACGGCGGCAGTCTTGAGGAGTGTCTTGATCTGCTTGTGCATCTCTTTTTCTTGAGCCGTGGCGGGCTCAGGTATCTTCCGGAGAAGGACTGCTACCGCCGCCAGATTCTGCGACACCCTTTTGAAGACGGGCGTGCCGTCAACGACGTCTCGGTCGTCATTGATGATGCGTTGCTAGACGTCCCTCGCTCGTGCGCGAGCGGGAGTCGGGTTCGGGTCCTGCCCTAGTTGTTGGTGGAGCTAGGCCCGCTGATCGTCGAGCTGGCGCTGCGCGTCCTCCAACTCATCTAGTCGGGCGCGTTGTGCAGCGCCATTGGGAGGAACTTGGGCCTCAGCCGCACTGTCTGCCGTCGAGCTATGGGCGGAGTGAAGTGCCCCATCCGGGGTGTGGGTCGGTGCTGGCGCCACCGGGGTGTTGCCAACGACGAAGCACTCGCGTGAGGGGTCGTAACCCCCGTCGTCTGAGTCGTCGGAGTAGCCGAAGCAGTAGTCCACCGCCGTCTGGAAACGACGGAGGGCACCAGCGTCCCGAAGCCCCACGTAATCCCACTCCGAGCCCAGAGCGTCATCCGAGCTGTCGAAGTCGAGGTACTGCTCGTCAGGCGAGGTCGCAGGGAGCCCCCTGTTGCCCCAGAGGCGATGGCTGGGGTAGTTCTCGTACGCGGCCAGGTCCGTGCTTGACGAAGAGGAGTACACCGCTGCATAGCATGTCCCTTGAGAAGGAGATGGCTTCGGGGCGCTTTCCCTGGCAATGCGCTCCGTCGAGTCCGACGGCAGGGAGTCCTCCACCGTGTCGGTGGCCGGCGGTGCGCCAGCCTCGACCCGTGGAGGGGAGCTGTCACGCGTCGCCCTACGTTGGTCCGCCTTGGCCTACTTCGAGCGCTTGCCCGAGCGCCTCTTGTGTCGGGGCAAGTGTGCCATGGCAGCCGGAGCCGGTGCTGACGTGGGCGCGTTGGTGGTCTCGCTGACGAGGCGCATGAGGAAACCGTCTCCAGTCGCCTGGAAGTTCAGGCTCCCGAAGCAGATCTCGAGCCCAACTTGGAGCGAGCCCGGTGATCCCACGGGGGAGTCCATCAGCGGCGGCTTGGTGAAGGCTTTCATCGAGGCAGATGATGGGAAGGCCGTGCGGACCATAAAAAAACGTCGAAAACACGCGAAGTCCCCTGCCTGGCGCGCCAACTATCGGGGTTTGTTACCGCCGGCAAGTAAATTTATAAGAACGCGTGTGTCGATCCGCACGGTAGCACAAGAGACACTCGGGATTATACTGGTTCGGGCCTCCAGAGAGTAATACCCTACGTCCAGTCTGAGAGGGGGTGTTCTTTATGCTCGGGGGTTTGTAGTGGGGGATACAAACAAGGTGGGAGAGGGTTTCGAGCCCAAGTCCCTGGTGTGCGAGTGGTTCTTGTAGCAGGAGTCTACGTACGTGAGTGTGGGGTTGTATGAGATGAGATATCGATGCTAAGTGCGTATGGGGGTGGAAACGAGTGTGTCGTGTAAGTGCCCCTGTCCTTCCCTTTTATAGTCGCAAGGGAGAGACTCGGGGCGGTTACATCAAGTGTGTGAGCTAGTCTACAGTCTAAGGTGTCCTTCTCTGCACCGGGCTGTCGGCGGCAGCAGCGGTGAACAGCTGTTTCGGTGCTCCGGGTGACGGTGCAGATTTCTCCTGAGTCGTGCGTCCCGAGCAGCCGTCCCGGGGCCCCCGCACCCTTCTCTGATTAGTTAGTCGGGTACAGGAGGCAGGGTTCGTATCCTGATTCCGTCAGTGAATCAGGGCTTGTCTTTTCTAGGTACTGTGGAAATGGGGTGGCCCACGCCATGACGATCGAGGGATAGGTGACGGATTGCACTGTGCCATCCGTGGCACAACGTTTCCCGTGCCATCCATAGTACGATACGTACCGTCCCTGCTAAGGAGCGGCAGGAGGATCCGTCCTCTGACACCGGATCGACCCGGTCAGGGCGGACCAGCGCGGGGAGGTTGGTGCGTGGCGAGTCGCGCGCTTGTGTATCACGGGACACCAACGGGGCCCGTGTACCTGCAGCCTTGACGGCCAAGTCTTGAACTGGTCGGAGGCGGAAAACTACTCGTGCGAGTAGGTAATCTATGCCACGTCTTCCGATGCTTAGGGCGTAGCGTGTACTGTACCATACGTTGCCCAGCGTCCCTTACGCCGTTTGCAGTATGATGGCCACTGTGCCGTTCGTGGCAGGGTTTGACGAATCCGTCCCCTGACACCGAATCGGACGGGCCCGGGCGGACCGCTGCGGTGGTGCAGACACGTGGCGACGCGCGGGGAGGTGTGCACGGAGATCTCAGGATCTCGATCTGGTGGGGCCTACACGCACCGCGCCTTCCCCGCGAAGACTGCGTGCGTCGGCAACGGAAACTACTAGTGCGAACGAGTAGTCGTAGTCGCGAGGCGGAAACTACTCGTGCGAGCGAGTAGCCGGGAGTGGAGGCGAAAACTTGTCGTACGGTCCGCCACGTACTCGGGGGAGAGGGTGCAGGCGGCCGTGGTCCGCCTGCCTTCTGGCCCATGGTGGAAACAGGTCGTACGGGTCCTCAAGTGCTCGGGCAGCGTAATACTCGTTGTATTAGCTACCGAAGCATGCCGTACAAGGGTCCGTACTGCGTTTTTTAGGGGTCTTGGTGGGCCCTGGTCCATGGCCTCGTCAAGCAACATATGCTTGTATTCAATAAGGATTCAGGTCTGACTCCTGGTCAAATCCGAGGGGACGAACCAATCCCAAAGCATGAAGGGGTAAATAAACCGAAGTATGAGTGGGGTAAACCTCTTGTGTGGCCGCAGTTGGTGCCGTTTCTTCCAACGAGAATGCATGAACTGCACGATTGGTACATGGCTGCGTCAGCCAGCGGTGTAACCTATGTGGAAATTACCATAGATGATCAACATTATTTCCGTGGCCGAGAAACTTTTGGTGTGGAATTTGACCAATTTTGGTACTTAATTCAATCAAGATGCAATTGACTCAGGACTCATCGCTTGCTGGACTCTGTAAGTCTCGAAAACAATGATCTAGCCATTCTACCTTATCTTAACTTGTGTTTAATTTGAATTTAATTTCAATCATGCAGCTTTGAGATGCAGCGGTGCAGGAGGAGAGGAATAATGGACGTCGGCTTCATGGATCCACTACTGATAAATCAGACTTGTGTCAGAAAATGGGAGCTGGCCACATTGGACTATATATATTTGTATCTAGAAAAACACCATAAGAAGGGTATCATACTTCTGGCATACAACTTCGGTTGAGCAATGTGTATCTCATCTATTTTATCTTTTTCAAATGATATTGCATATATATTTCAAGAAACTAATACTTCTACACGTATGCACAGTTTCCACTGGATTCTTTTTGCATTTTGTCCGTCTCTAAGCAAGGTCTTCATCTTCGACTCTTTGAGGGCAACATCAGACAAAAGCGCATACCAAGATGTCGTAGAGATGATCAAACTTGCATGGACTCACCTTTGTGTAGAGCACCCGGGAAGATACAAAGAGAACCTTTATTTCCACTATGATTTCCCTGTATGTGTATTCTGCTAGTCTGCATATCTCATGTCTTCCAATGTAATTAAACATATTTCATAACCTTGTTTTCGCACATGTGTAGTGCTTGACACAACCTTCAGGTACCAATCTGTGCGGATACTATGTATGCGAGTTCATGCATACCTTTTCAAGCATCGCAAGAGGTACCAACCTTGAAGACAGGGTGCGTCCACTAAACTAAACGACACTTGCATGTAGTTCTTATTTGTCCATGTTCTTTTTTTGTACTAGTTCTTATTCTTTGTTCATATTCTTTTGTAGATTGATGACATCAAGGAGGGGCTCCTCGAGTCGGAAAGAATCCGGTTAATTCAAGAACAACTTTGCGGATTTCTTCTAGATGAGGTGATTACACCAGGTGGAGAATTCTATTCAGGCTTATCATCTGTTATTGTAACGGGGAAGTCCACAGAAGAAACATCGGGGAAGTCCACTACAAAAGCAACTGGGAAGTCGACGGAACAAGCAGTCGACTAAGCAGGGGAGCAAGAGAGGAAAAAGCTCTGCAAAGGACCAATCGTTAGGGAGCAAAAAAACTAATATTAAACCTTGCTAACCTTTGATGCAATGTATTATATACACTAATATATATTTTTCGTATTTCTGTATGCACAATATTATATATGTTCTTGCATTGGATCAACTACCGGATTTGAGATAATACATGCATACGAATATATGTACTAGTATAATATTAGATATTATACTAATACATATATACGCATGAATGTATAGTATTATCTCAAATATTTTATATGGCACACGAATATATATTATAGCGGCATTAGGATTAGTATACGTAAATACGATAGAATTAATAAACCAAAAAACAAAAAAGAAAAACAAAAAACAAAAAAAAATTAGTACCGGTTGGAACCAAGAATCGGTACTAATGTGGACCGTGCCACGTCGACGGGGGCGGACACATTAGTATCGGCTCTCAATACCAGCCGGTACTAATATCCATATTAGTACCGGTTTCCAAAACCAGTACTAATGTGACTTCACATTAGTACCGATCGAACAATACCGGTTTGGAAACCGGTACTAATGAGGGTTATAAACCAGTACAGATGTACGTTTCCCTAGTAGTGCTGCCTCCCCCGGGCGGTCTGACCGGGTCTCCCCGAGTCCGACCCGAATTAGGAGTTTTGGCTAGTTCCGAGTTGTAAAGAGTTCCTTGCAGAGCAAGACCTCTCCCCTATAAATATAAAGGGGTGTGGCCGATTGAGACCTATCATCCAATCGAATTATCAATTTACTACTCTATTTTCTCCAAACCCTAGCTTTTCCAATCCCTTTGCTCTCCTCCTTCGTCTCCACGGTGGTTGAGGAAGTTCTGAGTGGCCTTGCCGACCTCAGGACAACCCTAGGCGCGTTTCTCCCGACGGGGTCCCTCCCGGAGCGACGAACTTAGGATTTCGGCGACACTTCTGCCCCAGGCGGTCAGACCGGCCCCCCAGGCGGTTAGACCGGCCCGTGCTGCAAACTTCAGCGAGTTGATTTTCGACATCCGCGCAAACTAGCGCATCCGTGTGTTCGACCAGAAAAAGCGTCAACACACTTTTGGCGACTCCGCTAGGGAAGAAAGATCATATTTCTAAGACCGTTCGATCTAACCCTAGCCCGATGGGATCTCGCTGCGACCTCGGCATGGAGAACATCATCACGGCTTCGCTTGAAGATTTATCTCCAGAGGAGCAACAGAAGTTCAAGGCGCTCCAAGAGTACATGCAAGTCCAATTTTCGGCAGGCGTCAAGAAGGATCGTCATGGCAAGGCGGTGGCAAGACTGAAGGAATTCGAGCTGTCAGTGATCAAGCTAAACGACAATAAAGCACATAAGTGTACTCATAGTATATTTTGGTTCATATATTGGAGGGTGTGGTGTTGAATTAGATCCAATATACCAAATCAACCATGGTATTGAAATGGACTACAATTCCAATTTTATTGTTTGGATGACCACTAACTTGACTTTTGGAATTTTAGGAAGCAATCCAATTCAATTCATGTTTGCATATCAAAAGCATGGAATTGGAATTTTGTGCATGGTGCTTCGGTGGAAGAGGAAGAATCGGCCACCAAGCACAAGTCACAACAAAGAAGGGGTCGCCAACGAGCAGGGAGAAGAGAAAAGCAAGGGGCACTGATCGCTGACCATATGGAAGAAGGGACCTCCAAATGAGAGGAATAAAGGGTTGCACCAAGAGAGAGAGAGAGAGAGAGTTGCACCGCTACTACACCAGCCTATACCTAGATTGAGAGAAAACTTCAGGTTGGCTATGATAGCAACTGGCACGCCCGCCGTACAACGAGCTCGTCGAGTGGAGTTGGATCCACACGTTGGGTGGTGGAGCACCTAGACTCTCTATGCAAGATCAACGTCTGAGTCAGACTCATAAGCCCCGAGATTAGAGAAGGAAAGTAGAGATAGAGGGAGAGAGAGAGTTGCACCGCTACTGCACCAGCCTATACCTAGATTGAGAGAAAGCTTCATGGTTGGCTACGATAGCAACTGGCACCCTCGCTGTACAACGAGCTCGCCGAGTAGAGTTGGATCCACACGTTGGGAGGTGGAGCACCCAGACTCTCTATGCAAGATCAACGTCTGAGTCAAACTCAGAAGCCTCGGGATTAGAAAGGCAGAGTAGAGAGAGAGAGGGAGAGGGAGAGAGAGAAAGAGAGAGGGAGGGGAGAAGAGAGATTCCTAGAGGGAACGCGAGATGAGAGAGACGATTTCAGTCAAATACGTAGCCGTGCGGCTTGCAATGTATGCGAAGGAGAAAGAAGGCAGTACTGGCGATGGGAGGAAGAAAGGGTTGCACCCAGAGAGAGAGACATGTGCCGCTGCTGCACGAGCCTGTCTGTAGATTGATAGAAAGCTTCATGCATGGTTGGCTACGATAGCTATTAACACCCCCGCTAGGTACAATGAGCTAATCGAGTGGATTTGGATCCGCACGGTGGGAGATGGAGCACCCAAACTCTCTACGCAAGGTCAACGTCTGAGCCGAACTCAGAAGCAGCGAAATTAGAGAGGTAGATGTCACACCTGTTTTCCAAAGAAAACCAAGTGCAAGTCTATATGCATGCCAGGATCAAGTTTCACGCATATAGTTGACATAAGTGAATAACAGTACAGTATCACGTAAGAAAAAGAAAGATTATCAGAGTATTATACTAGACCCTGGAAACGAAGGCTCTAAACATCACAGGCAGTCGACTGGGAGTTGCGTACGCCTAGCACCAGCAACAACTTCACAACGTCTTCATAGCAGTTTCCTCTCTCTGAGCAACATTATTTATAGCAAGGGTGAGCATATGTCGTACTCAGCAAGTGTGGGGAAAGTATGAATGCAAAGGCTTGACAAGGAAAGGCTGACAGGTTGACTGCATTAAGCACTTTTAGTTGATCAAATTTTACTAGCACCTGATTACTAACGAATATAAGTATATACCAACCCACAATTAACATATAGAGATACGCCATAAGCATATGACTAACATAACCATAACAACAATTTAAGTCCATCTTCAAGTTCAATTATCATGTGAGGGTCCAGGTCGCTCTTGACCGTGAGCACGGCTAATTGATTAGTTTTACACTCTGCAGAGGTTGTACACTTTCATCACAAGTCGCGTAAAAGTTCTAGGAACTTTAAACCCAACCACGTGATGGTGATCAGGCATCATACCACACTGCCGAGATGTGATTGCATAGGGACGCTACGAGGCCATTACAAAGTTTCCCCAGTGTGAAACAACCCGCGAAGGTTCCGAGCTGCCGTAAGTTATAAAGTCCCCAAGTTAACTTATATTTAATACTTCTGATTAGTATTTAAATATTTGACGTTGGATCCAACCGTTACCTAAAACAAGTGTTTCAGTTATTGCTGTTCAATATTACATCATCCGGACATTTGTGTTGAGCCCCTTCTTTTGAAGTGTAATTGTGATTTACCTTCATTTTTTTTTCAACTTTGTGATTTTATCCACAACTATTCATAAGTCAACGTGATTTGTTTTTCAACTTTGTGATTTTATCCACAACAATCTATAATTTAAACAAACTATTTATGTTCTCTGAAACCATAAATATTGATGCAAATGAAATGCTGCGCAATCTTCTGTTTAAAATTTGACTAATGATGAAACTTTCTGGATGTAGATAAAAGATCACTTAACACACTGTTTATGATACAAAATGAAAAAAAAAGCACAAGCCTTTCTGGGTGCACTAGGCCACAAACGATTTGTACTAGCGGGTAAAAGGGATCTTTACTAGCGGGTGGAGTGCCCGCCAGTGACCTTGTGCCAGCACAAATCGTCTCAGCGCTGGCGGGTGTTTAAGTCCCCCGCCAGCACTGAGATTTTCGAGGCAGCGCAAAAAAAGCTTCAAATAAATAAAAAAAAAATCTTTTTACATGGAGGAACCCCACCGGCCAGCCACCCACTCGTCCCCGTCATCAAGTCGCAAGTCGCGCATTTTTTCACGTAAAGTCACGATGCTCCGCGGTTGCCGTGGTTCGAACCTGTGACCTCTCTCCTCGCGCGAAACCTCCTTTACCACTACACCACACACTCATATGCATCTATATGCAGTTTGATTCTACTCATATTATACTACACCGAGTGTAAATCGGTTTTTTGAGGCTCTAAACAGATTCAAATTAAAAACTTGTCAACTACAAAGTTTCATAACTTTCTGAGATCTACAACTTTCATTTTGGGAGTTTCTCCATTTGAGGTCGTTTACGAAATTTGAATTTCAAATTTGAGAGATTCAAATTTGAATTTCATAGACAATATGGTTTCAAATAAACAAGTTGTAAACTACAAAGTTTATAACTTTTCAGGATCTATAACTTTCATGTTGAGAGTTTCTCAATTTAAGATCGTTTGAAAAATTCAAATTTTCAAGTGACTGTGTCCATCTCTGCTGGCGGGCGACATAAGCCACCTGGCGGGTGGCTTATGTCGTCCGCCAGCACTATGCCTTCACTGCTGGCGGGTGCAGAGCCGGCGCCCCTGTGCACTACTGTGCTGGCGGGTGCCTTGCACCCACCAGCACGCTAATTTTCATGTGCCAGTACAAATCATTTTTAGCCTAGTGGTGTAGATAAAAAGTTACTTAACACAATGTTTACGATACATAAATGAAAATAATGCACGAGCACAAAGACACCATCCTTCATCCATTTATGACCTTATGTACAACACGGCACCAAACACACCATTGATACACTTCACGTGTCCTCCAAGTCTCCAACCTTCGAGCATCACTGAGCAACACCCCCTCCACTGACATGGCTGTCCTCTTACGGCTGGCTGGACAAGCCTGTACAAGTGCGCACACATCATTCTTCTCGAGGAACTTCTCCCCATTCACCAGGATGAGAGGAATGTATTCCAGGACCAGTCTTTTGCACTGCAAGCAAGAAGGGAATATTAGCTCATTCCATATTGCAACACTGTTTGATTTGGTGCCCAAAATTGCCTTAAGTAGCCGAGCCCAATTTTAGCCAAAATTTGGAATGTAGCCCTCTCCCTTGGCCACCTTAGTACATTTCGGTGGCCAAAGTCATAGCCACTAATTTGGTGACAAGAACTTTTTTTTTAGGGAACTACAGCGGGCAAGAAGCCAGTCTGAACTTTTTCATTAAATGATTGTGGCAAACCACGGATTACATCAGCAACTGCAAGTGCAGCTCAGCAAAGAGTACAAAGAGGTGATTACATCCTAAGATGTAATCACCACACAGCACAAAGCGAGACAGGGAATACAAAAGGGATGTGAAAACACAACTCCCAACCTGGAAACAACCCCAAGAGGTGCAAAGGATGAAGAAGATCCACCAATCTCCATAATGCACTGCAACCAAGCAACATACTTGCTAACTCGACAAAGGCCAAGGTGTAACCCCCACCACTCGTAACTGCGGCTTGCCACTGCCGCCCTCCAGCATCCAACAAGGGGAGGAGCCTTGAAGAATCAAATGACCTTGACAACGACAAGGGGACTAAAGGAGGAGGCACGCCGCCGACCAAAGCTTTTGCTAGAAACACCGACCTCCCTTGAAGCTCATAGTAGCACCTTTCGCAGCGCATCCAGGCCCTCACCAACCACCATCCAACGCCCAACAAGGGGAGGAAACCTTGAAGGAGGGAACGTCGGCCACAATGAGCGCACCTGGCATAAGGTTTGATGACACCACGAACAAGAAGAGCGACGACGAAGCAGGGGCGCCAGAAGCAGGCACATATCGACGGATGAAGCCCACAACCACCCACATCAAGGTGATGACCAGGGGAGGGAGGAGAACCGATAGCTTATGGGATGAAGAGGAGGGACACCCGGAGAGCTTTGCAAGGTGGTAGAGGTTCGCCATAGTGACATCCCCAGCAGGAAAACGACGCCAAGAGCGACGCTGCCACCGCAAAGGCAAGCGAGCAAGCCTTACAGCCCAAAGCCCGCCCTCTAGCCACCACGAAGAAACACGGGCATCACCCAGGCAGCATTACCAACAGCAACCAAATCGAAGACCCCTTGCTTTTGGCCAGATTGTGCGAAGGCAGAGCACCTCCCCACACACCAGACGTGGCACTTTCGTTGCACAATTTCTGGCAATGAAGAAGGAGCTCCACCATTGAGGATCGAATGCAGAGACAGAGGTGCTTACAGCCGCGAACGAGAGCACCCATGCTGCCACCATGGTCATCTGCATGAAGCTCAGGCAGGAACCTCGATAGGTCGCCATGGACAACACAGGGAAGAGCAGGGCACCACCTTAGTGACGTCCCGCCGCCGAGTAGGAGTCCACACCGGCGAGGTGACCCCTTCGGTAGATCCGCAAGAGGCCACCCCGGAATGCCAAGGAAGGGGGGGGGATCCCCTGGCGGTGCCGAAGCACAGCACGGCCGGCGTCCACCGCCGGCGGTCACCACCACGGGCGCCCCTAGCAGATCCGAAGGGGGAGCCCCCAACTAACGTAGGGGAGCCAGGTTCGGGCAGCCCCAAGGGGGATCCGGTTCCCAGCAGCCATGGAAGCCATCCCGTAGCTATCGAGCTCAGCACAGCAAGAGGAGCAAGAGGGGCAGGGGACCAAGAAGGAGGTGAGGAGGCAGTGGATCCGGACCCCCCAAGCCCGGATCCGGCCGTGGGAGGGGCGGCCCCGCCGCCGGCGGCCGCAGCCGCGCTGGGGGCGGCCATGGTTGCGCGCGGGACATCCCCCGTCGGGACGCACCGCGAGCCCGTTCGAGCGGAAAGGCCCCGCCTCCGCCATCCTAGGGGGCCAGCGCGTATTGCCGGCTGCCCCCTCCGGTGGTGGCGAGGTGAGGGGAGTGGAGGAAGGGGGGCGGCGGCGGCCTGAGTTCCCGATCACCCCTGAGTCGCCCGAGCGGGGGGCGACGCGAGAGCCGAGCCTTCCTCGACCTGGTGACAAGAACTAAGCCTCTTAGCTTGGCTACAAGATGGTAACCTTAGGAGCAAACCAAACAGGCCCGTTGAACAAGTAGAAAACAGTCCCTAATAATATTAAACAAGTACCAAATAAGTTACCTTCTGGACATGACCTTCAATCTTATTTCACTCCTTGATGAGAATTTGAATGATCTCAAACTACAGACATCAAATGGAAAATGTTAGGAGCAGAACGGCGAACTCTGGGTAGGGGGTATGTAATTGACACAAAGCAATCACCTCCGCGTCTGGATCTTTCAGTCTGGACATAATTTCATCAAGCAGGTGGTGGCAAAACACACACGTGCTGTCACTTCTCAAACCAGATAAAAGGGCAATGTCCCTGCACATGCCATGCTGTTTGCAGAACTCTTCTGGCTTGATCTCTGCAATCTTGGAAAACAGGAGAGCTACATAGGAGTGCATCAACTCAATGCACTACAGAGATAGAAACGTGTTAATGATAGTTATAATAAACTTATACACTAATGTTTTGTGGGGGTTATATATCTTTCCAGCATGTAAATTCATCTTGCAATCACACCAGCCAGTATTTTTCTTTTCCACCATGGAAAATTTTAGGGTGTTTGTAATTAATGTGAGCCATCCATCCGGTGAAATCTAACGGTGGTAGTACCAGGTAGTATTAGGTAGTACCAATGGGGTAGTACCCGGTAGTACTATTTTGGTGAACCCGGTACTAGGTACTATCTGGTACTACCTAATTAAATTAACTGGTGAAAAAAATATTAGTACAAGGTACTACCTAGTAGTACCCGGTACTACCCAAGTACCTTCCACGATATACAAAACTTTATTTTCCCTAATTGTAAGAATTAACAAAACTGCTCAAAATGATCACCTTGTGTTCCAAGGAGAATGACTGTTTACAAGCATCATGGAGGAATTCCACGATCTTATCTTGTGTTTGCTTATTACTGAGATAACTGACAGCTTCATTCGTGAAGTTTTCCCAGGCTGAGCATATTGGGCTGCTGCTCTTGAGATGGACAGGAATCTTGGTTGAAGAAATTTGGTCCTTGTAGACCGGGCCGTAACCTGGGAGTTCAGTTGAAGAAAAAACTGATAAGCAATAAATCGGGTATGATAGCTTTGCAGGCAAAAGAATGAGCACAAGGGGCGCTTCATGTGTTCAGAGTGCAAATAATTAGTTTCTGCTTATAACTTGGCCACAAGATCCAACATTTGGGAGAAATAAGAGATGCAAACTATAAAAATGTTTTTCCCATGCGGTTTGCTGTGACCAGAGAGGCTATCGTCCTTGCATTATACTGCACGCACAAACAGCTCATGTGGAGGCCAAGCCAAAGTTTGAATAGAGGAGCTGTTAGCTGTGATGAAGCTATCTTGTCTATCTATGATACCAGGGCAACCGCCACACGAGGCTTAGGAAATAATGCAGGCTGAATCTCAACTTTAACCGAGTAAAGTACCTTATTTAACCGAGTAAAGTACCTTAAACACAACATGTGCACATATATACAACTACCTTTATGGATAACACATAACAGAGACGTTCGTAAGCAAATTTGCATGGATTTTTTTTCCTTGAACTCAACACTAACAAGAGTGCAGGGCGATTGACTGTAGTGTGCAGCATATGAGAGGCAGCAGTGCTGATACGAAGGTGAAAGGCATCCCTAAAGAAGGGGTTTTTTTTTTCTAACCATCTCTCATAAAATAGATAGGAAGGAATGCATACCAGCTTCTGCAGGTCCTGAGGCTACAAGCAGCAAGAGGAGCAACAGAAAGAGAGTGCTTTGGACCCCATTGTGTGCGTTTTCCCCTTTCCTTGATACCACCCTGCCATGGAACAAAGGTTATACAGACATAGAGGGCGTCAGTATATATGGTCCTAGTACAATCATTACAGCCAGCATATACTAGTATTTTTTTAGGAAAAAAATATCTACTGGGTGGGGATTGTGTATCATTGGATTGGAGGCCCGATAATTAATGTCGGCTTCACATCGTTGCCACAACGGCCCACAGTATGCATAAAAAGTTGGAAAAAAGGATAACCGTCGACAGCAGGGTTCGAACCTGCGCGGGCGTAGCCCAACAGATTTCAAGTCTGTCTCCTTGACCACTCGGACATATCGACGCATCTGGTTGTAAACATACAGTTTCTATAATTATCCTCAGGACTAACCTTCACCTACAACTGATCCAACACACACGACAGCCTGCTTCGCGCTCCGCGTAAAATGGTTACCCAATATTGCAATGTTTTGTACAAGTGCCTATTTCTTTTTTTTTCTTTTTTTTTGCGAAAGGGAGTCTTTATTAATTAAGGAGCATCAGCGTACATCGCCGGAAGGGCGCGAGCCGGGACACTCTCTGAGGAGGCCCGCCAATCACCAGAACACATAGCAAATTGAGCTATTTCATGCGCTACTCTATTCTGTTCTCTCCTAACCTTGCAAAAACACACTGACAGCAGCTTGGAGCTCTCTTCCAGCGCATCACAGATGATAGGAGCCACCAACGATCTGTCAAGTTGGCCCGCCTGGAGTTTGTCGACGACCCGGGAGCAGTCTGACTCAACCACAATTGGTCGTTCAGGCCATTGTTGGCCAAGCTTGATTCCTTCCAAGCACGCCACGGCCTCCACCTCTTCAGCATCCCTGCATTGGTAGAGGCGTCTCCCTAGAGCACCGAGTGGCCGTCCCGCTGCATCCCTCGCTATCACCCCCACAGCAGTACTCCCTGAATCAGGTTTAAACGCCCCGTCGACGTTGATCTTGATCCCCAGCACCACCGGGGGTGACCATTTGGCATCTCTTGGACTTGTGGGTTTCGAAGCGCGCCTTGGTTTCTCCATGAACATCTTCTGCTTGCCCCGGTCATCTGCCGATCTGCCCTGTTGTCGGATTTGGAACAGTGCGGCCATATACTTCGTCAGAAAGAGTACCGACCCCGTGACAGAGATCACCTCACCGGCCTTTAGTACGCCGTTCCTGACCATCCAACAGCGCTAGATTAGCATAAGAAAATTGGCACCGATCTGAGCGTCATACCTGTCCAGAATCGTAAGTAGCCATTCAGGGCCGACATTCCGCAAATGAACTTCCTCTGACAGAGTCAGGTGTTTTCTTAACTCCTCCCGTAGGGCTTTGGCATGAGGGCAAGTGATTACGGCGTGAAAGCAGTCCTCCTCCGGGTGACCACAGAGCTGGCAACTGCTTTCCTCATCCAAATGTCGGTACTTCTTGTTCCGGCGAGTAGGCAGTCCATTCCTCACCACCTTCCATGCAAACACTTTAACTTTTGACGGGATGTCTTTTTGCCAAATCTTTTTCCAAATTGCACGCTCCCCTTCTGGGCTTTCACTCGAACTAGTGCATCCCATTTCATATTTCTCCCTCATGGCTAGTCTGTAAGTGCTCCGGACAGAGAAAATGCCGGACTTCTCAAAGTTCCACGCCACCCAATCAGAACCAATATTGGCAGATAATTTTATTTTTAAGATCTTCTCCACATCACACAGGTGAAAGAATCTCCTAACCGAAGCTTCATCCCATGTGAATGACCTTTGATCAATTAGGTCAGATACCCGTCGGAATCTGCAAGTTCTTAAGCTCCCAATTGGTTTCATGCCATACGGCCTGGGTAGCCAGTTATCTCGCCAAATACGAATGGAGGAACCGTCCCCCACCCTCCATACGGCTCCTTTCTTAAGCAACTCAAGACCGTACTCAATAGCTCTCCAGGTTTGGGAGGCTTCTCCGGCAGTGACAGTATCAAGTAAATTGCCATTTGGGAAGTACTTGGCGCGCAACACTCTGGCACATAAGCTATCCGGGCAGAAAATAAGGCGCCGGGCTTGCTTTGCAAGTAGGGCCTGGTTGAATAAAATCAGATCCTTGAAACCCATGCCGCCTAAGGCCTTTGGGAGCACCATAGTTTTCCACGGGATCCATTGAACCTTCCTCCGACCCTTTTCTGATCCCCACCAATAAGCCCGGATGGCCTTCATCAAATCTTCGCATAGGCCATCAGTCAACTTGAAGACACGCATGATGTAATTTGGGAGTGCCTGGGCAATAGATTTGATTAGAATTTCCTTCCCAGCAGCTGATAATTCCTTTTCCTTCCACGCTGTCATCCTCTTTAGGAACCTCTGTTCCAGCGGTTGAAAGGTTCCTCTCTTGAGTCGGCCTCTAGGCGTGGGAAGACCCAAATACTTCTCCTCAAAATCGATACATTCCAGGCCCAAGATATCACGGACAGAATTGATCCGATCCTCGTCTGACCCCTCTTTCACCAGCATAGAGCACTTGCTTGGGCTAAGGAGTTGACCAGTGCTCCTCTCAAAAATATTTAGGGCATTTTTGACCTGTTGAGCTTGCTCTGCATTCGCTTGGAAGAACAATAGGTTGTCATCCGCAAAAAGTAAATGCGAAATGCTCGGCGCTCTGCGGCACACCTTAATTCCTTCCAACCATCCCAGTTGTTCAAACCGTTTTAGCAACACAGAGAGACCATCAGCGACTAAGAGAAACATGTAGGGTGAAAGCGGATCACCTTGCCGAAGACCACGCGATGGGGAAAAGGACGCCAGTGGCATCCCATTGAAGCGGACTGTGTACCGTACAGTGGTGACGCACGTCATGATCCACTGTACCCACTTACTATGAAAGTCTAGCTTCACCAGGAGTAGTTTTAAAAATCCCCAGTCCACCCGGTCATACGCCTTCGATAGATCCAGCTTGTACGCACAAAATTCCCCTCTGTCACCTATTCCTTTCTGTATAGCATGTATGCACTCAAAAGCAATGATAGCATTGTCAGTAATTAAACGTCCCGGCACAAAGGCGCTTTGCTCCGGGGAAATAATATCACCAAGAAGCGGTCTTAATCTATTCACCAAGCATTTGGAGATAATCTTATATATAACATTGCATAAACTGATGGGACGAAAATCTTTTAATTCAGCAGGGTCGTTACCTTTTGGTATGAGCACAATCACTGTATCATTGATCCCCGGAGGCATGACTCCATCCGCGAAGAATTTCTTAACAGCCTGAATTACATCATCACGGAGGGTCTCCCAGTGCCTTTGAAAAAAGCGAGCAGGGAAGCCATCAGGGCCCGGCGCCTTTAGGGGGCCCATCTGGAATAAGGCATCCGAGATCTCCTGATCTGTGAATTCCTTGCATAGTTGGTCATTCATCTCCTGTGAGACCCTAACCCCCGTGAGAGCCAGGAGTTCATCCGGCACCACACCAGGGTCAGCCAGGAATAGGTTCTTGAAAAAATCAGTAGCCATATGCTTAAGAACATCCGGATTTTCCTGCCAATCCCCATTACCATCTTTCAGTTTTTTGATTCGATTTTTCCGAGCACGCCACACCGCTTGCCTGTGAAAGTAGCTAGTGTTCTTGTCGCCATCTTTTAGCCACACAATACGTGAGCGTTGCAGCCACATCATCTCTTCTCTGTATAATAGTTCATCCATCTTGTCGACCACCCTTCTGGTCTCCGCTCGATCTGTTGCATGATTCGCCTTTAACTCTTCTAGCCTGGATCTCAGCACCTCCAGTTCTTTTGTAACAGACCCAAAGTTCCTCTTGCTCCATGAGCGCAAGGCTCCTCGCACCCGTTGGAGGGCCGCAGCAACACCACCAAGGCCCTCGCGGTCTGGAGCCGTACACCAAGCTTCTTTGATCTCCTCAGCAAGCGACTCCAACCGTTCCCACATGATTTCGTAACGGAAAATCCGGGTTTTGTGACGTTCCCAGTTCTCCTTCCGAATCTCAAGTAGGAGAGGACAGTGATCTGAACGGGGCGAGACCAGGTGGCGGAGCGTAGCATCACCGAAGAGGTCTCTCCAACTAGTATCTGCCACTGCCCTGTCTAGACGAACCTTGACATTGGCCGCCCCGCTCCTCCCATTGTCGTAGGTGAATGGTAACCCTGTAAAACCCAAATCCACAAGATCACAATCAGTGAGGGCATCACGAAAAATAGACATCTGCCTTTCTGGGCGTTCGCACGCCGAGAAGTGTTCAAAGCTCCACATAGCCTCATTAAAATCACCCATAACCACCCAAGGGAGGGAGGAAACAGTACGGAGGCGCCTAATAGCATCCGACATACGGTGGTGATTCTCGGTTCTTGGTTCTCCATACACAAAGGTGATTCTAAACCAGGGATCAGTAGGATTAATGCGAGTAGAGACATCGATATAGCGAAAGTTTTTCTCAATTAAATTGACTTCGACCGACTCATGCCAAAATAAAGCAAGACCACCACTCCTACCATCATTGTCTACTGCAATGCAATTTTTCAAACCTAACCTCCACCTCAAATTTCCTACTCTATTTTCTGAATTACGGGTTTCACACAAAAAAACCAAACTCGGGCTATTGGCTCGTACAAGAGCCTGCAACTCTTGAACTATCCGGGAGAGCCCGGTCCCCCGGCAGTTCCAGCATAAAGCATTCATTGCGCCTGGTGGGGCTCGCCACGAGCTCCCACCAGGTTGCTAGTCACCATAGTTGCCTGCACCATCACCGTGTCCTCAAGTTGGTGCTCCTGCATGTGAATGTCAGTCTGTTGGTCTCCCTGCACCCGTCCATCAGGTCGCCCCTCCATTTGGACCTCCATGAATGACTGGGCAATTAGCGCCGGGTCCAGCACGTTCCTTGGCCTCTTCGGCCTAGCAATCTCCCTGGACGCCCCGGCGACTCTGGACGGTGCTTTGCGCTCCGGGGAGCCAGCTGCTTTAGCTTTAGCAGCCTTCAGACGCTCCTTCAAGGTGACTGCATGGCCACGGCTCACATCCTGGGTGGACAGGGAGACATCTCTTGAGCCTGCATAGGAGTCGAGTCCAGAGACCCTCTCCCATGCATCCAACGAGGCACCGGCTGTCTTCCCATCTGCTGCCTTTCCAGCACCCTTCGACGGGGTGCCCATCGCCATCTTCTTCACCCCGTGCGCCAGCACATCTTCGGCAGTCCCGCTTCCGGTAGGTCCTCCAACGGTCGTAGCGGCCGCACCAGGGCCTTCCTTCTGAACTGGTTGCTTCGCCGGGGGGTCTGACGCAGCGGGGTCCTCCTTTGTTGCTTGTCGCCATTCAGCGAGGATGAGCTCGTAAAGGAGATCACACGGTCCCGCTGTTCTCCACTGAAGTTGAGCCCCCACCGTGCCGGCTGTTGCGTCGCCTGCGCGGACAGGAACCTGGCCGTAGCTCTCTTAAACGGTGAAGTTCGCAGCTCCGTCCCGAATCCCTCCTCATCCTCAGCTAGGGCTTCGTCCGGGCACTCCCTGCCAGCATGGCCGATACGACCACAGGAAAAACAGAAGAAGGGTACCCCTTCATACTTCACCAAGAATTCCATCAGCCCACGGCCTCTTACCCTGATCTGGACACTGTTTTTCAGAGGGTCACTAAGGGCAAAGTCCACCCGAACTCGCTTGAAGTCCATCACAGTTTCGCCCACCTCCAGCACACGCCCCACCTTCGATCCCAGTGCCGCCACAAAGCTGGGCGTCAACATCACGATAGGTATATCATAGATACGAATCCATAAGGGGATAGATTCAATAGCCACTTCAGAGCACTTAACAAGTCCATCGTAACGGACGATGATCAGAGCATCGCCCTTGAACGTCCATGGTCCACCTTTCAGCACGAAGTTGAGGCACTTCTCAGTATCATATTCCAGCAGATACCTATTGTCGCCAAGTGATCTAGCCGTACCTTCACCCCAAATTTTGAACAGATCTGCAAACAACACCTTAGTAGGTACGCTGCGCCCAGAGTAGAATCTGGCTATCGCAAACCAGCCCGCACGTAGACCTTCCTCGGCATCTTCTTCCTCGAACACAAACTCCTCCTCCGCGTCTGCATCTTGTTCGGCTTCGTCATTATGGATGATCAGGTGTCTGTCCTGGTTCTCCTCACCCTCCACCGCCTCCGCATCTGTGGCCACCACTCCAGCGTCTCTTGCAGCCTCCGATCCTTGCCCATCGTCATGGTGTGACGCTTGCACCTTGCTCCCCTCTGTACCGACCTCGCCCTCCTTCCTCAGCACCTCCTCCGCCCTCACCGATTGATTCTCCATCACCACGAGCACCCCAGCTACCACTAGCAAAACCCTACGCAGACTCGCAGCAACCTCGGGCTGTTGGCTTCGGGTGGGCAATCTCCTCACTGGGGATCCCTTGTCACTCCCACTGCCGGACCAAGATCGGAAACGAGTAGCGAGAGGGAGAAGGTAGCAGCAAACAGGAGCGTAGATGTGATGCCAAAACCCTAGTATCCCACGACGTAGGTAAGTAGTCCTTCCATCATGGCCATCCCGTATACCCGGGCGCCACGTGTCATGCAGATCGTACGAGATCAGATCGTGCATCCAAGGGGAACAAACCAAGGCACCATTCCATGTACCAACCATAACCCTAGGTGGGGCCACTGTCAGTCCAATGGCCCACCACTTGCCGCCGTCGGCGCGACCCGCGCCCAAAGTCGTAAAGTCGGCGTCCGCCACCACCGCTGCCGCCGTTATGCCAGGGCGCCGGAGAAGCCACAGAGAATGATGCCTCCAGCAGTTCCCCTTAGGACGGGGAAGGTCTGCAGCCAGAAGCCCTTTTGGGCTCGCCGCCATTCCATGGTCGACGATTGCGACCTCTAGGTTCGCCGCAAAGGTCGACGGAGATCAGATGCCGGCCATCCCCCACGGAGGATGCCGGTCCAGAGACAAAGCTTGCGACTGAGGAATCCCTCCAGCCCGACCCATGCTTGCGACCGGAACCCTAGAAAGGTTCGCCGCCATACTGCGGACGCACATGGCGCCCGCCCCACCACACACCACGCTTGCCAGCGCACCGCCGAGGGCGCTTGGCACACTCGCCGGCCCGTGCCCTATATCCATGAGCCCGGCCACACTTCGCCGGAGAACCATCTCACGCCCACCGCCGTCGGAGATCAACTCGCCCAGTTGAGGAACGCGATCGCCCAGACGTCGTTGATCGCCTCTTCCGTCATTTCCGGGCTAGAATACTAAGTTGTATTGTGTATACTGCAATATTGACCTCAGGTACAAGTGCCTATTTCAGTTGGTCTCTGTCACTCTTAACCAGAAGTATAGGATTAAATAAAGAGAAATTTCCTCATGTGCATAAAATCTAAATCATGAATCTGCACCTAAAAAATGTTATTCCCGCTAATTCCTTGCCATTGGACGTTGCTTCAGTTAGCTTCCACCGTTAGGGAGATGTTGAAATACTACCAGCTAGCATTGCCCATATTCTAGTCAATACTTGCATGGAAGAGACTGGACAATGGCAGTTACCGGATTAAAGTTTTTTAGTGGTAGATTAGGGATTGAAGTTTCACATAGGACAATTGCCCTTAAATAAATCTCAGACCTGTTTTTTTCTAGAATTACACAGTACAACACAGATGTTCAGAACATGCACACACATATACAAACTCTACCTCTATGAGCACTTCTGAATGATTGAGCACCCGGTAGATTTGGAGATTCCCAAAGTATGTATGAGACCTCCCAAGCGTGGTGACGACGACGCCCTCCCTCTGCAAGGTATGTATGGCAGCAGCCAGGCTTTCTATGACTTCTGATGTGTCCGGCCATCGAGCCAGCCATGCTTGGTATGTTCCTAAGGCATGTTTCTATGACATCCTATGTGTCAATTTCAAATTTTAAATTTGGGAGATGCCTTTTGTGCAGATTTACTAGAAAATCTATTTTGGGATCATATATATTCTTGTGTTTGTGCATAGAAACCTCATATGTGCTATCATGTTCCTGAGATTCATGTTTCTAGCCTTCATGTAGGTTTGTATGCCATTGTAGCAAGGTTTCTATGCAACCATAGAACGTGATTTTCCCTCATTGTTACTTTTGGCGTAAAATTCCAAAATTTTTCTATGACATTTGTGCTCATGTTCGGCCTTTGTGCCGGTGCTCTTCATCCCTGGTAGTATAGAAAATTTACATTTAATAGATCTCAATAATCTTGTGCATGAATTCAAATCTCATGTTTATATGACGGTCCTCATTTGTTTATATGACTGTCAAAACTACTTTGTATGACTTTTAATGTGTGGTGGATTAAAAATTGTATGACTATCAACCCTACTTTGTATGACTTCAGATGTGTGGTGGATTAATAATTAGTTCTTGTTTTGCTGGTGTGAGCTTGGTTGCCAAAAACTGGATCTCATGTTTTATGTTTATATGATGGTCCTCCTGTTGTTCTATGCCTTTGATTTAAATTGCAAAAGTGTGGAATCTTTATGCTTATATGATATGATGGTTCTCTATAGTTTATATGACTATGTGTGTCGAACAAATGAGGCTGGTGAAATTCTACTGCTTTCCTGCTTTCCTGAAGGCGTTCCCCATCTCTGTTTGCAGATGTGGCCGTCCCATTTCTGGGGAGAAGGCAGCAATGTACGGCGGTAACTGGTCGACTACCTCAAACGGAACCACAAGCTGCTGCCTTGGCCCACCTCGACCACGACATGTTCGACAAAATGTTTGAACTGTGACAACAAACCATAGGTGAGCCCCGGCCCTGCCTTGCTGCATTTCCTGTGTGACTGGCCTTCGTGCCGAGGAACATTCGCAATGGCTGTAGGTTTATATGCCATTGTAGAAAGGTATCTATGCTTGTTGCCACCATATATATGTAGCTGCATAGGTATTTGTGATTGGAATCATATAATTATGTAGCTGGTTTTCTTCTCATATTTCTATGATCACCCCTCGCTGATTTGCCGTGTGTTTTGGAATAATATATGTGTTTGTGTACAAATCATAGATACTATCTGTTAGATGAAACGAAAGAACTTCAACACTTTATATGATCGATTGATTAGTAAAGTCACATTTTATATGTGTGCATGTGTTAGGTGCCATGTGTCACTTGTGTTCACTTGGATTCAAATTTCAAATGTTGGAAAAAAATGGCATTAGGTATCTATGACCCAAATGTCAGGTCTATATGACACGGACACTAGGTTTCTATGACCTACGTCATAGAAACATATCGTCCGAGTCATAGAAACTTGTTTGAATCATGCGCCAACAACGAACTGCACATTGATGGCGGCTTCTGTTCTTGAATTTTTCCTTCTTGCGGATAGCCTGGTAGTTTAGGATTCTACTGCTAGTAGTATATGTTCTATTATGATGTTTGTATGACATGCCATAACATTCTATGATTGTTTCAAGGTTTCTATACCATGGTTATTGGTGTTACATGGCCACAACATTCTATGGTCATGTTGTCACTGCCGTCGTTTCTATGATTGCCCTCAATAGTTTCTATGCTATTGCAGAAATGTTTTGATGATCTGTTCTGTGACTAAGCTATTATGCATGTTGAACTGACATATTTACTCTTTTGTCCATCCTACACAGATACAAGTAAATGCATAGATATATATGATTGCAGTCATATATTTTTTTGCTAATGTTCCTCCCAAGTATATATGATCGTCCTCACTGGTTTATATGACTGCCAAAATTTGATTATGTCTAACTCCATCTTTTTCTGCAGATCTCTCCCTCTCTTCTTCAAGGTTTGTTTTTTTTTTGTGAATTTTCCTCTCGATCTGGATCCAATTTTTTGTTTGTTTTTAAAATCAAAAACTCTAATTGTTTGATTCAGTTTCAGCTGGCTTCGATTTGAGAAGGTCTGGTGGAGCTCCTCCAGTGGCACGTGGTGAGCTCGGATGCAGGCGTGATGGGGAGCTCCTCTAGCAGCCCGGTAGCTCCTGTCTTTTTGCTACTCTGAATGTATGTATGATCTTTTTTTTGCTAGATGGCTTCTCTCCACCAATATTCATGTTATTAACAGCACGCTCACCAACTTGTTCTTGCACTCTTGGGAAAAAACATTTCTTTTGCTGGTTCTTGATCTTGCGTGTTGTAATGGGTGATTCCACTAGTTGGGCACAGTTGGCTGGGCATGTGTTTTGTGATCATATATGTGCTTGTGCTTGAGCATGGAAACTTCATTTGCCTTATTCTATGATTGTGGTAACAAGATTCTATGACATTTGGTAGTTGACGGTGCATAGTTGAAGCTGCTAGAGGTGCTGCTCGGCCCGTGGCAAGAACAACGACTACAAGGTCTTGAAAATGCCGAGGATGTGCAGCTCGTCATCATCCATGTTTGCCGGCCTTCGTGTCGAGCTTTTATTGTTAGGGATAAAAATTGTACTCTGTGTCATATGTATCTCGAAATAATTCTGTATGAATGTTAATTTCATATTTATATGATGATCCTCACTAGGTTATATGACTGCTAATGTTGTTTTTATGACTTTTGTCGTGTGGTGCGTTAGACATTTTGCGTTGAGCTCTGATCAATTTCAAATTTTGAACTTTGATTTCGTTGCTGATGGCGCTGCCTAGGATAACCATTGTTTTTTCATAGATCTCGAAACTTTTGTGTATGAATGCAAATTTCATGTTTATATGATTATTCTCACTTGTTTATATGACTGTCAACACTTGTATTCAAATTTCAAATTCTATGGCTGCATGTGTCACGTTTATATGACCGTATGTGTCAGGTGACAGGTGCATCAGGTGGTATGTGTTAGTTTTGTCCATTTGTATTCAAATTTCAAATCTAGAAAAAATGAATGACTCAACCTTTATATGCTCGTTTATGTATGTTTCTATGCTCGATCCATATATTTCTCTAGGTTTACCTGAGCATAGAAACCTAATTGTATGATTTTTATGACTATGCTAAAGGGATTTTATGACTTTTGGCTAGTGCAATAGAGCATAGATTTGACTTTTGGCTTGTAACTTAATATTTTGCTTGCACCTTAATTGGTGATCATATATGTATTAGCATCTGAGCACAAATTTCTGTCTCGTAGGTTTCTATGCCATTATAGAAAGGTTTCTATACTTGTTGCCACCATATGCATGTAACTGCGTAGATATACTAAATGAAAATGGTGTGGTATGTCTAGGTCATAGAAACATGGCGTTCGAGTCATATAAACATGTGATTGGGGTCATATAAACCTTCAGTTTGGATCATACAAACCTTCAGTCCGGGTTATACAAACTTTCAGTCCGGGTCATACAAACTTGTCATCTGGGTATCTATGGTCATGTAAAATTTTGAATTTAAAAAATTCAAAAAAAATCATAATGGATCTCAAACTGTGCATAAAAATATCACGAATCTTATGGTTAGAACCGTTTTTGAATTGGATTCTCATGTGAAAAATTATCGCGGGAAAACATAAAAATGATTGGTTTGCTTGCATGCATGTGTGAGGTGGCAGAGACGGGAAAGTGGGAGTGGGTCATGTGGCTAGTTGACAGAAAGGTGGATGTGGGGTTAGGTGGCTGGTTGGCTGGGTTGGTCGAGACTTCCAATACTTATTCAATGCCCTGGGCTCCTATTAGTGGTAATATATATATATATATATATTAGGAGCCTAGGGCTTTCAATAGTTACACGAAGCCCAGCCGCCTGGTCCCTCTCAGCTAGCCACGTGCCCGGCAATCCCGGTCCAGCCAAATCATCACACACCACACCTGTCCATGTGGGACCTGCCTTACCTGGACCAACTTTATCTGCGGGTTGTCATCCACTCCTCCGGGTCCTCCCTCCATTCTCCACCTCTCATCTCTCTCCATTCAAATCAAATAGGCAGCGGCGCGTGGTCCAGTCAGCTCAAGGCGCGGTGCGGGGTAGGCGGCGGTCGGGGGAGGCATCGGTGGCTTGTCAGCTCCGGTCGTGGGGCGCTGAGGCTGCTTCCCCCGACCACCCCGGTGAGCTACCGCTCGGGCATGAGAAGGGTGCGCGATGACGGCGAGGCATTGGTGCCGTCACCTGGTGCACGGGAGATTTGGCAGGGGCGAGCTCCATCAAGACGGCCACCGCGTGGTAGCTCTCCGGGTGCGAGATCGGCAAGACGGCAGCCGCAGGTGCCGGGAGAGCCGGCGCGGACGAGCTCTAGTGAGCTGCTGCCCTGCGAGTGGCGGTATGGAGGCTTCCCATCCCAGGTGAGCGCATGCGTCGTCTCTGCTGCCCATCGGCAGCACCAAGCCAGCACCTTGCATCCTCGGCTCTCCAGCTTTCGTGGTGCCGTCCAGTCCTTCGGCTGTAGCTGCATCTGCATCCACTCCTACTCATCTGCATCCACTCCTACTTTGGCGTGAGATAGCAATACCTCAGCAGGTGAGGTGTTGACGATATGTTCGTGAGGCAGAGGCTTCCCGTCTTCTTGCTAATTGCTTTGATGCTTGATGCTTCCATCTTTTCCCTCCCTTGCTGTTTTTCTTTTTTCTTTCGTTGATATGTGTTGACACTCAAAATTGGCAAAAGCCGGATCAGGCTGGGCCAAGCGGTCAGACCGGGTCACCCAGGCGGTCTGACCGCGTGCCCTGTAGCCGGTCCGGCACAGAGGCCGCTAGGCGGTTTGACCGCCTCCCCCAGGCGGTCTGACCGCCTCCCCCAGGCGGTCTGACCGGGTCTCCCCGAGTCCGACCCAAATTAGGGAATTTTAGCTATTCCCGAGTTGTAAAGAGTTCCTTGCAGGGCAAGACCTCCCCCCTATAAATATAAAGGGGCGTGGCCGATTGAGACCTATCAACCAATCAAATTATCAATTTACACTTTATTTTCTGCAAACCCTAGCTTTCCCAACCCCCTTGCTCTCCTCCTTCATCTCCACGGTGGTTGAGGAAGTTCTGAGTGGCCTTGCCGACCTCAGGACAACCCTAGGCGCGTTTCTCCCGACGGGGTCCCTCCCGGAGTAGCGAATCTAGGTTTTCGGCGACGTGCCTGTCCAAGGCGGTCTGACCGCGTCCCCTGGGCGGTCAGACCGGCCCGTGCTGGGTGCTTCGACGAGTTGATTTCTGACGTCTGCGCGAATTAGCGCACTCGTGTGTTCGACCAGAAAAAGCGTCAACACACTTTTGGCGACTCCGCTGGGGACAGATCTGGTTTTTACAACCGTTTTGTCAATCGTTGTATGGGAGCGCATTGCGAACTCGATCCCAAGAACCTCATCATGGTGAACATCGAAGAACTCAGTGAAGAGGACCAGAGGAAATACACGGAGCTTCAAGAGTACATCAAGAAGCAGTTTCTCTCTGGCGCCAAGAAAGATCGTACAGGCAAGGTGACCTTAGCTCAAGATTTTGAGATGCCGGCGATCAAGCTAAACAACAACAAGGTTGAGGTAATACCCACTGTAAGCCAAACTCCAACTGATCTATCTACGCAATTATCTTCTATATCTGAAAAATTTGACCGTGTGTTTAGTGATCAGAATAATCTTGTGGCTAGTGTTATTACTCGCCTTGAAAAAGTAGAGGGTAAACGTGTTAGTTCTGATATTACTGATGATTCAATCCCTCAACTTGATACACATGGGGTTTTGCACCAGACCATGTCGGCAGCACCTAATTCTTCAGGTGATGCATTTATGTACGGTATGCCGACAGGGTTTTATCCAGAGCAAACATCATCCACACAGCCGACCCCGGTCAGACCACCCCCTGTAGGCGGTCTAACCACCCTGTCTGGCCAGATGGTGTTGCAGCCAGAACAGCCAGTGCCTTTGTCAGTTATTCCTAATACTCAGATTCCTGGGCGTAGTAATGTTAGTATTGCACCTTATGCGTTCAGTATTATTGCTCACACATCACCACCTATACCTAATGTTGCTCCATCTTATGGTGTGCCTAATGATGTGTTTTCTGACATGCATCATGTTCAAAATCCTAATCAACCCCATGTGAGTAGATTTAACATGTCAGCTCCAATGCAATCTCAATTAGCTGCTAGGAATGAATTTGCTCAATTTAAAGAGGAAGTAGCTAATATGATGAAAAATAAACTAGGCATTGACTTTTGTAATTCTAAGCTCTATCAAAAACCCTATAGAGCCGAGTTTGATTATGTAAATTTTCCCCCTGGTTGGCGTATGCCTGATTATGTTAAATTTAGTGGTGATGATAACCGCACAACCTGGGAACACATTAGCCAATATACTGCTCAACTAGGTGAAGCTAGTACCTATAATTCTTTGAAAGTACGCTTGTTTTCTTTATCATTAACTGGTACCGCTTTTGCTTGGTTTTCTTCATTAGCTCCTAATTCTATTGATTCATGGGATCAATAAGCACAAAAGTTTCATGATCACTTCTTTAGTGGGAGCTATCAATTAAAATTGACAGATTTAACATCGGTTAGGCAAGGCAAAGATGAGTCAGTTTCTGATTATCTTAAGCGCTTTAAAGAAGTTAAAAACCATTATTTTAATCTTGCACTTTCTGATTCTGACCTTGCTGCTAAAGGTTTAAGATCTGCTCTTAGAGAAAGGTTAGAAGGTGTAGAATTTTATTCTCTTGCTACTGTTCTAGTAAGAGGTATGGCACGAGAATTAAAACTGAATAAAGAAAAAGAAAACCATAAACCTCGTCGGTCTAATATGCATTTGATTGAATATGATTCTGATAGCTCGAACGACGAGGGTGAGGTTTATGTTGCTGAATTTGTATGGTCTTCTAAAGCTAAACCTAGTTGTTGTGCATCACTTGAGCCGGCTACTAAAAGTCGGCAAGAAGAATTGAAATTTACTTTTGATGTTTCCAAGTGTGATCGCATTTTTGATGAATTACTTAAGCTTGGAAATATTAAGATTTCTCATACTATGCCTCCACTTGATGAAATTAAATGACGTGCATATTGCAAATTTCATAACTCTTATTTTCATGCTCCTAACGATTGTAATGTGTTTTGTCGTCAGATTCAATCGGCCATAAATGAAGGTCGTTTGATGCTTCATGAGATGCAAGTGGACAAGCAGCCTTTTCCAATCAATACCATGGATCTGCAGCAACCTAAAGTGTTGATTCGGCCGCATCAAGTCGAAGCAACTAAAGGCAAGAACGTGGTAGTCGGGGAAGCTAAGCCCGACTTGAGGGGAAAAGAGTTGGTAAGAGAAGTTTCATGTGAAAAGACTCCTGATGGCAGAGAGGTATTCAAGATCACCATCAAAGCTTCTGGACATGGGGGGCAAGGATCATCCACGTCGTCTGGTCAACAAACAACCGAGCCTAGTCAGCCCAGGAAGATTAGACCGGCGCCCCAGGGCGGTCAGACCGCCCCTCCCCATGGTCGGCCAAAAATGATTATTCCGAAGCGGCCGGAGATTGGAAACTGGAAGCTTAATGTTGCCAAGAATCAGGGGAGCGTTTCAAAGTCAAAGGTCACATTCGATATGTTATTTGACAAGTACTCTAAACAAAAGGCCGTTACAAGTGATCGGCCATTAAAAAAAGGATGAGATCACCTCCACATCAAGAGAGGCCGTCGTCGCCTCCAAGAGCAGCTACAAGATTCAGAGGTGAATCATCGCAGCAGGGTCAACACTTTACTCCACAATGGGCGCCTTCAAATCAACCTCGCCCGGTTTATGATGACAATGGAGTGATGTGGGTGCCTTATCAGCAGTCCTTCCATCCTGGATGGGGAGGGCCAAGAAGACCAGTACTGGATCGGATTTCACGACCTACACAAGATCGTTGGGCTCCACATTGGTCAGGGCAGCATCAGCAGGCCAACGCGGTCAGACCGCCCCCTACACGCGGTCCGGCCGCCTAGCAGGCCAACGCGGTCAGACCGCCCCCTACACGCAGTCAGACCGCCCTGCCCAGAAAAGATGTTCAATCTCCTCCGCGACAAGTGTACAAGCCCAAGATCAGAGAGGAGGAGGTTCAAAAGATGGATATTGATCCAGAGAGGACTACTGGCCAAGACATCATACAGATTGGGACAATGGATGTTCCTATTGAAAAAAGTGGCAAAAGACCGATTGTGCTAAACAATCAGGTTATGACACCTGTTCAGAAAGGATGTGCTGCTAATGATCATGAGGCTAGTGGGAGTGGTTCCAACTCCAATAACTTCTTGCCAAGGTGGTGTCCTCCCGGTTTGACTCATACTCAAAGGAGAAAGCTTCAAAGACTGAGGTTCCGGGAGAAGAAGGAAAAGGAGATGGAGGCGAAAAGAGATGAGATGTTCAACAACTACAGACCCATGGTGCCACAAGGGAAAGAGTGGAGAGCTAGAACTACGACTCAGGCCGAGGCGGTCAAATCGCCAGAGGAGGCGGTCAGACCGCTTGTGGAGATTCAACCGCCAGTACAGGCGGTCAGACCGGCTGACCAGGCGGTCAGACCGGCTCCCGCGGTCAGACCGGCCTTGGAGGCGGTCAGACCAGGTTCTCCAGAGACACCACCCGGTTTCACTTCTTCAGCTGCCATGGTTTGCAAGGGTGGGCTGTCGTCAGTGCCTACATCAGAAGACGACGAGCAGCTCGTTGATTACAGTTCTTCTCCAGAACGCATGAACCTTGACATTAATGTGGTTCATTTATTTGTGGATGGCTCTGCATCTTCGGAGGAGGACTTCACTCATCTTGATTTTTGGCCAAAGGATGCTGTATTCCAGAAGCCTAAAGACACTGATAATCATCTGAAGGCTTTGTATATGCGAGGTCACATCAATGGGAAGCCTATCTCTCGGATGCTGGTGGATGGAGGTGCGATTGTCAACCTAATGCCGTATTCTCTGTTCAAGAAGCTTGGAGGTTTAGATGATGAGTTGATCAAGACCAACATGACCGTCAGCGGTGTGGGAGGAGATGAGCCGATAGGTGCCAAAGGCGTTATCACCATGGAGCTCACCATTGGAAGCAAGACATTGGCTACGGCTTTCTTCGTCGCTGAGACACAAGGTAACTTCAGCTTAATCCTTGGTCGTGATTGGATTCATGCAAATAGATGTGTGCCTTCTACCTTGCATCAGTTTTTAATACAATGGGTAGGCGATGAGGTAGAAGTTGTGCATGGAGATGATTCTGCTTGTGTAGCTGTAGTTGATAGTCATTCTATAAATGTACATGATGATGTAAAATGTTTATCTGGCTTAGATTTAACTGATTATGAGTTTGTAAGTTGTTCCAAGGATGGCTTCATCCCTGCTGTCATAAAGCCGATCGAAAATCGGCTAAACCACTTCATGTGAATCAATGAGCTCGACTAAAGAGTGGTTGCAGCAAAGGATTGATCACTATTGGGCGCATAAGAACGATACGTGTGAAGCCATTGATGACTTGGATGATTTGGGGAAGCTAGGACAAGGGTTTACGTCGGCTGATCCTCTTGAGGAGGTAGACATTGGTGATGGCACTATACCTAGGCCGACATTTGTAAACAAGAATCTTGATCCTGTATTTAAATCAGAATTAATAAAGTTGTTAAAGGAGTATGTCGATTGCTTTGCATGGAATTACACTGAAATGCCTGGTTTAAGTCGTGATTTAGTTGAGCACAATTTACCTATTAAACCTGGTTTTAAGCCTTATAAGCAACCTCGTAAGAATTTTAATCCTGATATATACGACCGAGTGAAAGAAGAAATCAATCGGTTGCTTGTTGCTAATTTTATAAGGCCTTGTCGATATGCTGATTGGATCTCTAATATTATGCCTGTTGAGAAAAAAGGAACTAAAAAGCTTCGTGTTTGCATAGACTTTAGAGATCTTAATAAAGCTACTCCTAAAGATGAATATCCTATGCCTATAGCCGACTTTCTTGTTAATTCTGCATCTGGACATAAGATTCTTAGCTTCCTTGATGGTAATGCTGGATATAATCAAATCTTTATGGCCGAAGAGGATATCTCCAAAACGGCTTTCATATGTCCAGGATTTGTAGGCTTGTTTGAGTAGGTAGTCATGACTTTTGGTTTTAAGAATGCTGGTGCTACTTATCAAAGGGCTATGAATTTGATTTTTCATGACTTGCTTGGTATAATAGTAGAAGTCTATATCGATGATATTGTTGTCAAATCGGCTGGTTTAAATTCTCATTTAGCCGATTTAAGACTAGCATTTGAAAAGATGCGTTGATATAACTTATAGATGAACCCACTCAAATGTTCCTTTAGTGTGTCGGCTGGCAAGTTTTTGGGCTTTATTGTGCATGAAAAAGGTGTGGAGATTGATCCCAAAAAGATTGAGTCGATTAAAAAAGTTCAAGCTCCTACTTGTAAGAAAGATTTGCAAAAGTTCTTGGGCAAGGTAAATTATTTGAGGTGATTCATTTGTAACCTGTCTGGGAAGGTGAATACTTTTACTCCTTTACTTTGGTTGAAAGCTGGTTCAGAATTTACTTGGGGGGCAAAACAGCAAGAGGCTTTTGATGAGATCAAGAATTATTTGACTACGCCGCCTGTTCTTCAAGCACCCAAGAGTGGTGTTCCTTTCAGACTATACGTGGCGGCTGAGGAAAGCGTTATTGGGGCTGTTTTGACTCAAGAGACCGATGGCAAAGAGTATGTTGTTGCTTATGAAAGCAG
The DNA here is from genome assembly GCA_036936925.1 of Cenchrus fungigraminus. NCBI lineage: Eukaryota > Viridiplantae > Streptophyta > Magnoliopsida > Poales > Poaceae > Cenchrus > Cenchrus fungigraminus. The sequence continues at coordinate 188,822,808 of CM072769.1, forward strand.
GAGATTATTAGACGCCGAAACGAGGTACACTTTCATTGAAAAGTTATGCTTATCTTTATATTATGCTTGTACCAAGTTAAGGTATTATTTATTATCAAGCACTTGTTATGTGGCTTGTCAAACCGACATAATTAAATATATGTTGCAAAAACCTATTCTAAGTGGTAGAGTCGGCAAATGGGCTTATGCTCTTGTTGAATATGATTTACACTGTGAACCAATCAAATCAATGAGAGGTCAAATTGTGGCCGACTTTATTGTAGAACATAGAATTAATAAGCAACCTAATTTAGATGTCGGTTATTTAACTTTTACTCCATGGAAGTTGCATTTTGATGGATCGGTTTGTAAAAGTGGTTGTGGTGTTGGAGTCATTATTATTTCACCCAATGGGACTGTCCTTGAAGCTCTTAACCGATTAGATCAAGATTGCACTAATAATCAAACCGAATATGAGGCTCTCTTGTTCGGTTTGCAAATTTTACATGATATGGGAGTAAAACATGTAGAAGCATATGGCGATTCCTTGTTAGTGGTACAGCAGGTGTCCAAGGTATGTCAGTGTTTAAATGATGCTTTAAATGCTTATCTTGATAAATGCTTAGACATCATATCTTGTATGGATGAATTTGTGATTAATGTGCCACGGGAAGAGAATCCAAGGGCAAATGCTCTGGCTCAGCAAGCATCTGGTTATGATATTCAGAAAAGAAATTTTCATGAATGAAAACCGATGTTTAGCAAAGCCGAGGGTTATGCCCTGGAGGAGGCGGTCAGACCGCATCCTCCACCCGGTCTGACCGCCCTGCCAGGCCGGTCTGACCGCCCTGCAGAGAAAAAAGTCACTTCGGCCATTGTTTCTTCCAAAACTGTTGAGGACGAAGTGGATGATTGGAGAAAGCCTTTGATTATATATTTACAGGATCCTAAAGGTACAAGTGACCGAAAAGTCCGACGGTGGGCTCTGAAGTTTGTTTTAGATGATGGTGAGTTATATCGTCGGACTGCAAATGATTTGCTTTTAAAGTGTTTAGGTCCTGATCAAGCAAGGTTAGCTATGGCGGAAGTTCATGAAAGGATTTGTGGTACTCATCAATCGGCTCCTAAGATGAAGTGGCTCCTCAGAAGAGCTTGTTTTTATTGGCCTACTATGATAGCTGATTGTTTTCGGTATTACAAAGGATGCAAAGAGTGTCAAGAGCATGGGGATATTCAGTTGGTGCCTGCTGCGTTGATGCATCCGATTATTAAGCCTTAGCCTTTCAGAGGATGGGGTTTGGATTTCATTGGCAAGATTCATCCACCTTCGTCAAAAGGGCATTGTTTTGTGATCGTGGCTACCGATTATTTTACCAAGTGGACTGAAGCTTTACCTCTCAAGAATATGACACATCGAGAGGTAATTGAGTTTATTACGGAGCATATTATTCATAGATTTGGCATTCCGCAAACTTTGACTACGGATCAAGGTACTTCGTTTATTGCTAAAGAGGTGCGTGATTTTGTCAATTCTTATGGTATTAAGTTGCTCAATTCATCCCCATATTATGCTCAAGCTAATGGTCAAGCCGAGTCTAGCAACAAAACTTTGGTTAAGCTCATTAAGAAGAAGATAGAGGATAATCCTAGGAGATGGCATGAGGTATTATCTGAAGCTTTATGGGCTCATCGTATTTCTAGACATGGTGCTACTAAGGTTACTCCATATGAGCTTGTGTATGGTCAAGAGGCCGTTTTACCTGTTGAGGTAAATCTAGGCGCGTATAGACTTGCGAAGCAAAATGATCTTGATTTTGATGCATATTATGCTTTGATGATGGACAATGTTGATGAAGTGACCGACAAGCGGTTGGAGGCTTTAGAAGCAATTGAGAAAGATAAGAGGCGAGTTGCTAGAGCATACAACAAGAAGGTAAAAGCCAAGTCTTTTCAGATAGGTGATTTGATTTGGAAGACTATTCTACATATAGGATCCAAGAGTAACAACTTCGGCAAGTGATCTCCAAGTTGGGAAGGACCATGTAGGATTGTGAGAGTTTGCTCTGGAAATTCTTATATGGTGGAAACATTGCAAGGACAGCAGCTACCACGGGCTCTTAATGGAAGATACTTGAAGAAATTCTACCCAAGTGTATGGCAAGCCGCTTGAAGGTGATATGGCCGATTTCTAAGTAAGAATCACCCTAAGCTCAAAAAATGGCCGATGGGGTGTCACATCGTCCTTAGATTTATTTTTTAGCACGCAAGCTTTACTAAAAAACAGGGGGGCATATGTTGACACTCAAAATTGGCAAAAGCCGGATCAGGCTGGGCCAGGCGGTCAGACCGGGTCACCCAGGCGGTCTGACCGCGTGCCCTGTAGCCGGTCCGGCACAGAGGCCGCTAGGCGGTCTGACCGCCTCCCCCAGGCGGTCTGACCGGGTCTCCCCGAGTCCGACCCAAATTAGGGAATTTTAGCTATTCCCGAGTTGTAAAGAGTTCCTTGCAGGACAAGACCTCCCCCCCTATAAATATAAAGGGGCGTGGCCGATTGAGACCTATCAACCTATCGAATCATCAATTTACACTTTATTTTCTCCAAACCCTAGCTTTCCCAACCCCCTTGCTCTCCTCCTTCGTCTCCACGGCGGTTGAGGAAGTTCTGAGTGGCCTTGCCGACCTCAGGACAACCCTAGGCGCGTTTCTCCCGACGGGGTCCCTCCCGGAGTAGCGAATCTAGGTTTTCGGCAACGTGCCTGTCCAAGGCGGTCTGACCGCGTCCCCTAGGCGGTCTGACTGGCCCGTGCTGGGTGCTTCGACGAGTTGATTTCCGACGTCCGCGCGAACTAGCGCACTCGTGTGTTCAACCAGAAAAAGCGTCAACAATATGCATCTTTTCAAAAAAATGTTTTTTCTTTGTGAGAAATCAATGCTTTCATCTTTTCCCTCCCTCGTTGCTTTCTTGCTCATGGCCGGTCTTTGTGCCGCTGCTCGTCATCGTTGCAGGAAGCACTGTAGTCGTGCATCGCCGATGTTTGGGAGTCGGACATGGAGGGGAATAAACCAAAACGTCTGTGTTCGGCCATCGAGCCGTGTTTTTAGGATTGTATGACTGGATTGTATGACTGACTTAACAGGATTATATGACGCTTAGTTGCTCGCTGCCGTCCATGTGTGCCAACCTTCGCATTGAGATTGTGTTGAAGATGTCACTCCCTTGGGCATAGAAATTGTCTTTTTTGGCATAGATAAAAAATTTCTTGTGCATGGATGTAAACTTTATGTTCATATGATGATCATCACTGGTTTATATGACTGCCGGCACTGTTTTCTATGACTTCTGATGTGTGGTGCGTTAGACATTATGTAATATAATCTGATCGATTTCGAATTTTAAACTTTACTTTTGTTGCTGAGTGTCGCTGCCTATGATAAAAACTATTATTTTTATTAATCTTGAAACTTTTGTGCATGAAAGCATATTCCATGTTTATAATATGGTTCTCATTTGTTTATATGGCTGCCACCACTTGTATTCAAATTTCAAATTTTGTGGCTGTATGCGTCAGGTTTATATGACTGTATGTGTCAGGTGACAGGTGCATCAGGTGGCATGTGTCAGTTCTGTCTACTTGTATTCAAATTTCAAATTTAGAAAAAAATAAGCGGCTCAACATTTATATGCTCGTTCTGCAGGTTTATATGCTCGTTTCTGTAGTTCGGGTCATACAGACCTATAGTCCGGGTCATACAACATGTAGTTCTGGTCATACAACCTTATCGCGAGGATCATAGAAATTTGTCATTACGTCATAGAAATATGTAATTATGATCATATAAACTTGTTGCCGCAGGTCATATAATCGAACCTATCGTCACGATCATAGAAATCTACCGGCAGGTCATAGAAATATGTAGTCCTGGTCATAGAAATCTATTGTCGCGGGTTGTAGAAACATATCTTCGTGGGTCATACAAACCTGCAGTCTGAGTCAAACAAACCTGCGAACCGGGTCATACAAATCTGCAGTCCTGATCATACAACCCTGCAGTCCAGGTCATACAAACCTGCAGTCCGAGTCATACAAACTTGTAGTCCGGGTCATACAAACCTATCGCTTGGGTATCTATGGTCATGAAATTTTTGAATTGAAAAAGTTCAAAAAAAATATATTCACAATGGATCTCAAATTGTGCATAAAAATGTCACGAATATTATGACGAAAACCGTTTTTGAATCGGATTCTCGTGTGAAGATTTATCGTGAAAAAAGTAAAAGGGAAAATATGAGTTTGCATGCATGCATGTGTCACGTGGGAGAGAGATGGAGGTGGGAGTTGGGTGACCTGGCTGATTGGTTGGGTTGGTCAGGACTTCCGATAGCTATTGGAAGCTCTGGGCTCCCATTAGTGTTACTATATATATATATAACACGTTTTTCATACACCTGGGAGTAACTACACCCATCGGATTAACCAGGTTCGCGGGCGCTACTAGGGTCGCGCTTGGGAAACCCGCTAACGAAGTTAGCTTAATCACTAGATTTACGGCGGCTGTGCCTGGCCGGTTTGCATGGCTGATCGAATCTTGCTCCTAGATTTGCGAGATGACCAGCCCCAGCCATTTGAAAGTCTGTGTTGCACGGATGAGTATACAGATTAGAGTACGCATGTGCACGTACTATAGCCAAAAAGGCAGCAGGAATTAGATGTATCCACTAATATAAACTTTGTGCAGTATATACATATTTTATGCGAGCACACGATGAGTAGCCAATTGAAGTGTATATGAAATGCAGGCGACGCAGTTTCGTGAAATCAATCGAGTACATGTTCATACGTGTGAGACACTGAAGATAAGGACGCTGTCATAGTATATGCCTACTAGCTAGGAGAGTATGTGTGCATACATGCCTAGTGGAGTATGTAGGCATACTCATGACGACCACATACTTGAGTATGAGGGAATACTTACATGACTACGACATCGGTGTACAGATCGAGACAACCATGTAATAGAGTGTATGAGTGCATACTAGTCTGCTGAAAAGTATCACTACATACTGCTGATCGTTTTTTTCTATAAAAAAGGGGAGTATCAATGCATACAAGACTGCTGAAAGTATTAGTACATACATGTAATAGAGAGTATGAGTGCATACGAGTCTGCTGAAAAGTATCACTACATACTGCTGATCGTTTTTTTCTATAAAAAAGGGGAGTATCAATGCGTACAAGACTGCTGAAAGTATTAGTACATACATGTTTCATGAATGCATACACAAGCCTGATGCCTGCTGAACGTATCAGTATCAGTACATACATGTTTCCAGCATGTGTATTTCTTAAGTTCTTAAAATTCTTCACTGAAATCTGAAAGGCAGTAGTCATCGACGTTTAGATTTGCTCCGTTGGAGAATTGATAAGATTCACTTCCGTCGCGAACAGGTCGTGCATGTTCGAAATTGACAGGTAAATCTGTGACAAATCAGGAAGACGCTCTGAAATTTTGAATTAAATTTGCTCAAGTCTGAAAAAAAGTATCAAGTTATACTCGAAACTTCCTAAAGTATCAAGTGGTACTCGAAACTTCCTAAAGTATCAAGTGATACTCCATTGCTTTTAAAGGGTGATAGCTGAGTAGCTAGCTGACCAAGAAATTGGGTAGATGGGTTGTAGAAGTGCCTCGCCATCTGCTGCAGTAGGCGTCATCAGTATAGAAACATGCCATGATTAATCACAGTCGTCAGGCTCGCGCGGGGGCAGAGTGTAGTATCTGCTGCAGTTCCATCAGGCTTCAGGCCGTACGATAGGATCAGCCAGAAAAACATCTCAATCTGCAGCCCTACTGAATGTTGGTAAGACAAATTAATTCTCAAAATTCCAGATCCTTGAAATTAATCACTTACGTCATTGACTTCGCCAAAAAAACAGATCGCTTGAGCCGCAGCCATTGGCAGCCCATCCGTCCACGACAGTTGTGTAGGGTACGACCGAGGAAGGGCCGGATCGTCGCTCGATCAAGAAGGGGCTGTCGTTTGCGCCACCGCCGCGGCGGCTGTTCATGCGTCGGCGACAATTGCGTATTATTGATCCAGACATGGGCAACGAATCGGGCTCGGTGGCGGCTACCCATCCGCCGAACACCAGAAACAAATGTGGACGGGAGGGAGAGAGATCGGGAGGGAGACGGTAAATTAGGAAGGGTCTGGTATCCCATATCGGGTCACGGGTCCACCCGGTAGGGATGCTTGCGATCCATACGTGGTTTTTTTACGACGCGGGAGTAACAACGAGGAAAACAGGTGGGAGTAGCTACACCCGGGACTAGATTGGATTTTCCATATATATATATATACTCTTCACACCTTCCCGTTGCATGAAATTAAATTAAAGTCACGCGCACACATGCACAAATATTATACTCCTACAGAATAGCATACGCGCGCATCTCCATCCGATCCATATACAACACGTCCTATATGACGAGCAACAACATTATTAGAGATCGTGGGCGTCGCGGCCCACTACTAGAAAAGGGGCCTTCTGTACCGGGTGGCAACCCACATTGGTGCCGGGTGGCCACCCGGTACAGCTAAGGCGGCACTAATTTGGGCGGCCACATTAGTGTCGGGTCGTGTGACCCGGTACTAATGTGACCGCCCACATTAGTACCGGGTGGAATTGAGGTCCGGTACTATATTTCCTCCATTAGCTCTCTCCGTCCCCTCTGTTTCTTTTTTCTTTTTCCTTTCCTTCTCTTATTTTCAGTTCTTTTTCCTCAATCACTCACACAAAGATTCAATCAAATCATTCACACAAAATTTACAAGTTACAACTTATTGATTCAACACAGAAAATATATCTCATATACATCTCATGAACACCTGAACATGCATCTCACAAGATCATAGCTTACATGAATACATTCCACAATCACAAAAACAAATCACATGAACACATCTCAGTCACAAGAGGGGAGGAAAAATGCATCTCAAAAATCTCACAAACACAGAATCTCACCGGCAACCACAGATCCGCTGCGCGCTCCCCCTGCTTGGTCCTCGCGCTCGCCCCTGTTGGCCGCATCCTTCTGCTTGCCGGCGGCCCGCGCCGGCAGCTCGCCGGCCTCCTGCTCCCGCGGCCGCGCCCGCCAGGGGCCACGCCGGCGGCTCGCCGGCCTCCCGCTCCCGCGGCCGCGCTGGCGGCTTGCCCGGCCTCCCGCTCCCTCGGTCGCGCCCGCCAGGGGGCCAAGCCGGCAGCACGCCGGCCTCCCGCTCCCGCGGCCGCGCCCACCAGGGGCCACGCCGGCGGCGCGATGACCTCCCGCATGTGCTCTCCACCGCGCCGCCGGGGAGGCCAGGGGCCCGCGCCGCCACCAATTGCCGCCGCGAGCTCCGGCTCCCTGCGTGGCCCCTGCGGGTGCGGTCCCGCCTGGCCCCGCGGCGCGGCCTCGCCTGGACAGCGTGGAGGCGGCGCCTCCTGCCGGCCACCGGCCCTGCACAAGAGAGAGGGAAGAAGGTGAGATGCAGATTCAGATTGGAGTGGAGAGAGAGAGGATGAGAGGAGGGGGACGAGATGAGATGGAAATAAATGAAGGGGAGGCCGGTGCGGTGGGATTTTCTCTAAGTCCTGGACGGTGTGCGGTGGCAGGGTATTCGTACCGGGCCTGGTTTCCGTCCGGTACTAATGTGAGCCACATCAGTACCGGGTCGTCGCTGGCACCGGTACTGATGTAGCCGCTCCACATTAGTGCCGGGGCTGGCCACTGCCCGGCACTGTTGTGCCACATTAGTACCGGCTCCAGCCACGACCCGGTACTGATGTGGCTCTCTGGGAGCGTGTCGGGGCCCTCCCTTCCCACCCGGTACAGATGTGGACATCAGTACCGGGGGGCAAAATACCTGGTACTGATGTCCAGGACGGAAGGTTGGTTTTCCAGTAGTGGCTGTAGATTATTACAGGCAGCACGTAGAGTATTGGCGTCCAACGACTTCCATGCTTGGAGATAGAGGCCGGCATTGAATGGAATGGAGTTGTTGCTCTCGTTTGAAACGTACTAGAGATAGACTCCTCCTGATCCGCCGTCGTCCAGGACCTATAAATACATACCTGTTATGAACTCCGGATTCAATTAAGAATATGTTATGGGATGATATCCTAAAACACTTCACACTTCCACCGGGCATGAACGCAAACCTTGTGAAGCAGTGGACTCTCACGAAGATGGCAACTCAGTTGCAAAGTTTCAAGAAGCAGCTGCACAGAGATTATATCAAGCAGAATCGAACTCCAAATTTTGATGATTATCCCAAGCTAAAGGATCATTGGCAGTCCTTTATGGATTACAAGAATAGTGAAGAATTCGCCAACAAGAGCGCACGAGCTCAGAAAAGTGCCAATAAGAAGACGGATTACAACCATCGTCTTGGTCGCGGTGGTTACGCGGTTGCAGCACCCAAGTGGCAGAAGATTGAACAAGACCTCCTCAACAAAGGTATCGTACCAGCGGTCTTTGACTAGGAAGAACGATCGAAGAATTGGTATTATGCCCGCGGTGGAAGATTGAACCCTAATGATGGTTCCCTCGAATTCCCACCCATGTTACGGGAGGCGGCACATGAGATAATCAAAAAGAATGAAGACATCAAAGCGGGCAGATTGGTTCCTGATAGAGACATGGATGAGCTCACTTTGGCGCTCGAGAATCCGGAACACCCAGGACGTTGCAGGGGCTACGGGGTAGTCATGTGGAAGTTTGCTTTCAAGAGAAGCGCCGACACCTACAGAAGCCGCAAAAGAAGAAGGGAGCGTGAAGAGGGGCGGTGGCGTGAAATGATGGAGCAGAGACTTAAAGAACAAGAAGAACGTATGAATGCAGAGATTGAACGACGAGTGGCCGCCGCGGTAGCTCAGATCACCCCTGCCGGAGCACTGCCCCAAGCACCGGTGGATCCCGTCATTAGCCCTTCCGCTCGCAAAAGCAGCTATGCTTCCACAGAGGCCCCCGAAGAACAAAGGGCGGCAAACCAAGAAGAAGTTCAAGTAGAGGACAACGAACGGTACCTGTGGATGAACTCTGTCAGCGCACTGCATGTGAGATGCACAAGCCGATCGGCAACATCACAATGACGGTATAAACCTGATTATACGTGCAATTATCTCAACCTTTGATGCATGTCTCAAGCATTTAATAACTTCACCATTTCTCTACATATATATAGGTGGCGTACGGAATGGCTTTAGCACATCTCCCAGGACGTACAAGCCATGGCATGGAGATTCCAACTGGCTATGCCTCAGTTGGTTTGGAGGAGATTGTTGACCCAAAGTTTAACGACATAGAGCTAGACATCCAAGGAGGTGACGGGGAAAGGACACTCCACGATGCGCTTCACAGTATCATATTGTGGCCCAAACGTTACATCATAATACCTAACATGCCGCCACTGATCCCTCCGAGTGTTGCCGAGCAGCAGCCACTATCTCCCGGGCCATCAACGATCCCTCCGAGTGTTAACGAGCAGCAGCCACCATCTCCCGGGCCGTCACCGGGACGGTCGTCACCGAATGATTGGAGCTCACTGTCTCCACAACGGGGGAATTCTCCTGCCACGAGCGATGACGATGACCTCCATCGTCAGCAATCACCACCAAATCAGCCTTCACCAAAGCCTGCCGAGAGGCGGTCCTGATCAAAATCTACCGCGTCTATGCCCGTGCCAAATCCGGATCCCCCGACGAAGAAAGGGAAAAAGCTGCTTGTTAAAAGGAAGCTACCATATGACATGACAACATCAGAAAATGAGGCGGAGTGTGATAAGCAACTCAAGGTGTGGATTCAAGGGAATAAAGATGCTGCTAAACAGATACTGCTCGCAGAAAAGGAAGCAGAAAAGAATAAAGATTGTCCGCAGAAACTCAAAGCTTTCATAGAGAAGAAGGAAGCAGAAAAGAAAATAATTAAACCCCTACTAAGTGATTATGACCGGTCGCTGCACAAGTCCATAAAGAAGAAGAGACAAGGAGGGTCACCAAATAGTTACATCGACCAAGTTCCGGGGTCGACGATGCACAGGATTATAGGAAGAAGAAGAAGGCAACACAAGCGTCAACGTCGACGAAAGAGCCTTCAACGAAGAAGGCAACACAAACGTCGACGTCGGCGAAAGAGCCTTCAACGAATAAGGCAACACAAACGTCGACGTCGGCGAAAGAGCATTCAATGAAGAAGGCAACACAAGCGTCGACGTCAGGAGTACAGACTTACGTCGCCTCCGGCCTCACTGCAACTGAACGAGCTCTTGCACTTATGGACACTAAACAACTAGCCAATGTCATTCAAATGCAAGAAGCAACAGGGCTCCCACTACAATATGTTCTCGGCCACGAATCACCTCCTCGGGACAAAAACTTTGTACCTAGATGGCACTACGACCATGGGAAATCTTTTGTCAGGCCTGAGTTGGTGAAGAAACTCCCTACTCAGATGCGCAGATTGCATGACTTCTACATGAAGACGTCTAAGGCGGGCCTGGAGATGGTTGGCATGCTTGTTAAACTGGGAGATTTTGCTGGTGAAGGCGAGAAGTTGGTCTGGCTGCGATTCAAGGATATTTATGAAATTTACCATCTTGACTCCTTGAATACCGATCTTGTCATGGCCTGGTGCCTGTAAGTGACGGTGCAATACATACCCTAATTAACAAATTAATGCATACTCTAATTATTAACTTTGTCTTTCATTTTCTGTAGCCTGGAAATGCATAACATACGGAAGAATGGTTACCAACTAATAGGTTTCATGGACCCATCTTTAGTTAATCAAGATCAAGTAAAGCTCCAACCAGAAACAACATTCAAAACAATCCTAAGGTCCTTGTGTAATTTGCATTACAAGGATTTGATACTTCTACCTTACAACTTCGAGTAAGTGTGATTACCATCTTAATTACTAAGGGTTCGCATTTCTAATTATCTTAGTTAACATTGTTTAGTTCTAATCTTTTGAGCTTCTATGTATATACAGTTTCCACAGGATTCTTCTCATAATTGATGTCAACAGAAGTAACGTCCTTGTCTTTGATTCGTTGAGAAGAGATCCGAACAAATACTTGGACCTTCAAGATATGTTTCAAGAGTAATAATTCTATCCATACGTTCCCTTGTATGCAATAGTGTGCTTTTACTAACACTATCTAGCTCTAACATTCATTATTTTCTGCCAGAGCTTGGGAAAAATTCAAGGCTGTCAACCCTGGACCATGGAGACCTAGAATAAACTTCTCTACAAATTTTCCGATACGTAAACCAAATAAAAATTTCAGCTTGAGCAAATTAAAAATGTATAACACTAATTTTTCATAATTATCTTCTTCAATTTAGTGTATGAGACAGGAACCAGGGACACATTTATGTGCATACTATGTGTGTGAGTTCATCCACAATTATTTCTGTGAGGCAGGCCCGTCAGATTATACTGTAAGTATTATTTTAAACCAATTAATAATACATTTTTTTCTAACCGTTTATATATTTAATTCTTGTGTGTAATATATTAAATTATTTGCACATTACAGAACAATATAATTAGGGACGCAATCATTGAGAAGGACCGACTCTTGGCGATTCAAGAAAGTCTCTGCGGATTCATAATGGACCAGGTGATTAATCCACAAGGCAGAAATCACTAGGACGGTCATCGAATTGATAAAGTTTAATTAGCACCTCCGGTGGAACTTTAGACTAGAATTAGAATGAAACGGTATTTTGATGTATATATATACTACTTTCAGAAAATACTATCTATGCTTTCGATGTAATATAATGTGTGTGTATATTTATTTATAAGTTTATTCTCTTCATATAGTACGTATAGTAGACACGTATAATTAGTGCAAACATTTATACGTACACGTAAATTACACCCAAATACGTGAGAATATATGCGTATAACATTATTAGAACAATTGGAATTGAAACAAAAAAAATTCACAGCGGGGTCTTTAGTCCCGGGTGGTAATACCACCCGGGACTAAAGGGGTGGCGCACAGGCACTGGTGTGCCCTCCCCTTTTGTCCCGGGTGGGGCTACCACCTGGGACTAAAGGGGTGGCGCACAGGCGCTGTTGTGCCCTCCCCTTTTGTCCCGGGCGGGGCTACCACCCGGGAATAAAGGCTACCCTTTATTCTCGGTTGCCCACCCGGTGACAAAGGGGGCCTTTTGTCTCTCCCTTTTCGTCCCGATTGGGCTTTAGAGACTTAAAGCCTTTACCAACCGGGACGGAAGGGTGTTTTTCCACCAGTGGCTCTTCCTAGCTCTGTGCACTTGGATGTTGTTCTCCTTGTGTTGTGGCATCTTTGGAAAGCACGCAATGCTGTGATTTTTGAGCATCATGAATTATCGGTTGTCGAGGTGATCCGGAAAGTTTCCCGCGATATGGACTCATGGTCCCTTCTACTACGGGAAACTAAGCCTTTGCCGAGAGCCCGAAGCTTTACCGAGAGCCATCCAAATAATTCTCGCTAAAGAAGGTTTTGTCGAGAGCCAACCAAAAGTCTCTCGGCAAAGAGGAAACACTCAGCGAAGAGACTTCTTTGCCGAGAGCCTCAGAAAAAAAAACTCTCGGCAAAGAGGAAACACTCGACAATTTTTTTTTAAAAAAAATCACTTTCTTAAGTCCAAACTTTTTGTATCATAAACATACACATATACAAGACTAATGCTCAAATTTGGCACAATCTTAGCTCTGTTTGCTATATTTTTAACCATTTTACTTCTTTCTAGGTAATTTTTTCGTATACGTCCGATATGAACTACAAGTGCATGAGATCATAGAGTAAAGTTGGTGAAAAATGGTATTCATGTTCATGATACATCTCTAAGACCATGTAGATGAAATGAAGCTAAATTTTCGGCATTTGGTTCTCTGATCGTGACGAAGATCCTGATGTAGAAAGGTTTTAAAATTGTATAAAATTCAAATAAAGTTTGAAAATCACGAAATTCGTCAAGTGCTCATGATACGATATGTGGACTTGTGGAGGTTGTGGTAAAAAATTGAGAATGTTTTGAACACTTGGACACGTACGCTGTCTAGAAACCGGAACATCTCACAAGAAGTTTCTAAGAATTTGAACTAATGTCATTAGGTTTGGAGGCTTAGAGAAATTCAAAATTGAGTTTGACTACAAAAACTTTTCTACAAGTAATATACAACATAATTAGTGTCATGTTACATTTTTTAAAATTTTCAAATCTATTTGCTATTTTAATAATTATTTTTGATTAAAATTGTCTTTGCTGAGAGCCAAGCTGACGTGGCTCTCGGCAAAGCCAGCCCAGCTAGCTCGCGGTCCACTCCCCCACCCCATGGCTTGGTTCCCCGCCGGCCCACTCCCCCACCCCACGGCCTAGTCCGCCGTCGGCCCACCTCCTTCCCCGTCTCCTCTATATAGGCGTTGCGCCACCTCCACTACAAGAAATTATTTAATCCGTGACGAACTTTCTGCGACGTTCCCAGAGAACATCACGAAGAGCACTGCGTCTGTGACGTGTTCCTGTTTTTCATCATGGATGTGCACTGATGGGTATTGAAACCCAGAAAACTACGACGATTTGTTAAATTCGTCGCAATCCGGCCCACAACGCTGTGATGTTTGAGGAGATTCGTCGCAATCAACAAATAACAAATAATCATGTTATGGATGGAAAAAATTGATAAATTGAAAAAATCTAAAATAACAAATAATCATGTTATGGATGGAAAAATTGATAAATTGAAAAAATCTAAAAAAAACCGTCGCAATCCGGCACACAACGCTGCGACGTTTGAGCAAATTCGTCGCGATCAACAAATAACAAATAATCATGTTAAGGATGGAAAAAATTGAAAAAATCTAAAATAACAAATAATCATGTTATGAATGGAAAAAATGATAAATTGAAAAAATCTAAAAAATAGAAAAAAGAGGAGAGTGGGGGTTTGAACTCAAGACCTTAAGGTAACCTTGTACCGCACAAACCATTGAGCTACATGTGTTCTTGTGAAATTTTATGATCTTCAATTGTTTTAGATAATATTTCTTCCCTGGACGCCACGTCATCAGGCCGCCCCCGCCACCTCACCGGGCCGCGACCCGCCACCTCACCGCTACGTCACCTTGCCGCCTCACCCGGCCGCGCGCCTCGTCACCAGGCCGCGCGCCTTGTCACCGACTGCTTGCCCGCCACGTCACCAGGCCACCCCGCCACCTAACCCGGCCGGACCCGCCTCGTCACCAAGCCACCACGCGCATCCACAAAATATTCAGCAAAAAAATCAGCACACATGATTTCGAACTCGAGCTTTGAACAAACAAACATAATGCCTTACCACTGCGCTACACCAGTCTTTGTGTTGTTGTATGGTATTTTATTGCTTGTATGTACATTAAGTGTTTGTATTTTATTTGGAAAATAGAACAAAATACGCGTAGTGTGAGAATCGAACACGGGTCACCGGAGGGGAATAGGGGATCCCTACCACCACGCTAAGCAATGGTTACTGATGTATGGAAGGCACAAACCATTTTATAACAAATTTGTAACAAGGTCATACTACAATGAAGAATAGATGTTTGATTCATCATTTTTCTTTTTGATTTGGAATTAAAATTTGTAATAGGTATTTCTCACTCGCAAGAGCTCCAAATTCGATGATTTTTTTCTGTATTTCTCTAAAATCAGTATCGTATATATAATAGTATTTGTTTGTATATTAAATGCTATTTCTTGGATTGGTTTTATATGGACCATTTTTCGCACTTTAGTATATAATAGAAAAGCATGTTTTTGAAGAACAAATGGTAATGTAACTTCATATTTTGTAATAATAAGCTAAGCAAAAGGTCATGATCAAGTTTGAAGTGCATATGAAATCGAAAATTTTGAAAAGTATGATACACTTTAATGTTCAAGTAACATTGCATGAAACTATGTGAGACATGTATCCATTTGTAAACAATGTAGGTTACGCCGTTACCTAAATCATTTGAAAATTTTATGTCAAGTTTAAACATTCATAAAATGATTCCATGTCAATTTTTAGAACTTTCGGAGAAGTTTCTAGTATTATTATCATTATTTTATAATAAGGTGACTAGTATAAGTTTGAACTTTTCCTACACGTCAATTGAATTTTTCGTCAATATCCTAGATGTGGGCTAGAATGGACCATAAGCACCTAAATACATTTTTTGTGAATTTATTTGAATCTTATTAGAGGTACATACAGGTCAATTCGAATTACTTTCGGTAAACATGTAGAAATTCATTTAAACGATAGAAAATAGCAAATCTATTTGAAAATTCTTGAAACTCCATTGAAAAGAATAGGGAAGAAGAAGGGAGAAGAGAGGAAAAAATGAAGGAGAGTAAGAAGAAGGAAGGACTGGAGGAAGGGGAAGGGGAATGAGCCTCCCCCAACTCAGCAATCCTAGCTCCGTCACTGATCCCAAGTAGAACCTGTTGTATACATCTTGTACTCAGTATGGTGCATGTAGTTCAACTTCTGTGACCTAAATTTACTCGGATATTGTTTTCGAAACAAAAGTACTCGGATCCTGTTATATTACTTTAATTTGTTTGTGAGGGATTAACACCGATCCTGTTATATTACTTTAATTTGTTTGTGAGGGATTAACATAATTAAAGAACTAAGTAAAAACTAAAAAATAGCGAGTAAGCAAAAGTGGAAGGGTGCCGTCCCATCATTCTTGGAAAGGTGGAAAACAACTGCTCCCCCCCTATATATTGACACCACAATGTTTGATAATGAGTTAATTAAATGTTCAACCAATTGTTCTTTCCAATATGCTTAATTATGCAGACATTCAAATGTAAAATCTTTTCAGTTGACGATGATGTTGAACGTACTATGCTACGTCTGAACCAGCTAGCATGTATCATTTACAGATAATGATTGTGATTTGCGAAGGACGTCCATTCCTTTTCTCAGTGTTCATAATTCGGTAAATGGCTAACCTATACTAGTTTATACTTTTGTAGGTTGCACGTTTGATTTGGTTATCCTTCTTCCTAACCAGGCAACAATATTTTATTATGATTTTTTTTATATGACTGAATATATATCTATACTATAAGGAGCGAAAATAATTGAAAACTTTTCTCACCCAAATCGGGTCCACCGTGGCCCTTCACACCGGACCCACCCGTCATATGTTTTTAGGAGTGGATAGGGTAGAAGGACTACGGAAGGACAAAAAATCACAATTTGAAGAGTGTTTCTGTCAAAAACGCCTAACTTTTTTCACCCGCACTCGATGTACCCGCCCACCTGTATCCGTCGGGCGCACTTTACCCTTCCCCATCGCTGCCCACCCCACGGAAGAAAAAAACCCATCGCTACCCACCCGGCCACCTCGTACAGAAAAAAAACTCCTCGCCTCCTCGCGTCGATCTGCGCCAGCTGCTGGCCGCCGACGTGCCCCTCCTCCCTCCTCGGCTCGGCCGCCGGCGCGCACCTCCTCCCTTCCCTCCCTCGCCGGAGCACGAGCGCGGCAGCCCTGCAGGCAGGCCACCTTCTGCGGCGGCCCCTCCCTCGCCGAAGCACGAGTGCGGCGGCTCTGCAGGCAGGCTACCCTCTCCGGCGGGTAGCAGGTCCGCGACGTCGGGCGGATTTCGTCTCCGCGCTCGTCAGGTGCCTTCATTCTCCTCAAGGTCCTGCCGCCCTGGGCCTCTGGCGCGTCTACCTTGTCGTCGCAGTCGTCGATTCGGACGTCCCAGATCCCACAACAGTGAGGAGAAGGTCTCCTCCGCCGCTGCGGCTTCCCCGCCTCCCCAGCAAGCGCGCGGGGCTGCCGCTCCCTCATTTGGGCTTGCCACGACCTATTGTTAACGAGCTACCTCCAAGTGAGTGACCCACCTAATCTTTCTCATAATGGCATGCTAACTCGTCAGAGTGACTAGCAATTTCGTATGTTTTGTGTGTCATATGCTTTCTTCAACTTTGGCTGTAGTAAGGTAGCTAAATATGGCTCCCTACTTTCTCCTTGATCACTCTGAAGCTGCGCACCTGGTTGGCTTCTGAATACATTTTTAAAAAAATTGCAAGAAGTATGGCTCCAGAGCATCAATGGACAAAAGGGCATGATGTGCTGCCAATTAGGTTGGCAGATAATGTTTCTTGTATATAAAAAAAGAGAAGATGCTGCATTTTATTTTGCTATGAATGTTTCTGAGTTTTGTATTCCTATCAGATAATCCATGGTGAGAATACTCCATCTGTTTGGGTGTCCTTTTTGGAATAAAATCAAATGTTTCTTGCACATCAGATGTTTTGCGGTTTCTACCAACCACAAAATATGGTAAACCTTGTGCTCCTAATGCTGCTCTATTAGTTGATGCTTTTAACTATCACTTGCCTATCTGGAATGTTTTGTTGAACACATCACCAGAATTAGCACACCTGCCGAAAAAGACTGCAAATGATTTACCATCCATCCCACTCATATAGCGGAGAAACAAAGTGGTAAGATTTATCTTTCTTGTGGTTAATGCCATGTGTGAACTAAGGATTATTTGAATTGAGATCAGTTTTGAAACATCGATGACCTACTTTACTGAGGTATGAGTTCACACTGTTGTATTTGGTTGGACTGTGCAAAACATAAACTAGGAGCGCCGATGTGAGGAATGAAGAGTACCTCTTTCGATATTTAAAAGCTATGAGCTTAATATTGTTGACCTGATTTGAGTGAGAAAAGTTTTCAATTGTTTTTGCTCCTTATAGTATAGATAATAGCGCCGACACTTGTAGTTGGCCAAGGAGTTGAATAAATATAATCGTAATGAGTAACTCTTGGCAAGTTCTTGTGACGCCTCAGATTTTTAATTAGCATCATTAATGCTAATGACCGAGTCAAGCACGTTGACTCTAGTCAAACCGTGGTCAACCTGGGTCATCACCTCGAAAACCTATCCAGCAACCCCTAATGACCTTGTGAACCAAGTCAACACTCACTTGTGGTCAAATCTCGGTCAAAGGCATGGTCAAATCCAGGTCAAACCCCTAATGCTTTTGAACCCTCCGAGAACTTTTACCGCGTTCTCAAAATTCCATTTAAACACTTCAAAATCGACCAATACAAAAGTTGTTCGTCTATTCGAGGGACACACTTTTCGTAATTGGCGGCATTTCAAATTTTGAATTTTTGAAGCTCAAAAACTCGGTCAAGGACATTTGAATAGTGTTTTCAGCCATGAAAATCCTGAACTTTGGCACGCGTTCCCAGTTGATCTGTTTATCGAAACCCCTTTGGCCCTTTGCAAAAGTTGAAGACTAATGTCTCATCTACAACTTTCATATCTAGAGTTTTCTTTGCACAGTTCAACATTTTAGAGCAAATCACGGTCAAACCGGTCCACATCGAGTGAGAATAGCGCCTTGACGCGCCGGCACCGCGCGCCCCGCCGACCAGCACCGTGTTTGCCGCGCCGCTGCCCCAGGGGCCCGGACACTGAGGTCACGAGGCGGCCACGCGCCCCAGCGGGAACTCCTGGACGCGCTCCTGGCCCCGCGACTTTCCACCAGCAGGCACCACGCGGCCGCGCCGGCGCCGGACCCCCCTGTCCGCACCGTGCCGCGCCGGCCCCCTGCCTTGGGCGCCGCGATGCTGCCCGGGTCCCCCTTGCCACCGCGATGCCTTCGCCTCGAAGGGAAGCGACCACCGCCGACTATAAAACCCATCGACCCTCGTCCCACGCGCGAGGCAGAACGCCGCCGCCGCTGCCATTGCCGCCGCCGCGGAGTTCCCATGCCCGCTCGTTTCCACAGCCGTTCGACCTTCCCGACGGCTTCCCTAGGACCCGCTAGAGCCACCCGCGCAGCCTCCTCGCTTGTCCCGGCCAAGACCTCGCCGGAGCCGAGCTCCTTGTGGCCGCCGCCGTCTGGCGCCGCCGCACGCCATCACAGGAGCCACCCCGACCCCAACTCCGGCCACGAATCAGTCGTAGGTGAGCCCCTCGGCCTCCCCCACCTCTTCCCCGGCCACGAGCTCCGCCGGAGCCGCCGAATTTCCGGCGAGCCGCGCCGTTCCCATGGCCAGGGACCGCATTGCAAGGTCCTGAGTCTTTCCAGGGAGTTTTGTGCGAACTAGGGGCATAATTGTAAAGCCAGAAGAGTTTCCAGGGGCCTGCATGCAAAGTAGTTTCTTACATAGTGTTTGCTTTTAGCTGAATCTTGTAAAATTCGTAGAAAATTGTATAAAAATCATAAAAATACAAACTCAATTTTGTTGGATTCCTTGTGAGAAACTCTACAACTTTTGTAAAGCATGACCATGCTTTTTCTTAATAGTTTTTGCATGAAAAATAGAAGACAGATAAACCTAGATCTATTGTATCTCAAAATCTACAGATGCTTTATAGCTGAATTTTGGATATGTTGTGTGTTATGTCATTCCTAGCTTCTGTACCAAAAATTGCACAAAGTTATGTTGTATATCTTTTATTATGAATTGTTTTGTATTTATGCTGAATCTGTCCAAATGATTTTTGTACCTAAAAATAATTAGATTTTTTCTGTATGTGACCTTGTTATGCCTAAATGCATCTCTGGTGAATTAATAATGATTTTATATCTGCCATAAATATTTAATCTTGTTTTATGCCTAATTTTCTTTGTAAATACATAGCTCCAGATCTATAGTAGATCTAGGTGTATGTGTTGTATTCCTAGCTTAGGTTTGGACCAGAGGACATGTGTAAGAAAGTTGAGATCCATTTGATGCTTATTTATTTTTGTATTCATTTATCTTGTTTTGGTAGCTAGCTTTTGTTATTTTCGGTATATTTAATTTTATAGCTCTCCTAAGTGTGCATGTGTGTGCAGTGGTTTTGTATAGGTTTGTAGTGCTTCATAAACACTTCCACTGAATTTTTTATTAATTTATTTTGTGAATAAAAGCAATGGAAGCCTTTTAAGCTTAGTGTTAAAGTTAAATTGGAGAATCACCACGCCCACATCTAATGGCTTTATAAATGTGATGTAAATCATTTTAAAAGGCTTAAGACCAACCCCTTGTTGTTTGTGAATTTTAAATTAAATTATTTACATAAATATGTAGACAGTCACTATAAAAAGAGTAATTAATCAAGAGCAACATATTGTTCCTTTATTGGAAGAGTATGCTGAATGTATGTCTATCTAGGTGAATGTGGTCAACCATGCACCCCATGGTTGTCATTTGTTGTTTGTAATTAATTAAAAATTTAAAAAACGTCAATTGAACTTTGCATTGGCATCCTCGTGTAGATCTTCCCGACGGTAGCTGTACGCTCGTGCCGGGAGGAGGAGACGAAGGTGCTGTCGGTGAGCTGCAGTACGTGGACATAGCTCAGGACCTGGACCAAAGTTCAGAAGGGCCCAAGGCCAACCTTGCCAGCGAAGGCAAGCCCCGGATCATTAACCCTCTCTTTTTAAAATTATGCCATTACCTTTGCTATGTTTGTGCATTTACGTTTCAGGAGTTGAATTGAAACCTTAGATGCATGAACCCTAGGTACCTATGCTCTTTTACTAGTATGCTAGGTCGATAGCTGCTATGCTATAGGACCCGGTAGAAGTCGAGTGATGTTCGTCACTCGCGAGAATAGGTTCTTATGTTGGAATCATAAGATCTTTATAAATGGATTGCTCATGTGGTAAGAGCATGGGATGTGGGCTCCGGTCCAATGGCTTTCGTGGGTTAAGTGTTTGAACGTACTAAACACTTGCCGGAAATGGGTACGGTAAGCCTAGTACCTAAATGAGGCGGTGCGGGAACTTTGCGCTACTAATCTTAGGGTTGCGGCCCCGGGCTCGCCACCTGAGTACATGCATGAGGCTGGGTGACCTTGGTGGCGTAGCCCAGTAAGCCTTGTACTTAAGACTGTAACATCTGATCCCAATCCGAGGAATGACGGGAACCGCCTGGTTGGTGAACTCGTAGTGAGGGCACCTCCCGTGTGTTTAGGTTTACCTTGCAAGGTTTAAATCAACTGGTTGTCGGCCTCTCACCGTTATCCGAGACAACTTATCCAACTGGCCATGATATCCCTTAACGATGGAACTTGGTGAAGTTTACTGATTGAATTAATTGTATTGTACAATTCTTGATTGAATTAGTGGGCACACTTAGAAATGGTAACTAACTAGAATTTGAGCTAAAATATTGAAAGTAAGGACATACTCTTTGTTGCTTTTCAGCAAAAGATCTCCACCGGTCAAAAAGCCTCTCATGTCTAGAGTTTGGTGATGTAGTTATCACCCGACGGTTAAGTCTTGCTGAGTATTAGTATACTCAGCCTTGCTTTAAAAATGTTGTTGCAGGTGTTGTTTGACTTGGTGAGATTCCACCCGGCTGGGAGCTGGAATAGGTGGATGACGACAAGTGATGGCATCACGGACGGCCGCCTGTGATGTTTATCGTTACGCTAGTTTAATTATTCCGCTGTTTTTGAACTCTAACCTTTACTTATCATGTCATGAATAATGGTTTGTAATAATTAAACCCTTAGGGGTAATTTGAATTTAATTTGTGTTTGTACTCTGGACTCGCCTTCGCGTGAGTTTTAATGCATATGTTCGATCCTCTGTGTGTTTTCTAAGTGATTTACCGGGCATTAACCGGGCTACTAACGACAGGATGATACTTTACTGTCGCTTAATGACCAAAGTGGATTGGTTTAGACGATAGTACGGTATTTTCTTGGGCGGGTTGTCACAGCTGGTATCAGAGCAATTATATGCACCAGAGCTTAATTAGCAACTTTAATCACTGGTTTTTGAATAAAATTTGCCAAGATTGTTTGGATTTGCAAAATACGTTGGTCCGTTAAGAATGATTTAGACCGAGAGGCCCTAGAGGGAATTTTTGGGTTCTTTTAGGTGGCTTATAAATTTATGGTGTATTTTGCTAACTCCCAGCACATTTAATTCCTGTCAGAACTTACTTTCTGCACAACCATACTAGTTCATCACGTTTTGCCATACGTGGTGGTGCCACTATAAAGAGCGAATTCCGCTAGAAGATGTCATGTACGCAGGCACCAATAGTTCTCATTGTGGTTGTATGAGAGCCGGGGTAGGTACGTGTATTTGTTTTTTCAAATGTAAACCTATAAAATATATTTTATATATCACAATTAATGTTATCTACTTCATTTTTTTTCTTTTGAACGAAATTGATGATATTGATGAGGCCTAACGGAAGTGATATAAGACTAGGGAAAGATATGCAAATATGTCAGGGACAAAAATGCAAGGAAAAGGGATTATTATCATAGCAAGAAAGCCTAAGGCCGCTCCAGGGGCTAATCAGATTTTCTATACTAGGCTCCTTCTTGCTACAGTATTTTTCTTGGAGGAATTTGGCCCAGTGGCCTTAGGCTAATCTCCGCCGCTGGCTTCAACCACCAGCGCGTCTTCCAAAGGGAAGGTATCATGCATGATTTTTACAAACATATGCATCACCATTGACTGGTATGAAGAACTAACTGAACTTAATGTTGTCACGCATGCCTATTGGTTATTATGAAATAATAACATTTTTGTGCATGTGAACTAGATGATGTGGGTGCAGATTGGCGCCGTAAGAACCCAGCTTGTACAAGATCAAAATGTGCTTCTTGGGATCCAATGACCCGTCTCAATCAGGTTTGGTAGCATTTGGAGTATGTGTTGTGGTTTATGATTTACGTATTGTTTGTCACTTTACATTTTACATCTTACTAGTTTTATAATTTTTCCCATGTAGCCCAATGATTTATATGCAAAGCATTATTTGACTGTTGCGGTAATAAATTGTAGACTAACACACGAAATAATTATTCACTAGATTTTCTCAACTCAATAACACCAAATGGGTTGCCTCCACACGAGCTCACGATACAAAAGAACTGCCCCATTATCGTACTACGTAATCTAGATCCTCACAATGACAACTACATTTTTAAGCTATATATCTTGCAAATGTGCATATTTGTTCCTGCATAGTATCCAGACAACTCTCTAATGCATTTGGCATGGCATTATGTGAAATTGAGAGCATGTCATTATGACTAAACATACATCATAAACTAATTTGTGTAGACTTCATACTTTTATTCAGCTATATTTTAATTTTAACATCTCTGGGATGCTAAGGATCCAGGGGTTGGTGCTGATCCAATTTGTAGGGATGTAGATGTCAGGATTTCAGGTTCCAAAATTTTAATATTTTGAGTTGGCCATTCTAATGCTTTCCTTTGGTGTTGCAGGAAGAATGTTTTTGCCAAAGGGTAAGAGCTGTCCATTTCATAAAGGTTGTGACGAGGGCCTAGGTTAGGGCCCACCAACACGACGACTGCCCAAGAAGAGAAGGTACGGTCTACACTCTGAGTACTTGGCGGCCTGTACGACAAGTACCCCGTCTCCGAGTACTTGGCTACCCGTACGACCAGTTTCTGCCGGCTCCGAGTACTTAGCGACTTGTACGACAAGTCTCCGAGTACTTGACGGCTCGCACGACTACTTCTCTGTCCTCCGACCTCCTCCACGACTACTCGTTCGCACGAACAGTTTCCGCCTTAGCCACGACTACTTGTTCGCACGAGTAGTTTCCGGCCCCGGCCGGGCGAGTCTTCACGACGAAGCAAACAATGAGCGGGGCTCACTCCCGATGTGACAAGTCCTACGCGCACGCCCTCTCCCACAACGCCACGTGTAACCCTCCTCCATGCCGGGCCGTACTGACAGGGGGTGTCAGGTGTCAGAAGGAGTGGGCGCCCATTGCGCCACGAACGGCATAGTGCACGCCGTCTCATCCGCACGGGAGCTCCATAGTGCCCCGGAAAGACGCATACCTACTACGCTGACGGGAGCATGAGCACAAAAGCTGACGTTCCACAGTGCCAAACTACTCGGA
This sequence comes from Cenchrus fungigraminus, assembly GCA_036936925.1. Taxonomy (NCBI): domain Eukaryota; kingdom Viridiplantae; phylum Streptophyta; class Magnoliopsida; order Poales; family Poaceae; genus Cenchrus; species Cenchrus fungigraminus. Next base: position 188,846,731 of record CM072769.1, read on the forward strand.
GACGCGCCTGAGGAGTCCCCGACGCCTACTACTCGGAACCCACAATTCCGGGAAGCCCATACGGTCAACAACCACTCCGCTACAGTCCGAGGCTGCTCGCCATGTTCGGACGGCCGCCCGACGTGGAGAAGGACACTCACCACTGTAACATAACTTTTATTCTCTTTTTACCCCTCTTTCCCTCTCCCTTGTGACTATAAAGGGGGGGGGGGAAGGGGTCAGTAGAACACAGGTTCGCACGTGTTCACACGCTCACACACACACGTACGCCACCAGGCTACAAGAAACAATTCACACTCACACCAGGGACTTGGGCCCCGAAACCCTCTCCCGACTAGTTTGTAACCCCTACTACGAACTTGGGCATAAAGAACACCACCTTCAGACTGGACGTAGGGTATTACTCTCCAGAGGCCCAAACCAGTATAACCCTAGTGTCTCTTGTGCCACCATACGGACCCAGACACGCGATCGTATAGATTTACTTACCGGCGGTGACAAACCCCGACAGGTTGCATCATTTTATTGCAATAAAGCTGGACTTTGACTTCCTTTTGAGTAATCTGGTTGAATTTGCTAAAGGAAGCTAGCTGCAATTGCAAGTTTTAGAGGAGCGCGGGGTGAGGACGGTGAGTGGAAGACTGAAGGTTGGGTGCGTATGCACGGGCGGATGGTACACCTTTTTGGTGTCGCCGATCGAGTAGTTTATGGCAATTCCTCAAGCTCTAGGGTCCCACGAGACATCACGAGATCTTGCATAAAATAGATCAAACCAAATGATGGGAAGTTAGTGGTATTTAAATTTCTATGGAATTTTTAGTTATAATCATGACAATACTTATCCGAATGGCGATATGAATTTTAGTCAATATATTGTTTGTCGTCTTAGTGATTTTAAGCATTTATGATACAATGACATCACAAAAAGTTCATTTGAAAATCGACAAGATGAATAATACAATTAGTTCATGTTTTGTTAGACGTATGGTGTCATTCATGTATGAGACGATCCAAGATTTGAGGTTGTCCTTGCAACTGGTTAGTTGGATTGAACTAAATTATCCTGGATGTGAATATACAACTTTCATGTATAATAATCTTGATGATGTGTGCTCTGAATGCCAACACAGATCATATGAGAAAACAGTGAGTGTGCTCTCTTCTGACATGTTTATATGTGGTTTACATAATTTTCTATTCTTTCCCCGGGAAAGAACAGGAAGGCTCGGAGATACAATAAGATGTCTGAACAAACTTGTATACAAAGGAATACCAACATGAATACATAAAGGTATTTCACTATTGATATAAAAAATCATTATGTTTATTTTCATCAAATTTGTATATATTATGCCTTCCTACCGTCATTTGCTCAAAAGAAATTGTACATTTAGCATAATAAAGTGTTTTTGCTTTATAATTCTTATTTTAAACCATCAAATGTGTGATGACATTGGCAATGTAAGTATTCTAATACTATCAATTTGTTTGCAACATCTTGATATAATAGATTTATTTATATGTGTATTTAATGTAATAAATTTTATTATTTTTAAACCCATGCGTGTCGGACGGGTAGATGTAGTTGGATATTATTTACAGAGAATATTTAAAAGGAAGAAAAATGGGAATAGTTGAGTAATTTTATTACTAATGTAACTACTCTAATATTGTGTGTTACAAAGAAATATTTTATTATAACTTGGTACCTCCAAATATCCATGGTTATTGCTCCACCACCAAGGAAGTTTAATTTTGTTATTATTTCTACGAGTCCTGAAAATTCTTGTTCACTAGATTTTTTAATCAAATATCTTTGTCACACATGCTTCACCTTCACTATATATATTATATTATATTATATATATATATATATCATTGTTTATTTTAAGTAACATGCCCACAGGGCACATGTGGGACTTTTGATAATCAAATCCGCCCAATATGACGAGTCCTGAAAATTCTTGTTCACTAGACTTTTGATATATATCTCCTCTTCACACCTTCCCGTTGCATGAAATTAAATTAAAGCCACGCGCACACATGCACAAATATTATACTCCTACATAATAGCATACGCGCGCATCTCCGTCCGATCCATATACAACACGTCCTATATGACAAGCAACAACATTATTAGAGATCGTGGGCGTCGCGGTCATAGATTATTACAGGCAGCACGTAGAGTATTGGCGTCCAACGACTTCCGTGCTTGGAGATAGAGGCCGGCATTGAATGGAATGGAGTTGTTGCTCTCGTTTGAAACGTACTAGAGATAGACTCCTCCTGATCCGCCGTCGTCCGGGACCTATAGATACATACCTGTTATGAACTCCGGACCATGGAAACCTAAATTTAGATTGTATACCGATTTTCCGGTACGTAAACAAAAAACAACTTTAGCTTGGGCAAATTATAAAAGAAGTAACACTAATATTTCATAATTGTTTTCTCCAATTTAGTGTATGAGACAGGAGCAAGAGACCAATTTATGTGCATACTATGTATGTGAGTACATCCACAATTTCTGCACTGCAGACCCAGGAGATTATACTGTAAGTATTATTCTAAACCTATTAATAATACATCATTTTCTAACCGCTTATATATTTAATTCTTGGGTGTTATATACTAACATATTTGCACATTACAAAACTGTATGATTAGGGACGTAATCATTGAGAAGGATCGTCTCTTGGCGATTCAAGAAGGTCTCATGGGATTCTTGATGGACGAGGTGATTAGCTCAAAGGGAAGATATTATTATGACGGTCATCCAATTCAGAAATGTTAATTAGCACCTCCGGTGGAACTTGAGACTAGAATTAGAATGAACAATATTTTGATGTATATATACTAGTTTCAAAAATACTATCTCCGCTTTCGATGTAATATATTGTGTGTAAATATATTTATTTATAAGTTTATTCTCTTGATATAGTACGTATAGTAGACACGTATAATTAGTGCAAACATTTATGCATACACGTATAGTACACACAAATACGCTAGATATACGCGTATAACAATATTAGAACAATTAGAAATGAAAATAAAAAAAATATGCGGGGACCCTTTAGTCCCGGGTGGTATTACCACCCGAGACTAAAGGGGGTGCGCTCAGGCGCAGGCGTGCCCCCCTTTAGTCTCGGTTGGTAATACCACCCGAGACTAAAGGATGTGCGCTCTGGAGCAGGGGTGCGCAGCCGTGGCCCCCCTTTAGTCTCGGTTGGTTATACCAACCGGGACTAAAGGTACCCTTTAGTCCTGGTTGCCCACCCGGTAACAAAGGGTGGGGGGCTTTCCTCTCTAATGATTAGTACCGGTTGGGCCTTAGAGAGATATGGTCCTTCCCAACCGGGACGAAAGGCTCCCGCTCCACCAGTGAATACCGACGTATTTTTTGTGTACTAATTAAATAAGCATATCTATCCTTGCAACAAAAAAGAAAAACACGTGTATTGGTCTAGATGTCTTTTACGGTACACAATACGACCTGTACGACCGATTGAAAAAATGACTCGTATGTAATAAAAAAGAACCTATATGTAAGGATATGATGGTTGAGATTAATTCTATACGACTGGTTTTTTTAGTGGTAGTACGGTAGTATTCAAAGGTCGTATGGGTAGTATAAAGGTATTATCAGAAATGTAAAATGGTATTGTTGTAATATAGGAAATGAAGGATCTCCCAGGGGGTGGTGTCACGGGATGACGAGCGGGAAAAATTTTCCCAATTAATATACATCGAGAAAATTATCATTTTACCCATAGCAAAAAACTGAAAAAACTGATAATACCACCGTACTACCGTTGAGTCGTAATGGTCCAAGGCTGTATATGATGTATCCCTGGCGTCGCGGGTGTAGATTATTACATGTAGCACGTAGAGTATTGGCGTCCAACTCCTTGCTTGGAGATAGAGGCCGGCCAGTTTAATTGCATTGATTTCAATGGAGTTGCTCATTTGAATTAAACCACACAAAAGAGGCAGGTCGTACTAGAGATAGACTCCTTTCATATGCATCTTGCGTCTTCCTCCTGATCCGTCGTCCGGACCTATAAATACAGACCTGCATATGCATCGATTGAGAGCACACGTACGCAACAGGTCAACCGGCCAAAGAGCTCGCATTGCTTCGTGTATATAGATCTCGCCGGACTGTGATCGAATACGTACGTCGTCGACGAGATGACGACGAAGCTTCTCTTCACCGCCTGCTTCCTCCTCCTCCTCGTTGTCAATGGTATGCAATTAATAATGCAAGCTCTCGATCGATCGATCATATTTGGTCTCGTTTTTTATTTGTTCATATATATATGTATATATATATATATATAGCTATTTCGTGCTGTAGTACGTACTATGCATGTGTTTGTAATCCAATAAGTTAAATAGTCTATGCATGCAATAATGCAGGTGGTGATGGCGTGGAGGCCCGTCGCCACCGCGATCGCCGCCACAAGGACTACATGCTCTTCGTCTTGGGCGACTCCTTCGTCGACGCCGGCAACCTGCCGAGGTCAGCCAAGAGCAGGACATCGCGTGGGTGGTACTACCCCTACGGCAGCTCCGACTCGGCTCACCGCAACGCTGCAACCGGCCGCCTCTCCGACGGTCTCGTCCAGTCCGATTTCCTCGGTACGTTCAGTCGTCGTCTAGCTCTCAGATCCGATCATCTGCGCGATGCATCGATCCATGCTTTAATTAATTTGCATTATTGCAGCAAGGATGCTGGGCAACGACGAGTCACCTCCGGCGTACAGTCCCAACGACGTCGACTCTTCCGGCGTCAACTTCGCCCTGCCCTTCTCCGGCGCCCTCAACGGCCCGCAGGAGGAGCTGTCGCTGGGCGGGCAGGTGGACCAGCTGAGGCGCCTCGTCAACCGTCGACGCATCGGCGACGCGGACCTGGACGAATCCGTGGCCCTCGTCTCCGTCTCCAACGGGCACGACTACTCGCACGTCAGCGACAGCACCACCCCCGAGCAGCTCAACGCCTACATCAGGGACGTGACCGACGCCATCGCCGACGCCGTCGAGCGGCTGCAGGACCTCGGCGTGTCCAAGGTCATGGTGAACACGCTGCCTCCTGTCGGCTGCACGCCGTGGCGCTCCAGGCTCACCAGCTACGCCCGCTGCGACAGCCGGGGCAACGACATCGCCACCACGCACAATGAGCTCCTCAGGCAGAAGCTGGGTGACCTAGACGACGTGCTCCTGCTCGACCTCTACGCCGCCTTCACCAGCGCTGCCCAATCCAGGTCCGGCTCCAGGCCCTGCTGCGACACCTCGGACCCCAACGCCTACTGCGGACAGGACGACGCCGCCGGCAGAGCTCAGTACAGCGTCTGCGCCAACCCGGCCAGCTACTTCTACTGGGATTACGTACACCCGACCCAGTCGGGATGGAGCGCCGTCATGGATCAGCTGCGAGGACACATCCAGGACTTCCTCGACATCTAGTAGCATAATAAAATAATTAATTAGCTACCCCGTCCCTATACTAGATATAGGATCCAATTTATTATTAGTAGTTCTTAGTTATTAGTTATTGGTAATAATATATAGTTATCATATATAGTGAGTTCGTTAGTACGTATACTGTAGAGTCACCATTGCTACATATATACATGTGTTAATCGATCAGCTACATATATATACGTCCGCTTTAATTTGGATTTGTTGAGATTGAGAATCGAGAATCAGTTTGATGATGAGCATGTCAGCTAGCTTCGATTAATTACCAGCTCCTGTGATTTTGGTGAAAGCTGTGTTTTGAGTGATTTTGGTGAAAGCTGTGTTTTTTTTTTTTTTGAGGAACACGATCTCTCCATTACTCAGCATCAGAGTTACAATCGTTGGCTGCTGCTTGCTGAAGCCATGGTGGAAAGCAGTTCAGCCAACAAATAGAAGGATTCTCCATCGAGACCTCCTTTACACATTTATCTGCTAGAGAGTTCGCTTCTCTATAAATAAAACAAACTTTAAAACTAGAAAAAGAGCTAAGCAGCTTCTTGACATCATAACAAAGTCCTGTTATAACTGATCTGTCCAAAGACGTCGAGGTGAGAGCGCTCACCAGCACCGAGCTATCTGATTCCAAAATGATCTTGGTAGCCCCCAAACGAGCTGCTAACTGCAGGCCATCATATGCAGCTGCCGCCTCTGCCACAAGGGCGTCTTGCATCGGGCCGAGCCATCTTGCTTGTGCCCCCTTGACCTGACCAAGATGATCCCGGAGAACTGCTGCCCCAGCTCCCCGTTCATTGTAACTATCAAAAGCTCCATCAGTGTTCAATTTCATCCACCCTTCCTCCGGCGGCCACCATCTTGCCCTCGCTCTGTGCACTCCATGCTCGCCATGATTGCCAAGGCATATCATATCTTCCACAGTCCGGGCCACATACTTCGCCGACGCCACCGGGTTCCATTGTTTCCGTCCATGCACACGGTTGTTGCGATCTGTCCACAATGCCCAAGCCCCACAAACGAAAGCTGCTGCCTCCTCCCTGGTGCACAAGGTACCCATCAGGAGATCAGTTGCCCACGTAAGTGGATGCAAGTGTGGCAGCTTCCTTCCTGTGATATCCTTGACTGCAGCCCAGAAACGTCTCGCCCATGGACAGTCCACCATCACATGGAACAGAGACTCCGAAGGATTACCACAAGCCTCACAGTTACCATCCTCCCGGATATGTCGTCTTGAAAGCTCAGCATTGGACGGAAGAAAGCCACGAATCACACGCCACCAAAAAATCCTCACCTTCGGAGGCACCTTAAGTTTTTTCAGGACCCTCCACCATTTACCTGCCTCTGAGGATGCAGTATCACCTTCCTTCTCGCGCAATAATCGAGATTGTTCCTCTTTTAGGGACCTGTATGCTGATCTGACAGAATAAAACCCTCCTCTTTCAGGTGCCCATGCAAGAACATCATCAGACATGGTCTGACTTGGCCGAATTTTCAGTATCTCCTCGGCATCAATTCGGATGAAGGACTGGAGAATCAGTTGCTCATCCCACTTCCTACCTCCTTCCTCCATTTGCTCATCAACTGTATTGACCACCACCCCTGGTAACCGGACACGAGGCTTAAACCCCTTAATACCAGGAATCCACCCATCATGCCAAATGTTCACAGAAGTGCCAGGGCCAATCCGATTGATAAGTCCCTTTTTCAAAACATCTCTTCCATACAGGATAGCTCTCCAAGTCTCCGAACTCCTTTTCCGCCTTGTAGCTGCGAGGAAATTAGTATTAGGGTAATACTTGCCCTTCAAAACCCTCGAGCAAAGCGCATTTGGCCGTTCAAGGAGCCGCCAGCCCTGCTTCCCTAGCATCGCCTGATTAAAAAGATTCATATCACGAAAACCCATTCCTCCCTCAGTTTTTGGGTCTGTCAGATTACTCCATCTGAGCCAATGAATCTTATGGTTGTCCACTGAGCTGCCCCACCAGAAATTCGAAATGAAAGTTCTCATTTTCTTGCAGACCCCGGCCGGAAGCTTGAAGCAGCTCATAGGATAGGTTGGGACCGCCTGTGCATTCGCTTTTATCAGCACTTCCCTTCCAGCACAACTCAGTAAATTTTCGCTCCAGCCACATATAAAGTTCCTGATCCTATTTGGAATATATTCAAACACTCCATCAGAAACCTTTCCGGCTGAAGTTGGGAGACCCAAATATTTCTCTCCTAGTGCCTCAACAGTGATCTGCAGGCCCTGATGCACAGCATCCTTCACCTCCTGCCCACAATTTGCACTGAAGAAAATCGCAGATTTTTGTTTATTCACTAGCTGACCTGATCCCCTGTGATAATCATCCAGAATTTGAGCTACCCGGTCAGCACTCCTCTCCGAAGCTTCTGAAAAAATCAAACAATCATCTGCAAATAAAAGATGTGAAATCCACGGAGCATGTATGCCAACTCTAACTCCCCGAGCAAGATATCTTGGCCCCACCCCCTTTAGCAAGTTAGATAAACCTTCTGCGCATAAGAGGAAAAGGTAGGGAGATATAGGGTCGCCTTGTCGTATCCCTCTTGAGGGTTTAAAAACCTCCGAGAATTGCCCATTAACCCTCACCGAGAAAGACACAGAGGACACACATCTCATCACCAGATTTGTCCATCTTTCTGAAAAACCAAGAGCGGACATGATGCACCGGAGGTACTCCCACTCCACTTTGTCGTACGCCTTTGCCATATCAATCTTAATAGCGCAAGCACCAGAGTTGCCCTTCTTGTTCCTGAGGTAATGGATACATTCATAAGCAATCAGTACATTGTCAGTAATTAACCTCCCAGGGACAAAGGCGCTCTGCTCCTCTGATATAATCTCGTCCAGAAAACCCCTCATCCCGATGGCCATCGCCTTTGAGCAAATCTTATACAACACATTGCAAAGAGAGATGGGCCGGTACTGTGAAAGCTCTTGTGGATTTGCCACTTTTGGAATAAGCACCAACAGTGTCCGGTTCACCTCCTCCGGCATCTCCCCTCCATTAAGAAAATCCAGCACCGCCATTGTGACACTCTCCTTCAGGGTACTCCAATGACATTGAAAAAACCCGACATTAAAGCCATCAGACCCTGGTGCCTTCCCTGGATGCATCATAAACAACACCTTCTCCACCTCCTCCGGCGAGAAGGCTGTATCTAGCACCATATTCATCTCATCCGTCACCTTCCGAGGTACGTGGCGGCAAACAATTTCTGGGTCGATCCCTTCCTGGGCTGAGAACAGTTGCTGGTAGAAATCAATTGCCATCGCTTCCAGCTCCTGTTGAGATGTTGCATCAGAGCCATCTCCCCTTTTAAGCGCCCGAATTCGATTAGTGCGGCCTCGTGCACGCGCCTTGGCCTGGAAGAAGCCGGTGTTTTGGTCACCTTCCTTCAGCCAAGTGATACGTGACCGCTGCCGTTCCATTGCCTCCTCCCTTGCCAGGAGTTCCGAGAGGCCCTCAACCAGCTCTCGTTCCTTAACAGTTGGGCCGCGATATAGAGTAGAGCTATGCTCCTTTTCAATCGCCTCCCTAGTCTCTTTCACCTGCTTCTTCACAACCCCAAAAACACCTTGATCCCACTCACGGAGGGAACTCTGCAGAGAGAACAGGGATGCACACACTCTCTCAAGATTAGGCGTTGTGCTTCCCGGATCCCACACTTGCTTGACGAAATTGATATACTCCTCATGTCGGAACCACATATCCTCACAGCGGAAGGGTTTGCGCCTTTCCCCCGACCATTACCTCCTCCTGCGGTCTCCGATGGTCGAACTCTAACAAGCAGGCCACAGTGATCAGATTTGACCATTTGGATATGTTGTACCGAAGTTTCCCCCAAGGTATCCAGGAAGCGACCATCTCCAAAACCCCTATCCAACCGGGCTTTAACATTCCGATCGCCCTCCTACTTGTTGTCCCACGTGTACGGGAGTCCACTATAGCCAAGATCATTGAAGCCACAATCTGCAGCCATGTCCTGAAAGGCATTCATCTGCCACGCCTCTCTATCATTAGCACCAAAGTGCTCCTCTCCAGACAACACTTCATTGAAGTCTCCTGCACACAACCATGGATCCCTCGACTGCGCGCGGAGAAATCTCAATAAAAACCAGCTCTCCTTTCGTCTCTCCCTCTGAGGTTCACCATAGAAACCAGTGAACCTCCACTGCACAACATTGATACTTACACACGAAAGGAGAACATCAATATGCGATCTAGATAAGCTCTGTATCGCCACCATAACCTCAATGAGTAGTTACGTGGTCAAATCATGTCTTCATCAGGGCAGTGAAAATTCCAAAGCTAGCTATTTGTTCCTGAACCTCAAGGTGGCAGTTGTCTTTTGGGATCAAAACAGTCGTTAGTTGCTTTGCGTGCACATACATGGTACTACAATTCTCTTATCTGCGCTCCAACATGACCGTCCTACAAAACACCATGTCTTCCATCGCGTCAAACTCCCTACAAAATTAAGTCATATTCTTTGCCTGGCTTCTTCACCATGGCAGGGATCAAGCTATTCCATCGCAATATCAGAGCGCTGGACGACTCCTTCGTTCTGCGAACACTGCCCTCGTGTTCTGGAAACTGACACTCACATTTTCTCCATTTGCCCAAAAGCCTAGAGTGTCTGGACTCTGGGCATTACGCCACACACTGAAGATTGCAGGCGGCCCTGGTTACTAGCAAGAGAGCTCGCTCTTCCTAGCTCTGTGCACTTGGATGTTGTTCTCCTTGTGTTGTGGCATCTTTGGAAAGCACGCAATGCTGTGATTTTTGAGCATCATGAATTATCGGCTGTCGAGGTGATCCGGAGAGTTTCCCGCGATATGGACTCATGGTCCCTTCTACTACAGGAAACTGAGCCTTTGCCGAGAGCCCGAAGCTTTACCGAGAGCCATCCAAATAATTCTCGGTAAAGAAGGTTTTGTCGAGAGCCAACCAAAAACCTCTCGGCAAAGAGGAAACACTCAGCGAAGAGACTTCTTTGCCAAGAGCCTCAGAAAAAAAACTCTCGGCAAAGAGGAAACACTCGACCATTTTTTTAAAAAAAATCACTTTCTTAAGTCCAAACTTTTTGTATCATAAACATACACATATACAATACTAATGCTCAAATTTGGCACAATCTTAGCTCCGTTTGCTATATTTAACCATTTTACTTCTTTCTAGGTAATTTTTTCGTATACGTCCGATATGAACTACAAGTGCATGAGATCATAGAGTAAAGTTGGTGAAAAATGGTATTCATGTTCATGATACATCTCTAAGACCATGTAGATGAAATGAAGCTAAATTTTCGGCATTTGGTTCTCTGATCATGACGAAGATCCTGATGTAGAAAGGTTTTAAAATTGTATAAAATTCAAATAAAGTTTGAAAATCATGAAATTCGTCAAGTGCTCATGATATGATATGTGGACTTGTGGAGGTTGTGGTAAAAAATTGAGAATGTTTTGAACACTTGGACACGTACGCTATCTAGAAACCGGAACATCTCACAAGAAGTTTCTAAGAATTTGAACTAATGTCATTAGGTTTGGAGGCTTAGAGAAATTCAAAATTGAGTTTGACTACAAAAACTTTTCTACAAGTAATACACAACATAATTAGTGTCATGTTACATTTTAAAAAAAATTCAAATCTATTTGCTATTTTAATAATTATTTTAGATTAAAATTGTCTTTGCTGAGAGCCAAGCTGACGTGGCTCTCGGCAAAGCCAGCCCAGCTAGCTCGCGGTCCACTCCCCTACCCCACGGCTCGGTTCCCCGCCGGCCCACTCCCCCACCCCACGGCCTAGTCCGCCGTCGGCCCACCTCCTTCCCCGTCTCCTCTATATAGGCGTTGCGCCACCTCCCACTACAAGAAATTATTTAATCTGTGACGAACTTTCTGCGACGTTCTCAGAGAACATCACGAAGAGCACTGCGTCTGTGACGTGTTCCTGTTTTTCGTCACGGATGTGCACTGATGGGTGTTGAAACCCAGAACACTGCGACGATTTGTTAAATTCGTCGTAATCCGGCCCACAACGCTGCGATGTTTGAGCAGATTCGTCGCAATCAACAAATAACAAATAATCATGTTATGGATGGAAAAAATTGAAAAATTGAAAAAATCTAAAATAACAAATAATCATGTTATGGATTGAAAAATTGAAAATTGAAAAAATCTAAAAAAACCGTCGCAATTCGGCACACAGCGCTGCGACGTTTGAGCAAATTCGTCGCGATCAACAAATAACAAATAATCATGTTATGGATGGAAAAAATTGAAAAAATCTAAAATAACAAATAATCATGTTATGAATGGAAAAAATGATCAATTGAAAAAATCTAAAAAATAGAAAAAAGAGGAGAGTGGGGGTTTGAACTCAAGACCTCAAGGTAACCTTGTACCGCACAAACCATTGAGCTACATGTGTTCTTGTGAAATTTTATGATTTTCAATTGTTTTAGATAATATTTCTTCCCTGGACGCCACGTCATCAGGCTGCCCCGCCACCTCACCCGGCCGCGACCGGCCACCTCACCGCTACGTCACCCTACCGCCTCACCCGGCCGCACGCCTCGTCACCGGCTGCTTGCCCGCCACATCACCAGGCCACCCCCGCCACCTAACCCGGCCGGACACGCCTCGTCACCAAGCCACCGCGCGCGTCCACAAAATATTCAGCAAAAAAATCAGCACACATGGTTTCGAACCCGAGCTTTGGACGGACAAACATAATGCCTTACCACTGCGCTACACCAGTCTTTGTGTTGTTGTATGGTATTTTATTGCTTATATGTACATTAAGTGTCTGTATTTTATTTGGAAAATAGAACAAAATACGCGTATTGTGAGAATCGAACACGGGTCACGGAGGGGAATAGGGGATCCCTACCACCACGCTAAGCAATGGTTACTGATGTATGGAAGGCACAAACCATTTTATAACAAATTTGTAACAAAGTCATACTACAATGAAGAATAGATGTTTGATTCATCATTTTTCTTTTTGATTTGGAATTAAAATTTGTAATAGGTATTTCTCACTCACAAGAGCTCCAAATTCGATGATTTTTTTCTGTATTTCTCTAAAATCAGTATCGTATATATAATAGTATTTGTTTGTATATTAAATGCTATTTCTTGGATTGGTTTTATATGGACCATTTTTCGCACTTCAGTAGATAATAGAAAAGCATGTTTTTGAAGAACAAATGGTAATGTAACTTCATATTTTGTAATAATAAGCTAAGAAAAAGGTTATGATCAAGTTTGAAGTGCATATGAAATCAAAAATTTTGAAAAGTATGATACACTTTAATGTTCAACTAACATTGCATGAAACTATGTGAGACATGTATCCATTTGTAAACAATGTAGGTTACGCCGTTTCCTAAATCATTTGAAAATTTTATGTCAAGTTTAAACATTCATAAAATGATTCCATGTCAATTTTTAGAACTTTCGGAGAAGTTTCTAGTATTATTATCATTATTTTATAATAAGGTGACTAGTATAAGTTTGAACTTTTCCTACAAGTCAATTGAATTTTTCGTCAATATCCTAGATGTGGGCTAGAATGGACCATAAACACCTAAATACATTTTTTTGTGAATTTTTTTGAATCTTATTAGAGGTACATATAGATCAATTTGGAATTACTTTCGGTAAACATGTAGAAATTCATTTAAATGATAGAAAATAGCAAATCTATTTGAAAATTCTTGAAACTCCATTGAAAAGAATAGGGAAGAAGAAGGGAGAAGAGAGGAAAAAATGAAGGAGAGTAAGAAGAAGGAAGGACTGGAGGAAGGAGAAGGGGAATGAGCCTCCCCCAACTCAGCAATCCTAGCTCCGTCACTGATCCCAAGTAGAACCTGTTGTATACATCTTGTACTCAGTATGGTGCATGTAGTTCAACTTCTGTGACCTAAATTTACTCGGATATTGTTTTCGAAACAAAATTACTTGGATCCTGTTATATTACTTTAATTTGTTTGTGAGGGATTAACACCACTAAAGAACTAAGTAAAAACTAAAAAATAGCGAGTAAGCAAAAGTGGAAGGGTGCCGTCCCATCATTCTTGGAACGGTGGAAAACAACTGCTCCCCCCTATATATTGACACCACAATGTTTGATAATGAGTTAATTAAATGTTCAACCAATTGTTCTTTCCAATATGCTTAATTATGCAGCCATTCAAATGTAAAATCTTTTCAGTTGATGATGATGTTGAACGTACTATGCTACGTCTGAACCAGCTAGCATGTATCATTTACAGATAATGATTGTGATTTGCGAAGGACGTCCATTTCTTTTCTCAGTGTTCATAATTCGGTAAATGGCTAACCTACACTAGTTTATACTTTTGTAGGTTGCAGGTTTGATTTGGTTATCCTTCCAAACCAGGCAACAATATTTTATTATGATTTTTTTTATATGACTAAATATATATCTATACTATAAGGAGCGAAAACAATTGAAAATTTTTCTCACCCAAATCGGGTCCACCGTACCCTTCACACCGGACTCACCCGTCATATGTTTTTAGGAGTGGATAGGGTAGAAGGACTACGGAAGGACAAAAAATCACAATTTGAAGAGTGTTTCTGCCAAAAACGCCTAACTTTTTTCACCCGCACTCGGTGTACCCGCCCACCTGTACCCGTCGGGCGCACTTTACCCTTCCCCATCGCTGCCCACCCCACGGAAGAAAAAAAACCCATCGCTACCCACCCGGCCACCTCGTACAGAAAAAAAACTCCTCGCCTCCTCGCGTCGATCTGCGCCAGCCGCTGGCCGCCGACGAGCCCCTCCTCCCTCCTCGGCTCGGCCGCCGGCGCGTACCTCCTCCCTTCCCTCCCTCACCGGAGCACGAGCGCGGCAGCCCTGCAGGCAGGCCACCCTCTGCGATGGCCCCTCCCTCGCCGAAGCACGAGTGCGGCGGCTCTGCAAGCAGGCTACCCTCTCCGGTGGGTAGCAGGTCCGCGACGTCGGGCGGATTTCGTCTCCGTGCTCGTCAGGTGCCTTCATTCTCCTCAAGCTCTTACCGTCCTGGGCCTCTGGCGCGTCTACCTCGTCGTCGCAGTCGTCGATTCGGACGTCCCAGATCGCACAACAGCGAGGAGAAGGTCTCCTCCGCCGCTGCGGCTTCCCCGCCTCCCCAGCAAGCGCGCGGGGCCGCCACTCCCTCATTTGGGCTTGCCACGACCTATTGTCAACGAGCTACCTGCAAGTGAGTGACCCACCTAATCTTTCTCATAATGGCATGCTAACTCGTCAGAGTGACTAGCAATTTCGTATGTTTTGTGTGTCATATGCTTTCTTCAACTTTGGCTGTAGTAGGGTAGCTAAATATGGCTCCCTACTTTCTCCTTGATCACTCTGAAGTTGCGCACCTGGTTGGCTTCTGAATACATTTTTAAAAAAAATTGCAAGAAGTATGGCTCCAGAGCATCAATGGACAAAAGGGCATGTTGTGCTGCCAATTAGGTTGGCAGATAATGTTTCTTGTATATAAAAAAGAGAAGATGCTGCATTTTATTTTGCTATGAATGTTTTTGAGTTTTGTATTCCTATCAGATAATCCATGGTGAGAATACTCCATCTGTTTGGGTGTCCTTTTTGGAATAAAATCAAATGTTTCTTGCACATCAGATGTTTTGCGGTTTCTACCAACCACAAAATATGGTAAACCTTGTGCTCCTAATGCTGCTCTATTAGTTGATGCTTTTAACTATCACTTGCCTATCTGGAATGTTTTGTTGAACACATCACCAGAATGAGCACACCTGCCGAAAAAGACTGCAAATGATTTACCATCCATCCCACTCATATAGCGGAGAAACAAAGTGGTAAGATTTATCTTTCTTGTGGTTAATGCCATGTGTGAACTAAGGATTATTTGAATTGAGATCATTTTTGAAACATCGATGACCTACTTTACTGAGGTATGAGTTCACACTGTTGTATTTGGTTGGACTGTGCAAAACATAAACTAGGAGGGCCGATGTGAGGAATGAAGAGTACCTCTTTCGATATTTAAAAGCTATGAGCTTAATATTGTTGACCTGATTTGGGTGAGAAAAGTTTTCAATTGTTTTTGCTCCTTATAGTATAGATAATAGCACCGACACTTGTAGTTGGCCAAGGAATTAAATAAATATAAGCATAATGAGTAACTCTTGGCAAGTTCTTATGTTGATGGATGTTGTGAGATAGATTTTTCTTTTACTCCTATACATTTGATGCGCTCGGCTCTTGCTTTGTAGATGCCTGATGATTTGTCCCTTTAGTAGTCCAGTTGTTTTCACTAGGGCGGACAGGTTAGAACATAGAGCTCAATTTTTTCATTTAAAAACTGAGATGAAATCTGATGTCATATAATTACATATTACTATATTTATATCATTATTTATGTCAATATTGATATCTTGAGAACACATCGAGGTTAAGCACTTCCTCTGTATGTTGTTGTATCTGTTATGGGCCACGGTCAAACATGTGTGGCGATGACTAGTCAGTTATAGAGTCTACCTTCAACTTTACAAGGGAGTATCTATAACGAAGGGAAAAAATTATGATCTCTCTAACTCTCTTTGATGCTCTGTTTCTCTGTCTCTCGTGATATTTTTTCGATAAGGGTCTCTGGTGATATATCTCCATTATTTGTTTTGTTCCAATATCATACATGTACAAGAGTAATTTTGCTTCAAAGTTGTTGGAGGATACGAAAGGACATGCATATACTAGTTCCACAACATCAGGAGAGTTTAACCCGTGACTTTTCTAGTTCCTTGCAATATATGCCTGAACCAAGAACCATCAGCTTGCCTGTTTCTGTACTTTTTTGGTGAAGGAATATGATAAGTCATTAGGTATGCTTCACTGTTCACACGTCCAGCCACCCTCTTGGGGGCTTGGTCACTTGGAACACAAGTCTTAGCTAGGACTGTTAAATCATTTTCAGTATTTCTGATGAGAACATCCTAGGGCATGATTTGACCAGGCGCAGAATAGTGTAGACGGTAGCTGTGGAGCACTGTTTGGCCAGGCGCACGACGGTGTAGGCGGCAGTCGTGTCCAACGGGAGTACGAATTAGCTAGGCGCGGAACAGTGCACGCGCACGGCGGTGTAGGCGGTCCATGAGCTAGGCACAGAACAGTGTAGACGCACGACGGTGTAGATGGTGAAGCCGTGCATGTCTGAATTATCCCACAATGCTTAGCTTGGGAGGACCAAGCCAACTTAAAAGGGAGAGCCATCCTTTCTCTATTGGACTAGTATTTTGGGGCGATTTGACCTTTCCTGAGAGGTGTGCTGGGCCGGACTCATCATTTGGTATCAAAGCTGGACCCTTGTTAAGAAGGGGAGAATGATGAGGACATCTCAGGGCACGATTTGGCTAGGCGCAGAACAGTGTAGGTAGCAGTCGTGGAGCACGGTTTCGCCACGCGCATGACGGTGTAGGCAGCGAAGCCGTGCACGTCCAAATTATCCCATCTTACTTAGCTTGGGAGGACCAAGCCACCTTAAAATGGAGAGCCACCCTTCCTGGACTCATCAATTTCTAGCTTTGCTGTCTATGTGTCTTGCTTGCTTTGCTGTCTATGTGTCTTGCTTCTAATTCAAGGGAATCTGAAGGATGGAGAAGATACTCCAGATGGTACTTGATTTTAACGGTAATCAAGCTTTGTAAACACATCGACCGTGTGGAAATGATTATTTGGATATCTTTATTAAAAGGTATGTTGCTATTTTTAACTTCAAGTAGGCTTTACAGGTAAGTACATCACAATATGAAAAATGATGGTTCAATCAATCATGCTTTTGAGGGTAGTGAAAAGTTACAGTATTAGTTATTATTTTTTTCCTAAAGGAACTAGTTTAGTTTGACGGTGAGTTGCTTCTGGGCACTAAAATGTAACATTTTCTTTTCTTTTTGCTTTAATTTGTGTGCACATGCCACGTGATAGGTACTAGAATTGTGTGTGTGTTGGCCACAAGCGGCCCTCGCGCTTCGACGCCGGCGTGGTGGCGGTGGCAGCGGTTAGCGGCTCCGGCGCCTGTTCCTGCGGTAGGCGCGTGGTGTTGGTGGTCGCCAGCACCGAAGCGGCGACGGAGGTGGCGGTGACGATGGAGGTAGCGTGCGCCCCTAACGGTGGTTGGGGCGGGGGTGCTGCCAGGGGCGGCGTCTGTGGCTGCTGCTCTCCCGCAGTGGCGGCGGTCCGCTCCTGATGACGCACGAGGAGGAGGAGATAGACCAGGGGTGGAGGTGTGCTGGCAGCGTCTTGGTGGCGCGGCCAACGGTGGCTTGCTTGGGTGTTAACTGGTGGCGCCGCGGTGGCGTGACTGACGACGACCAAGCGACGGCGCATCAGTGACGCCATGGTGGCGGAGCTCATTGCCCCGAGCCGCTTCTCTTCAGCAATGATGTGTTGGCGATGCCACGATGGCATGGCTAACGACGGTTTGCGCGAACGTTTGCCAGCGGCACCATGGTGGTGCTGTTGGTGGCGGTCAAGCAGAGGCTCCCCAGCAACACCATGGTGGTGGTGTTGGTAGCGTCGACCGTCTCGTCGGTCCGCGGTGAGGATGCGGGTGAAAACCCATCCCCTTTGGGACGACGTTGATGGTGCATTGTGCATCATATCCTTCCTAGAGGCGACGTTGGGCATCTCTGGCGCGAGACTGGACTTCTGCTTGGGACCAACGGCGTGTTCAAGCTTCTTCGGCATGGTGCTTCGGCGATGGTGGTCCTCGGGTGGATGCTTGACCATCGTGTGTTTGTGCAACTGGTTTTGGAGGTCTGGTCCTCAGGTGGATGCTTGGCCACTATTTGTCTGGCGGATGCTTTGCCGTCTTGGTTGGAGGCTTGGTCCTCAAGTGGATGCTTGACCACCGTTTGTCTGGCAGTGAGAGTCATAGAGAGGTAACCCGTGTTGACGTCCCAATCCAACCGGGCAAGTGTAATTTCTTTTTCCTTTTTCCTGATTATGACCTCCCAGAGTCATAGTCTTGTAGTTTTCTGCTATATCAATAAAACATGCACTATCCTATGGGGTTGGTTCAAAAAAAAAAGAATTTGTGTGTGAGAGAGAGATGGATGGGAAAGCATGTTAACTTGAAGCACGTATGTACATGTTGTTTCCTCTCAATTTTTTGTTACATGAAAGGATTGAAGTTATATATATTTTTTAAAAATAAAAAAAACATATCCCAGCATCTGTGACCGCAAATATAGCCAATTTCTTTCCTCATCTATCCTCAACGCTAAAAGGAAAATAGGGTAACGAGTACACATATATAGAGCATGTGGCATGATAACTAAACAGACGAAATGTCGCTGACCAGCAGGAGATTTCGCTTGATCGACTGGTTCAAGAGTAGCCATCACGTGCAACACGTACAATTCTCTGCAGGTGACCAGTTTAATCATCGATTTATCATCTGCAGTTGCAGAGCATTTGCAGTACTGAATTCTATATATGTATTATATCGTCTCTTATATGATGTGTGAGTGTGTGCCCGTGTCTTAATATTCTGCAATCCTATAGTTATTAGTGGCTTAGTGCTGATCGGTGAGGATGAGACTGACTGGTTGTGTTCATAACATTGATTGCATATCTGCGCATTCCACATCTAAATTAAAAGATGGATTAATATAAAAAAACTTTATCGGTCGAGTAAGGTAAACTAGCTCAACCAACGAAATCAAATAATCATGCACACATTCAGATATATATAAGAACTAGGCAGAGCTAGCTGTAGCATAAAAGATAATGATAAATTTGCAGGTGTTGAGACCTAGCTAAAACTATATGGATGCCGATCGACCTTGCTTTATTTAATTCTCCGGCAACATACATACAGCTGCTCATGTACTCGATCGAATGTGCATAGTTTTGTACAGCGACACTACTACTTGCATTGGAGGAGAAATCAAGACACTCATATCATGCCTGAATGGCAGCGTAGAAAACTTACATAACATACATTGTCTCAAATCTTTTTGACTTGTTAGGCACTGGGTGCCTCGTGCATTATCTATCAATACTATAATCAATACTATAAAGAGCGAGAGAATTGATATCATTTGTTACCAAGATTAGGCCCACCATCCTCCTCACAGAGTGGCCCGCATGTCATGTGCGACCCCACCTAAGAGACCAAAAACCGAGGACCAAAGAGGGGGGGAGAGTCATTTCGTTGTCGTTCTCTTTGTAAAATCGCCTCCCACTCCAAAACATTTTTCAACACTGCCAGACCCACCCTACCCAACCGTCCCACTCATCCTAATCACCCTTCGAATCACGTCCAGCACACTTATTCTTGCCATAATTAATGGTATCTGAATAAATGGCACCTTTCATTACTCTGTGTCAATCAATCCACTCCTTCCTTTTCCCGTCTTTCCACCAGGTCGTCAAATCAGCCTCTAAAATCATGCTGCGATTGACTGGCAGTTACTTGTGCGTCATGCCATGGTTTACTTTTCTTGTGTGCCTTTGTCTCCAAAAATCACGTCGGTTGCTTATTTGCTTCCCTTTTGTGTATTGGTGTATATATATGGACGGATTGTTGTGCCTCTTTTTAGCATCGGGATTATTGTTGTGCTTCTGTGTGGCCCTCGATCTCGTCGTTGCTGTTGTTGTCGCCATAGCCGTCGTCGTCGTCGTTCGTCTCGCAGGATCTCAATTCAGCATCAGTAACATTGATCGATACACACATATATATAGCACCACTCCATTTATTCATTTTGTTTTCATTCGCAAACATGTGTTTATATGTTTTTCTTGGTGTTGCGCCTACATGATCTACATGCATCACCTATGTCTCTCTTCTAGATCCTCGGACATGCCAGTCTAAAGAAATACAGGTACATACCACATGATAGCCAAACTGCATTCATCATCACAAAGTTCTTGGGTGATTTTGTGTAGATGATGTTATGTTTACTCCAATCAATAGGTCCACACACACGTGGTATGATCGTCATCTCCCCCAACTGGTTGTTGTAGTGTCGCATATTTTTGCATGGATCTGCGAATTCCGCTTGAAGATGTCATGTACGCAGGCACCAATAGTTCTCATTGTGGTTGTATGAGAGCCGGGGTAGGTACGTGTATTTGTTTTTTCAAATGTAAACCTATAAAATATATTTTATATATCACAATTAATGTTATCTACTTCATTTTTTTCTTTTGAACGAAATTGATGATATTGATGAGGCCTAACGGAACTGACATAAGACTAGGGAAAGATATGCAAATATGTCAGGGACAACAAAATGCAAGGAAAAGGGATGATTATCATAGCAAGAAAGCCTAAGGCCGCTCCATGGGCTAATCAGATTTTCTATACTAGGCTCCTTCTCGCTACAGTGTTTTTCTTGGAGGAATTTGGCCCAGTGGCCTTAGGCTAATCTCCGCCACTAGCTTCAACCACCAGCGCATCTTCCAAAGGGAAGGTATCATGCATGATTTTTACAAACATATGAACTTAATGTTGTCACGCATGCCTATTGGTTATTATGAAATAATAACATTTTGTGCATGTGAACTAGATGATATGGGTGCAGATTGGCGCCGTAAGAACCCAGCTTGTACAAGATCAAAATGTGCTTTTTGGGATCCAATGACCCGTCTCAATCAGGTTTGGTAGCATTTGGCGTATGTGTTGTGGTTTATGATTTACGTATTGTTTGTCACTTTACATTTTACATCTTACTAGTTTTATAATTTTTCCCATGTAGCCCAATGATTTATATGCAAAGCATTATTTGACTGTTGCGGTAATAAATTGTAGACTTACACACGAAATAATTATTCACTAGATTTTCTCAACTCAATAACACCAAATGGGTTGCCTCCACACGAGCTCACGATACAAAAGAACTGCCCCATTATCGTACTACGTAATCTAGATCCTCACAATGACAACTACATTTTTAAGCTATATATCTTGCAAATGTGCATATTTGTTCCTGCATAGTATCCAGACAACTCTCTAATGCATTTGGCATGGCATTATGTGAAATTGAGAGCATGTCATTATGACTAAACATACATCATAAACTAATTTGTGTAGACTTCATACTTTTATTCAGCTATATTTTAATTTTAACATCTCTGGGATGCTAAGGATCCAGGGGTTGGTGCTGATCCAATTTGTAGGGATGTAGATGTCAGGATTTCAGGTTCCAAAATTTTAATATTTTGAGTTGGCCATTCTAATGCTTTCCTTTGGTGTTGCAGGAAGAATGTTTTTGCCAAGGGTAAGAGCTGTCCATTTCATAAAGGTTGTGACGAGGGCCTAGGTTAGGGCCCACCAACACGACGACTGCCCAAGAAGAGAAGGTACGGTCTACACTCTGAGTACTTGGCGGCCTGTATGACAAGTACCCGTCTCCGAGTACTTGGCGACCCGTACGACCAATTTCTGCCGGCTCCGAGTACTTAGCGACTTGTACGACAAGTCTCCGAGTACTTGGCGGCTCGCACGACTACTTCTCTGTCCTCCGACCTCCTCCACGACTACTCGTTCGCACGAACAGTTTCCGCCTCAGCCACGACTACTCGTTCGCACGAGTAGTTTCCGGCCCCGGACGGGCAAGTCTTCACGACGAAGCAAACCACGAGCGGGGCCCACTCCCGATGTGACAAGTCCTACGCGCACGCCCTCTCCCACAACGCCACGTGTAACCCTCCTCCATGCCGGGCCGTACTGACAGGGGGTGTCAGGTGTCAGAAGGCGTGGGCGCCCATTGCGCCACGAACGGCACAGTGCACGCCGTCCCATCCGCACGGGAGCTCCACAGTGCCCCGGAAAGACGCATACCTACTACGCTTACGGGAGCATGAGCACAAAAGCTGACGTTCCACAGTGCCAAACTACTCGGAGACGCGCCTGAGGAGTCCCCGACGCCTACTACTCGGAACCCACAATTCCGGGAAGCCCATACGGTCAACAACCACTCCGCTACAGTCCGAGGCTGCTCGCCACGTCCGGACGGCCGCCCGACGTGGAGAAGGACACTCACCACTGTAACATAACTTTTATTCTCTTTTTACTCCTCTTTCCCTCTCCCTTGTGACTATAAAAGGGGGGGAAGGGGTCAGTAGAACACAGGTTCGCACGTGTTCACACGCTCACACACACACACGTACGCCACCAGGCTACAAGAAACAATTCACACTCACACCAGGGACTTGGGCCCCGAAACCCTCTCCCGACTAGTTTGTAACCCCTACTACGAACTTGGGCATAAAGAACACCACCTTCAGACTGGACGTAGGGTATTACTCTCCAGAGGCCCAAACCAGTATAACCCTAGTGTCTCTTGTGCCACCATACGGACCCAGACACGCGATCGTATAGATTTACTTACCGGCGGTGACAAACCCCGACAGGTTGCATCATTTTATTGCAATAAAGCTGGACTTTGACTTCCTTTTGAGTAATCCGGTTGAATTTGCTAAAGGAAGCTAGCTGCAATTGCAAGTTTTAGAGGAGCGCGGGGTGAGGACGGTGAGTGGAAGACTGAAGGTTGGGTGCGTATGCACGGGCGGATGGTACACCTTTTGGTGTCGCCGATCGAGTAGTTTATGGCAATTCCTCAAGCTCTAGGGTCCCACGAGACATCACGAGGTCTTGCATAAAATAGATCAAACCAAATGATGGGAAGTTAGTGGTATTTAAATTTCTATGGAATTTTTAGTTATAATCATGACAATACTTATCCGAATGGCGATATGAATTTTAGTCAATATATTGTTTGTCGTCTTAGTGATTTTAAGCATTTATGATACAATGACATCACAAAAAGTTCATTTGAAAATCGACAAGATGAATAATACAATTAGTTCATGTTTTGTTAGATGTATGGTGTCATTCATGTATGAGACGATCCAAGATTTGAGGTTGTCCTTGCAATTGGTTAGTTGGATTGAACTAAATTATCCTGGATGTGAATATACAACTTTCATGTATAATAATCTTGATGATGTGTGAATGCCAACACAGATCATATGAGAAAACAGTGAGTATGCTCTCTTCTGACATGTTTATATGTGGTTTACATAATTTTCTATTCTTCCCCGGGAAAGAACAGGAAGGCTCGGAGATACAATAAGATGTCTGAACAAACTTGTATACAAAGGAATACCAACATGAATACATAAAGGTATTTCACTATTGATATAAAAAATCATTATGTTTATTTTCATCAAAATTGTATATATTATGCCTTCCTACCGTCATTTGCTCAAAAGAAATTGTACATTTAGCATAATAAAGTGTTTTTGCTTTATAATTCTTATTTTAAACCATCAAATGTGTGATGACATTGGCAATGTAAGTATTCTAATACTATCAATTTGTTTGCAACATCTTGATATAATAGATTTATTTATATGTGTATTTAATGTAATAAATTTTATTATTTTTAAACCCATGCGTGTCGGATGGGTAGATGTAGTTGGATATTATTTACAGAGAATATTTAAAAGGAAGAAAAATGGGAATAGTTGAGTAATTTTATTACTAATGTAACTACTCTAATATTGTGTGTTACAAAGGAATATTTTATTATAAATTGGTACCTCCAAACTTCCATAGTTATTGCTCTACCACCAAGGAAGTTTAATTTTGTTATTATTTCTACGAGTCCTGAAAATTCTTGTTCACTAGATTTTTTTAATCAAATATCTTTGTCACACATGCTTCTCCTGCACTATAAATATATATATATATATATCATTGTTTATTTTAAGTATCATGCCTACAGGGCACATGTGGGACTTTTGATAATCAAATCCGCCCAACATGGGGTCAATTTTATTAAACTAGTTATCTAAATAAAAAAGACAAGCAAGTTGTTGTGTGCTTTTTAATTATGGATATTAATAGTATGCAGTTTCAAAGAATGATTAGAAATATCACATTAGGCACAAATATTTGTGTATTTTTATAATGTACACTAACCATTACAATAAGGTAATAGATAAAAAATTTAAAATATTTGAAATATTCTTGTTTGCTTGGTTTTTCAAATCACGTGTGTGTCGCACATGCGTTTCACTAGTATAATTAAATATAAACAATTTTTTCAAGAAAAGAAAATGAATGTTGTTGAAGTTCGTCTTGGATGTATGAGCTTGGTTGTCCTTTTTAGGGATAATACAGATCCGATGCCTGTTGCATTGGCTGTGTGATAGTTAGATCTAAAGCCATCACGGGTGCTGTTAACAAAAAGATTGATTATAACCTCAGCCGAGTTTGTTAGGGACGTGAGCACAACTTGAATGTTTTTTGGGCCATGAAAAGGCAGTTTAGTGCTATGGTTCTCAGGACACATGAGACATTTTCGGTGCTCTCTGTCAACTTCTTTCGTGACTGTCTAGCTATTGACTTGATTGAAGATGATATCATTTTGGATAATTCACGATGTTTCCTGAGTGTCCCCTTGATCGTTACGTGGCCCGCTTTGTCTTCGGCTATGCTATATGTGATTCCCTAGAATCTTATGAAGTTGAACGTTATATGCAACTTGTGACGACTTCAATGGACTATTTTACAATCAGTTGCAAGTACCTTGGAAAGACTTCCACTGGGTTGAATAGACTAACAGGTGCTCCAGTGTTTGTTAGGGATGGTGTGGCTTATGGAAGAGCCAGAGAGATAATTTTGTAAGATCTTCGGCATGCAAGAGGAAGTTCTGACGGTTGCTGGTTCAAGGTTGCCCTCACAGCAAGTCATCCTTGTAGAGTCTTGGAGACTCTTGACCTACCCCAGGATAGAGTCTTGACCCACCCCATGAGGAGGCAAAGAGGAAGAGGGGAAAGAAGACGAAGAGGAAGAAGAGTTGACCAAGAGGAAAGGGGAAGTTGACCAAGAGCCAGATGTAGAAGATTTAGAAATGTATCCCGTTGTTGTTAAAGCTGTCTTTAATGCTCAGATTGGTAGTAATTTATCAATGTACGATTTGTTATGTTGTTATATCAACATCTGGGACCCTTTATGTATCAATGTGTACTTCTTAACTCAATGTAACCTCATGATTGTAGGATAATGTGACTCTGTTTGTGTTTGTGCACGACCGCTTTGTAACCTCCAAACCAGTTGAGCAAACAAACTGCTTATCATGCATGGATCCCATTACCACGCTGAATTTTTTTTTCACGCGTCGCCTAATGCGAAGAATAAGGTAGCTCGTGAGAATCGTTTTATTCTCCGCCCGTTTCCTCACAGTGTGGGCGTGTGGCCGGAGAGTGAGAGGACGAGATGGGAACTGCGGCTCCTCATGAGAAAGAACACACATTTCAGCCGAGAGCCTTTTAAGCAGCAGCTAGCCGTCTCTGAGAGCAAGAATCGACGTCAATCTAGTGCACAATGGTTGCCTCAATCATTGTTGGCCGTGTAATTTTCGAAGCACCGATTTTATTCCTACTCCTGAATTTACACACGCACATCTGCTTAATGCTTTAAGTGTAATCCATAATCGTGCACTGCTAAGAAAAACTGTGCATGACAAAACTGACATCATAATCCAAGTATGCTGAACTACACGATAGAGATCGATGTCAAAAAGGCATTTTTTTTACAGAAGTCGACAAGTTTAGTGCCAAGATAGAGAAGAGTCAAAATGGCATATAGGTATGCACACTACACCAGCTGTGATGTATTGTATAACCTAACGTATAGGCATGCTGCATGCACAAAGTAGCCGTACAAATTACGTCCTGTTTGGATCGAATCCAACTTCTAGAATCCTGGTGGGATCCAAACATTTGGTCTCGGATTCCAGAATCTAGGAGCTGGATTCCAAAAATCCCAGAAGCTGGAGGTAACTTAGCTTATCTCAGAATCTGGCAGCCAAATGACAAAAATGTCCTTCTACTTTTCTTGAAATTACCTCTTCAGCCATCCATCTCTCTTCTTCTCCGTCGCCGGCTCCTCCACCCGGCGACCGCGCCTACCTCCTCCACCTCGCAACCTCACCGTCGCAGGTCGCATGCATGCTCGCGACCGCCTCAACCTCGGTCCCTCGCCGGAGCAACCGCCTCCCTCCCATCCCCCTCTCGCAAAGCACGTCGTCCCGGCGCCGCCACTTCCTTCCCTTCTCTTCCTAACCCTTCCTATGCCTTCCTCGACGTGGAGCTACAACTGCGGGAGTTTGTGGTTACTAGTGTTGGTGCCGCTGAGGGCCGACCTTGTTGGCCTCGGTGGAGGTGGCCCGCCAGCTGCACCGCCGCCTCGTCGGAGCGGGCTTGTCGGCAGCGCCGCGCCGCCCGCTTCCCCTCGCTGGAGCGGGCGCGCCTCGCTGGAAGGGGCCTGCCGCCTGCGCGCTCACTTCGCCTCCGCCTCGCAGAGCGGCCCCACCAACCGCGAGCTCTCCTCGCCGGAGCGAGCCTGCTGGCCGCGCCACTGCCTCCACCTTTGTCGAAGCTCTCGGGAATAGGATTGGGATGTAGGCTCGGAAAAGGTGGAGAGAGATGGGTTGGAAATTTGGAATCTGATTCTAGAATCTCATCCTCCAAACTGCTTCTTTAGATTATGTGTACAATCTAGATTTTATAATCCAATTTTGGATCCAAACAGGACCATAGAAAGGTCATGTAGTCACGTGTACATGTGCATGATGACTCAGTATTGCCTTTCGGAACTCAAGCAACAACTTAGTACCCTTTGCCACGTGGTGGATTATTCTTATTGCATTGACACGTGGAGCATGCATTTGGGTCATCATTATTCTATTACGAGAGGAGATCGCGAGGGGAGGAGGTAGGGGCGAAGGCGCCGTCGCAAGGGAGGGGGAGCCGCGATGGGAGGTGGACCGAGCGGAAGGGCAGAGGGAGGGGTGGGAGACTGGTTGTGGGACCGGAGTTAAGGCGCTGAGAGGGGGTTCGGAGGCGGAGCGGAGGTGCGCGTAAGCGCGGACGCACGGACGTACGCAAAACGACGTACCAGATTTTTATCTTACTTTTATTCTTTTTAGTAGTAGAGATTCTATTAATTAGTGGAGGTGCACGTGCCATGTTGTAAAAAATATATGAAATAAAAGTGTCTTGTATAAAAAGTAATTATACAACCATTACTAAAGTTCAATTTTCAAAGAGATTTCATCAATAAAGCTGCAATTATATATTAGAAAAAATCCAAATCACTCTCAGGTATAGCCAAAATCTAAATAACCATCCAAAAGTATACTTTGGTTCAGTTTACCCTCTAAACTATGTCATTTAGTTTAATTTACCTCCTAATACAAATTATCTTTTTTTATTTATTCATACCAAGTTGAATTTATTTTAATTTCAGATTTTGCAGGGTAGTAGGACATCACATGTTAAAATATGTTATAAAATTTTCATCATCTTTTTTCATATAATAATTTCGTAATTTAATGCTTAATTTATTATTAAATATCCTAACATGCTTTATGAGCCCGAATACAAGCACAGTGTGAGCAGGTTAGAAAGGGAATCAGGAGTTTAGTTTGAGTATATCTCTGTGGCACAATCTGCTGGCGGTGGAAGTGAAGCAGCTGCCTCCCTTGAGAGAGAGAGAGAGAGAGAGAGAGAGCTCTGGCGGTGGAAGATTTGGCCATGGAAGTGGCAGCAAGTTTGGTGGTGGCGGAGGCAGAGGTGGAGGTGGCAGCAGGTTCCTTGGTAGCGGCGGCAGCGGCCGTGGAGGTGGCAGCAGGTTTGGTGGTTGTGGTGGCAGAGGCGGAGGTGGCAGCATTTTGGTGGCAGGGGAGGCGGTGGCAAACTGGCAATAGGTTTAACAGGAGGAATTTGGTATGTTGCAGGGTTGGTGAAAATGAAGGCAATGCCATTTCTGGCGTAGAATTGAGGAAGAGGGGGAGGGAAACGTCACAGCTTTGGCTGCGGGGAGTGTATCATCTTTTATTTATTTTATTTGATAGTGTTTCGTCATCAAGATTATGATGATCAATTTTGCCATCACAAGTGTACAATTTTGGTCTTGTAAACTGTTATGAGTAAAGACTTATTGGTGTCGCAACTTTTGAGATATTGGATGCAACGTGCAAGTGTACTTCCTGTAGACACAGACTCGACCTTTCGTGTCCCTCTCGCTTGTAATTCTAAAATGAAGTGCTCTTTCTGAACGTGCGACAATTCTCTCTCTCTCTCACACACACTACGAACTAGTACTTCCCCTTTTGACGATCCCTGCGGAATTTGATGAACTGAATGCTGCCCCTCAATGATGAAGCAGATGCATTTTGGTGCTTTGAGAGGTTGATGCGTAGGCTGGTACACACTGCTTCTCATCAGTTTTTGGGTGGCATGATTCTTTCGTCTCTCTTAATCGCCATGTGCTTGGAATTTCAGATGCACACAACAGTCTGTTGGAGTGGAAAACCAGATTCAGCATGTTGCTTCTATTATTGAGGTGCTCGACGTACCCAAAGTTACATGACCACCTAGGTACTGAACAGAGACTTGTAGAGCTGTGAGACATTCAACCCGCGTCACCATTATTTGCTGGTTTTGCATTCTGTAACTGGTTCATGTTGAACACAGAAACACTTGGTGGGGGCGACTATCTCTTTGCATTTCGCATGTTCATTGTACTGTTCCGGTGAGAACTGTCATTCGGGGACTCCTTGTACCTTTGGGAGGTTAATGCTACACACCTTGATGCGTGGTTTTAAATAAAAAACATTCAATTGATCCACCCATATGAAGTACAATATTTAAACTAGGACCATTGGACTTTATTGTAGGCCTCAGATTGTCAAGGAATGGCTCTGTTATTTACTACTTCTCCTCTACAAATATACCGAGAATAAGTTTTGGTCACTGATGCCATCCAACATGGTGGATGGCTTCTTTCATTTGCACAATATGTTCACTTGCAAAATGCATGGTGTGAGGTTTTAAAATGCCTACTTGAGACAATTATGAGACCACAGCTGGTGATGGTTACCAGTCATCTATTGATTTTCTCTCAAAATTATCTTAAAATTTATTGCAGCATGTGAAATGTAGTAAGAATGCTAATGCAGGATCAATCAATCAATCCTGTTTCTCTCAAAAAAATGCAGGATGAATCAACAACAGTTCTGAACACCATCTAGTTGGGGATCAGGGACTAGGATACATGGTGGCACTAAAAACACCATCTGAACTTTGGTTAAATTATGAATCCACATGGATTCGTGCTGAGTATGGTGCATCCTGCAGGCTTTGTCCAAACAAAAACAAAGATATATGTTCTATCTTCAGTTACGTTTAACTCTGGCTTTTCCGCACCAAAAGAAGAAGAAGCCAAAACTTTGATAATTGTCAAGAATTGTATAGTTACGTTCCTTGTAATAAAAAATCAAGGAGTGTGTTGTGGTTTACCATTGGTAACTGTTCAGCGACCTTAGGAAGTTAATTAACTGTCTGTCACCCGCGTGCATGATCACTAGCTAACAGTTAATAATCAAATTCAATTCGTTGGTTTAGTTGTGATGCAGATCGATATACAGGTGGTGCGTTCCAACTTGGTTCCAAAGGAAGGAACCTTGGAAAGGCCAATGGGCCACACCCAGTTTAAAGACTCCTTTAAGATGCGTGCAGGCCGGGCCACTCCAACCCTTGATGCACCTTGGCCCACCTAATTAACCCTAGTAGCACTGCATATTTACCTCCCTTCATCTGTACGTATGCGTCTCAACTCGCCAACCGCCGATCGATCTCGCAAGGAGGATTGTTGCGCCGCCCTGCTTCGCGCCGGAACCAGGTACTGCATCACCTTAAACTCTACATCTGATGTTCTTGAGGTGGATGAGGGGAACGCTGAAATAACCTCTTGTGGTATGGGGAGGTTGTAGTGGTGTTCTTTTTCTTGGTCGTGTACTCTTCGTCTTGGTCGTCGTCTTCTTTAGAAACCCCCTTAAACGATTTCTAATCAACGAGCAGCGCTACCAGAGTAACAGCAGCACATGGAATTCTGAAAAAAAATCACCAAATTATCTTAATGTATAACATGGAATATTGTGCAGTTTCAGATTACTTCCATAGTGTTCCTTTTTTAAAAAGAAAATTATAAAGAGCTTGACTGCTTCTTTGGTGCTTTTATGCCCGATCTAAGTACATGTTGCATTTCTTCCAATTGGAAGGTGGAGCTAGGTTTGACTAGTGACTAACCTGCAACCCACTTGGCCCTTGACACAACCCAAGGAATAGGCGTGTAACATTGCACTGTCCTTGTCATGTCAGCACTCCATGCTATAGCAGTATAGCTGATAGTTGAGCTAACTAACAGTGGTAGAACATCATGTCACACACGGTTTTTGTAAATTAACTCCATAAGACATGTACAGTGACACCTATGATCTATGAACAATCAATCTATCTACTTGTTGGACATGCGCAATTCTGCTACTGCTAAGAAATTATGCTTTTTGCCTAACTTCTTGGTGTTTCACGCAACCCGGACATAATGCCATTGTTCGCATTCCTGATTAGTTGCTCGGTTATAGTTTTATATTGTTGCTCCATTGCTTATGACCCCCACATTTTGCCCGTTTGTTTTTATTTCTAAAATAAAGTTCTGCTTCAGTCTTGAGAAATATGCGAAAAACTAAGAGGGGCAGTGGTGATCTACATAGAAGCTTTCGTAAGAACAGTTATGCCTTCAAGAATGAGTGGATCTCAGGTCTATCTTTTCCTCTTTTCTGCTACACCCTGGCATTTTCAAAGCTTATATGATTATTCACAGCTGCCTTAATGTTTTATTTTCTTAAACTAGGTGACCTTTCAGACTCTAAGCAAGATGTTTGGACTGGACTCAGTGATGAGCATAAATCATATTTGTCTAAAAGTGTCGCTTCTATTATTTTGTTCAATGGTGATTATATACGCTTAGTCTTCTCAGTTTTCTAACTAGTATGTATTGAAATGACACTAGTTATAAATGATTTAACTTGCGATCTTTTTGTAGGAGACAAAATCTTATTTTCATGCTCAGGCATAGCTATGGAACACCAGTTTATCACAAAGTTTTTGACTACTGCAACTCTGTCTAGAGCTCGTAGTGCTACTACCAAAGACCATATTGACTTAAAGGTTGGTGCTGACAGCTGACAGTCATCCTTTACTAATCTGTTAACTTCTGATCATTGTGTGCTCATTTCTTGCTTTGTCATTTTTTAGATTCAAGTGCGCCTTGACGGCAACAAACTGTATAATGGGTATATATCTCAATGTGATCTTGATAATGGCCTTGCTGTTGTCGAAGTCTATGCTGCTGTCCGTGATATTCGGGTTGGACCTTTCCAAAGTGCACTGGAAAGTCTGCCCCGTGGACATGGTGAGATATTAGCTGTAGGGCGTGACGCCTGTGGCAATATAGTGGTCAAGATTGTAGAATTGAAGGACGATTCAAGGGTATCTGAGGATGATAAAGATCTTTCTTCTAAAATCACAGTGGTACACTTGCATGATATGATACGAGCATTTCATTCTATTTCTGTTATGCATGGAGGCAACAAAAATGATTTTTTTAAATCTAACTCTTGTTCTGTACAACTTCAATTTGTTCAAATGTAAACTGTGTTGCTTGTTTTGTTTAGTAGCCTTGGGAAGGTGGGCCGCTTCTTTCTGTTGATGGGAATATGGTTGGCATGAACCTTTTTCTGACCAATAGAAGAGCCATTTTTCTACCATGGGGCACAACTCTCTTGACATTTGTGAAAAAGAAGATTGATCTCGCACAGTCAAAAAAAATGAAGGTTTACAGGTATGTCTATCTAATGCATGCCGTTGATACTCTATTCTAGACCTTAGCTCTTCTCCTAGAAGATCTTGTAATGTAAGCCTTTTTGCTTGGCAAACAACATGTGTATACAATAATCCACACAATTTCTTGTTTCTCTGTCCTGTTCCTTGCCTATACCCACATAGTGTTTGGCACCATTTTGCGTATAAGTGCACTGGTTTGATCCATCATTCTACTTTTTGATTAGTAAGTCAACTACTCATTCTTATGTTCTGCAGGCCTGAAGCAAGACCCATAGGCGAGAAATCTAACGGACATCCAGAAGGTGAGCACACAACAGACACTCCTCAAAACTGCTTAACATTGTATTACTATGCAAATTGTTGCAGTTCGTTGCCTATTTAGAAGCTGTCCAAGTTTAGCATTTACTAATGTACATAAACTATGTGTAATGCATGCTGACTTCTAATGCTAATTGTTGATCAGGCTGTTATCATGATATAACTAATGTTACATGCTATCGTTATGCGCAAAGTGAATTTACTTTCTGTGTATAGTATGTTAGTGCTAATCACTTGACCTTGTTGCACTAGTACATGGAGATTTTCTCAACCAGGAACAGTTAGATTTAGATTCCATGGGTTACCCAATTTTACCATCCTCCATGTCAGGAGGTGAGTCTGTGCTTCTAAAATTTGCTGATCTTTTACAGCTCTAAAATGTACCACTAACAATTTATTCTACAATGTATTTATCCAGCTGGCATGATCTTGGTTAATTCTTTTGAACAACGTTTTGGCGACTTACATGGTAAAGGTGTCTGGAGTAAATTTGGCAAAAGAGCTGATATCATAGATCGTAATGTTGTCGCACTGGCTTCATTCATTGGTGAGTGTACAACAATGTGACATTTACTAAATCATCTCTGTTTCGATTACGAATAGCTAATAACCAGAATCATGGCATGCAGGAGGGAAAAGGATTTTTGCATGCTCTGGTTTGACTAGTGACTAACCTGCAACCCACTTGGCCCTTGACACAACCCAAGGAATAGGCGTGTAACATTGCACTGTCCTTGTCATGTCAGCACTCCATGCTATAGCAGTATAGCTGATAGTTGAGCTAACTAACAGTGGTAGAACATCATGTCACACACGGTTTTTGTAAATTAACTCCATAAGACATGTACAGTGACACCTATGATCTATGAACAATCAATCTATCTACTTGTTGGACATGCGCAATTCTGCTACTGCTAAGAAATTATGCTTTTTGCCTAACTTCTTGGTGTTTCACGCAACCCGGACATAATGCCATTGTTCGCATTTGTTTGAGGAATAATTTCTATTCCTCCAACCCTAGAAGGGTGGGTATATAGAGTTAGCTATACATGGGTCTCTATGGGCTGTACACAGGCCATATGGGCCACTCACACATATATACACTAACACCCCCCCAGTCTGGACTACCGGCGCAGCGGTGTACAAGACTGGCCAACAAAGAAAGAAACTCACACACAAGGCTCCCCGCAGCCACAACTAGCCACTGGCTACGTTGAGGCTGGACCGGAACTCCGAGAAGGTCGAGGAAGGAAGACCCTTGGTGAAGATGTCAGCGAACTGGGAGGTGGTCGGTACATGGAGAACCCGAACATCTCCGATAGCCACCCGGTCACGAACGAAGTGCAAGTCAATCTCCACATGCTTCGTCCGCTGATGCTGAACCGGGTTGGTGGAGAGGTACACGGCGCTGACGTTGTCGCAGTAGACGAGCGTGCTCTTGGCGAGAGGGCTGTGAAACTCAGCCAAGAGCTGTCGGAGCCAGGACGCCTCAGCCACGCCGTTAGCAACAGCCCGGTACTCCGCCTCAGCACTCGAGCGAGAGACAACCGGCTGTCGCTTGGACGACCAGGAGATCAGGTTGCCGCCGAGGAAGACGGCATAACCTGAGGTAGAGCGGCGCGTGTCCGGGCACCCCGCCCAGTCAGCGTCAGTGTAGACGACCAGCTCAGCAGACGGAGACCGGTGGAGGACCAAGCCAAAGTCAACAGTGCCGCGGACGTAGCGAAGAAGGCGCTTCAGCGCAGCAAGGTGTGACTCCCGTGGATCATGCATATGGAGGTAGATCTGCTGGACAGCATAGGTGAGATCCGACCTGGTGAAAGTGAGGTACTGTAAGGCTCCAGCAAGACTCCTATAAGCAGTAGGATCAGCCACAGGAGCACCCAGAGTAGCAGATAGCTTCGCCTGAGTGTCAACAGGAGTGGAGCAAGGCTTGCAATCAGTCATCCCGGCACGCTCCAGGATATCCAGGGCATACTGGCGCTGGTGAAGGAGAAGACCAGTCTGACGGGGCTCAACTGTCACGCCCAAGAAGTGGTGAAGCTGACCCAGATCCTTCATGGCAAACTCCTGCTGAAGTGAGGTGATAATCCGCTGAAGCAGCTGTGGACTGGAGGCAGTCAGAACAATGTCATCAACGTAGAGGAGGAGGTAGGCAACCCCATCAGCATGGTGATATATGAACAGCGAAGTATCTGACTTGGCCTCAACAAACCCCAGTGTCAGCAAGAAGGTGGCAAACCGAGAGTACCATGCCCGAGGAGCCTGCTTCAAACCATAGAGAGACTTGTTCAACCGGCAGACCAAATCCGGACAACTGGAGTCCACAAACCCTGCTGGCTGGCTGCAGTGGACTGTCTCAGTCAGAGTGCCATGAAGAAATGCATTCTTGACATCGAGCTGGTGCACGGGCCAAGACCGAGAGAGAGCCAAAGAGAGAACAGTGCGCACTGTAGCAGGCTTCACCACTGGACTGAAAGTCTCATCATAGTCCACACCGGGACGCTGAGTGAACCCCTGAAGGACCCAACGCGCCTTTAGCGCTCCAGAGTACCATCAGCACGGCGCTTGATTGTCCAAATCCACTTGCCGGTCACCACATTGCAACCCGACGGACGTGGCACAAGGTCCCAAGTCTGGTTGGCAAGAAGAACTCCGTACTCTTCTTCCATCGCACGACGCCAGTTCGGATCTGCCAGAGCCTCACGAACCGACGTCGGGATCGGAGAAAGTCGCGGCTCCCCCTCGGTGGCGGAGAGAGCCCGCGGCCGAAGAACCCCGGCCGCCTGCCGGGTCACCATGGGATGGGTGTGGCGAGGATCCCGATGGATGACCGGCGGGTGGTACATGGCCGACTCCACCCGAGAGCGACGTGGTGGAGGCGGCGGTGGCGGCGGCAGAGGCGGTGTGGGCGCCGGTGGAGGAGGCGGAACCGTGGAGTGGCGCCCGTAGACATGGCGCAGAGGAGGCACATAGTCTACGGGCACCGCTGGTGGAGGAGCCGGAGAAGGCAGCGGCGGTGGAGGCACCGGACGGCGCTGGTACACCTGCACGGGCTCGGTGTAGCGTGCAGGTCGTAGCGGGGCCGCGCGTGGCACGGGAAGAGGCACCGGGGCCGCGCGTGGCGCGGCGAGGGGCGCCGGGGGCACCGGGGCCACGTGTGGCGCGACCGAAGGCACCAAGCCCATGTCAGGTGCGACGAATGGCACCGGAACCGCGGGTGGTGCAAGAGGAGGCTCAGGCGCCGCCGTAGGAGTCAGAGCCGGTGGTGTACCAGAAGAACCTGCTGGAAAAGGAAAAACAGAAATAGGCGGCTGCACCACCGGGTCAGAAAACATGGACTCAATGTCAGGATCCAGAGTGGGTGTGGAGGAGGTGGAAAAGGGGAAGTCCGACTCGTCAAACACAACATGTCGGGAGATAAGAACCCGACGAGAGGTGAGATCGTAGCAGCGGTACCCCTTATGGTCAGGGGAGTAACCAAGGAACACACAATGTGTCGATCGAGGTGCGAGCTTATGAGGAGCAGTGGCAGCAAGATTCGGGTAGCAAGCACACCCGAAGACACGAAGGTGAGTGTAAGTGGGAGGAGTACCGAAGAGAGCGTGGTGAGGAGTCGGAGCGGGAGAAGCGGTGGAAGGAAGACGGTTGAGAAGGTAGGTGGCGGTGTGAAGGCTCTCTGTCCAGAAGCGCGGGGGCAGGGAGGCCTGGATCAGAAGAGTGCGCATGACATCGTTCGTGGTCCGAATCATGCGCTCGGCCTTGCCGTTCTGTGGTGAAGTATACGGACAAGACATACGTAACTGAACACCTTGGGTGAGAAAGAAGGAGCGAGAAGTGGAGTTATCGAACTCACGACCGTTGTCGCACTGGACAGCCTTAACGGTGAGGCCGAACTGAGTGGACACCCAGGCAAAGAAGTGAAGAAGGGTGGGGAAGGTGTCAGACTTGGCACGCAGAGGGAAGGTCCAGGAGTAGTGAGAGAAATCATCAATGATCACCAGATAATACTTATAACCAGAAATACTGAGTACAGGAGAAGTCCACAAATCACAGTGGATAAGATCAAAAGCATGCGAAGCATGCGAAGAAGAAGAAAAAAAAAGAAGCCGAACATGACGACCAAGCTGGCATGCCTAACAGAGGTGCTCAGCAGTAGTCCTAGTACAAGGGATATCTCCACTACGACTAATCTGAGCCAAAACATCTCGGCCGGGATGACCTAGCCGGCGGTGCCAGGTGGTGGAAGACGGTGTCACGGCGAGAGCAGCTGACGAAGAAGACGAAGGTGAAGTAGAGGCAGTGGAGACAGGAAGCCGAAGGGTGTAAAGGGGCCCGGTGCTGTCACATCGGAGGAGTGGACGCCCGGTAGCCAAATCCTTCACAGAAAGACCAGAAGTGTCAAATTCCACAGAACAAGAATTGTCAGCTGTAAATTGACGAATAGAAAGAAGATTGTGAACCATCTGAGGAGCAACAAGGACATCAGAGAGACGAAAAGGACCATGAGCAGAACCCACAGAAGTGACCGGAAGACAAGAGCCATCACCGACCATGATGGAAGAAGGACACGAGGGGTGAGGAGGTCGGACAGAAGAAAGGATACCCGCATCTGGAGTGGTGTGGTAAGAGGCACCCGAGTTGGCGATCCACTCGGTGCCAACAGGCGGGGTCAGCCCCACAGTGCTGAAGGACTGCGCCAAGGCAGCCTGATCCCACCCCCCCCGGCCACGACGAGCTGGGTGGAGGAGGTGAGGCGTAGGAGGCAGCACTCGTGACCATGGCCGCCGGCTGGTGCGGGTGACGAGGCCCCCCTCCCTGACCCTGGTGGGGCCACATGGAGATACGCCCTGATCACAGGTTGGAGAAGGTCGGCCAGGGCGCACCTCCGGGAAGAGAAGCGAGAGGAGGGGTCGGAGCCTGGGTGGGCGTCCCACGACCCCCACGACCCCCACCACCGCGTCCTCGGCGGCCTCGGCGGCCCCCACGCCCCCCACCCCGCTCGGCCCGGGGGGAGGGGCACCAAGGAGAGAGGCGGGCGGCGAGACGGAGGACGGTGGTGGGGCAGCGACGAGTGCACGAGAGGTGGAGGACGAAGACGTCGTCGAGGCAGGTGTGTGGAGGCCCCAGGTGAGCTCCTCTAGGGTGAGGGCATCACGGACCTCCAGGAAGGTGGGCGGCGGCCGCTGGTGCGTGAGCAGCGTCCGCACGGCCTCGTAGCTGCTGGGAAGGCCCCGCAGAACGTTGAGGACCAAGACGTGCTCCGGGACCGTGTACCCGAGGTCGCGAAGTCCATCCGCCGTGCTCTTCATCTTCCGGCAGTAGTCTCCCACGGACAGGTCACCCTGCTCGAGCGTGCGAAGCTCGGCGTCGAGCTGGAGGGCACGTGTCTGAGCATTCCCGAGAAACTGAGTCTCGAGGGAAAGCCACATCACGCGCGCGGTAGGATCCGGAGTCCGCACGATGTCCTGGAGATCCAGGGAGATCGTCCCAGAGATCCAGGACATGGTGATGCTGTCGCGGCGTCTCCACGCCGGGTCGCGAGCACGGGCAGGAGTGTCGGAGAGGACGTGGCCGTCGAGAGCGTAGCGGCGGAGAATGAGAAGAATCTGGTCCCTCCATCGAGCGTAGGAAGTGGAGGTGGAGTCGAGGAGGACGGTGACCAGGTTCTTGATGTGCGGGGCCCCGACGGCCTGAAGGTGGAGGTAGGCGACCATGGGGTCGTCCGTGCCACTCGGGGGTCCAGCACTCAGCGTGGGCAGCGCAGTAGGCGAGAGCTGCGGAGAAGAGGCGACGCGCTCCCCCGCAGAGGCGTGAAGGAAACGCTCCGCCTCGGCAACCTGGCGAGCAAGAGCGTCAGCTGTGGCACGCTCGTGCTCCCAGGCGAGGGCAGCCACACGCACGCGCTCCGCGGCGGCGGCAGCCGCGGTCTTGGTGTTCTCCAGGGCCGCAGCAAGGGCGCTGTCGGCGGCGGCGACAGAGGTGGGGCGCGGCGACATGCCCCGGAGGAAGGCGGCAGCGGAGAACGGAGCAGCTGCAGGAGGCATGCCCAACCCGCCGAGAGGAGAGAGACCCGGGAAGAGGGTGAGGTCGGTGCTGCCGGAAGAAGCTCCACCAGTGGAGGCAGAGACGTCCGCAGCATGGGTCTCCAGCACTCCAGTGGCCACGGGCTGGCTAGCAGGGCCAACCGGGGCACCACCAGGGCCCGCGGCCTGGCCAGCAGGACCTGCCGTGGCATTTGCGGTGCGCACGGCCGTCCCCAAGACGCGGATGGCGGCGGCCACAGCAGCAGGACCTTGGGTGGTTATTGCGGCCACCGTGGCCGGTGAGAGGCCATGGAGGGCCGCCAGGGCATCGAGGGCGGCGGTCGCGCCCCCAGCAGCGCCATCCGCGCGCGGCTGCGGCCCGAGGATGGCGCCGGCGCCCCCCAGCAGTCCCGTCCGCGGCCTGCTGGGGCGCGCGCAGGGCAGCCGCGTCCGCATCAGGGCCGTCCGCGGACGGCTGTAGCGCACGGAGGGCGGCAGCGGCCGCATCGGCGTCCATGGCGCCCGCGGGAAGGCGCGCCGCATGGAGAGCAGCGGCGGCGGCGCCCGGATCGACGACGGGGAGGCCATCTGGCAGCGGATCGACGGGGAGGCCATCTCGCAGCGGATCGAGAGCAGGGGGCGGGAGTCCGCGCGGCGGAGCATCGGCGCTGGTGCCAGAGGTGAGCACGCCGGCGGAGAAGAGAGGAGGGAAGGAGGAGAGGGGAGGAGGCGGCTGCCGGCCGTCCATGGTGGCGGCGGCGCACAGGGGCAGGGAGGAAGAGGGTGAGAGGAAACCCTAGTCTGATACCATGTTTGGGGAATAATTTCCTGTGTATTCCTCCAACCCTAGAAGGGTGGGTATATAGAGTTAGCTATACATGGGCCTCTATGGGCTGTACACAGGCCATATGGGCCACTCACACATATATACACTAACAGCATTCCTGATTAGTTGCTCGGTTATAGTTTTATATTGTTGCTCCATTGCTTATGACCCCCACATTTTGCCCGTTTGTTTTTATTTCTAAAATAAAGTTCTGCTTCAGTCTTGAGAAATATGCGAAAAACTAAGAGGGGCAGTGGTGATCTACATAGAAGCTTTCGTAAGAACAGTTATGCCTTCAAGAATGAGTGGATCTCAGGTCTATCTTTTCCTCTTTTCTGCTACACCCTGGCATTTTCAAAGCTTATATGATTATTCACAGCTGCCTTAATGTTTTATTTTCTTAAACTAGGTGACCTTTCAGACTCTAAGCAAGATGTTTGGACTGGACTCAGTGATGAGCATAAATCATATTTGTCTAAAAGTGTCGCTTCTATTATTTTGTTCAATGGTGATTATATACGCTTAGTCTTCTCAGTTTTCTAACTAGTATGTATTGAAATGACACTAGTTATAAATGATTTAACTTGCGATCTTTTTGTAGGAGACAAAATCTTATTTTCATGCTCAGGCATAGCTATGGAACACCAGTTTATCACAAAGTTTTTGACTACTGCAACTCTGTCTAGAGCTCGTAGTGCTACTACCAAAGACCATATTGACTTAAAGGTTGGTGCTGACAGCTGACAGTCATCCTTTACTAATCTGTTAACTTCTGATCATTGTGTGCTCATTTCTTGCTTTGTCATTTTTTAGATTCAAGTGCGCCTTGACGGCAACAAACTGTATAATGGGTATATATCTCAATGTGATCTTGATAATGGCCTTGCTGTTGTCGAAGTCTATGCTGCTGTCCGTGATATTCAGGTTGGACCTTTCCAAAGTGCACTGGAAAGTCTGCCCCGTGGACATGGTGAGATATTAGCTGTAGGGCGTGACGCCTGTGGCAATATAGTGGTCAAGATTGTAGAATTGAAGGACGATTCAAGGGTATCTGAGGGTGATAAAGATCTTTCTTCTAAAATCACAGTGGTGCACTTGCATGATATGATACGAGCATTTCATTCTATTTCTGTTATGCATGGAGGCAACAAAAATGATTTTTTTTAAATCTAACTCTTGTTCTGTACAACTTCAATTTGTTCAAATGTAAACTGTGTTGCTTGTTTTGTTTATTAGCCTTGGGAAGGTGGGCCGCTTCTTTCTGTTGATGGGAATATGGTTGGCATGAACCTTTTTCTGACCAATAGAAGAGCCATTTTTCTACCATGGGGCACAACTCTCTTGACATTTGTGAAAAAGAAGATTGATCTCGCACAGTCAAAAAAAATGAAGGTTTACAGGTATGTCTATCTAATGCATGCCGTTGATACTCTATTCTAGACCTTAGCTCTTCTCCTAGAAGATCTTGTAATGTAAGCCTTTTTGCTTGGCAAACAACATGTGTATACAATAATCCACACAATTTCTTGTTTCTCTGTCCTGTTCCTTGCCTATACCCACATAGTGTTTGGCACCATTTTGCGTATAAGTGCACTGGTTTGATCCATCATTCTACTTTTTGATTAGTAAGTCAACTACTCATTCTTATGTTCTGCAGGCCTGAAGCAAGACCCATAGGCGAGAAATCTAACGGACATCCAGAAGGTGAGCACACAACAGACACTCCTCAAAACTGCTTAACATTGTATTACTATGCAAATTGTTGCAGTTCGTTGCCTATTTAGAAGCTGTCCAAGTTTAGCATTTACTAATGTACATAAACTATGTGTAATGCATGCTGACTTCTAATGCTAATTGTTGATCAGGCTGTTATCATGATATAACTAATGTTACATGCTATCGTTATGCGCAAAGTGAATTTACTTTCTGTGTATAGTATGTTAGTGCTAATCACTTGACCTTGTTGCACTAGTACATGGAGATTTTCTCAACCAGGAACAGTTAGATTTAGATTCCATGGGTTACCCAATTTTACCATCCTCCATGTCAGGAGGTGAGTCTGTGCTTCTAAAATTTGCTGATCTTTTACAGCTCTAAAATGTACCACTAACAATTTATTCTACAATGTATTTATCCAGCTGGCATGATCTTGGTTAATTCTTTTGAACAACGTTTTGGCGACTTACATGGTAAAGGTGTCTGGAGTAAATTTGGCAAAAGAGCTGATATCATAGATCGTAATGTTGTCGCACTGGCTTCATTCATTGGTGAGTGTACAACAATGTGACATTTACTAAATCATCTCTGTTTCGATTACGAATAGCTAATAACCAGAATCATGGCATGCAGGAGGGAAAAGGATTTTTGCATGCTCTGGTTTGACTAGTGACTAACCTGCAACCCACTTGGCCCTTGACACAACCCAAGGAATAGGCGTGTAACATTGCACTGTCCTTGTCATGTCAGCACTCCATGCTATAGCAGTATAGCTGATAGTTGAGCTAACTAACAGTGGTAGAACATCATGTCACACACGGTTTTTGTAAATTAACTCCATAAGACATGTACAGTGACACCTATGATCTATGAACAATCAATCTATCTACTTGTTGGACATGCGCAATTCTGCTACTGCTAAGAAATTATGCTTTTTGCCTAACTTCTTGGTGTTTCACGCAACCCGGACATAATGCCATTGTTCGCATTTGTTTGAGGAATAATTTCTATTCCTCCAACCCTAGAAGGGTGGGTATATAGAGTTAGCTATACATGGGTCTCTATGGGCTGTACACAGGCCATATGGGCCACTCACACATATATACACTAACACCCCCCCAGTCTGGACTACCGGCGCAGCGGTGTACAAGACTGGCCAACAAAGAAAGAAACTCACACACAAGGCTCCCCGCAGCCACAACTAGCCACTGGCTACGTTGAGGCTGGACCGGAACTCCGAGAAGGTCGAGGAAGGAAGACCCTTGGTGAAGATGTCAGCGAACTGGGAGGTGGTCGGTACATGGAGAACCCGAACATCTCCGATAGCCACCCGGTCACGAACGAAGTGCAAGTCAATCTCCACATGCTTCGTCCGCTGATGCTGAACCGGGTTGGTGGAGAGGTACACGGCGCTGACGTTGTCGCAGTAGACGAGCGTGCTCTTGGCGAGAGGGCTGTGAAACTCAGCCAAGAGCTGTCGGAGCCAGGACGCCTCAGCCACGCCGTTAGCAACAGCCCGGTACTCCGCCTCAGCACTCGAGCGAGAGACAACCGGCTGTCGCTTGGACGACCAGGAGATCAGGTTGCCGCCGAGGAAGACGGCATAACCTGAGGTAGAGCGGCGCGTGTCCGGGCACCCCGCCCAGTCAGCGTCAGTGTAGACGACCAGCTCAGCAGACGGAGACCGGTGGAGGACCAAGCCAAAGTCAACAGTGCCGCGGACGTAGCGAAGAAGGCGCTTCAGCGCAGCAAGGTGTGACTCCCGTGGATCATGCATATGGAGGTAGATCTGCTGGACAGCATAGGTGAGATCCGACCTGGTGAAAGTGAGGTACTGTAAGGCTCCAGCAAGACTCCTATAAGCAGTAGGATCAGCCACAGGAGCACCCAGAGTAGCAGATAGCTTCGCCTGAGTGTCAACAGGAGTGGAGCAAGGCTTGCAATCAGTCATCCCGGCACGCTCCAGGATATCCAGGGCATACTGGCGCTGGTGAAGGAGAAGACCAGTCTGACGGGGCTCAACTGTCACGCCCAAGAAGTGGTGAAGCTGACCCAGATCCTTCATGGCAAACTCCTGCTGAAGTGAGGTGATAATCCGCTGAAGCAGCTGTGGACTGGAGGCAGTCAGAACAATGTCATCAACGTAGAGGAGGAGGTAGGCAACCCCATCAGCATGGTGATATATGAACAGCGAAGTATCTGACTTGGCCTCAACAAACCCCAGTGTCAGCAAGAAGGTGGCAAACCGAGAGTACCATGCCCGAGGAGCCTGCTTCAAACCATAGAGAGACTTGTTCAACCGGCAGACCAAATCCGGACAACTGGAGTCCACAAACCCTGCTGGCTGGCTGCAGTGGACTGTCTCAGTCAGAGTGCCATGAAGAAATGCATTCTTGACATCGAGCTGGTGCACGGGCCAAGACCGAGAGAGAGCCAAAGAGAGAACAGTGCGCACTGTAGCAGGCTTCACCACTGGACTGAAAGTCTCATCATAGTCCACACCGGGACGCTGAGTGAACCCCTGAAGGACCCAACGCGCCTTTAGCGCTCCAGAGTACCATCAGCACGGCGCTTGATTGTCCAAATCCACTTGCCGGTCACCACATTGCAACCCGACGGACGTGGCACAAGGTCCCAAGTCTGGTTGGCAAGAAGAACTCCGTACTCTTCTTCCATCGCACGACGCCAGTTCGGATCTGCCAGAGCCTCACGAACCGACGTCGGGATCGGAGAAAGTCGCGGCTCCCCCTCGGTGGCGGAGAGAGCCCGCGGCCGAAGAACCCCGGCCGCCTGCCGGGTCACCATGGGATGGGTGTGGCGAGGATCCCGATGGATGACCGGCGGGTGGTACATGGCCGACTCCACCCGAGAGCGACGTGGTGGAGGCGGCGGTGGCGGCGGCAGAGGCGGTGTGGGCGCCGGTGGAGGAGGCGGAACCGTGGAGTGGCGCCCGTAGACATGGCGCAGAGGAGGCACATAG
Source organism: Cenchrus fungigraminus (assembly GCA_036936925.1). Lineage (NCBI taxonomy): Eukaryota > Viridiplantae > Streptophyta > Magnoliopsida > Poales > Poaceae > Cenchrus > Cenchrus fungigraminus. The sequence continues at coordinate 188,890,858 of CM072769.1, forward strand.
TCTACGGGCACCGCTGGTGGAGGAGCCGGAGAAGGCAGCGGCGGTGGAGGCACCGGACGGCGCTGGTACACCTGCACGGGCTCGGTGTAGCGTGCAGGTCGTAGCGGGGCCGCGCGTGGCACGGGAAGAGGCACCGGGGCCGCGCGTGGCGCGGCGAGGGGCGCCGGGGGCACCGGGGCCACGTGTGGCGCGACCGAAGGCACCAAGCCCATGTCAGGTGCGACGAATGGCACCGGAACCGCGGGTGGTGCAAGAGGAGGCTCAGGCGCCGCCGTAGGAGTCAGAGCCGGTGGTGTACCAGAAGAACCTGCTGGAAAAGGAAAAACAGAAATAGGCGGCTGCACCACCGGGTCAGAAAACATGGACTCAATGTCAGGATCCAGAGTGGGTGTGGAGGAGGTGGAAAAGGGGAAGTCCGACTCGTCAAACACAACATGTCGGGAGATAAGAACCCGACGAGAGGTGAGATCGTAGCAGCGGTACCCCTTATGGTCAGGGGAGTAACCAAGGAACACACAATGTGTCGATCGAGGTGCGAGCTTATGAGGAGCAGTGGCAGCAAGATTCGGGTAGCAAGCACACCCGAAGACACGAAGGTGAGTGTAAGTGGGAGGAGTACCGAAGAGAGCGTGGTGAGGAGTCGGAGCGGGAGAAGCGGTGGAAGGAAGACGGTTGAGAAGGTAGGTGGCGGTGTGAAGGCTCTCTGTCCAGAAGCGCGGGGGCAGGGAGGCCTGGATCAGAAGAGTGCGCATGACATCGTTCGTGGTCCGAATCATGCGCTCGGCCTTGCCGTTCTGTGGTGAAGTATACGGACAAGACATACGTAACTGAACACCTTGGGTGAGAAAGAAGGAGCGAGAAGTGGAGTTATCGAACTCACGACCGTTGTCGCACTGGACAGCCTTAACGGTGAGGCCGAACTGAGTGGACACCCAGGCAAAGAAGTGAAGAAGGGTGGGGAAGGTGTCAGACTTGGCACGCAGAGGGAAGGTCCAGGAGTAGTGAGAGAAATCATCAATGATCACCAGATAATACTTATAACCAGAAATACTGAGTACAGGAGAAGTCCACAAATCACAGTGGATAAGATCAAAAGCATGCGAAGCATGCGAAGAAGAAGAAAAAAAAAGAAGCCGAACATGACGACCAAGCTGGCATGCCTAACAGAGGTGCTCAGCAGTAGTCCTAGTACAAGGGATATCTCCACTACGACTAATCTGAGCCAAAACATCTCGGCCGGGATGACCTAGCCGGCGGTGCCAGGTGGTGGAAGACGGTGTCACGGCGAGAGCAGCTGACGAAGAAGACGAAGGTGAAGTAGAGGCAGTGGAGACAGGAAGCCGAAGGGTGTAAAGGGGCCCGGTGCTGTCACATCGGAGGAGTGGACGCCCGGTAGCCAAATCCTTCACAGAAAGACCAGAAGTGTCAAATTCCACAGAACAAGAATTGTCAGCTGTAAATTGACGAATAGAAAGAAGATTGTGAACCATCTGAGGAGCAACAAGGACATCAGAGAGACGAAAAGGACCATGAGCAGAACCCACAGAAGTGACCGGAAGACAAGAGCCATCACCGACCATGATGGAAGAAGGACACGAGGGGTGAGGAGGTCGGACAGAAGAAAGGATACCCGCATCTGGAGTGGTGTGGTAAGAGGCACCCGAGTTGGCGATCCACTCGGTGCCAACAGGCGGGGTCAGCCCCACAGTGCTGAAGGACTGCGCCAAGGCAGCCTGATCCCACCCCCCCCCGGCCACGACGAGCTGGGTGGAGGAGGTGAGGCGTAGGAGGCAGCACTCGTGACCATGGCCGCCGGCTGGTGCGGGTGACGAGGCCCCCCTCCCTGACCCTGGTGGGGCCACATGGAGATACGCCCTGATCACAGGTTGGAGAAGGTCGGCCAGGGCGCACCTCCGGGAAGAGAAGCGAGAGGAGGGGTCGGAGCCTGGGTGGGCGTCCCACGACCCCCACGACCCCCACCACCGCGTCCTCGGCGGCCTCGGCGGCCCCCACGCCCCCCACCCCGCTCGGCCCGGGGGGAGGGGCACCAAGGAGAGAGGCGGGCGGCGAGACGGAGGACGGTGGTGGGGCAGCGACGAGTGCACGAGAGGTGGAGGACGAAGACGTCGTCGAGGCAGGTGTGTGGAGGCCCCAGGTGAGCTCCTCTAGGGTGAGGGCATCACGGACCTCCAGGAAGGTGGGCGGCGGCCGCTGGTGCGTGAGCAGCGTCCGCACGGCCTCGTAGCTGCTGGGAAGGCCCCGCAGAACGTTGAGGACCAAGACGTGCTCCGGGACCGTGTACCCGAGGTCGCGAAGTCCATCCGCCGTGCTCTTCATCTTCCGGCAGTAGTCTCCCACGGACAGGTCACCCTGCTCGAGCGTGCGAAGCTCGGCGTCGAGCTGGAGGGCGCGTGTCTGAGCATTCCCGAGAAACTGAGTCTCGAGGGAAAGCCACATCACGCGCGCGGTAGGATCCGGAGTCCGCACGATGTCCTGGAGATCCAGGGAGATCGTCCCAGAGATCCAGGACATGGTGATGCTGTCGCGGCGTCTCCACGCCGGGTCGCGAGCACGGGCAGGAGTGTCGGAGAGGACGTGGCCGTCGAGAGCGTAGCGGCGGAGAATGAGAAGAATCTGGTCCCTCCATCGAGCGTAGGAAGTGGAGGTGGAGTCGAGGAGGACGGTGACCAGGTTCTTGATGTGCGGGACCCCGACGGCCTGAAGGTGGAGGTAGGCGACCATGGGGTCGTCCGTGCCACTCGGGGGTCCAGCACTCAGCGTGGGCAGCGCAGTAGGCGAGAGCTGCGGAGAAGAGGCGACGCGCTCCCCCGCAGAGGCGTGAAGGAAACGCTCCGCCTCGGCAACCTGGCGAGCAAGAGCGTCAGCTGTGGCACGCTCGTGCTCCCAGGCGAGGGCAGCCACACGCACGCGCTCCGCGGCGGCGGCAGCCGCGGTCTTGGTGTTCTCCAGGGCCGCAGCAAGGGCGCTGTCGGCGGCGGCGACAGAGGTGGGGCGCGGCGACATGCCCCGGAGGAAGGCGGCAGCGGAGAACGGAGCAGCTGCAGGAGGCATGCCCAACCCGCCGAGAGGAGAGAGACCCGGGAAGAGGGTGAGGTCGGTGCTGCCGGAAGAAGCTCCACCAGTGGAGGCAGAGACGTCCGCAGCATGGGTCTCCAGCACTCCAGTGGCCACGGGCTGGCTAGCAGGGCCAACCGGGGCACCACCAGGGCCCGCGGCCTGGCCAGCAGGACCTGCCGTGGCATTTGCGGTGCGCACGGCCGTCCCCAAGACGCGGATGGCGGCAGCCACAGCAGCAGGGCCGTGGGTGTTGATGGCGGCCACAGTGGCCGGGGAGAGGCCATGGATGGCCGCCAGGGCGTCGAGGGCGGCGGCCGCACCCACAGCAGCGCCGTCCGCGAGCTGCTGCGGCACGAGGAAGGCGCCGGCGCCCCCCAGCAGTCCCGTCCGCGGCCTGCTGGGTCGCGCGCAGGGCAGCCGCGTCCGCATCAGGGCCGTCCGCGGACGGCTGTAGCGCACGGAGGGCGGCAGCGGCCGCATCGGCGTCCATGGCGCCCGCGGGAAGGCGCGCCGCATGGAGAGCAGCGGCGGCGGCGCTCGAATCGACGACGGGGAGGCCATCTGGCAGCGGATCGACGGGGAGGCCATCTCGCAGCGGATCGAGAGCAGGAGGCCATCTGGCAGCGGATATACACTAACAGCATTCCTGATTAGTTGCTCGGTTATAGTTTTATATTGTTGCTCCATTGCTTATGACCCCCACATTTTGCCCGTTTGTTTTTATTTCTAAAATAAAGTTCTGCTTCAGTCTTGAGAAATATGCGAAAAACTAAGAGGGGCAGTGGTGATCTACATAGAAGCTTTCGTAAGAACAGTTATGCCTTCAAGAATGAGTGGATCTCAGGTCTATCTTTTCCTCTTTTCTGCTACACCCTGGCATTTTCAAAGCTTATATGATTATTCACAGCTGCCTTAATGTTTTATTTTCTTAAACTAGGTGACCTTTCAGACTCTAAGCAAGATGTTTGGACTGGACTCAGTGATGAGCATAAATCATATTTGTCTAAAAGTGTCGCTTCTATTATTTTGTTCAATGGTGATTATATACGCTTAGTCTTCTCAGTTTTCTAACTAGTATGTATTGAAATGACACTAGTTATAAATGATTTAACTTGCGATCTTTTTGTAGGAGACAAAATCTTATTTTCATGCTCAGGCATAGCTATGGAACACCAGTTTATCACAAAGTTTTTGACTACTGCAACTCTGTCTAGAGCTCGTAGTGCTACTACCAAAGACCATATTGACTTAAAGGTTGGTGCTGACAGCTGACAGTCATCCTTTACTAATCTGTTAACTTCTGATCATTGTGTGCTCATTTCTTGCTTTGTCATTTTTTAGATTCAAGTGCGCCTTGACGGCAACAAACTGTATAATGGGTATATATCTCAATGTGATCTTGATAATGGCCTTGCTGTTGTCGAAGTCTATGCTGCTGTCCGTGATATTCAGGTTGGACCTTTCCAAAGTGCACTGGAAAGTCTGCCCCGTGGACATGGTGAGATATTAGCTGTAGGGCGTGACGCCTGTGGCAATATAGTGGTCAAGATTGTAGAATTGAAGGACGATTCAAGGGTATCTGAGGGTGATAAAGATCTTTCTTCTAAAATCACAGTGGTGCACTTGCATGATATGATACGAGCATTTCATTCTATTTCTGTTATGCATGGAGGCAACAAAAATGATTTTTTTTAAATCTAACTCTTGTTCTGTACAACTTCAATTTGTTCAAATGTAAACTGTGTTGCTTGTTTTGTTTATTAGCCTTGGGAAGGTGGGCCGCTTCTTTCTGTTGATGGGAATATGGTTGGCATGAACCTTTTTCTGACCAATAGAAGAGCCATTTTTCTACCATGGGGCACAACTCTCTTGACATTTGTGAAAAAGAAGATTGATCTCGCACAGTCAAAAAAAATGAAGGTTTACAGGTATGTCTATCTAATGCATGCCGTTGATACTCTATTCTAGACCTTAGCTCTTCTCCTAGAAGATCTTGTAATGTAAGCCTTTTTGCTTGGCAAACAACATGTGTATACAATAATCCACACAATTTCTTGTTTCTCTGTCCTGTTCCTTGCCTATACCCACATAGTGTTTGGCACCATTTTGCGTATAAGTGCACTGGTTTGATCCATCATTCTACTTTTTGATTAGTAAGTCAACTACTCATTCTTATGTTCTGCAGGCCTGAAGCAAGACCCATAGGCGAGAAATCTAACGGACATCCAGAAGGTGAGCACACAACAGACACTCCTCAAAACTGCTTAACATTGTATTACTATGCAAATTGTTGCAGTTCGTTGCCTATTTAGAAGCTGTCCAAGTTTAGCATTTACTAATGTACATAAACTATGTGTAATGCATGCTGACTTCTAATGCTAATTGTTGATCAGGCTGTTATCATGATATAACTAATGTTACATGCTATCGTTATGCGCAAAGTGAATTTACTTTCTGTGTATAGTATGTTAGTGCTAATCACTTGACCTTGTTGCACTAGTACATGGAGATTTTCTCAACCAGGAACAGTTAGATTTAGATTCCATGGGTTACCCAATTTTACCATCCTCCATGTCAGGAGGTGAGTCTGTGCTTCTAAAATTTGCTGATCTTTTACAGCTCTAAAATGTACCACTAACAATTTATTCTACAATGTATTTATCCAGCTGGCATGATCTTGGTTAATTCTTTTGAACAACGTTTTGGCGACTTACATGGTAAAGGTGTCTGGAGTAAATTTGGCAAAAGAGCTGATATCATAGATCGTAATGTTGTCGCACTGGCTTCATTCATTGGTGAGTGTACAACAATGTGACATTTACTAAATCATCTCTGTTTCGATTACGAATAGCTAATAACCAGAATCATGGCATGCAGGAGGGAAAAGGATTTTTGCATGCTCTGGTTTTTTTATTAAACGGAATGGATATACGATGATTTTGACATCCGCGAGCTTGGTTAGAGATCCTTGTGATGAGAACAAGATTGTTGATAACTTGAGGGTTGGTGTTCATTAATTTGTGTCTGATGTGGTTTTAAGGTGATGTTTAAGTCTGATCACTGTATTATTTGCAGATTGATGTGTTGCTTAAGAATGGATGCAAACAAGGGAAGCTAGAGCATTGGAATCTACATTACAACATTGCTCTAGTCAACGTCGAGTTCTGTGCTCGTCGTCCATTAAATATGAGCTTTGATTCGCAGTCAATTGATGATGTAGTCGCTGTAGGGCGTAGCTTCAAATACAACAATGACAACATAGCCATTTGTCCCAAGCAAGTTGGGGGCATCTTAATGGCTGCTAGTGGTTGTCTAGTTCCTTGGTCGGGCACACTTGACTGTGAGTTCCTCACACGTTCCACATGTAAAATCACTAAGGTATTGTCTTCTTTTATTTTCATAACTCTGTTTTGTATTAAGTGTAATTTGACTGTCTAATAGAGAGCTTTGACTGTAAATTCCTGTCATTATTTTGCTTACAATTAAAATATATTCATGGTAAAGTACTTTGTAATATTAACTAGCGGTATCGTTCTATAAAACCTAGATAATATTGGATTAATCAATTGTCAATGCTTGAAATTGGAAAAACGAGATATTGCTTCATGTTTCTAAATAAAGATATAGTTGCCTCAGAATGAATTAGCTAGCAATGTTTTGAACATAAGTCACAACTTATTTTTGTGAACTTGCTAGGCTGGGATTGGAGGCCCTCTTGTTAATCTTGATGCCAATGTTATTGGCATGAACTTCTATGACACCAGAATAGGAACTCCTTACCTGTAATGTGTAGAGATATGCAAGATTCTAGCATCGTTTGACACAAGAAGGTATTAACATAGTTCATATCAGTATTTTAGCATTGTTCTTTTTTGGAGTATTTTAAGAAGCTTGCTGAAGCATAATACAGTGAATCTGGTGGCGATATTGGCAATGCCTCTAGTGCTTGTTTTTGGAAAATGCCTGGAGATGTCAAAAATAAGGTTAACAGGTTGGTATTTCAATCCATGTTGCTATTTATTAGGCTGAAGTTAAGTTTTGGATATATGAATTATTTCATTGAAACACTATAGGTGGCCTGTGCCCAAGCCACGCTGGTGCCATCCTGAAGATGTTGAATCTGATGATGATGATAAGTTAGCTTTTGATGATATTGGCCGGCTTCAGTACAGTTACTTTATGGGACAGAAAGTCGAGTTCCTTGCTCTCCCAATCCCCAATGGTTAGTAATTTTTCTTCATGAACTTTTTGCCAACAATCCTGCTGAGTGTTGTGCTAACTAGTCTCTCCCTGATCCAGTATTGCAGCTATCATTTTTTTCGAACAAATTAAAAAAAAATTCGAACAAGTATTGCAGCTATCATATTCATCTGCTATAAGTTAGTTGACTCTGTCCAGCAAATTTTGCAGCATTTTTCACACGCAATGCTTTACAAGTTTAGGACCTAAATCTGACAAACATTTTCTTATTATTAATGATTCTTTTTCCAGATGTGCATGTATATTAAACCTTGTTGATACTTTCACAGGAAGAAAGCAAAAAGAAGCGGGTAGGAAAGCAAGGAAAAAACAGACGAGGTAACTTAAAGAAAGCTGCAAAAGTCGGTGCTTTGCCAAGGTTGTAATCCTTCACTCACCTACTGCTTACCCCTCCCTCCTATGAATTTCTTTTCGTATAGTCATCTAACAGCTCTCCAATATATCTTGTGTGCAGTCGTATACAACTTGCTGAAAAGTCCTTGCCCATCACATGAACTAAAGCTAATCTTTCCAAAAAATCTAGAAAAGAGGATCTTGATAAGGTTTTTATATCTTAATTGGTTTGATTTTTGAGTCTGCCTTTGTAGGTTGAATTTGTGCGCTAGCCGAATCATCATTTCTGCAGTTTCTCCTAGTTGCTGAAGGGAAGGGGATGGGCAACCTGGGGTGATGTCGGCGAGGCAAGTTCTAGTACATTAAATTGTGTTTTGCCCACCATCATTGGCACTGCTTTGTTGGCTAAAAGCATCTGAACATTTTTGTAAGCAGGCAATCCCAATGTACAAGGTGAAGAAGGAAATGCAAAGAAGCAAAGACAGAGAAATGTCCTCGAAATGTGATGAGCCCAAGCCCCAGAAGAAACCTTTCAAGAAATCATCTAAGAAAAAAAAAGCTTAGGTGATCTTTCTTGTGACTTGTTTTTGGAGGTGACCACTGTTTAGAAGGATGAAGCTTGTTTGTCCGGTTTGAATCTAGGAGAAATATTGTGTTCCTTTTACTGGTTATGAGTTTTGACATAAGCCTGAATCGTGTTGGAAGCATTTTCAAGAACAGAAACATTTCCAAAAGTTGTTGAAGCGTATTCAAGGCCAACAAGAATTATGCGTGGAAAAGAAATTGAGTCCGTTTTGGAGGTACTGGCTTAAACATGTACCATCATAAATTGCGATTGCAGTTCAAGTTATGGTTAAGTTTTTGACTCAGCAAGCAAGCAGCCCATCACCAGACTGTTTGAATCGGTTATTGGTTTCTTTCCTGACTGAATTTATGGCCATTGGTTTCTTTCCTGACTGAATCTTTGTGTTTGGTGTGAGGCATTTTTCTCTTCACAGCGAGTCAGCAACAAAACCGTCCCGTTTGACGATGCTTTATAATTTGCTCTGCGGAAATTCTGCTGTTTTATGCAGTGGCATGCTGAATTTAAAGAAACCTTTGAAACTCCGCAACTTTTTGTGGAGATTAGATTTTTTTGATGTCCAAAGAAGACACCGATTCCTTCCTCACCTGAATCTCATTTTTCATTCTGAAACTGACAGTATAGTAGCATATTATGAACATTGCTCTGTCCATAATGGGAGTTGATGTCGGCTGGGAGTGGCAGTGGCAGTGGTGGAGGAGAAACGAACGCGGCAGGACGATTCGGTTGGCGAGCAAAGATCCGGAGGAGAACCGTCGCTCCCTTCTCAATGACGAGGTGATGCCGACGTCGCCGCAGCCGGGGGTGTAGGGGGGCGTGGGGACCACAAGACGCGGCGTCACTCCCTACAAACGGCCGACCATACAAGAAACATCGAAACTTTGATTCCTTTGTGTTTGATTTCATTCCTCAGATAGAAGAGAACCTTGAAAGCAGAGCAAACAAAGACACAATTGAACATCCATCACTTGTGAATTCTCCAAGTTCCAACTTGCATCATCAGCTTACCATTTTGGTATTACAGCTGACTCGCAAGTCGCATGCATACACAGACATTGCAAATGTTTGGTTCAACAATCTCCAGCATATCTTCGTTGAAAAGGAATAGTGAAAAGCCGTGTCGGTTCTGTTCTCTTCGTTGAAAAGGAATAGTGAAAAACACTATGCACTCATCACATCTATCATATCTTCTCTCACAAGAAATATTATTTCAGCACTATTTAATTACAACTTCATTATTCCTTTTCAACGAAGTGAGCAGGCACGCACGCGGCTGTCGGGGTCCAACTCCATCGAGTTGACCATAGGTCTCTGGCAGGAGAATATTAGGTGCTCCCACCCTCTCACATACTCCCCTAATTAATAGTTCACGAAAAAGTGCATACAAAAATAAAAAAAAATGAATTGGTACATGATACAATGAACTATGTTCATAAAAAATTTCGGATTCAATAAGAATTTGTGCATGAAGACAAATCTGCATATCAATAGATACGGGTTTGCGGGTCCTGATGAATAATGCATTCGACCCGATAACATGCTGAATTTGTCTTTTTTACTTCTCTTTGCACAATTTTTTGTTCAACTTCAAACTTTGCATGAACATAAATCATTGTATCATTCATCCATTCATATTTTTCATTGTATTTTTTATGAGGTATTAGTTAGAGAAGTATGAGAATATGTGAGAGGGTGAGAGCACTAGATACATTCTCTCTCTGGCAGGGCCGCAGGGGCCCTCAGCGACGGCGCTCGATGGCTGGCTTGGGAGTGCCGGCCGCACCAGCCTCCCATCCGGCCAGCTCCGATCCATCCATCCTGACTGCCGCAATTGCCCGTCGAGCGTCCCAGCAGTCGCTGGGTGTGCGGGAGAAGCAATGGCCACAGCCCACAGCGGCAGGGGACGAGACGACGGTTGGCTCCCGAGTCCCAACACATCCTGTAAACGGCAGACCGAGAGAAATGCATTCATCTTGCACCCATACGAGAAACATCGAAACTTGTGTTTGATTTCGTTTCCGACTTGCAGCATGAGCTTACCATTTCGGTGTTACTGCTGACTCGCATGCAATACACAGACAGACAAACCGTTTGGTTCAACAGTCTCCACTGTTTCAACAAGAAAACTGTCAGCACACATCATAAGCCACTTAGCTGCTTCCAAACAGGCTAATTAAACATCCCGCCTTACTACTGTTTTAACTAGCTCATTCTTGCAAAGGTACCTGTGCTGCTACAAGCTTGGGTAAAAGGGACATTAGTGGGGGCAATGACCACCTGATCACTAAAAAGGTACACTGCCTCTTCCTCGTACTACAAGAGCAATACATTGCTGACAAACTCGCACCTACACTGTAAGCATGATTCCAGTAAACTGCTTCTGTACAGACAAAAAACGAAAGGCCGTATATTCTGGGATCAGCTTCGGTTTTCACTCGACCTCAGATTCTGACACCTCTTCAACTGGCAGTTCAAAGGCGTCCACCTCTGCAAAATATGCTCTCTGCCTCTTCACAAAGTCTTCTGGTAGCGTGGGTGTGGGTGTGCTTGGAGGGGGTCGTTTCTGTTTAAAACATAGCAAGCAGTCAGAAAGCTGAACATCATTGCAGACAAACTGAAGATCAAGCACTTTTCTCAAACAGTTGAATGCTACGCTAGTTTCCAGATCAAACACTGTTTTTTTTACAAAAAAAAAGGGGGGGGTTCACCCTGCTTCTATAGAAAAAGCCAATAAAGTTGGAGATCAAGCACTGTTTATAAAGAAAAAAACATAGCAAGCAGTCACAGAGCTGAAAATCATTGCTGTTGTCCCAGCTACTGCTTCAGAAATATGACATTGCATTCTGACAAAGGGAGATGATCAATCCTACAGACGACACAAAAAGCTAGACGATCCACAAAACAGTTGCAAAATGAGCACATCGTACTTGGGATTCTAGCCATCATAAGGAGCAGATGCAAACTACATCGTGCGAATACAGAATCAACCATACTTCAATATCCATGTCATCAGATTTCGGTATGCAGTCTGACACAAGTGTTCAGGGCATGTGTACTTGTGCAATAATATAAATGAGCATGGAAGAAACTAATTTAACCAAAGCTGCAACCCTTTCTATAATCCTATATGCACAGCTTTGTTTATTAGTACATATTAAATCATGACAAGTTTGAACAAAGAGTACGCATAATGGTATTTCACTATGTACATCTACATCATCAAAGAGAGCGCCATGATCTAAGTCTTTACTGCAGGAAACTTTGTAGGGTCCTTGTGCATATGAATATACTAGGAATGCGACACTCTTACCTTTTTAGCTCCATGACAAGGAGCTGAAGAAGAAATGGGCCGAGTATCTTGAGCCGTAGTGTCATTCCTGAAACAGGAGAGTAATTCAACATTTCAAAAACCGAAATGCACTTGGTGTGTAACTGTCAGATAGAGATGAAGTGAAGGATCACTAAAGCCTGGACTTCTGAATACATATTTGTGAGTTCTGACACTATAAGATGCGTTAAGTTTATTCTGCCAGGAATGTGAAAGACGCCATCCAAGTTGTTCTAGCCTATATCAGGAGATGGGATTTTACAGGAAGCAATGCTAGCATTTAAGGCATAGAGTAGTGCAACAGTTCCATCGTCTGAAAATAGTGAGAAAGGCTAGATTCCAGATCAGTACGGAACAGTGAGGGCTAGAACTGCTGTTATTAACAAGCTAAGTTGGATGACCATAGAGGATGAGCACAATGTTAAGCCCAGCGAGTCGGTGGCCCTCACTGGTTACTGCTGGAGTATATCATTTGTACCCTTTGCAATAACAAGTTCGTAGAGAGAGACAGTCAGGAATGTACATTCTTCAAACTTGAGGAAAATGTCTTGTTTCCACACAAAGTGAAGACAGTGATGATTAGTCCAAACAAACTACAACTACAAGGGAGGTCTCCAGCACCCACAGAAGAAGCTACCACTAACAAAGGTGTCCAAAATCTCACAACAAATTGCACCAAGGAGAAGCATGAGCACTGCAGGTGGCTGAATTGTACAGTACAGGGATCAGGTGGGTGGGTTAAGCGATTTGACCTGCTGTTCTTCCTCGTGGCTCTCCCGAGAGGAGGGCAACTGGACGTTCCAGCAGCAGCAACGGGCTCCTTGCCCTTGCCCTTGTTGGTGGTGGTGGTGATGGGGTTCCTCCTCCTCGCTTGAGTCTCAGCAGCAGTCCCGCGCCTCGCGTAAACCGTGGAGATGGGGGATTTGACCACACTGCGTTCCTCCTCGAGGGCTGCGAATCAGGAACAAACGATCGGGAATCCCAGCCACGATGAGGATCGAATTCGAATAAACCACTAGCAGAATCAATGGCGCAGAGATGGAGCACGAATGGGTGGGGGATGCAGTAGAGAGAGAGGTTGACTCACCAGCAGCGGACGAAGGCGGCTTGGGCGCTGGAGTGACGGATGCGGTGGAGGAGCAGGTGGAGGAGGAGTGGGAGGGCGTGGGGAGTCGAGCTCTCCTAGGCTTGATTGGGGTCGGGGTCTCGGGGAGGAGGAGGAGGTTGGTGACGTCGCCGAGCGGCGACGGCGCCTTCCGCTGGCGCTTGACGGCGGCGGAGTTGGGGGCCGGCGAGCCCGGTGGCCTGGGGGTGGTGGTGTGGGGCCTCATTGGAATCGCAGCCGCGCGCGTCACAGGGAAGAGGAGGAGGAGAGGGTGGGTGGCGCCGCGCCGCTTCCTTTCCAGGCGGCAGAGGAAGAAGAAGCTTCCCGGAGAAGGAGGAGGAGGCTAGCCAGGAGAATTAATGGGCTGGCTTAGGCTGTTAGTTGGGCCTATCGTCCAGCGGTTTTACGCTAATTAAGTCCACGTGCGCGAGCTTTTTCCTGCTTGTTTTTGGAAAAAGTCCTTCTCACGTCCCTCATCTACCGTCGAAGTCTGATTTTGGTCCCTTATCCGCAAAACCGGGTATCTGAGGTCCCTCAGCTATCAAATCCGTTTATTTTTTGTCCCTTAGTTGTTTTGAAGGTGATTTTCGCATGATTTGACCGCAACCAGATATATGAGATCCCTCAACTATCAAATCTATTTATTTTAGGTCCCTCGGCTGTTTTAGAGAGTGGTTTTCGCATAATGTGATGATGAGTCCCACATGCGAGGTACATGTGATGGTGGGTCCCACGTGTCATGTGGCTTCCTTCTTTCTCTCTCCTCTTGCTCTACCACACGAGCCGCTCTGCCACACGAGCCCGTCGTGCCGTATCGCTCTGCATGCTCCATCACAGGAGCCCGCCGTAGTTTCGCTCGTCTTTCTCCACCGCACGAGCTCGTCGTCGTTGGACGACGACTCTAGAGCTCCGTCGTTCTGGATAGGGATGAGGAGATAGAGAGAAAGAAGTGTTAGGGAGAGGGAAGGAAGAATGAGAAAGGGGAGAAGATAGTCACGTGACATCATGGGGTCCTACCTCCGCATGTGCCTGGTATGTTGACCCAGCGCCACGTCATGCGAATATCACCTTCCAAAACAGTCAAGGGAAAAATAAATAGATTTGATAGTTGAGGGACCAAAAATAAACATTTTTGATAGTTGAGGAACGTTATATACTCAGTTGGGCAACGTTATGCGAAAACCACCCTCCAAAACAGCTGAGGGATCAAAATTAACCGGATTTGATACTTGAGGGACCCCAAATATCTGGTTTTGCAGATGAAAGACGAAAGTTAGACTTCGGTAATAGATGAGGGACGTCAAAAGGACTTTTTCCCTTATTTTTAGAGGTCCTGTTTAGGAGCCCAACTTCTTCCAAATACACTATGCAAAAAGAAGATTTCCCATCACATCAAACATCACATCAAAAATATTGGTACATGCATGGAGTACTAAATGTAGATGAAATCAAAAACTAATTACACAGTTTGGATGTACTTTGCGAGACGAATCTTTTGATCCTAGTTAGGTCATGGTAGGACAATATTTACCACAAACAAACGAAAAGTGCTACAATGCTTTTCAGGAACAGTGCTTTTCAGCCCAAAATCCGTGCAAAATCTCCCAATTTTGCATCCCAATTTTGGCTTCTAAACACACCCATAAATAAAAACATAAGTACTCTGAACTTAACATTTTATTACTCGATTTTTACAGAAGCAATGCATATTTGTAAATATTTTGAACATAATACTTTGGTAAGTAGCTGCAAAGTATAAAGTTCATGCACCGTAGTGTGAAGTTAGGCTGACCGCAGCAGCGTCTGGTAGTCCTGGACCTGCAAATATAGTGGGCCGGAGCTCCTGGATGGGCTGCAACAGCAACCGGTAAAAGAGCCTCGTGCCTGCAAATCTGGGGCACCCCGGGTCCTCCTCCAGATCGCTCCCCCCTCGCTTCGCGGCGCGTCGCGGCTCGGCTCGCCCCTCCCAATCGCCGTCGCGTCTTCCGCCTCCCCCTCGCCGTCGCCCCGTACGCCGCCTCCCCATCCTCCTCGCCGTGGCCAAGTTCGCCGCCTCCCCCTCGTCCTCGCCGTCACCGAGTTCGCCGCTGCCTCCTCCTCCTCGTGCCGGTGAACCTGGAGAGCGTTGGTTCTACAAACTCGGCTACCTCAAGGTCTGATTTTTCTCCTCCTCGTGCCGGTGAAACAATCGCTAGGGTTTTATTTTTTGGATCCGGACGCTAGGGTTCTATGTAGATGGATGCAGCTCGAGAATTTGTTCAACTTTGCGCGTGCTTGCATCAAAATATGTTGTTTGCTGTTGTTTCTTCCTCCGCCCTACGGCCCTGCCCCAAGAGACTGCTGACCACTGCTGGTGCTGGGCTGCTGGCTAGGAGTACGTGCACGCCATGATGCATTGACATTGCAAAGGCTGCTTGCTTTGCTGCTGGCTGCTGCTAGGCTGATGGTTCAGTTCAGGTTCAACTCACACTTCTATTTGATTTGGTTCATGGCTTAGCTTTCGTTACCGACTAGAATCAACATGCCGCAAAGCCGCGCTGGCCTTGTGTTGGGCCAGTGTGAATACTCTAATGTGTATATCCATTTGTCGTCAATTTCATATTTATGGAGAATTAGAATCAATTGCTAGTATTTATGTAAAGATGAAGAGATGATAGAATTGGACAATAGGCTAAACAATTCTTATCTGTGGAATTCTATGACTTGGGAATAATTAACTGAAAAGAGAATAGATACATGTTCAGACTTTTTTCAGTATGTCTTATCATCCACCAACAAAGATTGAGATTAGAAGGAAATTGATGTCATCTTAAGTTTTTGGTAAGTTGTAAATCTAATGGCACATATCATTTTACTCAGTGCATTAGTAAGAGTGCTTCAGTTACATGTTTTCCAGAGAGAAGCAGAGTAGCAGACAGTCAGAGCCGTCAACTTTCCCATTAGCTTAGCATGCATGGTCATGTTCCCAGAGTTCAAGTTGCAGGGATGGGTAGGGGTGGGTAGGGGAATGGTATGAATTGACACTCGTATCCTAAACATATATGGTTAGCTTAATTGCATAGCATAAAAAATATTGTCTTTTATTTATTTGCTCTGAACTTTTGGAATGTGTGATCACATAAGTGTCATCTGTGTCGAAAATGCTAGCATGCTTTCTGTAAAATTCCATCTACTGATATAGACTAGAACAACTGGATGACGTGACACTGCATTATCATTATCATTTCTTGCTGCTCAAACCAGTCATGTTGGTTTCCTAATATATGGTTTCCTAATTTTCTCTTGATGTAACCTTTCAACCATACTTTGCATCCAGGGAGGAGCATCAGTTGCCAGGCGTCCATGGAACCTGTGGGTCTGTTGTTTTTCTTGGAGCATGTCCACGTTATGTAGATGATAAACCAAAGCGACTGCAGATTTAGTACATATTAAACCAAAGCATAAATAGTGATGGAAACCTGGGAGTTGTAATGCTTGAGTTGTACTGAGCTAAATTATTTATGTATCAGAGTTGACATGGTGAGACAAAAGCATGTTAATCAGAGTTGCCTGATGACTGTATGGTTGAATCCTATGGTGCTTGTAATCCTGATGGTGTAGAACAAGTGAATTTCAGTTAATCCTGTGACCCTTCTTATTTCTATGAACCTTCTAATTTCTGTGAACATGGGAACCATTCTGTCATGTACATTATCATTTGTTGTGGGTAGATGCTGCCAAATTTTTTTACTGAAACTTGGAAATTATTGGCAATCACATACATAAAAGTACTGCTGTTCATAAATTAAAAGGAGCTCTGGAGCTGAAGTTTGCTTCCAGTTTTTTATCCAACTTTCTGTCATTTCAGAAATTAAAAAGTATCTCTTCAGCGACATTAAAAGGAGAGAAGAAGATGCTAACTCTTATGCACTTAGGTTAGAATTGCAATGCAGTATACTGTGAAAACAAACCATCCAATCAAAAGAGCAGTTAACACACTAAGCATTATGAGTCTCAACAGATATGTAAAGTGAGTAAAAAAAGCAACAGAATTATCTAAATTAAGTGAAAGAAGTGACCAAGTACATAAATAATTTACATGAATAACATGTCACCAAGTACATAAATAATTTACATGAATATAGATCTATTGACTGACAATACAGATCATCCAAGTGAAAGAACATCAGGCCAAGCATCTGTCACTTCAACATCTGGCAGTTTCTTATGTCAATTTAACATAGCAGGCCAAACATCATTACAGACAGCTAGTCATCTCTTATGTATGATTCTCGCCTCTCCGTCAGCAAGGGGGATCCAATGTAGCCGTGCGGGGGCTGAAACGATTATGACACGAGTGCATAAGCACATAGGTTGAGTTGGTTATGGATCTTTGGTAATGCCACTTTGCAAACAGTTCACATAAAGCTGAATATTGAAATTTTGCCTAAAGTTCAGAAGGATACATATGAGAATTGTAGGTAGTTTAAAAAGAACATTCTGTAAATCGAAGACATTGATAGTGTCTACAGCTCAATCTTACATTTGCATAATAATTTGCTGGTAGTCTAAAAAAAGGAACCAAGAATATGGTTAACCTTCCTGTAAATTGAAGAAAAAACATACTGCAGATATCAACTTTGCTCGATCCATCCATTAATCCATAGACAAGATACACACATGTTCACAAAATTTGCTCCACCGAGTAAAGCAAGACCTACTCCAAGTATCTGAAGCCTCTGCATCATGGGCTCGCAGCAAGAAACGGAGATCCAAACCTTCACGGGGATCAGCGTGACGCTGGTGTTGTCGCCTGGGCCTTGTCGAGGCCAGAATACGCGGCCACTAGTACCCGCTCGCCCAGCGTAGGGGGCTGTAGGGTCCGCCACACCACCG
Organism: Cenchrus fungigraminus; assembly: GCA_036936925.1. NCBI lineage: Eukaryota > Viridiplantae > Streptophyta > Magnoliopsida > Poales > Poaceae > Cenchrus > Cenchrus fungigraminus. The sequence goes on from CM072769.1 coordinate 188,908,420, forward strand.
CACCGCCGCGCCGTCGCGACCGCCGTCCCGGCCGTTCCGCGGCCGCCGACCCCTGCGCGGCACGCGTTTTGCCGGTCGTGGGCGGACGGGTGGCCGGACGAGGCGAGGCAGAGGAGGTGCGGCCGCGCGGGTGCGGATCGAGGACGCGGGCGGCGACGGGGAGCACGACGAGGTTGCGGGCGCCAGACGGAGGAAACAGGAGAGACGTGATGCAACGGATGGAGGAGGAAACAGAGGCTATTGCTGCAGCAAAAACTAATTTTTACAAATAATTTGATGATGTATAAATCATCCTCTAAAACAATATTTGGACTTTCGTAATATTGTTTTAGAGGATGATTTATACAGATCACTGCTGCAGTCAGGCTTACGAGGGGTGGATCCAGCATGGGGCTCTTCACCCATCAATCACCCACGTAATCCAAGCAGCGGCAGAGAGAGCCCACAAGAAAACCACCAACAGAAATGGAACCGATGGCTGTCCCTGGTTTCCATTCGATGGTGGTGAGCTCAAAACCAACCAGTGGGCACATACTCCACTCACTCACCTGCTGCCACCAATCCACTCGCTTTCAGCCACCACCAAGATCCGTTCATCAGCAATTCGAGCATGGACTCCAAGAGGGTGCAGTCCTGGGTGGAGGAGCACAAGCTGTCGGCAATAGGTGAGTGAGTCGTCCGTCAGTGATCTCATCTGATTCGATCCGTTCCACTCTGATAATTTTTTTGCTTGCTGAATCAATCGACCTTCTCCCCCCTTCACTTGACGATGATGTCGTAAAGTCAAAAGCTGACGAGAGAGACTACTGTATGTATGCTGCAGGCGGCATCTGGGCTGCGGCGGTGGGCGCGTCGGTGGCGTACAGCCGGCGGAGGTCGCCGCAGCGGGCGATGAGCTTGAGGCTCATCCACGCGCAGGCGCTCACCCTCGCCGTCCTCGGGGGAGCGGCCGCGTTCGTGCACTACCGCAGCAAGGCTAACAAGAAGAACGCCGACCAACTCGACCTCGACTTCTACTCGCAGCTGCCGCCGGCCACCGACGCCGACGGCAACGAGAACGAGCGATGGAGCTGGTAGAACGCATCGATGGCTTCCGGCCATGGGAGGATCGCCGGAGAAGCAACGGAAGAGAAGCGAGGAATATATTAGGGAAAAAGTTTACTTCACTCCCCAACTTACGAAGGGTTGAACACATCATATATTTTTTTTAGCCTCTGAACTTTCTAAAACACGACAAATCACCCTCTAAAGCAGTTTTGAAAAATCATAATAAATTACAGAAAAATCATAAAATGAAAAATCAAATTGTGTTGGATTTCAAATTAGTAGTTCTACGCAGTGAACATACAATATGGAATGCTTTAGTACATATTTTTTACTATAACTTTAGATCTATGCTTTTCTCCATAACTGTAAAAAAAATATACTAAACATATCATATTATATGTTCATTGTGTAGATGTACTCATTTAGAATCCAACACAATTGGATTTTTCATTTTATGATTTTTCTGTAATTTATTATGATTTTTCAAAACTACTTCAAGGGATGATTTGTCCTGTTTTAGAAAGTTCAGTGGGTAAAAAATTCATTTTCATAGGTTGGAGGGTGATTTGTTCCACCCCTCATAGGTTAGGGGTGAAGTAGACTTTTTCCAATAAATTAGTACTCCCTCCGTCCCAAAAAAAAGTGCAATCCTAAGCTTTTTAAAGACAGATTAGTGCTGACATGAAAAGACTTTAATACCCTTATTTGTTAGCCAAATACAGTAAGTTTTGACATGCAGATCAGATCTGATTGCTTAATTAGGCAACTAATTAGATCTATTTTCTAGAATTGCACTTTTTGTGGGATTTTTTTCACAAACTAGGATTGTACTTTTTTTAGGACGGAGGAAGTATGTACAGTAGCAATAATTGAGGAAGAGGGAGGCATGACGTGGCGGGTTTGTGCTAATCCATCCACCTAATCGCCCGTGGTTTCGTTTCTACTTATTACATTATCCATCCCAATCCATAGGCCGCAACAAAGCAATATTGCAAGCTGCCTAGTGTACTGCTACAAACCATTTGGTCTTGAATGGTGGTGATGACGACGATAATCATGTTTTTTTTTCTTTGTAACAAAAAAAATATTACTATTACTAGTGAATGTGATGTGACCTGCCTGCAATTATTTGTGACACTAGTAACAAACAATCGTCATATCCAGGTTACCTACCATAGCGAGATCATTTCCTTCATTGACAATATTCTTCTCTTCAGCTTGACTTCCCCACCTGTGTGGTTGGTTAATAGTTAATACAGGGTTGACACAAAAGCCAGGATTTTTTTTCTTTTTTGAGATGAACAAAAGCCAGGAATTACTTATGCAGCATTGCAGCAGTGGCCATTATTCAGTCCAACAACAACATTACATTGGGCCATGGTCCATAAAGCCCAAGAGTCAGCCCACGTAAAGGCCTGCTCTGCTTCATGTTTTCCCTTTCTGGCTGGGGACATTGATTATTATTACACTAGAGTAATTAACAAGCATGCGTATGATGTCTGAATTTCTGGCATCTCAACAAGTGTGACCACATTACCACTGATGGAAAAGTTTCCGTATAACTTGAACAGTTGCAGCCAATGTAGTGTTACTCAAGATGCATTGCCCATATAGAAACATATATTGAAGAGAAGAGAATGTAAAGAACTCTAAGAACAAATTAATATAGCAGAAAAAGCTAGCATGGATGAGTTTCCAGCAAGCTGAAACTGAATCTTTCCAAGCTAGCTAGGCTGCTTTGAAACGATAAAAACCAAGAAATGTGTAGCGCATTTGACTTTGTAACGAAGCTGGAGTTTCTCTCCCAAAGTCCCAAGCTGCCTGGTTAATTTCTTCTCCTTATTGCCTGACATACCTCCCTCTCTGTTTGCATCTGATCGTCTATAATGAGGGTTTCAGGAAGGGGCACCTCGATCAGGTAATATAGATACAAGGACTAATTAAGTAGAAGACAATAATACTCTCTCTCTCTCTCTCTCCTTTACTAATTTCCCCCTTAATTTCTTGAAGATGAGTACGTAGCTAGACGGTACTGTTTTTGTGTACTGATGGTGGATCATTATATTGGAGTGCACATGACCTACAGTTGATGCTTGAGACGTACAAATTAGTTTGTAGTAGTATATTCTACATTATTCCTTGTCCTTATTATAAATGGTTAATACGAATAATTTATTTTGCACTACTGATCGATTGCAGTATTTATTTTGTCCTTATTATAAATGGTTAATACGAATAATTTTGTACTACACAGATGCAAGTTGCTGTGTACATTATGTATCAAATAGTTATCAACATGAAAAAGCAACAAGGGTGTTTGGTCTAGTGGTATGATTCTCGCTTCGGGTGTGAGAGGTCGCGAGTTCGATTCTCGCAACACCCCCAAGTGTCTTATTTTTTGAGTCCCGTTATCCCCCGCCCGCTATTTTTCTTTTCCCCTGTCACAATAAAAGGCCTGCGGGTGCTTGAGAAAGGTGTAATTTGGAGAGTGGGGAATGGCAGAAAGATTAAGATATGGTCTGACCCATGGGCCATGGCTCCCAAGGAGTTGGACAAGGAGACCAATAACTCCTCGCAGAAGTAATCTGCTCAACACTGTGGACGAACTCATCGATCCAACCACTGCACAATGGGATTCACGAATGGTTAACAAGACCTTCTTTGAGCAGGATGCTAAATTGATTTTATCTTTGCCCGTACACCCAGACATGGAAGATGTGTTGGCATGGCACCATGACAGCAGGGGGGTTTTCACCGTGAGATCAGCTTATAAAATGCAGCGAGAGTTTGCAAATTGCAGCAGGGGGAGTTCAACTCAATCAGCAGCGTCAGGCGTTGGATGGGAGGAGAACTTTTGGAAGGGGTTGTGGAAAATTAAATGCCCAGGGAAGATAAGAATTTCCCTATGGAAAATGGCACACAACTCTATCGCTGTCAGGATGGGCTTGGAGAGGAGGGGTATGGAGCTTGACACAAAGTGTGTGATGTGCGGGAGACTTAATGAGGATGGAGGCCACCTGTTCTTCCAGTGCAAATTTGTGAAGCGGATCTGGCAAGAGCTGAACCTAGAAGAGTTGAGGAGGGATCTAGCAAATAAACGATCACCACAGGAGCTGCTGTACCACATCCTGGGGCTAAAAGAAGACATACAGCTGAGAGTTATTAACCTACTTTGGCATTGGTGGCTGGAACGCAATAGAGTATGGAAGGGAGAACAACGGAGATCACCGGCAGGACTTGCAGCCATCATTGTGCGACTTGCTGATGAGTTTCCGACAATAGGAAGAATGGAGAATGTCCCTGTATCTGGGTGCCAGAAGAAATGGAGCAGGCCGGCCATTGATGAGTACAAAATCAACACAGATGGTGCTTTTTTGGCTACCAGGGGTAGTGGTGGTTGGGGCTATGTCATCAGAAATCATGATGGACAGGTTATCAAGGCGGGAGCCGGCAAGAGTATGCACAGTGGCGAAGCTAGAGCGAAATGGAGGGGGTGCATGAATAAAGAAGGGACTGTCAAGAGTATGCACAGTGGCGAAGCTAGAGCGAAATGGAGAGAAATTGAGAGCTTGTCTCATTGAAGCGACTGTCAAGATCTTGAAGAAGCCAATCAATAACATCATTAAAACAATCTACTTGATAATAATGTTGGTTTGTAATCCCAGATTTATGCCTCCGCTTCTTTGGATCAATATATTCATCTTCCATTTCCAATTTGCAAATATCATTCTTGTCACAAAAGTCATGAACATCATCTAATACTTTACCCCACTTTTCTAAGTTCATCCAATTGGCATTTAGTTGCTCTCACACAGTTCATAGCATTCACTATGTCCTGATCCTTTCGTTGCAATGCTAATGACAAGGTATTTGTGATTCCTAATATAGTCAACATGAGATGCAAATAGAAGACAAAGTCGAAAGTCTGGAAATATCGTAGAAGGTTTGATGCTTGATCTCTGACTTTCCAATCCTTTTTATCTTTTTCCAGAATTTCTAGTACCTTGACAATTGTAGGAAACATGTCAACCAAACTTTTCAGAGATTTATAATGAGAACTCCAACGAGTATCGCCGGGTCTTTGAAGACTTTGCTCTTGATTCAACCCTGTCCCAGTCTGAAGCTGCCCACAGCCTAATGCTTTACTCATTTCTTGAAGATTAATATCTCTAATCATGTCCCTTCTCTTAGATGATCCACCCACCACATTCAATAAGAGAGAAATCATAGTAAAAAACTCACTAATCCCTTTATGCTTTCTTGCAATGGCCACAAGAACTAATTGGAGTTGGTGAGCAAAACAGTGAACATAGTAAGCTGAACTATTTTCTCTCATGATCAATGATTGCAAGCCATTAAACTCACCTCGCATATTGCTCACACCATCATATCCTTGGCCTCTAACTTGCTTTAGGCTTAACTTAAGATCAGCAAATAATGCATCAATAGCAGACTTGAGACTTGCAGAAGTTGTTTCAGTCACATGAACAAGACCAACAAATCTCTCTTTAACAATTCCACATTTATCCACATATCTTAAGACCACTGCCATTTGTTCTTTCCAAGAAACATCCCTCGACTCATCAACTAGTAAGCAAAAAACATCATCCCCAATTTCTTCTAGAATAGAATGTAGCACTTCCTTTGCAAAACAATGCACAATATCCCTCTGTATTTCAGAAGCAATCAAAAGGCTGTTATCAGAATTCCTTTTATTTACTGCCTTTTTTAAGGTCGGATTTTACTCCACTGCAAATGTACGAAATTCTCTGAAGTTCCCTTGATTTAAGGACTTCTTCGACTCATCATGGCCCCGAAATGGCAATCCTTGCTTCAACAACATTCTAGCAACATCAACAGACCCATTCAAACGAGTAAAATATGCATTCTTAGCAGATTCACTCACAGGACGGAAAGCAACATCAATGTGCTGTTTTGTTTGTAAGAGATCATCACATTTCTTCATTGCCAGATAATGTGAGCCACCAACATTACCAACATGATTATGCAACCTTTCCTTTCTATGATAACCGTTCCAACCTTTTTGAACAAATGCTTCATATCCACCATCCTTCTTTTCTCTAAATAAGAAACAATAAAAGCAATATGCTCTATCTTTGGACTCACTATATTCAAGCCAACCTCCAAACTCATCAAACCATTCTGGTACAAACCTTCTTGGAACTCCTCCAATCTCTGTCACAGGAAAACGAACTGTGCGAGGTTGGCAAGGCCCATTCTCCAAGTACTTTCTTCTCACCCTCTCTCGCAGATTAGGATGGTAATCATCAATTTGTTTCCTTAGCCCTGGATCAGACTTAATCTCCTCCTCCCAGTTGATATGATCCAAACATGAATTTCTAGCATTATTGCCACTGTCCGGCTCTGGTGCTTTCCTTTTGGAAAAATACCGTTCCATTAATTAACCTGTCATTAGTAACCTAATATGTAAGTATGTATAATTTGCTGGTTGCACAGTTTTAGAATGAAGAACAGAAGTACAGAACCTATGGGAAATTGAAAAATGGAAATAGGATGACATGCCAAATGTTTAAGTCCTACCTTTAAGGATTGAAGACTAAATTCTCCTGTGCGATCATTCCAATTCCCAAATTGAAACCCGACGGTACCAATAAACCCTACAGTATAAAAATTAAAAAAGATTACCAATCATTAGGGCTTTCCGATTGTGTATTTAGCAATTACCAAAGCAGATTATTTGAGAAAGAACTAGTAAAAAGAAACACTAATCATCTAATCTGTACATACACTGGATTGTGTATTTAGCAATTAGCAAAGCAGATTATTTGAGAAAGAACTAGTAAAAAGAAACACTAATCATCTAATCTGTACATACACTGATCCTTGAGCCCCTGGAGACTGCGAGCAGGCGAGGAGGTGCCTCTGCCGGCAGCGGCGGCAGGCGGCAAGATGCCGAGATGTGAGGGCGAGGAGGAGAAGCGTCGCGTCGATACGGCAGTCGGCAGACCGCCAGGCCAGTCGACAGATTGTGTTGCAGGCTGATTTAATCGGAGAGAGAAAAATAAGCAAAGGTCATTTAGTCTCTCTTGATGTTTTAATTGGCCTGCACTTCGTGGGCTGTTTTAATTGGACAGCCATGTTGCAGGCTGCTGCGCGCTGGGCTGTGGGGGGTGCAGTTTGTTGGCCCGTGGGGGGTGCATAAAGGGCTGAGATGTAGGTGTAAGTACTAATTTTTTTTGGAGGGGGGTTCATCTGCACTCACAGGCCAATATATGGCTTCGCCCCTGAGTATGCACTTGCTCGATGCTTTTTATTCTGAGGTACTGGCGTGCAAGGCAGGGTACAGGCTGCTGAAGAATTGGGGGTGCCTCGCATCGTAGTGGAAACGGACTCGATCCTACTAAAACTTGCTTTGGGTTCAGACTCCTTCGCACTTGCGCCAACAGGAGGCTTAATCCACGAGATCAAGAGCATGTTGCAGATGTCGTTTTCATCTTGGAGGTCGAGTTATTGTCCTAGAGAATGTAATAGGGTGGCGCACGCTGTGGCGGCGCGGGGTTGTTCGTGTCCTCTTGATGCTGTTCTTGTGTGGGATGGGGCACCTACGGGTGTTGAGGACCGGGTTGCTAGGGATATCCTAGCAGTTTGAGTTAATGGAAGTTTCCATTTCAAAAAAAAAAATCCTTTTTTCTTCTTGTTACAAAATCCGAGCTCTGTGATGCTGCAAACACATTGGCAAGCTTTCTTTTTAAAACACATTCGTCCTGACATCTATAAAAATAATGATGGCACACATTCTACCTGCTACAGCTGATGTTACAACAACAACCTATCTACATCAAAGATGCCATCTCACTTGATCAGACCAGTAAATTGCACTAATCGATCAGCAGCAAAATCGCTGCATACCATTCTTCTCTGCAACAAATCAAATAGCTGTTTCTTCAGAACCAATTCGAGTAGTCAAAGTCTCTGAGCTTCCTGAAATGCTTCTCCACGTCTTGTCTCAGCCTTTGCCCACTCTTTTCTTTGGATAACAGTGGCCGCATCGTCTGATGCCAAGATACAGAGATGATATCAATACCCAAATTTACTATTGGAGCGCCACTTCAGGGAAACAGGCGCCTGGACATCATAAACAAGCAGACTACCTTGTCGATCATTCTAAAAGACTCCCCTCCATCACGTATCAGTAGCAGGTCGTTTCGCCTGTCTCTTTTCTTTCCTTCAGGAACACTAACCTGTCAGACATTGATGGATATCAGGAACACTAAGTAGGTTCTTTATTCATTTGTTTTTGGTACTTTGTGCCATGTCGATTTTTCTCAAAGATCGAAATAAGTATTATTTGAATATAAAACTAGATATTGAACATCTTATCACAACTTTCGCTCTTGTGATTGACCTTGTTTTCGAGTCAATAACATAAATCTCCTCAAAATCAAGGGAGAAATCTGGGTCATCAGCACGCCTGTTTCTGTAGTGTTTGGTTAACAAAACCTGCAATGCAAAACAAGATGAACCATAGATTCTGAACATCTCTAATTCAACTGATTTGGACAATCTGGAATGAACAAGATCCAGGGTGAGAGATGAGTGAACCTCCGCTCGCCCCTCGCGAGGCGGAGCCTCCCGGCTCTGGCGCACCTTGCGCCGGCGCCGCCACCACTCCTCCGAGCCCTCCCGCCGCCGACCTCCAACCCCTGCCGACGCCGCGCCTCGGGCTGCTACTCGCGACCCCTCCGGCCGCGGTGATCGCTGTGAGAACTGCGCCCACTGCCAGGCCGGGAGAACCCTTCCAGGACGATCTCCTTCGTGACCTCCACGCCACTGCTGTTCCAGGTGCCCTGATCCCTCCCACTACAACCGCCTTCTTCTGGATCACTCCGCCGTTTCATGATGCTCGCTTCAACTCCTTCTTCTTCTCGTCGATGCTGTCCTACCTGCTCACAGGGCCCCCCGCCCTCCTTCGCGCTTGCACGGTCGGTCAGTCGGTGTTCCGTGTTAGGGTTGCTAACCAGAACGTTGCTAACTTCATCGTCGTCCGTGGTCGCTTGTCGTTCAACCATCTCCAGTTCACTCTCCATAGCTCAGAGGCCCACGCTCTAGCAATGGCGGACTCCCTCGACGTAGAAGAAGCATTTACTGCTCCCCAACGCCCCAACATTAACTGCGCTGGACCTGCCTCCTCCTGCCCTGCCGCTGCCAGGGCAGGGGACATGTCCCGAGAAGCTGCTACAGGAGCTTTTGCTTCATCTGAGGGGAATAGTCAGCGGGGGTGCAGCCGGAAAATCCCCTGGGATTCTGTCTTAACTCCTTCCTGCGCCCCTGGCCTGCTACCCACGCCCGGACAGGCTGCCCCCTGTGACACCGCGGCGCCCCCGCCCTGTCCGGTCACGTCGCCTCTCTCTCCCGCCTCGCCGTCTGCACCACGCTCCTACCTGCAGGCTGCCCTAACTCCGTCCCAGCCAGCTGCACCCACCCCTCGTCGTCTCCCCCCAATCTCTCCCCATTCGCGCGCCTGCTTTCGGTGTCTCTCTCACGACCACCAAGTCAGAGACTGCAGAGAGCCAATTCGCTGCCGCACTTGCCGCGGCACCGGACACCGGAGCTACGCCTGCGCCATGGTGCTCCCCCGCGAGCAAACCCCCTTCAACCCGCGTCGTCGCCCCACCGTCCCACTCCCCGCCTCTCGCGTCCCCGTCACCGCCGTGTCTTTCTCCCCTCGCACCTCCCCGCCACCTTCCGCCACTCCGACGCCTCCGCCCACGCCGCTGAACCTGCCGCCTTTCACCTCCGCCTTCGATCCGCTCAACATGCTTCCGTCGTCTAGCTCCGGCCCCGCTGTGGGTTTTCAGGCTCCTCCGCCGGTTGCTTCTGCCGCTCGGTCTTTCGTGTCCCCGGTCGCGGCGCCGGCTGCTGCTCCGGCCGCGGCGGTCCTGGACGACGAGGGCCCCTTCTTCCTGGGCGATCTGTTCCGAGAGCCCAGCGACAATGGCAAGACGCCTGCTGGCGTACACCCTCCTCGGGGGATCCCGAGGGCGCGGGACATCCGCATGGTCGGTGCGTCCTCCCCGCCTGTCGCTGCTGGTGCCTTTGGCGGTGTGCGCGGGGCGCGATCCCCACCGTCCCCCGTGCTCGCGCCCCCACCACCACCTCCCCAACTCCTCCCTGACATCGCTCCCAAAACCAACCTCAGATCATACGCCTATCCTGCTCACCCTCTCCACTTCCATCCCCAAACCGAATGTCTTCCGCTTCGAGAATGGGTGGCTCAAACACAGGGATTTCCTCCCGGCCGTTCTCCCAGCTTGGCATGGGGCGCACGACCGCAACGCCACTGCCGTGCTCGTCGGGTCGCTCAAAGCAGTCCGTGGCGCATCGAAGGTTTGGGCGCGGAGTAAGCGTGCACCACCCTCCCTCCACCTCAATTGTAAATTCGTGATATATATGTTTGATGTGCTCGAGGAGTCTCGCGCTCTCTCTGTAGGCGAGTTCATGCTGCGTCAGGAGTGCAGGGATCGCCTCGCGATCTCCCTGCGCGAACGAGCGGCGTACTGGAAGCAGCGCGGCAAGCACCGTGCCATCCGTGAAGGGGACGCGAACACCGGCTTCTTCCACGCGCATGCCAGCCAGCGCATGCGGCGCAACCAGATCCGGGCGCTGGAGGTGGGCGGTGTCCTCGTCTCATCCCATGACGCCAAGGTCCAGGCGCTCACGGCGCACCTGCGCTCGCTGCTGGGCGTCGCGATGCCCACGGACACCCTCGACGTGGCGGTGCTGTACAACGGGGTGGCCCTGGTGGATCAGGAACGCCTGGTCGCCCCCTTCACCGAAGCTGAAGCCAAAGCAGCGGTCCGCGCCATGAACCGCAACAGCTCGCCGGGCCCGGATGGCTTTGGCCCGGGGTTCTACGCGGCGGCGTGGCCAACGGTCGCCGGTGCCGTGATGGACTTCGTCTCGGAATTCCACCAGGGGCGCGCAGACCTGGAGCGCGTGAATCATTCCTACATCGTCATGCTGCCGAAACACGGTGTGCCTCGGCGCCCTGGCGATTTCAGGCCGATTTGCTTGCAGAATTGCTCCTTGAAGATCACCTCGAAGATGCTCACCACCCGGCTCCAACAAGAGATCCCAAAGCTGATCGATGCGGACCAAACTGGTTTCATCCGCGGTCGTTCTATCTCAGAGAACTTCATCTACGCAATGGAACTGATTCCATGCTGCAACAAACGTAAGCTCCCGACCCTTGCTCTGAAACTAGATTTCGCGAAGGCTTTCGATTCCGTGGATTGGGGCAGCCTAACTACAGTCATGGTCGCGCGTGGCTTCCCCCCGCAATGGTGCCAATGGATCAACCACATTCTCTCCACCACCAAACTTGCTGTCCTTGTTAACGGGCCGCCGGGGCCGTGGTTTGGCTGCAAACGGGGGCTTCGCCAGGGAGACCCCCTGTCCCCATACCTGTTCCTTTTGGTGGCCGACGTTCTACAGCAAATGATCAAGCAGTGCACGGGCATCCGCCACCCCGCCGCCCAGGATTTGCAGTGCCCCGTCCTTCAGTATGCGGACGACACGCTGATCCTCGTCCGGGCGGAGCGCCAGGACGTGGAACACCTCAGGATGGTCCTCGATCAGTTCTCCGCGGCGACAGGACTCAAGATCAACTATGACAAAAGTACCATGGTCCCGATGCACACTGATCAGGACACGGTGTCTGACCTGCAACTGATCCTCGGCTGGCAGATTGGGAGTTTCCCTCAAACGTATCTCGGGCTGCCCCTGTCGGACACCAAGTTGCGCCTGAACGCGTTCGCTCCACTGATCAGCAAGTCGGACAAGTACCTGGGTGGATGGCAAGCAACTCTGCTGAACCCCATGGGCAGGGCGGTGCTCGTGAATGCTGTTCTGGACAGCCAGCTGATCTACGCCATGTCCGTGCTACAGCTTCCTCAAGGGACTCTGGATGCGCTGGACCGCCGGCGTCGGGCGTTCCTCTGGTCAGGGGATGAGCAGGTCCACGGTGCACAGTGCCTGGTTGCGTGGGAGAAGGTGTGCCAGGAGAAGGAACAAGGGGGGATTGGGATCAAAGACATTGCCGCGGAAAACAAGTGTCTCCTGCTCAAGCTCCTGCACCGCTTGCACAACCCTGGCGACTCGGCGTGGGCACGGTGGGTGCGCGAGCGCATTGATCTGTCCACGATGGTTGGCAGCGTCGGCGGGCCGCACTGGCGTGACCTGGCGGAGCTGCTGCCCCTGTATCGGGCGATCACAACCTGTGTGGTGGGCGATGGGGCTTCAACAAGCTTCTGGGAAGATAGGTGGCTGGACTGCGGGCTCCTGAAGGAAGCATTCCCCCTCCTTCACAGCCACGCCATTAGCTCGGAGGTGTCGGTAGCCGCTGTGATGCACGGCGGCCTTCGGGGACACCTCCGGGCGCGTCTGTCTGTCGGCACCCAAGATGAGCTTGTCAAGCTCTCCGCCATCCTCGATGATGTCCTGCTCACCGACGAGGACGACCAGCGGGCCTCCCCGCTTGCTGGCACCAGGAACGTTCTGCGCGCCGGCCCTGTCTACAAGAAACTGATGCAGGTAACCGGTGCCCCCTCTTGTGACTTTGCGGATTTTGTTTGGAAGAATCGTGCGCCCCCGAAGATCCAGTTCTTTGCCTAGCTCCTTGTTCAACAAAAAGTGCAGTGCAAGGTGAACCTCCTTCAGAAGAACATCGTGGCTGATGCGTGCTGCGATCTGTGTGGCCGAGAAGATGAAACCTGTGATCATATCATCTTCGCTTGCCCTGCTGCTGCCGCTGTGTGGGCGGCTATCGGAGTGGACACTGATGGATGCAGTGTGTCTCGCTTGTGGACTGTTCCCCGTCCGACAACACTTCCGACCAAGCATTCCTCTGTCTACATTCTCCTGGTGTGCTGGCTCCTATGGAAACAGAGGAACAACCTCGTCTTCAATACCGTGTCGCCCTCCACCTCCAGGTTCTGGGCGACTTGCAAAGAAGAAGCTCGGCTATGGTGCCAACGGTGGCCGGTGGTGGACCGCATTCTTGTCGAGGCCTGGTGTTCCTCTTCAATGTAAAACCTATTCAAAAACTGTGGTTGTTTCCCCTTGATTTACTCCCCAAAACCCTCCCTTTGTATCCATTGTACTGGCTATTTTGGCTTGGCAAAAGCCCATCAATATATTCAGGTGGGGATGCTCTCCCCCCGGTGACCGTCAAAAAAAAAAAACAAGATCCAGGGTCTTCAGAAACAAAGATATTCTGGGATTGCTACTACCATTAGCAGTGCATTCTTGGTATGGTTCAAAGCTGGGACACCCAACGTAATGCTGCTATCCCCTAATCTGTGTTGTAACATGTGTTGTTTCTTTGCTGTAACAGCATCTCAATCCTGTTGGAGATGGCCGGGAACGCACGTTCCTGGCGCTCCCCTCTCGCCTCGCCCGCTCAGACGCTCACACTCGCCGGCAACCCGAGGTAGAAGACGATGAACAGTGATTGGACGGCGACGAGCCCACGAACGCCGCAGAGCACAAGCTCCTGTATCTTGGCTTGTATCGATAAAATGGACTCGACTCGCCTAGCACTACGGAACACACTGGAGTACATATAGGCCAGGAGCTCCCCTCCATCGTGCGACGTGCTCATCCATGACCGCGAGCCGTTCGCTCGACCCGGTCATGGTGGCACCCTCCGCAGGACCCGCGCCATGCAATGCAACTAACTCCTCCAACAGACTCGATCACACGTTCTGCTGGAGGATGGGGGTAGTATCATGTAAATGTGGATAGCATAGCAGGGCAAGTTTGATGAAATTTCGCAATCAATTGTCACAAAGGTGCACTAGCCAGCCAGGCAGTACTAGTAATCAGAGGGGACCGAGATACTCCTTTTATATACCTCTCTGAACTTCTGAAAGTCGAATAAGGAAGTCGCAGTGGACCAGCCTGATCTTGTGGAACTCGTCCTCGTCGACGGTGTCGGAGGCGGTGTCCTGCGTGGACACGAAGCTCTCGGCGGCGGCGACCACGGCGATGTCCCCCTCCTCTCCTCCCCGTGCAGCGAAGAAGGCATCGGCGGCTTGACGGGAGCGAGGAGGCGGTCGTAGTCGACGTCCTAGTCCTGCTCGTTGTCGATGTCGTCGTCCTCGCCGACGCCATCCGCACGGACGGAGGGGAGAGGGGGCAACGCGTTAGGGGCTTGGGTTTGCCGGGAAAGCGGCGGCAGCCGTTGCAGGAGGAGAGGGCGAGTGGAGTGATGGTCGCCATTTCCTACTGGCTAGTGGCTCCTCCTCCAGGGCCTTGGGACTGAACAGACCATTCATTTTTATTTTTGCTATAGTATATCGTAACTCGAACGGTGATGAAGCCACGATAGTCCTTTAGCTGAGCAAACGACTGCATTTCGAAATATAAATTCATAAGACAAAAAGACGACAGTCCAAATTGCAGCATGCATACATGTTTCGATTTGACTACCATAGCGATGTGATTGCTTGTTGCCCAAGGATCGGTCGCAAGTCCGGCCTAATAAAATTGCAACACAAGTGTACGGAAACCACCAATCACATCACCCGATTCTTAGCGAACAACTAGTACTACAAGGCGCATTCGGACGGAAAATTAACAAGGCCGCCCGCATTCACCGACACGGCCCAAGCCCAACCTGATGCCGGTGTGTGTTACTTTGGTCGAATCGCAGCCGTTGATTTCGAATTCAACAAATTTAGCAGCGGCCGCGGATCGCAATCCGTGTCATTCCTCGTCCACCAATGAGCGGGCGGCGTTTAGATATTGCCTAGAGTGTTTAGATATTTATCAGGACCTAGTGTATGCATTGCAGAAATCATATAACTGGTTATGTTTATGTACGTGTTGCATAAATTGGTTGCACAAATGACCTGTTGCAAGCTGTAGCCAGCCAAACACCAGATCAACAGTCATCAGGGACTGCAACTATGCAAATTAATGCTAGCAAACTGAAAGATGAATTTCAATTCAGAATGAATACACAATATAGGCTGTCATTTAGGGACCAACATTAAGCAAGCAGTGAGCCAATGATCAGTCACAGAACTATATCAGCACCCAAACATTAGCTAGAGAACAAACTCATAATGTATATAGAGGGGGTGAGGGATCCAACTCATCCCTTAGATTAAAAAAAGAATGCAAAGCAACTCTCATGTATCTCACATATTGTCGACCGGGCATTCTTAGGCCCACCACACATGTGGGTCATACCCGGGAGATGAGTTCCTGTACAACACATAGACTACTCGACTAGTGGGCCACGGTACTGGTACCGTGGACCACAAGGCAAGACAAGACGGACAAGGACTTGTACTAAGACTAGGATAGCTTTCCATACTCTGTATAAGCTACTCCGAGTCCTACTCGAATAGTACTCTTGTACAAATCCGACTTGTAACCCTGCCTCCCGTGGCATATAAGGCGAGGCAGGGACCCCTCTCGAAACATAGGCAATCAATACAGAGCCACGCAACATACAGGACGTAGGGTATTACGCACATTGCGGTCCGAACCTGTCTAATTGTGTGCCCCGTGTCTCACCATCGTGTTCCTGATCTCGGCGAGCACCACCGCACAATCTACTACTTCGGGTACCCCGTCGTAGGCTCGATGTCTAAAACACTGACAGCTGGCGCGCCAGGTAGGGGATCTCGTCGTTGATCCACTAGCGAACTCGATGGCTCTCGTCACCATAAAGCCGATCGTCGCTTTCCAGCAAGGCGACACCTTCGTCTTCGGCTCCTGGGTTTGCGTTGCTGACAGCGCCGAATCGTTCCTGCGTTTCTTAGCGCCAACTCCAGAGTCAAAGCTCAAGTCCTCGACGCTTACGCAAGCTTCGATGGAGAAACTCGTCGAAAATTTTGGTGAAATTTCGATCTCTGACCCAATCAGAGAACTCGAGTCGGAGTCCGAGTACAACTCGACTTCGCCTCCTATCCAGCCTGAGTTGCTTTCTTCAGCTTCACAGCTTGCGCTCAGCTTGGATAACATTCCAGCACCACCTCTCTTCGGTCATCGCCATGTCAGTGCTGCTTACCAAGCCGCATTGAAGCGCCTCATGTGCCCTAACCCGAAGATTATGCTCGAGTACTCTTCGGATTCGGACGGCAATTTCGACTACTCTTCGGACTCATCTGAGTTCGAATTCGACTGCGGTTCGGATTCTGACGAAGTACAACAACTGTCTGGGCCTGCTCAAGGACTGGTGATCACATCGACACCTGAGGGTAGATTCGTCTACTGGCCTGAGCACGTGCCTGCTGATCTCACCTTGGATGATCAGGAGCGCTTTATCGCCTGTCTCGACAACTTACCTTTCCAGGAAGGCGTCAAGCTTGTTGACTATGATACCGATACTGAGCTCATTCAGAGTACGGGTACTTATTCATCGCATCGAGAAGTGTTCGTCGTTGATGCAACTACTCCGCAAAGGCATCGTGCCAATTATCGTTACCCGGATGATGTATCTGATGATGAACTCTCTGCCAATGCCCCCGCTGATGAAACCGCGGAGGCCAAGACTGCACGTCGCCAACGCAACGCTGATCGTGCAACTCTTCGTCGGGAACTCACGGAAGCTCTACCTACCCGTAATCTTCAAGAGGTTCTGAATGCGGTTACTACTCGTGAATATCGTACTCCAGAGGAAGCCATAAATGCGATCAATCTACTCGGTCGCTTTATGCCTCATGACAGGGCAGCTGCTGAAGTCGCGATGCTGGTTGAACTAGCCTACACTATGCTACGTCAGAATACCAGTGCTCCTAGTCACCATGACAGCAGTGGAGGTGCTCATCGTACCACTCCTACTCCTAATCGCACACGTCCGGAAGCTAGCAACAAGGGCAAAGGCGACGATGGTAGTGTCAACAGCAAGTCGGGAGACTCTCGCTACGACGCTCATACAACTATCAACGCTAGACGCGCGGAGCGTGAGAAGCTCAAGGATAACGATTCTGATTCTTTTCCTGCTTTCTCTGCTCGACTTCAAGCTTTGTTCCTTCCGAAGAAATTCAAGCCTTACGGCATCTCCAAGTATGATGGCAAGCAAGATCCAAGGCAGTGGCTACGCTGTTACGCTCTATCCATCTCCAATGCCGGAGGCAACGATGATACCAAGTGTATCTATTTCCCTTTTGTCCTCGAGCAAGAGCCCCTCACATGGTTTGAGTCTCTCAAACGTGGCTCCATCGACAATTGGGGACAACTCAAGCATCGCTTCATCAGCAACTTCGCGGGTTCTTTGGGCCGTCATGGTACCAGGATGGACCTTGCCCTGATCAAGTAAAAACAAGGCGAGACTCTTCGCGAGTACATGCGCCGCTTCTTTGGGAAAAGGGCCACTGTTGTTGATGTCACTGAGAAAGAAGTCATTGATACCTTCCAAGATGGTTTCTATGATGATAGGCTTTTCCAAGACTTCGGTCGCGCTCACCCAGCCAACATCACCAAGCTCAAGGAGATGATCACTCACTGGGCGGACGAGGAAGACAAGGCTCGGAATCGGTTCAAGCATCTTCGCATCAACCAAAACAACAACAACAACAATGCTGGAGGAAGCAGCAGTGGTAAGCAACAGCAGGGCAACCGCCAGGGGAATAACTACTCGAGTAATCTCAATCGCAAGCACAAACCCGAGAATACTGTTGCAGCCATGGAAACTACCGCCAAGCCTGAAGATGATCCTCACTGGGCAACTTTGACCAAGCAGAAATGCTCATGGCACCCGGAGGGCGATCATACTACAGAGTAGTGTTACCAACTTCGACGTGCGTTGAAGAACACACCTGAACCAACGCACCCAAACCCGCGATTCCGCAAACACAAGGGGAAGAAGGCTAACACAGACAAAGACACTGGGTTCCAGAACCCCTCCAACACTGTCAATATCATATTTGGTGGAATTCCAACCAAGCGCATGCAAAAGCTAGCACTCAGGGAGATTATGTCCATCCAACCAGCAGCTCCCACTTTTCTCAAGTGGTCTGAAACCCCCATTACCTTTTCAAGGGCTGATCAATGGACTAGTTTCTCTGAACCAGGACGATATCCTCTCATTCTGGATCCAGTGGTGGCAGGCTCCAGGCTTACCAAGGTTCTCATTGATGGTGGCAGCGGTCTCAACGTCCTGTTTGTCAAGACTTTGAAGAAGATGGGTCTGGATATCACCAATATGCTTACCAAGACCAACTCACCATTCTATGGTATCATCCCGAGCAACGCAGCTGTTCCTTTGGGTTCAGTTGTACTACCCGTAACCTTTGGGACCAAGGATCACTACCGCACCGAGTACATCAAGTTTGAGGTTGCTGACTTCGAGAATTCTTACCATGCTATCCTCGGCAGGCCCGGTCTCGCTAAGTTCATGGCTATCCCCCACTATGTGTACTTGGTTCTCAAGATGCCGAGCCCCAAATGAGTTCTTTCATTGCAAGGGGATCTGAAGTGTTCATACGACTGCGACACAGAAGCCGTAGAACTTGCCTCGACTACTCAAGTACCTAATGCAATGATGGAGGTCTTCACTGCCGCTAAAAAGCTTGCTCAGAGCGAGCTGGAGGTTCCTGAGAAGACTGACAACAACAACAAGCCTGCACCGTCTGGTGACGTCTTGCTCAAAGCCATTGACCTCGGTACTGGTGACAGCAGCAAGACAACCATGATCAGTGCACAACTTGATCCTAAATAGGAAGACGCGCTCGTCAACTTCCTTCGGACTAACCGTGATATCTTTGCATGGAAAAACCATCTAACATGCCAGGTGTGCCCAGGAGGTTGATTGAGCACTCACTCAACGTCGATCCTAACGCTACCCCTAAGAGACAACACCTTCGTCATTTTGCTGATGACCGCAGGGCCGCTATCAAGAAAGAGCTTGCTAAACTACTTGCGGCTGGCTTCATCCAGGAAGTTTTTCATCCGAAATGGCTTGCTAACCCCGTGCTCGTCAGAAAGAAGAACTCTAACGATTGGATGATGTGTGTCGACTACACTGATCTCAACAAGCATTGCCCCAAGGATCCTTTCGGGTTGTCGCGGATTGATCAAGTCATTGACTCTACGGCGGGCTGTGCTCTACTCTGTTTCCTGGATTGCTATTCCGGCTATCATCAAATCACAATCAAGGAATCTGATCAAGAGAAGACTGCATTTATCACCCCGTTTGGTGCTTATTGTTACACAACAATGTCCTTCGGGTTGAAAAATGCTGGTGCCACATATCACAGGGCTGTCCAAGCGTGCTTCAAGAAGCAGCTTCACAAGAACGTGGAAGCATACGTGGATGACGTCGTTGTCAAGACTAGGGATCCAGACATGCTTATCACAGATCTTGAGGAAACTTTCGCTTCGCTACGCGAGTACCAATGGAAACTCAACCCTAATAAATGCGTCTTTGACGTATCATCTGGAAACTACTCGGGTTCATCATCAGCCATCGTGGCATTGAAGCAAACCCCGAGAAGATTACTGCCATCTCCAACATGCAAGCTCCGACTACTATCAAGGATGTCCAGAAGCTTACTGGTTGCATGGTGTGACTCAATCGCTTCATCTCGCGACTTGGAGAACGGGGTCTACCTTTCTTCAAGTTACTCAAGCGGCAGGAGAAGTTTACGTGGACAACTGAAGCTGATCAAGCTCTTTCTCAGCTCAAGGAGTTCTTATCCAAGCCTCCAGTCCTCACAGCTCCTCTACCCAATGAAGAGCTCTTGCTCTATATTGCTGCGACTACTAATGTCGTCAGCACTGCTATTGTCGTTGAGCGGCAGGAAGAAGGCCATGGCTATCCTGTCTAGAGGCCTGTCTATTTCGTCAGTGAAGTACTCTCAGAGTCCAAAGCTCGATAACCTCCAGTACAGAAGCTACTCTATGCGGTTTTGATTACTTCGCGGAAGCTTCGCCACTACTTCGATGAGTACAAGATTTCTATGGTCACTAGCTACCCGCTTGGCGAGATATTGCACAACCGGGATTCCACGGGAAGGATTTCCAAATGTGCTGTAGAGCTTGGCGCTCTATCGCTTGAGTTCAAATCTCGCACTGCTATCAAGTCTCAAGCCTTGGTTGATTTCATAGCTGAGTGGCGGGAAAATCAAGTCCCAACTCCAATTGAGCGTCCAGAACATTGGGTCATGTATTTTGACGGTTCCCTCAATTTGGAAGGCGCTGGTGCCGGGGTACTTCTGATTTCTCCCAAGGGCGAGCAACTCAAATACGTTTTGCAGATCTTTTGGAAGGTCTCAAACAACGAAGCTAAATATGAAGCTCTACTGCATGGTCTTCGCCTTGCAGTCTCTCTTGGCATTACACGACTACTTGTCTATGATGATTCTTTGGTGGTCATCAATCAAGTCAACGATTCTTGGGATCGTAATGCTGAGAACATGGATGCGTACTGTCAGGAAGTACGCAAACTTGAGAACAAATTCCATGGTCTCGAGTTCCATCATGTGGTCCGCGACAACAATATTGCTGCGGATGTCTTGTCGAAGCTGGGATCTACACGAGCTCAAGTGCCAGCTGGAATCTTCGTCCATGAACTCCACAAACCATCAATTCCGGAGCAATCATCTGCACTCACGACTACTTCAGTTCAACCTGATCGAGAAGTGCTTATGATTGATGTGGACTGGAGAACTCCCTTCATCGACTATATTAAACATCAGTTGATTCCAGAAGACAAGTCAGAAGCTGAGCGCATCTCACGCCGCGTCAAGGCTTATGTTCTAGTCAGAGATCAACTCTACAAGCGAGGCGCAAGCTCTGATATACTCATGAAGTGTGTTTCTCGCGAAGAAGGTAAGGAAATCTTGGAGGAGACACACAAAGGAATCTGTGGCAATCACGCTTCTTCCCGCACCTTGGCGGGAAAAGTGTTCAGACGTGTTTTCTACTGGCCTACAGCTCTTGCTGATGCAGAGGAATTAGTCAAAAAGTGCCAAGGATGCCAATTCTTCGCCAAGCAACAACACGTTCCTGCCTACAAGCTTATCACGATTCCACCAACTTGGCCTTTCGCTTGCTGGGTGCTGGATATGATCGGTCCTCTCCCAAATGCGCCAGGGGGATTCAACAGAGTTCTGGTGGCTATCGACAAGTTTACCAAGTGGATTGAGGTCAAGCCTGTCACCTGTCCCAAGGCTGATCGTGTCATCGACTTCTTGGATGAAATCGTACATCGCTATGGTTTCCCTAACCGCATCATCACAGACCTGGGTTCGAATTTCAACAATCACCAGTTCTGGGAGTACTGCGAGAACAGTGGAATCGACGTCCGGTACGTCTTTGTTGCTCACCCATGTGCCAATGGCCAAGCGGAACGCGCCAACGGGATGATACTCGATGCTCTCAAGAAGCGACTGTATGATGCTGCAAATACCAAGGGCGGCAAGTGGATCAAGGAACTACCCAATGCACTCTGAGGGCTACGCACTCAGCCTACTACCCCCACAGGGCACTCACCTTACTTCCTGGTCTATGGTTCTGAAGCCGTTTTGCCCGCTGACGTCATGTGGCGTTCTCCGACGGTTGATCAGTACGAAGAAGGCGTAGCTGAAGAAACAAGATAGACAGATGTCGACAGTCTCGAGGAAGCTCGCTGCAACGCACTTGTTCAATCCGCTCGATACCTTGAGAGGATTCGCTGCTATCATGACCGCAACGTTAAGGAATGCTCCTTCAACGTTGGTGACTTAGTCCTCCGTCACATCCATAATACGGCAGGACTACACAAACTCAACTCGCCATGGGAAGGTCCTTTCTCTGTTGTAAAGGTTACTGGCCCAGGCTCATATCGTCTTCAAACTCTAGAAGGCGAGGAAGTCGACAACTCTTGAAACATCGACCAGCTTTGTCGCTTCTACCCGTAGGGGGTCTCAACAACCCTCTCCAGACGGCTACGGCTGTAAAACAACTCGTATTGGGTTTCATCAACCCTTTCCAGACAGCTTCGGTTGTAACCACTCAACACACAGCTACGGTTGTCACCACTCGTAGGGGATCAAGATAACCCTCTCCAGACAGTTTCGGCTGTATCTTCTCATGGCTTTCAGCTGCGAGCACCCGCAGGGGGCTTCATCAACCCTCTCCAGGCAGTCTCATTCTGCGACCTCGTAGGGAGTCATGATAACTCTCTCCAGACGATCCTGTATCGTGTAGGGCAATAAGTGGCACATGCTGTCCATGTTCCTATTTTTCAATAAAAGGCTTCGGCCTAGAGTAACACCCTTCTGGTAGGGTCTCAGTGGAACTCTCATACAAGTTGCTGCTACAGCAAGAATGAGTTCATCACACTGTCCCCTACGGTCTTACTCGTTCTTCGGAACATCCTTGCGAGTACTCTCTCACTAGGCTCATAGCCTCAGAGGTACTTAAGACATTGTAAACACTGTACAATGTATTCAGTAATAAAGTTACTACTCTATACCGACTTGTTACTGTCCTTTACTTGTTCATAACAAAACCTTATTTAACGCTGCTACAGCTAAGGTGTTCAATTCGTTATGAATAAGTTCTTTTCGAGTACTCTCTCACTAGGCTAGTTAGCCTCAGAGGTACTTAAGACATTGTAAACTCTGTACAATGTGTTTAGTTCAAGTCGCTACTCTACATCGACTTGTTACTATTCTTAGTTTATTTCAAGACAAAGCCTTCTTTTACGCTGCTACAACTAAGGTGTTCAACTCGTCATGATTAAGCTAACGTTCTTCGGAACATGTATACACTTGAGTACTTCTACTCGTGTATCGTATCTCTTTTTGCAGCCACACACTCAATACCAACTCGAGTACTTGGCCAACACATAAGCATACAAAGGGATCCAGATAATTGACTTACTCAAGTTTTCAATTATATTACATAAACACTTGTTCGGGATTACACTTTTTTCTCCCTAGTGTTTCTACTCTACAGGTACATCTAGTGGAGATCGATGAACTTGGAGACTGCTTCCGCGATTGGAGAAGTCTGTTGCATCAACTCGTTGAGCCGATTGTCAGTGCAATCTCCAGATCTGCCGTTCATGATGACCGTGAGATCCGCCTCGACATAGAAAGACTTGATGAAGCTCAAGACTTGATTCGGGATCGTGCAGGCCAGCCTTTGAGCATACTCAAGAATCTTCTTGGGCGTGTCTTTCAACCTCTCACAAGTGGTCGAGGTTGAACTCCAGCGACTCTAGGCTCGAAAAGATTCACCACTGGCTCGGCTGCTTCTGTCAAGGCCTTCAGCTCTGAGCGCAGGCCCTCGGCTTCTTCGATCTTGGTCTTAAGCGACTGCATGCAAGTCAGCAAATCAGTCCAGCCGGCAATGCGGATTTCCATTTCACGCTCAAGTTCGAAGCACCGCACCTTATAGTCCTCCTTCAGATCCATGTGAGTTGATTCTTCACGGTTAAAGGCTAGCTGCCAGTCCAGCGCCTTGTTCTTGAACTTGTCAACCTCTTCCGTCAGCTCTGCAAAGGATCAAGGCTACTTATCAGATGCAGTGTGCAAGAACAAAAGTACTCAACGATGATTTCAGAAAGGGAGATTACCTTTATTCTTCAGGCGCAGAGACTTGTTTTTACCGACAACGTCATCCCTCTTCGCCGTCAGCTTCTGGATCTCGTTGTGGTACTCGGCGGCGTTGGCATCAAGCTTCTCTTGCAGCTTCAGAGATAAAACTTTCTACTTCTTAAGTTCCTCTTTGAGCCGCGTGACCTCTTCAATGTCAGCCGTGTGTTGCTCAAGCAGGCGAGTCTTGCGTTTCGACTGCTTGACTACTTCCTGCAAGGGTGAAAACAACTTATGAGTCAGAGACAAGATATCTTTGACTACGAGTACTCTACAAAGGACTACACAACTTACCGCAAGGAGCTTTTCTACGCTGCGGAACATCTCAGCATGTGCATGCAAGTTGTCCTCGTCCAGGCATGAGTCATCGTATGGCATCAAGTCTTCGGCCATGGACTGGGTACTTGTGCTGGCTGCAGAGTACTTTGCAGCACTGCGCAGAGGAGCCGGGTCTTCAATTAATGGCTCATGCGGCACCATGCGGTTCTCTGGGTTGTCTTCCAGCGCCAGTTGTGCATCAATACGATGCACGGGGGCCTCAGCGGCTGGGACTTCCTCGTGGCGCAGCACGGCTTCAGGATCAACCTCCAGGGCTTCATTCACCATGGTTTCAATATCCTCGAGTTGTTGAGCCCTGGGCCTGGAAGTTGCCTCCACTGCTGCCTTGACCACATTGCTCCAGAGAGTGCGCAATGCCTGAGCAGCTTCAGTTTCTGCGGGTACTTCTTGGCGCTCTAGAAGTACATCTTCTTGTTGCTCTTGAGGAGTTTGGTCTCCTCTAGCAGCACCACTTCCAGAGGCACCGCACTTCACATCAGTGGTTTTTCTGCATCAACAAGTTGGTCAGCAAAAGCAGAGTACATAATATTAATAAGTACTCGAGTACTCGGGTACTTACAGAGCAGCTCGAGGCACCGAGACTTTCGGCCCTAGCATGTCGAAGAAAGAAGGCGCCGCCGGCACCTCTGGCACACTCTCCACCGGCGGCACATTTCCTGGTACCGCGGCTTCTTGTTGCTCATGCGCCACCGTCTCCACGGTTGACGCTGGAACCACCTCGGGTTCTGTTATTCTTGGAGGGCTACTCGAGGGTACACTAGCTGCACTCTCGATAACCTGCGCAAGACAAAAATCAAGACATTACAGCAGAGAACAAGTACTCAATATGATATCGACTACTTAAAGGTTCTCCAACACTTACTGTAATAGAGGGGAGGCCTGTCATTTTCTTCACGGCCCGCTTCCCCACTGTGGTCCTCTTCTTCCGCGGCGGCAGAGTCACATCATCTGCAAGAGATGATGCTGGTCTTTTCGATGATCCCGCAGCGAGGCCACTGGGGATGGGCGCCCCAGAGTATCCATAGCGGCCCTTCACTTCAAAACGCTGTTGAAGCGTCTGGCCGTCATCATCGCTTGAGGAGGCGTCCTCCACCAAGACTTCTTCTTCTACCCCTTGAGTAGATCGACTACTCTCGGGGGCTTGAGCTTCCGCTCCTAGTGCTTCTTCCTCCGGCACTTGTAGTGGGTCCTCAGGGCGAGGAGGAGGGTCAGACACAAACTTCAAGACATCCTCCTGTGAGAACAAGGCAAATGTTAGTTACTCGACTACTTTCAACAAATACTCGGGGGCTATTACTTGAAGACTCACCATGTGCGGAGGGTTGTCAGCACTGTACTCCTGAACGGCTGCAGGAATTCCGTGAAGATTCTTAAAGATCTTCAGCAGCCGCTCCATCACAAGATCATCGCTGATCTCTTCTGAAGATAGCCTTGAGCCGTCATCAGCACCAGTGTACTCGAACCCGAGATGCTCCCGCTGCATCAAGGGTTGTACCCGTCGCTTCATGAAGCTGAAGGCTACTCGTTCAGCTGTCAAGCCCTGCGCCTTCTTCTGCCCAATCTTCGCCAGCAGCTCGGGGATCTGGATGCACTCCTGCATTGTTGGTTCATCTTTCTAGAGCTTGTCGTATACTGGCGCGAACATGCTTAACTTCGGCAGCTGAGGCGGGGCGTTCTCGATGTAGAACCACTTATTCTTCCAGTCTTGATTTGAGTCAATCAAGTCGTACTTGAAGTACAACTCCTGCGCCTTCTGGCGCATCTGCACACCGGCTCCACCAACTACAACTGGGAAGTTGGCGTTGGGCTGCGGCTTCAAACGGAAAATCTTTCTGAACAAGGCCCAGTGAGGGCGGATTCCGAGGAAGGCTTCGCAGAAGTGCACGTACACTGCAATCTGGAAGATGCTGTTGGGGTTGAGGTGTACGTGCTCCAACTTGAAGAAGTCGAGGAAGCTGCAGAAGAAATCTGATGACGGCAACGTCAACCCACGCTCGACGAAGTGGCCGAACATCGGGATCTCATCCGGGCTCTTCTCCATCGGCCACGCATCACCGGCGGCAGAACTCCAACCGGCAACCGTCTTCTCGCGCAGCAACCTGCCGGCTTCGAGGGTTTGAATATCTTCTTCCCTCATCTTGGACTTCTTCCAAGAGACGGCCTGGCTCGGGGGCTTTGTGATGACTACCGTCTTATACTTTGGCTCTGGCAACTTATTTTTGTCACGGCCGGATTTTCTCTTCTGTCCCTTGGATGGCGCAGGCTTCATCCTTCCTGTCACGAGGGTCTTCTTTCGCATTGACTGGAGGACGACGAAGGGATGGAGGTGTGCACTCTTGATAATATGGGCGCTCAAACTCTGCGGCGGCTATGGATGCTAAGGCGTTCCGGATCTAAGGGTGAATAGGAGCAGTGAAACCCTAAGGGATACCCCTTCGGGTATTTATAAAACCAAAACCCTAACAGTTCGACCTGGTGACCCTTCGTATTCAACAAATTGGTTTTATGCAGGCAAAATTTTCGGCTAAACCAGAGGACTAAAATCCAAGACCTGCTCGGCTCTATCTCGGGGGCTCGACTACTCGATGGAATTGGATTTCACTGAGCTACAGTTCACTGAATTCAGGCCACTATTCTACAGTCAGATTGGATCCTTCAATTCGAGAAAGAACTCGACTCAAGGCTCGGGGGCTCCGTGCCACGTGTCCTTCAGTTTTTCTCAGGATTTTACGGGATTATTTGACGAAGACTACAGATTTGACCCTCAGCTTGAATTGTTAATTCGAACTAAAGCTCGGGGGCTACATCCATATAGGATGCGATTTTTGCAAATCGCATTCCTATATTATTTCTTCGGATTTTCTGCGGATTTTTCGGAGCAAGATCAAAGAGTTCAAGATTGACCCTCAGCTTGAATCCTGCGTTCGACCTAAGGCTCGGGGGCTACATTCCATATGAAATACGATTTTAGTAATCGCATTTCCATATGAATCTTT
This sequence comes from Cenchrus fungigraminus, assembly GCA_036936925.1. Classification (NCBI taxonomy): domain Eukaryota; kingdom Viridiplantae; phylum Streptophyta; class Magnoliopsida; order Poales; family Poaceae; genus Cenchrus; species Cenchrus fungigraminus. Next base: position 188,935,382 of record CM072769.1, read on the forward strand.
GATGCAAAGATTTCAAGAACGAAACGGGTATTATTAAAGACCTTCAAGGGAAGTACTCGGGGACGCTTGGGAACAACTCGAGAAGACTTCAAGACTACTCGTGGAGTTAGCTGGAGTACCTTCCAGCCTCGTGATGATTCAAGTACTATTGAAGATTGAAACTTGTAGAACTCGGGGACGCTTGGGAACTACTCGTGGAAACCTTCAAAACTAATTGGAGCGTCGCACTCGACTACAAAGTACTCGGGGGCTTGTCGTCCGGGCATCCCTGGGCCCACCAACACATTGTGGGTCATACCCGGGAGATGAGTTCCTGTACACCTGGACTACTCGACTAGTGGGCCACGGTGCTGGTACCGTGGACCACAAGGCAATACAAGACGGACAAGGACTTGTACTATGACTAAGATAGCTTTCCATACCCTGTATAGGCTGCTCCGAGTCCTACTCGAATAGTACTCTTGTACCAATCCGACTTGTAACCCTGCCTCCCGTGGCATATAAGGCGAGTCAGGGACCCTTCTCAAAACATACGCAATCAATACAGAGCCACGCAGCATACAGGACGTAGGGTATTACGCACATTGCGGTCCGAACCTGTCTAATTGTGTGCCCCGTGTCTCACCATCGTGTTCCTGATCTCGGCGAGCCCCACCGCACAATCTACTACTTCGGGTACCCCGTCGTAGGCTCGATGTCTAAAACACTGACACCGCTGTAGTCGGAGTCGCTGTCGTCGTAGTAGTCCTCGTCGCCGCCCTCCTCTTCCGCCGCCTCCTTCACCAACTCCTCCACACCCTTGAGCGGCAGGGTCTTCTTCTTCGTGAGTAGCGCAAGCATCGGCAACGCGTCCCGCACAATCTCCACACCACGAACAATGACGCGGTGGGGCGCGTCGATGCCCTCGAGGTTCTGCACGTCCGCGAGGACACGCACCTTGACGTCGGGGAGCGCCATCCTGCCCGGTAGGTGGAGGGCGGTGGAGGTGGGTGGAGGGAAGGAGGGGGAGAGGGGCGAGATCGAGGAGGGTAATGGTGGTGATAGTGGATTTGCGTGATGGGGAAGCGATTGAACGAAATGCTGCTGCTCCGCCGCCCGCACCATTTATAATCACCGCGGCAGAGCAGGGCACGTCACGTCAGGTAGGCATCGAAAATTCGAACTTGTTGTTCGAGAGGGGGAAAGGGGAGAGAGATCTCTGCTGATGTCACCACTCGGCTTCCATCGATGGATTGGAGAGCAAGGAACCCCCACCCCCACGGCCCGCCGGGCTGCGCTGTGAAGAGGAAAAGATAGATGGTGAAGATCGAACAAGGAGGAGACTATAGCGGTGCGGCGGGCCTTCTCTTTCTTCCTTCGTCTTTTCTCTCTCTCGCTAAAACACAATATTAATTCGTTTCTCTTTAGGACAGCCGCGAGCTTACCTGTCTGGATGCACGCTGACTTATTTTTAGAAAAAAGGATAATATTCCAACTTTTGTATAGATCAATACACATAGCTATTCATTACTATAGGTAGTGCTAAAGTCTAATGAACTAAAAGACGATCAAGATGATGTTCATCTCATCAAAAAAAGGAGCTATTACTAACAAGAAAAGAACCTGCATAAAAGAAAAAAACTCATGTACGCCTTGTATTTCTCATATTTACGCTAACCAATAATAAATTGAATGTTGAAACGTCATGTTGAAAAAATAATGGTAATAAATAATTGAAGATGGAAAGAGTACATCACAAAACATTCACGCATAGCAAAAAGTATGTATCTAGATATAATTTTTTTTATTATGTATCTAGATATAAATATATATGTAGGTGCATGACAAAAGAAGAATATCTGAAAAACAGTATTGTTGTATTTAGAGAAATCGAAATAACCTACAATCTTGAAATAAATAGACTAGTTAGGATAATTTATTCTCATGCTAAAAAGATTTTTTTAAAATTCTTTTGGGGTCCAACATTTTTATTTATTTTTGATCGAAACATGCCGCCAAATGGATGAGCTCGTCAGCGCCTTTCAACGCTCGAAGCAGTTAAGTAACGACCCGCCATGAGAAAGAGGTATTTCGTTGCTAGGCTTGAAAGCAATTCATCACGAAATGCCAAAACTAGTACAAAATCATTTGGATAAAAGAAAAAGAGGGAGTCCAATTTCCTGCCATTTCTATAGTAAGGATGTGTTTAAATTGGAAAATTCGATGGAGTGAATAGTGAAAATTTGGATCGGAGGTGTTTAGTTTGGAAAAGTGATGACGATGTAATGAAAGAATAGTGTATTGGGCGGTGTGCATAGTGAGAGGATGTGATTTGTGAAAATTTGGATTGAGGATGTTTATAGTTTGGGAAAAAATGATGAAAATGTGGCTAGGGAATTGAAATGTGCCTGCTTCCTCCTCCCGCACCGCACCGTGTCGGGACGCCGCTTCCCTAGCTTCTGTCTCGGTCTCCCTCCTCCCCGCCGCGTCCTCCAAATTCTAACCCTAAACCCCTCCCCCAACAACCTCCGGCCAATCTTCCCCACCCCACTGACCTGGGGACTGCCCCCTCCCGATTCGCCACGCTGGCCCGATTCGATCGATGTAGGTGACCAAGCTCCCCGACCCCATCATGGCTGCGGGCTGAGGACGCACACCCACAGCAAGCGTCCATGGCATTGGGAGATCTCATGGCCTCCAGGCTCGTCCACTCCTCGTCCTCGCCGTCGCCGTCGCCGTCGCTGGCCGCTCCCCCGGCGCCGCTGCCGAACCACCACCACAACCACGTCACAGAGGCCAACGGGCCGGAGTCCTGGACTGGGCTCGAGCCCGCCGAGGTGGACAAGCCGGAGCCCGTGGCGTACCTGCCCCAGGTGGTGGTGCTGTGCGAGCAGCGCCACGAGGGGCTTGACGAGGCTGCGGCGGCGGCCGCCGCGCCCTCCACCAGCGGCCTTGTCTCCAAGTGGCGCCCAAAGGACCGGGTAATGGGCGCGATCCAGTATGCAGATGCTGTTCCTACTGATTCTGCTTTATTAATCGATTCTTCGCTGGCGTGTTTCGGCTTCTCGGGATACATAGGGCTGCAATTAGCTGATTGAGCTTAGAAATGTTGAATTAGGGGCAGCGGCTGCCTGCTTGTCGGGTGAAGTGGTTATTGTACTAGCAAACTTAACATCATTAATCAATTTCCGGAAACTATTTAAGTGCAGCGCTGGCAGATGTAATGAGACCTTGATGGAATAAGTAATGTTGTCTTGTATAAGCATGATAATCTTCTGCTTCCCAAGCGTCTCCAAAAGTTGTCGGGGCTCTCAGGGCCAGGCTTAAATACTGTCATGCTACTCTTTTACTGTATCACAGTGATTGGCTTTAATAATAATTAGTACAAAAGGGGAATATTGTAGCCCGGTATGACATCAGACTCGTGCACATTCTTAATTTCATTACCAGTTAAGTCGATAACCAGTGTTGTGGCCACTCTTTTTCGGATTAAAATTTAAATTACCAAGTAAACATTACTACCCTGGAGGCCTGGACTTACTTAACAGGTCCTGTCATCGTTGTGATGATTATGGTGGCCTCCAACATACCTACAGATACAATAAAATAGAAATTGCGCAATCCTCCAATGTTTTTGGGGTCCACTAGTTGCTATTGCATTCAGAACGAATGGCTAGTCGCCCTTCCAGGTGACACTTCTTATCAGTGACTGAGTGACTTGCATCACATTGTTAAAAAATACTTAAAAATCTCACTGGTGAAATTAAAACATGGAGAAAACCTGGATTATGGATTGTGTTATTTAGTAGACAGTGGGTGATGTAAAGTTTCATGCCCAAGTATGTGTCAACTATGGAGGCTCAAGGAATGCTTATGAGATTCCACTGTAACAAAGCTGGCATGCAAGTGCAAAGTGCTTTCAGGCATATTGCAGTGGCATGAAACACCAGACCAGATTGAAAAATATTGTGTTTTAGTTCATGTCAATGGACATATGTGATTGCTGGATCGACCATCAAATACGAGATTGGGCCCCTTGGTTTTGATGGTAAAGAAGACGTTGCCGTACATGGAGTGGAAATCAATTGAACATTTTGAGCCTTAAGTCTTTGGGTTAATTTTAGATATTACCAATGCTCTTGACAGAGAATGCAGATGCTCCATTTTACTATATTTTGTTTTGAGATTTTGCAGAACCGCCTGGTGTGCAATATATCATCTTAAAGCGCCTTTGCTGTTTGCAGCTTATGTCTACTTGTGCTTTTTAAAAAGATGCATGCAGAATAGTACAATCTACATACTGCATTAATCTAACGTGTCATTGGCTGCCTACTTTGGTTTGAGTGTTAGTCTGCAACACAAATTACGATGCCATTATGGAATTTGTAGCTATTTAATGTTTCTATTGTCTCTGGCCATGAAATGTTTCTCTGTATTATCTTGTATGCTGACTGCATCTTCTACATGACATTTGGATTTGGTTGTACAGATGAAGACTGGATGTGTTGCACTTGTACTATGTTTAAACATAAGTGTTGATCCACCAGATGTAATTAAAATTTCCCCTTGTGCAAGAATGGAGTGCTGGATAGGTAAATGCTTATTCGATTCGGCTCATCTTCATATGGATATGCTCTGCGAGTTAGGATGCACTGGAATTGCTTTTCACCATTTGATTGAAACTGACTTTTCTCAATACCAAGTGAAATATTGTTAACTGGATGTAACAGCTACAATGAAACTGTCTGGCACCTTCCCGTATGACATTATTTTGCTTCATTTTTAGCTGATTTTATGCATCTATCCCATAGTTGAATGTGCATAACTGGCATTTGGCGGTACATGAATTAAGACTTTGTAGTGTACTGGATTTTAGGCATGATAATTCATATTTGTTAATAGGTTTGTACTTAAATACTGTTCATTTTTTACTCAGGAATTGCCTTGACATATGTTCATTTTTGTTTCTTTCGTTTCAGATCCATTTTCTATGGCACCTCCTAAAGCCCTTGAAAATATCGGAAAAACATTGCACTCACAGTATGAGCGCTGGCAACCTAAGGTGACGAACTTGCTTTCCTGTTTAACATATATGGTATTTTTAATTTTGATGTTGATTGTTTGCATCTTCTCTTGTCCTAAATCCTAATGTCACTTGCAGGCTCGTTACAAGCTTCAGCTAGATCCAACAGTGGAGGAAGTGAAGAAGCTTTGTAATACTTGCCGCAAATATGCCAAATCAGAGAGAGTACTTTTCCATTACAATGGCCATGGTGTCCCAAAGCCTACAGCTAATGGTGAGATTTGGGTGTTTAACAAGGTAAATGTTACTAAGACACTGTATTACTTGCTGCATGTACTTATCATAGGCGCTTCTCATGAAATGGTCTTTTTTTGCATTTTGTTGCAGAGTTACACACAGTATATCCCACTTCCGATTACTGATCTTGATTCATGGCTAAAAACACCTTCTATTTATGTTTTTGACTGTTCAGCAGCTGGAATTATTGTGAAAGCTTTTCTGGAGGTATGCTATATGCTTCATTAATGCATATTATTTCTCTAATTCTTGAAGTTGAAGGTGATCATGATTATGCCTCTGTTTCTTGTTGGTTCAAGAGTTGTCTAATTTATGTAGTGATTTCTTTTTACTTCAGCGCCTAGACTGGAGTCCTAGCTCCTCTGCATCTTCACAGAAGGATTGCATTCTTCTTGCTGCCTGCGAAGCACATCAAACACTTCCTCAGAGTGTAGAATTTCCTGCTGATGTGTTTACGGCTTGCCTCACAACACCCATCAAGATGGCATTGCACTGGTTCTCTCCCTCCCTCTCCGATCTCCATTGTCTCCTACTCTTTTTATTTAACATCTTGTGCTTACATGGGGTCATGCCTATAAACTATGCAGGTTTTGTAAACGATCATTACTCCGTGGTTCTATGAATCATTCTCTTATCGATCAAATCCCCGGAAGGCAAAATGACCGTAAAACTCTTCTTGGAGAGCTGAATTGGATTTTCACTGCTATTACAGATACTATTGCCTGGAATGTTCTACCGCATGGTACGGCGTCTAGGAGATAGATATAGTTCTTTTGAGAAAAAGAAAATCAGAGAAGATCATTTGAGTTAAAATAAATGTCTAGCTGTATTGGGTTTATGATAAAGTTTCACACTTTAACTGTGCAGATCTGTTCCAAAGGCTTTTCAGGCAAGATCTTCTGGTTGCTAGTCTCTTTCGCAACTTCTTGCTTGCTGAGAGAATCATGCGATCTGCGAATTGTTCTCCAATTTCTTATCCATTGTTGCCACCGACACATCAACACCATATGTGGTAGATAACCTGACTAGTTCTTATGTTGTTACATTAGCTATTCAGTGCATTTTAGTAACTCGCTAAATATCAGGGACGCATGGGACATGGCTGCTGAGATTTGTCTTTCCAAGCTTCCTCAGTTAATTGCTGATCCAAATGCAGAGTTTCAGGTTTCCTACTTGTTACCTAGTCCTTCAAGAAATACAAAGTTGTTGTTAGAATTATTTTGTCATCCTAATGTAATCAGTTCAGTATAACCAATTTATCTGTCTTCTAATTCAAACCAGCCAAGCCTATTTTTTACGGAACAGCTGATGGCTTTTGAAGTGTGGCTTGATCATGGTTCTGAGAACAAGAAGCCCCCTGAACAGTTACCTATAGTTCTTCAGGTACAACATTTTTATGTTACAGTTTCGTTCAGGTCAATATCATTTGTAAAATCCAGTTTAACTCTGTTGAAGTACCTCATTGCCCTTCTCTTCGCTTCTATAATTCTATTTTAGTAAAATGTTTTGTATGTTTTCCCGTCTACCAGATTTCTTTTCTTGTTTTCCTTTTCTTACATCTTGTGTTTTTGTGCAGGTCCTGCTTAGTCAATCACATAGATTTAGAGCACTTGTTCTGCTTGGAAGGTTTCTTGACATGGGACCATGGGCAGTTGATTTGGTTTGTAGCTGAACTCTTCTGCTTGTACCTTTCTACAAGTGTTTGTTATTTATCTTCTGATGTGTTCAAACCGCTTTGCATCAATGTTTTAGGCCCTGTCTGTTGGAATCTTCCCTTATGTGCTCAAACTGCTTCAAACAAGTGCAGTGGAGTTGCGTCAAATTCTTGTGTTCATATGGACAAAAATTCTCTCTCTTGATAAGGTATGCACTTTCTGTGGAACCTTTCGAAGTTCCATTGTTATATAAGGTTCAGGTGTTTAACCTTTATGCATTTCCCCGAATGACAGTCGTGCCAGGTTGACTTGGTTAAAGATGGAGGACATGCATATTTTATCAGGTTTCTTGACAGTTTGGATGCTTACCCAGAGCAGCGTGCAATGGCTGCTTTTGTTTTAGCAGTTATTGTGGATGGGCATAGAAGGGGTCAAGAGGCCTGTATTAGTGCAGGTCTTATAGATGTTTGCCTGAGACATCTGCAGCCTGAAAATCCTCATGATGCACAGACAGAACCTTTGCTTTTGCAGTGGCTTTGTTTATGCCTTGGCAAACTCTGGGAAGATTTCCCTGAGGCTCGGTTACTTGGTCTGCAATCCAATGCACCAGAAGTTGTAGCTTATTTGTTATCAGAGACACAACCTGAGGTACAATGCCTTCATATTTCATCTGTTCTCCCCTTCGCTTACTTCACAAGATATTTAATCAATATTTTGGTCTGCCAGGTCAGAGCTGCTGCTGTTTTTGCATTAGGGAATCTCCTGGATATGGGATCAACATCACTAAATGGTGTTGATGACGATTCTGATGATGATGAGAAATTAAAAGCTGAAATAAATGTCGTTCGAAGCCTTCTGCAGGTCTCTTCAGATGGTAGCCCCCTTGTTAGATCAGAGGTTGCTATAGGTATGTGCATTTGAAAGTATATTGATTTTCATATAATTTTCTTTTTATTGTGTAGAACATAGAATATTCTTTTTAACCTTTTGGAAACCATTTTGAGTTGACCTGATTTTTTGTCCAGCGCTAACTCGGTTTGCATTGGGTCACAATAAGTATCTCAAATCTGTTGCTGCTGAGTATTGGAAACCTCAAACCAATTCATTGCTGAAGTCACTGCCGTCACTAGCCAATATAAGTAGTCCAAACCATGTCCGCAGTCCCAACAACATTCGACAAGGCAGCAGTGGCCTTGCTTCTCATATTGGTCCTGTGCTAAGGGTTGGCAGTGATAGCAGTACCACTGGCCGTGATGCAAGAATTTCTACGAGCAGCCCGATTGCAACAAGTAGTATCATGCATGGCTCTCCCCAGTCAGATGATTCTTCCCAACACTCTGATTCAGGCATATTAATGAAAGAGAATGCAAGTAATGGTGGTCTCAGCTACAACAGGCCCAGACCTGTTGATAGTGGCATTTATTCTCAATTTATATCGACTATGTGTTCTGTTGCTAAAGATCCTTACCCAAGAATTGCAACTATTGGTCGGAGAGCACTGTCCCTTATAGGTGTTGAGCAAGTGGTAATGAAAAATAGTAGATTTAACAGTGGAGGTACACATCAAGGAGATACATCTGCACCTCCATCAAACTTTGGCATGGCACGCTCTTCTTCCTGGTTTGATATGAATTCTGGTAAGTTGTAAACTTGTAGTCACTCACTTTCCTTGCTGTGCTTGGAGGTTGGAACACCTCAGTTTTGTGCATTGGTTGGTGAGGGAAAGTCAATAAATATTGAATGAGCCTTCCAATATTTTGCAGGAAACTTCTCAATTGCATTTAGGACGCCTCCTGTTAGCCCCCCTCAGCATGATTATCTTACAGGATTACGCCGAGTGTGTTCTATGGAGTTCAAATCACATCCTATGAATTCACCTGAGGGCTTAGCTGGTCCCCTTTTAAGCTCTGTCGCGGCTCCCAGTAACACTGCTGAACTAAGTATACTTCCCCAATCAACAATCTACAACTGGAGTTGTGGTCACTTCTCAAGGCCACTCTTAACTGGTTCTGATGATAATGAAGAAGCCAATGCTAGAAGAGAAGAGAGAGAACAAATTGCATTAGGTTGCATCGCTAAGTGCCAGCGATCCTGTACGTGGCCAGATACGTTGATCTGCATTACATTATTGTTATTGATACTGTTGCTTATTTATCTGTTGTTTTTTTTTGTTGCTGACCATGGGAATAGCAGCTTGCAAGATGACAAATCAAATTGCTAGTTGGGATACAAGGTTTGAGACGGGTACAAAAGCAGCATTATTGTTGCCATTCTCTCCAATCGTAATTGCAGCTGATGAAAATGAGCAAATAAGGTGAAATTATTGTTGCAATTTAAAATTCTAGTGCTTGAAATGCGCTGCTGCAGTTGTGCTAAAGTTCTGTCTCATGTCAGAGTGTGGAACTATGATGATGCGCTACCAGTGAACTCTTTTCAAAACCATAAGTTGTCTGAAAGAGGCTTATCTAAACTCTTGCTTATCAATGAGCTTGATGAGAGCTTGCTTTTAGCGGCCTCAAGTATGCCTCTCTTCTCTATGTTTTTCCTTTTATTCTTATCTTCTACCATTGCACTATCTAATTTTCATGTTGCAGGTGATGGAAATGTACGTATATGGAAAAATTTTACTCAAAGTGGAGGACAAAAACTTGTAACTGCTTTCTCATCGGTTCAGGGTCATCGAGCTGCTGGTCGCAGTATTGTGATCGACTGGCAGCAGCAATCTGGTTATCTGGTACTATTCTGTTATTTTTGTTCGGACTTTGGTTTTTATTTTATGCATTTTAGGTTGTTCTAACTCTAATACAGCTAGTTACTTCCTTTTGTTGCCCAGTATGCATCTGGTGACATGTCTTCTATCCTGATATGGGATCTTGATAAAGAACAACTTCTGAGCACCATTCAGTCATCTGGTGATAGTGCAATTTCTGCACTGGTAAGTTCTTGCCATGTACTATCTGAGTAATTCAAATAAGAATTCGAGAACATCTTTCTGTGGTTTGACTAGGCTATGTTGCAATTAGTCACTTTGGAAATAACTATAGATATGTTTTCTGTTATGCGGTTCATGCTGTATACTTGATGTTCCTGTTTTATATTAATCACATGCAACATTACCGTGTAACTGGTATCATATAATCGAGGGTTTGTATTTGATATTTAAGTTAACAACAGTAATGCATGAATACTTTGCACATGCGTCCTCCTAGTCTCCAAGTAAAGTAGTAATTGTGTGGACTTGAAATCGTTGAGTTTTATGAGTGAAAGTGGCTTTTCGTGTTGCTTCCTGTATGGTTGCCAACTTCTCCCAATTAGGTTGAACAATGTGAGAAAGGGCAAGATGCAAATCTTGGAATTTTCCAAAGGATTTGCTCCAGTCGTGTCTTAAACTATGTTTTTCTTTACTAAAAAAGTAAGTATTCTGCTCCTGTGTAATGGTCTAACAGCTTTATCTTGTTATTCTCCTGTAACGTATTGAAATATTGTTTCTCAAGAACACATGTATTTTCATTCCGTAGGCATGAAATTAGCTGTTTGACTGCTTTAAGTGTTTGATTCCTGCTATGCTGTAAGTTTTATGTTGATCTTGTTTGCATCGTCTGTTCTTGAGCATGACCTTTGCTTGTTGTGTCTGTTTCAGTCTGCATCTCAGGTCCGTGCTGGACATTTTGCTGCTGGTTTTGCTGATGGTTCTGTTAGGATATTTGATGTTCGTTCTCCTGATAGGTAAGTACAGTAGTATCTACATCCTCTGTCATGGTGGCAGCATACCGTGAGTATGCTGTATGCACCCTATCCAATGTCCTCTCTCCTCTTCCTTCTCTGCTTACTTTTTTTTTTTTGCTCTGAATATTCTTTTCTTATCCTGTAGGCTCATCTATACGGCAAGGCCACATGCCCCAAGAACGGAGAAGGTTGTGGGCATAGGGTTTCAGCCTGGGTTTGATCCATACAAGGTAAATACCCCCACGTCTTTGCATTGCTATGTTTTTTAATTCTCTGCTGTTGAAGCAACTGTGGGCTTGCTCAAAGCTTTACAAGGCTCCCTTTTCTATCATTTATGGTATCACAGATTGTAAGCGCATCTCAAGCTGGAGACATTCAGTTTCTTGATGTTAGAAGGGCAGCAGAACCCTACTTGACCATTGAGGCACACAGGGGTTCCCTTACAGCCTTAGCTGTTCATCGGCATGCCCCAGTTGTTGCAAGTGGCTCAGCCAAGCAGATGATTAAAGTGTTCAGTCTTGAAGGAGAGCAGTTGACTATAATTCGGTACCAGCCATCATTTATGGGCCAAAGAATAGGCAGTGTAAACTGCCTTTCTTTCCACCCATACAAGTCACTCTTGGCCGCTGGGGCTGGTGATAATGCTCTAGTCTCCATCTATGCTGAGGAAAATTACAAGTAAGGTGAGGTCTACATCTCCTGACATGCATCAACAATGAAACCAGTAGGCCTTGTGTTTTTGGCCAAGCGAAAGCGATGGGTCCACGCCATGGTCCAGCAAGATGATGTGAAGACTGGTCACCCACCGACATGGCGGTGATAATATGATGGGAGCTCTCGGGTGCATATTGCCTGCCTGTTGGACGAGATGTGTGCAGTGCAGTTTGTGAGATTCATTAGCCTCCTTGCAGAAGGTTTGTCAACCCCTACTACCCCTGGCATCGAACTTGGAGGCTTTCCCCCAAATAAATTAATCATACCTAGGTTAACCGAAATGTAAATAGTCATCTCATTGAGGTTTGTCCATTCCTTTGCTTTTGCCAAGTGTAAAAATGGGTTTGGAGGTGGTTGATACCATAAATCAGGTGTGGTATAGGGGCTGCTGCTGCCTGGGCAAGTGAGTGGGGGGTTGTGCATATGGGCCCAGGTAGAAATACATGTATTGACAGATGATGTTGTTGAATAGATAGATGCATTTGTCCAGCTAATATAGCGCGCGCTAGATGGGATTATTTAGTGTGGCCTGCATGAAGTAATCTTTGTGCTGCTTGTATTGTAATCACCGAACCGGACAGATTGTCCGTCCATTTGTAAATATGAATCGTGTGTATGCAGTTGTCAACTATATAGTCTGGAGCCAATGTGGTGTGTGCGAGTAGGTGTTTTTCTTGGTCTTTCCATTCAATTCAAGTGAAAGAAGCATGAAGGAAACGGTCCATGATCCATGTAACTAAGTCCTGTGATGATCACTTATCCCTGGAGTGGACTGGTGGTGCAAGAATATGGTAGCATCGAGGGGAAGCGGCAGGACCGTGGACTCATATGGGTGCTCCAAGCAGGAGTGCATCCACTTCTTCCAAGAGTCCTGTTACGAAGTTGTCTTTTCTCCCATTATACATTCTTGGAGTCCTGTGATGATCACTTATCCCTGGAGTGGACTGGTGGTGCAAGAATATGGCGGCAGGACCGTGGACTCAATTGGGCATCCTGTTACGAAGTTGTCTTTTCTCCCATTATACATTTACTATGAATATAGCTAACCTCTCAATTTTTACAATTGTATCACCTAATCTTTTTTCTCTACTTTGTGTGAAGCCCAATTGGAGCCGATGCCACTTTCAAACCCAAGCAATTGTTATCCGGATCGGGAAACTTGTGCTTTTCATTTTGCACGACCAATGATGCAAATCTTTTCTATACAACTGGGTACACTTTCAATGGATAGCGGTCCGGTGCAGATATACGGATATATAGCGACACGAGACACTCGAGACCCGTTACGCAATTATGTGTTTAATCGGAGCAGGGATGATCCTGTGACGTTGGAGCAGGTAACCATACATCCAAGTTCAATACTAGAGTGTATGTTATTTTCTCTATTTTTCCATTTGCTTAGTTTACCTACTTATTATTGTCCTTTTATTGATAAATAAATATTTTTTTTATTAATTACTACTATCTCCGCCCCATAATACAGCTACTTCTACCATTCCAATTTTGCCCCATAATATAGTTAGATTTGAGTTCCCAAATGGGTTGTTTGGCTTGGGAGGTCTGAAATACCCTCAATGCATGCAAATCAGATCTGCATGACAGTTCATTAGCCTTTGATGACTAATGTTACATTACAATATATCCTTTTAACTGGAGAATATGTTTGGCAACTCAAATTCCATATTTGCACATTTATCTCTAGAAATAACACCTTTTATGTTCCATAAAAAGTTATACTAATATAGTGATTTTTCAGGGTTCTCTTATAGAGATGATTGGTCCCAAGCGTGGTATCGAGATGCACTCTGCTGTCCTGATAGAGTACGACATGTGGATTAAGAAAGGTGACCAAGGAGCAGATGACGTGCAATTGATCGATGGGGTTTCGGATTTTGATGAATTAACGACACCATCATGCAAACCCTTCTTGAGTCGTATTGATGGTTTCGGTGGTGCAGTTGACATCACGTTAGCTTTGTTTCACAATGCCGTGGAGGCAACCATAGAAGTTGACATATCACAAGTTCATGGGAGTGGTTTCACTTTGCTTCTTAGTTCTTCTGTTAGTGGACTAGAGAAAGAAATCCAGCTGTTTCATGGCAATATTAGTCAGTCATGTGGATTAAGAAGGTATGTGGTTGCTGTGGTACGAGATACTTGGATGTATCTGAAGTTCAGATTTGGTGATGATAGAGGATCCTCTATTGATGAAGTTGAACATTGCGCTTCCTTCAAAGCAAAGAAGCATGGATGTGACAGTCAACAAATAAAGCTTGGTGAGGTCTCTGTCATGGTGAAAGTGACTTGGTCGACTTGGTGAAATTTCCAGCAAGTAGCTATTACCGGTTTCATATTCTCTACCATCGGCATTAGCACTCCATACATATATGTATAATAGTACCGGTGTGTACCCGTGATACTGTAAGCTGCAATGAGTGCAAAACATGATTTTAGAGTGCAAAACAACTATAAAATGCTGTATGACTTCAAATATTTCGTGACATCTGACTTCAAATATTTTGTGACATCTGACTTCAAATTGTTCGGAACTCAAGGATAAGAAATATGAGAAAAGGAGACGTGGACCACTGAGAATCTACACATACAGTTCTGATAAGAAAAGAGGAGCCAGTGGTGAGCCAGTTGATTTCCCTGTCAGACTGCCGGATACCTGGAGCATTTGTCCAGGAGGGACCTTCTTGGATGAAGGAAATGATGATTTCTCGGATAAAGAAAATGAACCTCCTGCATCTTAGCAGCTGCAGACCAAACAGTGAGGAATGTCAATCAGCTGAGAGCAGTTTCAAGTTCTGGTTCTAGGTTTGAACAAGGAGAATGTTCAAGTATAAGCTCAAGTGTGCGAGGCGAATGTTCAAGTAGAAACTCCAGTGTAAGTAACCTACGATTACAGTTTATCCTCAAGTCCTTAAGCCAAATGTTGTGCATTTATCCAGATCTCAAGTCTGAACATATGGTACTTGTTTGCAGGGCTTGTTCTGTCAGAGAGCGAAAGACTGAAAGAGTTGTGCGACACTTTGTTGGACCCTAGCACTGGCAGAGGCCTTCACCCCAAAGAGTCACTGAAGGAGTTGCAGGTTTTGGTAGAGAATTTGCAGTATATCAACAAGAACCACTGACACCCACGCACTCAAATAGGCTTCGTCTGCTTGCAAGCCAGATCTGTCAGCAGCCCGCAAGTAGATTAGAATGTATGCACAATGGGTGCAAATACATACATGTTGGTAGGTACATAGGCATATATAGGATTGATACAGTTGCAGCAGGTTGTTTAGCGAATACAGCTCTAGATGCTTGTGCGAGGCTTAGTCGGAATGTGCAGTTAGCGAGAAACAATTGTACAATCCCCGTGCACCAATCAGGTAGCGAGTTGTGTGATCAGACTGGCACATGAATGATTGTGGCAGCATCCCCACTATTGCTTGTTGGACAGATCCTCTACTCCAAGGTTGGCTTTCCCAGGAATCGGGCACCTGCATGTTGACGGCGCGATCCTCTACTCAAGGTTGCTGCAGGTTGACAGCATGAAGCCACTCGTGGTTTCCAATGATCATGATCAGGAAGCATGGACATGACGATCAACAAATAAAGATTTGAGTCTTTTACCTGTATACCAATTAGGAAGATGACATCGATCTAAAAAACCTTGGTGCAATCTACTTAAACTTTTTTTCCGTCCTCCACGCCATTCTGTCGCCTTCCATCCAATTTTCACCGGTTAGTTCACCTGACGTGTGGGCTCAGCTGGTGGAGAAGTCCAAAATGCCCTCTCTGTTAGGGGGTGTGTTGGTCGGATTAGGCCGGAGCGTTCCCGTTCGAGTCCGTCGGCCTCGGCACCGTCGACGAGGAGGCCAAGTACACCGAGCTGGTGGTGGAGGGGGTGGGCGCCGCAGCGGCGGATCTTGACGCACTGCGGGTGGAGCTCGGTGCAAGGGCGCGGCGCCGGCGAGCGCGTGCACACGGCCGTCGTCCTGGCGCGAGCTCGGTGCAAGCCCAAGGATCGAGCATTATGGCTGTACGGTTGACCTGCTCAGTCGCGCGGGGTTGCTGGAGTAGGCTCATCAGCTGATTGAGGACATGCCAATGCAGGCAAATGCGGTTGTGTGGGGAGCACTCCTTGGTGGTTGCAAGATCCACCGGAATGCTGAACTTGCTGAACATGTGTTGAAGCAGCTCATCCAACTGGAGCCTTGGAATTCTGGAAATTGTGTGATGCTCTCTAACATATACTGTAACAGTGGAAGATGGGATGATGCGGCAAAGCTAAGGTTGGAAATGAAAGCAAGGGGGGTTGAGAAGGTCCCTGCATCTACTTTTTTTTTTCGAACAATATCGGGGGGGGGGGGGGGATCACTTTCATTGATCGATGTAAAATGTTACAAAAAGACCCATGGCATACCAGGGTGGAGTTACATGAGAGGGAAGAGAGCTGATTAGAAGAAGCTAACAACATGAAGAGATGGAATTGATGAAAAGCTCGATGAATTGGGCATGGGAATGAAGATCATGGGCTATAAGCCAACTACTGAGGTGGTGATGTTTGACATTGAAGACGAAGAGAAGGAGCACACGCTAGTGCATCATAGCGAAAAGATAGCCATTGCATTTATCCTTCTCACCACCGAACCAGGTGAGACCATAAGGGTCACCAAAAACCTCCGAGTTTGCAGTGACTGCCACACAGCCATCAAGCTCATATCAAGGATAACCAATCGTGAAATTATCGTTCGAGATAACAATCAATTTCATTGCTTCAGAGATGGTCATTGCTTTTGCAATGACTATTGGTAGTATACAGATGACTTGTTGCAATTTTGTGCAGCGTGAGAGTAGGGAACATCTCTATTTTCATCTGATGTAAAACTTTAACCAGCCAGAGTTGTGAATGGAGCACAGAAGTGGCAGAATATAAGGCAGGTTGGTGTTATAGTTCTTTTTCCATTCAATTGTTTTCTGCTGAAAGGAATGAATAATTTTCTGTTTATCTGCTCATGTGTTTCATGTGTTATATTAATGTGTTCTGCTCGACATTCCATGTTCCTCCATTCAGATGTCAGATTGAGCATTATGGGCCTTGTAGGAGACATCAGTGCCATATACCACATTACCTTGTTGTCTCAAGGTAAGGGAACTGTCACCCAGTAAACTGAGATAAATCTTACCATTTAGCATGCTTTACTAGGTTGCTCTCCCCAAGAGAGGTAATGCCTTTGATATTTCTGCCCTTGTAGCTTGTACTCCCTCCGTTCTCGAATATATAATGTTTAGGACAAGCAAATTAGTTCATTTTTTAACTAACTAGCTTGTCCTAAACGTCATATATTTAAGGACAGAGGTAGTACTACTCTGCACTGCGTGAATTAGTACCAGACCTCATTTACGTGACAACAGTTCATCTGTACATTCCCAGGTTCACACTAAACGAAGCACTTCTGATGCACAAAAGTTGATACATAAAACATATGCATTTGATCATTCACAGCAAGCTGTACAAGAACCTTAGTACGTGGCTATCAGATAATTTGGTTCAGCTCCATTAGTAGACCTGAACATTTGCACTGCACTGCTCTCTTCTCCAATCCCACGGCTTCTCAGGGTTCTCTGCTGCCCAAAGCCCTCGACGTGCAGCTCTTGCCTCTCTCTCCCACTGCAAAATATCATCATAGACCTAGTGGAAAACTTCCAGGAGCAGCATAATCATACACACATAATTCTGAATTTGGAAAATGTTGCATATATGCAATTTAGGTACAATGGAATTTCTTACCTGTGAAAATTCTGGGCGCTTGTCGTAAATCTTGAAATGCCATACATGGCCACTCTTCAGCATTTGCTTCTGCAAACTCCATTCATATATTGCTCATATCAGAACTGAATCAGTAAAATCATACTAAATAGTTTATGCTTCACCTGGATGAATACATCATCACAATATATGTCACCCACGTAACGCCCAAACTGGTCCTGTCCGTACACATAAATTGTGACCCTTTTCCCACCAATGAGCTTCACCAGCGCATTCTTGGATTCCTCCCCATTATCCATTTTAAGCTCCGGTGCCAGTCATGAAATAGAGAACACATACTTGAGAGCAATATTTCCGAATAGTATTTGAGTGTGCAAGTTCAAGCTAGAGCAATGCATTACCTCATTCTGATTCGGTATTTCTTTGCAAGTATCTCTTCACCTGAAATGGTAATAACCCTGCTCATAATTTTTTATTAGTAAGTTGCGCTTTTGATGATTCCATAAAAAGTAAGCATACATATGAGTGCTGTTGAACTGAATCATATGGCAACGGCAGACAAGACATGGTTGGGTGCCCTTACCATGCACGCACGCACACAATACTGTGCATGTAGTGTTGTATAATAGTAAACTCCTAAAATAATAACTGAAAGCAACTCTACAGAATTTTACAGTTATCTAAATAACTGAATATATCACAATTTTGAATTTTTGCTGACTTTTATAAAGTACACGGTTCTTGTGGTGTTTTATAATAACAAAATCCTAAACTAATAGCTGTAAACAACTCTACAATAGTTTATATGATTATTTAGGTAATCTCAATTCTGAAATTTCTCTAACTATTTAAAGTACACTTTGCATGTGGTGTTCTATAACAAGGAAATCCTGAAATGGTAACTGTAAGCAACTCTACAGCCTTGTATCTTAATTTTGAAACGTAAAAGTCTTTGATGTTATATATGGATTTAAGATGTATAAAAGGATTGTAATGGTTCAGTTTGAGTACTTATATCCTGCTTCGTGAAGGCTCCTTGGAAGAGCATCAGCCTTCTGGTAATCCCTATGAGTGCATGCTTCAGTCCTGGCAATGACCATCTCGTGCACATCTAGTGGCACATTTGCAGACTCTCTTGGGTCTGCTGTGTCAACATAGGCACTAAAGCCATCGCCATCTCCAATGCACTTGTTGTGAATCTGATAGCAGTATAGATGGGGATCATCAGTCACAAGTAGTTATCTAATATATTGTTTAAAATGTGGCATTGTTTTTCTTCCAATGGTAGGTCATATCTGACCGGTAAAGTGTTCAGCACAAACTGTACACCCTCAGGTAGTGAGGATGCTGATCCCGAAGGAGGTAACGGGAATGAGATCGGGAGGTTGTAAAATGAAAGAACACCCTGTAGAGAAAAAAAACAGCAGAAGGGATGAGCTGAACATATGTAGTATTAAAAATGTACTGCAAACTGAAACTGCAGTGAATTTCATGAGATATAGAAGTGTTTAACTGTTTTATTCTGTTTACAAAGTAAGTTCATGTATTCTCCCCCATTGAACTATTTTAGAACGTAAAAATGTAGGGAAAAACAGGTTACTTACCTCCAAATCAGCTCTCTGAATCCTGCTTAGGGCTGTTGCAATTAGCTGGGAAGCCTCTTCTGGTGTGTTCAGTGGGGGGCTCATATTCTTATATGCTTCCAAAATATTCCGGTACCTATTTGTCAATTGTCATGCAAATTAGAAGGTCAAACTATTCAATTATATTGCCCATAGGACGGTCTCAAAAAAAAAAGCATAGGAGATTGAAGTGGTTCAGCTGTGTTTTTTCTGATTATTTTACTTCTCCATGTTGAAGCATGTTTGGATAAGCATATGCATGGACAACCTTGCCAGAAGAGAACTCAAAAAACAATTGAACAGAAGCCTTAACTCTGTTGAACTCAGGGAGTAATAATTAACTAAAAAGCAATATTGACATCAGTAGGTACTAGGTACACCAAAGTGCATAAGCTTTCTGAAAGTGTTCCCTACCATTTAACCTGCGCTTTCTTGGATGATGCAACATGCTGTCCCAGCGCTTCAGGTACCTGAAAATAGCACATGTAGAATTTCTCTTTAGATGCGGTGAAAAATT
The DNA here is from genome assembly GCA_036936925.1 of Cenchrus fungigraminus. Classification (NCBI taxonomy): domain Eukaryota; kingdom Viridiplantae; phylum Streptophyta; class Magnoliopsida; order Poales; family Poaceae; genus Cenchrus; species Cenchrus fungigraminus. Next base: position 188,954,679 of record CM072769.1, read on the forward strand.
TGCAGCAGTACTAAACAGGGCTGTGAAATTGCCATGATGAATCATCAGAATCTTAACATTTGCAAGTGTATTCATAAAATATAGTAGCGGTTGCAATGTCGCTTTACTGCTGCAGTTGAAGCAGCATATATTCATCAAAATGCTAAATGAATATGAGATGAGATGGGTAAAACAAACTCGGAGGTAAGATGATTTGCCATATGTTCCTGCCAAATACACCCAATCATGCCCATGAAACAGAGCATACAAGTAAAATTATAATTGCCGTTCAGTGTGACTCGAAAACAAACACATGAAGGGAAGGTACCCACCATGGATGTCCGTTCGAAGTGTTGGAGGTCCTGACGCAGGGAAGCGACATCGTGATGAGGCCGAGAGGCCGCATGGCTGATGCCGCTCTGGTCGTCATCGTAATCTTCGTTGAAGATGATGCCGGCCTGCAGCCCGATCTTCTCGGAGGTCGGGCGGTAGTAATCATCATCGCCATGGCCATCATCTCTGTCTCCTCCTGTGAAGCACTTGAGGATGTTCCCCATGGATCGATCCCTGCTTTCCTCTTCCGAGTCTCTTCTTGTTCTTGGGTCACTCTCTGCAAAGCTGCTGCTGCTGCTGCCGCCTCCACTTCACTTAAAGCTTCCGGCAAGAGGTATCTTCATTAGTTACTACAAGTGGAGAAGAAAAGGAAACAAGCCTTCATTGACTGGGCCAGGCCATTGACTTAAGACGACCGACGACGGTCTTGCATGCTTTTGCTACCACAATATATATTACTAGGTGAAAATTTTTAAACAAAATTCTAAGGTAAAATTTGAAAGTACAAACACTAGAGGATTGAACAATTTGTGACTATGAGCTATATAAGCTATATCTCGTAACATATTTTAGGAATTACCAAAGAACAATGTTTCCAGGAAACCAACCCGCTGGCCCCAATGAATTCCTCCATGCTCATTTGGAGCAGTGTTTAACTCAACTTCCTCTGAAGCAGGGGTTTGCGCAATACCCTGAAAACTATCATAAAACATAATGAGTACCTTGCATAAGTCGTGACATTGTCATAAGATGAAGTGGGCTGCAATTACATCTGACATACTCGAAAATGAACACCGAACCATCCAGCTAGTGCTGATAAACTAGCTCCATTCAGGCTGATTGGCAACATAACTTGTGCTCTAACCTATCGAATCTCATCAACAGTGCTCCCTATATTTTTTTTATCAACCCTATATGTCTGTTTTGGTGCCCTTGGACGCTCCCCAAAATATGTGAATTCGACTTCTATAGTATCTTCGAGAAAAGTTCAGTGTCTGAGCTTAGCATCTCGAGTGCATCTCTGAATTTTTTGGGTTAAGTTACACTGCTGTCAGCCATACCCTTTGCCTCCCACTCAGGAGTTTGCTAATAACCAAAACTGCAAGGAGCATTATCTTACTCCTTAAGCTTTGTTTGAAGTAGGACCTTCAGCTCTGAACATAGCTCACCGTTATTCTTAGAATTTTGATGCGGTTGCTCATCATGGCACCTATGATTTGTCCTAAGAAATCTGCCAAGGCAAATTGGAGTTCATTTTCTTCTGCTTCTTCCATGCTCTCCCTATCCCAAATTCTCAATGTAATGCTTGAAATTACTAAAACTTTCATCATAAAAAAAACTCAAATTCTCAATCAATAATATAGAGTTTCCTGCGAAGTTAAGCTGGAGAGAGTTTTGAAGGTCCTATGGTGCAGTGGATCATGTTGCTTCTTAGCTTTTCAGACATCAGAAAAAGCATGATTTTTCTTGGACCTATGCTTCTCCATGCAGATACTCAAGCACACGGCTCTTCAGATATTTTGATCAAACCATTGCTCTTCAGATGGTTCTTGTGCTTTGCTTTTCCGAATTCCGAATGCAGAGTAATAATTACTTACAAGGAAAAGCGCAAAAAATCGACTAGGAATTAATCGTTGATGGAGCTTCCCCCTCGAGCGGCAGCGGCAGCGCTGTTCTTGGGCGGATGCTGCTGGATGACGAGGATGGAGACCTTGGACGCGAACTCGGCGGAGGCCAGCATGTCCCCCAGCACTCCCAGCTCCGGGAACTCGCTCCAGTCGGAGAGGCCGCTGGTGAGCGCCGCCGAGCCTTCCAGGTCGTCGCCCTCACCGGCGCCGCCCCGGCGGCCGACGATTAGCAGATCAAACTTCTCGCTCATGGACCTCACCACCGACGCGGTGCCCTCGGCGTCCTCCACCGTCTTCTCCACGTAGACGACGCGCTCGTTGTCGCGGTGCCTGGTCCAGAACTCCTGCAGCACCTCCTCGTCCCTCACCTCGTCGCGCCCTCCCATCCCCACCCAGTTCCTCAGCTTGAACCGCACCACCGTCAGCGACACGCCGCTGCCCCCGGACCCGGAGTCGTGATGACCCGGCATCCTCGCCGCGTACGCGAGCGCCTCGCAGTCGTCGGGCCCGCCCAGAAAGTAGAGCGCCACCCTCCGGAGGAGGCTGTTGGCGGCGGTGGCGCAGGCGGAGCCGGCGGCGAGGCCGTGGTCCACGAGGATGGCGACGGAGCAGGGCGCGTAGTGCAGGACGGCGCGGTTGACGGAGCGGATGGCGTTGTTGGCGGTGGCGCGCGCGCCGTCGGAGGACATGTGGAAGGGCAGCAGGATGAGGTTGGCCTTGCGGCTGTGCGCCAGCGAGCACACGTCGTGGTGCATCGAGCTGTAGGGCGCCTGCGCCACGTACGGGCTCACCGTCACGGCGCTCTCGTGCTGCTGCTCCAAGTAGCGGAACGCGTTCACGATCCGGTCCGACGGCGTCGGGTTGCTGCTCTTCCGGTGGGGCTTGAGCACGGAGGCGGCGCGGCCGACGAGCTCCGTGAGGTGGAGCACGACGAGCGACACGGGGGACCCCGACGACGCCTCCAGCAGGTCGATCAGCGGCGCGGCGTGGTCCTCGCTGTAGAGGCAGGCGAGCACGCGGAGCTCGTCGCTCGGCCGCGCGTCCTCCAGCGTCCGCCGCTTCGCCCGCGTGAACTGCCCCGACGGGTCGTACAGCAGCTTGATGAGCGGCGTGGAGACGGCGGTGATCAGCACCATGGACATGGTGAGCGTCGAGTAGTGCTCCGCCGTGGCCTTCATGGTGTCGCCCCAGTTGTTGATGGCCGCCACCTCCACGATGCCCCGGATGTTGAGCATCAGCGCCAGCACGACGGTGTCCCGGAACGGCATGGCGAAGAAGAGCCCCGCCGCGACGCACCCCACCAGCTTCCCCGACACGCACAGCGCCACGAACAGCTCCAGCGCGCACCACTTCTCCGAGGTCTCCGGCTTGGCGAGGTCGGTGCGGTACCCGGAGAGCGCCATGTACACGGGCAGGAAGAGCGCGATGAAGAAGGAGTCGAGGCGCTCCGTCATGGTGGCGCCGATGGGCATGCCGCCGGGGAGCGCCAGCCCCAGCATCATGGGCCCGATCATGTACTTGAACCCGATCGCGTCCGTCACCAGCGCCGACAGCAGCGCCGCGACGACGACGACGACGAAGGAGCCCTCCGACAGCAGCGACCCCGCCGGCGTGCGCCTGTACGCGATGTACCGCCCCGCCGGGCGCGCCACGAAGCCTACGAACAGCACGAACGCCACGAAGGACGCCAGGATCTGCGCCGTGAACGCCGCCGACTTGGCCTCGGAGACCAGGAACACCGCCGCCGTGCACGCGCGGAGGAACCACGAGGTGACGTCGGTGATGAGCGACGCCGTGAGCGCGATGCGGCCGAGGTCGGTGTTGAGGAGGTCGAGGTCGGAGAGCGCGTCGGCGATCACGGGGAACGACGACAGGGACAGGCGGACGGCGAGCTCCGTGACGAGGGAGGAGCCGCGCAGGTCCTCGGGGAGCGACGGCTGGAGCGCGTGGAACACGGGGAGCGTGACGGCGAGCGGGACGAGCGCGCCGGTGATGCCGACGGCGACGGCGCGGCCGCTGGGGCGGCGGAGGAGGCTGAGGTCGGTCTTGACGCCCATGGAGAAGAGGAAGAGGATGAGCGCCACCAGCGACACGCTCTCGAGGATGTAGGTGCCGCGCTCGGAGAAGAGGACGCCGCGGAAGGTCTCGCTGCGGCCCAGGACGGTGGGGCCCAGGAGGACGCCGACGAGCATGTGGGTGACGAAGCGGGACTGGCCGAGGCGGCGGAGCACGACGTGGGCGGCGGCGGAGAGGACGAGGATGGCGGAGACCTGGACGAGGAGGAGCGGGAGGGAGAAGCGCAGCGGCTGGTCGCCCAGGAACATGCCCTGCGAGTTGACGAGGTTGTTGTCGTAGCACGCCGCCGCCAGCGGCTTCACCGTCGGCTCCAGCCTGCCCGACGACAGGTTCGCCACCGCCGCCATCGATCTTGCTGTTGATTAACTGCTAATACTTGATGGGTAGGCCGTAGGCAGCGCCATGGATCCCTTCATTCCATTTGCATGCTTGTGAGAGACTGAAGGATGAACACTCGGAATTGATGGCTATTTTTAGCTGTGGATGAGAGCGGACAATCCAACACCTGACCGCTCTCGATCGCACGCCATCACCACTGCAAGAAAGTCTCAATGGTTAAAGGAATAATAAAAAAAAAATCCTCTGCTTCTCATCAGCATAGCATTGTGACATTGGCAATGGCTGCATCAAAATATACAGTCATATTCTAACAAGAGCAGACCAAATATGGTGATGTACCCCCCTGATTTGATTTAAAATAAAAGCTGAAAGCAGCTAGCTGTTGTCCTCCCTGAATCATCCCTCCATCTTCACCAGTCCTTTTCAGACAGAGTTCGTTATACATTGGGATTCATAGCCTCCTCGCCTCATCTTCACCAATCAGCATCTTATCGTTCCGGATAATTCAGACCTCGTCTGCAACGTACGAAGAGTGTAGGAAAAATACAGGAAACTCATTCCATAGGAATGATCTTCTCTCTCACCGTTTGGAACAAAGAAATTGGTGTAAAACTTTCCAAAGGAATGGCGGTTGCACCTGTACTTTTGGAGGAATGAGAAAATGAGCTCTGAGCTCATGGGAAACTTTCCTAAGGAAGCTCGCTTGCACTCTCATGATGATTATAATGACAACAAGATACCAACAAGTTAGTATAGCTCAAAGACCATATAGCAGTGATGAATACAGGAACAATAATTACAACTGCATGAGGACTAACTCCATAAAAGCAAAACAATATCACAACTAAACTGTGGGAGGTTCATAACTAAACTGTGGGAGCCTTGAGAGCATAGCTGATGCTTCATGTTTCTTGGTTTCTTTTTTTCCCCCTCAGTAGCTTAAATAAGTCTTAGCAATTTGCAGATTAATGTAACTTTGCAACAGCCTACACTACTAGCCTATGTTTCTATGTACTTCCTATCCACGGTATTAATATGAAGGGGAGTTCTCCTCCCATTTCCCCATTAGAAAATATGGTACGGATATCTTCAGATTTTTTTACATACCTTGCTTAGACCAAAAACACTATGGTCCTATTGCATTCCTGCGTATCTATACCTCAGCGGCAGGTTTCGGTTCTCCTACAAAATAATATGAATAGAAGTTAAGGAAATCGAATTCGGAAAGCAATTCAAGAATAGAGTGAAAGAACAGGTATCAGTAATTGATGAGCAGATGTCCATTCATAAATAGAAATCTGATCAGAAGATAAGGGCGTGGATTTTTTTTATGCAACATAGGACTAACCTTTGCAGAGAAAATGATTCTAATATTAATGCAAGAAGAGCAACGCTTGTGGTAGTTTGGTAATTTGGCTCCTGACAGGGCAATTTTTTTTTATTTTTAACCAATTTTTAATAATAATTTTAATAATAACCCCTCCCAAAATTTATTTGCACCAGGTGACCCTTTTGCCCGCGCCTTGCGCGGTGGCGCAGCAGGAAGCCTCTGCCGCGCCACATGCATCGGCGCGGCAGAGGATCCACCCTGGCGCGGCGGGCGGCCGGGGCGCTGACGTGGAGGAGCTCTGCCGCGCCACATGCACTGGCGCGGCAGCTCTGCCGCGCCAAGCCGCCTGGCGCGGCAATGCCTGGCGTAGATCCAATGACGGCCCCCTTTCTCCTTCCTCCTTCTCCATTTCTTCCTCCACAGAGTAGAGCCCGAGCCCTCGAGCTGCTGCCGTCGGCCACTGCCCCTCCCCTCCCCTCCCTCCGTCGATTTTTGGTGCGAAAAGTTGGGAAAATCGAACCCCGTATCGTTTGGAAGGTAATCCTCTACTTTTCTCCTAGTTTTACCGCTTCATTTGTTAGTTTCTTGCATGAATAGGTTGGTTAGGGTTTGTTATTGATTTCAAAATGATAGGATGTATATGTTCGTTTAGTTGAAATTGGTTGTATAGTTTGTGTGACTAGTCGCTCTGCTCTTGATTTGTACGTAAGGAATTAGTTGCATTACTAGATTTAGTGATATTTGCTCATAGGTTAGGTCACCTATGTTTGTTATTTTATATATGTGTAGATTTTGCCTATATTTTTCATTCAATTTACTAGATGTTTCATTTCTTTATGTATGCTATATTATTTTTGGGATATAGGTGTGATTATATATATTTATATATGTAGCATTTATTTATGTAGAAATTGCAGTTCATGGATAATCTGTGGCGTGAGAACAAGTGGAAGAACCGGCCCAAGGAGCTCTATCCTGATGTATCCTGCAAGGATGCACCTGTGCCACCTGCACTCCCTATTCCAAACTGTGATTGTGGCAAGGCGGCTAAGGTAAATCAATCCATGCACCCTGTCACGGCGGCTCGGGCATACTACTCGTGTGGTGATACTCGTGTAAGTAGATTTTCTGTGAACTAGTTGCATTACAACATTTCTTGGTTTGATTGTTGGATGATGAAAAGAAATGTTTGTTTTGGTGCAGCCAGAGGAGATGTTCTATTTTTTTCATTGAATTGATGGACCAGAAATGGTGGACCCAAGAATTTTGCATTTTAAGCAAGGGACAAAAATGTCGTACGAGACCTTCAAGCATTAGGTGCCTCCTCCACCAAACCCACCACCAATGACAGAAGAAGACAAAAAGGAAGCAATCGCCGCATGTATGGCTAACCCACCCTTGTGCGATTGTGGTGTGCTTGCCGAGATTATGAGGTCTATGCCAGGGTGCCCTTTCACTCCTACCTTTAAGTGCCAAAAACGAAATAAGGTTAGTTATGCATTATAAGATGATAACAAACTTGATGCAGCTTAAAATTGTGCAAGACAATAAATGTTGTTGTGAAGTTCTAACTTTGACGTTTGACGTGTGCAGTATGGGTATCCACTTTGTGACTTCTCTGAATATGACTATGGTCCTAAGTCGTATTGGCCTGAGTCGATTGGAAAGGAAAAGGGTAAAGAGAAGGAGGATTTCCATGCTCCAGATCAGAAGTGCCATTGCGGCGTAGTTGCCAACTATGCTTTAGTTCCATCAGAGTTGGGCATCGGTTATTATTGTGGGCACATGGTTGGAGATGATTTGGTGAGTTTTAGTAGTTTGTAAATAATGCACAGAAGATGGTTCAAAAATGTGTTATGACTGACATTTGTTGTGAACAGAAAACAAGGAAGTGTGACTTTGAGTTATTCTACGACAAGCGCGAAGTTGAGAATGAGATGAAGTGGCATAGCCTAGGTGGAAGACATCCTAATGTTTTGAAGAGTTACTTGAGGGGTAGGAAGCAAGATCAAAGAGAAGCGGCAAGGAAAAGAGGATTGTGGCCTCGACCGACTGGAAAAGGTAAGGAGAAATATGTGGAGCCTAGAGAGAAGAAACAGAAACGTGGTGATGAAAGAACAAGTGGACTTGGAGTGGATGAGATTTTAATGAACACTATGAAGGGACTTATTACAGATTTACCGATAATTATTGAAGATGAGTAGTAGATTGGAGGTATTTGGCATATTTTGTGATCCTCCGGTGGATGATGATGACTCTATGTTAGAAGGTTCATGTGTTTGTGTGTGAACAATTGTGTTTGCATTAGGACTGTGTATTAATGAACAATTAGTATTTTCATTATGTGCTATGAACTTGTGTGAAGTCATTTGAACTTCTGGTAATATCATTTGTGAACTTTTATGTCATTTATGGTAATGAGTTGTGTTTTCATTATGTCCTATGATCTATTGTGAATTTTTATGACCCTACTTTATGGTAATGGTAATATCATTCGATCCGTGGAAGCAGCGAAATGCAGCAGTGACTCAAAGAAAGCACACCCTAGTACTAGGGCAGTGCAGAGTTGTGGGCCATTTGATCCATAGAAGTGAAACGCAGTAGTGACTCAGAGGAAACACATCCGGCTCTGTATGTTGCAGTGAAGTGGAGAGCATAAAACACACTCTATTTTGAAAAAAAATTAAAACCCTATCGTCGGCTTGAAGAACGTCATAATCACATCAATTCTTCATTTTGGATTGAAATGGTAATGTGTTGGGAACTGAGAATTTTTCATGCACAATCATGATCACAAGAACGGCGTAACACACTTATTAAATGTGGGGTGATTTCACAATTTTTCCTTACAAATTGGGCACCTCATGGAACACAAACGTGGGCCCACACCTTGCCGCACCACACCGCATGGCGCGGCAAGGCCATGTTGCTGCACCCCCCGCGAGTTTTAGACAAGAAGGACCCCGGAAAAAAAAGAAAATTGCGCAGTGCGGCAACCCTAGCTTGCCGCGTCAGCACTGGTGGCGTGGCAGATCGCTGTTGCCGCACCTCCTCCAATTTTTAGACCATTTTCGGTGCACAAATGGGCCCACCGGGCCCCACCCCGCCGCGCCACACCGCACGGTGCGGCAAGGCAACACTGGCACGCCACGAAGCCCGCGCGCGGCAAGGCCATGTTGCCGCACCGTCTGCCATTTTTAGACAGGAACGACACGGGAAAAAAAAGAAAACGCCGCGGCGCGGCAACCCCAGCTTGTCGCGCCATCCGGTGTGGCACAGCAAGACCTGGGACGCAGGCACCAGCAGCCATCCCAGGTTGTTCCTAGGTTTTCCCGCGCCAAGGGGCATGGCGTGGCAGTAGTGTTCAGCCGCGCCAAGGGGAATGGCGCGACAGACCTGGACGCAACCAGCAAACATTCTTTCCCACCTTTGTGTCTTGTGTCCATAGTCACCTTTGCAACACAACTTAGCAGTGCAATTCAGCAGCACTTCACAACCTGCAATTGAACATAGACTTCACAAATTCATATACCAACATAGAGCACATCCCACATATTTGCTATTCAACATTCGACATAGAGCATCATAGTTCTCACAAGTCCTCACTACCCAATTTTCACAAGCACCATAGTTCTCACAAGTCCTCACAAGCACCATAGTTCACAAGCATCATAGTTCACAAGCACCATAGTCTTACATACTGGACATAATGGTACATAGAAGTCCTTCATGCAACATAGGTCACACATAAAGCACCATAGTTCACAGATAGTCCGCAAGATCAACGACGACGGCGGATTTGGTCCTCCGAGCTGAAGATTTGTGCAGGCCTACGGTCCCTCCCCGGTTCTGTGTCCACCATGTTGGCACTACCAATGTCTGTGTGGTCACGAGGACGACGCTGTCGGGCTCTCTTGGCAGGAGGTGGAGGTGCCTGAAAAAAAATGAAGTGAAACAATGAAGTGAAATTTAGTGAACTTTGAATATAACTTGCATATAACTTATTTTCATATAACTTGCTGAAAAAATGAAGTTGCATATAACTTATTTCCATATACTTTATTTCCATATAACTTGCTGATGATGTTGAATTTCATGGTAGTGGGTTCTTGTGCTAATGTTATTGTTGGTTAATGGAGTGTGGCAAATGCTAATTATTTTTTCATTTGCTACCTATATCAAGACTAAAGACACATACATACATGTAGTAAATGCACACATTAAGGTAGTGGTGTTACCTGGCTTGACTCTCCTTGTGTCTGGGTAGGCATAGGGGGCGAATCAAAGAGCTGATCCATAGGAATCTCTGAGCGGTAGTCAGAGTCTGACGAGTGGTCTCCAGCCTCCTCTTCACTTGCCTCTGGGGTAGTGGCGACAGCCTTGCCACGACTACGGCTGGCACTGGCACGATCATGACTGACACTAGCACGGGCTGAACTTCATTCCCTTCTTTATCACGGGCTGCATACTAAACACCGCTTCTTCAGCGAAAATCATTGAATCTTCAGCAATGGCCATATGGATCATGGTTAAGTCCCTATCATTGGGAACCCTATCATTGGGAAGAGAAGACGGGGTTGGCAACTCATATTGTCTTGCCTCTTCATTTTGCCATGTTCTAGTTTTCACCGCCGACTCTTCATTTTCCACGGTTCTAGTGTTCACCGCAGGACCAATATAACCACCATCCTCCTCACATTCACCCATCCCTCTAAGTGCAACATCCTCATCATCATCTTCACTTTCACTTGAGCTCACAGATATATCATCATCATCTTCTTCTTCCCGTTCAAAACAATCTCCGGGAAAATCATCATTTACCCTTCCCAAGACATGATTAGGTTCATCATCTTCTACTTCCCGTTCAAAACAATTTTCGGGAAAATCATCATTCACCCTTGTCAAGACATGATTAGGTTGGCTCCCACCCAAATCTAGAGTTAGAGACTCTTGGGTGCCATGTTCAACCTCTAAATGACCTTCCTCTGTCATGTTAACATTCTCGCTAGGCCTACGACAAATATCAACCACCACCTCCAAGCATGAAACATTAGCTTCCCCAACCACCTTCTTATAATGATTCCAATCATCCTCCTTAGACAAATTCATCATAACAAAATAAGGTCTAGCTTCGCCACATCAAAACTGCCTCTCAATGTCACCTCATCCACATCACATCCATACTTTTGCTTTGCACGATCAACTAAATCATTAAAGGTTGGACGATCATTGAACGATTCCACAGACTCATTCATATTCTCAAATTCACCATTTTCTTTCACAATCTCACCATGAAACATACGGACTGAACGGTCCATCTACAAATTTAAACAATTTCATTAACTAAAACATGCCATTTGAATACTATGTCCACATTAATCACTAAGTCTAACTTTTAATTACAACTCCCATCTACACTATAAAATTTCTTAAACAACTTCAATAAATCAACCCATGCAACAAGTTCTACACGTCAATATCACAAGCAGAGAAACTACTGTGTATCACCTACTAATAATTTCCACGTCAAAGCATTGCATTTCATCTAACATGGCACAAAAATTTCCTAACCCTAGGTCAACTTAACATCCTCCGATCTACAAAATGTGACGGTAAAAGAGGAAAAGAAGTAGGGGAATACCTTCCCAATGACGCGAGGAACGATTTCCCCCACTTTTCCCGCCCCAAATCGACGGATTTGGGGCCGGAAATGGGGGCGCGGCGGCCGGCGGCGACGGTTCGCGGCTCTGTTGGAGAAGAAAGGGAGGAGGGAGAAAGGAAGGAAGGGCGCACGCCGGCTGTAACCCAGCCTTTGCCGCGCCAGGCGGCGTGGCGCGGCAGCCCTGCCGCGCCACTGCATGCGGCGCGGCAGCCGCGTGCCACGTCAGCCGCCGCGCTCGCACGCCCCCGCCCACCGCGCCAGGGTGGATCCTCTGCCGCGCCGATGCATGTGGCGCGGCAGAGGTTTCCTGCCGCGCCACGGCGCAAGGCGCGGGCAAAAGGGTCACCAGGTGAAAATAAAATTCGGGAGGGGTTATTATTAAAATTATTATTAAAAAATGGTTAAAAATAAAAAAAATTGCCCTGACAGGTAGGACCTAAAAAGCCCCAGCTTATGATCTAATTTTCACAGGTCCCAGACGTAAACAGTGTTCTGCACATGCAACAAACTAGTCAAATTGCGACAAACAAGAGTCTGAAACCAGATTTTTAAAAAAAAAGACCATTATCACTTCGTCCAATTCACCATCTAACGCATTTGCTTGTCATGAAGAAGAAAAGCTACAAGCCTGAAGCCTCACAAGTGTTATTTTACCTTGCGACTGCATTTGGGTCATTCATGATGGGTATGCTAGAATTGAGATTCTTGTTTCCTGTCCATTTCCCTTTTTTAGTTAGTTTGGGGCCTGTTACCAGATAGTTTGGTACCAATGCACGCAACTGGTTCGAAACAAGGAGTCCATTGGAAAGATATGCCTTGGATGCTGAGGGGAAGCCAGCACTGGGTTCCATCAAATGGAATCAATTGGTGGTTACATGACAGTAGTTTTGGACTTTTGGTAACTGTAAATATGGATCACAGTCACAATCCAACCACTAAAATTATTTTGAGGAATAATTAACTATTTGCCATCCTTACGAGTTGAATGGCAGGCTGGTCCCACTTGTCAGTGAGAGAGTTTTTTTACACCACTTAAGAGTGGTAAATAGTTAAATATCCCTTATTTCGAACACAGACCAAATCAACCAGTGAACGTTTCTACAAATCCGCAATGCAAGAAGGCGAGTCCTTCCCTTAACTAGTACAGTACATCTTCTCACTCTATGCAAGCAAACACAATTCTACTGACAGACATTTGAAACAGCAACCCGATTACAGGCTACCGCAGCTCTGCATGTGAATGAATGACTTAATGAGCGGTGAGAACTGAGAAGAGAGAGAAACTACAGGATTTGAGAAACAGACCTGCTGGAGAACACGGAGATTGCTCTTCTCCACCTTCCTTCCTGGGGAGACGAGGATGAAGAGGAGGGGGTGCGCGGTGGTGTGACCTTGTAGGAGGGAGCGAGTTGGACCCACATGGCAGTGGGAGGGAAAGAAAGGAACACGCAGCAGGCACAGGCAGGCAGCAGATACTCCTCCCTCTTGTGGTTGTAGTAAACAAAAAAGAAAAGGAATGCGTTCGTTTCTAGTATTAGACCATTTTATTTTTTTATTAAAAAAAGTACCATTTGAAATTTGATTCGGGCGAAACATTTGATTCAGCAGTTGAAGAGATTCAGGAAGAACTTAAACATTTGGGATGGGAACCTGTCCTCTGCCTGCTGCTTCAGTTTTAATTTCATCTCATCAGTAGGAAAAAGGCAGCTGAAATTATGCTAGAATGCTGCCAACGACGACGGTTATCAGCTATGCTTGGCCTATGGAGTCGCAGCAGGCGTGTGCTTTTGGAGTGCTACACCAACCAACGTGCAAGCTACTCCTTTCAGAGCTAAGCCCGGCAGGCTAGTTGCTCTCAGATGAGATCTTCATGTACAAAGCCTTGAGATGATTTTCAGTGGCCTTAGGCTTCTGGAAAATAGCTTCTTTTGGCCCAAAGTCGAGATGTGCAACATCCTCCTCTGAAAGCACATAACCATCCATTGGCATATGTATCATGTTGATGTCTAAATTCTTGCACTCGGGGGAAGAACTGTAATCAACAAGCTCTTCATCATCTTCTGGAGCAGGGGTCGATGTAGACTTGTCATCATAAACTATGGGGGTAGTAGAATCAAAACCGGGCGGCGTCTCTGAGTCACCGGTCTGACCGACGCCGACCACCGGTCCGACCGGTGCCACCGGTCCGACCGACTCCTCCACCGGTCTGACCGGTGTAAGCGGGGAGCTGGTCTTGGCCTTCCACTCTTTCCCTTGAGGTACCATAGGCTTGTACTGGTTGAAAGTTTCGTCCCTCTGTTTCTCCATCTTCTTTTCCTGGTTCTCCCGAAACCTCAAACGTTGAAGCTTCCTTCTTTGCGTGCGCGTCAAACCAGGAGGACACCACCTTGGCAAGAAGTACTTGGAGTTGGAGCTTCTTCCACTAGCCTCATGGTCATTAGCAGTAGCAGAAATTCCCGGAAAAGATGTCACAACCTTATTGTTTGAAACAATCGGTCTTTTGCCATCTTTCTCAATAGGAACTTTCATTGACCCAATCTGAATAATGTCTTGATTTGTAGTCCTCTCTGAGTCAATGTCCATCTTCTGCACCTCATCCCTCTGTTTCTCCTTGTAGACTTGCTTCACGAGGGTCGGCGCAGCTTGTCGAGACGTACCGGTCGGACCGGTGCCCTGGATCGGTCTGACCGGTGGCTGTCCGGGTCGACCGGTCGGACTGGTGCCCTGGATCGGTCGGACCAGTACCACCTGATGACCATGACCGGGATAGCGAGGTGCCCAACAGTCTTGCATAGGTCTGGAGATCCTGTCCATAGCTGGTCTTCTTGGCTCTGCCCATACAGGATGGAATGCTTGTTGATATGGCACCCACATAACTCCATTATCATCATAAATTAGGTGCGGTGGATGTGAACTTGAAGGCGCCCAAGATGGAGCAAAGTGTTGCCTTGGCTGAGATGATTCACCCTTGTATCTTATAGCAGCCCTTGGGGGCGAAGACGACCCCTCCTGATATGTAGGTGACCTCATCCTTTTTTTAATGTCCGATCACTTGTAACGGCCTTTTGCTTGGAATACTTGTCAAATAGCATGTCGAAAGTGACCTTAGGCTTAGGACCACTCCCCTGATTTTTTGCCACATTAAGCTTCCAATTCCCGATCTCTGGACGACTTGGCCTGATCATCCTCGGACGCTCCTGGGGCGCACCGGTCTGACCGGTCACGGCCACCGGTCGGATCGGTCTGGCTTGGACAGGCTCAAATGGTCGTTGATCGGCGGGTGCGGACGACCCTTGCCCCCCATGTCCAGAGGCTCTCACAGTAACCTTGAAAGTCTCTTTGCCGTCAGGAGTCTTCTCATAAGCAACTTCACGCACAAGCTCTTTTCCTCTCAAGTCGGGCTTAGCCTCCCCGACGACCACATTCTTGCCTTTAGTTGTTTCAGCTTGAGACGGCCGAACCAATACTTTGGGCTGCTGCAAATCCATAGTGTTGACTGGAAAAGGAGCTTTATCCACTTGCATCTCATGGAATGTCAAATGACCTTCATTTATGGCCGATTGAACCTGACGACAAAATACATTGCAATCATTAGTAGCATGAGAATATGAATTATGATATTTACAATATGCACACCTTTTCAACTCATCAAGTGGAGGTATAGCATGAGTTAATTTAATGTTTCCAGATTTAAGCAATTCATCAAATATACGATAACATTTAGAAACATCAAAAGTAAATTTAACTTCTTCTTGCCGACCTTTAGTAGCCGGCTTAAGAGATGAACAAGAGTAAGATTTTTCTTTAGAGGGCCAAACAAATTCAGCAGCATAAACATCTTTATCACTATCGCTCGAGCTATCAGAATCAGTCAATATGATGCACATTTGAACGATGTGACTTAGAGTTATCTTTTTCTTTATTCAATCGGTTTTCAACAACTAAAGCTCTAATTTGAACTTGTGCAACCGATAGAAAATCAGAACCCTCTATCTTATCTCTAATGGAGGATCTTAAACCCTTTAAGAAAATATCCGCAAGATCCATATCAGTGATTGACAAATTAAAGCAACGGTTCTTAGTTTCTTTAAATCTTTTAATGTAAGAGGAGACGTTTTCATCTCTCCCTTGCCTAACCGATGTTAAATCTGTCAATTTTAATTGCACACTCCCACTATAAAAGTGATCATGAAATTTACGTTCTAGCATATCCCAAGATATAATAGAACCGGGAGCAAGCGATGAAAACCAAGCAAAAGCGGTGCCAGTTAAAGATAAAGAAAACAAGCACACTTTCAAGGCATTATAAGCACCTGCTTCACCTAGTTGAGCTATGTATTGACTAATATGCTCCCATGTGGTTCGGTCATCATCACCACTAAATTTAATAAAATCCGGCATACGCCAACCACGTGGGAGAGCAAATCTATCAAACTCAACATCATATGGTTTTTGATACACATTTGTACTACCAATATCAACACCAAGTTTGGTTTTCACGACATTAGCCAAATCATCCTTAAATTTATTAAATTCAGCCCATTGAGGAGGATTATTTGGCTGTTGCGTACCTAAATTTTCTATGTTCATTTTATTTAAGTAGGGAGCAATTTTAGCTTGAGCGAGCCTATAACTTTCAAACACATCGTCAGGAATAATATTTGACGGAACCGATGTGCTAACATTTGTGCTATAATGTGGTCCAGATCTATTCATAGTATTTGAAAAAGCAGGATAAACCGGACTAGGCACAAAAGAAAGCGGCAAAGGCTGCTCAGGAATCAGCTCCAGTGCATTGGTCAGACTGGTACCCTGCATCGGTCCGATCGGTGTGGCCATATTTGGCCATGTCGATTGGACCGGCGGGGTTTGACCAATGGTGGAATCTGATGGCATCCCATAAATGTAACCATGATTAATATTAGACATAGGTGCCACACTAGAATGTGCTGCCCCACTAGAAGTATTCAAAGGATTCTTGCTAGAATTAACATTATTATCATAAGCAAAATTACGATCTTTTTCAAGATCCTCTAAACGTTCTAAACGAGCAATATAAGAAGCAAGCAACCCATCATTCTCAACAGTATTTTTAGGCTTATCTACGGGATTGATGGGAGGCGTCTGAGGTTTACTTACAGTGGGTAGTACCTCAACGGTCTTGTCGTTTAGCTTGATCGCCGGCAGCTCAAAGTCCTTCAGTATTGCCACCTTGCCATGACGATCCTTCTTGACGCCCGCTAAGAATTGAGTCTGCATGTACTCTTGGAGCATCTTGAACTTCTGCTGCTCCTCTGGAGGTAGATCTTCAAACGAAGCCATGACGATGTTCTCCATATCGAGGTCGCAGCGAGATCCCATCGGGCTAGGGTCAAATCGAACGGTTTTAGAAACCTGATCTTTCTTCCCCAGCGGAGTCACCAAAATATGTTGACGCTTTTACTGGTCAACACACGAATGCGTTGGATCACGCGAGAGTCGAAAACATGCACTCGCCGGAGCTTCTGCCCGGACCGGTCTGACCGGTCAGGGGCACCAGTCCGATCGGTGACGACAGGGGCACCGCGAAAACCTACGAGCACCGCCTCGGGAGGGACCCCGTCGGAGGTGATGAGCCTAGGGTTGTTCTAAGGTCGGTAGGCCACTTAGAACGTCCTCAACCGCTGTGGAGACGAATGAGGAAAGCAAGAGGGTTGGAAAAGCTAGGGTTTGAGATAAAAGTAGTAAAATGTATTGATCGATTGGATGATAGGTCTCAATCGGCCGTGGCCCTTCATATTTATAGGGTGGGGAGGTCTTGCCCCTCAAGGAAATCCTTTACAAATCGGAAAACACCAGGATTCCTCAGTTCTACTCGGACTTGGAGTCTACCGGTCAGACCGGTCAGGCGCACCGGTCAGACTGGTGCGGCCCTTGCCGGACCAGCTACAGGGCGCCACCGGTCGGACCGTTCCTGAGAACCAGTCTGACCGGTGGCGACCAGCCTGGTCGGCATTGGTGCCATTTTTGGGTGCGAACAAAGCTAAATGCATATTTTGTGAAATGATTCACTTCATTCGTATTTACACCAAGCCAGAAGCCGACACATGAGCTGCGTGCATTTCTACCAGATCAAAACTAAATCAATCAAGTGCTAAGTACAGGCAGGAAAAGGATGGCATCTCAGATATTGAACACCGTTGAAGCCACCAACCTGCATAAATCACACCATTAAGTGCTACACCAGCTAGAGCAAAGCGCTGAAGAACAAAGTGACAAAAGTCATTCAAACCAAAGAATTCATCATATTATGCAGATATATAAATGTGTCATAAGCAAATATGTTTCCAAAAAAAGACAGTGCAGGAAATTGAAATGGAATCAGGACTTGTTTTGCATCATTGTAGAATTACACATTTTTCCATGAGAAGATGTTTATCATTTCCCCTATTTGTGTATGTCTTCGGCAAATTTATGCACATTCCACTAAATGCTTCAGTAGTGTAATGAATTACGAGAAGAAAAAAAACTTGCTACGTTTAGACCAAACGAACGCTGGAAGGTGATATTGATACCTTTTCCAGCATAGGTTGATTCTTTATCCACTTTCCATGAGTAGGATCAAATATCTCAACGTCAGAGAAACATTGACTTCCATCTCCACCACCGAATGCATAGATTCTCCCATTAACACTAACCCCAGCAAGGCTCCCTTTCTCATGAGTCAATGATGGGAACGTGGTCCAATCATCATGGCTTCCGTCATAACAGTCAACTTCATGCAAAAGATAAATGCAGAATCAGGACACAAAATGCCATCCGGTGTCTCAAGATGAATTAAACTAAGAAACCAATGACGACACCTATATCAAACCAGCAAGCACCATCACCACCACCAAGAACAAATATCTTTCCATTTAATGCAACAGTAGAGGTATATGACTTCCCAACAGCCATTGGTTTGAGAGGTGTTAGTATGTCCAGTGAAGGGGAAAAGGAGTCTAGTGATGGCAAATGTGAGAAGCCATCAAAACCACCAACTAGATAAATGACATCTTCTGAGCCCAAACATTGTTCAATGAACTGGTTAAGTGAATCATCTAGGGTTAAAGGGTCTATTTTTTAATTCAATGTCCTCAGTCTGCCCTTTATTAGTTCCACAATTCTTTTCAGTAACCTCTCATGTTGGACTTCTTTGTTAGACCAAGCCTGCATTTTGAACATAACTTAGATACGACCACCAAGAAAGATCGATTTTCTAGGACTTCAAAGCTTTATTCAATAACATATGATGTTCCTCACCAGAATGAACAAAATTATTTTAAAGTATGTATAATCATTAGGTTAAAAACTAGCTCCATGCAAGACCAATTTATGACTGTCATGCCTTTGTTTATATAGATCCTGCTCCTAACAACCTAATAATTATCTTAACGAACCAACTAACTGATCTAATATCTCTCCGATTCTCTTGACATGAAGGATAAATGAGCCAGCCCTCTGGCCACCCATAACAGAAGCATAATCGAAAATTTTCATTTGGTCCTGCCTTACTTCTTTGATTTTTAGTCAGCAGTTTGTTGACGCAAAAAACGGAATAAAGTTCTTCAACGGCACCACGTAATGGATCCCCGGGATGTAACAAGGCGTGCCAGCCGACCTAACCTGTTGATTGGCACGGTAAGATGGAAAACGTTAGATATGGGTTAGATCGGCTAGAGAACCAATGTGGGTCTTCAACAAGTAACAGCCCGATCAGCCGATACGACTGTAGAGTGGATCGGCTAGCTGACGTAGCAGCCGAAGTGCAAGTATGTTCAAACGGCTAGATCAGCCGATTTGATGACGTAGGCGAAGCGCAAGCAGAAGCAGAGCAAACTAAGCGCTACGAGACAACACTCGAAACCAATCTAGATCGGCTGTATCATTGTGAATCGATGCAGGAGCGAAGATAGCCGATACGATATGATCACGAGCTGGATAAATTGGTGATAAAAGCTAAATAACAAGAAAAGACTTGCAAATCTAGGTGATATCGATAAGTTGTGAATAGAACTAGACGAAACCACAACGATACGCCCGGAGGTTAAAGCCTAGTTGAAATTCGATAAAACGGTACTTACAATCTTGCCGGAGGTCGATCGATGCAGCCGACGAGGTAGAAGAACGACGTTTGAAGAAACAAGAAAATATGAAGAAGTAAAAACTTTTGGCGAAGTCGCCGACTTGAAAAGTAAAGGGTTTTGTGTATATTGGTGTGTACAAACTTTCTCTGACCACGCAGGGTCACTATTTATGTCCTGAGGACAACTTGACTCCTAATCGATGACGACAAAGCTTACTTGAATCTAAAGAAATAAAAACTACCAAAAACTTATCGATTCTCGTAGGAATCGGACTCCCTAAACTGACTTTGACCCGATGTTAACTTGACTGTTGACCCGCCTCCGTTTTCCTTCTTTTGGCGTATTCTTCTTCTGCCACGTTTCTTCTCCATCAATCGGCTGATCCCGGATCGGCTGATCGCTTCTCTCCCTTTCTCCATCGGCTTTGAGGTCTTCCCGATGTCTCTTCGGCTCTTCTTTGACACATGTCAAAAACCGGTGTCAACACATGCCCCCCAGTTTCAGAGTAAATTACTTTTTCTTTGAAATTCTTATCTTCTTCCTTTCAATCCCTAAGGACTCCTTGTGATCTTCTTTGATCTTAATTTAATGAAAAATCAATCCGCACGATATCTTTCTGGTGATCTCTCCTCATAAATGACATTAGCTGCCCACCAACTCAAATGCATCCGATTATACACCATTGATTCTCCCTATATGACAGTCGTCATTGTTGCCATCACATGATCTCTTGCGATGCTTCCCCATAAAAATCAACCTTAACTTGATGGGTGTCAATTCCTTCTTTCGGGCTACTTCACTTTCCTAGCCGATAATCTCAAAAAAGGGTTAATATTTTACTCTAGGCATGGGAGGCATCTTCCTGTAGGAACTCGCTCAGGAAGCAGCATGACTCGCTAGTTTCTAGTCAATTTTCCCTTCTGCTTCCTTTGCTTTGTGATGATGCTAGGAGACTTGCTGTCGCTTTGAGGATTGTGGAAAGGATTTTCTCTTATGTTGTTCTTCTTCTGGAGTTCAGAGTACATTTCCTCCTGTAGCAGCTTCCAAATCATTTTCCTCTTTCCTAGGGAAACATATCACTACCCTCATTATGAACCATTGGAAGTTGAGCTTTTCACGGGAAAAATGTTCCATTTTTGACTATATTCGGCACCTTCTGAGATTCCTTCCTATCCTTTCGTTTCTCTGCCCCCTGTGTTTGACTATAAATAGCATCTGAAGCCATCGGCTTCCTCACAACTTCAGCCATGGCACAACAGGTAGATCTGATAGGATGTAGGCTCCTTCTTTTGGCCTATCTTTCTTCTCCTCTTTCTTTTCTTTGCAGTTAGAAGAATTCTTGTGAAATAGTGTAGTGGCCTGTTTCTCTTGCTGGCATCTTTTGTGAAGTCAGGAGGTGCAACAGTTAGAAGAACCCTTGTGAAAAGCTTGGGTTCAACGGTTCTTAGGCAGTAGCAAGAGAGAGTGCCAACTACACATTATCGGCGGAGAACACTCCAAGGGAGGGTGAACCATCTTGGTCATCAACTCGGCGAGTTCTGGAGGGAGGTCACAGAATCTGGAGAAGATTTTAAGCCTCACTTCCTTTTCTCCTTCGCCAATTCTTCCTCTCTGGTATTCATTTATTCCATATCCTCATCATACCGGAGATGATAAGCCCTTTATGTAATCTGTAGTATCTTCAATCAGATGTAATCACCATATATTGAAATATGAGAGAAAGAAATAATATATATATTTGTTCTAAGGGCGATTGTTATATCGACCACGATTCGAATCTTTTATTGGCTGTGAAAAACACTTTATTCGTTTATTTTTTTGCTAAAGGCGATTACTGGGTATCGGCTATCCATCTTAAGAATGATTGCTAAGAAATCGGTTGACCATCCGAAATTCTGATCAGCTAAAAATCAGCTGTAATAATCGGCTAACCAACCGAAGGTGAAACCGATTGAAATATCCACAAGTAAATCGGCTAAAAGCCGGAAGTAGTATTTAACTAAGCACCAACCCAAATGCTTGGATAATATCTCTTCAGATATTTCCCATTTAAGGCTCTTGAAAACTTTTCTCCTTCCAGAGTCTCCAAAATATACGCATTGCCTAGAGCACTTTGACTGATGTGAAAGGGTCCTGTCCAATTGGGTGACCATTTACCGAATTTAGGATCTCTAGTTCCGATCGGTAGTATAAGTTTCCACACCAAATCTCCTTCAGAGAATTCTTTGATATTAACCTTCTTGTCATACCACTTGGATACCCTTTTCTTATTTTCTTCAATATTGATCAAAGCCCTGAGCCGACTGCCGGCTAGATCTTCTAACTCTTCTTTCATTAAATTTGAATAATCATCAGCCGATAGCTCATCTTGTAATGACATGCGTCTGGATCCTGTTCTTACTTCCCAAGGCAAAACAACATCATGTCCGTAGACCAGTTGATAAGGAGAAACTTTAGTGGCCCCATGACAAGCCATCCTGTATGCCCATAATGCTTCATTAAGTATGGTATGCCATCGCTTTGGGCTTTCATCAATTTTCCTCTTGATCAATTTGATAATACTTTTATTGGTAGCTTCAGCTTGTCCATTGGCTTGAGCATAATAAGGAGACACTACTAGGAATGATGTCTTGGCCAACGCCTATATTTGGTTGCCATATGACAATTTTGGTTGCAACTGGAATCAATTGCATCTAAGTCTTTTGGTCGACAGATGGTTGCAATTGGAACAGTGTATTAGCCACAGGCAACCATTAAATGTGGTGTTGCAGCAGATTTTGCTATTGCAACGAACAAAAAATCCTAATGCAACCAATACTTGGTTGCAAGAACAAACATTGCAACGAACAAAATAACCTAATGCAACCAATACTTGCTTGCAATAACAAATATTGCAACCAACAAAAAAGTCTAATGCAACCAATACTTGGTTGCAAGAACAAATATTGCAATGATTAGATTGGTTGCCTAAGATTCTATTGCGACGAACGAATGTGTTGGAATAGAAAAGTATTGCCACTCCAAAACTACGTGGGCTTATGATTATATCACCACGAAGTGTGATTCACTGCATTACAGTGCTTTTGCAACACATCAGATATCGTGGCAATAGATGATATGGTAATGCAACGAACTAGTCTACGAGGTAATATATGTAGGTTGCAACAAATTTGTGTTGGTGGTAATAGAGGTCACATGCAACAAACAATTGTTGGTGACAGTAGATGATATGGTAATGCAACACATAACGTTCATCGCAATAATACATATTGCAACCAAAATCAATGGTTGCCTACTATTCTATCGCAACGAAGAGAATTTGAATAGTAGTTTTTAAATTATTTTCACAGCATGCACATCATATATAATAACTGATACATTCATTAATTTAAATTTTGTCTCAAACCAAAGTAACACACAATGACCAGAATTCTACGTAAAAGAACATGACCACAACTAACAAAATAAAGACACCATATTTAACTAAGTTCACAACATTGTTTAGCATATAATAAATCGATCCGAAAATGAGTTTGCTGGTTGCCCCATCGCCCATCAGCTACACCATCATAAATAAACATCTTTGTAACTTGTCATCTTGTTGGTGCCGGCCATCAATATTAAGCCATAGAAGTTTTCTCTAATTGTTTTGGTTGTCCGAGTTTCTCTGTGATTCATGAAAACATACATGATTAAATTCATGAAGTAATTAACAATCATAGAAAGGTTGGCTATGCAATTACCTAAGATGATAAAGAACAACATGCAAGTCTCCCTCATGCTCACAGCATGTTAATCTCCGTCTTCTACAGACTACAAGCCCTCATAAACCCTATGCAATCACTACAACATGTATGTCAAGAGAAATATGATGATGTTAGCTTAGCTTAACCTGGCAAAGGAACAAGTATTGCACCCAATCTGCATTTTAAATGAGGTGATATCACGAAACATAGATTATGTACAATATATCTAGAACAAATCAGAAAGCATATCAAATGTCATGTTAGCACCAGAATCATGTCATTTTATAACATTTCAGAATTTCAATTTATAGATACATGGATAAGCCCCCACTACCCAATCCTGTCAGAAAAATATGTAATACATCATAATATAGAGATCGACACTTGCTGCATGAACTTTTTCAGAAAATCACATGGGTAAATGACAGTAGTATTGCACCATAGTGAAACTTGGAGGCATACTTTATTTGAAAGAAAAGGTAGAAGCATTGCGATCATACATGAATCAAGCATATTTTCTATCATTGTGCCTTATGCGTGAATAGCACATATGAAATTTATATCTCAGTTATTAGAATTATGACTAAGCATACAAGAGCCATAAATTTCTCCATATATTTTATCTGACCAAAATTATACCTGCATGTTCACTCAAAAACATATGGTCATCCAGACAATGCATTCTTATGTCTTCTGCAACATGAAGTCATGAATCAACAATTTTGAGCGTTAGAGCTGAAAGGGAAAAACATGTAGAGCAGATAACAAAGATTCTTAGATATGGTAAACAAGAATATTTCTAAGTTATCAATGGGGCAACAGAAGATATTAATTAAGCATTAGCAGCTAGCCAACATGTTGAGGAGGTAACAAGTAAAAACTGTAGGAGCAGATAACAAGAATTACCAGATACAGAGTATAGTGGTAAACAAGAATATTTCCTAGTCAGCTAGAAGAATCAATATCTAACATGTACATTGGAGATTGGGATTGAACTTACTTTTGTGAACATGTTTCTTGTCCTCAACCAAATCAACATGTAATCTTCTGCAAATATAAGTTTCCATGTCCCTATCAAAATCCACCATGTATTGGAGAATGAAATTATTAGCCTCCAGCCACTACCAGTTTACTACCTTGCTACGAATAACAAATTGTACTAAACAGATAGCTTGGCATATGTAGATCTACCCAATCAACTTCTCCATTCATAACCTAATCAGAGAATTACTACAATTCCAACAATAAAAAAACTCTTCGTTCAGGAAATAAAAAACTTCACAAGATCTACTCACCTGTTCACTGGAGCAACAGCACCAGGACGCCAAGGAGAAGCCACGCCAGTGCTTCTTGGCCGGCGGCCATGACGATGGACGGACCAG
The DNA here is from genome assembly GCA_036936925.1 of Cenchrus fungigraminus. Lineage (NCBI taxonomy): Eukaryota > Viridiplantae > Streptophyta > Magnoliopsida > Poales > Poaceae > Cenchrus > Cenchrus fungigraminus. The sequence continues at coordinate 188,979,259 of CM072769.1, forward strand.
CAATGAACGCCGCCCCTTGCTGCTGCCCGGCGCCGCCAGTAGCTGCCTCGCCCAACCCGCCCCCTAGCAGTTGCCGGCGGCACCGAGGCCTCGGACACGGCGGGCGCTGGCACCTCGTCGCCGCAGCAGTTACCGCCCATGCCGAATGGGGGCAAGTCGAAGGAGGTGGAGGACGACGACGTGGAAGGAGCTTGGTGCGGTGACAGCCATGGCGCCAGCGCTTGCGAGTGCGAGGCTCCTTCGCCCCCACGTCAAGGCACCAGCCATCCCTGCGTCGTCGAGATGCTCGTGGCCCCCATGCCGCAGTGGCTGCTGTGTGCCATGGGAGAGAGATTCTAGATCTGGGACTAGAAGTAGAAGGGTGCCAGGTTGGGGAAGAGCAAACAGATGAGATAAGGCCAGAGAGGGAGCGTGGGCAGATAAGGGAGGAAGGGGAGCGGACGTGAGAACAATGAAGCGGACCGGAGGAAAATTCGTGTTCGGCGGTTGGGAGAAATTTCCCTGTGAGTTTTCGAGGTACCCGTCAAAAAAATACCTCGCCACACAGGATAAAAGTTGTTTCTGATAGTGGGCCCCTTTTCAGAACTTCTTTACATGCTACTTACTCCTACAAAGCGTATATATTTCTAGAAATTCCTGCCGACCAAAATAGATCATAATTCATAGACAAACATGCTCGGTACACTAGTAAATTCACCACTACGCAGCAAACATATACACTACAAGCCACCCGAGAAGGTAGAGAATATTGCTAATATTAGTCATTGAAACAAAATGATGGCACCATCCATGTGTTTAAGCTCTGCGCAGTTTATATAGTCTATAACCCGACTAGCCAACGATTTCGCCTCCGTTCAAATGTAAACACGAGATGCAACAGGCACATGAGCTATCGCAACAAAGGTTAAGTTTTAGACTACGTTATTTCATCATGGGCATAGACATGTATAATCGCAACCAATGAAATATTCGTGGCAACAAACATGTATCTATCACAACGAATTGATTTCTAGATGCAACAGGCACATGAGCTATCGCAACAAAGGTTAAATTTTAGACAACATTATTTCATCATGGTCACAGACATGCCTATTCGCAACCAACTATTCGTGGCAACAAACACACATCTATCGCAACACTAAATCGATACTATTGCAATGCACAATTAGTTGTGGCAATAGGTACCCATAAAGGCAACCACTTTTTTCACCGTGGCATTAACACCAACCTGTTGCAACGAATATTTCAACAGGTGCAACCCACATTTTTGGTGGCCATAAGATCCAGATATCGCAACTCGTTAATACGTTGGTTGCTATAAAACCAAATATTGCAACCAAAAGTGTGGTGTTGCAAAATAAAATGGTGCTCTAAGGGTCAATTCCTAGTAGTGAGAAGAATTCAATACTTTGATTCCCATACCAGTAGCAAATTAATCGAACTCTCCTGACATAAATTAGCTTCCTTGATCTACTGTAATGATTTGGGGTATTCCATATCGATAGATGATGTGCTCTTTCACAAAATCAATCATATTACCTGACATCACATTCTTGAGAGGAATCGCTTCAACCCACTTGGTGAAGTAATCGGTAGCCACGAGTACGAACTTATGTCCTTTGCTTGACGGAGGGAAGATCTGTCCGATAAGGTCAATTACCCATCCTCTGAACGGTCATGGTTTGATTATTGGGTTCATTGCTGATGCCGAGGCTCTTTGCACACTTTCGAATTTCTGGCAATCTTGACACCCTTTGTAATATTTAAAGCAATCTTCAGTATGGTTGGCTAGAAATACCCATTGTTCTTGATCATCCACTTCATCTTAAAAGCCGATTGATGAGCTCCACATACTCCTTCATGAATCTCACCCATTAATATTTTTGCTTCTTCTTCGCTCAGGCATTTGAGTAAAACTCCATCAAGCGTCCGATAATATAGCTGATCATCTAACAGCACATATTTGAGAGCTTTGAGTTTAATACAATGATCTACCTTTTTTTTGAAGGATCCGAAAGATAATCGGCTATCTCCTTTCTCCAATCATTAGTATCATATTCTGTGACTAAAATCGACCGATATCCATAAGCGTTTTGGGCCAACCGATTAGCATCTTCGTTATGCGCTTTCAGAATATGCCATAATGTTGCCGTCCTGAATTCTCTGAGCAAATCCAAACAAGCCTCATGATAAATTCTTAGGACATCATCTTTGCACTCATATTCTCCAGTTAGTTGTTTAATGACTAACAAGGAATCACCAAAAATTTCAACTACTTCAATTCCCTCTTCCCGAAGCAAAGTAAGCCCTTTTAACAAAGCTATGTACTCTACTTGATTATTGGTAGAAGTTTTCTCAATTGGCACAGAAAGCTCATATGATTGTCCTGTAGGAGAAATCAGAATACTACCAATTCCAGCTCCAGCACCGCATGATGATGCATCAAAAAATAATGTCCAAGAAGCAATATCAACTTCATTTGACCCCAAAGGAGTAATATCAACTTCATTTGACCCCAAATATTGTGTGACAATATCAGCAAGTACTTGTCCTTTGATTGCTCGTGCTGACTCATATATGAGATCAAACTCTGACAAGGCTAAAATCCACTTGCCAATACGTCCCTTCAATATCGGCAGAGATAACATATATTTAATCACATCATCTTTGCATATTACCGTACATTTAGCCGATAGAAGGTAATGTCTTAACATTGTGCAGGAGAAATATAGACATAAACATAGCTTCTCAACTGGTGGATATCGAGTTTCTGCATCTAAAAGTCTTCTGCTTAAGAAGTAGATTACCCTTTCTCTCCCTTCAAATTCTTGGACTAAAGCTGAACCAATAGCATCATCGGCAGTTGATAAGTATAATTTAAATGCCTTGCCATGATATGTCTGGCCCAGGTGGGATTGAATTTATGGTAAGCCCGATGCACCGATTACGCAGTTTGGCCTCGGCGCCCGAATTTCGATGCAAACCAGCACCGTCCTTCGACGCACCTCTCAAGGAAAGGCCCAATCGCCCCAAAAGACTAGTCCGTTAGGGGAAGGGTGGCTCTCCCCTTTAAGGTGGCTTCCTCCTCCCAAGCTAAGCAAGGTGGGATAATTCGGACGCGCACGGCTTCGCCGCCTACACTGTCGTGCGCCTGGCCCATGGGCCGCCTACACTGTCATGTGCCTGGCTAATCCGTACTCCTGTTGGACGACTGCCGCCTACACTGTCGTGCGCCTAGCCAAATTGTGCTCCACGACTGCCGCCTACACTATTGTGCGCCTGGCCAAATCGTGCCCTGGGACGTCCTCATCATCCTCCCCTTCTTAACAAGGGCCCAGCTCTGATACCAAATGATGAGTCCGGCCCAGGTGGGATTGGATTTATGGTAAGCCCGATGCACCGATTATGCAGTTTGGCCTCGGCGCCCGAATTTTGATGGAAACCAGCACCGTCCTTTGACGCACCTCTCAAGGAAAGGCCCAATCACCCAGAAAGACTAGTTCGTTAGGGGAAGGGTGGCTCTCCCCTTTAAGGTGGCTTCCTCCTCCCAAGCTAAGTAAGGTGGGATAATCCGGACGTGCACGGCTTCACCGCCTACACTGTCGTGCGCCTAGCCCATGGGCCGCCTACACTGTCGTGCGCCTGGCTAATCCGTACTCCCGTTGGACACGACTGCCACCTACACTGTCGTGTGCCTGGCCAAATCGTGCTCCACAACTGCCGCTGAGGACCAGGAGCGTCTGAGGGTCGATGGATGGCCGCTCCTTAGTGATGAGTGATTGACAACGGGTGTCGGACTGACTCTTGCCTCAGTGTTGTAGGTGTAGGCTGCAGCCTAGTTCGTGTTGTTGCAGGTGAAGAACGGGTGCGAAAGGTCTTCAGCCTTGAGGGGCCTCCAGGAGATGGAGAGACAAGTAGGCTCGGTTCGAGGGACCTGGTGGACAGCGGGACTAGGTGCGGGTCACATGGTGGCGAGACGAGCAAGACGAAGTCGAGGACGATCAAGCCGGCGCACGGTAGCGGCCGAGTCAAGGGGCTTGGCGGGAGGCCGGGCCGAGCGTGCAGGGTTTGGTGGTTTGCCCACAAAACCATCGGTGGACGGTTTCTTGGTTTGGACCTCAAAACCAAGTTCGAAGGCCCAACGCGACGGAGACGGGATCCGGGCGCATCGGGAAGCTTTGAGGCGGAGGACACGTGGCGGGATCGCACAGCTTGCGTCGGGAGGACGCGGGGTGCGGCGAAGGCGTGGCCGTCCGATGGCAAGACCCACAAGATTACCTAATTGCCCCTACGTGGGTTGTATCGCTAGTTGAAGTGTAAGGGGTAGTCGAGTCATTTACCACACCGGCGGGACCCGATATATAAGCCAAGGGTGTTGGTGGATGAGCTCTCTCTCCGCGACGCTAGGGTTTCATTTCCCCCCACCGTTTTCTCATTTTCCCTTGCTATTTTTCCCTTCCTTTTCTCTAGGCTAGCATGAGAGCTTCATGTGAGATTTGTTGAGAGGGATGGATGCTAGGGCGGCATGCCAGACCTTGTGAACCTTTCCGGGTATGTATAGAAGATTCGGCGTTGTGATTTTCGTGGCTCTTTTTTTTGGTGCTATTTTTGGTCCCTTTGTTCCTCGCTTGATTCCACGGATTTGAGAGTGTTTCTCCTCGGATTTCTTTGAGGGAAACACGGATGGATGCCTCGTGCACCTTTGTGATTGATCTTGTGCCCTCAAACACCGGGAAACCTCTTTGATTCGAGCGTTTTCGGTTGGAGCCCATGTTCTTGGTCGACTTTGTGTGATCCGCGATTCCTGTCGTTCTATTGAGTTAGAGGCCGAGATTTTTGGGGCATAGCTTCACCTAGTGACGCACATCATCTCCCCCAAATCTTGTCTCAAGAGCTCAAACTGTTTGGGAGATCCGGTGATGAGTTTGAAGGGTTGACTTCTCGAGTTCGAGCAATTTCTGTTCTGTCCGTGAAGGGCGGACTGTCTGCCTGGTCTCAGCGGACTGTCCGCGCCTAGCGTGTTCGTCGCCTGTTCGTCAAAGTTCTTCGCATGTTCTTGTTTTGGTTCGTTTCGATCCGTTTTGTTTTCGGGGTTTTGTTGGAGGAGGTTGGCGGACTGTCCGCGTGGTGCTCACGGACTGTCCACGTGGTGGTGTTTTGTTTGAGGTTTTTGTCTGGGGTTTGCCGAGAGCTTTCGGACCGTCCGACCAGGCCAAGCAGACAGTCCGTGACACTGGCGGACCGTCCGCGAGGCTAAGCCGGACCGTCCGCGCGGGATAGTTTTCCTACCAAAGTTTCTGTTAGTCCCTGTGTCCATTTCGGACTATCTGCGCCTGCCTGACAGACTGTCCGCCCCATCCAGGCGGACCGTCCGCGGCTGCCAGGCGGACCGTCCGTGCTGGACGCAGGAACTAGCAAGTTTGATCGGTTCGTTTTCTTCTTTGATCGTGCTTCCGCGTATGCTTCAAGGAATCGTTCCTAAGGCTTGGGGTTGATCCATAACCTCGTTGCTTTGGCGATTGATGTTTGATTCGACTCATTGCTTGTGTGTGGCCGGGTTTTGAGTAGGGCATAGGCCGGGTTCTTTGGAAGAATTTTTAACCAACTCCTATTCACTCCCCCCTCTCTAGTCGCCATTCGACCCTTCAATTGGTATCAGAGTCGGTTGCCGGATTCTTGTGACTCTAGCAAGTCTAGAATCCAAAGATGGCGTACGTAGAGCGGGGCGGTCCTCCGCACTTCGATGGGAAGAGTTACCACAAGTGGTCGGCTCGTATGATGATTTTTCTTCGTGGCAAGTTGTTGGATTTTGTTGTGCTTGACAAGAGTTATGTGATTCCTCCGGATATCCAGACACTTATGGTGACTGATCCCAATGCAAAGAACAAATATGAGGCAAATGCAAAAGCCGTTGATCATTTGGTCCGAAGTTTGTGCGATTCCGAGTTTGAGCGTGTTCGTGATTTGAATCTTGCTTGGAAAATTTGGGAGAAGTTGTTGGTTGCTCACGGTGGTGATAGCCATGTGAAGGCTCGCCTCTTTGTCACTTACCGGATGGAGTATGAGAACTTCACTCAACTCCCCGGTGAGGACATCGATGCTATGTTTCACAGATTCACCGCCATCGTGAACAACATGAAGGCTAATGTGGATGTTTTTCCTTACACCAAGCATGATCAAGCATTGAAACTCTTACATATTTTGGATCGTGAGGTTTGGGCAGCTAGGGTTGAGGCCATCAAGGAGTCCGGGCAATACTTGACCATTGAGTTGGATGATCTCTTTTCTAAGCTCAAGTCGTCCGAGGTCGATAGGAGGTTGCAGTCCAAGCATGAGGGCACGACTGATTCACATAGTCTTGCTCTTGTGGGCGGATCAAAGACCAAGGCTAACACTAACCCCTCCTTTCGACAGTTTTCCTTGTCTTCTCTCATGTCTATGCCAGATGAGGAGTTCGATGTGTTGGGTGAGGATGACCTCGCCTTGCTATCAAGGAGGTTCAAGTGGTTGCATGAGAACCGGAGGAACGCAAGGCGAAGCTCGGGGACTTGCTTCAAGTGTGGCAAGCACGGCCACTTCATCGCAGAATGCCCCGAGGCGGAGGAGAACAAGCACAAGATGAGCGAGTATAAGGCGCATCCGAGGCGTGAAGACAAGCATTCATCGAAGAGCAAGCACTACTACAAGTCCAAGAGCAAGGACAAGGACAAGCGAAGGTCGAGCAAGGGTGGCGGCCACAAGAAGGACAAGGCAAGAGCCATGGTGGCCGGTGCAAGCGACGTCGACACAAGTTCAAGCGACTCGCCATCAAGTTCAAGTAGTGAAGATGAAGACGCTGGGCGGCTCAAGGGCAAGCGGCATGTGAGCCGGAACTTCAACGGGTTGAGTTGCGTTGCACTTGAGGGCTTTTGTGGCATGGCGCATAGCTCAAGTTGCAAGAAGAGCGAGAAGGAAGACTCGGATTCTGACTCCGAGGATGAGGTAAACCGTGACCCCGACTCTTTGCTTGCTGAGATCTCTAAGTTGAATGAGTTGCTTGATAACCGAGATAGTGTGCTTAGAGAGGCTAAGAAAATGAGGAAGGATCTTAGGTCTCAACTTGAGAATGCTAGTGAGAAAGTAGGAGAGTTAGAGTCTAAGTTGCTTGACTTGAAACTTGAGAATGACTCTTTCAAACTTGCTCCTACTGTTTCGGATGAAGTTGAATGCTCTGAATGTGATGCTTGGTTGAATGAGATCAAAATGCTTAATGAGAAACATGCTTCCACCATGGTGAAACTAGATGCTCTTAGGACTGAGTATGATGAGCTTAAGGCTAGACCCACTTTGCTTGGTGCTTGTAAATCATGTCCTACTTTGCATGCTAAACTTGTTGATGCTCGTTCTACCATTAATTCTTTGGAAGCATCTTTGAAATCTCCTATTGTGAATGCATGTTCTAGCTATAATGATGTTAGTGTGCGAAACATTGAGCTTACTTCTCGTTTGGATGTCATCTATGAGGAGAATGACTATTTGAGGAAGGTGTTGGGTTGGTTGTCCGGGCATGAACCTCAATTGCGTATCATGATTGAGGAGTTCAAGAGAGCCGATGGTCGTGGTTTGGGGTTTGAGAAGTTGGGTGAGAAAGTGGGAGAGAACAGTGGGGAGAGTGTGTACGAGAAGTGTGTTGAGTCCACTTCCGAGTTTGAGATGATCGGAGACATCCAAGTTCCACTCCCAAAAGCACTCAAGAACTCCTTTACACCTAAACCAAACCACCTTTGCAACAAACTTGACACAACCCAAGATCCACCCAAATTCCCATCCAAAGCCAATGATTTTCAGAAACCAGTGAAGTTTGTGAGTGAGAAGGGTGTGAGGTCCAGTGAGAAGCCAGAACCAAAGCCAAAACCCATCCCCTTTAAGTGTGAGTATTGTGGCAAGGAGAGGCACCTTGCGGAGTTTTGCTACAAGAAAAAGAGGGATGAGAGGTTTGCTAGGGAGCAAGCGAACCAGGACAGGTACCGCCAGTCTCATGGTGTGCCTGAGCCTCGAGTGCCACTTCCACGGGGTATGAGAAGTGTGAGGAGTGTTGGTCGAGTTGGGGCTCAGGGTGGTCGGTTTCCACAGAGAGTTGGTGGTGAGCGGTTTGATCGGAGAGATGGTGGTGTGCGTGTTGATGAGAGGTTTGGTTAGGCTCGTGGTGGTTTTGCTGGACGTCCCCCTACTCGTCCTCGATACGAGTTCAAGGGAGATGATCACAGTTTTGGGTTCCAGAGGAACTACGGACCACGTTTTCCCCCTCATGGTGTTCGTACTCCTCCCATGGGACATGGGAAGTTTGGTGGCAAAGGGATGATGTTTGGTAACCCCTCTTTTGAGCAGATGGCTCAGCACTGGTTTAACTTTCTTTGTGCTAACCCCAGTGTTGAGTCGTTGGCTCATTCTCGTTCTTGTTTCTGACTACAGGCAGGAGGCTTGGAGAACATTTGGTTGATTGACTCCGGATGTTCCCGACACATGACCGGAGATAGGCGGTGGTTCTCCAGCCTCACCCCCTTGAAGGAGAAGATCTACATCACGTTTGGGGACAACGGACGAGGGAAGGTGATTTCTGAGGGTGTGGTGCAAGTGTGTGATAAGGTAACATTGAAGCGAGTTGCTCTTGTGAAGTCTTTGGGCTTCAATTTGCTTTCGGTTTCCCAGTTGCTCGATGAGGGTCTTGAGGTTCGTTTCAAGTCTGGTGAGTCTCGGTTGTTGGATTCTCGAGGTGATCTTGTCTGTATGATCATCCCCGAGGGTCAGATTTTCAGGGCTGATTTCTCTCGTTCTTTCGGTCCTGCTTGTTGTTTGGTGGCCGGTCCTTCTTGTGATTTGTGGAAATGGCATAGGCGGTTGGGCCACTTGAGCTTTGATTTGGTTTCTCGCTTGAGTGGTCTTGACCTTGTCCGAGGATTGCCGAGGTTGAAGTTTGAGAAGGATTTGGTTTGTGCTCCGTGTAGGCATGGCAAGATGGTAGCCACTCCCCATCCACCCTTGACCGCTGTCATGACCGAGCGTCCGACAGAGCTGTTGCATATGGACCTTGTTGGGCCAGCTCGAGTTCGCTCGGTGGGTGGGAAATGGTATGTCCTTGTTGTGGTGGACGATTACTCTCGCTATGCCTGGGTGTTCTTCTTGGAGGATAAGAGTGAGACTTTTGGTTTTGTTCGAGATCTGATCGTTAGGTTGAAGAACGAGAGGCATGGGAATGCCATTCGAGCTATCCGCAGTGATAATGGCTCTGAGTTTAGGAACTCTCGTTTTGACGCCTTTTGCAGTGATCTTGGTCTTGAACATCAGTATTCGACCCTTTATGTTCCCCCTCAAAATGGAGTCGTGGAAAGGAAAAATCGGACTCTTTGTGAGATGGCTAGTACGATGCTCGATGAGCATAGGACTCCTAGGAGGTTTTTGGCTAAGGCGGTCAATACCGCATGTCATGTCTCTAACAGAATTTTGTTGCGAGCTTTCAAGAAGCAGACATGTTACGAGCTTATGCATGGTCGAGCACCCAAGGTGAGTCATTTTCGAGTATTTGGTTGCAAGTGCTTTATTCTCAAGAAGGGAAAACTCGATAAGTTTGAGGCTAGGTCTAGTGATGGGATCTTCTTTGGATATGCTAACCATTCTAGGGCCTATAGAGTGCTTAACCTTGAAACTAACAAAATCATGGAGACTTGCGAGGTTACCTTCGATGAGACAATGCCATGTACATCTCTTGGTTTTGAGTGTGCAGGTGATGAGGAGATGGATGAGACCCTCTTTGAAGAGGAGAAGGATGAAGCTGGAGACGATGATGGAGAGAACCGTGTGATTGAAGCTGAGCGTGTACCTGCTACTTCCCTGACGTCCACATCAGATGGTGGACCGTCTACCTCATCGACGATGACACATCGACAGGAAGAGCAAGTGAGAGAAGCTGGTGTTGAGGGGGAGGCAGTCTCGAGGCGAGAGGCTCCCCGGCGAGTTCAAGAAGTGCACCCACTGTCAAAGATCATTGGGAACATCGATGAACGCACTACACGGTCAAGGTCCAGGAATTCCTCCCATTTCGCACATGCTGCATTTGTTGCCACTTTTGAGCCCAAGGACATTGGACATGCTTTGTCTGACGCAAACTGGGTGAATTCCATGCATGAGGAGTTGGAGAACTTTGAGAGAAACCAAGTGTGGGAGTTAGTCGAACCACCTCCAAATTGCCATCCTATAGGAACCAAGTGGGTTTGGAAGAACAAAGAGGGTGAGAACGGGATGGTTGTGAGGAACAAGTCTCGACTTGTTGCTCAGGGGTACAGTCAGAAGGAGGGGATTGATTATGAGGAGACCTTTGCTCCTGTGGCCCGTCTTGAGGCAATTCGGATCCTTCTAGCCTTTGCCGTGGCTAAAGGGTTCAAGTTGTTCCAGATGGATGTGAAGAGTGCCTTCCTTAATGGGGTCATAGAGGAAGAGGTGTATGTGAAGCAGCCACCGGGGTTTGAGAGTGAGAAGCATCCACATAGAGTGTACAAGTTGAAAAGGGTGCTGTATGGGTTGAAGCAGGCACCCTGGGCTTGGTATGGGAGATTGAGAGGTTTTCTGTTGAGCAGAGGGTTCATGATGGGTACCGTGGATAAGACCTTGTTTCTCCTCAAGCATGGGAATGACTTGTTGATTGTGCAGATTTACGTGGATGATATTGTCTTTGGTGGCTCGTCACATAACCTTGTTGCCAAGTTTGCAGATGAAATGAGCAGGGAATTCGAGATGAGCATGATGGGCGAGTTGCAGTTCTTTCTCGGGCTGCAGATCAAGCAAGTGAAGGATGAGACGTTCGTGCATCAAACCAAGTACACGAAGGACATGCTGAGAAAGTTCAAGATGCATGATGTGAAGCCCATGTCGACACCGATGGGCAGTACGGTGACTTTGGACGCGGACGAGGACGGGGAACCAGTGGACCAGCGGGAGTACCAGAGCATGATCGGCTCCCTCCTCTACCTGACGGCGACGAGGCCAGACATACAGTTCACCCTGTGTCTGTGCGCTCGTTTTCAAGCTTCGCCGAGAACATCGCATCGACAGGCCGTCAAGAGGATCTTCAGGTACTTGCAGTCTGCCCCTGGTCTTGGCCTTTGGTATTCGTCCTCCTCGACTCTTTCGCTTCATGGTTTTTCGGATGCGGATTTCGCTGGTTGTCGAATCGAGAGGAAGTCTACTTCTGGCACTTGTCAGTTTTTGGGGTCTTCGTTGGTTTCTTGGTCTTCCCGCAAGCAGTCTAGTGTAGCTCAGTCTACCACCGAGGCAGAGTATGTTGCAGCCGCGAGTTGTTGTTCCCAGCTGCTTTGGATTTCATATACCTTGAGAGACTTTGGTGAGGAGTGCACCCAGATCCCACTTCTTTGTGATAGCACCAGTGCCATAAGCGTAGCCAAAAATCCAGTGCTTCATTCCTGAACCAAACACATAGAGGTGAGGTATCATTTCCTGAGAGACAATGTTGAGAAGGGAACCATAGTGTTGAACCATGTGCCTACCCAAGATCAGCTTGCAAACATCTTTACAAAGCCTCTCGACCAAGCTACCTTTGTGCGCTTGCGGGGGGAACTCGGGGTTTGTTGCCCGTTTTAGTTGTTTCTTGGGGAGTTTGTCTTTGTATCATATGTATCATACCATGCTTTACTTTGATGTACATATATGTTTTGCTTGATGTATAAAACTTGGTAGGATAGCCATTTTGTTCCATATCATGTTACATTTGTATCATATTGCATTTTAGGATGATGAGCTTCTCCTATATGCCTTGTTTGAGTATCTTAGGCTATTTGTGAGATATTGATCACTTTTGTGGAGAAATGGTAATGTGAGGCTATGCTCTTGGGATAATTGAGATATATGTGTTGTGAGATAGCCACTTTTGGAATAAATTGCAAATCTTGACTAAATTCTATGAAATGTGCTCCACCCATGTGTAGTAGCGTATCCATGTCACTTTTTGGTCTAGATGTGTTTTCTCATGCTTAGATTGTGCTTAGATGCCTTTTTCTTGCATTTGGGCCAAAGGCTGATATCATTGTGAATGTTTAGCCTATGTTGCATCCATGGAGGAGCATAAGCTTCTTTTTGCCGCAAAGGCACTTCATGTACCATGGAATGAATTAATCTTGAAATGAAGTGAAAATGCTTTGAAATATATGAAAAATGCTCCATTCATCATGTTATGTGCTTAAAATGCTTTATCTTTCACATATGAGTGCAAACATGTTACATGATGTTCACCAGTGGAGAAGTCTCCCCGAAGTGGACACATGGCTCATGAGCTTTGACATGACATGTTTTGCTCTATGGGCGTTTACAATGATCTTTTGCTAAGAACTTGATATCCTTGTATGATCTCTGGATGAAGTGCATGTTTAGGCTAGAATATGGCATGGACAGGCTTTTGCATTTGTGGTGAGCCATCTTTTGATAATAATGCCTAAATCTGAAAATTTGCTTTGTCACGTGCGTACATTTCAATATATTCTTTGTGGCAATGCTCTGTCTATGCTATGATCCATTTATGTGCTCTTTGTCTCATTTATAGCCTTTGACACTAAATTTGGCCTATTTGAGAAGCTCGAGTAGATGTTTATATGCTTTGACATGCATTGTGCATTTTCATGCCATACTTGGCTCATGCATTGTCAACAAGGGGAGAAGAAGTTTGTTGATGAAAAATTCAGAAATGCATCTAAAATTTGGAGAAGAAGTGTTTTTGCATCCACATGTTCAGGGGGAGCTTTCTTGTTGGTTTTCAGTGTGGAGTGCTTGAGTTTGTGCTTTGCTCGGCTTGTGACCTTTCTTTGCCTTTCTTTGGTTTTGGTCATGTGGTTGAGCTTCGTTGTTTTTCTTTCTTCTTATTTTCTTTCTCTGAATTTCATTCGCGTTGTGTGTTGTCAATGCACTCATCAAGGGGGAGATTGAGAACCAGGAGCGTCCGAGGGTTGATGGATGGCCGCTCCTTAGTGATGAGTGATTGACAACGGGTGTCAGACTGACTCTTGGCTCAGTGTTGCAGGTGTAGGCTGCGGCCTAGTTCGTGTTGTTGCAGGTGAAGAACGGGTGCGAAAGGTCTTCAGCCTTGAGGGGCCTCCGGGAGATGGAGAGACAAGTAGGCTCGGTTCGAGGCACCCGGTGGACAGCGGGACTAGGTGCGGGTCACATGGTGGCGAGACGAGCAAGACGAAGTCGAGGACGATCGAGCCGGCGCACGGTAGCGGCCGAGTCAAGGGGCTTGGCGGGAGGCCGGGCTGAGCGCGCGGGGTTTGGTGGTTTGCCCACAAAACCATCGGTGGACAGTTTCTTGGTTTGGACCTCAAAACCAAGTCCGAAGGCCCAACGCGACGGAGACGGGATCCGGGTGCATCGGGAAGCTTCGAGGCAGAGGACACGCGGCGGGATCGCACAGCTTGCGTCGGGAGGACGCGGGGTGCGGCGAAGGCGTGGCCGTCCGATGGCAAGACCCACAAGATTACCTAATTGCCCCTATGTGAGTTGTATCGCCAGTTGAAGTGTAAGGGGTAGTCGAGTCATTTACCACACCGGCGGAACCCGATATATAAGCCAAGGGTGTTGGTGGATGAGCTCTTTCTCCGCGACGCTAGGGTTTCATTTCCCCCCACCGTTTTCTCATTTTCCCTTGCTATTTTCCCCTTCCTTTTCTCTAGGCTAGCATGAGAGCTTCATGTGAGATTTGTTGAGAGGGATGGATGCTAGGGCGGCATGCTAGACCTTGTGAACCTTTCCGAGTATGTATAGAAGATTCGGCGTTGTGATTTTCGTGGCTCTTTTTTTGGTGCTATTTTTGGTCCCTTTGTTCCCCGCTTGATTCCACGGATTTGAGAGTGTTTCTCCCCGGATTTCTTTGAGGGAAACATGGATGGATGCCTCGTGCACCTTTGTGATTAATATTGTGCCCTCAAACGCCGGGAAACCTCTTTGATTCGAGCGTTTTCGGTTGGAGCCCATGTTCTTGGTCGAGTTCGTGTGATCCGCGATTCCCGTCGTTCTAGTGAGTTAGAGGCCGAGATTTTTGGGGCATAGCTTCACCTAGTGACGCACATCATCTCCCCCAAATTTGTCTCAAGAGCTCAAACCGTTTGGGAGATCCGGTGATGAGTTTGAAGGGTAGACTTCTCGAGTTCGAGCAGTTTCTGTTCTGTCCGTGAAGGACGGACTGTCCGCCTGGTCTCAGCGGACTGTCCGCGCCTGGCGTGTTCGTTGCCTGTTCGTCGAAGTTCTTCGCGTGTTCTTGTTTTGGTTCATTTCGATCCGTTTTGTTTTTGGGGTTTTGTTGCAGGAGGTTGGCGGACTGTCCGCGTGGTGCTCACGGACTGTCCGTGTGGTGGTGTTTTGTCTGAGGTTTTTGTCTGGGGTTTGCCGAGAGCTTTCGGACCGTCCGACCAGGCCAAGCAGACAGTGCGCGACACTGGCGGACCGTCCGCGAGGCTAAGCCGGACCGTCCGTGCGGGATAGTTTTCCTACCAGAGTTTCTTCTAGGCCCTGTGTCCATTTTGGACTGTCCGCGCCTGCCTGACGAACTGTCCGCCCCATCCAGGCGGATTGTCCACAGCTGCCAGGCGGCCCCCCTGTGCTGGACGCAGGAACTAGCAAGTTTGATCGGTTCCTTTTCTTCTTTGATCGTGCTTCCGCGTATGCTTCAAGGAATCATTCCTAAGGCTTGGGGTTGATCCATAACCTCGTTGCTTTGGCGATTGATGTTTGATTCGACTCATTGCTTGTGTGTAACCGGGTTTTGAGTAGGGCATAGGCCGGGTTCTTTGGAAGAATTTTTAACCGGCTCCTATTCACTCCCCCCCTCTCTAGTTGCCATTCGGTCCTTCAGCCGCCTACACTGTCATGCGCCTGGCCAAATCATGTCCTGGGATGTCCTCATCATCCTGCCCTTCTTAACAAGGGCCCAGCTCTGATACCAAATGATATGTCCGGCCCAGGTGGGATTGGATTTATGGTAAGCCCGATGCACCGATTACGCAGTTTGGCCTCGGCGCCCGAATTTCGATGCAAACCAGCACCGTCCTTCAACGCACCTCTCAAGGAAAGGCCTAATTGCCCCAAAAGACTAGTCCGTTAGGGGAAGGGTGGCTCTCCCCTTTAAGGTGGCTTCCTCCTCCCAAGCTAAGCAAGGTGGAATAATTTGGACGCGCACGACTTCGCCGCCTACACTGTCGTGCGCCTGGCCCATGGGCCACCTACACTGTCGTGCGCCTGGCTAATCCGTACTCCCGTTGGACACGACTGCCGCCTACACTGTCGTGCACCTAGCCAAATCTTACTCCACGACTGCTGCCTACACTGTTGTGCGCCTGGCCAAATCGTGTCCTGGGATGTCCTCATCATGCCATGCGGAGGAGGAACCAACACAGGAGGGGACTTTAAATATTGCTTGATATCATCCAGCGCTTTCTGTTGTTCTGGTCCCCATACAAACTCTTGATCTGGCTTCAACTTCAACAAAGGGGTGAATCATCGAATTTTTTCAGACAAATTGGATATGAATCTCCTGATGAAGTTGATCTTGCCAATAAGTGATTGTAATTCTTTCTTATTAGTTGGAGGAACCACCTTATCAATTGTAGTAATCGATTTCTCTCCAACTTCAATGCCCCGCTCGTGAATCATGAAGCCCAGAAATTGACCAGCCGATTGTTGACGGCTGCTAAGTACCTAAATTAGGGCCGTCAATCCCTGCATTTTATCATAAGAACTAAGCATCCACACTAGAATAGGGGTTTAAACTGACAATTTCCACCAGTGGCTATGCTAAGTTGAATGCAGGTGATTAACATAAGAAATGAAGAGAAAAGGCACCCTCATGATCCTAGCAAGATTGAGTCCAGCCAATGAGAGGCTGCATGCAAGCATCCCCTGGATCCATGACATCACCAATCCAAGGAGAGGAGCCTCGGCGAATCAGAAGCCGCCACGCAGGCGTCACATGGATCCTTTGGCCCACCAGAGCGCCTAAACCGCCTCCAAACCACGTGGACACCGGGAACCGACCTCAGGACCCACAAGGCAGCCACCTTGTGAAGGCACACCCTGAGTGGGGCCCACAGGGGGTCGGCCAACCCCACAGGTCGTCTGAACCGACCTTGTGGCGGCCGCTCAGGGGCTTCCATGTGGTGGTTGGCCATTGGTCCTAGAGGCCATTCCCGGGGTGTTTGGGTGCTCTCACGCCGGTTGCACAGGCCTATAAATAGGAGGGAGGGGTAAGAAAGGGGTGAAGCACACTTGAAGCCATTTCTCACCTTAGCCTCTTTTTCCCTCTCTCATTCTCTCTTGGTGGAGGTGAAACCTCATCCCACCATGAGTGTGTGTGTGGAGGATCTAGACTAGGTGGTGCTAGGTAGATAGGAGTGTGTGGATGAGTAGAGGTGAGGTGGTGATGATCCGTTCATCATCCATCATCCCCTTGTACCTCGTGAGCGATGTTGTTCTTCATTTAGACTAAAGTGAGTATTTCATTATTTCCTATTTAGACTAAAGTGGTTCTCATTCATGAATGAGTTGTTCTTGAGTTCTTCGTTCGTTCATCATTTAGAGGCTCACGTTCTTAGTGAACGTGCTTCCTCGATCTAGTTGACGAGCGAGTAATTCATACTTTTGTGTTTGTTCATAAGTTAGAGGCTCGTGTTCTTCACAAACACGACCCTAGATCTTCTGTTATCATCGCATAAGTTTGCATCTCGTTTATATGATTGCCTGTCTATTAGAATATAGTGAGCTCATGCATATCTGATTTAGACCAAGTATCAATCATATCTCCTTGCGTGAATCGATTCAGTGACGAGTAAGGTCTAGCTCAACCTCGCGGGTTCGTCGCTCCGTATTTATACGGAGTGCTATAGTGTTTCTACGGGACGTCAGACGTAGCCGTGCTAAGTCGGCGGTGTGGACGTGGTGTCTAGACTGCTGGTTATCCTTCGAATGCCCTGTATCCCACGGTTTGTCTTGGGGTAGGCCGCGGTAGTGACAGCTGTTGGTCCTCTGAAATCCCCCACGTTCGGATACAGCGTGTAGGCGACCCTTTGCCGTGAACCAACTGTTATAGTCAGGAGGGGCCGGTGTCCGAAGCGAGATCTTTCCAAGCTTGTTCCTCTCTAGAGTCGAGAACCTACAGGAGACTTCACATCACTCACCTACCTCAGCAGGGATTGTGTTCCCTTGGATAGTCATTCGTAGAGTCCCCCATACCGTTCCTTGGATTCGATACCCTTGGGAATACTCCTGAGGTGAAGTGCTACAACGGTATATCCATGCGCTTGCGGATTCGTTCGCACCCGTCAGTATACCCGGGTGATTCTTACACGCTCACGCTATTCCGGTGCCGTAGTGGTGACGTTAAGAAATACCAACAAACATTTCTGGCGCTGTTGCCGGGAAACGGTTGTCGAGAATCTACGAACCCGACTGTCCTCGTATCTTTTGATTTCCTTTTGTTTCTACCTTTACCCCTGCTATCCCAGGAAGGTTATCCTTGTACACACATTCCGCCCATTATGAGTGAAACCATGGAATCAACTTTCTGGAGACAACCCACTCTTCTAACACCTTGTATGGTTCACCCTTCTCTCATGAAGCTAGTTGAGGAAAAATCCTTCTCGGGGATGAATCATGCGAACCCCTATGATCACGTAAGAGATTTTGAGCAGCTGTGTCCTACCCAGGGTAAAACCGGGTCAACACAAGATGTTCTCAAGAGGAACTTGTCTCCGTTCTCCCTCTCCGGGGAAGCGAAATCTTGGTACCATTGTTTTGGTTGCACCCACCTACACTGGGAGGAATTAAGAGCATCTTTTTGCACTCGATTCTTTCCGCTACGGCGAGTCATTTCCTTAAGAATGGCAATCCTCAGTTTCAAACAAAGAGAGAAGGAAACCTTAGGCATGGCATGGCATGGCATTGTTTTGCCTCTTTGATTGAAACATGCCCGATCCTTGGTCTACCCGACCATGTGCTCTTGCAGCACTTCCGGTTTGGTTTACGAAGAGATTGGTGGCATGATGCTTGATGCCATTTCAGGAGGTGCCTTTGTGTTCTTAGAGCCAGAATAGGGACTGGAAATTCTAGGAGAAATCCGAGATTTCAGCTCCCCACCTGACACGAGAGACGAGGTATCCAAACGAGAAAATGTAGAAATGCCTAAGCCAATCCTCGAGAGAGCCCGAGCTAGCATGCCAAATTTCTCTGTGCTCTGGTCGAAGATATCGCTCCTCACTGGCAGGAATCTATGGGGAAGAGCACTTAGTGCAAATTCTGCCCCTAGATTCCCCTATCGTTTCTTCTCTTAAAAACCCGACCTTCGAGACTTAGTCTCGAGGAAGGGAGGAGGGTAGTAGTCAAGGAAGAGGAATCGTTCCTGGTGGGGACGATCGCTTCAACCTTGCCCGCACTCTCCAGGAGAAGTCACGGTAGAAGTTTTTCGTGCTTCATGTTGAGGTTCAATCCGAAGTGCCGCCGCACTATGGGTTAAGCTGAGACACGAGCCCTGGCGCATAAAACTTCCATATTTTTTTGGCTTACGGAAGCATGAACTTATATCCGGTCTAGCTGAGCAATCCATCTTATCATCTTAAGTTCAGCTAAGACCGATGTCGATGAAATCAAGCGGATGTAAATTCTACTCTTCTTGACCAGATCGATGCCCTGCGGGAGTGTGGTTACACACCTATCTTTTACACTCCCGTTGGAAAGCTTGGGTTAACTTAGGTATCATCCCACTTAGGTGGGGGTGAGGTCCTTTGTCAACCCAAGGAGAGGATGAACTAGCAAGTCTGTCACTCTCAACCTTCATCTCAAATGATCGCTCGACCCATAAACTTTCACTCAATCAATCTGAGGTTCGATTATCATTGAATGCTAGAGGTGAGAACTTTACTCTGAGAGCACCCTAGGCCTTAGGCCTGGATTCTGTGCTCAACTCCAGCACCTCTATCATCTCTCGTCCGTAGTGCTATAGCCTTGCTAGCTGCGCTCCCGTCCTACAGGTTACCCATCATAGTTCCCTGGGGATGGTTGTGAGGATCACCGCTGTCTTATCATATATACAGTTTGCATCGTACATATGCACTAACCATGCAGGAAAGAAAGTACATCCTATCATAGAGAAACCTGTAAGGAGGACCACAGGGCAGAGTAGAGGATATTATCAGAGAAAATAGACGATATGAGCAACAGGGCAACAAAAACTCTTCATCCAGGTACGCGTTCAGGTAAAGTCCCCAAGTCGAGCTACTAAAGTATAAGGAGGTTAAGTAAAGTTGTTTGGAATGGAAGGCAGTATTATGCCCGAAATTCCATTCTAGCCCTTGCTGGAGCCTCCGACCTTAGATTTGGCGGGCCACATGACCCAGAGACCCTGAGCCCTGCTAGAGCCCGCACGCCAAAGCTGAGGCCCAGCGGAGCCCAGATGGGTTCGGCCGAACCCCTAGGTCGGCCGACCCACTAGGGCCGCCGCCGCCTCTCGTCTTTCGCGTGCGTACTCTTTTGTCATCCAGAAAACCTTCTCTCGCCGCATGGCGGAGTTCTTCGTCGCGCAGAACCCCATCTCCTCTGCTCGATCCTCCTCTCACCGTTCCACCGCCTTCGTCTCTGCTCAATGGCTCCCACTGGTTTCAAGGGGGAGAAGTCCTTCTGCTTCAGCGACCTTGATGGCAGCGAGTCTCATCCATGGGACGGAACTCAGGACGATTTGACAACCCCGAAGCGAGGAAGGAAGGGGAGAAGCCCTACTGGAGACTCGGTAGAGCCCCCAGCTAGGCGCGGCTCATCCTCACCTCCAACCTTCACCAATCACTGCTCCCTGTTCGACGTCCTAGGGAAAAAGCCGACCCCTGAATCAAGCAAGAAGGTGTTGTACGATGATTGGCCAGGGCCGCCACTAAAAGCTGGGGAGCGCTACTCGGGATCTCTGTTTGACGAAGATGGCGACCCATTTTGCCATAAGTATGAGCAGGATGTGTGGGATGAAACCCCGCAACCGCAGACCAGGTTCCGCGTCTTCGGAGTGAGGACCCCGAAGGACAGCTGCGGGGTGCCTAAGCGCTACCCACCAGATTGGGAGATAGAGCTTGATGACATCCTGGTTTCATTGCCTAACAGGAGGAATCTCCGTATGGGCAAGGTAGTAGATGACCTGGCAGAGGCATACTTTGAGTTTGATCTCTTGGCAATGACGGTGAAAAGGCAGCGGGAGGAATTTCGGCAGCTCAGGAACCTTCTCCTCAAGACCCGTGAGGAGATGCTTGCCAAGCTGCAGCAGTTGATTGAAGTCGAGGGTTTGGGAGCCCTCTTTGCTGAGTAGAGGGTCGTGCCCCGCTTTTATTTCCCTTCATAGGCGCTTAGTTAGGCTTAATTTATTTCCTTTAATTTATTTCCCTTCCATTTATTTTCTTTGTTCCATCATTTGTGTAAGTGCCTATTTCTTTATTATTAGTGAACCTTAATGAATAAATTTTGGCTCCACCGATCATGTAACCCCGGTCGAGTCACCCGTGTGTTAGTTATTTTTGTTTTTGCTTTTTGCATGAAAGAACCGCACCTAGGTACAAAGTAGTGTGGGGGAGAGTTGCACTCTCCAGACGCAAACACGAAGATCATTATTGCACCCACACTACGCTCACATAACACTCACGATCGACCACGCCTAGAGAACCTGAACGGGACATGCATTCGTGCGCATCACAAGAATCCCCGTCTGGTCCATACAGGAACCAGCACTGGTTTGCATCTTTTTCTCATTTCACCATGATTCTTGAGTTTATACGCTCATGCTTGATAAATTCTCCATAAATCAACTCAAGAAGTCTATGGAAATGTTTACTCCATGCCTAGGTTTGACATGCACAAGTTTTATTCCCTGTTTATATCCTTAAAGCTTGTGAACAATATCATCATAAGGACAACATGCTTATCTAAGTAGTTGGCAAGTGGGATATGGCTTGATGACATAATCTTAACTCTGTTGGTTCCGGCTCTTGGGATAATTTTGCTTAAAAAATAAATATAAATACATGCTCTTGCAAAACTCCTCTTTGATATGCCAAGTCCTACCAAAGCCATATGATGTTCTTAGTGAAAACTTCATACTCATATGCTGCTTGTATTTACATTGAGCTTTGTCAAACTCTGTGACCCTTGTGAGAATTCTTTTCATTACTTTCATGGTCAAGATTGATGTGCACACCATTTTCTCCCCCTTGCTATGCTTCTATTCTGGAAGTTAGCATTGTATTATTCATTCATTCCGTGAATAAAAGCTCCATATGTGTTGATCTCTCCCTCTTAGTTTGCTACACAAGAGACATGGCTATTGGAAAAAAAGAAAGAGAGAGTATATTTATGGACACATGAAGGTCCAATATTGGAAAAAAAAAGAAGGAGAGAGTATATTTATGGACACATGAAGGTCCAATGTTGAAAAAGAGAGAGAGAGAGAGAGAAAGAAGTAAAACAATAGCCATGCTCTCAAGAGATTTTTACACTAGAGGGAGAATCATGCAAAAAGGAGTTCCATAATTTAGATGGTGATAACTAGTATCCATTCCGGGGCTAGTGTCCACCTCACCATCAATCAACAGTCATCATACATGTATGGTAACATCTAGCATCCATTCCGGGCCTAGTATCCACCTTACCATACTCACCGTACCCACACATGTGCACATCTTGATCTGATTGTATGATTTGATTTTTTCTGTGGATCTAGTTTTTGACTTTGTAATATATGAGATGCAAGTATGCCCTATCATTCATACCTACCCTGAGCTCCAGATATAGCCATTACTAGAAGTAGGGTGAAGAAAGGCAATCTAATGCCTTGGTGAGGACATATACACATTGAGAGATCCGAGAGAATCAAAGAAGGAGGGCAAAGCAGTTCTTTTTCTTTAAAAATTATCATGAAAACCCCAAGTGCTGACCAACAGGTGCTTAAGAGACTCGATTCATGGTCATTCCTTTTATCAACTACCCAAGATGGCATTGTAGCCAATCCACAGAGTTCACAAAAGCAAGGTATGACCTGGAATAACTCCTATGTTTGTTCTATACCTCTGTTTCAAACCCATGTGATCTTCCCTTTCGCTCGAGATGAGCAAAAGGCAAGTGTGGGGGAGTTGTTGACGGCTGTTAAGTACCTAAATTAGGGCCATCAATCCCTGCATTTTATCATAAGAACTAAGCATCCACACTAGAATAGGGGTTTAAACTGACAATTTCCACCAGTGGCTATGCTAAGTTGAATGCAGGTGATTAACATAAGAAATGAAGAGAAAAGACACCCTCATGATCCTAGCAAGATTGAGTTCAGCCAATGAGAGGCTGCATGCAAGCATCCCCTGGATCCATGACATCACCAATCCAAGGAGAGGAGCCTCGGCGAATCAGAAGCCGCCACGCAGGCGTCACATGGATCCTATGGCCCACCAGAGCGCCTAAACCGCCTCCAAACCACGTGGACACCGGGAACCGACCTCGAGACCCACAGGGCAGCCACCACGCGAAGGCACACCCCGAGTGGGGCACACAGGGGGTCGGCCGACCCCACAGGTCGGCCGAACCAACCTTGTGGCGCCCACTCAGGGGCTTCCACGTGGTGGTTGGCCATTGGTCCTAGAGGCCATTCCCGGGGTGTTTGGGTGCTCTCACGCCGGTTGCACAGGCCTATAAATAGGATGAGGGAGGGGTAAGAAAGGGGTGAAGCACACTTGAAGCCATTTCTCACCTTAGCCTCTTTCTCCCTCTCTCATTCTCTCTTGGTGGAGGTGAAACCTCATCCCACCATGAGTGTGTGTGTGGAGGATCTAGACTAGGTGGTGCTAGGTAGAGAGGAGTGTGTGGATGAGTAGAGGTGAGGTGGTGATGATCCGTTCATCATCCATCATCCCCTTGTACCTCGTGAGCGATGATGTTCTTCATTTAGACTAAAGTGAGTATTTCATTATTTCCTATTTAGACTAAAGTGGTTCTCATTCATGAATGAGTTGTTCTTGAGTTCTTCGTTCGTTCATCATTTAGAGGCTCACATTCTTAGTGAACGTGCTTCCTCGATCTAGTTGACGAGCGAGTAATTCATACTTTTGAGTTTGTTCATAAGTTAGAGGCTCGTGTTCTTCACGAACACGACCCTAGATCTTCTGTTATCATCGCATAAGTTTGCATCTCGTTTATATGATTGCCTGTCTATTAGAATATAGTGAGCTCATGCATATCTGATTTAGACCAAGTATCAATCATATCTCCTTGCGCGAATCGATTCAGTGACGAGTAAGGTCTAGCTCAACCTCGCGGGTTCGTCGCTCCGTATTTATACGGAGTGCTATAGTGTTTCTACGGGACGTCAGACGTAGCCGTGCTATAGTAGTAGTTGGCGGTGTGGACGTGGTGTCTAGACTGCTGGTTATCCTTCGAATGCCCTGTATCCCACGGTTTGTCTTGGGGTAGGCCGCGGTAGTGACAGCTGTTGGTCCTCTGAAATCCCCCACGTTCGGATACAGCGTGTAGGCGACCCTTTGCCGTGAACCAACTATTATAGTCAGGAGGGGTCGGTGTCCGAAGCGAGATCTATCCGAGCTTGTTCCTCTCTAGAGTCGAGAACCTACAGGAGACTTCACATCACTCACCTACCTCAGCAGGGGTTATGTTCCCTTGGATAGTCATTCGTAGAGTTCCCCATACCGTTCCTTGGATTCGATACCCTTGGGAATACTCCTGAGGTGAAGTGCTTCAACGGTATATCCGTGCGCTTGCGGATTCGTTCGCACCTGTCAGTATACCCGGGTGATTCTTACACGCTCATGCTATTCCGGCGCCGTAGTGGTGACGTTAAGAAATACCAACACTGATACACCAAAAGCACACTTGTGAGAATTCATCTTCAAACCATGTTTTCTTGTACTTTCTAGTGTCTTTCGTAGATCTGCCAGATGCTCTGCATGATCTTTAGATTTAACGACTACGTCATCAATGTATATCTCCACTATCTTGCCAATAAGGTTGTGGAAAATATAATTCTTTGCTCTCTGATATGTGGCACCTGCGTTTTTCAAGTCAAATGTCATGACTATCCACTCATACAAGCCGACATGACCAGGACATCTGAAAGTTGTTTTCACAATATCTTCAATAGCCATAAATATTTGATTGTAACCAGCGTTACCGTCCATGAAGCTGATGACTTTATGTCCAGCGACAACATTTACCAGTGCGTCAGCTATCAGCATTGGGTATCCATCCATCAGCGTTGCTTTATTCAAGTCTCTGAAATCAATGCATACACGAAGTTTGCCATTCTTCTTGTAAACAAGAACTATGTTTGAAATCCACTCGGCATATCGACATTGCCGAATGAAACCAGCTTCGAGTAACTTGGTTATCTCAGCTTTTATATCTGGAAGAATTTTGTTGTTGCATGGTCTTGGTCTTTGCTTAAACGGCCGATATCCTGGCTTAATTGGCAACCGATATTCTACAATTGATCGGTCTAAACCAGGCATCTCATGATACTCCCATGCGAAGCAATCCTTAAACTCTTGCAATAGTGAAATCAACTTTATTTTATAATCTGCTTCTAGCCTGGCACTGATAAATGTTGGCCTTGGTTTGCTTCCATCACCAAGATCTATTTTTTCTAACTCATCGGCCGATGTAAACCCGTGCCCAAGCTTTCCTTCATCTTTTATAAATTGATCCATTTAACCATAATTTTGGAACTGGCCACTTGGATTGGCCCACTCTTCTGCAGTTGACTGATCTTGAGGATTGACGACTTCTTTGCTCTTGGCCAATTCAGATGTAAAGTTTCTTGCTTGTGAGATTGAATCCCTGGTTACTTCAACCATATTAGTTGGAAAAGAATGTTGACTAGTTTTTATTGGTTTAGTAGCTTTGGGAGGTATTTCGAACTTGAGCCTTCCTTGATTTATCGCATTCTGAATTTGCTGACGAAACACCTTGCACTCATTGGTATTATGAGATGTAGCGTTGTGCCATTTATAGTATTTCACCCTTTTAAGTTCTTTAGCATTTGGAATAGTATGGTCTTGCGAGAGCTTGATCTGACCTTGCTGAAGGAGAAAATCAAATATTTCATCAGCTTTTGTTGTGTCAAAATTAAGCAACTCAGTTTCTTTTTGCCGAAGGGACATGCAATCGGTTTTTTGTTTGACACCCACTCAGCAAGATCAATCTCGACATCTTCCTCTGAATCAGAGTCTTCAACATAAGATATCTTCTTCTGATAATTCTTCCTAGGTTCGTAAGGCCGAGCACTTTCATGACCCAAACGATGCACCAACTGGCTGATGCTTTCAAACTCTTGTGAAGCATATTTTTCTTTGATTGAGGGTAAGAGTCCTTGAAAAGCTAATTCTGCTAATTGCTTTTCGGTCAAAGATAAGCTATAACATTTGTTCTTTGTCTCTTTAAACCTCTGGACAAAATTCGACACTGATTCATCATTCCTCTGTTTCAAACTGGTCAAATCAGTAATCTTCATCTCATGTATTCCAGAGAAGAAATATCCATGAAATTTTCTTTCAAGATCCTCCCAACTCAGAATGGAATCGGCTGGTAACGATATAAACCAAGCAAAGGCTGACCCTGACAGTGAAGATGAGAATAAACACACCCTCAATAATTCATTTGTTCCTGCATCTCCACACTAGATGATGAATCGGCTGATGTGCTCAATAGTGGAGGTGTCATCCTGGCCAGTGAACTTGGTGAAATCAGGTACCTTATACTTTTGAGGGAATGGAACTTGATCAAAATAGGCAGGGTAAGGCGTCCGATATGCATCAGTTTGTTGCTTTGGTTTCAACCCAAACTGTTTTTGTATCAAGTCTGTAATCTCAGTCATAAATTTCTTATTCTGATCAATCGGCAGATTATCTGTCGAAGTATTTGGCTGATTCTGTATAACTCCAACTATTCCTGGCTGTCCATGCATGATTGGCTGTGAAGCCAAAGGTGTATGTAAAGTCGTATATTGAGGAATCCCAACTGAATGAGGCATTCTATGCTGAGTTCCTTGCTGTATATATTACCTGTTTGGAGTGCTTTGTATACGTTGTTCTGGCAACTGATATAGCAAATTCACAGGTTGAGCCATTTGATCAAGCATCATAGCTTGACGCATTGCTTTATTATAATCTTCTTGAATCTTTGCAGCATAAACCCTTACTGCATACGCTTTATCAGCTGGACTCATCTGCTCTGCAATAAACTGATAACTGGAAATCGGCTTTTCAACCGATGCTGTCTCAAATGTTGTCGGCTGAGATACTGTAGGAATTTCGTAAGAATCCTCTTGTATTTGTTTAACAAGGTGAGCATGTATAGCTGCTACTTCAACACGTTGAGACATTTGAGCTTCAGGATTAAAGTACGTGAATGAAATTCCCTTGTCATGCTCACTGGCCAGTCCACATAGATTATTGAAGACGGCTAAATAAGAAAGAGGAAATTTCTTTGATTTTTGTTTTGATCCCTCTGTAGAGTCTTTCAGCAAATCAAATCCAATCAATTTTCCACTTGCATCCCTTATTGCTGGATATACTGGTGCAGCTGATGTAGGAGATTTGTAGCTCTGAGATTCTAATTGACCAGATGCTTCCATGGTTGTTCCCAACTCTTCTAATCCAGTTGCAAACTGTTCTCTGACAACCTCCTTTATACTATTGTGAACAGTATTGTTGAGAATAGGGGCTTGATCCACAAGTGTTTGCCGCAAAGCTTCTGTCATCATGTCTTAAAGCTTTTCTGGTTCGGCCTGCACTATCAATTGATTGAGCCTCGGAAGAGGAGTCCTTTTGAATGCTCCTTCCTTACTCAGGCCGAAACTTCCCAGTAAAAGCTGACGATATTCTTCCATGCGTTCTTCATATTCATCTTTATCTTCCTTACGGAGTTGATCCAACACGATCGGTTGGATGTTGGCCTGATCAACACCTTTGGGCTGTTGTGGAATTAACATCATGAAATAGTTCTTCGTGTCCTACTGGGCGTGCCAAGATGTGTTGACGCAAAAAACAGAATCAAGTTCTTCAACGGCAACACGTAACGGATCCCCAAGATGTAACAAGGCGTGCCAGCCGACCTGACCTGTTGATCGGCATGGAAAGATAGGAAACGTTAGATATGGGTTAGATTGGCTAGAGAACCGATGTGGGTCTTCAACAAGTAACAGCCCGATCAGCCGATACGACTGTAGAGCGGATCAGCTAGCTGACATAGCAGCCGAAGTGCAAGTATGTTCAAAACGGCTAGATTAGCCGATTTGATGACGTAGGCGAAGCGCAAGCAGAAGCAGAGCAAACTAAGCGCTACGAGACAACACTCGAAACCAATCTAGATCGGCTGTATCGTTGTGAATCGATGCAGGAGCGAAGATAGCCGATACGATATGATCACGAGCTGGATAAATTAGTGATAAAAGCTAAATAAATAAGAAAAGAATTGCAAACCTAGCTGATATCGATAAGTTATGAATAGAACTACACGAAACCACAACGATGCGCCCGGAGGTTAAAGCCTAGTTGATATTCGATAAAACGGTACTTGTAAGCTTGCCGGAGGTCGATCGATGCAGCCCGACGAGCTAGAAGAACAGCGTTTGAAGAAACAAGAAAATAAGAAGAAGTAAAATCTTTTGGCAAAGTCGCCGACTTAAAAAGTAAAGGGTTTTGTGTAAATTGGTGTTACAAACTTTCTCTGACCACGCAAGGTCACTATTTATGTCTTGAGGACAACTTGACTCCTAATCGATGACGACAAAGCTTACTTGAATCTAAAGAAATAAAAACTACCAAAAACTTATCGATTCTCGTAGGAATCGGACTCTCTAAACTGACTTTGACCCGATGTTAACTTGACTGTTGACCCGCCTCCGTTTTCCTTCTTTTGGTGTATTCTTCTTCTGCCACGTTTCTTCTCCATCAATCGGCTGATCCCGGATCGGCTGATCGCTTCTCTCCCTTTCTCCATCGACTTTGAGGTCTTCCCGATGTCTCTTCGGCTCTTCTTTGACACGTGTCAAAAACTGGTGTCAACACAGTTAGGCGTGATGCCACTTGCTTTATTATCTTGGTTCCTACTTTTAATGCCTTTTCATGCTTATGAAGTGCAAATGCAAGTCTATATTGTGCATATAAAAATGTATAAAATTAAGCTTCCGTGGTTCAGTATAACAAATGTAAGGCATTTTGAGAGGTTATAGCATATCAGAAGAGACCTGCTTCTTCTCCGTCATCTCTATGTGCCCAGATAACTCTTTAACTACATCTATCAGCTACACAAATAAAATTAGCGTGAGAAATTTGGAAATGTGGACATGAATTAAGCATGTTAGCAAGACTAAATGAAGTGATACACAAGACAGGGATGATAATTGTCTCTAAAAAAAGAAGGATGATAACATGGGATGCAGCTATCAGCAGAGTTCAGAGTTCTAACCTTGGCTTCTGCACATGATTCAGAGTCTAATAATTGCACCAGCAAATTAGAATGCCCCGGGGAGAGTTGATTAACTTCAGCATCTAAGGTTTCTGGCAAATTAGAATGTCCGTCCAGAATTGAGCATTTGTCCTCTTGAGCATACTTACAGCTATATGCATCATTGTCTTCAGTCTCAGTAGCATTGGCATAAAGATAAGGATACCACTGCTGCGCAGGCAAAGCTGCATGCCCTTCTAACACCTGGTTGTGGTTGAAGCTAAGCACTTTTCCCTGCTTATCAGAATGTTGTTGCTGTTTCATTTCAACCGCCTGATCTGATGGTTCATACTCCTTCTCTGGTGGTGTGTTCCCACAATCCAGATCATCAAAACCATTAGAAGATTCATCACCTGAGCTTGCATGTTCCAAATCCACATCTCCTTTCCCAACTTCCTCAAAATTATTCTTCTTTACCATATCTGCATAT
This sequence comes from Cenchrus fungigraminus, assembly GCA_036936925.1. Classification (NCBI taxonomy): domain Eukaryota; kingdom Viridiplantae; phylum Streptophyta; class Magnoliopsida; order Poales; family Poaceae; genus Cenchrus; species Cenchrus fungigraminus. The sequence continues at coordinate 189,008,246 of CM072769.1, forward strand.
GACTTTACAACCTTTTCTGATTTGACCTTCCCCTCATGCTTTGGTGCCCGCACAGGTGACGATACTAACTCTCTCACACGCTCATCAGCGGGTGCTGCAACAGGGGGCATCCAGAAATTGTTGGGAGGAGATGGAGTAAACATATCCATCAAAACACGTGTTTGAGCATGATCCAATTCAAACTGGAAATAGTGAAGCTTCTGGCCAGGGACACTGGGCGAGTTCTGATAGTAATTGGCTACAATAGCATCTCTGAACTGATTCTCTGCTAGCGGGAAACACCACACCCTTACCCGCATTGCAACCTGAACACAGAAAAGGGCATTGGCGTGCACATAGTGGTCATTTCATCGAGAGTCATTAGGAAAATGGCATTCAAAGATACATAATCAAGGGATCAATACTGGGCAGGATAGCTTGTCTTTCCGTGGCCACCATTTGACCATGCATTTGATTCAGGACATAACTTACCATTGCCTGCAGCTTCATAGATACCATACAATTTGCGATCATTGTAATTGAATAGGAAGAGAGGTAGTCCTTCCTTAATGTTTCGTACATAGGAGATATGTGCTCTCGGCAAGCCTGAAAGACAACACGAGGTGGTTACCAAGTGGGTGGATTACCTAACAAGGTGCTATTCTTTGGGAGGCATGGCGTATCTGCCCCCTCACAGGAAAATAAAACAAATAATGCATTAAAGCCAAAGGAGTAGCTCAGTTTTGTAATTATACATATCTTAGCAAAGAGTCGTGATTAAGAGAAGAGCTATTTTACGGTGGACCATAGTATACAGTATATGACTATTTTTGTAAGGGTAAATAGGTAATTTTTGCAACATCGGGCCGAGAAACAAATTTTGTTTATGCCACCAAGAAAAATTTGAAATGAAAATTTTTGAAATTTAAAATGAAATTTTTTATTTTTAAAATTTGAAAAACATTTGCCCAAAGGGAAATGAAAAAAATTGTTTTTCTAAATTTGAAATGAAAATTTTTGTTTTTGAAATTTGAAAAAAAATTGGCCATACCACTCTTGGAAATGAATAAAATGAAATATTTCATTTATGCTACCAAGAAAAAATTGAAAAAAAAATCATTTTTGAAATTTGAAATGAAAATTTTCGTTTGAAATTTGAAAAAAATTAGCCATACCACGAGAGGGAAATGAAAAAATTTTGATATGAAGAAATCATATATTTCGTTTATGCCACCGAGAAAAAACTACCAACAACATTTTCATACCACCATACCACCTATGTATACCACCTTATACCACTGGTGCTACCTGTGGTGGTATACAATTAATCTCAACCGTCGGATCCTTCCATACTGGTTCTTTTCCAATAGTGGTATGAGGTGGTATGGTCCACCGTAAAAATCCCCTAAGAGAAATCAAGAGTATACCGAAAAGTTGGCGTGAGTGACACTCTGCAATTGTATTGTTTGTGCAACCAAATATCACAGCTCCAAGATGTTGTGGTTGGAGGTTTCTTGCGGAAATGGACAGGTTTGTTGGCGCTTTTGACAACCTGGCTCCACGAGGATTTGCTCTTCACCATTGTAACTGATGCTAGCAAGATGAGAAACAAAAGCAATAAATAGAGTGCACTCTTCTCTGTATCTTTGGTGTTTGCATGCTTGATGCATGAGGCAAGAAAAGGTAACGATTGTTAGGAACCACCGGAACCTGTAATTTATTTTTTTTAAGATGACACAAGGACAGAGCAAAGTAGAGTACTAGAGTTACGATTACTACAGTTTCGTGTTATCAAATCAATGGATAAGTGTTGACGTTTTTTACGGTCGAACACACGAGTGCGCTAGCTCGCGCGGTCGACGGAAATCACCTCGGCGAATCTCCCAGCACGGGCCGGTCTAACCGCCCTGGGGGGCCGGTCTAACCGCCTTGGACAGGAGAGACGTCGAAAACCTAGATTCGCTGCTCCGGGAGGGACCCCGTCGGGAACAGTGCGCCTAGGGTTGTCCTGAGATCGGCAGGCCACTCAGAACTCCCTCAACCGCCGTGGAGACGAAGGAGGAGAGCAATAGGGGTTGGAAAAGTTAGGGTTTAGAGAAAATAAAGCTAAAATTGATAATGACGATTGGATGATCCCTCTCAATAGGCCACGACCCTTTATATTTATAAGATGGGAGGACTTGCCCTGCAAACCACGCTTTACAACTCGGAATCAAGCTAAACTCCTAATTCTACCCGAAATCGGGGAGACCCGGTTAGACCGCCCCTGGGTGGCGGTTAGATCGCCTGGCACCTTTGTGCCGGACTGGCTACAGTGCACCCGGTCAGACCGCCCTGGGACCCGGTCTAACCGGCCTGCATGGCCTGAGTCGGCTTTTGCCAATTTTGAGTGTCAACACATGCCCCTCTGTTTTTTAGTAAAGCTTGCGTGCTAAAAAATAATGCTAAGGACGACAGAACTGTGGTCGGCTATTTTTTTTATGCTAAGGGCGATTTTCATAAAAACCGGCCATGAATCTTCAAGCATCTTGCCATACACTTGGATAAAACTTCTTCAAATATCTTCCATTGAGTGCCCTAGGTAGCTGCTGTCCTTGCAATGATTCCACCATATAAGAATTCCCAGAGCAAACTCTCACAATCTTGTATGGACCTTCCCAACTTGGAGACCATTTACCAAACTTGTTGCTCTTTGATCCTATAGGTAAAATAGTCTTCCAAACCAAATCTCCTACTTGAAAAGACTTAGCTTTTACCCTTTTGTTATATGCTCTAGCAACTCGCCTTTTGTCCTTCTCAATTGCTTCCAAGGCCTCCAAACGCTTGTCGGTCACTTCATCAATGTTATCCATCATCAAAGCATGATATGTATCGACATCAAGATAATTTTGCTTTGCAAATCTATATGCGCCTAGATTCACCTCAACGGGTAAAACGGCCTCTTGACCATACACAAGCTCAAAAGGAGTAACTTTAGTAGCACCATGTCTAGATATGCGATGAGCCCATAAAGCTTCAGACAATACCTCATGCCATCTCTTAGGATTGTCTTCTATCTTCTTCTTAATAAGCTTAACTAAAGTTTTATTGCTAGACTCGGCTTGACCATTAGCTTGAGCATAATATGAAGATGAATTGAGCAACTTAATATCATAGGAATTAACAAAATCACGCACCTCTTTAGCCATAAATGAAGTACCTTGATCCGTAGTTAAAGTTTGTGGAATGCCAAACCTATGTATGATATACTCTGTAATAAACCCAATTACCTCCTTGTGTGTCATGTTCTTGAGAGGGATTGCTTCAGTCCATTTAGTAAAATAATCAGTTGCCACAATCACAAAGCAATGCCCTTTGGTCGACGGAGGATGTATTTTGCCAATGAAATCCAATCCCCAACCTCTGAATGGCCAAGGCTTAATAATCGGATGCATCAACGCAGCTGGCACCAACTGAACATCTCCATGCTTTTGACACTCTTCACACCCTTTGTAGTACCTAAAACAATCGGTTATCATAGTAGGTCAATAGAAACAAGCCCGCCTAAGAAGCCACTTCATCTTGGGAGTCGATTGATGAGTACCACAAACTCCTTCATGTACCTCTGCCATAGCCAATCTTGCTTGATCAGGACCTAAGCACTTTAAAAGCAAATCATCTGCCGTCCGACGATATAACTCACCATTATCTAAGATGAACTTAAGTGCCCACCGTCGGACTTTTCTGTCACTTATACTCTTAGGATCCTGCAAATACTTAACCAAAGGTGTTCTCCAATCTCCCACTTCGTCCTCAACAGTTTTGGAAGAAACAGCGGCCGAACTAGGGTTCCCCCCCGAGGGGCGGTCTGACCGGCCCAAGTGGGCGGTCTGACCGGGGTACCCGGTTTGACCAGCCGATGGGGGCGGTTGAACCGGTTCCTCCAGAACGTAACCCTCGGCTTCGCTAAACATCGGTTTTCGTTCCTGAAAATTTCTTTTCTGAACATTATAACCAGATGCTTGCTGAGCCAGAGCGTTAGCTTTCGGATTCTCCTCCCGTGGTACATGATAGATCACAAATTCATCCATGCAAGATATGATGTCCAAACATTTATCAAGATAAGCATTTAAAGAACCATTTAGACATTGACATACCTTCGATACTTGCTGTACCACCAGTAAAGAATCACCATAAGCTTCTACATGTTTTACTCCCATGTCATGTAAGATTTGCAATCCAAACAAGAGAGCTTCATACTCAATTTGATTATTAGTACATTTATGATCCAACCGGCTAAGGGCTTCAAAAATAGCTCCACTAGGTGATAAAATAATGATCCCAACATCACAACCACTTCTACAAGCCGATCCATCAAAATGTAATTTCCATGGAGTAAAAGTTACGCAACTGACATCTAAATCAAGTTGCTTATCCATTCTATGTTGAACAATAAAGTCGGCTACTATTTGACCTCTCATTGATCCAATAGGTTCACAACGCAAATCATATTCAACATGAGCATAAGCCCATTTGCCGACTCTACCACTTAGAATAGGTTTTTGCAACATGTATTTAATTATGTCGGTTTGGCATGCAACATAACAAGTACTAGACAATAGATAATGCCTTAACTTGGTACAAGCATAATATAAAGATAGACAAAGCTTTTCAATAAAGGTGTACCTCGTTTCGGCGTCTAGTAATCTTCTACTCTCATAAGCAACAACATACTCCTTGCCATCGGTCTCTTGAGTCAAAACAGCCCCAATCACACTTGTCTCCGCCGCAACATAAAGTCGGAATGGAACACCACTCTTGGGTGCTTGAAGAACAGGCGGCGAAGTCAAGTAACTCTTAATTTCATCAAAAGCCTCTTGTTGTTTTGCCCCCTAAGTGAACTCAGCTCCACTTTTTAACCGAAGTAAAGGAGTAAAAGCATCAACTTTCCCGGACAAGTTACAAATGAATTGCCTCAAGTAATTAACCTTGCCCAAGAATCTCTGCAACTCTTTTTTACAAGTAGGAGCTTGAACCTTTTTAATCGACTCAATCTTTTTAGGATCAATCTCCACACCTTTCTCATGCACAATGAAACCCAAAAACTTGCCAGCCGACACTCCAAAGGCACATTTGAGTGGATTCATCTTTAAACCATACCGACACATCTTTTCAAATGCAAGTCTTAAATCGGCTAAATGAGAACCTAGACCAGCCGATTTAACAACAATATCATCGATATAAACTTCTACGATAATACCAAGCAAGTCATGAAAAATCAAGTTCATAGCCCTTTGATAAGTAGCACCAGCATTTTTCAAACCAAAAGTCATGACTATCCACTCAAACAAGCCTACAAATCCTGGACATATGAAAGCCGTTTTGGAGATATCCTCTTCGGCCATAAAAATTTGATTGTAATCAGCATTACCATCAAGAAAGCTAAGCACTCTATGTCCAGATGCAGAATTAACAAGAAAGTCGGCTATAGGCATAGGATATTCATCTTTAGGAGTAGCTTTATTAAGATCTCTAAAATCAATGCAAGCATGAAGTTTCTTTGTTCCTTTTTTCTCAACAGGCACAATGTTAGAGATCCAATCAGCATATCAACAGGGCCTAATAAACTTAGCATCAAGCAACCGATTGATTTCTTCTTTCACTCGGTCATAAATATCAGGATTAAAATTCCTACGAGGTTGTTTATAAGGCTTAAAACCAGGTTTAATAGGTAATCTATGCTCTACTGAATCACGACTTAAACCAGGCATCTCATTATAATTCCAAGCAAAGCAGTCGACATACTCCTTTAACAACTTTATTAATTCAAGCTTAAATGTAGGATCAAGATTCTTGTTTACAAATGTCGGCCTAGGTACAGTGCCATCACCAATATCTACCTCCTCAAGAGGATCAGCCGACGTAAACCCTTGTCCTAACTTGCCCAAATCATCAAGATCCTCAATAGCTTCACACGTATCAGTCTTATGCGCCCGATAGTGATCGATCCTCTGCTGCAACCACTCTTTTGTTGAACTCATTGAGTCACATGAAGTGGTTTAGCCGATTATCAAACGGCTTTATGACAGCAGGGATGAAGCCATCGTTGGAACAGCTTACAAACTCATAATTAGACAAATCTAAGCCAGATAGACATTTTACATCATCATGCACACCTATAGAATGACTATCAGCTACAGCTACACAAGCAGAATTATCACCATGCACTACTTCTACCTCATCATCTACCCATTGTATTAAAATTTGGTGCAAGGTAGAAGGAACGCATTTATTTGCATGAATCCAATCACGACCAAGGATAAGACTGAAGTTACCTTGTGTCTCAGCGACGAAGAAAGCCGTGGCGAGCGTCTTGCTTCCAATAGTGAGCTCCATGGAGATCATGCCTTTAGCTCCTATCGGCTCGCCTCCTCCAACTCCACTGACGGTCATGTTGGTCTTGATCAGCTCCTCATCTGAACCTCCAAGCTTCTTGAACAGAGAATACGGCATCAAGTTGACAATCGCACCTCCATCCACCAGCATCCGAGAGATAGGCTTCCCATTGATGTGACCCTTCATGTACAAAGCCTTCAGATGATTATCAGTGTCCTTGGGCTTCTGAAATATAGCATCTTTAGGCCCAAAGTCAAGATGAGCGAAGTCCTCCTCCGTAGGCACTGAACCATCAACAAACAAATGAACCACATTGATCTCAAGGTTCATCCGTTCTGGAGAAGAACTGTAATCCACAAGCTCCTCGTCATCCTCTGGGGTAGGGACAGACGATACCCTGTCATTGCCAGCCATGGGGATTGAAGAAGTGAAGCCGGGCGGCGTCTCTGGAGAACCCAGTCTGACCGCCTGGTCAGCCGGTCTAACCACCTCAGGCGGTTGAACCTCCCCCTGTCGCGGTTTGACCGCCTCTGTCTGGGGTGCTGTCTTGACTCTCCACTCCTTGCCTTGTGGTACCATGGGCCTGTAGCTATTGAAGACCTCGTCCCTCTGCTTCTCCAGTTCCTTCTCCCTCTTCTCACGTAGTCTCAATCGCTGAAGCTTTCGCCTTTGAGTATGAGTCAGACCGGGAGGGCACCACCTTGGCAAAAAGCACTCCGGACGAGTCTTGCTTCCGCTGGCCTCATGATCATTTGCAGCAATAGATCTCTTTTGATTTGGTGTCACAACTTGATTGTTTAGCACAACCGGTCTTTTGCCACTTCCCTCAATAGGAACATCCATCGTCCCAATCTGAATGATGTCAAGACTTGTAGTCCTCTCTGGGTCGATGTCCATCTTCTGAACTTCCTCCTCTCTGATCTTTGGCTAATACACCTTTTTCGGAGGAAACTGCTCTTTCCTGGGCAGGGCGGTCTGACCGCCTGTAGGGGGCGGTCTAACCGGGTCCGCCTGATGACCCTGCCTGGTTTGTCGTGGAGTCCAGCGATCTTGTGCATGTCTTGAGATTCGATCCAGCGCTGATCTCCTTGGTCCTCCCCATCCAGGATGGAAGGATTGCTGATATGGCACCCACATTACCCCATTATCATCATAGATTGGACGAGGCAGATTTGAACTTGAAGGAGCCCAATTTGGAGTAAAGTGTTGCCTCTGAGATGATTCACCCCTGAACCTGATAGCTGCTCTGGGAGACGACGACGGCCTCTCTTGATGTGGAGGTGATCTCATCCTTTTTTTTACCGGCCGATCACTTGTAACGGCCTTTTGTTTGGAATACTTGTCAAATAGCATATCAAATGTGACCTTTGGCTTTGGAATACTCCCCTGATTCTTTGCCATGTTGAGCTTCCAATTTCCAATTTCTGGCCGCTTCGGAATAAGCATCTTTGGGCGGCCATGTGTAGGGGCGGTCTGACCGCCCTGTACCCCCGGTCTAACCGCCCTGTCCAGGACAGGCTCGGTTGTTTGCTGACCAGATGGCGTGGACGATCCTTGCCCCCATGTCTAGAAGCTTTGACAGTGATCTTGAAAGTCTCTCTGCCATCAGGGGTCTTTTCATATGCCACTTCTCTTGTCAACTCTTTTCCCCTCAAATCGGGCTTAGCTTCCCCGACCATCACGTTCTTGCCCTTAGTAGCTTCGGCTTGATGCGGCCGAACCAAGACCTTGGGCTGCTGCAACTCCATTGTGTTGATGGGAAAAGGTTGCTTATCCACTTGCATCTCATGAAGCATCAAACGACCTTCGTTAATGGCCGATTGAATCTGACGACGAAACACATTGCAATCGTTTGTGGCATGAGAATAAGAATTATGAAACTTACAATATGCACGTTGTTTAATCTCATCAAGTGGAGGCATAGTATGAGAAATTTTAACGTTTCCAAGCTTAAGTAATTCATCAAAGATACGATCGCATTTAGAAACATCAAAAGTAAATTTTAGTTCTTCTTGCCGACCTTTAGTAGCCGGCTTAAGAGATGCACAAGAACTAGCTTTAGATTTTGAAGGCCACACAAATTCAGCAACATACACTTCATTCTCGTCATCTGAACTATCGGAATCATATTCAATCATATGCACATTAGACCGACGAGGCTTAGAGTGTTCTTTTTCTTTATTCAGTTTTAATTCTTGTGCCATACCTCTAACAAGCACATTAGCAAGAGTATGAAATTCTACACCCTCTAATCTATCTCTAATAGCAGGTCTTAATCCTCTAGCAGCTAGATCAGCAAGGTCAGAATCGGTAAGAGACAAATTAAAGCAACGGTTTTAACTTCTTTAAAGCGCTTAAGGTAATCGGAAACCGACTCCTCTTTACTTTGCCTAACCGATGTTAAATCTGTCAATTTTAATTGGTAGCTCCCACTAAAGAAGTGGTCATGAAACTTTTGCTCTAATTGATCCCAAGAATCAATAGAATTGGGAGCTAACAAAGAGAACCAAGCAAAAGCGGTACCAGTTAAAGACAATGAAAATAAGCAAACTTTTAAGGAATTAAAGGTACCAGCTTCACCTAGTTGAGCAGTATATTGGCTGATATGTTCCCAGGTTGTACGGTTATCATCACCACTAAATTTAACAAAATCGGGCATACGCCAACCAGGGGGAAAAGCCACATAATCAAAATCAGCCCTATATGGTTTTTGATACAACCTAGTATTACCCATATCAACGTCGAGCTTATTTTTCATCATGTTAGCTATCTCTTCCTTAAATTGAGCCAATTCATTCCTAGCAGCTAACTAAGATTGCATTGCAGCTGTTCTTAAGTTACTCACAGGGGGTTGATTAGGATTTTGCATGCGATGCAAGTCGGTAAACACATCATTAGGCACACCATAAGACGAAGCAACGTTAGGAATAGGTGGCGATGTGTGAGCTATTGTGCTATACATTGGTGGAACAGTACCATAAGAATTATTCTGACTTTGAACCAATGTACTAGGCACAACCGACAAAGGCAACGGCTGATCCGGGACCATAACCATCTGGCCAGGCAGGGCAGTTGAACCGGCCTGGGGGGCGGTCTAACCGGGGTCGGCTTGGGTAATGGTGACTGTCCCGGATAAAACCCCGTCGGCATACCATACATAGGAACTTCAAGTGAAGCTTCTAGTGCTGCCGATGTGGCTTGATGCAGAACCCCTTGTGAATCTACTTGAGGGATGCCATCATCAGATATATTAATAACACGCTTACCCTCTATTTTTTCAAGGCGAGTAACAACACTAGCAACCAAACTACTCTGATCGTTAAACGTACGTTCAAATCTATCGGTAATAGCAGATAATTGCGTAACTAGATCAGTAGGAGGCATTGGTGTTTGACTTACAGTGGGTATTACCTCAACCTTGTCTTTGTTCAACTTGATCGCCGGCAACTCAAAATCTTGAGTGAAAGTCACCTTGCCTGAACGATCCTTCTTGGCGCCAGAGAGGAATTGCTGCTTGATGTACTCTTGCAGCTCCGTGTACTTCCTCTGGTCTTTCTCGTTGAGTTCCTCGATATTCACCATGATCACGTTGTTCTTGTCAAGATCGCACTGTGATCCCATGCAAAGATCGAAAGATCGGTTGTAAAAACCAGATCTATCCCCAGCGGAGTCGCCAAAAGTGTGTTGACGCTTTTTACGGTCGAACACACGAGTGCGCTAGCTCGCGCGGTCAACAGAAATCACCTCGGCGAATCTCCCAGCACGGGCCGGTCTAACCGCCCTGGGGGGCCGGTCTAACCGCCTTGGACAGGAGAGACGTCGAAAACCTAGATTCGCTACTCCGGGAGGGACCCCGTCGGGAACAGTGCGCCTAGGGTTGTCCTGAGATCGGCAGGCCACTCAGAACTCCCTCAACCGCCGTGGAGACGAAGGAGGAGAGCAATAGGGGTTGAAAAAGTTAGGGTTTAGAGAAAATAAAGGTAAAATTGATAATGATGATTGGATGATCCCTCTCAATCGGCCACGACCCTTTATATTTATAGGGTGGGAGGACTTGCCTTGCAAACCACGCTTTACAACTCAGAATCAAGCTAAACTCCTAATTCTACCCGAAATCGGGGAGACCCGGTTAGACTGCCCCTGGGTGGCGGTTAGACCGCCTGGCACCTTTGTGCCGGACTGGCTACAGTGCACCCGGTCAGACCGCCCTGGGACCCGGTCTAACCGGCCTACATGGCCTGAGTCGGCTTTTGCCAATTTTGAGTGTCAACAATAAGCTTATTGTCCGCTAAAGATAAGGTATATTCTCAGTTGCCGCACAGTATAGTTGGAGACTTGTTTCTGACTGACAACAAACAAGAAGGCAACAGAATTAGGTACATGAGCATACCAAAGATGAGTTTTTGTGAGATGATTTTTTTCATACCAAGACCCTTTCAGCCCATTTTCATTATTTAGTGATAATAATAATAATAATAATAATAATAATAATAATAATAATAATAATGCCGAGTGAAGCTTAACCATGTGAAATACGGCAAATTGGCAACTACATTACATGGTCAGGCCCTCAGGGCTGTAATGAACTAAAGAAACAAATGCATTGTCCCTCTTTCCTGAGTGTTGATATGTACTAGCACATGATGAGACCATGGAAAAACAAGAATTGCATCTTTATGGGACGGAGGTAGTATACTACGGTAGTATTCAGCAGCAATGGAACAAACAAAATACCCCCCTCTCAAGAAAAGAAAACAAAACAAAACCATGTTCTGTTGAGGGCAGGCGCATACTAGATGGCTGACGGGTACATACATTGCATAATCCACTGCATAATCGGAGAGGGTAAGGAGCGAATCATGAGCAAGGACGGGCGATGGATCGGACCGAAATTGTGGTCGGCGAGCATAGCAAAAGCAAGGAATGCGGTTGGGGGGCAGTGGTGCCTAAATCGCTCTGCTTTGGTGTGGTTGCTTGCTCCAAGTCCAGCCAGGAAGAGGAGGAGGAGGGCGATTGCCAGCTGCACTGCACCGAAATACGATGAAGGGCTTGGAGGAGTGGAGTGCTCCACCTGGCCTCCTGACCTGTTCTCTTCATTACAAATGAATAGTGAAATTGTAGATGAATAGTGTTGGAATAGTATTTCTCGTGAGAGAAGATGTGATGGATGTGATAGGTAAATAGTACTTTTCACTATTCCTTTTCAACCATCTGAACAGTAAGACTTCTTTTACAACTATATCTATCCATCCTTTTCAACCATGTGAACAGTAAGGCCTCTTTTACTGCTCTATCTATCCATCCATCCACGTTAGTCAGGACGACTACTGGCCCCCACCCGGCAGAGTTTCCGTTGGGACCCGCTCGTGGGCAGCTGCTATGGCCCATGGGCTTGCTTCAGTTTCTGTTTCTCCTCCTTTTTGTCTTGTGGCCTCTCTCTGTCGGTCTTGGGTTTGAGCATTGAACAAATAGCAAAATACCAAGTCCTTGGCTACTTTAGTGTTTAGGGTGATATCTTGGGTGCGATCAATTGGGCAACCTCAGCAGGGCGGTAGACTTGTTAAAGAAAAATAATAAGAGACAAAAGGAATCAATTGGGCAACCTCAGCAGGCAATTGAGTAATCAGCGTCCTATACATGGATCGAACTGTAAATTGACCATTTTGTTTTAGAGATCAAACAAAAGTATCTCTCCGATCAGTTAATTGAACATTCACAATTTTAGGTACTAAATGATGCCAAGCCTATAAATTATTGCCAACCAATGATCTCCTGAAGGTCATGTATAACTGATTTGATCTAAGAACCATTGTTTAACTGATTTGATCTAAGAACTGTTGCCACTATCACACTTGTCGGTGTCCGGATTAGCGCCGGCACCAACTAGTGATTTGCGCTGAGATCAACTCCCCGATGGTCGGTGCTAGCTAAGACGACACGAGGATCTATCCTGGTTTCGGCCACGCGGCCGTACGTCCAGCAGGGTGTGCTTCCGCACTTGTATTAGCTTGCACCGGTGGTGCCTGTAGAGGGGGGCTACAAGCACGGTGGGAGAGGAGGAAATTCCCCCAAGTCCCGGCTAAGTGATTGAGGCGAGTGCCAATATCTAGAACGAGGTGGCGAGTTGTGTGTGGGAGAGTGTGTTGTGTCGCCCCCCGTACCGGGGGTTCCGCCTCTCCCTTTTATAGGCCAAGGGAGGGCAGTTACAGGGGTGCTGTCTAGCAGCCGGCACAGTGGCCGTTGTACTAATAAGTATGGCGCCGGCGGTCTTGTCCCGCGCGTCATAGTCCCTGTCGTGAGCTGGTGGCGCCCTTCGGCTTCCGTGGGTGGCGTGGCGGTCACTGTGACCTGTCCTGCTTTGACTTCGAGGGGCGGCCCTGCTGGATCGAGGGCCTATCCGCCGGGGGAAGGACTGGAGTTGGTGGCGCGGGATGGCAGCGCGTCATCGGCTTGTCCGCACAGTGCCATGTGTGCCATCGCACAGGGTTAGGGATGGCGGCACAGCACTGGGGATGGCTGCACAGCGGCCGGGGCAGTTGCACGGCGCCCGGGATGGCCGGGCGGCGCCGGAGTTGGTGGAGGGGACGCGGCGCACGCCGCTCGTACGGCAGTGCCGGTCAGGGTGTGCGCCCGCTCGTCGCCCGTACACATTTCGAGGGTGCCCCCATGCCCTTTCGAGGGTCTCGCCGCAGGGGGAGGACGGAGGCAGGTAGCACAGTGGCACGGAATGACGCCGACCTGTCTGCACAGGGCAGCACGGCACCCGCACAGGACCGGGAATGGCCGCACAGTGACGGGTTAGGCCGCACAGCGGCTGTGTCAGGGGTTCTGACTGTGTCAGGTCCGCGTCGTGGGGAAAGGTCCCCCCTTGACTCCGGCGTCCCGCCGTGGGGCCGGGGATTAAATGCCACTGTCGGGCGGAGCGGGGGCGGCCGCCCGCTCGAGGGGGTCCGAACCCCTCGAGCGAGGCGGAGATCTGCTCGAGGGGCTGGAGCCCTCGAGCAAGACGGAGATCCGTTCGAGGGATCGGGGCCCTCGAGCGAGGCGGCCAAACGGGCCTTCCTTAATACAGGCTGCTGCTGGGCCGTGGCAGGCTGTGGGCCCGTGATGTCCTGTGGCCAAGGATCGGGACATAAACAGTCCCTGGGTGGTTTTGCGTTTAACGAGGGTGATTATCCCCTTAGTTAGGGGACCCCTAATGACCGTCCCCGACAGTAGCCCCCGAGCCTTTGCTGGAACGAGGACCGTTCCGGCAAAGGAGTCAGCTCTCGAGTTTTGTCCCGTTTGATCATTCACGTTTTCCCGAGGGGGCGCGCTAGCACACCCGCGGGTGTAAGCCCCCGAAGCCCTACAGGAGTGCGTGCACTTGTGCAGAGGTTAAATACGTAGGGTAACGTGGCTCACCTTGCGTTTGTTTCAGTCGGCCTTGGCGGTATTTCAGCCAGCATCGGCAATCTACGCAGGAGGGGAGGCATCGTGCTGACCCAAGACGTTTCGGGTAGGCTGACCGTTTTTGGAGGCGCGCCCCTCGGTAGGTTGATGCAGAGATCGTTGGGGTAGTCGTGGTGCGAGGAGCCCCCGAGCCCTGGCCCAATCTGGGGTGATCGGATGAAGACTCTCGACTTTATTACGACCCTCGTTGCCCTTTCGCAGGGTAGAGGGGTGAGGCAAACCGTGCTACCCTCGAGCGGGCAGCGAGCACGGTTGCCTCGGCGAGCTGTTAACGGATAGTTCAAGTGGGCGTCCGTGCCCCATTCGATAGGGGTCGGCTCGTGGTCTGGAGACATGTCCTTGTAAGCGCTCGCAGAGGTTTGCCAAGCAGGGCTCGGCCCCGTTCGCTAGGGGTTGAGGGCACAGAAGCACTCCCTTGATGGGATCCCTCGATTGGCTGCCTCTGTCTCGGCCTTGAACACGATATGTGGGGCACCCCTAAACTTCGCATTTCGGGACAGGCTCGAGTGCGCGCACCCCGATCGTTCCTGACTCTGTCGATCTGAGGCGCCTGTTCGAACCCGTCGAGGGTCAGGCCCTGTACCTCTGATCAGTAGGGCATTTGCGAGGAGGTGCCGGGCGCTCCCGTCTTGGCGGATCTGTGGCGCTCACCGATCTGTCATCGAGTCGAGCTTCGAACCACTGATCAGTAAACCCCCAAGTCGAGGGGCATCTGTGGTGCCCGTCGTGCCTTCGGTTGGCTGGGCCTCGAGCCACTGATCAGTAGAGCTATGCGGGCCTGGGCCCCAGGTTTCCTCGAGTCTGGTTTTGAGGAGACATCTGACAGGTCGTGGCCTTACGGCCTCAACCTGTTTTGGATTGGGGTGCTAGCCGTATCCCTTCGAGGGGTCAGGCCTTGAATCCCTGGCTCGAGGTTACCTGGGGATTTCCTTATGCGAGAAGGAACCCCTGGCGTTTCGAAATTCGTCCGTGGGACGGTTGGCCGCCGCGCCCCGTTAGTCGTGGCGCGAGGCATGCGGAGTGGGCGCGTCTTTTCAGGCGACACGACGTGTGACGGTGATAAGATGGGACGCAGCATCCATTGGATTACCGTGCGGTAATCATGACGTGCGCGTGTGCGCGTGGCAGTTTTGGTGCGGTGGGGCCCTGCTGTCAGCGACGAGCGGTGCCCACCGCATTAACTGCCGCCGCCCGCTGTGCTTCCGGGGGCTCCGCCCCTTCCTACCCTATAAAAGCAGGGGGCACGGGGGAGCTCTTTACCTTTGCCATTCTCAACCGCCTCTCGGTCTCCGCCTTCTTCCGCTGCCTCGCGCTCCGCCGCTTCGGATTCGCTTGCTCTCCGCCGCTCCGCATTCGCTCGCGCTCATCCGCTCCTTCCGCCATGTCTTCGATCCGAGTGTTGGAGGTGTTCCCGTGGCCCCGGTCAACGATGGACTGACAATCGTTGGAGGGGCTGGTCACCGGCGGTCAGCTAGCACCGGCCGGTGATGAGGTGAATCCGGCGTGGATTGTCCCACCGTTGGCGCACCAGCAGCCGGCTCCGCCGCCGGGCTACGTTGTGACCTTCATGCGGCTGCACGAGCGCGGCTTCAACGCCCCCGCGAGCAAATTCATGCGGGGGTTGTGCTACCACTATGGGGTGGAGCTCCACAACTTCGCCCCCAACGCCATCTCGCAGGCGGCCTCCTTCGTCGCCGTCTGTGAGGGATTCTTAGGAATCCCGGTGCATTGGGAGTTGTGGGTTCATCTCTTCCGCGGCGAGCTTTACACGCTCGCCACGGGGGAGAGGAAGACACGCCGGGCCGTCCGTGCCGGCGGTCTTACGCTCTTGCTGCGTGATTCCCGGAAGGAGTTGTACCTACCGTGCACGATGACGACGAACAACTCCGACTGGGAGAAGGGGTGGTTCTACCTGCGCAACGATGGCGCCGGGCTTCCGCCGTACACCGGGAAGGTGTTGACGGAGAGGCCGATCTTGTGGGCTCATGGGGTGTCGCCCACGTTGAGGCAGAGGAGGCTCGAGCCTCTTACCGACGCCCTGCGCAAACTGGCTGACGCCAGGCTGTCCGTGGCGGCCGTCATCGCCAACTTCCACCTCCGGCAGGTGATCCCTCTCATGGAGAGGGAACTCCCCATCTTCCAGATGAGGAGCGACACCGATCCTGCGGCCCTGGTGTGCTCGCGGTTGCTGGAGGAGCCGCTCACCCGGGCGTACGCGGCCACGAGGGCGAGGCGCGCGGTGAACCTCAGGGTGGTGCCGAACAGCGATGACGACCTGTGGTCGTTCGCGATGCTCCCGGGCACCGACCTGGTGAGTCTCGATTCTTCGTCTTTGTTTATTTTGATGTCGTGCTTGATCTGACAGCGGTTGTTGGCGGCAGGGGGTGCACGTCGACATCTCCACATCGGATCCGCCGACACCCCGGTCGCAGGCTGCCAATCGCGCCAGGCAGCAGAGGCAGAAGGGCCTGGCAGCCCAGGCGAAGGAGATGAAGATATGGAGGCAAGAGCGCCTCGCTACGTACAACGAGGAGTACCTATTGTGGGAGCAGCAGGGTCTCTCCCCCCCACTGGAGCCGGTAAACACGTCTTCGGACGAGGAGGAGAGAGAGGGGAGCGGACCATCTCTGACAGGTGGGAGGCCGCGCCGCCCCCATCGCCGGGGGTCGAGGGGGTCCCTACAGAACCGTCCCCCGCGGCGGATACGGCGCCCCTTGATGCGGGGGCACCGGCGAGGGTGTCGGCCGGGTCTGGGGAGGCGCCTCCAGAGCCCTCGAGGAAGCGCAAGCGGGGCTTCTCCAACATAAGGTGAGTTGCCTTTCGCTTCTCCGTGTTCTTGATATCATGCATCGGGTTGCCGACTCTTCCCCCCTTCTGTTGTCAGGACGGTACCTACTATCCCTGGCCTCGCGCCCGTCAAGGTGCTTAAGGTGGGGGCGTAAGACGCGCCGCGTGCAACGAGGCCCCGCTCGCGCGAGGACATCACGGGCTACGGCAGGTACGGCGGTGGCGGGTGAGGCGTCGCGAGTCGTGGCTGCGGCCACGGGGCCGCAACGGCGGGAGGAGGTGGCGGTGGAAGCCATGCGGGCGGCGATGACCCGCGGCACCCTGCAAGGGCGAGAGCGGGCCCGCGCTGCGGGTCGGGGAGCAGAGGGCCGCGGAACGACCGAGGCCCCTGCTGATGGTGATTCCGCCCCCGCGGGGGGTCGGGCGGAGGCGGCGGTCGCGTCAGCCCCCGGGCCCGCGCCCGGGGTGCTGGTGGTGCGATCCGACGGCTGCGTGATGTCGCAGCTGCCGGCATCTGGTGCCGGGGCGTCGACGTCCGGCGTCGCGGTCCCGGCGCCCGGTGCTGACGCACCGCAGTGGGAGCAGAGACTCCGGCTCCCCGGAGTGCCGCAGAGCTTAGTGGAGGAGGCGAGGTCTGAGAGGGCGTTGTGGCAGGAGTTTCGTGCCCACGGCGCCTCCCTTCAGGCTGCCCTGGCCGAAGCGGTCCAACTCCACGGGGGCAGGTCGCTCCAGATTTTTCAGGTAAGTATGCTTGCTCGAATGCCATTCGCTCCCCTTTCTCTCACTTGTGTGTTTTCCGTTTGATTTTTATTCCTCGTTCTCCCTTTGCTACCCGCTGGAGCTGCAGGGCCAGGTGGGCGAGAGATTCACTCGCATTGCTGAGCTGAGCTCCGACCTCGACTGGTACCAGACGCAGTACGAGGCCCTAGACGTGATGGTGGAGGCTCTGCGGACGGACAATGGTTGGTTGGAGTACAACCTCATCTGCATAGAGGATGCTCACACCGACCAGCGGTCCGTGGCAGCGCAGAAGGCCAAGGAGGCCGAGAAGATGAAGGCTGCGCTCCAGGGGAAGGAGGAGGTGCTGGCCGTGGCAAACGGTGAGCTGCGGAAGGCGCGCGAGGCTCTTGCTGAGGTCCAGGCTGCGCTGGCGCAGAAGGAGGCGGCCCTCATCGAGGCGCAAGCCCAACTCCAGCGGGACCGTGCGACCCTCGAGGGGGCAAGGTCCTGGCAGACCCAGGCTGAGCAAGGACCCAGGAGGTCGAGAAGCTGGGTGCTGCCCTGCAGGAGAAGGTCGAGGCGCTCTCCGAGGTGGAGGGCCAGCTCCAGCAGGAGCGCGCCGCGCGCGTGGAGGTGCAGAACCAGCTCCAGCAGGAGCGCGCCACGCTTGAGGATGCCCGGTCCGCCCTTCAGCGCGAGCGTTCGGCACAGGAGGAGGCACAGTCCCAGCTCCATCAGGAGTGTGCCGCGCTCACAGAGGCCAGGGCCACGCTTCAACTTCGGGAGGCGGAGACCGAGCGGCTCACCGGAGTGTTGGTCGAGGAGGGTGTCACCGTCGAGGCCCTGAGGACTGCCGGCGCGGAGAAGGACACTTCGATCCTGCAGCTGCGGCAAGAGGCTGGGGCCATGCGTACGGGGCTCGAGACGGAGAGGAAGCAGGTCGAGGGTAAGCCGCAGCCCCTGAGCCTTTTATTTGTTGTTTGGGTTCGTCGAGATTCGCTCTCGACTCACCCCCTTTTCCTTTCTCTCCAGGACTGCGGAAAGCCCTGGGGGAATCGGTGACGCACGCAGAAGCGCTCCAGGTGGCCTACACTTCGTCCCAACAAGAGTTGGAGCTTCTGGAGCAGGCGGCCCTTGAAGCGTGCCAGAGTATCGATGAGGGTACCGGCTTGTCGGGGAGCTCGCTGGCGAGTCGCCTTCGGGCTCTGAGCGGCCGCGTTGTCGAGCGCATGAAGGGCGCCCTCCGTCTCGGCATCTAGAAAACCCTCAGTGTGGTGTCGACGCACTACATCGTCGATTTCGTGGCGCTGGCCACAGGGTACGTCGTCGTGGACGACCTTGATGATGACGAGGCTCAGGACGCCGTGAATCAGATTGACGCTGCCGCTGCAGACGCCGCTGCGGACCTTGCCGATGCGTTCGAGGAAGACCTCTTCCCGAACGCTACCCCCGTGGGTCCTCTCGAGCCCTGAAAGTAGCTGGGCGTTGAAGCCCTTAAGTCGTGGTCAGGATTCGAGCCAGGTGGCTCATGTAACAAAACAATCCACCTTTTGAAGTTTGTAACTTAAGTGTGACTTGTTTTATGTATGCCGTGGTATCTTTTCCCGTCACCTAGGCAGATTTCAGCTGGGATCAATCATTTTCGCGAGCAACTTGAAGGTGAAGTGGTGAGAGGGAAGCCGTATCCTGCTGGAGGCGTAGGCCGTCCCTAGCTCGCCTAGCTTTACCTTTTGGTTACTCGCGCCCTGCTTCTTTCTATCTAAGCTCCCGAGGCATGACACGCTTAGCATTTATAGAGAAAAGGTTTTTGCGAAAATAAAATGGGACCGTTTAGGGGGGGTGCCCCCCATAGTAGCCCCCGAGGGGGACTTGGTTTTCAGAGGAAAGTCGAGTCTCCCTTGTCTTTATTCACAATCTTAACGTATATACAACCGACTGGAGTGCCGGATATGCACAAAATGACTTGAAACTTTAAGGGTAAAAGCGACGTAGCTGTTGGATGTTCCAAGCATTGGCGAAGACTTCGCCTTTCTCGTTTGTGAGCTTTTACGTGCCGGGCTTGAGGACCTCAGCGACGATGTACGGCCCTTCCCACGGCGGCGTGAGTTTGTGGCGTCCCTCGTTCTTCTGTCGAAGCCGGAGCACCAAATCCCCCTTGTTGAGGTGTCGAGGCCGGACCTTGTTCGCTTGGTAGCGTCGTAGGGATTGTTGGTACCTTTCAGAGTGTAGGACCGCCACGTCTTGGGCCTCATCGATGCAGTCCAACGCGTCTTCGCGATCTTGTTGGTTCTGCCCCTCCTGGTATGCTTTGACCCTCGGGGACCCGTAGTCCAAATCCGTGGGGAGAACAGCTTCCGCGCCGTAGACCAGGAAGAGTGGGGTGAGGCCCGTGGCTCTGCTCGGGGTGTTCCTGAGGCTCCAAACGACCGACGGCAACTCTTGAATCCACTTTTGGCCAAACTGGTTGAGCTTGTTAAAGATCCTTGGCTTTAAGCCTTGTAAAATCATGCCGTTGGCACGCTCTACTTGGCCATTAGTCTGTGGGTGTGCCACGGCGGACCAATCCACGTGGATGTGGTAGCTGTCGCAGAACTCTAAGAACTTCTTGCCGGTGAATTGGGTGCCGTTGTCTGTTATGATGGAGTTGGGTACCCCAAAGCGGTGCACGATGTCCGTGAAGAACAGTACCGCCTGTTCAGACCTGAGGCTACTGATGGGACGAACCTCAATCCACTTCGATAATTTGTTGATGGCCACCAGTATGTGGGTGAAGCCCCCGAGCGCCTTTCACAAGGGCCCGACCATGTCCAGCCCCCACACGGCAAAAGGCCATGTGATGGGGATGGTTTGCAGCGCGTGAGCCGGGAGGTGGGTCTTCCGAGCGTAGTATTGGCACCCTTCGCAGGTGCGCACAACCTCATTGGCGTCGGCGACCGCCGTTGGCCAATAGAAGCGTTGGCGGAACGCTTTGCCCACGAGGGTCCACGGAGCGGCATGGTGACCGCACTCGCCTGCGTGGACGTCCTAGATAAACTCCCGACCCTCGAGGATGGAGATGCAGCGCTGCAAGATTCCCGAGGCGCTGCGCTTGTACAGCTCACCGTCGATGACGACGAAAGACTTGGCCTTCCTGGCGATACGCCTCGCCTTGGTCCGATCAGGGGGCAGCTCCCCTCGGTCTAACCAGGCAAGGTACTCGTCACGCCAGTCTCGCGGAGGGGGTGGGAGGTTGTCGATTTCCATCGCCTCGGCCTCGCCCACCTGGAACCCTTCGAGGTCCGAGGTCTCGAGTTTCCCGTTCGAGGGGTCCTCATCCATGGGCTCGGTGCCCGTGTGCCCCGAGGGGTCAGCCCTCGAGGCTTTTCCGGAAGCGTCGGCGGGTTTGTCGAGGTTGACGGAGGGTTTGGCGAGGTCGCGGGCGAAGACATTCGGAGGAACGGTTATCCGCCCCGAACCGATCTTGGCCAGCTCGTCCGCCTCCTCGTTGTACTTGCGTGTGATGTGGTTGAGCTCGAATCCAAAGAACTTGTCCTCGAGCTTGTGCACCTCGGCGCAGTACGCCTCCATCTTCCCGTCGTGGCAACTTGCGTTCTTCATCACCTAGTCAATGACCAGCTGAGAATCTCCCCGAATGTCAAGGTGCTTGATGCCGAGCTCGATGGCGATGCCGAGGCCGCCGAGGAGGGCCTCGTACTCCGCCATGTTGTTCGACGCGGGGAAGTGCAAGCGCACCAAGTACCGCATGTGCTCCCCAAGGGGTGAAACGAAGAGCAGGCCCGCGCCTGCGCCCGTTTTCATTACTGAACCATCAAAGTACATGGTCCAGCACTCAGCTTGGATCTGAGGGGTGGGTAACTGAATGTCGATCCACTCAGCTATGAAGTCTGCCAAGATCTGAGATTTGATCGCCTTTCGTGGTGCGTAGGTGAGGGCTTCACCCATGAGCTCCACGGACCACTTAGCTATCCTACCCAAGACGTCCTGATTGTGCACAATCTCCCCTAAAGGGAAGGAAGACACCACGGTGACAGGATGGGCCTCGAAATAATGCCGCAGCTTGCGCCGCGCGAGCACCACCGCATAGAGTAGCTTCTGGATCTGGGGGTATCGCGTCTTGGTATCCGACAACACTTCGCTGATGTAGTAGACCGGCCTCTGGACCGGCAGGGCATGGCCCTCCTCCGTTCTCTCCACTACGATGACCGTGCTGACCACTTGGGTCGTGGCGGCGACGTAGAGATACAGAGGTTCACCTTCCTGAGGTGGGGTCAGTATCAGAGCGTGGGCAAGTGTTGCCTTTAACTTGTCGAGGGCCTCCTGGGCCTCGGCGGTCCAGGAGAAACGCTCGCTTTTTCGAAGAAGTCGGTACAGGGGTAAGCCTTTCTCACCGAGACGTGAGATGAAGCGACTCAAAGCTGCGAGGCAGCTCAGGACCCTTTGTACTCCCTTCAGATTGCGTATCAGCCCCATCCGCTCAAGGGCCGACACCTTCTCCGGGTTGGGCTCTATGCCTCGTTGGGAGACAATGTAACCCAAAAACATGCCACGCGGCACCCCGAAGACGCATTTTTCAGGGTTTGACTTAACCCCGTTCGCTCGGAGGCAATCGAATGCAATACGCAAGTCGTTCACCAGGTCGTCCGCCTTCCTGGATTTTACTACGATGTCGTCGACGTATGCCTCAATGGTCCGCCCGATGTGATCCCCGAAAACGTGGAGCATACATTGCTGGTAAGTCGCCCCGGCATTTCGGAGACTGAATGGCATCGTCACGTAGCAAAACATATCGAATGGCGTGATAAAGGAGGTCGCGAGCTGTTCGGACTCCTTCATCTTAATTTGGTGGTAACCGGAGTATGCATCAAGGAAGCATAGCAACTCACACCCCGCGGTGGAATCAACTATCTGATCAATCCGTGGCAAAGGAAAAGGAACTTTTGGACATGCTTTATTTAAACCGGTATAGTCAATGCACATCCACCACTTCCCATTCTTTTTCTTAACTAGTACAGGATTAGCTAGCCACACTGGATGAAACACCTTCTTGATGAACCCAGCCTCTAAGAGCTTCCGCAGCTCTTCTCCAATCGCCCGGCGCTTCTCCTCATCAAATCGTCGCAGACGCTGAGAGACCGGCTTGGAGTTGGGCAGGATATAAAGTGAGTGCTCGGCGACTTCCCTTGGAATGCCCGGCATGTCCGCGGGACTCCACGCAAAGATGTCAGCGTTGGCGCGGAGAAAGTCGACGAGCACCACTTCCTATTTCGGGTCGAGGGTGGAGCTAACCCTCAGCACCTTGCCTTCGGGGGCACTGGGGTCGAGGGGTATAGCCTTGGTGTGCTCCGCGGCCTCGAAGCTGCCAGCGTGCTTGTTGGTGGAGTCGAGGGCCTCGTTGGCCAGCTTCTCCAAGTCCGCCACGAGGGCCTTGTCATGTGCGAGTGCTTCGGCGCGCTCAATGCACTCGACGTCGCATTCGAACACGTGCTCGAACGACGGACCCACTGTGATGACACCCTTGGGCCCCGACATCTTGAGCTTCAAGTAAGTGTAGTTCGGGACCGCCATGAACTTGGCGTAGCAGGGCCGGCCAAGGATGGCGTGGTATGCTCCCCGAAACCCCACCACCTCGAAGGTGAGGACCTCCTTGCGGAAGTTGCTCGGTGTGCCGAAGCAGATGGGCAGGTCGATCTGCCCGAGGGGCTGGACTCGCTTGCCCGGCGCAACACCGTGGAATGGCAACTTGCTGGGCCGCAGCTTGTCCAAGCCGATCCCCATGAGCTCCAAGGTGGAGGAGTACATGATGTTGAGGCTACTGCCCCCGTCCATCAACACCTTGGAGAACCGTGTGTTGCTGATGATGGGGTCGACAACGAGTGGGTATTGCCCCGGATTGGGGATGGGATCCGGGTGGTCTTCACGACCAAAGGAGATCGTCTCCTCCAACCAGTCGAGGTACGACGGCACAGCCGGGTGAACGGAGTAGACCTCTCGACGTTCACGCCTGCGCTGTCGCGACGTCATATCGACGGTGGGCCCCCCGAAGATGAAGAACACGTTCTCCACCTCCGGGAAGCCGTCTTTGCCCCCATCGCCCGCATCCTTCTTGGCGTTGTCCTCCTTCGCAGTGATGCGGTTGTAGTACTTCTTGAGCATGTCGCACTGCTCGAGGGTGTGGGTGACAGGGGTCTTGTGGTACGGGTAGGGCTTTTTCAACATGTCGTCGAACACTCCGCCTCGAGGGGGACCTCGAGCCCCCTTGTTGGTGGCATCGACCGCATTGACCTCCTCGGAGCCCTCGGCTTGCTCCATGGGCTTCTTGCCCTGGTTCTTCTTGCCCTTCTTGCCTTGCTTCTGCTTCTTTGAGGCTTCCTTGGGCTTGCTGCCCTCCGCGGGCGCATCCTCAGCTCGCTTGCCCTTCTTGCCGTCGAAGATCGCCCCCATCGCCTCCTCGCCGAAGGCGTAGCTGGTGGCAATGTCGAACAGCTCGTTGACACTGGTGGGAGGTTCCGCCCCAGCTCACGCACGAGGTCCCGGCAAGTCGTACCCTCCAGGAAGGCGTGCACGACCTCGGACTCACCGACGCTCGGAAGCTCGGTGCAGCGCTTGGAGAAGTGGCGGATGAAATCCCTCAAGGACTCACCGGCCTTCTGGGAGCAGCCTCTGAGATCCCAGGAGTTCCCAGGGTGCACGTACGTGCCCTGGAAGTTACCTACGAACGTCCTGACCAGGTCGTCCCAGTCATGGATTTGGTTCGCGGGTAAGTGCTCGAGCCACGTCCGCGCAGAGTCTGCCAGATGCAGTGGCAAGTTGCGAATGATCATGGCGTCATCGGTGGCGCCGCCCAGCTGACATGCTAGGCGGTAGTCGTTGAGCCACACCCGGGGGTCCGTCTCCCCCGAGTACTTGTTCATGGTCGTCGGCTGGCGAAAGCGCGGGGGGATCGAGGTCGTGCGGATCGCTCGGCCGAACACACGCGTGCCCGGCGGCTCCGGCGACGGGCTCTTCTCCTCCCGGCTGTCGTATCACCCACCGCGCCGTGGGTTGTAGCCGTGCGACGGAGTGGCGTCCTGCTTCTTCTTGTTCAGGATGTTGCGGGCGTCGCCGTCGTTGAGCGCACCGCGCGTATCCCGAACCCGATCCTTGGCAGGGGTCCTCTGGTTGCCTTCGTGGACGGTAGGTGCCCGGTGTGGAGTGTGGACCGATGTCTCCTGGTCCCGGCCGCCCCCACCAGCCTTCGTGGCAGACTGATGGCGCATGCGGGACGCGGAGCTTTCGGCTTGCTGCACCGCTGCCTGCTCGATGAGGGCCTGCGTCTCGCGGCGCAGGTTACGTCCCTCAGGCGTCGATGGCTCGGGCATGGCCCGAATCAAAGTCGCCGCAGCCACGAGCTTCTGGCTGGCCCTTGCCAGGTTTGGCATCTCATCCACGTCGGCGTCAGCATTGATGCGCTCGCGGGCCACGCGACCCGCAGCGCGCGCACCCAGTGTCGATGGGCCGGCCTTGTCTTTTTCGAGTGTAGCCTTCAGCTGCCGCAGTTGCTCGCGTTCTGCGTTCAGCTTCGCCTCCAGCTCGCGAAGTTGGGCCATCTGCGCGGCACGCGCAGCGTCAGATGGCAGTGGTGTCGCCCCCACCGGCGGGGTGACTGCCACATTGTTGCAGACCGCAGCATCGCCTGCTCTGCCTCCCTCGTCTTCGCCTTCGCCGAGGACGACGACGAAGCATTCGCGGGTGGGATCATATTCCCCCTCGCTGGAGTCGTCGGAATAGGTGAGGCAGTAAGTTGCTACGGCCTGGAAACGCTTGAAAGCGTTGGGGTCCCGTAGTCCGGAGTAGTCCCACTCTGGCGCCCTACGCCCGTACCCGTACTCCTCGCCGTCAGTGTCGCGGTAGGACTCGTCGGGCGAGGTGACGACAAGGTTCCGGATGGACATGTAGTGGTGGTCCGGAAGGTCCTCGTACGCAGCCAGGTCGGTGCCGGCCGACGAAGAATACGCCATGGTGGCACTGCGCATCCCGTGGGGGTATCGCGGCTGCGCAGCCACAGCCCTTTCCGCGGGGCGCGCCATGGAGTTCGCTGGTGGAAGTACGTCACCTTGCTCTGCTCCGACAGGTGGGAGCTCGCCGGCTTCGACCCCCTGGGGGGAGCCAGCGTCCGCCGCTTGGCGCCGCGCTGCACGCTCGCCGTGAGCGCTTCCCCGAACGCTTGCAGCGTCGGGGTGGCGGTGGGAACACTGCTGGCATTAGGGCTGCCGACGTCCCGGGCAGCGCCGCCCTGAGCGCGTCCCTGTTGAGGATACGCATCTGGTAGCCGTTGCCAGTCGCCTGGTAGTGGATGCTCCCAAACCAGATCTTGAATCCGACCTGGAACGACTCGGATTCACCCCAGGCGGGCCTCTCTGACGTCTGCTCGGTGACGGTCACCATCGAGAAGGCGGGTGGACGATCACAACGCTCCCCTACCTGGTGCGCCAACTGTTGGTGTCCGGATTAGCACCGGCACCAACTAGTGATTTGCGCTGAGATCAACTTCCCGATGGTCGGTGCTAGCTAAGACGACACGAGGATCTATCCTGGTTCCGGCCACGCGGCCGTACGTCCAGCAGGGTGTGCTTCCGCACTTGTATTAGCTTGCACCGGTGGTGCCTGTAGAGGGGGGCTACAAGCACGGTGGGAGAGGAGGAAATTCCCCCAAGTCCCAGCTAAGTGATTGAGGCGAGTGCCAATATCTAGAACGAGGTGGCGAGTTGTGTGTGGGAGAGTGTGTTGTGTCGCCCCCCGTACCGGGGGTTCCGCCTCTCCCATTTATAGGCCAAGGGAGGGCAGTTACAGGGGTGTTGTCTAGCAGCCGGCACAGTGGCCGTTGTATTAATAAGTATGGCGCCGGCGGTCTTGTCCCGCGCGTCATGGTCCCGGGCGCGAGTTGGTGGCGCCCTCCGGCTTCCGTGGGCGGCGTGGCGGTCACTGTGACCTGTCCTGCTTTGACTTCGAGGGGCGGCCCTGCTGGATCGAGGGGCTATCCGCCGGGGGAAGGACTGGAGTTGGTGGCACGGGATGGAGGCACGTCATCGGCTTGTCCGCACAGTGCCGTGTGTGCCGTCGCACAGGGTTAGGGATGGCGGCACAGCGCTGGGGATGGCCGCACAGCGCCCGGGGCAGTTGCACGGCGCCCGAGATGGCCGGGCGGCGCCGGAGTTGGTGGAGGGGACGCGGCGCACGCCGCTCATACGACAGTGCCGGTCAGGGCGTGCGCCCGCTCGTCGCCCGTACACATTTCGAGGGTGCCCCCATGCCCTTTCGAGGGTCTCGCCGCAGGGGGAGGACGGAGGCAGGTAGCACAGTGGCGCGGAATGACGCCGGCCTGTCTGCACAGGGCAGCGCGGCACCCGCACAGGACCGGGAATGGCCGCACAGTGACGGGTTAGGCCGCACAGCGGCTGTGTCAGGGGTTCTGACTGTGTCAGGTGCGCGTCGTGGGGAAAGGTCCCCCCTTGAGTCCAGCGTCCCGCCGTGGGGCCGGGGATTAAATGCCGCTGTCGGGCGGAGCGGGGGCGGCCGCCCGGTCGAGGGGGTCCGAACCCCTCGAGCGAGGCGGAGATCTGCTCGAGGGGCTGGAGCCCTCGAGCGAGACGGAGATCCGCTCGAGGGATCGGGGCCCTCGAGCGAGGCGGCCAAACGGGCCTTCCTTAATATAGGCTGCTGCTGGGCCGTGGCAGGCCGTGGGCCCGTGATGTCCTGTGGCCAAGGATGGGGACATAAACAGTCCCTGGGTGGTTTTGCGTTTAATGAGGGTGATTATCCCCTTAGTTAGGGGACCCCTAATGACCGTCCCCGACAACACTCTTGTGTGATGGCTTTATGTCTCGAATATTTATTTCTAAGGAGTCATTGCCACATGCCATCCTCATATGGTTCGCAATTAGCTTTCGTTACTCGGATTTATAAAAGGTAATAGGTCTTGTAGTGCAGAATACCAGGTAAAGGGGAGGCAAGCAGAGCAGAGAAAAGTCATAATTTGCACATAACATTTTTTAGAATAAGGATTAAAATCTGGTCTCCGCGATCAAAGTTTTGACCGCCTATAACCAACAAAGACTCTACCTTGCAGCATATAAGCCGCACACCACATAAAGTGACTCGATACAAGGGAACAAGAACACCCCAAGGAGACAACAACACAATCTAAACCGATCCTAATTATCAATTCTCTTGAAGATGTTCCACCCAGCTTTGTTCATGACGTCCATAGCAGTGACCTCCAACCTCTGGCTGCCACTTAACAGCCTTAGCTTCTCTTCCTCTTTAGATAGGAGCGCCCAACATCGGATTCAATGCGTCCCTCTAAAGATAACTTGCAAACACGAATTAGTTTTTAATCTTTGAAAAACCACGTCGTTTTGCGTCCCTCTAAAGATAACTTGCAAACACGAATTAGTTTTTTATCTTTGAAAAACCATGTCGTTTCGACACAACCACAAGCCCAACACAAGGCTAATGTACCAATTAACACTTGATTTCTCAACTTAAAGGGAAAACTCCTAAGCCAAGAACCAAAGAGATCTGCAATACTACTTGGTGGTTGTATACCGAAAGACATACAAACTATTCCACATCAAGCGTGCCATATGGCAATCAAAAAACAAGTGCTGAATTGTTTCATTACTACTACAAAAATAGCATGGAACACTTCCTTTCCATTTTCTCTTAACAAGGTTATCTTTAGTTAGAATGACTCCTTGTTTTAGATACCAAAGGAATACTTTTATCTTGAGTGGAAGCTTCACTTTCCAATTAATACATTCGGTTGGCAGCCCAACCCCTTTCATTAGGTCCTTGTACATGGAATCACCTGTAAATGTTTTGCTCAAGGACCAAGAGAACGTGTCCTTGTGTTTATCAAGTTGAACCCATGCAACCTTTCCTACTAGCTTATGCCACAAAGCCAAGTTATTCCCAGTCAGACCTCTTCTAAAAGAAATTCCTAAAGGAATGGTATTCAGTACTTTGGCTACCGTGACATGTTTCTTCCTAAACTATGTTATAAAGGGATGGAAACTCTTTCATCAAAGGTTTATTTCCAATCCACAAGTCCTCCCAAAATCGAACATGATTGCCCTCATGAACAACAAACCGTCCTCTGTCTAGAAAATCCTTTTTAACTTCCATCAGCCCACTCCAAAATTGTGAATCACCCTTTTCATTTCCACTTGGGACAACATTTTATTTTTGAGGTATTTTTTCCGAAGCAAATCTTGCCGAAGGCCTTCCTCATTTAAGAGATTAAATAGCCACTTGCTCAACAAGCATTTGTTTTGTGTGTCCAAGTTCAGTATCCCTAGCCCACCAACACTCTTTGGCTTACAAAGAATGCACCACTTGGCCAATCTATATTTTTTCTTATGATCATCACATTGCCAAAAAAAATCTAGACCTGTAATAATCTAGTTTCTTTAGAACACCTTTAGATATTCAAAAGAAAGAAAGCATAAACATTGGTAAGCAGAAGGCACCGAATTGATTAGCACTAATCTTCGTCCTACCGACAACACCTTGCCCTTCCACCTGCTAAGTTTTTTCTGAAATATTTCTTCGGTGATCCCCCAGTCCTTATCAGTCCTTATCAGTCCTTATTAGAAAGGTTACGATGGCTCATAGGAATGCCCAAATATCTGAAAGGTACCACACCTTCCTTATACCCAAACATAGCAACATACTCATTGACCTTCTCTTTCGCCTCCCCAAAACAAAACAATTCACTTTTATGGAAGTTGATTTTTAGCCTAGATAATTTTTCAAAAGCACATAGTACTAATTTCAGATTCTTTGCCTTATCCAAATCACCTTCCACAAAGAGGATAGTGTCATCTGCATATTGGAGAATGGAGAGCCCCCCTTCCACAAGGTGAGGCACTAAGCCTTTGAAGTGGTCAAACTTAGTAGACCTTTCAATTAGGGCCGCAATCATATCTGCCACCAAGTTAAACAACACATGAGAGAGAGGGTCTCCTTGTCGTAGCCCTTGTTTAGTTCGGAAGAAGTGCCCCGTGTCATCATTCACCTTAACACACACTCCCTCTTGTGACAATTTTATCTATCCATGCACACCACCTTTCTAAGAAACCCTTCATTCTCAACACTTGTTGCAGGAAAGGTCAATTAACCTTATCATACGCCTTCTCAAAACCAATTTTTAGGATAATACCGCTCTGCTTTTTCCTTTGTAGTTCATGCATAGTTTCGTGCAAGATGACCACTCCTAAAATATAGCGACCCGGCAAGAAAGGGATCTTAAAGAACATGATCAGCTTCAGGAGATATAGGGATCTTAAAGACCCAACAGAGCAATGAAAAATTCAGTGACTCACCTAAATACATTACACAAGGAACACAAAATTAAAGCTATGTTGTGCAAATGGCAACGGACAAAATTGCCAGGCTTCAGTTTCTGACCGGAGCTAGCTGTGGTGTTTCCTACACGGAATCGACCGGGACCATCTTCACCGCTGCGGCGATCGGCATGCCGATGAAGCCGATGAAAATGGAGGCGATCCACTGTGTGAACGTGAGAGGGGTCGTGTTGGCGAAGCTGCCGAGGCACTGGATGATGATGAACTGGAACACGACGGTGCTGCCGAGTACGGCGGCGAACACGTTGTTGTCTAGGATGCCCTCGAAGACGTTTATCCTCTCCATCTCCCTTGAGCTCACCTCATTGAAAAGCTGCACAGTTCAGAAAATTTTACTTTAGTGAAAATTTGCTTATTCTTCTTGCGTATTTGATAAGTTTTTTTTGGCTTACTCAGCGTTTGCGAACATTTTAAACTTCCAGTAATCAACTAATCATACATTTTTTTCTGATATTAAGTTCTTTGTAGCAAGCAATCTCAGTTACTTCTTCAGTATTTGTGAACACTTGAAGCTTCCAGTAAAAAACTAATCATACTTTGCCAGATCAACTAATCATACATTTTTTTGACAGTGGAAAGTATCAAAGTACTGCTTTCTGCCTTTTCTTAGTAGGGATTCTGTGGAATAATCCTATATTTTTCTGATATTAAGTTCTTTGTACCAAGTAATCTCAATTATTGTAGCTTAGTATTTTGCTGGAACCTTGTTAGTTATTCGTAAGGAAACTAATGCCATAATTCCAGCAAGAAACACGAAATAAATCCAATGAGCCTTATATATTTGTCAAAAACAGAAAGAAGAAAACAAATTCAAGAAGCACTTCCGCCACATTACCTGGCAGAATACGAAGCAGTTGAAGATGATTGTGTTCAAGACTAGATCGGAGTTGTCACCCTTGATTCCGAACAGCCATTTCCCTTCACCCTGCAGATACCAGATCACAAGGAATTGGTAGATGGCCTGTCCCATGATGTTCCTCCACATGATGTTGCTGATGAAGTTTCCTTTCCTCCCAACCGGAGTTCTCTTCATTAGCTCATTGTTTGGAGGTTCTGTGGCCAGTGCCAATGCGCCTAGTGTGTCCATGATCATGTTGACCCAGAGCAATTGCACAGCAGTAAGAGGAGCACTCCCTTTGATCGCCAAGAAGCAGAAGTACAAGAACAGTGAGAGCAGAACAAAAACAAATTAGGAATTTCAAAGATTTGCTATATTGGTATTAAAACATAAATTTGGATTATCCGAAATAATTGTGCAAATATAATGGACCATTCCGGTATGTCTATCATCGATGAACTCAGATTGCAGCATAAATTCTATTTTGTTGTAAAAGAAAAAAATCAGCTGTTCCAAAAGTACCTATCAAGCAAGCCGAGGAGAAGTTCACAACGAGCGCAACCACATTGACTGTCAGCTGAAACTGCACAAACTTCTGAATGTTGATGTACACTGATCGACCCCATTTAGCAACAGTGACTATAGTGGAGAAATTGTCATCAAGAATGATAACATCAGCACTCTCTTTTGCCACCTTCACATAAAGATAAGGAGTCATATTTTGGTGCCTAGTGAATGGATTTTTTTTTGGAGAGTGAATGACGGTTCAACTCATAGTATTGCTCATTCTTATATATATTACACTGGTGCCAAAGAACAGCCAAGAAAAAACATGCTGAAACAATTACATGCCTAGTTTGCTATAAACTTGATATTTGCCATAGTTTTGTAAAAATAAAAAATTTAGCATTTAATTTATGAAAATGGCATAAATAATAGCACCTCAGTTCCAGCAATGCCCATTGCAAGCCCGATATCGGCTTCATGAAGTGCAGGTGCATCATTTGTGCCATCACCAGTCACCGCGACAACTTCATCAAATGTAGTCCGAAGATGCTTGACCAATGTGTGCTTGTCAAGTGGTGAAGATCTTGCCATCACCTGACTCATAAAAATCGGAGGTGAATTCAGAAACGGTAGGCAAAGGTAAGTAGTAGTACATCAACCTACTCACCTGTATTTTCGGTATCAGATCTTGTAATTCTTCTTCACTCTTGACTCTGAAGTCCGGGCCTTCAATGGCTACTCCACCTTCAGTCAGAATGCCGCATTCCCGCGCAATCGCCTTGGCCGTGTTGATGTTGTCACCCGTAACCATCCTGACGGTGATGCCTGCTGACCTGCAGATGGCGACCGATTCCTTCACGCCGGGACGGACAGGGTCCTTGATCCCCACAATGCCAATGCAGGTGTACCCATCCATCGGAATCTGATCGTTTGCCGAGAACCCCTCGTCGACGTCAATGTAGGCAAGGCACAGCGTGCGAAGCGCCTCATTGGCGAAGCTGTCAATGGTGGCCTTGAGGTGATCCACAGTTGTTCCGTCGAGCTCGACGACGTTGCCGTGCTCGTCCATGTACTTGGTGCACGACGCCAGGATGATCTCCGACGCGCCCTTGCAGTGAGCTCGCAGAGCGCCGCCGGGGAGCTGGATGACCACCCCCATCCTCTTCTTCGCAGAGTTGAACGGCTCGACCTTGATGAGGGTGCTCGCCTTGCGGACGGTGGAGAAGTCACCGCCGCCGAGAGACAGCCCGAACTCCAGGATGGCGGCCTCGGTCGGCGTGCCCAGTATCTCGCGCTTGCCGTCCTTGTTGGTGACGACGTCGCCGCCGGTGTTGTTGAAGATGGACTGCAGGAGCATCGCCACGACGGAGCTCGGCAGGTCGGAGGTCAAGGTCTTGGTCTCCGCCGACGAGCTGCCCACGTCCTTGACCTTGCCGCAGACGCAGGCCTTGGCGACGGTCATGTGGTTGGTGGTGAGCGTGCCGGTCTTGTCGCTGCAGATGGTGGTGGCGGAGCCCATTGTCTCGCAGGCGGCGAGATGGCGGACGAGTGCCTTGTCGTTCATCATCTTCTTCATGGCGAACGCGAGGCTGAGCGTGACGGCGAGCGGCAGGCCCTCGGGGACGGCGACGACGACGATGGTGACGGCGATGGCGAAGAACTCGAGCAGCTCCATGGCGTCGTCGCCGGTCCAACTGAAGTAGGAGCCTTCGGAGAACTTGCGCCAGAAGAGGGCCTGGGTGAGCACGGCGAACGTGACGACGGCGAAGATGAGGCCGATCTTGCCGATGATGGTGGCGACGCCGTTGAGCTTGACCTGCAGCGGCGTCTCGTCGTCGCCGCCCTCGCAGAGTGTGGCCATGAGCTTGCCCCACTGCGTCCTCATGCCGACGGTGGTGACGAGCATCTTGCACGAGCCGTCCTGCACCTTGGTCCCCGACAGCAGGAAGGGGTTCTCGGCGTTGACGGCGACGGGCTCGCTCTCGCCGGTGAGGCTCGACTCGTTGATGAGCAGCGAGAACCCGGACACGAACAGCCCGTCGGCAGGCACCTGATCGCCGATGGAGAGGTGGACGATGTCGCCGGCGAGGAGGTCGTAGATCGAGAGCTTCTGCCGGTAGCCTCCCCGGGTGACCTGCACGGTGATCTTCTTCTTCTCCTTATCGAGGTCCTTGAACTGCAGCGATTGGCGGTAGTCGCTGGTGGCGGTGACGAAGACGACGAGGAGGATGCTGGCGACGATGCCGAGCCCGTCGTGCGCGCCGTGGGGCCAGCCCTCGGTGGCGACGCCGACGAGGAGGGAGACGAGCGCGCAGGCGGCGAGGATCATGAGCGTCATGTCCTGCAGCGCCTCCCACACGAAGACCCAGAAGCTGCGGGGCTCGGCCTCGGCGAACCGGTTGACGCCGAAGAGCTCCTCGCGCGTGGCGCGCTTGCGCCGCGACGTCGGGAGGCCGTCGGACGCCGAGGTGGAGAGCTTGGACAGGATGCCCTCGACGCCGCCGTGGGATTTGAGGCGCTTGACGTCGTGGCTCTCCACGACGGAGCTCAGCTCCTCCGCGCACACGCCGAAGCCCGCCGCCGCGACCGCGGCGGGGACCGCGTAGTCGGCCTGCGGCGGGAG
The DNA here is from genome assembly GCA_036936925.1 of Cenchrus fungigraminus. NCBI lineage: Eukaryota > Viridiplantae > Streptophyta > Magnoliopsida > Poales > Poaceae > Cenchrus > Cenchrus fungigraminus. The sequence continues at coordinate 189,041,931 of CM072769.1, forward strand.
GCCTGCATGCATGATGCCGACTTGGGAGGATCATTTAGTTTCTTGGTGATCTCGGATGAAATGTGTGATACCGTACCGTGGATGAACTGGAGGGCGGCCTTGGAGACGAGGACGGCGACGCGGAGCTTCTCCTGGTTGGAGCACTTCATGGCGGCGGCCTCGGAGCGCTTGTCGAGGTTGGCGGTGAAGCGGAACCGCCGCGTGGGGTTCTTGACGACGCCGACGACGCTGCGCCATCGGCCCAGCGCCTCGTCCGACGAGTGCTTCGCCTTGACGCCCCCAAAGTTCTCCTTGAGGTAGCTCTCCATCTCGTTCGCCTGCTGGTGGCTTCCTTGGTGCTACCGCAGCTAGGCAAACCGCCCCCAAGCTCTTCCTGATGGAGGGGCGACGGATCAGGAAGCTTTCGGTGTGAGGATGGTGGTGGTGGTGGCGTCGCCCCGCTAGCTGGTGGGATCGATGGAGTTTGTTCGGGGATCCGCAAGAGACGGGAGACTGGCTGCGAGATGAGCGGGGCGCCGAGGCCACGGATCGGTGCCGCTGCTTTGCGCCTTGGCCGGCATGTCACGGAAGAGGAAATACTGGTGTTGGACCAAATGCAAATGCATGCACAACATGACAATACATCACTCGCATGCTTCCAAAAAAAAAATCTATAAATTTATATGAAAATTAAATTTCGCTTGCATCATTCGATTTCTGGCAAAAAAAACTTGACAACAAGATCCCACTCGATCATATATATTTTGACATTTTTTTAATTTATATTTTTAAAATCAAGGTTGCATATATATTCTGTGCGATATACAACTGTGGAAAAAATTATACAAACTAGTGGAATAAAAACATTGTACCAACAGAACAAATTATATAACTCACGGAATAAATATGTGTACCTGTGGAACAAATTGTAAAAACTCACGAAACAAAATTAGTGATAGCTGCTAATTAGGGCCTCTAACAGTGTCACCAAAATTGCTGCTAAATTCAAATTGCTCAGCTGAAAAAATAGAGTAAAAGCATTTGGAGAATCAACAATCTGATTACTCAATGCAATGATGTTCCTAGTGTCATGGACAAGCTGGAAGAGCAAAGGCCTCTATTCATTCACGAAGCTAATTTCAGAAAAATTCTTAGGAAATATATTCTACAACTTCTAAAGTTTAAGCAAGAGTATTGGAAAAAAATACATTGTTAGATGGACAAAGTTTGGAGATGAAAACACAAAAAAATTTCATGCTGCAGCCACATAGAGATATAGGCAAAACACAATCACAAGTCTGGAGGCTCAAGATGGGAGAGTGGTATACGATCACTTTGTAAAGGCAGCATTGCTCTTGGAAAGTTTCAAGGCCAGAACGGGGCAATCAGTTGATCCACAGATGCAATACAATCTGGATGAGTTAATCAATGAGCGGGAAGGCCTTGGACATATCTCATCTCCTTTCACTAAAGAAGAGATCGACAATGCAGTGAAACACATGCTTGTGGACAAAGCCCCAGGGCCTGATGGATTTAATGGAATGTTCTTCAAGAAATGTTGGCACATTATTAAGGACGATATTTATCAACTGTGTGATGACTTCTTCTCTGGATCAGTGAGCCTCCAAGCCATCAACAACTCATTCATCACTCTTATCCCAAAAAATAATAACTCAGTAACTCTCAATGATTTTAGGCCGATCTCCCTTCTAAACTCCATTCTCAAACTGATCACAAAGTTAATGGCGGACAGACTTCAGACCATCGTCATTCCCCTCATTCACAAAAATCAATATGGATTTATCAAAACAAGGACAATTCAAGATTGCCTTGCTTGGACCTTTGAATATATTCATCAATGCCAGCAGTCAAAGAGAGCTTGTCATTCTTAAACTCGATTTCGACAAAGCTTTTGATACCATTGAGCATGATACAATCTTGAAGATGATGGAAAAGATTGGATTTGTTGAAACTTGGACCGGATGTGTTGAAAGAATTCTAGACAGTGGCTCTACCTCTGTGATGCTCAATGGGATACTTGTAAAGTAATTTCAGTGCAAAAGGGGAGTTAGGCAAGGGGATCCTCTCGACCCCCTTTATTTGTTTTGGCGGCAGATCTACTTCAACATATCGTAAACAAAGCCCACAACCCAGGGGTGGTAATGGGCCATAGACCTAATGTATTCTTCACAATCTAAAAAAGCCCTACTACTTTCTAGCTCAAAATTGTATACTAATATGACCCAGCTCTTATTTGGCCCAATCCTTAAATTTGCTAGGCTAAATTAGAGAGCCCTTTACCACCTCTACCACAACCAAGGGATTTTTTCTATTCCCATTAATGCTGATCCTAGCAATAATTTCCCTATTATTTAATATGCAGATGACACCATCTTGATAATGAAAGCCTCACAAAGAGAACTCTTCTGCTTCAAAGGGCTTTTGCAAATCCTTCTCTGACTCAACTGGTCTCAAAGTCAACTATGCAAAGTCACAAATGATCCCACTGAATTTGACACAAGAGCAGGTTGTTAATCTTGCAAATACATTTGGATGTCAGCTTGGATCCCTCCCTTTCACATATCTTGGACTTCCCCTTGGCACAACTAAGCCCAGAGTTGATGATTACATGCCCCTCATGGACAAAACTGAAAAGTGACTCACATCAATTTCTTATTTTCTCACTCAAGCTGGGAGACTTCAACTTGTCAATTATGTCTTATCCTCCCTTCCAACCTATACAATGTGTAGCTTAAAAATTCCAATTGCAGTCTTAGAGTTCATTGATAGAGCCAAAAGACACGGCTTATGGAGGGGATCCGATGTTAATGCAAAGAACAAATCTCTGGTCGCATGGCCAAAAGTTACATAACCCAAGAAGAAAGGTGGTTTAGGAGTTATTGAACTCAGAACACAAAATGAAGCTCTCCTTCTCAAGCACCTTAACAAATTCTATAACAGAATGGACATTCCCTGGGTAAACATGATTTGGCACTCATACTACTCTCAAGGGAAAATACCTCATGCCACTACTGGCAGAGGTTGATTTTGGTGGAAAGATTTACTACATCTCTGTGATAAGTTCAGAGGAGTGGCAGCTTGTAAAGTAGGTTGTGGCACAACTGTCTTGTTTTGGATCGATGTTTGGAATGGTTATTGCTTGCAAGAAAAATTACCAAGATTATTCACATTTGCTAGGAATAAAAAAAATCTCAGTTGTTGCTTTTCTTATAGCAATTGATTTGACGGAACACTTCCACCTTCCTCTCTCAGACTAGGCATTCCAAGAATTTTAGCAACTTATTGAAATTGTGCAAAGCATTCAAGTGAGTGACGAAGAAAAAGACCAATGGCATTATATTTGGGGCCCTCATAAATACACATCAAGGTTCTACAATCACATTTACATAAATTTCCAGCCACCAGGACCTTTTCTTTGGATCTGGAACTCAAGATGTTGCAACAAGCTAAGAGTTTTCTCTTGGCTTTTGCTCATGGACAGAATAAATACTAGAAACCTTCTAAAAAGAAAAAAATTCAAGATTGAAGGAGAGGATTACAATTGTGTCCTATGTACATCCAACAGAGAAGAAACTGCAATGCACTTGTTCTTCACTTGCCCCTTTGCAAATAGTTGTTGTCAGCTAATAGGTATTCAGTGGCAAATTGGTTCACCCTTCTTTCAGATGCTCGAACTGGCCCGAAGAGATTTTAATCACAGCTTCTTCATAGAAATCTTCATAATTGCATCTTGGCAGATATGGAAGCAAAGGAATGGACTGATCTTTGAAAATTGTCCTGCAAATACTAACATGTGGAAAAGAAATTTCAAGGATGAATGTTACAATCAAGCTCTTAGGATGAAAGACTCCTTAAAAACTCCTTTTCTTAATTAGGCCAACAACCCTGTATAGCTCTACAGCTCAGTATACCTCCTTTAGGCTCTTAGCTCCTGTGCAGTTCTGCAGCTCCCTCTTTGTTTGTTGTTTGGTTTAGTGGTGGTTTTTAAGTTGTTTTTATTTTCCTTTATATTTTTAATAAAATTTGCACAGCGGGGGCCTCCCTCGCTGTATTCGGTTAAAAAAAAGCATGCACTTGTGCAGGATGAGCCTAACAAACAACAAAATTGAAATGAGAGCTTAGTGATGGTTAAAGGTGTTATAAAGTAAATTATGGAGACAAAGGAATAGTGAATTGGGGTAACTCTCATTGATCTCAGAGTCCCATTTTATAGGGAGATTACAAGGAAGATGATGAGTCTGTACATTAGTGTAGACAATGAATTTGTAGCAATAACACTAATTCATATCCTCAACCATCACGGCTATCACTTCTCCTTCTAGTGAAGCAGTTTCATGGTCTTAAACCATGGTGTGCTGCCTCTTGGTATACTTCCTTAAGGAGGTCAATAATGTGCATTCTTAACACTCCCCCTTTGACTGAGTCAATCTTGAGATCAAAAATGTTCTTGAATTCCTTTGAAAAACCCTGTGGGAAAAATAGGAATAAATTGCTAGACGATTACTCTACCATAAACCTGCAAGTACTACTAGAAAAGTGATAATCAGTGACGATTTGCTCATGACGCTGCTTCCTTTCGTCACAAAATGATATGTCTTCTATGACGAAATGTCCATATTCGTCATAGGTGTCGAGTGACGAAGATTTGGGTTGAAGAATAATGACAAAAATGAACAAAGCGTCACATAACAGTTAAAGGAGAACGTCATAGATTATGTTTCGGTGGGGCGTAATGTAATGATGAACCATAGTGGTCACAGATTGAATTTGATATCGTCATAATTTATTTACATCGTTTTGGCAGACCTAATGATGAAACAAATTGGTCACATATTAGTTTTGCAATTGACGGTGTGGATGTGTCAGCCCGATCTGCACAGCAGTTTTGTTAATTTTATTAGGCAAAAAAATCAGCTCCCGCAGAGCCTCGAACCAGGGACCAGGCGGTACACAGGTAGGAACTCTACCACTGCACTACGTGTTGTATGTATGCTGTTTTTGTATATGTAACTTTATAAATGAAGCACGGGCCTTTAACTGCATCGATCAGATGTTATGGGCCGACTTGATTGTTGGCGTTACATCATCTGGGTATCGTGACACCACCGCCAGAGACCCTATCGCGAGTTGTCGACGCGGCGGCAGGTGATCGAGGTCGTCGAGTTGACGACGCGGCGGCCAGAAACCCTCACGAGGTGATCAAGGTGTTGCAAGGTTTGATGAATTTGATGCTTAAATAATTTGTTTGTAAGCTTTGTTCCTAATTGAAGAACTGCTAGAGCTATGGAAGGGTGTCAGTACCTATGATGCATGTACTGGTAAGAAGTTTGACCTTCGTCCTGCTGTGCTATGGTGTATACATAATTTTCCAGCGTTGAGCACGTTGTCTGGGCGAACAACAAAAGGGTATTATGCATGTATTCACTGCGACAAGGATCTGTTGTCTCGGGCAATAAGGAATAAGATATGTTACATTGGACATCGTCGATATCTTCCAAGGACACATGCATGGAGGAGAAGCTTGGCTTTTGTTGGTAAGCGTGAAAACAAAGATGCACTACAGAAGTTCACTTTGGGTGAGGTCCTAGTGGAGCTAGAGAAGGTGAAAGATGTTAGGCCAGGGAAGCAAGTGAAGGAACCTGAAATCACTGGTAAAAAAAGGAAGTGTGATGTGGGTCCAAAGATTTATACCCACAAATCTGCGTTGTGGAGATTGCCTTATTGGAAACATTTGAAGCTTCCACATAATCTTGATGTGATGCACATAGAGAAAAACGTATGTGAAAACATTCTATGCACATTACTTAATGTACCGGGGAAGACAAAGGACACACATAATGCTAGGCTAGATCTGTACGATATGGGCATCAGACATCATTTGCACTTACAGGAGAAAGGCAACAACTCAGTCAGTGCTTCACCTGCTCCTTATGTCTTGGGGAAGGAGCAAAAAGTCTAGTTTTGCAAGTTTCTAAATGGTATAAAGTTTCCTGATGGATATGCTGCTAACCTAGCAAGATACATAAGTGAAGACGGTTCGAGGGTGGTTGGAAAGCTCAAGACACATTCTTGCCACATACTCCTGCAAAGAATAATACCTGATGGACTTAGAGGACCGGTGCCTAAGGATGTGTATGAAGCAATTGCAGAGCTAGGGACATTTTTTAGGGAGCTATGCAGTAGAAACTAAGGATTGATGTTGTGAAGCGGCTGAAAGAACAAATTCCATTGATCCTATGCAAGCTTGAGAAAATATTTCCCCCTGCATTCTTTGATGTCATGGTGCACTTGTGTGTCCATCTACCAGCCAAGGCACTGCTGAGAGGTCCTGTTCAGTATGGCTGGATGTACCCAATAGAAAGGCGACTAGGCACTTTGAAGAATTTTGTAAGGAACAGGGCCAAGCCAGAATGATCAATTGCTGAGGCATATGTGGCAAGTGACACCTTGACCTTTTGTTCTAGGTACATGGAGGATATGGACACTAGATTCAACACGGATGATGATAGTGGTGGAGAGGTGCCATTGCCTAATGACATCTCTGTTTTTAAGCATGGTGTTACTCTTGTTGGAGGTAATAGGGTCCAGTACATTGATGATGATGTTATGGATAAGTTAGTTTGCTATGTCCTACATAATTGTGAAGGAGCTGATGAATATAAGGAGTGAGTATGATTTTTAGTACTTTCTGAATTGTTTCTGATTATACAAAATTTTCATTTGATTAAACTTGTCCTTGCAGGTTGTACAGAGACGAGTTGTTGCAGGAAGGTGCACAACTAAGTAACGTTAATAAAATGGTTGAACAAGGATTTACCAAGTGGTTTAAGCGCCACGTAAGTAACTACACAGATTTAGTAATTAAATGCAAATGTAATTGTTCAATTAATTATTTCTGTTGCTACAGATTGAGATGAAATGCAAGGAGAATCCAGATTCGGTTAGCGAAGGATTGTGGGCACTGTCTTGTGGACCATGTCTACGAGTTAAGTTTTCTATAGCTTGCAAGATTAATGGTGTTCGGTATAGCACAGTGGATCGCGAAAAGTTCCTGCAGACACAAAATAGTGGTGCGATGACTCCAGGTGAACATAATAACAACATCATAGATTTTTATGGAGTCCTTAAAGAGGTAATTGAGTTGCAGTATAACTCGAATCTTCAAGTTCGTCGGACTGTGGTTATATTTCGATGTGATTGGTACAACCAAGAAGGCAGGGGGAAAGGCCTTCAAGATGACGAACATTTCAAATCCATCAATGTGCAGTCATTATGGTACAAGACTGATCCTTTCATCCTATCATCTCAATTGAAAAAGATATTTTACATTCAAGATACATCTTTAGGTAAAGGTTCGCAAGTTGTGCAGAAATTTGAACATAGGAATATTTATGATGTGGCTGAAAAAGATGAGGCTAGTCATGATGTGTATCAGGATGATTACCATTCAGATACTAAGCATGTGGTGCAAGAAAGGTGACGATAACGTGCCATTGCCAAATATTCAAGGTGGGGAAGTGTTGACATTTCTAAACGTCGATCACTTAAGAACAGATTTGGAATCCATCCTTAGCGTCAGCGCTAGAAATGCTTGTTGGCATTTCCCAATGTCACAACTAATGACGCAGGTTAGCGTGAACATTGAGACTTGCCATAGGTTAATCTAAACGATCATGAACGAATCTGCAAGCACACAGATAAACCATTGTAGCATTTCCCCAAGGAAGGAGAGTATTCCAAGGGTATCAATCCAAGGAAGGCAATGGCGGATATCTTAGACTTATGCTTTTGCTCTGAATGTAAACCAAGAGATAGATATAGGGAACAACACACTCAAAGGCAGGGGTAAGATAAAAGATAATAGAGGTAGTGTGACACACACACCTCAAATCTACCTCTACTCTAGCACACTACGGCTTAGGGGGAACATACGAGTTAGCTCTAGGTTCTAATGTACTAAACATACAAAGGTAGAAGATACAAGAGATGGGCATGAGTATTGCATGAGGGAGACATGGTTCAGCACCCAGGTACAAACGGGGAGCTAGCCCGCAACGACCAGCACTCTGCGAAACTAGACTTTAGACTCCTACAGCAGGTACCCCAACGCGGAGGTTGCCCTAGGATCCAACAGGGTTGTCACCACCTGAGAACCGACCTCTCGTTATGGGGGGGTATGCTCATAACTATCATAGCCAGACAACCCAGGCACCATGCCTACGTTGCTGCTAGACTTCACCCGGCCCGGGCTATTGTGACCCAGGGTGAGAGCCACCAGAAGACTGGTCAACTAGATCGAGTACCGTAGCTTGAACACAGACCCCATGCAACACTCTCATGCCATCTAACAAGATCAACTAAGGCTAGACATACTAACAGATATGAACTCTCTTATGTTTAATCAACAAGATCAAAGGGTCATGTTCGTGAAGAACACGAGCCTCTAACTTATGAACAAACACATAAGGAAGGAGTTTATCACCCTTCAAGTGGATCAAAAGGTAGTGTTCACGAAGAACACGAGCCTCTAAATGATGAACAGAGGATGAACTCAAAAAATATCAAGAATATGATCTACCATGACTTTATATGAAATAGCTGAATAACTGAAGTAGATCAAAGTCATACAAAGAAATAAAGATAAAAGAGAACTCATACCTAAACTTCCAAGAGGACTTGGAACCTGAAGAAGAGCTACTCTAGCCTACCCTCTAGCCTTGGAAACTAAAAGTGAGAGGAGAATGAGAAAGTGGTGTGTGAGAAATGGGAGCCTCTCCCCTTCTATTTATAGGCAAGGACAAGGCTTGCTCGGAAGCCCAAATGGCCCCTAAACACCCGGGAATGCAGCAAGTGACCAATGAGGAGCAACCACGTGTAGGATCGGCCAGCCCCCTAGGGCGGCCCCACCTAGTGTGCTTCCTCTGGTTGGCTGCCCTGTGGGCCTTCTGATCCATCCCCGGTGCATGGCTTGATTTGGTATCCGAGGTGGGCCCTTTGATCCATGTGAAGTCCATGTGGCATCCTCTGATTCGTCGGTGAGTGCCTCTCCTAGATCGATGACGTGGATTGCCATGTATTCCTTGGTGGCAGCCACCTCCTCAGCTGAGTTGGCATGGTTTCTTCATAGAAGTGGAGTTTCCATCTCTTTTAAGGGTAAATCACCTACATACAAATAATCTCCAAGGACAAGTGGAACTACATTATTCAAACCTAAATGCTAGTAAATAATGCATATTCCTCCATTTATGTGAGAATATTAAGGGTTGGAAATGGTGAATTTCCACCGTCAACAGGAAGCCACTATAATTGAAGGCAATTTGCAAGAATGTATAAGAAACAAGAAGCAAGCTCCAATTATTGAGGAAGGTAGCGAGGATGAGGAGGAGGATGAGACAGTGCTGCAGTACTGTTGTGATGATGGCAATGATAACAATGAAGACATGTCCCCAGATGATGAAGATGAAGATTTCTAGTATAATAATTGTGTTTATCCTAGTATAAGTAGTTGATATCATTTATACTATTTGTTTCGAATAGCCAGAGTTTGTTTGAGATTCCAAAATTTTGTTATGACATTATGGATTTCATATGTATAAATCCTTCAGCCACCAGATTGATGTATAAATGCACATGAACAAGTTTAACTCAGATTTAAAAGCTCGAAATCCATAAAAAAACAGATTGATGAACACCAATGATACTTTAACAAGCTAACATCATATATTTATAGGCATGTACATGCCACCAGATGAAGGTTACTTGTCTTGTTGCCACATAGGGTAATACTAACTAGGCACATTGCAGTGAGCATTTAAATTTACAAGCTAAAGCAAGCGAGGCACAAAATAATCAAGCCTTCCAGCCTGCTACGGCACAACTAAGTAAGAGGTTCATGTTTCCATCTGTTGGCATAGAGAGGTTCCACCAAAATTCAAAAGCATCCATCACTGACAAGCACTACTTAAACCCTAAAGCCTTCTCAGATGCAGCAATGAGTGCAGCATGCAGTCTTGCTTTCCTTTTCTTCTCCGCATTGAGCTCACTCTCAAGCCACTTGACATTTTCCTGAGACTCTGCCACCGCTTTTTGTAACTCCCAGAATCCCATCTGTTGAAAAATGAGCAGTATGCATATGTAAGTAAAACATTACTGGACATGTATACTTTATATTGTTGCAATTGCTTGTGTCAAACCAATCTAGTTCTAGATAATAGAATTTGTGAAATTGCTTCAGTCCATGCTTCTTATTCAATTCTATTTGTCTGGCCATTTTAATTGCATTTGTCTGATTCATGGGTCCATTCTTCAGTTCAGTGTGTGCTAATAGAATTTTTCGTCCATGTATGTTGATACGAAAATAATAGTTCAGTCCCATCTATGTACATACTTTTTTCATAGAGTTATAAGAGTGTTTGATGGGCCATACTAGCATTGCAATTACATGGTTCTGTTCTAAAGTATGCTATAGGATTTAGATGCACATTCTTTGAAACATACATATTGTTTAATATATGCTATTCGTTATTAATGCACATGACTTACCTGAGTATTTTTTCCCCACAGATTCCCTCACCGCGTAGTCACAAAATCATCTCTTCAAAGATCAAGAAGTCTATTCCCACAATGGCACCTAGGGTTAGGAATAGTAAGAGAGTGAGGGAAACTGCTGAAGCTGAAGTGCAGCCTTCTGCATCCGAAACAGCAAGGTGAAAAAGGATGCATGTGTAGGAGCCTACAGCTGCTAATGATGACACTACACCTGTAGAAGAAGCCAATGGAACAGCCGGGCATGACAACACAGCATCAGAGGAAGCCAATGTCACAGCTGGTCATGACAATGCAGATGTAGAGGAAGACATTGGAGCTGCTGATGACAATACACTTGCTAAAGGCTAGTTCTATTTTTCCAGTAAGTTATGACATCTCTTTTGTTCATTTTGCAGAAATTAAATCATTTAACTAAATGCAATTTCTATTTTGTAGGTCCTCAACAGAGACGTCCAAGGAGGCCCAGACCAGCTACTGTTGGAAAACAGCTAGATATGATGGCTAAAGCTATGGGAAGAAGATTGCCCATAGTTGTTGAGGAAGGAAAAAAAGGCCACATGAACCTGTTCAAGCTGCCGTTGACACCGTTTTTTGGAAAAACAGGTCAAAGAGGAATAAGGAGAAATAGCCGATGAAAAACAAAGTACAATCGGCCGATTGAAGGGAGAGAAAGACGGTCAACACGGATCGACGATGGTCAAAGGGATTCAACCCTGACGGTGGGCCAGCTGGTCAGAACGATCGGCTAATGGTCAGATAGGAGATCGGCTGATGGAGGGAAGAAGAGGCGGTATTCAAAGGAAAATACGCCAAAAGGAAACCATGGTGGAGGCGGGTCAATCCACGATTGATGACGGGTCAAGAGTCGGTTTTTAGAAGGTCTTAGACTCCTGCAAGAGTCCTTTTCTATTTTTAATTGTTTTTGTCTTTAGATGCAAGTAAACAGTGCCGTAATCGGCTAGGAGTCGGGTTGTCTTCAGGACATAAATAGCGACCCTGCGTGGTCGGAAAAAAGTGTACACACCAATATCAAACAAACCGCCTCCGGGCAAACCCTTTACTTTTACTGCATCTACTTTACAACATCTACCTTTACAGCATCTACTTTTCGGTGACTTCGCCATTGCGTTTTTCTCTTTTCTACAACGCCGTGCTTCGGGTTCGTCGGGCTGCATCAACTGATCTCCGGCAAGCTTGTGAGTACCGTTTTACCGAATAATCCTAGGCTTTAACCTCCGGGCGCAACGCTGAGGTTTCGTCTAGTTCTTTGTTCACCCCTTACCGATATTAGCTAGATCTACAAGTTTTCGTACCAAATTCTTGTAGTTTTAGCTATTATCTTTACCCTTCCGCTCGATCTAGATCCTATCGGCTTTCAACACCGCAGCCGATTCCGACCTACTCGAGCGCTGACGTCACGATCGGCCGATCCAGCCGATCGTACCCGCGCTTCGGTCGCTCTCGAGCCGGCCGATCCTGCTTTATCTGTATCGGCCGATTGGCTGGTACACGTGTCGCTGCAAGGCCATCGGTTCTCTAGCCGATCCTTAATATTTTCCATTGTCAATCAACAGGTCAGATTGGCTGGCATGCCTCGCTACAGACCAGGGAGTCACGTGTGTCGCGCGCGGAGGTGACGTCCTATTTTCGCGTCAACACACTTTTGGCACGCTCGGTGGGACACGAAAAAAGTCAACAATGACAAAGCCTACGAAGACTGGTCCTCATGAAGTCGATCCGGACAACGTCCAACCAATCACCAAGGATCAGCTGAAAGATTCAGACAAAGCTGAGTTAGAGGCTCACATGAAGCATTATGAAGAGCTTTGTCTGGCATCATACGGTCAGACTAAAAGTGGAGTCTTCAAGAAGAATCCGCTGCCAACACCTAAACAAGTCACCTTTTCAGCCGATCCTGAAGGGCTTCAAGACATGATGACCAAAGCCATGCATCAAACAATGATTGATCAATCCAAGGTATTCGCAAATACTATTCAGAATGCCATAATTGATGCACTCAAGCAAGGAGCAGAGGCAGGATATCTGGGACCTGCATACTTTCAACCAAGGCGTACTCCTCCTGTGTTCCAGCAAAACCAATCGGCCAACCCGCTGATTGATGATCCAACAGCAAAAGCTACACCATCTCCACAAGCTGCCACCAGTTCTTCATCGGACTCTCAGCCGATTCAGAATCAAAGTGGCGATGGTAAAGCTAAAGATCCTGCCGTCACATCACCAGTGCAGTCTAACGTCCAGGATCAGGTGCTTCCAGTGCAGAATCAGCAAAAATATCCTGCGATGAGAGATTCAGATGGGAAGCTTGCAGGATGGGACTTACCTCGTGATCACTTTGAGACTAACATCTCAAATTTCTTTGAGCCTGTGCCTGAGGAAGTCCCAGAAGTAAAATACCCACAGTCTTACCAAGCTACATTTGGAGGTACTCCAGGGACTGTGCACATGAATGGGGAAGGAGTGGTGTTCGTTTACTTCAATCATGGGAGCAAGAACTTTGAAAGAGTCAAGATTAGTCCAGCTCATGCTCACATGGTCATACCAACAGAGAAAAGACCTCCTATTCCACCTCAGAGGCCAAATCCCACTCCACCTCAGAGATCGGCTCAGCAGCCGATACTCGGGATGCCCATGCCAACTGCTCCGCTACAGCAACCAACACTCGGGATGCCCATACAGACAGCCCCGCCTCAACAGTCAACGACAATGCAGGCTGTCTTAACCCCAGCTAATACGGTGGCTCATACAAGATCTTCACCTCAACAGCCGATCAACCAAGGAGCAGCAGGGCAGCCAGTGTTTCCACAAGTGGATTCAGCGCAATTGCTGCAAACACTTCTAAATCAATTGGCTATTTCAAACCAGTTGAATACGCAGCAACCAGCCTCATCGGCTAGTCAGCCGATTGAATAGGCTACACCTATTACAGGTCATTCAGACACTCAAGGTTCTACTGAGGCAAGGGCAGTTCCAGATCCAAAGACAAGAATCTTAGAAGAACGACCTCCAGAAACTCCAGCTGAGATACAAGCAATTGAGCAAGTGGCTACAGAGTTGAAATCTCATGTGAAGCAGGAGTTGATCGACCACTTCTCGGAGATGCTATCGAAGCAGTGTGGGATAAAACCCAAGCAGCTGTCCTGCATGTACAGGACACCGTATCCCTCTGGCTATGATCAGATACCATTCCCTCCAAGATTCAAAGTGCCAGACTTCACCAAGTTCTCTGGACAAGATGAAACATCCACTATGGAACACATCACTTGGTTTATCATCCAATGTGGAGAAGCAGGGAATGTTGATGCACTCAGAATACGGTTGTTCTCTTCATCTCTGTCAGGGCCGGCATTCTCATGGTTCACCTCACTGCCAGCTAACTCCATCATCAAGTGGTCTGATCTAGAACAGCAGTTCCATAATTACTTCTTCTCAGGCATCAACGAGATGAAGATCACTGATCTGACCAGACTCAAGCAAAGGAACGATGAAACAGTAGCTGGATTCATTCAAAGATTCAGAGAGGTCAGAAATAAGTGCTATAGTCTGAACTTGGGAGACAAGCAACTAGCTGAGTTGGCTTTCCAAGGTCTCTTGCCGACCTTAAGGGAGAAATATGCATCACATGACTTTGAAAGCCTCAGCCAGTTGGTCAGCCGGATGAGTCAAGAAACTGCAAAGTCCTATGAGCCTAGAAGGAACTTTCAGAAGAAGGTGTCGTATGTGGACTACTCTGACTCAGAAGATGAGGACAACATGATAGGGCTCACGGAGTGGGTCAAAGGCAAAAAGGCAATATCCTGTCCCTTTGGTAAGAAAGAGCCAGAGAAATTCGGCTTTGATATCACTAAGGCCGATAAGATATTTGATCTGTTGCTTCAGCAAGGGCAGATTAAACTCTCCCAGTTCCATACTATACCATCTGCAGAAGAGCTGAAGAGGATGAAGTATTGCAAATGGCACAATGCAACATCGCACGATATCAATGATTGCAAGATCTTCAGACAACAGATCCAATCAGCTATTGAGCAAGGGAGGCTTAAATTTGAAACTCCTACCAAAGCTGAAAAGCCGATGAAGATTGATCAGCATCCCTTCCCAGCTAACACAGTTGAAGTGTCTAGCAAAGACATGTCACGAGTTAAGTTGCTGACATCTGATTCGGCTCAAAATAAAGGAGCCGTTGATCCCAAAGTACAAGTAACCGCTGCCGATGTCAAAGGAAAAGGGTTACTACTTGGAGAAGGAGAATCAAAGCCACGCCGACCCATCACGTCACAAATGTTGATCAACAAGTTCCAGCGCCGACAAGAGAAGGCAAAGGAAAGAGAGGAGTGGGCACGGCGTAATGAAGGACATTGGAGATGTCCGTTCTTCAAGTACTGTTGGGAAGAAGGGATCAAACTGCCGACGGCAGAAAACTGTCCAGAGTGCAATGGGGCTTACAATAATGGCAACTCATCAAAAAGGGTTTGGTTTGATGACAGAAGACCTGCAGCCAAGGATCACCGTGGATTCAACAATCAACGAATCTTGGTTCACGATCGGCTGGGGGGCAAAGCCAGCGTCCACGATCGGCTGGGGGGCAAAGCCAACGTCTACGATCGGCTGGGGAGCAAGGCTAGCATTCATGATCGGCTGGGAGGCCGAGTCAATGAAGAGTCAAACGATCGGCTAGAAGAGATGGCCGATTCTCTGGTCCCTGACGAGGACATCATGTGCCGAGCTCCTGAACGTCGACGCACATTGCAACTGGATGATGAAGGGTCAAGCCAAACACGTAAGAAGCCTAATCCACAATGGTGTCCAGATGGCTTGACTAAGTCCCAGAAGAGAAGAGTCCAGCGCCTACGTCAGCTAGAACAGCATGAAGAAGCAGAGAGACTTGTGCTGGACAAGAAGAAGGTTCGGTCTAAAGTTTGGCGCCCAAAGCCTAAGGCCGATGGTGAGGAAGATGACAAACCCCGAGCTGATATAAACATGGTTGTCTTCCTACCAAAAGAGTTCATGGCCCCAATTGATTCAGATCTGTCCGATGAAGAACTTGGCATGGCTCAGTTAACGCTGGAACCTAGGCAAGCCATCTTTGAGAAACCAGAAAATGAGAAAAGACAACACTTGAAGGCCTTGTTTCTCAAAGGATTTGTCAATGGCAAGCCAGTCACCAGGATGCTCATAGATGGAGGAGCAGCAGTTAACCTAATGCCGTACACCGTGCTGCGCAAGATTGGGAAATCTGATGAAGATTTAACCCAAACCGATATGATGTTGGTGGACTTCGAAGGCAACGTCTCTCCAGCTCAAGGAGCAATTTGCGTGGAGCTCACCATCGGTAGTAAGACCCTTCCAACCGCTTTCTTTGTCATTAAAGGGAGGGGATCTTATAATCTACTGCTGGGTCGGGATTGGATACATGCCAATTGTTGCATACCATCTACAATGCATCAATGCATCATCCAATGGATTGGAGATTCAGTGGAGGTGGTGCAAGGAGAAACCTCCTTGATAGTGGCAGCTACAGAAGCACAAGGATGGACTTATGATCAAGTGAGCTGCATATCTGGAAAAGCCTTGGATACCAAATATCTCAGGGTGTCCGATTTTGGACTAAAGCCGGTTCAAGCAGTCGGCTCTGATGACGAGGCTTAATGAATCAATTCATTGAAGACAAAAAGAAGCTTGGGCTCAGAGTCACAGCAGCCGACGGATTGGTCGTCCAAGTGTACAAACAGTTGTATCAGCCGATTGTCCTATCGCTCCTATCGGCCGATTGAGTTTTCGAGCTACAGCCGATTGCGAATGTAATTGCAGAATAGCTGATATCTGTAAAGAATCACCTTTAGTACAAAAAATGTAAAACCGATGTACAAAATCAATATATTCAGTTATAGCCGATACATGTATCGCCTTTAGAGCAAAAAATACATGTTTATCTCTTCTGCTTTGGATTACAACTCAGATCTACAGATTACATATGTTCTCAAGAGGTTACAAGAAGGGTGTTGTCCTAACTCCCAGTGTGATGAGGATATTGAATCGATGAATGGGAGAAAGACACACGCGAAGAGGAAACGAAAGATTAAGATCTTCAATCTTCCGCCGGAAGGAGCCCGATGGCCATTCCTTTGGCACGCTCTTCCTCTGATAAATGTGTAGCAAGACACCCTACCTGCGTTCTCCCTCCAAAGCCAGATCCTCACAAGGATTCTTCTAGCTATGGCGCCTCCTGGCTTTTCAAAAGGAGGCAAAGAAGAAGAGGGGCCACTACACTACTTCACAAGAATTCTTCTAGCTATAAAAAAGAGAAAGAGGAAAAAGGGATAGTCATACAACAAGAGTCTATAATCTATCTGAGTTGGTTGCGCCATGGCCGATGAATGAGTTTCTCCATCGACCTTCAGGCCTATTTATAGCCCTGAATGGCAGAAGGGATAACTACAAGAGGGAATTGAAAAAGGGGAAATGAAAGGTATCCAAGGAAGTCAAAGCAAGAACAGTTTCCCCGTGAAAGTCTCAGACTGGGCAATGGGCAGGCATGCAGTGATGCGTTTCCCGAAAATCAGGGACTGGCTTTGAAGGAGGATTGAATAACAATGTGTGGCCCCACTCTGTACTCCAGAAGAGGAGACTATCAGGATTCCCCTCTCTCAACATTTCCAGCAACAACGACAAGCTTTGATGCATCATTTGGATGCAAGAACACTTCAAGAAGAAACTTGTCAAGGAATGGGAATAGTTGTGTTTTCCTGGAAGCACTCTGAAAGAGGCCTACCTCTCATTCCTAATGGAAGCTAGTCTGGTTCATAGTCAGAAGATTATGGTACTGCATAAGGAGCAAACCACATTTTTATAGCAGGGAAGTCGAACCAGATCATAAAGAGCACCTACAAGTATGGGTGAAAATTCATCGCCAGAAAATGGTGCATTAAATCCATCGAATGCCAATCAAAAGGTGGTAATTTTATTCATAGAAAAGCCGATTGCATCGGCTGATAGTACATCAGAATTCAAAGGAGGCTCTTGGCCTTGTCTAGCTCTACTTTAACTTGGGCTATCTCTTCACCTACACGATCCAGTTCCTGAAGGAGAGCTGTCCTCCTGGCTTCGAGAACCTCCAGCTTCTTCTCGTTGTTAGCAATCACCAAACGGAGACCGCATTCTTGTCTAGATGGTTGGTTTGGCCGATTCGCACCAAAGGCATTGATGTTCGACACGATCCTTTCCACAGTATCACGATTTGGAGACTGAGAAAAGAAGAAGCCTCAGGGAAAGAGATCATGAGAATGAAGAAAAGAAAGAGAACCAACCTGATTCACAGAGGAGGAGGAAGAAGAAGAAGCCATCGCAAAGAGAAGATAACAGTTCAAATGACTAAAGGGATCTAGGCGTTTTATAAAAGGCCGAGTAGAACGTTCGGTCAAAACAATTAACGCGGAGCGTTGGAAGTTGGCCAGTAAAGGCCAATCACAGTTTACAAAATTACAAATAAAGTTCAAACTATGCCTAAAAGATGGATGGCATTGATGAGGTCCAGACGCAGTTGATCGACCGCCTCTATCTCCTGACGATCGGCATCGGCCGAACCAGGAATCGGCTGCTCTTGTTCACGGAGAACTTGGGCTTGACGTGCAGTGGAATCCCTCTGTTCTCGCATGGCAGCGATGGTGCCTGGAAGATCTGCAAGCTTCTGCTCTTCGGCTGCCAAGTCTTGCTCGACCTGACCAAGTTCTTTCATCAGTTCAATACGACGCTTCTTCAAATGATCGATGCTGTTGACAATATCAGAACGAGAGGAAGTCAGGAATTCAATCCTATTGTCCAGATCGGCCATACTGCTATCCAGGTTCTCCCTGTCCTGGGTAAGTTGCTCTTGACGTTTCCTTTCATCCAGCCGATCTTGGGCTTCCTGGACTACGAGCTGCCAATTCTCGATGAAAGCGACTTGAAGCATCTTCGTCTTGAGGTCTCTAGGCAACTGGCCCTAGATTTGCTTAAAGATGGTCCTGATCGGCTCAGCATCTTGTACAAGTAGACCAATATCTTGGTTCAGCAATGGCAATACTTCGACCAGCTTAGCTTTCACTTCATCTGGAAGGGTGATTGCCAACGTACCCTGAAAAGAAAGCAAGTTTATTAAAGTATGCAGAAGAAGCACGGGAGATAAAAGAGAAATATGTCAAGGAATTTACCTCTACAGCAGAAGGTGTTGCTCGAATCTGAGCAGTTAGATTTCCGGCTGATGATGGTTCAGGAGCTTCGACAATTGGCAGCTGTGGTTGATCACCGACACCTTGTTGAAGATCACCCAAAGACCTGTCATGAGTAATATCCTGGAGCAAGAAACAAGGAGTCAGAGAATGAGAGTGGCGAAGGAACAGCCAACGAAGATTGTACCTCAGCTGGTTGAAGATCGGCTTGTTCAAGAGGGCGCTGAGGCTGACCAACAGGGGCATCTGAGATATTGACTCTTTGAGGATCAGGTTGTTCAATCAAGATAGCATCAACTATATCCTCCACAGCTTTGTCTAGTTCGGCTTGTTCAGAAGACTCAACCAAGGTATCATCAGCTGAAGCTTCTTGAATAGGCTCCAATGCTGGGCCTTTATCAGAATCAGCAATGTTGATCTGTACTGGTCGACCAGTTAATCCCGAAGACTGCACAGAAATAATCAGTAAGAAACTCAAAGAGGAAAGAGAGAGTGATGAGAAGAAACAGCACCTCGAAAGCACTGGCCAACTTCCCGGCCATGTCAGAAATATCAACGACTGCGGTGTCAATTTTCCTCCTAGTTTTGTGAGCAAGGGTCTTGCTAAGTCCACTTTTCCTCTTGAGTGTCGACAAAGGCAGATTGTCCGAGACAAGATTAGTTCTAGGACCCTGCATGATTGAAGAAACTGAAAGAGCTTTATGGCCGATGTAGGGTGCCTGTCTTGGTGGCCAATATCGAATCGACTTGCCACTTTTGCTGACAACGGGGGGCTCTATAGTTTCAGGCTGAAAAGGAAAAAGAGGATATAACAAATCTGGGTATAGTCAAGCAATGCATAAAGTAAACAGATAAAAGAAGTACCTCATCGGCTGACGCCACATAATCAGGATCCAATTGCTCACAGTAGATTCTCAGAGAGACGCAGAAAAGGTGATCACACCACTCTACCCACCAAACATTAAAAAGGGGGGAAGAAAAACCAGAGAATCTCCAAGAGTCAAGGTTAATGGTGGCAGAATCAGGAACCCGATCCAAAAGGCGTTGATAACAGGTGCCGCTAGGAATGATCTCCCTTGGTTTAATTAGATCAGAGAAGTAAAGGCCAATCGGCAATTGGCCAAACCCCAGCTGACGTGCACATACTGAGGGGTTATAAAATTCGTAGGTGGCCGATTGATCTTTTCCAAAAACGCAAGAAGGAAGAAGCCCCGGTTTGATGATTTCTACGAAAACAAGCCTATCTTCATCATCTTTGTGAATATCATCAAAGCTGAATGTGGTCTCAAAGTGGGGCTCGTCATCTTTATATGCAAACCAGATGATGGAATTTGAGTTGAAGCCAAGGTAGAAACTTCTGAAGTGCTCTGCTATACGGGAAGGGGTTCTCTTGTGTCCTGGGAAGACAGAGACAGCTTCTCCAAAATTCATACATCGGCGCCTTACAATTGGAACACCATCTGGTTGATCTCCTGGGAAAGTCTTGATAAAAATATTCTGCTCTAACCTATCTCAGAGATGAAGGTTCAGCCACATGTTAATGAACCACCAGGGACCTCCCAGAGTACCTATGGGAGAATTGGTTGACAGGCTGACTGCTACTTGATGAAGGAGGTGGTAAACTGCACCTAAAAGATATTTTCCAAGAGGGATATGATTGCCGGCAGCCAACCGCTCAGCCACTATCTAGTAATTAGCGGTAGGGCCAAAAGTTTTGCCACAGAAGACAAATTTCTCAAGCCACATGTTCAGGAAAGCAACATGTTCCCTCTGTCCTACGGTTCCTTCTTTCTTGTGCTCAGCGATATAGCCAAACCATCCACCTATGCCCTTGGTCTTCAACTGATGAGAGAGTTTGTCATTACGATGGCTGAAAAGGGTATCTGGGGAGGAAATATCTAGACCAGTCAGCACGAGGACATCGGCCAGGGTTGGAGCCATCGGCCCATGGCCGAACAAGAAAGCATTGAGTGCATCAGACCAAAAATAAGAAGCAGCTATCAAAAGAGACTCATTCCGAGACATCTCAGACAAAGATAGAGCGATGCATTGACTAATTTTGTACTATTCCCAAGACCCCTTGTTCTTCGCAGAAATCCTGAGATACCAATCTCTCCACCCTTTGACATAACCTGTCCAGGACCTAAAACAGCTATCCCAATCGGCCAAATTCAAAGAAGCATGCTTAAAGGGGATTCGGCCTGTTTCAAAGTTGATCATCTCAATAGGGTCGATATCACCCATTGGTCCAAGAAAGGTGAGCCCGGGCTTATCATCAACAGGGATGGTGAGATGGGATCTAAGTTCCTGAAGAGATGAATAAATCTAAGCTTCAGGCAAGGAAAGATGGTGGTATTTGAAGACAAATAAAAGCAAAAGATTGAAGGAAATACCAGAGGAACTGAAGAAAGAGATGCCTTTGGAGGTGCAGAAGCAGAGCCAGAACCTCCAGCGGAGCTTGAGGATGCCATGGATCAGCAAGAGTTTTGGAGCTTAGGGTTCGTCACTTGAAGGTTCGAGCTGCTGGAACAACAAGATTTTGGGGAGGAAAAAGAACCAAGGCGGTCGTATTTATGACCTCAAAGATTTGTTGAGATTCTGCGGCCGACTTCGAATCAATAGAGATAACGGATTCGAGGAAATTTCGGAGCAAAAGATTATTTACTCCGAAACTGGGGGGCATGTGTTGACACCGTTTTTTGGAAAAACAGGTCAAAGAGGAATAAGGAGAAATAGCCAATGAAAAACAAAGTACAATCGGCCGATTGAAGGGAGAGAAAGACGGTCAACACGGATCGCCGATGGTCAAAGGGATTCAACCCTGACGGTGGGCCAGCTGGTCAAAGCGATCGACCGATGGTCAGATAGAAGATCGGCCGATGGAGGAAAGAAGAGGCGGTATTCAAAAGAAAATACGCCAAAAGGAAAGCATGGTGGAGGCGGGTCAGTTCACGATTGACAACGGGTCAAGAGTCGGTTCTTAGAAGGTCTTTGACTCCTGCAAGAGTCCTTTTCTATTTTTAGTAGTTTTTGTCTTTAGATGCAAGTAAACAGTGCCGTAATCGGCTAGGAGTCGGGTTGTCCTCAGGACATAAATAGCGACCCTGCGTGGTCGGAAAAAAGTGTACACACCAATATCAAACAAACCGCCTCCGGGCAAACCCTTTACTTTTACTGCATCTACTTTACAGCATCTACCTTTACAGCATCTACTTTTCGGCGACTTCGCCATTGCGTTTTTCTCTTTTCTACAACGCCGTGCTTCGGGTTCGTCGGGCTGCATCAACTGATCTCCGGCAAGCTTGTGAGTACCGTTTTACCGAATAATCCTAGGCTTTAACCTCCGGGCGCATCACTGAGGTTTCGTCTAGTTCTTTATTCACCCCTTACCGATATTAGCTAGATCTACAAGTTTTCGTACCAAATTCTTGTAGTTTTAGCTATTATCTTTACCCTTCCGCTCGATCTAGATCCTATCGGCTTTCAACACCACAGCCGATTCCGACCTACTCGAGCGCTGACGTCACGATCGGCCGATCCAGCCGATCGTACCCGCGCTTCGGTCGCTCTCGAGCCGGCCGATCCCGCTTTATCTGTATCGGCCGATTGGCTGGTACACGTGTCGCTGCAAGGCCATCGGTTCTCTAGCCGATCCTTAATATTTTCCATTGTCAATCAACAGGTCAGATTGGCTGGCACGCCTCGCTACAGACCGGGGAGTCACGTGTGTCACGCGCGGAGGTGACGTCCTATTTTCGCGTCAACAGCTGCCAAGTTAGCTTTAGAGGTCGGCGTCATCATTCGGGAAAGCATTCTTGTCCTTCCACATTGGAAGGATTACAAGAAAGACGACAAACACTTCAAGACCTTTGAGGGACAGCTACATGTAAGTGCATTACTATTCCTATTTGAAACTTTCATACATGCTTAACCTTATTTGTCTAACTAAGTATCGAACTATCATATGCCTAGGGTCGCTTGGCTGTTAACACAAACCATGCCCCAACAAAGGTAGCTATGACCGATTTGATGCGTGTTGCGATAAAAAATCAACGTTATCGGCTCAAGAAGTGATACTTCAATGGTGTACCTGCAAATGAGGTTCGGACAACTTCTCCTGTTGGTTACATGACTGATGCAGAATGGAGGGCACTTGTTGCAAAGTGGTCTGATCCAAAGAATATGGTATGGGTATACTGCAATATATTCTTCATTCACTTATTTTCCAAAGACACTTAACATTCTGAACTTGTGATATCATCTCACATGTTGAATCTCTTGTAGGAAACATGTGAAAAGAACAAGCACAACCGCAGTCAAGTCAAGTATCATCAGGCTACAGGTTCTCGCTGCTATGTGGCACACTTACATGCATATGTAAGTAAAACATTACTTTCTTCACTTACATGCACATTGGCACTGAACAAATTCATTTTCATTTCATCTGAGATTACTTTGCTGTGATTTTTATCCACTATACAGAAGAAGAATAGAATCATAGATGACCCCAACCTAGATCACAATGAAGCAATAGATGCGGTGGAGGCCTTCAAGACTTGCCATACCAGCTCCAAACGTGGCCTGAGTGAGCCGGCTTGAGAGGCACTTGTAAGTGCATAGGGTCTATCTCTACTAGTTGATATTTAATTCTAATTGCATTGGATGTTGGCCTTATCAATTATCATCTTACTGTTGCTAAAGGTATTTACATGTAACTGTTTTATGTTCATAAATTTCAGGCTGATATGGAAGCTTTGAGGGCTGAACCTATTCCTGAAGATGAGATGCCTGCATCAAGTGTGCAAGTCGTGTCCAAGGTGCTCTCCCAGAACAGCTCCAACCATTTCCTGAAGAGTGTTGGCTTCCAAACACTGCCATCCTACAAGTCAGGTTCATCAAATGATAGTGAGCTTCGGGAACAACTTGCAGCTGAAGCGATGACAGCTGTTCAAGGTGAACTAGACGACCTCAGGAAGAAAATTCAAGAAGCTGAGGAAGAGCGGGGGAAGACACAAAAGGAGCTGGAGGAGTACAAGAAGATTACAGAGAAGAACACCAAGGAGATGGCAGAGACCAATTTGCTCCTCAAGAAGCTCTTGTCCCTCCATGGAAATAGTTCTTCATCCCCATGAACACAACTGCTGCTCAGATCTGCTGTGAACTAGATGTTCTTTTGGGTACTCAGGAACTTGGTTTGGTCGTGTGTGCAACTTTTAGTTATGTTTGGTCTTGTTTAGTAAAATGTGATGTCAAGTGGTGTTGTCCACTCAGTTGTATGCACACTGGAATACTAGTTTTAATCTTATCGAATGGTGTTCCCATTCTAGTATCATCTGCAAATTACAATTCCATTATAAACTGCAATTTATCTGTGACCAAAGTGATGTCACATCTGTGACCATAATTATGTTATATCTGTGACCAAATCAAGTCCAATCTGTGACCATTTATATGGCAAATTTGTGACCACATTACTTCAAAGTGTGACGATGGGAAATAGTATTATGTGACGATGCGAACATGTATTCAATGACGATTCCAAAATGATGATGTCACCTGCCACGTCAACGATGACGTCACTGCCACGTCAGCAATGACGTCAGCTGCCAGCGTGGCATACGCCGTCGCCGTGCTCCCAAACGGCAGGTTATGACGAAACAAAATGAAGTTCCATGACCAAACCTGATTGTCACAAAAAATAGACGCCATTAACAGCGCCATCAGTACGTCAGGCAGATGGCTGATTGTGACGAAAACGGGGATTCATCTGTGACCAACAGCTTTCGTCATAGATTGAAATCAGTTCTATGACAACATATAATTCGTCACAGAATGGACACACATCTATGACGAAATATTGTGTTTCGTCACGGATGACCAAATGTGATGCGACCATAGTGACGAAACCCAAATCGTCACAAAATCGTCACAAATGAACATCAGTGACGATTATGGCATCTTCAGTGACGTTATGTCAACATCATGGATGACAACATCCCTACTAGTGAAGGTTTAAGGAGTAACTCATGCCTTAATTTATCTCTAGAAAAACCCCAGTGGGGAAAACATGAGATAAGGCATATGCTTGTATCAAAACATTGTCTCGTTAAAAACTTTGTATGAGAAAAACCTGATGGTAAAAACTCATAAAAGAAAAGAGTACAATGTGAAGCGTTTAACTAGGTCCATCATTCAGGAGGTCTCTCCCCCCTGAAGCTTGCAAGTCTCTAAGTCGTCTCATGCCAATTCCCTTAACACATTTCTCGAATGAGGAAGCAGGTAGGGACTTGGTAAAGAGATCTGCCAGATTATCACAAGACTTTGTCAATAAGATGTTTATTTCTCCACTTAGCTGAAGCTCATGTAGATAAAACAACTTAGGAGCAATATGTTTCGTGATATTGCTCTTGATGTAGCCTGTTTTGTATCTGTGAAATACAAGCAGCATTATCTTCATAGATAATGGTAGGTGATTCTGAGGAACCAATACCACATGATTGCTCAATGTGATTTATCATTCTGCGAAGCCATACGCATTCACGTGATGCTTCATATAGTGCTATAATTTCAGAATGATTTGTGGAGGTAGCCACTAAAGTCTGTTTAGATGACTTCCATGATATAGTTGTTCCTCCATGAAGGAATACAAAACATGTTTGTGATCTGGCATTGTGGGGATCTGTAGCGAACATGGCCTCATATGCCATTTGTTCAAAGCTTAATTTTGGTGATTAATGACAACATGATCAATGGGACTAACCATATTGTCTAGCATGTCTTTGTAGACACTTCTAGGTCCCAAGGATGCAAAAATACTATATGCCTAAATGAGAAGATAGTGTATTTTTCAAGGGTCAAAACCGTGGAAGAAAAAGAAAGAAAAGAGTAGCGTCAGATGAACCGATGGTACACTAGAAGACAGCGTCGGTGCAACCGCCGGATGAAGTGGTACACTGCGGGAAGACTCGAGTCAACATGAAGATCACCGGATCATCCGACGCCCCCAATTCTAGTTGTGCCAGATGAATCAAGAGACCGAGCAAGCAGGAATCAACTGCACCAGATGAACCAATGGTGAAGCAACGGTTCATCCGGTGACTGCATGTTTGCTAACAGAAAGGTCCAGGTGAGAAGCTCTTAAGCACCGGATGAACCGACGGTCAAAAGGAGTCAAGCATCGGTTCATCCGGCGGGCTCGTTTTAGCTAACAGAGACGCTCGGAGAAGATTTCCTTTAGCACCGGATGAACTGATGGTGCGTTGGTTGAAGCGTCGGATGAATGACGTCAGCAGGGTGCAACGGCTACGTGCGGTGGAAGGCAACGGTCAGTAGCACCGGATGAACCGATGCCCGGAAAAAGGACAGCGTCGGATCATCCGATGGTACCATTTCCAGAAGCTTTGGCCCAACGGCTAGTTTGATGCCTTGGCCTATTTATACCCCTTTCACTCCACCATTTGGAGTTGCTGGAGTGTGTGGAAGTGTAGAGGAGTTCAAGACTCACAGAAGATCATATCCAAGCCATCCAAGTGCTTAATTCCTCATCCATAGACTTGCATAAGCTTTGTGTATGTGCTTAGTGTTAGGCTTAGCTTAGGGCTGAGTGAGTGCAAGGTGTGCCTACCTTGTGAGGTGATTCTTGAGTGGATCAAGTTGTACGAGGTGTGCCGGAAGCCTTGGAGCCTAGGTGGCTCTCCGGCAAACAACTTCGACCCTCCGGCTTGGTGTGGAGCGGCGAGGACACTTTGTGCGGGGGACATGGAGACCCCCTTCCCTTGGTGGAGAAGCTCCTTAGTGGAGGCGGCATCAAGGCGACCAAGGGAGCTTGGCAAGTGCCTTCGTGGCGAGCCTTAGTGGCAAGTCAAGTGGTGCTCTTGGAAGAGACTTGGTGACCGGGAAGCAATACTCTTGTGTAGAGTGCTTCAACAACGTGGACTAGGGGTGGCTTAGTGCCTACCGATACCACGGGATAAATCGCGTGTCAAGAGTTTGCTTCCTCTCATCCCCCTTTACGTTTCCACATTACATTCTTGCAATCCTTCTTTGCCTTTACTTACCTAGAGTAGTATCTTGCTAGGATTGGCTATAGGTTGCAAAACTTGTTTTGGGATGGGAGTTTCACACTAGAACAACCTAGTTGCACATCTAGATAGTATGTTCTAGTTTATGTTTGATGCAAATAGTGATAAGCCATAGGCTAAGGTTTTAAGTTTCCTAATTCACCCCTCCCCCTCTTAGGCTACGGGCATCCGATTCCTTACAGGATCAGACATATAACCAGCATCAGCATATCCAACCAAGTTAGGATCATTAGTTTTTTTGGAAAAATAATCCAAGATCCTTAGTGCCTTGTTGGGGCAGCACTATGTCTTGCCAATAAATTCACTGCAAATGCAATGTCAGGCCTGGTACTATTTGCAAGGAACATAATTGCTCCAATGAGACTGAGATAGAGGAATTCTGATCCCAATATCTCCTCTCCTTCCTCTTGTGGTCGGAAAACATCTTTTTCTAGATAGGGACCGAACAACCATGGGAGTTTTGATTGGATGTGCTTTGTCCATATTAAATTTCTCCAATATTTTCTGGACATAAGCAGATTGGTGCACTAAAATTCCTGAGTGAAGGTGCTCGATTTGCAAACCTAAGCAAAATTTGTTTTTACCCAAATCCTTCATCTCAAATTCCGTCTTAAGATGATCACAAGCTTCATCAATATCTTGTGCATGACCAATGATATTCAAATCATCTACATACACCGATATAACACAAAATCATGTGGAGGACCTTTTGATGAAGATGCATGAGCAATCATCATTATTTGAGTAACCCTTCTGCAGAAGGTACTCACTCAGTCGGTTGTACCACATTCTACCCGACTGTTTAAGACCATAGAGTGATCTTTTGAGTTTTACACAATACATGTTGCGATTTGCTCCTTTATTCGGTATAGGAATTCCATCGGGGACCTTCATATATATATCCGAATCTAGTGACCCATATAAGTATGCTGTCACAACATCCATCAACTGCATAGATAGATGATTTTGAATGGCCAGAGATATCAAATATCGATGTGTAATTCCACTCATTACTGGAGAATATGTTTCATTGAAATCAATGCTGGGCCTCTGCGTGAACCCTTGTGCTACAAGCCTCGCCTTATATCTCACCACCTCATTGTTCTCATTCCGCTTCTGGATGAAAACCCATTTGAAACCTACAGGGAAGGTTCTTGGAGGTGTAGGTATTACTGATGAGAATACCTCTCTTTTCTTGAGGGAGGGTAACTCTGCTTCAATTGCTTCCTTCCATTTGTTCCAGTCCGAGCGCTTCTTGCACTCTACCATGGATTTTGGATCCGGATCATTTTGGATGGTTTCAGCAACTGATGAGGCAAAGTATATGTTGACAATTGTAGTCTTACAATCGAATGATTCTCCAGAATCAACATAGTTTATGAAAATTTCATTTACCCCAAATGACGGCTCGGTATTTCCCAATACGACAGCGTCGGGGCGTTCCGATGTCCCATCATCAGAAATTGAGTGCACTGTTGATGTGGGAGGTGGATTGTGTAGATCCACTCGGTGTCTCTCAACTTGAGGTTGAGTTTCATTTACTGTGCCTAAAGGTCCATCCCTTTATTTCCTCGTGCGCTTGCGAGGATTTGCCGTACTTCTCCCACTCTCTTTCGAGGAAGGGAGTTGAATAGTTTTATTTGGTACCTCTATTCTTTCCAGCACATTCCTTGCGGGATGATTTTGTGACACTTTTACTCACAGTAAATGAGTCTGGCAAATTATTTGTAGCATTTTGCAAATTTATAATCCTTTGAACTTGAAGTTCGAATTCTTTAGTACGAGGATCCTCCTTTTGGGTGTCTATGGCATTCCAATTTATTTCCGGGCATTCAGTGTGATACTTGAATTCTCCCCCTAATGCCGGGAAATATTCTTCATTGAAGATACAATCAGCGTACCGGGCTATGAGCAAATCCCCTGTAAGGGGCTCCAGGTATTTAATGATCGACGGAGATAAATACCCCACGTAGATCTCCATTTTCCTGTGACGGCCCATTGATGTACGCTTTGGTGATGAGATCGGTACGTATACAATGCAACCGAATATCCGCATATGGGAAATACTAGGAGGATCACCACAAACCAATTGCAGTGGGGAAGTTGTATGGTATGCAGTTGGACGCAATTGTATTAAGTCGCCAGCGTGTAAGACTGTGTGACCCCAACATGAGGTTGGTAGGTTACAGTTTTGCAATAGTGGTCTAGCAATGAGCTTTATTCTCTTGATGAGAGATTCAGCTAAACCATTCTGTGTGTGAACATATGGTACAGAATGTTGTACTTCAATTCCTAAGGCCATACAATAATCATTGAAGGCTTTGGAAGAAAATTCTGCTGCATTGTCCAGTCTGATTGATTTTATCCGGTGTTCAGGGTGACTCGCTCTAAGTCTGATGACTTGTGCGATCAATTTTGCAAAAGCATGGTTCCGTGTCGATAAAAGACATACATGAGATCATCTCGTGGATGCGTCAATTAGAACCATGAAGTACCTAAACGGTCCAGATAAAGGTTGAATGGGGCCACAAATGTCACCTTGAATACGTTCAAGAAACTTTAATGGTTTAGCCTGTATTTTAAGATGTGATGGTCTCAAAATTAATTTCCCAGTTGCACATGAGGTGCACATAAAATCTGAGGATTCTGGAAATTTTCTATCGCTCATACCATGTCCACTTGAATTGCTCATGATTTTTCTCATCATCCTGATGCCAGGATGGCCAAGGCGTTCATGCCAAGTTTTGAATGCATCCACATTCTGACAAATCACTTTGTAAGCAACATGTGGTACGGGTTTGATGTATGTGTAGTACAATCCAGACAGGAGAGAATGCACTTTTTCAAGTGTTTGTTTGCCATATCTGGTATCTTTGGTCAAGAGGAGAAACTCCTCATTGTTTTCCTCATGTGTTTCCACATGAATCCCATTTTTCCGGATATCTCTATAACTTAGTAGGGTACGTGTTGAATCGAGATACAATAATGCCTCCTCGATGTCAATTTGTGTACCCATTGGAAGTACAATAGTGGCTCTACTAGAACCAACTATCGTAGCATCGCGTCTCGCGATGGTCAAAACTTGTCCTTCTCTCTTTGTGAGAGTTTGGAAAAATTTGACTTCCCTAAGTATAGTGTTAGTGGTACAACTATCCACTAGGCAAATTTCTTCTTCCATTGAATTGACTCCCGTAACAATCTATACAATGCAAAATTTAAATTATAAAAATAATGCAATAATATAGAAAGTACATACGAATATATTGATATAATAAGTGCATTATTACAACTAATAGCAACATCATGTCTTTATTACAATAGTTTCTATACTTGATCATCTAAATTTGATCATTGGCGGATCGAATGAATTTGATAGATTCGAATATACAAGTCACAACAGACTTTGTGTTTTGAATCAAAATTGCAACATATGTTGTGTACATCTCAAGTCACTACATGACTTGTAATAAATTGTCAGTTGATTGTGGTAAACTGACTAGGAGAGTTTCTTCATCAGAAGAGTTACCCCTAATTAATCACGATGATCGCATATCTGTGTTTGTATCTCAAAATCCTAATTGGGTTTTATATCATCTCCAATGACACACATCCAACCATGCAATCATCTTAAGACGGACAAAGAGACGAAAATTTGGGTAAAACCAAATTAGGCTTAAGTTGTATACATTGGTTTACCAATATCCAATGATATTGGGTGGTCATATCCATCAACATTTGGTCATTTGATCCCCAAATACATGGATCGTTATCCATTCCGACCCTGGGTTTGAACCTTAGTGTCATCAAAGCGCATATGTATCTTGCAAAATCGCAACTGGGTAGAAATTGCATTTGCAGATACTTGCTAGCTCAGAAGAGCACTACTCTGTTGACGGTCGATTTCCGTCAACTAAGAGCACTTGTTACACTTTGGTTTGAGCTTTCAATTATAACTAACCCACCACTAGGCATATTAATGATGTAACAAGTTCACACTTGCATGTGGTTTTTGGAGTATGTTGTTTACGCAAGATTTAAGCACTTAAATGAGGACTTCCGGGTAGAGTTCATCAAGCACTTTATGAGAAGATCACGAAACCTGGCGCAAGTCAAGACATGAAGTGAACATGACTTCAAATGACCCGAGGACCAAAGCATGAAGTTGTGAAACTCCGAGGATCTAAACAGAAGATGCAGGAGTTCATGCGACAGGACCCCTTATCTTGATCGCGGGGATAATGACGTCTAAAGCCCATATGCGAAGATGCAAAATGTCAAAATTGTAAGAAAAGCCGCGTGAAGGATGGCGGGCCTGAAGTGGGCCAGAGAGCCCAGGCCCTTGAGACTTGGAGGTTTACCCACGAGATCAACTCAGCCCGAGAGATATTCGCGCAGCCCAGAACAGCGTGATCTTTCAGTGCAGATTCGGAGACTTAAACGGTCTCTAATGGCAAAAGTTTGAATACTAAAGTTGTGGGCCTCGATGAGAGCTTCGATTTGGACATATGAATGGCCCAATTCGGGTCAAGGAGCTAAGAGATATGGCCCCTGAAATACCTGCTGCGCAGATAAGTCCGAAATCAGATAGATTATCTTCCGAGGCCGTTTTGGAGATCTAATCTTCGTTTTCAAGGAAAGCAATAAATACCAAAGTTGGAGATAATTTCGTGGCACACAATCTAGATACTGAATTTGCATTGTTTGGAGTCCGGACGTGGGAGATATGGTGCCGGCAAGGAAGGACTGCGAATCAGGAAAATCTGAGCGAGGCTGATTTTATGGAAATCAAGTTTGCTTAACTCCTAAGCAAGATCTCGTGCAAGGCAACAGAGCACGCCCCAAGGCTCCCTAAAGGCATAAATACAACCCCTTGGACGTCCAAGTGAGGGGTTGAATCCGATCCATTCATCAGAGAGCCGCCGAATCGAAGGAGACACACCGAAGGGAGCCGACGGCCGCCACAAGTCTTCGAGTCGCCTAGGAGATGGCCTAGGCCATGCCCTAGCCGCCATGGTTGGCCCTACGTGGTGAAGCCATGATGGAGTTCCGGAGCCATGCCTTGAATTCATCAAGGCAATTATACATTCAACATTCAATGGTGATATAAATCATATCTTCTGCTTACTTTGATCTACTTTGATGCATGCTTATTCATATGTCTAGCCAGTATATACCCTTAGTAGGAACAAACGTAATCATGGTGGTTAATCTATATCTTGCGGATACATCGTAGTAGTGCACAGACGCATAGTTGTTCGGTTGTGTTTACCTTCGTGTAGTGACAGTACGAGAGAAGGGAAAGCGCCGAGCAAACATGTAAGGGTTTACTCCTTATCTTAGCATGAGATTAGATTGGTTTCTCACCTTGGCCGGAGCTGCAACTAGAAGACAGTAGGCTAGGGTTACCTTGGGCCGTGCATCCTTATGGCTAAGATAAGGAGTTTGTATGAATGTGATCCATACATCCTCTTGCGTTTGTATGTTAATTCTTTATACAATCAACGCTTAACATTAGGTTAGTTCGATAGATTAGATGGAGAACCTTAGGAGTTTGCTTCCGATCCTTGGATTGACAAACCTTAGGAGATACTCCGAGGGAAGAGCTACAACCGACCCGTACACTTGCAGATCAAAAGTTAGTACGGTTTTTGACCGTCAACATACTCCAAGAACGCTTTTAGCGGGGGTCAAAAGATATCAATAGATATCCATATGGTACTAATATTTCTTGACTTGTCACAGGAGAAGTCAAAATATGATCACAGTAGGATATGAAGATTCTGGCCTACTAATCCCCATAATAAACGCTAGATTATAGACCGATATCTTTGTGGTTGAGTTCTTATGAGAGTTGTCATGGACTCCAAAGTTACTTCCACATGTCATTCCAAAGTCTCATAAAAATGAATAACTTTGTTGAGTGGTCGAATATATGATTCCACTGAATCACTAAACAATTATCTATCAAGATAATAGAGCTTGTATTGCTTGGATGCAAATAGGTTATGTGAGAGCAATATCCTATTGCCCAGAAAGTGGCTTATTCTCATGTATTGTAATACATTTGAGAAATAACCAAATTGCAAATTAAACATGTGGGTGCTTCACTAGTTTATTCACAAAGTCTAAATCAATTTTCACACTTCAAGGGTGTCTGTAGAATTGGTATGCAATGACTTTGAAGTTTGCAAGTTTCAGGGGGAGTATCTTCATGAATTATAACCTATTCATGCACCATATTGTACTCTTTTCTTTTATGAGTTTTTCCTCTCAAGGTTTCTCATATAAAGTTTTTAATGAGGTAATATCAATACAAGAATATATGTCATATCTTCTATTTTCCCCACTAGGGTTTTTTAAAAAGGTATTTTAAGACATAATATATCACCTCCCTCGCAAAGAGCTTTTAGAGATGATATAAAGACATACATTGCTCTCTAAGATCATGCAGATTTAAGATTGAGCAAATGATCATATATACCACATTATTTTCTCCTTATTTTTCCCAATGGGTTTAAAGGAGTTTTAGTGGCATATCCACATATGTGTCTTATCTCATGTTTTCCCCATCAGGGTTTTTCTTGAGATAAATTAAGGCATGGGTTACTCCTTAAACCTTGCAGGTTTATGATAGAGTAACTACTAGACAAATTGTTCCTATTTTTTCCCATAGGGTTTTTCAAAAAGAATTCAAGAACATATCAATCTCAAAATTGACTCAGTCAAAGGGAGAGTGTTACAAAAGGTCTTTAATGACCTCCTCAATGGAGCACACCAAGGGGCAATACACCATGGGTTTAAGGCCATGAAACTACTCCACTACAAGGAGAAGTAACAGCCATGATTAAGGAGCCTTATTGCTATCATTAGATGGAGAAGATCAAAGGACCACCCTTAATGTTTATGTCATAAATTCCATCTTGTAACTATATAAAGGGACCTTGAGATCAATGAGAAGTTGGCCGGATTCACTATTTCATATTCTCTCTATCGTGAGGTTCCTTGGAAGGGAAGAACCAGCATTAATGGGAAGACGTAGGTAAGTCATCTTACTCGTCAGATCGTTGGTTCTCCTTTCTCTTGCTTAGTAGGAGAGCTGTTGATAACGTGTTATAAAGTAAATTGTGGAGACAAAGGAATAATGAATTGGGGGAATTCTCATTGATCTCAGAGTCCTATTTTATAAGGAGATTACAAAGAAGATGATGAGTCTGTACATTAGTGTAGACAATGAATTTGTAGCAATAACATTAATTCATATCCTCAACCATCATGGCTATCACTTCTCCTTCTAGTGGAGCAGTTTCATGGTCTTAAACCATGGTGTGCTGCCTCTTGGTATACTTCCTTAAGGAGGTCAATAATGTGCATTCTTAACAAAAGGACCCATGAATCATATGTTGAATCAACAAGAAACAGTGTCTGCTTTGAATCGTGGAACTTGAGGTAGAAGCGGGACTTGGGAATGGACAGCTTTGACTCCAGAATAGAAGCAATGCCAGCACTCAGCTTCTTGTTGACACCAGCTTCTTGGAAACCAGCTCACCATAAGCTGCAGGCTCTGGGGTACCTCCACATGCCATAGCCACTGAACCTTTGAGAACAACCATCGCGTACTGTGAGAGGACAAGCACTCCAGTTAATTCCTCAAAATGATAGTATCCAAGAGAAATGGCTTTGACCGAATAAATCGAGCACAAAGAAACAATAAACCTAAATATCCAGCAATTTGAGACTAGCACACCACAGGTCACGCTCCAGAAACCCAAAGGGTGACAGTATTCAGACAGTTCATTTTTTCCCATGATAGTTAGCAAAACAGCTGCTCCACTGTAACACTAACCAGATCACATGGCTAACATATGGTGACCTCCAGTATGGTCAGGTCCCTGGAACATAAGAATTTGGGTAGTCAACTATGTAGCAAAGCAGCTGTCCGACTAACACTAACATCAATGACTGATAAACAGTAACATTCAACATTTCAACTTTAATCTATATAAGATTGATGGCTGCAGTGTTAGGGATAACGTAAAGGAAAAGCACCACATGCAGCCCATGTTCTACAAATTTAACAGTACTTGGCATTAGTGCTGCCGTGCTGGAGAATGATAAAAATACCAAACCCTTGGCTGGGAACTGGGTTTAAGTTCAATCATATCTTAGCAAATTTGCAACGTCCGATGCTGCTGCACGGCACAGTACTGGAACAGGCATCTCAGATTATTCTATTTCAGACAAAAATATTTACCAGATCCATATCCCAGATTGAATGTTAGACAAATGTTCATTTACATGCAGGATTTCCAGAAACGAAATTTACAGCAAGGGCCTTCAGTTTTGTTGTACATGGTAAACACTTGAAAGGTTGTTAATGCCTCCTACATTCACCAGGCATAACACGAGAGCCCAACACCAAATACATACTTGCACAGAGCTACGTCAGCTACCTTGTTAAATGTTACAAAAGCTCTTGTATTACCCAGGGGCCAGGGCTATATGGCCTGTAGGCTGCAAGTACCTACAGTTCCCCATTTACTTGACAGTATGAGATCAATTGAATATACACGGTCATATCTGAGCTTTACTCACTCTCTGACCAGATTATTTCCCAAGGTCCACCTTCGCTCCCTAACCTGAAAAATCAGAAAATCACCCACAAGTCATTCATGCTGCTTCTGTTCCAGTAAGAAGACTATTTCCTTTCCCCCAACTTTGAAACTTGGTTCCTTGGAAACGAAAGTCCGAATCAAGAGACTGCTACAAATGAATCATCCGTTACTACCTACAGAAACCAGCAATTGCTCTCAAACTCATAAATAGAGTAAGGCCAGCCCAGATGCCACCGAGACCAAACTTAGGGGCAGCAATAAGTAGGAATACTGATGAGACGGCCCCCGCAAAAAACTGAAACCACCAAAAGTCTATATGGTTAGCATGACAAAGCTGTGCTAAGTGATAACTAATGACATGATAACGTGGTAGTATTAGAGATAAAAATAATGAGATAGAGTAGGGGTATGAATCAGGACCGTGGAGTATGCAGCATAGGCAAAGTCAGAAACACCATAGTAGAGCCCATCGGCCACAAATGCAATAGCATTTACCGGCCGAGAAATCGCGACAAACTGCAACAGTCCAACATTCACAACGTTAACAAAAGAACCACTGTACACATCACTTGAGAAACTAAGCGTCAATGTTCAAAATTATCAGTACCCAAACTCCAGATTGGGCAACATCCAAAACTGCAGGATCATCTGTAAACAGCAAGGACAAAGATCCAAAACCAACGAGTAAGGTAGCAGCAAGCACAACACCAGTCACACCTCCAACCTACACCAAACAAGGAACATTATCAGCTCCTTAAGGAAAAGAAGAAACTCGGTGTCATTTCTGAACTTTCACAAGAAATGACTTTTTAACCTGCAGGATTCTGTATACAACCATGCAGGCTTTGCTTGTAGTTCCCTTTCGCATATTCGCTAGCAAGTAGAGCCTGCGCAAATTAGGCATACGTCACAAGGAAATAAATAGGTAAGAGAATTGATGAAAGATCCACATCCGCTACAGTAATTTTGCACACCTGACCAGCAAGGGCTAGAGCATCATTCAGCAGAGAAATTGTTAACCACACTTGCAAGCATATCTCATAGCCAGCCATTGGAACAGGCCCTTCCCTTGTAGCCAGGGACGTAGATAGTGTCAGTGTCAGGAATACTGCAATTGTTCTGCCAATCAGCAGTCCACCTGAAAAACGTTGAAGTTCAAGTGGTTGTCATAAAGGTCTCTTGCAGACTTGCACTAAGATGTAACACAGGTAGCTAAATGCAAACAACTATGAAACAGAAATGAATCATGAATAGTTTTATACTTTTATGTCTGTTTGAACTAGTGCTTGCTTACAATAAAGCAAAATCATGGCATGCAACATCCTTGGATATGAGTATAAGGGATATAGAACAACCAGATTTCAGGTAACGAATTACTCCATCTCCAATGATATTCCATGAAAACAGGTCTACTTCGTTATTCAGCTTCCAAAGGAGGATGAACGCTGTCAAGTACCTGAATACATGTAGAGTTGTAGACAATTGGTCCCAATAGTTTACTGCCTTATAATTATATTAGTATAGATGGTAGTAAAAGTAAGCAAAACTTTATTGCTAAAAGTATCATCATGGCACCAACATACTCAGAGGATACTGTGGCCAAGGCAGCGCTGCTTACTCCTAGACCAAGTGGGAAAATAAGCACAGCATCCAGTATTGCATTTAATAGGTTGCCAGCACCTGCATGCATCGCATCATGACATTAGTTCCTTGCTTAAGCATTTTAAACAAGGAGCATCTTAATTAATAAAAAAATATGTCACAAAAAAAAATCACGCATTTAAATGCCAAGGTTAGAAATTCCGTATGGACAAAAAATTATGTGTTACATAATTCGTCAAAGTGAGCTGGCATACACGTACCCACAGCATACAATGGTGTCTTTGTATCAAGGAATCCACGAAATGCACCCTGAGCTGCAAGTGCCACTATAATTGGTGGAGCACCATATGCCCTCAACGTAAGAAATTGTTCTGCTGGTGCTCGCATTGGTGAATCCTGTGCAGACAGTAAACAAAAGAACTTAATTTCAGCAACATTCAACAGCAAACTGCATTGGGAATTAGTCAAAGCAGCTACCATCAAGCATAACTTAGAAGCAGTTGCAACCATTACGGAACCTTAATGTCAGAAAAGTTGAAGTAAATAGACCAAAAAAAAGCTGGTTCCATAGACTAAATTCAAGAGGCTACCCACCACAGACGAGGAAATGGTAAATAGGTCCGTGATGCTGTTTTTTTTTTCTGTAGGAATTTTTCACTGCCAAAAGTATGTGAGATGTGATATGAAGATGTCTGCTCAACTATCCTATAAGATTCATACAATGAAGGGATCAAGTTTAGGACACCATACCATATGTCCTAGTGGCATAATTCGCTTCACATTGTAAAATATCCATTGTTTCCAGGATGACGAAAAGGAAATTTTCTTAGTGCCGCAACTACCAGAAAGCATGTGAACAGAATGCACAAAAAAGCACTTTCAGGGATTCAGGTATAAATTAGGAATAATGACTTCAAAACGAAGCATCAAAAGTGGCACCAAAATAACATTGACTTTGGAGTTGCATAGACATTAGATTATTAAGACCAAGAGAAGACACACGAAACACCCTAAAGAACACCCAGAGCTGACATCAAGTTACAGAGAAAGAAATAGATCCTAGAAATGTGGCAAATAAATCAGTGTCACGTACGACGGGTATACCAATGATGTTCATCAGTGTCCCAGATCCAACAATCAGTGCTACCATCTCCAAAAATCCAATGCCAGCAGCTAGAGCCAAGGATGTTGAAACCGCCGGAATAACCTTCCTTTGTTGGGTTGCCTTCTTCTGTGGCGTCACAAATTCATCTCCTAGGCGAGAACTAGAAACCAATCAGTGTAATGCGAACGACAGAGATGGTTTTTAGACAGCAAAAGTAACTCTTGTTTTGCTTACTTTGTCCTGTGCTATTAGAACTACTGGCATCGACTGCCTGCTGCTCAGCAACAAAAGATGTGGTGACATTAAGCAACGGCACATTGAACAGCTTGGATACCAAATTGAAGACGGAAGCAGATGCACCAAAAGCCGCAAGTTGAGCCGAGCCTGACAACAGACATGCCTCAAACTTGTATCCTATACTGAAACTTGTATGTCCTGTAAGCGTTATGACTTACCAATATGGCCGACGAAGGCGGTGTCGACGAGCGCCGTGATTGGGTCGGCGGCGAGCGCGAGCACGGC
This sequence comes from Cenchrus fungigraminus, assembly GCA_036936925.1. Taxonomy (NCBI): domain Eukaryota; kingdom Viridiplantae; phylum Streptophyta; class Magnoliopsida; order Poales; family Poaceae; genus Cenchrus; species Cenchrus fungigraminus. The sequence goes on from CM072769.1 coordinate 189,080,623, forward strand.
GGGCACGGCCATGCTGATGATGTCCGCCGCAACCCCGTCAAGCCTATTCCACCCCAGCGCCCCACGCAGCGAGCCGGCCTCCGCCTCTTCGCCATCCTCCCTCTGAGTCTCCGGGCCCCTTGGTGCCTCCTCCTCGACGACGTCCGTGACGACCGGCTTCCCTTTACGGCTGCATCGCGGGGACGGAGTTGCGCGGCGGTGGCGGGGGCAGCAGGGCAAGGAGACGCGATTGATCCCTGGACGCGCGGCTTGTGTAAGCGCGGCGGCTGCCGGCCTCGTGGCCGTCGGCGAGGTCGCCGCCATGGATGCGCGAGCGTGGAATTTTTTTTTATATATATTTTTTCTTTGATTTTCGAAAAATAAATGGACGAACCAAAAATTTCGAGAAATATACATCTCCCGCCGTATGGCACGGCGGCAGCCGTGCCCCATGGCGTTAAGTCCCTGCCGCCGTGGGGTACGGCGGCAGGAGAGTACCTCTGGCGGCACGTCCGCGTGGCACGGCGGCAAGTCCCTGCCGCCGTGACACACAGCGGCAGCTCCCTGCCGCCGTGTCACATGGCGGTAAGACCTTTTTTTTATTTTTTCATTTTTTAAAACACTTTTAACTTTATTAAAAAACAACAAACTGATAAATGTAAGCATAATCACAAGATCATATCATAATCAACGAGTAGATGCAAAATAGTTTATACAAAATCACGTTAAAACTACTAATACATCTAAATGCGTCGGTGCCTCTTCGGCCTAACAGCTCTAGCGCCAGCCCAGGTGTGGTCCCGGGCGTACGTCCAGGGGTCAGGTGGCCTGACCACCCACGGTCCGAGCTGGTCGGGAGACGGTGTCGCCATGGCCGCCTGCGACGAGCCTGCAGCATCCGGTGTCCCTCCGCCGGCTGGTGTCGCTCCGCCCGCCGATGTCCCTCCGCCCGCCAACGACGACCCTGCACCAGCCGGTGTCGCTCCAACGGCCGCCGGGGTCGCTCCGCCCACTGGCTGTGTCTCCTGAGTCCCAACAGGCGGTGCCTGTGTGAACTGTGACGGGCCAAGCTTCTCGCCCTGCGGGGCATCCATGGCCGCGGGAATGTTGTGGTACCCAAACTCATCCCAGCTCAGGTGCTCGTCAGGAGTCGAGACGGTCGCGTCGAAACCGGCTGCAACGAATAGTATTAGTTTTCCAAAACATATCGTACTTAACGAATTTTACTGTAAAGTTAAGGTCGTTACCAGGCTGGAAGAGAGGCGGAGTGGACGAGGAAAGAATATCTGCCGTCGGAAACTGAAAGACCGGCGGTCTGAAACCTCCTAGCGGAAAGATCGGCGCTCTAGGTGCCGTCGTCTCCGGCTGTCGAGGCTCGGCTGTCGGAAAGAGCGGTGGTCGCCTTGTACGATTAGAATATAATATAACAAAAACACACAACAATTCCGTGCATTAGTTGAAAATAAGGTCCACGGAAAGTACCTGTGCCGGGGGAAACAAACGGCCGCTACACGTAGGTGTGCGGGCCCTGCGCCTGTGGCTGCCGCTGTGCCGTTGGAGCCGAGAAGGCGTCGGCAAAGGTGGAAGGTGCCGGCTGCGAAGCCGCTGTCGAGGCGGAGCTCGAGAACGATGCTGGGTAGCGCGGAAGGAGAGGAATCTCTGCTGCCCCGGCGTAGTTCACGACGGCGGAGTACCTCGTGGCAGCATCGAGGATCCGGTCGTACGTGCGCTGATGCTGCTGAGGCCCCCAGGGAAAACATTGCTCCCTCGCGGACGCTGCGAGCCGCACGATCTCAGCAAGCACAGAGATCATGGCAGGAGCGTACGGCGTCCGCCGCGTCATCCAGTACGCCTGGTCTCGGTAGCACAGAGATGAGAGGCCCTGTGGTGCGCGGGCAGCGACCATGGCAGGAGCGTACGGCGTCCGCCGGACCTGGGCATCGACCATCCGGTCGATCTGACCCACGAAGTTCTTGTACGCCTTCTTCGTCTGCTCCGCAGCCCAAACGTGCTGCACAGAACATGAAAAGTTGATTGAATCAAACTAAAGAACTCATTAAGCGAATAAAACGACAAGGGAGGTCATTACCTTCCGGAGGCACCACAGAGAACCCATGGTGGGGAGGTCCGCTGGGTCGGTGTCTTCTGGCAGTGGCTCGTACTCCGAGAGGTCGGCCTTGGGCCGACCGATGTCGAACCGCTCATGGATCCACATCTGCAGCAGGACAGGACAACCCAGGAGGATCCCCTCCTTACTCCCCGGCTTCGCCACTGCCGAACACAGTCCCCTGTAGGTAGCGGCCAGAACAGCGCTGCCCCAGCTGATCTGGGGCATCTCATCGACGGGGGAGTCGGCGATCCGTTGAGCCCAGGGAGCAGGTACCTCGACACCGAGTCTCCCGCTGACTCGCAGAACAGCACCCACCCGAACAGCCAAAGCAGGTAGACCTCCAAAAACCTGTCCGACGTCGGGTCGTCGGCCTCGTCCGCCATGTAGTCAGCCTGCACACACACAAAGGTACATCGTCACATTCGTTTAAAATGCATACAAATATTGAAAATAAGAGTTAGAATCACGTATGCTGAACTGCTGGATCCAAGTCTAGGTGGGCCCGTGGGTGTTGGCGAAGGGCACGTACGGCTGAGGCGCGCGATCGTTCCGAGGAAGTTGGCGTGCCACGTCGCGGGGATGTCGATCGGCCCCATCGCCTCGCCAGCACACGGCAGTCCTCCCAACATCGCGGCATCCTCCAGACTGAGCGCCATCTCGCCGACGGGGAAGTGGAAGGCATGCGTCTCTGGTCGCCACCGGTCCATGAACGCGGCGATCATCGGGGCGTCGTAGCTGAACCGCGTCAACCGCTCCGCCCGGGGAACCTCAGCTCGTAGCCTGTCCTCCTCGACCAACCGCGCGAAAGGAAGAAGTCCTGCAGCGCGTAGCCTGAAAAAAAAATAATTTACTTAACGCAATTACTATTGTAAAGAAACAGAAATAAATAATAAAAATAAATTACGTACTTCGGAATCCACCGCTGGTGTATCGGCATCAACGTGCGGGTGGTCCGGAAACGTATAGTGCCGGGCGACTGTCCAAGAACAGCTGAGACGTACGAGCGGTGGTGCCGGTCCACCGCCTCGTCGAACAACTCCGGCCGTACGTACTCGAACGGTCTAGCCATAGCTGAAAAAAAACAAAATTTAATCAATTAGTTGAATTATACCAATTAAAACGAATTATGTGAATTAAAAATATTTTCTACGAATTTTATATCAATTTAATCTAAATATGTGAATTATAATCATTTTCTAAGAATTTTAAATGAATTAAAACGAATTATGTGAATTAAAAATATTTTCTACGAATTTTATATCAATTTAATCTAAATATGTGAATTATAACCATTTTCTAAGAATTCTAAATGAATTAAAACGAATTATGTGAATTAAAAATATTTTCTACGAATTTTATATCAATTTAATCTAAATATGTGAATTATAACCATTTTTTAGGAATTTTAAATGAATTACAATGAATTATGTGAATTAAAACTATTTTCTACGAATTTTATATCAATTTAATCTAATTATGTGAATTATAACTATTTTCTAGGAATTTTATATCAATTTAAACAAATTTTTTGAATTATAACTACTTTCTAGAAGTTTAAAACCAATTTAAACGAATTATGTGAATTAAAACTATTTTTTAATAATTTTATATTAATTTAATCTAACTATTGAAATTATAACTATTTCTACGCATTTTAAATCAATTTAAACGAATTATTTGAATTACAACTATTTCTAAAATTTATGAAATTTCTAAACTAAGTTAACTAAACTAAGTTAACTAAACTAACTAAACTAAGTTAACTAAACTAACTAAACTAACTAACTACACTAACTAACTAAACTACACTAAATTTAGAAACATATATTAGTCAAAAGTGCTCCGAAGAGTTGAAAGTCGAAGATTTAGGAGGAGAGACTGAGAGAGGGAGGAGGTGGTGGCGGCAGCCATCGCCCCTTTATATAGGGGTAACGCTGCCGCCGTGGGGTACGGCGGCAGGCTCCTACCGCCGTGCCCCACGGCGGTAAGGTTCCTGCCGCCGTGAGGTACGGCGGTAGGAAGCTGGCCCCACCTGGCTGGTTAGCCGACCGTTGGCGGCACCCCTACCGCCGTGCCCCACAGCGGCAGGAGGCAAATGTATATTTCTAAAATTTTTTGATTCGTCCATTTATTTTTCGAAAATCAAAGATAAAAAATATAAAAAAATTCGCGAGCGTGTGTGGTCAGGACAGTGGTGATTGGATTGAATGCGAAGCGGGCCTGCTTTTCAAGCTGGGCCGGGCCCACATTTTGTTGCATCCATTCTTTATTGGGCTTCAACAGACACGATTCGTCGTCGTCAGAATTTTTTTATATATTTTTTTTCTCTATTTTGCAAAAATAATTGGTCCGCTAGAAATTTTGCAAAACTATACATCTGTCGCCGTAGCCCACGGCGGTAGGGGTCCTACCGCCGTGCGGCACGGCGGCAGGGGCCGTGGCCCACGGCCAAGCGTGGGCCCGTAGGGTCCGACGGACATACCGTCGTACCCCACGGCGGTAGGGACGTACCGCCGTGGGCTACGGCGGCAGGTCCTAGCGCCGTGGGGCACGGCGGCAGCAGGTCTGGTACCGCCGTGCCCCACGGCGCTAGGATCTGCCGCCTATATAAGACCGAAATTCAGCCGAAAATGTCATAATAATTCGAAAAAAAAGAAAGAGGGGGGAGAGGAGAAGGAAGTGAGGAGGAGGTGGCGAAGGTGCGAAGCTCTGCCGGTTTTTCGTCTCGTTAGAGGTAAATACTCTGGTACTTAATATTTTGAACTGTTATAATTCATATTTTGGAGTACTGTTTTAGTGTAGATCTGCTTAGTAAAAATATAGTTTTAGTGTAGATCTGCTTAGTAAAAATATAGTTTTAGTGTAGACCTGCATAGTAAAATTATAGTTTTAGTGTAGATCGATTAGTAAAATTATAGTTTTAGTGTAGCTCTGAGTAGATATATTTTGTAGTTACAGATCCACTTGTTAATAGCTTTTTTTTCATGCTGTCAGACATGTCGGATGCAGTTACTGTCAAGTTGTATTTCGGTAATGGCCAGATTAGATATGGTGAACATGGAGTTGACTTGTCAGAATTTAATTCGGTTGACCATGTGATTAGAAGAGCAGCCGAAAGAACTTGAGGGTCCATTATCTTGGCAATTGAGGAGAAATTTAGGTACCGGATAAGTTATGGTAAAGCATACATGGCGAAGAAGAAGATATTGGAGTTGAGGTGGGGTACTTACGAAGCATCCTACGACAATCTGCCTAGATTGTAATGGCTTTCTCGGGTCCTGAGTTGAACTTGGAGTTGCTCACCAGTAGGAAGGACAAGGTTGCGGTGCCAAAGGGGATCCACACTCCTATGTGCTACTATGGTGACAACTGTAAGCTTGTCAAGTGCAACGTTCTCGGCTACGCCTACGGGATGAGATTCTTCATGTGCGTGAACTACAAGCATGACCCCCTCCCACCATGTCGCAATGTTAGACCAAAAGTAAGAACAAACTGCATTACTAAATAAATGATATGTCATTGATATTTTATTATGTGCTAACTTGTCTTTGAAAAAAATACTCCACCACCTCTCTGTGATTTTATGCAGTGGCTAGATTGTGAGCAGTCCGAACAAGACAAGCGTTACGTCGAGGCGATGGGTCGTTCAGCACGTGAGAGGTGACAAAGGATGGTTGAGGCAGAAAAACAAGAAGAAAAACATAAGGAGCAGCAGGAGGAAATTCGCATTCGCCAGGAGATGAAAGAACGTGAAGCGGCCGCGGCCCGTGAAGCAGATAGAGAGAGGAAGAGGGAGAAAGCTCGCCGGGCTAAGGAAGCTGGGCCGGATGCTATGAGGAAAGGGAAATACCCCCGTTGTACCCAGTAGACGTAGAGTACTAGACGTCGAGTGCTACTGTATCCATAAAAAATTATGATTTCATTTCATCATTCTCTAGAGTCGGGTTGTATCTTTAAGAACTTGATTTCAGATGTATTTCAGATGCAAACAGTAAAACTCGTACTAGGGTGTGTTTTCTGTGAGTCACTACACCAAACAGTGAACACATAGGGTGTGTTTTCTGTGAGTCACTGCACCAAACAGTGAACCTAGTACTAGGGTGTGTTTCCTCCGAGTCACTGCCCGTTTTTCTTGCCCCGGATCGAATGGCCCACCGTCCTGTCTGCTTTATTGCCTACATATATGTGAGCACTCTTCTCTAGTGTCACTTCACAACACAACAAGCACCAATGAGTTCCTGGACTGGGGATGATGATGGCTCCCTCGGTCCAGCACTATGGAGCCAGCAAGATCCAGAGTTCAACAACAATTTTCCAGTCTTAGATAAGAGAGATTTCAAATCCATGCGTGATGTTAGAAAGTATGCACCAAATCAAACGGTGAACTAGCCAAGGTGCGCACACGGTGAGTTCTGTGTCATGCAGGTTTACTAGGGATGGAACAACTCTGGTCGACGCTTCTGGCATTGCTCACGAGCATAGGTAAGCAAAACTCCTTGACCTTTGTCCTTCATCATTTTATGATTTACTAATGTAATCACGGTTTCTGCAGTACTCCGACCAACCAGATAACGGCGGTTTCGTGCAATGGGTGGATCCCCCAGCTATTGACCCGTATCAACAGTACATCAACTACCTCGAGGATGTTGTCATCTTCAACCTGAGGCAAGAGCTCGCGTCGGCATTGGCTTCTCCAGATCTGACATCTACCAACGACGACGACGGACCGGTGACCAGACCAATAGTGGTGAAGACGAACACCGGCTGTGAGGACGAGTTCTGCTGCTGTCCGTGCCACGAGAAGAAGGACAACACTCCACCAGCAACTCCACCCCCGCCACCGTCTGATCCAACTCCACCCCCGTCGGGGTACGGGTACTACATGCCCTCCCAGCACTCCGGCGGGTCTATGATGTCCGGGTTCTCTGGGTACTACTCGTACAACTAGACTACAAATGTTGTAATCGTTTATCTAAATTCCCTAAGGCACGTTAGGACTAGCAGCGGCACAAAGTTAGGGTATTTGTGTCGTACCGCCATTGCTTGTTTCTGTAATTCGTCGTTAAGTATCAATGGTTCGTCGTTAAGTATCAATGATTCAAAAAAATGAAATTTACAAAAAAAAATCTACCGCCGTTAGGTACATACGTACTGCCGTGGCCTACGGCGGTACCTGGAGGCCACGCTGCCGCCTGGCGGTATGCCCCTACCGCCGTGTGGCACGGCGGTATGTGCCCTTGCCAGTGGGCCACGGCCCCTGCCGCCGTGCCACACGGCGGTAGGAACCCTAGCGCCGTGGGGTACGGCGGCAGATGTATAGTTTTGCAAAATTTCTGGCGAACCAATTATTTTTGCAAAATAGAGAAAAAAAATATAAAAAAAATTCTCGTCGTCGTCGTCGAGCCGTCGACCACCAGCCTGTCTCCTCGCCGCCGCCGGGCGGATCATATCATGAGGTTCGCGGGCTGGTACCTCAAGATCGCGGCGGTCGGGGCCTCCATAGGTGCCGCCATGGAGCTCTTCATGATACACACCGGCTTCTGTACGCTTCTCGCTCCCCTCACTCCCACTCTGCCCAGCATACAACCCTTCCCTTTCGTAATTTCTTTGAAGTTTGTTAATTCATATTATCAGACTTTCATGAGTGAATTATCTACAGTGCAGTCCCCAATTATAGGCGGATTGAAAGACTTCCAAGTGCAGCTTAATTTGCTACTCTCCTAGATCCTACCGCCATTTGAATTTTCTGTCATCCAATTCAAACTAGCAACAACAAGCTTAACTTTGAATTTTTTGGTGGCCGCATACGTGGTTCAGAACCTAGCACCATTCATTCTGTCAAGTTCATTTGGTTTCTCTGTTGTTCATTGCTACATAGGAATGCCTCTTACATTCCTTTTTTTTCTGCATGGTTATATGCTACAGATGAGAAGGTAACTGTCTTGGAGTCAGAGAAAAGAGCTTGGGAAAGCAGTCCAGAGGCCCAAGCTACGAGAGAAGCCCTGAATCCGTGGCGCAAGCATGATGAACAACAGAAGAAATAGTCATGAGTTATGTGTCCTGTCAAGTGTTTGCATCCTCCGTTTGCAGACCCCTTGAATAAGGTAAAATGTGTGTAAATTCTTTCCATTTGGTGAATTAGGTGATGAGGACATCACCATGCTGAACACACATACGCCACGACTTTTTCTATGTTGGACTTCGTCTCCGACTCAGCTGCCACGTCCATCTCGGATTCAGTCTACACTTACGCACGGTTTCGGCGATAACTCCATCATACGACGTCGAAACGAGGCGTATAAGTACTCGTTGGAAAGAGGACGACGACACCGTCGATTTGGTTCTGGTCCTAGCTCCAGAAGTCGCGTGGATCATGCTGTGTGACCACGACAAGGTGCTACGCCACCTATTTTGGGCCAACTTGGCCGTGTATCGAGTCGGGCCCTTGGCCCAAGTCGTGGGCGCCCCCTCCTGGTCTCCCACAACCCTAGGACGACCCTCCCTCTCCATAAACTCAGTAGCCGCCGCCGGTTTAGAGGGGGTTTTGCTTAGAGTTTTCTGTCGTCGAACAGTCGCCGTTATCGGTTTGTGAAACCCCAACTTTCGTGTGTTAATCATTCATCTGCAGAGTCACTATTTTGAGAGCTGCTTCTTTCGAGTTCTTGCTTGTGTTCTTCGTTTCGCAGGCAGGGATTAGCCTTCGCGGCGAGGTCAACCGGATTGTGACACGGTTGATAACCAGAGGAATCGTGGTGCTAAGATTGCAGGGGTCTAGGTCTTTGGATCTGAAGCCGGATCGGTGCGTCACATCCGCCCTAAACGAGTTATCTTTCACCTGACGGAAGATCGGGCACCCACGTCCCCATCAAGTGGTAATCAGAGACTCAGGTATTCCCGTCAGGATTATCCCCAGTTTAGATTTCGCCTTCGTCCTATAGTCCACAAAAATCCTACAAAAAAAAAAATTCGCTGTCCTAGAACCCTTGTGTTAGCCTTGTAATTTCGTTTCAGTTTTCGCATTGTTGAGTTTGTGTCCGTAGTCGAGTCTTGTTGCTGGTTTAGATTTTGTCTTGGTCGTAGTTCAACTGTACCGTCGCTGTGTTTGTTTCCGCCGCTATCCCATCCACCGTCATCCAGATTACAAGTCGTGCCACTACACTACTCGACTTGCCCTCGCTAGCCGCCTTGTGTGAATTCTCGTCGTGCAAGCCCTAGATAGGTTGCGAGCCGCCTTGTGTTTTTTGCCTTGCATCACAGCCCCCTATTATTTCATCATCTGGCAAATACCTATTGCAAATACTAGGGAAGCTTTGCCCTAGCCGCCGCTGAATTTCCTGTCGAGTTGTGTCTCTCAAAAACGTAACTTGAGGTACCTTCAGTAAACAGGGTATAACTTTTCGCTCGGTGCTCCGATTGAGCTCAATTTTTTACAGCAGATTCGTGACTCCATTTGGACGTCAGTTTGGCATTCTCAAAAAATTCAAAAAAACCAGGAAGATAAAGAAAAAATTCATTCAAGTTGATTTAGGGTTTTCGGTGAACCTTGCTGTTTTTCCCTAGGCCACAATACACTTCTATTTAAGGTGAATTTTTGTGAGCTTCTATCTTTTGTGATAATTGTTCAGTGGTAAAAAATTCAGAAAAAAATTAGGTTGTTTGATTCCTTTCTTGGAGGTCACTATCAGCAAAAATAGTGAAAACGTGTGCATTGCTTGCTTCTTTGCTAGTTCTTTGAGCTTTTTCTATTGTTCTTTGTTCAACTTGTTGTGCTACGCCTAGGATACGTCTCAGCCAGCAATTGTGATTTGTACTTTGGATACTTATTGAACTTTGCTACTCTGTATTCGATAATTGTTCCACATATACTACATATTGTGCCATCCTAAGCTCCACATACAGATTCTTCGGATCAGTACAGCGAAGGACCCTTGCAATCTTGGTACCACGTGCTCACAGGTATCACGACCAGCCACCGGTTGTACCATCCCTTGCTTGCATTGGTAAGAACCTGGTAAGAACTTGGTAAGACGTGTGTGAGCGTGTGATTCCATTAGCCAACCACCACATAGTGCATCGGGTCTTTACTAATCCTTAACCATGCCAGACGATATTCCTGTGTTGTCTAGTCAATTGCAGGAGATGCAGAATGAGATGAAGGACTTTTTCATGAAGGAGTTGAGCAAGCTCACTAATCCGAGATGGACGTGGCAGCTGAGTCGGAGACGAAGTCCAACATGGGAAAGGTCGTGGCGTATGTGTGTTCAGCATGGTGATGTCCTCATCATCCCCCCCTTCTTGAATCTGAGTCGTCCTCGACTCCTTCACATCATCAATCTCCTGCAAAAGGTTAGGAACCGCACGATGCAAAGTACGAGATATAGACATAGGTGTATTGGCGAAAGAAACATCTCGGGTAAGCATAGTATAGCAAGGTGCATCAGGATTATCACAAAGTTCAGCTTGAGCAGATGTAGTAGCAAGAAAAGCACCCTCTTTTAATTTAATTCCTTCATGTTTAACATCAGACGATTCAGTGTCACTTGGTTCTTTCTTATTATTTTCAGCAAGGTCATTAAAATGTTTCCTAATAGCAGCAGGTGATAAAGGAAGCAAAGTAATGTCCTGGCCTTTATGTGTGAAGGTATATGTATTAGTTCTGCCCTGATGTGCAGCATCTCTATCATATTCCCATGGACGTCCTAATAAAAGCGAACATGCTTCCATAGGTACGACATCAAAATCAGCATAATCATGATAAGAGCCAACTGAAAAGTGTATGCGTGCGGAGTGAGTTACCTTCGCCTTACCAGAATTATTGAACCATTCAATGTTGTACGAAAAGCGTAAAGGTCGAGTTTCCAAACCAAGCTTGCGGATCAAATCTGAACTCACCAAGTTGTTGCAACTCCCAGTGTCAATAATGGTGAGAACACGTCGCTCCTGAACGACAAGAAACATGTGGAACAAGTTGTTGCGCTGGGCCTTCGTGTCGTCCTCATGTTGCTCCTGTGCGGAGAGCACACACTGCACAAGAAGGCTAGGAAAGCCGACAGATGCATCTTCGGAGTTAATGGCGTTCACCTTGCTCGTATCCGAACCTGCAGCAGTGTTAGCGGCAAAAATATCATCATCTTCAACGTCACTAGTACTTACATAGCCATCTCCATCCGGTGAAGCGATGAAAGCACGAGTACTTGGACAGTCCTTGCTGATATGGCCCATCCCCTTGCAGCGGTGTCACACAATGTGGGCAAAAATATCATCATCGATGATGAGGACATCACCATGCTGAACACACATACGCCACGACCTTTCCCATGTTGGACTTCGTCTCCGACTCAGCTGCCACGTCCATCTCGGATTCAGCCTACACTTACGCACGGTTTCGGCGATAACTCCATCATACGACGTCGAAACGAGGCGTATAAGTACTCGTTGGAAAGAGGACGACGACACCGTCGATTTGGTTCTGGTCCTAGCTCCAGAAATCGCGTGGATCATTCTGTGTGACCACGACAAGGTGCTGCGCCACCTATTTTGGGCCAACTTGGCCGTGTATCGAGTCGGGCCCTTGGCCCAAGTCGTGGGCGCCCCCTCCTGGTCTCCCACAACCCTAGGACGACCCTCCCTCTCCATAAACTCAGTAGCCACCGCCGGTTTAGAGGGGGTTTTGCTTAGAGTTTTCTGTCGTCGAACAGTCGCCGTTATCGGTTTGTGAAACCCCAACTTTCGTGTGTTAATCATTCATCTGCAGAGTCACTATTTTGAGAGCTGCTTCTTTCGAGTTCTTGCTTGTGTTCTTCGTTTCGCAGGCAGGGATTAGCCTTCGCGGCGAGGTCAACCGGATTGTGACACGGTTGATAACCAGAGGAATCGTGGTGCTAAGATTGCAGGGGTCCAGGTCTTTGGATCTGAAGCCGGATCGGTGCGTCACATCCGCCCTAAACGAGTTATCTTTCACCTGACGGAAGATCGGGCACCCACGTCCCCATCGTTAGGTCTCTGAAATTTATGGATGCCTGGATACAGTACCTTCCAGCAAAGTTTAAAGGGCTGTGGCAGCTACGATAAACTTTTTTTTTTGAGGGAACAACTGAGCTAAACTGTACAGTACAGACTGGATTTCACTTGTTATATTTTATTTTACTAGTGTACCAGTGAAGTTATAGGTTTAGAAAAGGGTGCATTTCTTTGCACGATAATGGAATGATCCACGGGTTGCTTACTGAAGTTAGAGCCTGTTTAGTTGGCAAACAAAAAAATTTGGGGTTCCTTCGAAGGCCTATTAGGAGGATTAAATATAGACTAATTACAAAACTAATTACATGAATGGACGGAAAATCGCGAGACGAATCCATTAAGCCTAATTAATTCATCATTAGAGATTGTTTACTGTAGCACAGTGTTGTCTAATCATGGCATAATTAGGCTCGTTAGATTCGTATCGAAAAATTAGATAGGGGTTATGGAATGGGTTTTGTCATTAATCCACATTTAATACTCCTAATTAGTTCTTTTAAGAATATACAGCTCACTGGAGTGATCCATCTGAGCCATCCTTCCAAAATTTAATAACTTTGTGTCACTTTCTGCTATTTAGAGAACTTATTGTCCTCCTTATTAAATGTAAACAGTTTGGCCCTGACAAAGATTGAAAGATAAGTTGTTTGCTCTGAACTCTAGTTTGTGAAGGCGTTCTCAAAGAGGGTGTACAAGTGCAATTTTTTGTCGACTATTCCCGAACGGAGGGAGTATATTATTGTCTGAAACCAATTAAGGAATGACAGAACCATCTACTATACAGCAGGAGCAGGATTAGCTTATTAGGATCGATAGATGATCCAAGTGAATCCTCAAAACAGCTGTTGGGCTGGTCTGGTCTCCACACAAACACACATCAACAGCACTTGCTGGTTGCACTTGTTTTTTGAGTTTTAGCAGCCACATGCACGGTCATCAATCTGGAGTTTTTTTATCGGCGCCCTATGCATGCCAACAAACAAGTCCGATCCTTTTGTCATACATCTACCTATTGCTCTTGTTATCTGACTAGCAGAGTTGGTTGTAGCCGCGCCTCTGGTCAAATATAATTGAAATCTCAATTTTGAACGGATTTTAATATTCATGCGAATCTGATTAATCCAACCTGCATGGCTTTTTTTTTTTGACAACATAACCTGCATGGCTTTGGATCGTCCACTGAAACTGAAACCCATCTGTTCGCGCAGCCGATGCATGTCAGTGAGTCTGCTGCTAGGCTGCAACGGTGGGCGTATGCTGCTGCGCGCAGCGAGCCGGCGACGAAATGGGGCCCGCACTAGCTGTCTTGGTGACTACTCTTGCTTGCTTGCTTGGCTGCCTGCCTGCCTAGCCCGGGAGAGGCCTCTGAATTATTATGTCATTTTGAAGAAACTGTTCCTGAATGACTACTGATTAACAAACAAGTGCGTCTTGCTTGCATACATTCTAGTCTTGTTCTTGTCTATGTTCTCTCCCAGCCATTCCGTTAGTTTCTTGACAGCTATCTCGAAACCATCCACCATTTCCACTTCCTCTAACCTTGCATCGCCTTCCTCAAATGAGCCATACCTGCCCATTCAAAAGGTCTCCAAGATATTCATTTTCTTTGACAACTTTGTTAGTTTGTATTTTTGTCAGTTCGCTCACTTTTCGACTATGTGAAATGGCAATCTGGCAGGATGAGATTGCGCAGACTAGCATCTCTTTACCTAGATATGAGCAGGAAGGGAAAGAATTGAACTTACATGACTTTCATCCTCATGTCAGGCTTATGCTTCCTCCACCATATGTAAGAATTGAAGATAATGATGTCAGCATCCCTCCAGGCATTGGCATGCTTCTCAATTCTGTCTGGCCTTATGATCCGATGCTCTTTTTTCTAAGACGTGCAAAACACATTTTTCATTAAGAGAAGAGAGATCAAAGTTTGATTACAAGAACAGGTTCACAAAAGAACAAGGAAAGACTTTGCTTCGCGAGACGCCAGTAGACTTGCTTCACGAGACGACGAAGGCGCTGGTCAAGTGGAGCTCATAAGCGGTTGGCAGCATCCGTATGCATATCCAGGTGGCTAAGTTATTTTTCGCTTGGAGGTCGTGCAAGAGTCTAGGTCGCTTTCTGCTGAGGAGATGTCCCTGCGGCGCTTCCTCAAGCTTGGTTACCTCGGCCTCACTTCGCTTCAGCGAACGATCGCTAGGCAGAAGTCAAGTCTCAGGTGGCTCCGTGAGGGAGACGCCAGTACCAAGCTCTTCCACCTCCATGCTAACCACCGGAGGAGGAAGAACTTCATCCCCTCCCTCTTGGTCGATGGTCGCACTCTCTTCCGAGAAGATGAAAAGACCTCTGCAGCCTTTGAGTACTTCGATAGGATTCTAGGAACCAGTCATGAGCGCTCTTGTGCTCTCGACTTTGAAAAGCTCGGCCTCCCACAGTTGGACCCCAGAGTCTCACCCAACCCTTCTGGGAGGCCGAAATTTGGGAGGTTATTAAGGATTTGCCCTTGGATAAAGCTCATGAACTGGACGGATCTTGCTAGTCGATCATTCGGGGAGATGTACTGCGGACATTTAACGCTCCCTCGGATTTGGATTCCCGGAGCTTCCACCATCTTAACGATGCCCTCCTCACACTGATCCCCAAGAAACCCGACCCGGTCGCTCTTTCGCACTATCGTCCCATTAGCCTTATCCATAGCTTTGCGAAAATCTTTTCCAAGGCAGCGGCCAACCGCTTTGCCCCTCATCTCTCATCTCCCCAAATCAAAGTGCTTTTATCAAAAGTCGCATCCATGATAACTTTAGGTAGTCCTCGGAATGGCAAGGACGCTCTCTAGTCGGAAGCTACCTAGAATCATGCTCAAAATTGACCTCGCCAAAGCTTTCGACTTGGTCGGCTGGGTCTTTCTTCTGGAGCTCCTCTTTGCGGTCGGCTGTCCACACACTTGGGCTAAGTGGATCTCCACCATTCTTTCTACCGGTAGTACCAAAATCCTTCTTAATGAGGTTTCGGGGCAGCTGATCTGTCATGGTCATGGCCTTCGCTGGGTAGACCCCCTCTCTCCCATGCTCTTTTTGTTGGTCATGGGATGCTTCCACACCCTGATCCGCAAGGCTGAGTCCCATGGTCTTCTTCAGGGGCTGGGCCGGAACGTCTGCTTCCGCGCCTCGCTCTATGCTGATGATGCGGTCGCCTTCTTTTCTCCAGTCGAGCTCGACTTGCGGGTCACCAAGGGGGTGTTGTTGTCCCTGTTCGAGAGAGCTTCAGATCTCGCGGCCAAATACACAAAAAGCCAGGTCTATCCCGTTGTTGAGGTCGCCCTTCCTCTCGTTGATCCATCAGTCAAATGTGCTGCTTTTTCTTGCTTGCCTTCCTGCTGATCTGAATAAATAGAATTTCAGGGACATCTAGGACAGCTTTTCATGCATAAGTTGTTCTTTCTCATGGTAAACCTATGTTCAATTTGCAGAATTATACTGCCCTGTCAGATTAAAACAAATAGTACGCTGATGATATACACTGTCCACTTTGAATGTCTCTTTTGCAGAATTATACTGCCCTGTCAGATCAAAACAAATACACAGATCTCTTTGTCTGTCTCTACATGTAATGTAAATGTGATGGGGCCAGCCATTCTCTGCACAAAACAGCCTAATCTAGGTGCATTGTAAATGTCATTTGTACATTTTATATTGGGATATCAAGTATCATTTGTACATGAGGTAGCCGTATAAAAACTCGTTCCAGACATCAGGAACGCCCGGGAGGCACCAATGTGTGCAATCCGCATAGCTGGCTGGGTTGGCAATCTGCTCTTTCGTTAGAGGAACAAATTGTCTCCTGAACACCGTAGGATGCCCGTCCTTGCGGTAGTCAGACAGCTCTGTGATGTTCAGTATCTTGACATGTATACCTTTTGGCTCCAGCGTTTTAAAATACGACTTAGCCTTGGCCATCAAGCTGTAATCTGTAGTTGCAGCTTTGTACCCGACTTTGTAGACCGGCTCTGTTTCGTTGAGGCACTTGTTCCTGTCTTCTCCACCCCAGTTGCTAGCCCTGAAAAGTACGTATATATATCTTTCATCACAGTTCCACAAGAACGCCACCTGAAATCATGGCGATGTACTACTCCCTCTGTTTTTAAATATATGACATATATTTGAACTAACTAGTTTGTCCTAAACGACA
The DNA here is from genome assembly GCA_036936925.1 of Cenchrus fungigraminus. NCBI lineage: Eukaryota > Viridiplantae > Streptophyta > Magnoliopsida > Poales > Poaceae > Cenchrus > Cenchrus fungigraminus. Next base: position 189,096,917 of record CM072769.1, read on the forward strand.
TATATTTAAGCACGGAGGTACTAGTATTATCTATTTATCTCTCTCTCACCAGGAATGTTCTGGTGATGATCCTGCGAAAAAGATCCTAGTCTTGTTCTTGTCGATATTCTCTCCGAGCCATTCAGTTAGTTTCTTGAGAGCTATCTCGAAACCATCGACCATTTCCATTTCGTCTAACCTTGCATCGCCATCTTCAAATGAACCATACCTGCATATACTCATAATGTTACCCATTTTATTACACTTGGAAACCTTTTCAGATTCTGTGTTTTCTTAATCAGTTAGGACAACTTTTTCTGACGACAATGAGAAATCTAACAGCAAGAAAGAAATGTACTTACATCACCTTCATCCTCATGTCATCCTTCTGCTTCCTCCACCACAGGTAAGAATTGAAGACAATGATGTCAGCATCCCTCCAGGCACTGGCATGCTTCTCAATTCTATCTGCCCTTATGATCCGGTACTCCACCCGGTGGATAATTGGGTTGTCGCTGTTGGACTCCACCAGCAGCGGCGACCAGTAGAAATCTATTGTTGCATTGTATTCCTGAAATGATTATGTGTTTAGTCAGTTAACTAAAATTGTTGGTTCCTGTGTAGCCTGTAGAATTGTGAAGGAAAGCATACCAATGCCTTGAAGGAGATGAGAGAGCCATTGAAGATGCGTGTCTTGAGCCTGTCATCAGGTATTGAGGCCTCCACCATGCACACCAGAGAAACCCATTGGTTCCTGTTGACTGAATCGCCCACAAACACCAATCTCTTGTTCCTCAGCTTTTCAAGCAGCCTAGTTGCGTTGAATCTGTTTGACAAGGCAAAATTCAGACAGCATGTCACAATTCATGCCATACCATGCAGAGTAAGTTATTGGAGATATGATTTCCTTTCTACCCTTAAGAGGATGGTACAGATAATAAAATAAGCTGGTAGTAGTTTTTCTTGCTTCTGATCTTACAATCAGCTGTTAGTTTTCTTGCAAGTTTGGTTTGTTGTTTGCCTCTGGCTAACGACCATAATCAGATCAGTTTTTCAATCTTAAAGTGAGTTGATTTTTTTCTCTGTAGTATGTAGTACTGTCCTTTCTTTGGTTTCAGTTATAGATTAATTGAGTTTTAACTACTGCTTTGACTGCTTCCATAAAACAATGAAAATATATTTTGTCCTTGCAGAATTCTTGACTACGATACTGACAGTGCTTCTTGTTCTAGAACTGCATGCACCTTCAGATATTCTGGAACTTTCGGATTGACAAGAACAAAATTGAACCGAAAGTACTTGCCAAATCTTTAATCACCATACCTTGGAAGGTCGCATCCATGAGGCTGCCATCTCCAGTGCTGGTACATGACATCCTTCCTTCCATATTTGTCACAAGCCACCTCCGGGAAGATGAAGGCACACTTGAGCCCGGAGTACAATGGCCGGGACACGTTGTCGTACACCCACCGTCCCCTCGACCAGTTGCACTCCTCCTCACCGGCGTCCCCCTTCACCTGCATTTGCACTTGCGCTTCCTGGCCTCGGTCGAGCAAGAAGGTGACGGAGCTGGCGACGATGAAGAAGGCCACTAGGGAGCTCACGATGCTCCTGACTCCAACCGGAGCATGGAGCACCGTCATCTTGGGAGTGGCTTCTGTCTTCATTCTTCCTTGAGAAAAGTGTGGCGCTTAGCTTGGCTCCCCTCTTTTATGGTGCACCTCTCTCTTCTTTTCTTTGCGATGGGGTTGCACATGGCTAAGTGGTCCAGGTCTGGTACTAATCATAATCACTGACCCCTGAGCTAACCACATAACGGGAGCTAACTAAAAGAATCAGCAGGCTCAGTTAGTACGTCTTTCCTGTGCTGAAACTGAGACAAGTTGAATTTCATAGATATCAGTTAACAGTTTGTTGTATGGTCGTCTGAATTTGCAAATCGCCAGCTAAATTATTGATCCTATACTGTTCTCGTATGATCAACATGTTCCAATTCTGTTGACACAAAAAGCACCCATCGTCTGGTATTAATTGATTGATGCTGGTACCTAGAGGCAAATGGCACATCACAATCTTTCATCACTTTGGTTCAGTGCAAAATGGCCCTACTCGATGGGTGCTAAATATAAGTAGCCTAGTCTTGTGTGTTATCTTGTTTGAGCAAAGGGCTAAATGAGTTCATCCAGAGAGCAAAGAAAGGGTTAGGTGAAATTCTGTGGTGATGGTTGCTTCATTCGTTTGGTATCCTGTCCTAACCAGTGGGCTCCGATCCTCGGATGTGTTTAGCTTTGCATTTGCTTTCAGTCATTCAGCTGTCTGGACGTGCATTTACTGAACTGAAATTTTCGTTTGTCTGGCAGGTGCAGTAGATCTGAAAAGCTTGGGGATGATGAGCAAAGGGCTAAATGAATGCATGATTGCTGAATTTGTGCAGTACATGAGGTGAGGGAGGCTTCAATTCGTTCGTTCCTTAGAAGGCTAGCAACATCAGAAACTGTAGTAGTTGGTACCATGGGATTCCTGCACCTAGTTGATGGCCACATGCGGCCTCTTCTCTGATTAATTAAGAGTACGTTCCTGGATAGAGAGGCATGCATGTAAAGATTCAGTACACCTGATCAGGAGTGATCGCAGTTTAATAGATTATATGCATCAATATGCATGATTAGTGGCTGCCAAGGCACGTATTAGTTGAACACCGTACCTGTTGTTACCGGACTGCCAAGATATACACACTGGTGCCACCGTCACTGTCACCGACGAATGCTCTGGTCGATCTACTAGTGTTTGTGCGAATGTAGCTGTCCGTTGGATGAACATCTTACCGCCATAATATAATCAGGGAAGGTTGGAGCCCCTCCTACCTCTGTTAGCTCCATGAAAACCCTTCTTAAGTCCCTTTTACAAAATTAAGGGGAGGAAGAAGGAAAATTAAAGGAGAAGCAGAAAGAACAAGTCCTACTAGACCTCATGCATGCCTTCCGCCATTGCGGGCATTGGTGATTGACCTCATATATATCCTGAGGAAGAAATATGCATGCATATGGCATGGGTGCTCTCAAGTGAAAAAGTTTGACAAGATCGAGACCACACTACAGGACCTACTACCTACAAGCTAAAAGCTTAAGAGGAGTCAAGGACAAGCAAAAAAGCTGGCTAGTGTCTGTCAACAAGCTGGGAAGGCCTCAACCACCTCACCAAACCATATGCTCTGTTTGTGGTACGACCGACAATGATATGTAGTAATTCAGAATGATCACCAATTCTTGTGCCATGCGGCCTTGTTTTGGCAAATTTACACCGTGAATCCATCACATTGAATTATTCATCCATCACATCACGCCACATCTTTTCTCACAGCACGCATCTTAATGCATACTTTTTGCACAACTTCAGGACATAGGTGCTAAGGGTCCGTTCTTTTGGGTGAAAAGGAATAATGAAGTTGCAAATGAATAGTGATGGAATAGTGTTTCTTGTGAGAGAAGATGTGATAGATATGACAAGTGAATAGTGTTTTTCACTGTTCCTTTTTGATGTAAAGAACAGGGCCTAATATAATTGCCATTTCTCAGACAGGCTGATAGCAATCCCACAGACAGCACTTTCCACTATCGCAGCAACATGCACGTACTGCACGTACGGTGGCATTCATTCAGATCATTCTTTCTTGTTAACCCCGGTCCAATCCCAGGACGGTTGTAGTTTAGTAGTACATCTTATTAGTTTAAGCTTTCTGTAGTACTTGCCGTTATGACCTTCTCGCACCTCCTCGTCGTCGCTGTCGCTGTCGCTGTTGCTGGAGTGTTCGCCGCGGTGTTCCTCGGCTCCCTCTTCACCGCCGTGCCTGCCGGCGTCCAGGTTCGTAGTAATAAAGTCAGATCCGCCCGCCTCTGTCTTCATCCACCGCTTCGTCTCATCTCCCTCTTCCCCCTTCATCCCTGCCGCTGGAGTTCGATCTTGGCCTTTTGGGATCCAGTCGGTATGATGCTCGTGGATCCAGATCCCCTATGGGTGTCCTCTGGGTGTCTCTGGTTCCAGTGATCTCAAATCGGTGGAAGCGAAGCCCTGCCGGTACCAGAAGACAAGTCAACATCGTCAACAAGCAACACAAAAGAAAAAGCATCACAGAAGCTGGAAGCGCTCGGCTGCTCACCGTCAAGATCTTGCTCCAGCTTGGCATTGCCGTTGCGGAGCTGGGTCCCCTCGTCGTTAGCTTCCTGCAGCTTGACGGCGAGGTCACCCACCTGCTTGTTCGCCGTCTTGAGGTCCACCTCGGCGTGAACCAGATCCTGCCCCGCTCGGCTACCTTCTTCTCGAGTGCGGCCTTCTCCTGAGCGGCAGCCTGGGAAGCGGCTTCAGCGGCAATGGCTGCAGCGACGCCTCGGTGGCAGTTGCGGCGGCGGGGCGCAGCTCCGCGGCTGTGGCCTCCGCCTAGGCAAGCTTTGCCACAAGGGCCGTCCTCTCCGACACGGCAGCGTCAGCTGCGGACTACGCAGCCGCTGCACGGTCCTTCGCGGACTTGGCCGCGGCTTCGAGCGTGGTCCTCGTCGACGCTTCATTCGCCACCGCCCCTGCAGCAGCCAGTCGAGCGGCCACCAACTGCATCTCCAGCTGAACCTTCTCGGCTCGGAGCTCCTCGATGGTGCGCGCTTTCTTGGCGCTGCAGCTTGCGAGCACCTGTTCCGAGTAGAGGGTCATCTACAACGGCATCCGCAGAAATAAAGAGACAAAACGAAGATCGGGCTCGACAAACTCACCGTTGAGGCAGGGAGAACAAGCTCGTTGACCGCTTGCTCTACCCACCTTAAGCCCCACTCGAGGCGGTGGCGGGCAGTGGCCTCCTCGTCCTCATCGTCGCGCAGCTCGGCCTCGTGTGTCCTAGTCCATGAAGAGCGCCCAAGTCCGAGGCTGTGCTCTCCCCTCCCTACGGCCGGGAAGGGGCAAGCTCCCGTGCTCTCCCCAACTTCTCGGACCGTATCTGGGGGGGAGCTGCCCTCCACATCCTCGGTAGTGGCGGGCACCTACACGTCTGGGCAGGGCGAGTCCGCGATCACCACCACCTCCATGACGGGAACGGCGGACTGGAGCGGTGGCTCCACAACTGTACTCGCAGCCGGCGCCACCACGCCTGCTGGGGGCGCCACCGCTCTCACGGAAGGCGTTGGGGGCACGATGGAGTCCGGCTCCGCTTCCGCCACCTTGGTCGTGGACTCCTCGGGGCTGGCCCCGGCCACCTCGACCGCGACCGCAACCACGGAGGTAGGCAGCATGGGCGCCTTGACCGCTGGCTCCTCCGGTACCGACAGGCGCCGTTCCAGCTCGATCACGAAGGCGACCGTGTCGCCGCCCGAGAGGTTGGGCTCCTCAAGGTTGGTGGCCTCCTGAAGCAGGACGGACGACTCAAGAGCCGCCATCGCCTCGGCCTCGCTTCCGCCGGCATCCGACGCCAGGGGCGCGCCTGCCTCAGGGGCCGCTGACGCGCCGGCATCGCGATCGATGGTGGGTGCCGCCGAGGGCTCGATCTCCTCGGGGGCTGTCTGCCCCCCGACTGCTCCACCAACCTCCGACGATGGTGGAGGCGCCGCCACCTCGTGGACCTCGACTGCCTCGGCGGTCCCGCTCTCGACCTGCGCCGCCGCCGGCACGGGCGGAGGAGTTGCTGGGCGGGGGGACAGATAGAGGATTGCGTGCGCCCAGAACCGTGTGTTTTTGCGGCGCGAGGCTGAGCGCGCCGGTGTTAGAGCGCCTGGCATGAGAAAGCAGATCAAAAGGCGAACAAGAAAATCAAGAACGAAACAACGAGGTGTCGCAAAACAATACGTACGTGGAGGAAGTGACGCGGGCCCGCTTGACGGGCCTAGGGGCCAAGCCCGACGACTCAGGGGCTGGTCTCTTGCTCGCCGCCACGTCGGAGGGTGGGCTCCGACCTCCACCTGGGGCGAGGGGGACCTGCACGGGCGGGGCTCCGCCGCCCCGGATGACCAGGGACTGAAGGCGCCGCGGGGGTACGTTCGTGTTTTCCCCCTGCGGCGCACTCGGAGAAGACACCGGCGGTGTCGATCTCGCCTCGGACGGCGACCGCTTCCTCGGGGAACGCAGCTCCCGCCGTGTTGTGTCGCCGGAAGAGCGGCGGGAGGATGAATCGCGGTCCGCCGGCCGCCTGGATGGGTCGTCCCGCCGCGGAGAGTTCCTCCTCTCCCTCGGAGGCTGTTGGCTGACGGGGCCCGACCGGGAGCGGGTCACCCTCTGGTCCTCTTGAGTGGGGCGTGGAGGCGGATGCGAGCTGGAGTTCATCCCTTGCTCACGGACGGTCGGCTCCGGCCGCCGTCTCGAGCTGGCCTCCGTGGCCTGCCGCTGACGAGGGGGCGACACAGACAGTGTCGACAAAGCGCTCCAGTCGACACTGGCGCTCTTCTCGTCGTCGGTCCACGGTGGTGACGAAGAGGGATCCTCGTCCGAGGAGACGGCAATTTCGCCCAGCTTCCTGCGCTTGGCGCACTGGTCATTCCGCTCACGCTTTGCGATCTCCTTCCTCTTGTGCTCGGCCTTGCGGGCAGCCTGCCTCTTCTCCGCGGCGGCCTTGGAGCGATTCTGTATCACGCCATGGGGGAGAGGAGGCTTCGCAGGGGTGGGATCTGTGGGCCTCAGCTAAAGAACGAGGAAAAGGAAAGAAATCAATGTCAAGGCCCAAAAGCCCCGAGAAGACATTGTCGACCAAAACTCAAAAACTAATTGGAAAGCTAGTCGGAAGAGAAGAAAACTTACAAGTTTCTTGGTCCCCTCGTGGGGGAGCATGGGCAGAAGCTAGGACGGTGGCCACGAGTACGATGCCCTCCCGATGGCCAGCCCCACGCGGCGCTGTATCTCATCCAGCGAGGGCAACTCGGACGTCGTCACGGTCCCTTCGAAGGGTGCCCTGTTGGGCGTTGACAGATGCGCAGGGGCCGCCGCCGGAGCGGGACGATCCCCAACACATCGTACTGCCCGATGACGGCTGCCAAGTCAACCTCGGCGTTGCGCAGCCGGGTCAGCACCGCCCAGCAATCTTTGAGCAGCTTCTCCTGCTCCGCCTCCGAGGGCGCGTAGCTCCACTTCTTCGGCGCCTCGGCGATGGAGGAGCCGGTATACTCCAGCAGCGGGTGCTCGAGGTCGTTCTTGAGGTAGAACCAACCTTTGTGCCAGCCGCTGCTGGAGCTCGTCAGCGTGAAGGGGATGTACTCCTCCCCCTGCCCTGCTTCATCCGGAGGTTAGCGCACCCGATCGTCGTCGGGAGCTTGTTGTCCTTCAAGCAGACGAACTTGAAGAAATACCGGAAGAGGTGCCAGTGGGCACCCACTCCCAGGTATCCCTCGCACAGCACCTCGAATGCCGCCATGTGCTGGATGCTGTTCGGGTTGAGGTGCTGGAGCTGGAGCCCGTACTCCCAGAGCACCGCACGGATGAACCGCCCGGCGGGGTCGGAGAAGCCGCGCTCGTGGAACACCACGAACGAGACGATGTAGCTGTTGACGGTGGAAATTCACCATATCCAACCCTCAATATTCTCACATAAATGGAGGCATATGCATTATTTACTAGCATTTAGGTTTGAATAATGTAGTGCACTTGTCCTTGGAGATTATTTGTATGTAGGTGATTTACCCTTAAAAGAGATGGAAACTCCACTTCTATGAAGAAATAATGCCAACTCAGCTGAGGAGGTGGCTGCCACCAAGGGAAACATGGCAATCCACATCATCGATCCAGAGGAGGCACTCACCGATGAATCAGAGGATGCCACATGGATTCACATGGATCAAAGGGCCCACCTCGGATACCAAATCAAGCCATGCACCGATGATGGATCAGAGGGCCCACAAGGCAGCCAACCAGAGGAAGCACACCAGGTGGGGCCGCCCTAGGGGGTCGGCCGATCCTAGGATCGGCCGAACCGCCTTAGTGGCGTCCCATCCTGGCCTTCCACGTGGTGGTTGCTCATTGGTCCATTGCCTCACTCCCAGGTGTTTAGGGGCCATTTGGGCGTCCGAGCAAGCCTTGTCCTTGCCTATAAATAGAAGGGGAGGGGCTCCCATTTCTCACACACCACTCTCTCATTCTCCTCTCACTTTTAGTTTCCAAGGCTAGGGGGTAGGCTAGAGTAGCTCTTCTTCAGGTTCCAAGTCCTCTTGGAAGTTTAGGTATGAGTTCTGTTTTATCTTTATTTCTTTGTATGACTTTGATCTACTTCAGTTATTCAGCTATTTCATATAAAGTCATGGTAGATCATATTCTTGATATGTTCTTGAGTTCATCCTCCGTTCATCATTTAGAGGCTCGTGTTCTTCGTGAACACTACCTTTTGATCCACTTGAAGGGTGATAAACTCCTTCCTTATGTGTTTGTTCATAAGTTAGAGGCTCGTGTTCTTCACGAACATGACCCTTTGATCTTGTTGATTAGACATAAGAGAGTTCATATCTGTTCGTATGTCTAGCCTTAGTTGATCTTGTTAGATGGCATGAGAGTGTTGCATGGGGTCTGTGTTCAAGCTACGATACTCGGTCTAGTTGACCAGTCTTCTGGTGGCTCTCACCCTGGGTCACAATAGCCCGGGCCGGGTGAAGTCTAGCAGCAATGTAGGCATGGTGCCTGGGTTGTCTGGCTACGATAGTTATGAGCATACCCCCCGTAACGAGAGGTCGGTCCTCAGGTGGTGACAGCCCTGTTGGATCCTAGGGCAACCTCCGCGCTGGGGTACCTGCTGTAGGAGTCTAAAGTCTAGTTTCGCAGAGTGCTGGTCGTCGTGGGCTAGCTCCCCGTTTGTACCTGGGTGCTGAACCATGTCTCCCTCATGCAATACTCATGCCCATCTCTTGTATCTTCTAGCTTTGTATGTTTAGTACATTAGAACCTAGAGCTAACTCGTATGTTCCCCCTAAGCCGTAGTGTGCTAGAGTAGAGGTAGATTTGAGGTGTGTGTGTCACACTACCCCTATTATCTTTTATCTTACCCCTACCTTTGAGTGTGTTGTTCCCTATATCTATCTCTTGGTTTACATTCAGAGCAAAAGCATAAGTCTAAGATATCCGCCATTGCCTTCCTTGGTTTCGTTACCCTTGGAATACTCTCCTTCCTTGGGGAAATGCTACAATGGTTTATCTGTGCGCTTGCGGATTCGTTCATGATCGTTTAGATTAACCTATGGCAAGTCTCAATGTTCACGCTAACCTGCGCCATTAGTTGTGACATTGGGTAATGCCACCAAGCATTTCTAGCGCCGACGCTAAGGATGGATTCCAAATCTGTTCTTAAGTGATTGACGTTTAGAAATGTCAACAAGCATTTCTGGCGTCGTTGCCGGGAAGGCACAGGATTATCTTGATATGCTTTGCATCTGTTTATAAACTCTGAGTAGGTTAGGACAATTCTCAATGCAGGCTAACCTTGATTGTCTTCTTTTATCTTTGGATGATGAAGACAGGTAGTGTATGACTAGTTTCGACCTACCGGGGAATTTTACTGAAGATCCCGAGTCACTTGTGAGGAAAGCTCGAATTCATTTCGGCTCACCTCGTCGTACTCGTCCGGAGGGCGAACCAGCTTCCTTTGTACCATCCACGTCCAACACTATGGCCCAGAAGACACTTCATGAGTACTCAGCTCCTTCTGCTGACCAGGTGCTGCAAGGCCCTGAGGTGGCAATGGGGACTGAAAATTTCGAGATCAAGACGGGTCTAATCACGATGGTACAGGCTAGCCCATTCTGTGGCAAGCCAAATGAGGATGCCAATGCTCATCTGCAGCAATTCCTAGAGCTATGCAGCACTTTTGTCATCGGGGGTGCAAATATGGACGCTGTTCGTCTACGGCTATTTCCATTCTCCCTCTTGGGGAAAGCTAAGCAATAGTTCTATGCGAATCGGGAATCTATTGACACTTGGAGTAAGTGTTCAGAGGCATTTCTCAAGAAGTTCTTCCCATTGGGTAAAACCAATGCTCTTCGTGGAAAGATTTCTGGTTTTCAGCAAGCAGCAAGTGAATCTATTCCAGAGGCTTGGGAGAGGCTTCAGGAGTATGTCCTGGCCTATCCTCATCATGGGATGGAAGATTGGCTCATTCTTCAAAGTTTTTATAATGGGTTGACTCCGACAGCCCGAGGCCATATTGATGCTGCTGCTCAAGGAGCATTCTTCTCACTCACTGTTGATAATGCTAAATTACTCATGGAGAAGATGGTCTCCAACTAAGGGTGGAGTGATGAAAGACTCCAACCACGACCGAGGGGTACTCATACTATCAAGGAAGCAGACATGATTACTGCCAAGATGGATCTTCTTATAAAGAGATTGGATGACTACACCAGCGAGAAGGTTGCCATGGCCACTACTTCTCTGCCTATGGACTCTCACATTACTTGTGAATCTGTGGCAACACTGGGCACTCAGGCAACTATTATCCGGAGACTCAGGAGGAAGTGATGTACATGAATGGCAATAACAATGGTTATCGTCCATCTCAACAAGGAGGCCAATCGTGGAATCAACAACGCCCTTATTATCAAGGAGGTAACCAAGGTAACTCGTACAATCCTAACCAACCTTCCTTGAGAGATCTTGTTTTTGGGCAAGCTAAGAGTAATGAAGGTATTAACAAGAAGCTAGCTGCCCTTGATAAAACTGTGGAAAGCCTCAACATTAATCTTGATAGCCTTTCTTCTGCTCAGAAGAGTCAGCCGAGTTTCAACAAAATGTTGGAAACCCAGTTGGCTCAGCTGGCTGCTTCTGTTCCCTCTGTTGAAAATGCAAATGCGGTGACCACGAGAGGAGGTAAATCCACTCGAGATCCACCGTATCCTAACCATGCAGGGACAGATAAGAAAGGTATAATAGAAGTTGGGAATATCCATGAGGATTCATCCGAGTCGGAAGAATCCCCTCAGGTAAGGAGGGTGCCACCAACAGATAAAGCACCTGTAGGAGTGACAGCACATCCGGGTTTTGTAGAAGCCAATGTGATGCCATTCCCTCAAAAGAGCAGGAAGGCAACAATAGATGAACAGTTCAATCGCTTCGTGGATATGATTCAGAAAGTTTATATCAACATCCCATTGCTTGAGGCAATACGCGTTCCCACTTACGCACGTTATCTCAAGGACATTCTAACCAAGAAGCGAGCTCTTCCCACAATTGAACTAGTACGACTCACGGAGGAGTGCAGTGCTGCTATACTCAACCGCCTTCCTGAGAAGAAGAAGGATCCAGGGTGTCCCACAATCACTTGTATGATTGGGACCCAACGCTTCGACCATGCTCTCTGTGACTTAGGGGCCAGTGTCAGCGTCATGCCTAAGGTAGTCTTTGATCAACTTAACTACACAAGTTTATCTCCAACCACTTTACAGCTGCAGCTGGTCGATTCTTCAGTCCGATACCCAGCGGGGATAGCTGAGGACATTCCAGTGAAAGTCTGAGATTGCTTCATTCCCGTTGACTTTGTGGTACTGGACATGGAGATCGCCAAGGAGGTGCCGCTCATACTTGGGCAACCATTTTTTAGTACAACTGATGCACAAATTGATGTGGGGGCCGGTGTGATCCGTCTCTACATCAATGGCAAAGAGGAGAGGTTCGAGTTTCGTCCAAGAAAAGAACAATGCTCGATGATCAAGGGTTTACCAACTTCCGACACCCCAACACGAGAGGTCGAGGTGCCACCACGGCAAGTGGACAGCCTCATTGCATTCATGAAAAATTTTTGGAAGGAAGAACGCCAACTCATGGGCACGGGAAGGAAACAGTATTGGAAATCTCAGTCCCGGTCCAAGAAATCACTTCCTACACGTCACAACCCACACAACACTCAGAAGATGTGGCGGAGGGTGAATAGGAAGCCGACTTCTCTTCCGAAGGAAACGGCTGCCCCACTGCCCAGGTAAGAACTTTGGAACCAAGTCTAGCTCTAAGGACTCAAAATAATGAGCTCTGCACCGACAGGTAAGTTCGGTAAGTTATCCTTATTTTCTATACAATAAAATTTTGGTTAAGGAAAAGCAATCTACTTCTGCTTTGTGTTTTCTGCATTCTCGCTGGGGCGAGCTCAGGAGTGATGTCCACCCGGACATTCCTTGAGCTTGTTCCATGGTACTAACTTGTCACAGCCGACACCACCACCACAGCCTCCGCCACAGCCTGTTACACCACCGGTGGCAGGAGGGGCCCCTGCGGGGTACATGTCCGGGGTTACCCCTGGATATGCACCTGGTTGGGACCAGCCCACCTACCAGCCGAGTGCGAGTGGCACGGCTTGGGCGAGCGCGAGCAGAGCTCAGTGGGCCACACCCGCTAGCTCCATCTCAGGTGGTCCACCTCCGTCTTCGTCCTTCCGGTGACACTCTTCAGCCTCTGCACGCGATGCTCAGCTCGCACAGCAGATGGGAGAGCTCACCGTTCAGGTCACGGGATTGGAGGAGACGCTGAACACCCACGTCGAGTTTACCTCAGCGTGGCAGCGTCAGGCTGGTGAGAGGATAGCAGCCATGCAGCAAGATCAGCGGTAGTACATGGAGGCGCAGAGGGCTTACTACGCGAGTCAGGGTTTCTTCTACCCTCCTCCGCAGTGAGCCTGAAGCTAGGTTGGGGGAGGACCCCCATTCTGAGGTAACTTGTATCTTCCTTCGTTTTCAGAATATCTTATAAATGAAAATTCAAAAAAAATATGCAAAATAAAAAGACCAAAAATATTTATTTGCTTTCATCATCATCATCTGCTTAGTTTTCTTTGATATGCTTAGTAAGAATGTTTTGCCTCTATGGTTGAAATGATGAATAGTTGCTCTGTTTATTCTCCTCGTATGTCTTCCTTACAACTTTGTATCCTACCTAAGTTTTGAGTTTGTTGGCTTGTATGTTCAAACCTTAGCTTGAAAACTGTGGGTAGCAGAAAGTATGATCCTTGCCTAAGTTGTTGTGAGACATGATATGGTATAATAGAGTGCTATGATCTTGTGCTTAGTGATGCTTGACATCCGGAGTTTTCCTTTTTGAAAAAAATCAAAACATGATGAGTTCCTCAGTGATGAGAATTTCTCATCCAAGGCCATATGTAGATTCTAGTTAGCCTCCACATATGCAGCTTGTTCTCTCATTGAGCTTTGTCAAATTGTTGTGACCCTTGTTAGAACTCATACTCCCCTGATCAAGATCACGTACACGTTCATGCTAAAACTTCTACACTGGAAGTTAAGCATTCATCATTTACTCCATACTACTTATGCATTCTTCCACAAATAAAACTCTATGTATCTTTGCATCATTCATCCCTCTCCAAATATCTCCAATAGAGACAAAGGGCTAGCTGAAAAAAAAGAAAAAAAAGAGAAAAGCATGCTCAAAAGCATGGCAAAAATAAATAAAGAGAGCTAGCCCAAGTCTAGGAAAAAAAATTCAAAGGAGAAAAAGGGATTGATATGTGCAAGAGAAAGAGTTCCACTATATAGATGTTGACACCTTTCAGGGTCAACACACAAGAGCACGCGAACGGACCGAAGAGCAGAGTCACTGCCGTGACCAGTCAGACCGGTCAGGTGCACCGGTCAGACCGGTGACCTAGGGTTTGCTTGAATCGATCGTTCGGGAGGATAACTACCACACTTACGTGATGGAGGACGGCTAGGTTTACGAGCAAACCAGCAAAGAGGTAACCAACGCACTTACGTGGCGAAGAACGACTAGTTTACAAGCAAACTAGCAAAGGCCGTCGAAGCTCTCACCCGGGAGGGACCCCGTCAGGGCGTGGACGTCGCCGGCGTGCCCTAGGTCGACCAGCAGGCCCTAGGACGCCATCTCAGGTCGTGGAGATCAAGAGACGAGAAGCATGGAGGTTGGAAAAGGTGTTGAGAGGGTAAAAAGTAGATGTGATTGATATATTCGATTGTGTTCCCCTCAATCGGCCGTGGCCCTTCATAAATATAGGGTGGGGAGGTCTTGCCCCAGTAGGAGTCGAAGCCTATACAAATTCCATGTCGAAATACAACTCCTAACTCGGATTTGGCTGCACGCACCGGTCAGACCGTCGGGCCCACTGGTCAGACCGTTCATGCGCAGGGTTGGTTCTTCCCAGGACCATAACTCCCTCATCCGGACTCCGAATTGGACGTTCCACATATGCATTTCGATCATCTCGACGAGATCTACGCAATGGTGAAGTCCAATTGACATTTTGAGCACTTTGGTTTGACCGGTCTGACCGGTGTGGGTCAAAGGTCAGACCGGTGTGGGTGCTGAATCGGCTATATGACCAATAACTGAATCAGATCAGTTGACCTTCTTATATAAGCCAGATCAGCCACTTTTGACCATGATTATTTGATCTACATGACTATCTTGATCCTCTTGGCAAAAGCTTCATCTTGGTGTACTTGAACTTATGATTTGACATCATATCGGTGCTTCTCCAAATACTTCTTTGCCCTCTTTACGAAATCATATTCAGAACTTCCAAGATGACCCACCAGTCCTGTCAAATACATATTCAAGCCAAACTTGCATAATATCAAGAGTTAGTACTAGATTGGCAATTCTAGCCTTAGCTTCACATATCTCGAACCGTGCCACTTTTGGGTGCGAACATATGCCCCCCTGTTTCTTGGTAAAGCTTGCGTACCAAGAAATACTTACCAGCTCCAAAACTGTACAAGAACAATGTCGAGCACAAGTGTAGCAAACAAGTTTCACCTTTTAAAGGACGATAGCATCTATCGACCATATTACCCGACTTTGTCCAATATGAAGTTTTCGACTTGTTGCTGCCATTTATACACATTGTGTGAGTGAAACAAGCCTGAGTACACACCCCCTCGGCTGTGAATCATTGAAATATTATTCCTAAGTCATTCTCACACTTGTAAGCTTTTGTGAATGCATAAATCGACCAAATCGCTATAATGACAATTGGTCTTTGCAATACTCACTAAATTGACAATGATGAAGTATAAAATAATTCAGAAATGCATTCACAAGTTATTTTTGACCATAAATAGAGTAGGATGAGTAATCAGCCCCAAAAAACAACACGACACAATTACCTTGGAATCGATGGACAGCCGGATTACTCTTGCATTCTTTTTGCTAGAAGGTCTTTTAATGCATCATCAGATTATACTAGTGGCCAGCAACTAATGGCTGATCTTGGCTTTAAGAAGTTCTAAAAATCTTAATTGCCAAAGCAGCAACCACACCGGTCAGACCGGTCACGATAGACGGTCAGACCGGTCTGTCTAGGATGTGCACTCCAAATTACTGAACATCGGCCTTCTTCCATAAGAATATCTTTTGGACATCATGGCCTGATGCTCATTATCTTAGAATGCTAATCCTGATTTTATATGTCTAGACATATCAAATATTATAAAAATTGAGATGACATTCTAAACACATATCAAATATCTAGTGACTCCCTTTAATGTAAAAATTGTCTGCACATGTATCAATAAGTCACCAAATGCCTTTGCATGATTTCACAACCATGGATCCTCAAATCTAGCCTGAATAGAAAAAAATCATATTCGGCTTGTTAATTGAGACTAAATACACCAACCGGCTAAAAAATCTCAAAACATCATCATTTGGTGAAATAAGGACAGCACCAATATTTTGAGAAATCTTGCAAGCCGATTTAGTAAATAGAAACTCCATAGTGGTAAATTACTCTTTTAGCTTAAGTCTTGCCCCCCGAGCACTTAAGGCACCAAAAAGGTTATAAGCAACCTCTCCTCGGGAAGCTATCACTTTAAAACGATGATCTAAGAGATTCATCGGCCATGTATGTTGTCAAGGACGATAATTCAATATCATCCACAAAGAATCCATCCATAAGAATACGCACAACCGAAATAAAAGAGTAGAGATATATAATTCAGAAATTAAAATCATCTCTAAGAACTAAATATTTCGGCTTTTGCAAATTAATCAATATGCATAATAATTTGGTGATAACCCTCTATGATATAAAGATGATCCATGTGGAACCCAAAGACAAAATAAGAGTATGAGGGATAATCAAGCATATCTAAGGATGAATTCCAAAACATAGGCATATGTGGCATTTGTAAAGCAAATGAACTAGGTAATGACCAATAATTTTGATGATTTGGTGCAAACCTCAATTTTGAAGATTGTCTCTCATATCTTTTCTTCTCCTTCAATTGTCTTGCACCTTTTGCTTGATCATCACCCGTGTCTTGAGTCCGAATGCTTCCTTTAGGAATCAATGCCATGCCTTTCTTTCTCAGCTCTTGAGCACTAAGCTTTTGGAACTCCTTCTTCCGCCAATTTCATAAACCAAGCGAATGGCTTGGCTTTGCTTCAGTTTTGGACAGCGGCGCTTCAGTCTTCATTTCTGGCCTCTTCACCTTCTTTTGTCCAGATTTGGCACTTGAAGAATTAACAACTGATTTTTCCCTCTCTTTGCCATTAGTAACCGAAGCGCTCAACACATTAATCAGCTTTTTATTAACTGAATTCAGATCTGAACTTTTATCTTTGCGACCATCTCTTTTCACTTGGTAAACTTGCTTGACAACCTTTTTCTTGTTTTGAGCACTAGACCGATTTTTATACTCAAAACGGTCACTTTCAACATACGGCTGCCTTGCACGTGATGGTCGCCTTGGAGCTGCATACTCAACATGATATGGTCTGAAATATGAAGGAATATGTGCCCATGAATCACTCCACCCCCATGATGAATAAGGATGAGCACTAGTGGGATATGGAGCATATGAAACCGGCATTGATGGCTCAAAAGGACAATATGATGCTGCTGATTGAAAATCCTTTCTTTGCCGATTCCAATTCCCAGAATTACGCTTAGGAGGCAATCTTGATGATTTAACTTTATTTGACCGATTAGCACGCTTGGCCTCATTGTCTTTTTGATACTTAGCCAGAAGTTTGTCAAAAGTGAGCTTCGGCCTTTTACCATTGTGCTTGACATGGTCTTTACCTCCATTAGCTACAGGATGTTCTGATTTGGACATCCCTGATTTTTTCACACTTGCACCGGTCAGACCTTTGGGCTGCACCGGTCTGACCGGTGGGTCACCGGTCTGACCTTTGGGTTGCACCGGTCTGACCTGTGACTCCAGAACAGGAAGAGTAACAGGTTCCTGTCTTGATGAAGAAAAATCCTTTTGCCCCCAGTAAATTCCGGGATTTTGATAGGCTCATCATCCTTGAAAATCGCTTGATCTTGCAAGTTACGGACGATGTCCTTCTCAACACTTGGGAGCTTTGAATCTTCCTCTTTGGCAATTGAATTCGGATCTTTGGATAAACCGGCTGGTACTAACCGATTTAATGACCCTTTGCCATCAAAACCAATTGTAGCCAACTGGTCATCCTCTCGTGTTTGAGCAAACCTCAATCGTCCAGTGTCAATGGCCGATTGTATGAATTTACGAAAAATATTGCAATCACTAGTATTATGATTAAAAGAATTATGCCACTTGCAATATTTTCTATCCTTTAACTCAAGAGGTGATGGACTAACTTTGTGATAAGAGAGCTTAATAAAATTATTCTCTAGCAAGATATCAAATAGATTATCGCACAAAGTTAAATCAAAGGTGTACTTTATTTTCTCCAACCGATGCTTTTGTGGAGAAGGTTTTAAGGCTAAGCAAACGAACGGTTCAGATTTCTCATGGACCCATTCGGCTATACCTTTATTTGCACTTCTCATACCCGATGCTTTAAAGTTGGTCACTATATTAGCATCGGACTTCACAAAGGCTCTCGATTTTGATCTCTTACTTTTAAGTCCAGAATATCCATAAGTACACCATGAAGAGAAAAACTTTGACAATGATGATGTAGAAAATTTAAATGTCAAAGTATGTTTATGATCAGCCTTTTTAATTTTAACAATGCATTGGCTGGTAGCGTCTAAAGGCATGTAATTACTAACAAGTAAATCATCCTCAATCGATCTCTTAGAATTATTTGTGATAGAATCACTAATAAATGAATTAATAGAAAATATATGATCTGATTGGGAATTACTTGTAAAACATACCTTATCAAATACATTGGAGAGGCGAGGAACCTTGATGTGGATGATGTCGCATTTCTCCTCTTGACGGCAGCCCACAGTCATCCTCTGCCTGGACCGGTCAGACCAGTGTAGAGAACCGGTTAGACCGGTGCCTCCAGGGTTGCTGGAAATCACCTTGTGTCGACATGCCAATGATTCCTTCTCGCCTCCTTTGTCTTGGTTTTCAATAGTTTGATGTTTTGAACTTTTCTCAGCCTGAACTTGTCACTTAGTGGCATGATAATCACTAGTGAAATGTACGACAACTCCGGCTTCAGGAAAATCAAGCATAGCTGTTTCCTTTTGATTAATATGCTCTTCTACAGCTAAGCTCGACTCTTTAGATGCAATAGATTTAGAATGTACACCATTTGGTTCAGTTGTCATAATAACTGAACTATTACTCAAATCTGAATCATTTTTATTTTTCTTGGAGATTGCTACTTGATAAAGAAAGTCGCATTGAAATTGTGCAAGAATCTGATCTAATTCTTGGCGCATCTCCTCAGGGAGGTCCTCTTTTCTGACTTCTTCATCTAAATACATGCTTGCTGAATTTTCATTAATCTGGCTATAGTTATGATGAACATTCGCAGCCAAATCATGATTATTAACATTTTCAAGCGATGCTAAGAAAGTAGGTGCAACCTCCACTCCATTAGTGACTTGTGAAGCATATAATGATTGAGAATAACTAGCCAGATGGCTAAAATTAGCATGGCCAATTTTCTCGTTTTGTTCGTTTATCCTTAATTCATATGACATAACTTTCACAAATACTTCATCAAGCGAATTAAATTTTATATCTCTCAACCAATCTCTAAGGGGTGATTTTAAACCTCTAAAAGCAAGATAAGCTATATCTGAATCGGAAAAAGGTAAATTAAAGCATCGATTCTTTATTTCTTTGAATCGTTCTAAATAATTAAAAATCGATTCATCTCTACCTTGCTGAATATTATAGAGATCAGTTGGGCATGATTTTTGAGAATAACTGGCCTGATGGCTAGAATTAGCATAGCCAATTTTCTCATTCACCGGCATGATTTGTGGTGTAATTACATATTGTGAATTTCCTGCCGATGAATAAATAGATGAAACACCTTGTTGAAAATTAGTAGAATTACTAGCATGTGGTGTTCCATAAGAATTAGCTGAACTCACTATGTTGGTTTGGCCTTGATACATGTTAACCGACTTTTGAACTTGTTGTACAGCCGGTGTGTGAGAGTAATGTTGTATGTTGCTAGTATCATTAAAACTCAAAGCATGCATATTATTTGACAATGGCTTTTGCATATTAAATTCAGAACTATAATTTGCATAAGTAAAACCATCTGAACAACTACTAGTCGATGTAATATGCCTACTAGTATCAAATCTAGCAACATCAACATAAGGATTCATGGTACTTGCAAAATAACTATTAACATTAGACATAGGTAATGTATTTGCAAATTGTACCTTGGGCTCGTTGTAGATGAATTGATGCGAAGTATATGGATAGCCCGCCATAATAAATATTGATGCTTCAGATCTTCTAATATAGATAAATCCAGATATCCTCGAAAATCCAAACAATCAATAACTAAAGCCTCGCTTCTCTTCTAGTCTTCAATAAGTAGTAGCAAGCAAGACACAATGCAAACGGCTTGAGCAGCCTGATGCAAAGTCACAATATTAGATGCAATCAGTCTGAAAAAACCAGATTCAACTATATAGTGGCGAATCAAGAATAATGGATCAATTAGGTTAAAAGGCTAGGGATCGATATAACGGTTTGAGCAACCTGATCTTTCTTCCCCAGCGGAGTCGCCAATTTATTGACGCCTTTCGGGGTCAACACACAAGAGCACACGAACGGACCGAAGAGCAGAGTCACTGCCGTGACCAGTCAGACCGGTGACCTAGGGTTTGCTTGAATCGATCGTTCGGGAGGATAACTACCACACTTACGTGATGGAGGACGGCTAGGTTTACGAGCAAACCAGCAAAGAGGTAACCAACGCACTTACGTGGCGAAGAACGACTAGTTTACAAGCAAACTAGCAAAGGCCGTCGAAGCTCTCGCCCGGGAGGGACCCCGTCAGGACGTGGACGTCGCCGGCGTGCCCTAGGTCGACCAGCAGGCCCTAGGACGCCATCTCAGGTCGTGGAGATCAAGAGACGAGAAGCATGGAGGTTGGAAAAGGTGTTGAGAGGGTAAAAAGTAGATGTGATTGATAGATTCGATTGTGTTCCCCTCAATTGGCCGTGGCCCTTCATAAATATAGGGTGGGGAGGTCTTGCCCCAGTAGGAGTCGAAGCCTATACAAATTCCATGTCGAAATACAACTCCTAACTCGGATTTGGCTGCACGCACTGGTCAGACCGTCGGGCCCACCGGTCAGACCGGTCAGGCGCAGGGTTGGTTCTTCCCAGGACCATAACTCCCTCATCCGGACTCCGAATTGGACGTTCCACATATGCATTTCGATCATCTCGACGAGATCTACGCAATGGTGAAGTCCAATTGGCATTTTGAGCACTTTGGTTTGACCGATCAGACCGGTGTGGGTCAAAGGTCAGACCGGTGTGGGTGCTGAATCGGCTATATGACCAATAACTGAATCAGATCAGTTGACCTTCTTATATAAGCCAGATCAGCCACTTTTGACCATGATTATTTGATCTACATGACTATATTGATCCTCTTGGCAAAAGCTTCATCTTGGTGCACTTGAACTTATGATTTGACATCATATCGGCGCTTCTCCAAATACTTCTTTGCCCTCTTTACGAAATCATATTCAGAACTTCCAAGATGACCCACCAGTCCTGTCAAATACATATTCAAGCCAAACTTGTATAATATCAAGAGTTAGCACTAGATTGGCAATTCTAGCCTTAGCTTCACATATCTCGAACCGTGCCACTTTTGGGTGCGAACAATAGATGGTAATAACTAGTACCTACTCCGGGGCTAGTGTCCACCTTACCATCAATCCCTCATTCCCTCATATAAAACATGTCAATATCTAGCACCCATTTCTGGGCCTAGTATCCACCTTGCCATGCTCATATCCATCACACACATATGCACATCTTGATCAGGATGTATGTTTGTTTCTTCTAAGGATCCGGTTTTTGACTTAGCGAAACATGAGAGACAAGTATGCCACATCTTCCCTACCTACAGCTCCACATAAAGCCTATTAGGAGTAGGATGTGAAGAAAGTCAACATTGATGCCTTGGTGAGAAACCATACACTTTTGAGCGATCCGAGAGTATCATTTGAGGAACTCTGATTTTCTTTTGAAAAATTTGCAAAACCTCCGGATTGATAGCTGATCAAGGTATGAGTGATTATGCACATACTATATAACCATTCTGTCTCTCAACCACCCAAGGCAGGTGAAGCTATATGCCCCACGTATCAGGTGAAAGGTAAGAACATTGTCAACTTGTTCAACTCTTGGTAGAGTACTTTGCTGTATGTTTGCCATAAGTTGAGAATACAACATTCTAGCAACTCCTGATCAACCAACCTAAGTCTCTAATGTCTTGCTTCGAGACGAGCAAGAGGTTAGCTTGGGGGAGTTTGTTGACGGTGGAAATTCACCATTTCCAACCCTCAATATTCTCACATAAATGGAGGCATATGCATTATTTACTAGCATTTAGGTTTGAATAATGTAGTTCCACTTGTCCTTGGAGATTATTTGTATGTAGGTGATTTACCTTTAAAAGAGATGGAAACTCCACTTCTATGAAGAAACCATGCCAACTCAGCTGAGGAGGTGGCTGTCACCAAGAGAAACATGGCAATCCACGTCATCGATCCAGGGGAGGCACTCACCGACGAATCAGAGGACGCCACATGGATCAAAGGGCCCACCTCGGATACCAAATCAAGCCATACATCGGGGATGGATCAGAGGGCCCACAAGGCAGCCAACCAGAGGAAGCACACCAGGTGGGGCCGCCCTAGGGGGGATCGGCCGAACCGCCTTAGTGGCGTCCCATCCTGGCCTTCCACGTGGTGGTTGCTCATTGGTCCATTGCCTCACTCCCGGGTGTTTAGGGGCCATTTGGGCGTCCGAGCAAGCCTTGTCCTTGCCTATAAATAGAAGGGGAGGGGCTCCCATTTCTCACACACCACTCTCTCATTCTCCTCTCACTTTTAGTTTCCAAGGCTAGGGGGTAGGCTAGAGTAGCTCTTCTTCAGGTTCCAAGTCCTCTTGAAAGTTTAGGTATGAGTTCTCTTTTATCTTTATTTCTTTGTATGACTTTGATCTACTTCAGTTATTCAGCTATTTCATATAAAGTCATGGTAGATCATATTCTTGATATGTTCTTGAGTTCATCCTCTGTTCATCATTTAGAGGCTCGTGTTCTTCGTGAACACTACCTTTTGATCCACTTGAAGGGTGATAAACTCCTTCCTTATGTGTTTGTTCATAAGTTAGAGGCTCGTGTTCTTCACGAACATGACCCTTTGATCTTGTTGATTAGACATAAGAGAGTTCATATCTGTTCGTATGTCTAGCCTTAGTTGATCTTGTTAGATGGCATGAGAGTGTTGCATGGGGTCTGTGTTCAAGCTACGGTACTCGGTCTAGTTGACCAGTCTTCTGGTGGCTCTCACCCTGGGTCACAACAGCCCGAGCCGGGTGAAGTCTAGCAGCAATGTAGGCATGGTGCCTGGGTTGTCTGGCTACGATAGTTATGAGCATACCCCCCGTAACGAGAGGTCGGTCCTCAGGTGGTGACAGCCCTGTTGGATCCTAGGGCAACCTCTGCGCTGGGGTACCTGCTGTAGGAGTCTAAAGTCTAGTTTCACAGAATGCAGGTCGTCGCGGGCTAGCTCCCCATTTGTACCTGGGTGCTGAACCATGTCTCCCTCATGCAATACTCATGCCCATCTCTTGTATCTTCTAGCTTTGTATGTTTAGTACATTAGAACCTAGAGCTAACTCGTATGTTCCCCCTAAGCCGTAGTGTGCTAGAGTAGAGGTAGATTTGAGGTGTGTGTGTCACACTACCCCTATTATCTTTTATCTTACCCCTGCCTTTGAGTGTGTTGTTCCCTATATCTATCTCTTGGTTTACATTCAGAGCAAAAGCATAAGTCTAAGATATCTGCCATTGCCTTCCTTGGATTCGATACCCTTGTAATACTCTCCTTCCTTGGGGAAATGCTACAATGGTTTATCTGTGTGCTTGCGGATTCATTCATGATCGTTTAGATTAACCTATGGCAAGTCTCAATGTTCACGCTAACCTGCGCCATTAGTTGTGACATTGGGAAATGCCAACAAGAATTTCTAGCGCCGACGCTAAGGATGGATTCCAAATCTGTTCTTAAGTGATCGACGTTTAGAAATGTCAACAGTAGCCCGGCAGTGGATGCGGGACGGACTCGCCCCCCGGCACCTTCCACTCCTCGGCGATGGTGGGCTCCAGCAGCTGACCGGCGGCGACGAGACGTTGGAGAGTCACGCGGGTGACGTTGGAGCGAGTCCAGTTCGACATGGCGCCGAGAAGCTTTGGGATGTGACGCGGATGGAAGGAGCGGTAGCGGCGCAGCAGATGCGAAGAACGGAGGAGCAGGCGGCGCTGGCTATGGTGGAGATTGGGGAAGCAAATGGATTCAAACTCTCCTGGCACACGGTTAATAAGGAGCGGATGTGGGCACCGGCCTTAAATGCTGCCCCCACCACACCGTAAAACCACCCGCTCAGAGGGCGCACCCCTCGGGGTAACATGCGCACGCCTACGCGACGGTTCGACGCCCGGTGGACCCACAAATCTGAACCGACTGTGTGTCGTCCCCTCTAACCATCATATCAGCCACGTCAGCCATGACCATCATGATGGGCGCAGCCGCTGATGCGACCACGACCGCCTTGGTTGGTGATTTCAAAACGGCAACAAAGTTACAAGAATAAAACCCCACAAGCGAGTCAACAACTCGCTAGTGGGCTCGGGGGCTACATCCGGCGGATGCGCTCGCGCGCACCCACCAAGTAAATCAAAGAGTAAAAACTACCACGACACTTCTTCGTCTCTAAACCTGTGAGCGAGTCCTTGACTCCCACCCCAGGTTCGGGGGCTACTGACGAGGGCCTGGATTAGGGCCCCCTAAGCGACAAGATATTCACCTTTGAGATGGAGTCTTCTGACACCATTGACAACATCAAGGCTAAGATCCAGGACAGGGAGGGATGCAGATCTTCGTCAATACCCTCACTGACAAGACTTCCTCGTCTCCGAGTACTCTCTGCCTCGCATGAGAACTCTCCGCCTCGCATGAGTACTCTCCGCCTCGTCTCCGAGTACTCTCCACCTCACACGAGAACTCAACGCCTCACACGAGTGCTTTCCGCCTCGCCTCCGACTACTCGTTCGCACGAGTAGTTTCTGTCTCCGACTAGGGCGGGGCCCACATGTGGAGGTCGGAGTGCGGGATCAGGGGCCCCACACGAACGTGGCGCTGCCCTGATGCTCGAACTCCCCCGCAATGACACGCAAGGCTCCAGTTCTCCACGCCATGCAAACACCCTAGCTGGCGGAACGTGTTGACCGTCAATATTTGCCATTTTCAAGGCCGTCAACTCCTGCAAATCTGAGCATGAATTGAACATCCACACTAGAATAGGTGTTTAAACTCATACTTTCCACCAGTGTCGATGTCTATTTGAATGCAGGTATTTAGCACAAGAAATGAGAGGAATTCATGCACTATCACTCCACTCCAATCCAAGGCACTCAAATGCTGGCCAATCAGGGGCTGCCACATGGATTCTACTGGATCCATGATGTCACCAATCCATGTGAAGGACTTTCAACGAATCACACGCTACCACGTCAGCATCACATGGATCCATGGGCCCACATTACCAACTAAACCGCCAGGAAATGTGCCATGCAAGGAGGAGAGGCATCATGGCCCACATGGAAGCGAGTCAGAGGAAGCACGGGCCAGGAGACCACCCGAGGGGGTCGGCCGACCCTAGGTTCGGCCGAACCGACCTAGGGTCAGTTCATCCTGGCCCTCCACGTGTTGTCCCCCCATTGGCTCCCTGCTGCAGTCCCGGACGTTTAGGGGCACTTTGAGCCCCGGAGCAAGCCTCCTCCTTGTCTATAAATAGGAGGGGAGGGGCTCCATTTCTCACACACCACCTATCTCTCAAGTTCCACTTTCTCTTGTGTAGCTCTCTCTCCCTCTCTCCAATTCTGCCCATGAGAGGTGATTCTCACCTCTTTGTGGTAGATTGGTGATGAGGAGAGATCTAAATTAGGATTAGTGTGAGGTAGAGGAGGGGTAAGGAGTGAGTTGATGTCCTCGTGGATGCTTGTTCTTCATTTAGATCAAAGTGAGTATTTCAGCATTTCTTATTTAGACTATAGTGGACATCATGCGTGGTTGCTTTGTTCTTGTGTTCTTGGCTCGTTCATAAGTTAGAGGCTTGTGTTCTTCGTGACACAAGGCTTCGATCCTTTAGAGCTAGAACCATAGTTCATTTACTTGTTTAGCATGCTCTGATCCTGTTTAGTTAAGTAAGTTTGTCGTATCTCGTTCAGTTGCATCCATAGCTTCCTTTCTGCTCCCAGTTCAATGATATGATCTGATTCGGACCTTTCCCTTGTTCGTGGGACCGTATTTATACGGTTGCTATAGTGTAGTTAGCGGGCTAGCATACGCCGCACTATAGTACTTATCTGGGGTACAGATGTGGTGTCTGGGCCTTGGGTTTCCTACGGAGACCACGTACGATCGTAGCGTAGAGGTAGGCCGCAGTGGTGACACCCTGTTGGACCCTTTGTAACCCTCTTACGTCACGTACCGAGTTGGGCTCGCAGGACAGCACCTCTGAGTGTTGTCGCCCCGCGGGGACGACTGAGATTTGGCATGAATATATCTTGAGAGCTAAGTCCCTTAAGGAAGTGCTTCTTGTATCCCGACCTATCCCAGCGAAAGCTGGTGTCCTTGGATAGGCCCTCTCTGGTTACTCTCCGTCCTAGGAACGAAACCCGAAGGGAATACTCATTCTCCTAGGGAGACGTGCTACAGCGGTGTATCCATGCGCTTGCGGATTCGTTCGCACTCGTCAGTGTACCTGGGAGTTTATTACACGCTCATGCTACCACATCGCCTAGTGTTGAGATTAAGAAACTCCAACAAGCATTTCTGGCGCCGTTGCCGGGGACGGCTGTTGTTAACCTCCGAGCCCGTCTATCCTCGTATTTATCTTTTTCTTTTTTATTCTACCGTCACCCCCGTTACCCTTTTGAAATATCCATTTTTGTATTCTTTCTACCTCTACCCCCGCTACCCATGGAAGGTTATCCTTGTAAACACCTTCCGCCTTCGAGGAGTGAACCCTCAGAGCCATCTTCGTCAAGACCCACTCTTACATCTGGCTGTAGGATTTACCCCTCTCTCATGAAGCTAATTCAGGACCCATCCTTCTCAGGGTTAAGTCATGAGAGCCCCTTTGATCATGTGAGAGACTACGAGCGTCTGATTGAAACTCAGGGTAAAACCGGAGAATCACCAGATGCTCGGAAAAGAGAGTTTTTCCCGCTATCCCTCTCTGGGGAAGCTCGGGATTGGCACCGTTGTTTTGGTAGATACTACCTTACTTGGGAAAGGTTGAGAGCAGCTTTTTGCTCCAGCTTCTTCCCGATACGACGTGTCATCTCGTTAAGGGCAAAGATTCTTTGTTTCAAGCAATGTGAGGAGGAATCACTAGGAATGGCATGGAATCATTTCGCCTCTGCGGTGGAAGATTGCCCAGTCCTCCGTATTCCCTATTAGATGTTGCTTCAGCACTTCTGGTTTGGATTGCGAAAGAATAATGCCATGAGACTTAATGCTCTCTCTGGAGGATCCTTGGTACACCTAGATGCTGTCAAGGGAAGAGAGATCCTAGATAATCTCCGAGATTTCAGCTCCCCTTGCATCCCGGTCAACGAGGTACCCACCAGAGGAAAAGCTGAGCCACCTAGATCCATCATCAGCCGAGTCCGAGACTTCATATCCACTCTTTCTGAGCTCTGGCTGAAGATGTCATTCCTGAATAGCAGGAGTCTAAGGGAAAGATTTCGTGGCACGAGATCCACCCTTGGGTTCCCCTCTCGTGCATCTTCTTAGACCTTCTCCCCGAGACTTTGTCTTGTGGGAGAACGGAGAGAGTAGTTCGGAAAGAACGACCATTCCCGGCCAGGATGACTTGTTCGATCCTCACTACTATCTCCTGAGGAGGGTATGAGAGGCCCATCGTGTTTCTACGTCGAGGTTTGAGCTAAAGTGCTTTGCACTAAAGTTTCATATAAACCGAGACATCGGTCTCTGCTCTTTAATCCATTGGATGCATCCATCAGACCGAAGGACCACGATCATTTACCGATTGAATGGAGTGCATTCATTTTTTTATCTCAAGCACATCGATCGATGCCGATCAATCAGGAGAAGCTTGCACTTTGTATCCTATGCCTGATTTGATCGATGCCCAATGGGAGGTGCGTTTTTCAGTTTATTCATAATCCCCCATTGGAAGCTTAGGACAGACTTGGGAATGTTTTCATCACTTTGATGAGAACATCGAACCTTCTGCCTAAGGTAAGAGTGAGTAAATCTTGCTCTTCGTCCGAACTCTAGTTATTGATCGTACACCGACCTCTGGAAGTCCACGCTTTATCCTTTTGAGAGCCGAGTGTCCTTCCGAGCTTGAGTTCACTCGGAGATCGGTACCTATTGGTGAAGCACTAGCCTCAGTGCTCGATCTTTTCATCTCCGAGTTCCACGACCCCAGTGCTATGGTCCTCGAGTCCCATGACCACCTCAGGAAAGGCCTCAGCCTCACTGGGATGATCATGCTTGCTCTCAGCCTCGATATATCTTTTTGGGCTCGAGTTCGTATACGCACTACCCTTGCAGAGCAGAGCTTATCGTCATATCAACATCATCTGCAAGGAAACGGTCATAATTGAGACAGGAGATCACAAGACACCCACACCCTGAGTACTCTTGGGATTCATCTCGTTTCCCCAGGATGAATTATCCTTCGGGTATCTTGTGGACCGTGGTCATGCAGGAGAAAGGAATTGCCAAGATTAAGAGGAGTAGCAAAAGGTCCATAGGAAGGCAGCACCATTGTGGTGACACGGATGCTTCGTGACTACCGCCGGAAGTGCCTACACTTCTGACAAACCCAGTGTGTCGACAAGGTGATTTCCCCCGGATTCTCTTTGGGTATATCATGGCTTGGCCAAGGTTGGTATATATTTGAGGATGAAATTTCAACCTCGACCTTATCTTAGCCTAAGGTTTAAGCTAAGCTTTCCATCTCGGGGAATCCACCTGGGCCATCAATCCTGAGACCCGCTAGAGCCCACACGAGAAGGGGGAGGACCAGAGAGGCCCACAGGGGGCCGACCGAACCCTGGTTCGGCCGAAACCCTGGTGCCTCCTCTCCCCTTCTTCTTTCGCGTGTGCGTCTCATTCTCCTCCAGAACCCTTCTCTCTGCTGCCCGACGAGTTTTCGCATCGCGAAACCCATCTCCTCCACCTCAACTCCTCAGCATCGCCGTATCCATGGCCGGCCACGGTTTCGCTCGGCTCCGTAGGGAGGCCTCGCCCCTCACTTCCGGAGGAGAGCCCCTCTCATCTCATCGACCTCAGCAACTTGGATGAGGTAATGGGGTCGCCGAAGGCCATGACCCCCGAGAGAGGCAGGAGTGTGGAAAGCACTCGCAGGATGCACACTGACTCTCCGGTGCAGTCGTCCTGGCGAGGCTCTTCCTCCCCGCCTTCGTTCCCGGCCAGGATGGCCACCATGGGGGACAAGACCGCTGCCAAGCGCGTCTTGTTTGATGATCCCCCTGGGCCACCCTTGAAGCCAGGCGAGCGCTACGTCGGGTCTGACTTCAACAGCTACGGAGAAGCCTTCTGCCATACTTATGAGCAGGATGTGTGGGATGAGTTCCCGCTTCCACAGACTCGGTGCAAGATCTTCGGGGTGAAGACAACCACTGGAGGCTATGGTACACCCTACCATAAGCCCCCTCAGTGGGAGCGGATCCTCGTCAAGATCATTGCAGACATCCGGGCGAACGGCGCCAAGAAGACCCCGACCCTAGCAAAGCTGGCAGACAGACTAGCTGAACTGTTCTTAGAACATGAGAAGCTAGTTGAGGAGCTGGCTAAGCAAAGGGACGAGTACCATGAGCTTAGGCTCGAGTATCGCCAGCTGGAGGAGGACATGACCCAGAAGCAGCAGAGGTTGGCAGTTGCTGAGGGAGAGGAGCAGATCCTCTCTGAGTAGTGGGGATTAGCCCCATCTTTAGTTCATTAGGCGCTAGTCTAGGTCTAGGTTGATTTCCCTTTGTTTCCCTTTATTTCATTTATTTCTTTTGCATGTGTGTGTAAGCGCCTAATCATTTTGATTAAAACATTTTGGATTTGAATAAAGTGGCTCACCGGTCATGTAACTCGGTTTAGCCACCCCTTGTGTCGTTACTTTGGTCTTTTTGAATTCGAGGACATCTAGGTTCGAGACAGTGTGGGGGAAGAGCCACGACTCTCCCAACACAAGCACAATGTTTTCGTACGTACCCACTGTGAGCACTCCGCGCTAGCCGATCGATCACCTACCGAGAACCTGAATGGGACCCGCACGAGCTCACTCCTGTGGAGAGCCTTTCACGGTTCATCTTCTATGCATAGTGCCGGTTTGCATCTCGACAACTCACTCTCTTTCATTCCTGAGTTTTATAAGCTATATCCTTCTATCTCTAAACTAAAACTCGAATGATGATGCTAAAGATCACCCAGCTCATTTGTACCTGAGTAGACTCACATATGTTTTATTCCTTGTTTTCTACCTGATGCTTGTGAACCAAAATCTTCCTAAGGACAAGCATGTTCACCTAAGTAATTGATGAGTATGATATGGCTGGATGATATGATCTTTTGCTCTGATGACTAACTCTCTTGGGGAGTTTATTTTTGAAAACTCAAAACCTCTTGGAAAGGCTCCTCTTTGATATGCCTCCGTCCCATTAGAGCCTTATGATCTCTGTAGGTAAAAACCTTCGATTCATATGCTACTTATCATTACTTTGAGCTTTGTCAAATTCTGTGACCCTTTTGAGAATTCTTTTCCTTACCTTCATGATCAAGATTTATGTGCACCCCACCTATTTCCCCCTTGCTATGCTTCTACCTTGGAAGTTAGCATTGTATCATCTATCCATTCCATAAAAGCAAAACTCCATATGTGGTGTGACATCTCTCTCCAGAAGTGTCCTTCAAAAAAAAGAGACATGAGCTAAAAAAAAGAGAAGAGAGAGAAAAAATAGCCCATGTCCAAAATAAAGGAGGAATAGGAGAGAGATGGGATCATGCAAAAAGGAGTTCCATATCATAGATGGTAATAACTAGTATCCATTCCGAGGCTAGTGTCCACCTTACCATCAACCCACATTTCCACCATATATATGTATGGTAATATCTAGCACCCATTCCGAGTCTAGTATCCACCTTACCATACACACCATAGCCATACCGGTGCACATCTTGATTTGATGGTATGATTTGATTTTCTCTGTGGATCCAGTCTTTGATTTTGCAAAATATGTGATGCAAGTATGCTTTCTCTTTATCCTACCCTGAGCTCTACATATAGCCATCATTAGAAGTAGGATGAAGAAAGGCAAAATGCCTTAGTGAGGACATATACACATTGAGTGATTTGAGAGAATCAAATGAGGAAGCCACCAAGAGTTTTGTTTATGAAAATATCGCAAAACCCCCAAGGTGTTTATCATCAGGTGCATAAGCGACTTGATTCACAGCTGTTCTACTCTTCAATCACCCAAGGGAACATGATAGCCACTACACAGAGGTTCACAAGAGCAAGGTATGACTTGGAATATCTCTTATGTCTGTTTTACTTTTCGGTATTTATGACCCACTTGGCTTTGTTTCCCCTTCACTCGGGACGAGCAAAGGTCAAGTGTGGAGGTGTTGTTGACGGTCAACATTTGCCATTTTCAAGGCCGTCAACTCCTGCAAATCTGAGCATGAATTGAACATCCACACTAGAATAGGTGCTTAAACTCATACTTTCCACCAGTGTCGATGTCTATTTGAATGCAGGTATTTAGCACAAGAAATGAGAGGAATTCATGCACTATCACTCCACTCCAATCCAAGGCACTCAAATGCTGGCCAATCAGGGGCTGCCACATGGATTCTCCTGGATCCATGATGTCACCAATCCATGTGAAGGACTTTCAACGAATCACACGCTACCACATCAGCATCACATGGATCCATGGGCCCACATTACCAACTAAACCGCCAGGAAACGTGCCATGCAAGGAGGAGAGGCATTAGGGCCCACATGGAAGCGAGTCAGAGGAAGCACGGGCCAGGAGACCGCCCGAGGGGGTCGGCCGACCCTAGGTTCGGCCGAACCGACCTAGGGTCGGTTCATCCTGGCCCTCCACGTGTTGTCCCCCCATTGGCTCCCTGCTGCAGTCCCGGACGTTTAGGGGCACTTTGAGCCCCGGAGCAAACCTCCTCCTTGTCTATAAATAGGAGGGGAGGGGCTCCATTTCTCACACACCACCTATCTCTCAAGTTTCACTTTCTCTTGTGTAGCTCTCTCTCCCTCTCTCCAATTCTGCCCATGAGAGGTGATTCTCACCTCTTTGTGGTAGATTGGTGATGAGGAGAGATCTAAATTAGGATTAGTGTGAGGTAGAGGAGGGGTAAGGAGTGAGTTGATGTCCTCGTGGATGCTTGTTCTTCATTTAGATCAAAGTGAGTATTTCAGCATTTCTTATTTAGACTATAGTGGACATCATGCGTGGTTGCTTTGTTCTTGTGTTCTTGGCTCGTTCATAAGTTAGAGGCTTGTGTTCTTCGTGACACAAGACTTCGATCCTTTAGAGCTAGAACCATAGTTCATTTACTTGTTTAGCATGCTCTAATCCTGTTTAGTTAAGTAAGTTTGTTGTATCTCGTTCAGCTGCATCCATAGCTTCCTTTCTACTCCCAGTTCAATGATATGATCTGATTCGGACCTTTCCCTTGTTCGTGGGACCGTATTTATACGGTTGCTATAGTGTAGTTAGCGGGCTAGCATACGCCGCACTATAGTACTTATCTGGGGTATAGACGTGGTGTCTGGGCCTTGGGTTTCCTACGGAGACCACGTACGATCGTAGCGTAGAGGTAGGCCGCAGTGGTAACAGCCTGTTGGACCCTTTGTAACCCTCTTACGTCGCGTACCGACCTGGCCTCGCAGGACAGCACCTCTGAGTGTTGTTGCCCCGCGGGGACGACTGAGATCTGACATGAATACATCTTGAGAGCTAAGTCCCTTAAGGAAGTGCATCTTGTATCCCAACCTATCCCAGCGAAAGCTGGTGTCCTTGGATAGGCCCTCTCTGGTTACTCTCCGTCCTAGGAACGAAACCCGAAGGGAATACTCATTCTCCTAGGGGGAAGTGCTACAGCGGTGTATCCGTGCGCTTGCGGATTCGTTCGCACTCGTCAGTGTACCCGGGAGTTTCTTACACGCTCACGCTACCACGGCGCCTAGTGTTGAAATTAAGAAACGCCAACAGAACGCGAGGGCGGCTCGTCCTAACAAAGGCCATAATGACGCACTGTACGCCCGCGCGGCCTTCAACAAGCCGTCTCGTCCAAACTCTGCTGCACGCCACCCCGTCAGAGCAGGTACTCGATTACCGTCTACGGGCGGCGCCTACCTACACTTAGGCCGTAACGTGCCGGGCCTAATCAACACTCAAGGGAGCTGAGTCATCTAAGGAGGAACTCGGAGAAGGCGCCAGGTACTCGGAATGTACAGTGCCACCTGCACACGCGGCAACCGCCAACGCTACTACAGCTCAGCGCTCTTCAATGCCTCCTGACGGACGTCGACGTCGGAAAAGACTTCAATACCGTAGCACTGTAGCACATTTTTGTATTCCCTTTTTGCCCCTCACCCTTGCGTCTATAAAAGGGGAGGAGTGCAACCGTTTGAGAGGCTGACCGATCACATAGTTTGTAACCCCTACTACAGACATCCCTGGCATAGGAACACGACTACTCGGAACTGGACGTAAGGTATTGCTCTCCGGAGGCCCGAACCAGTATAAAACCCTTGTGTCTCTTGTGCTAACCATCCATGTCCGACACACGATCCGATACAAATTTACTGCCGGCGGTAGAGAACCCCGACACTTAGCCTCCACGGATCATTTCTAACAAGATCCATCAAAGCAATACCTGCAGCTCATTTCTTTTCTGAATTAATGAACAAACTAAAGAAGCAAATAATTATCTAGGTTTATCTTTGTATTTTAAGATCCAGTTATCATAATGCCTTGGCATTTATCAAGTGCCAATGTTCCACTGCACAGGTAGAATATTAGTGAAGCCATTGTGGAAGCCAGCAGATCAAAAGGACACACGTCTAATGCAGAAATGTTTAGGAATCTGGTAGGTCAGGTCTTCCATTTGGATGCGGCAGGCACACAACTTCAGCATGATTTGAAAAAAGGTTTTCGTGATGCTTCGTGTCCTACTGTGCACATGCGAATCCAAATGCACGCGTTCTGACTCTCGCAGCGGCGTCTGCAAAACAAACTGCAACTTGCATCGTCATGCACCTTGGAAGATCTATCAGTTTTGTCTTAACTCTTAAATCTTTCATTAGAGATAATGCCAAGATTATGGTGACAGGCCACGTGACCCAACTATATATGATCTCCTCTTAATTAATTTCCCATATTTTTGGAAAATTGCACAAGAAGGATTTCTTATCAACAAACGGAAGTACATATATAATTCATGCCCACAGAGACTCTTTCTTGAGTCACGCCTCCTGCAGCGTCATTACGCTGTTCCCCAGCAGCAGCAGCTGCTGATGATGATGATGATGAGCGGCAGCAGTGCTGTTCAACGTGTTCTTCAGGCCATTTTGCATGAGCAGGCTACCATACGCCTCGCATTCCACGAGCATCGGCTGATGTTTTCGCGATGAAGCAGTTGCGTGGCCATCATGCTGCATTTGGACGCTGAGGATCTCGGCCTTGGCGAGGGCGAGCTGCACCTGGAGCTGGGAGACCTGCTGCTGGAGGTAGGAGATGGCTCCGACGCAGCCGTAGACTGGATCCCTCATGCGTGCGTTGGCCTCGTACACCAGGCTGCTCACCGCGTCCGCCCTCTGCTGAGCAGGCAGCTCCTGAAGTTATCGACAATTCAATCAATGAGTGAGGAGCAGGAGGCATGGAATCGATAATTTAACAGCAAGACAGGGTAGAAGAGAAGCGACCTGGAGCATCTTGCTGACATTGCTGGCGCCAAAGAACTTGTGGACGATGGCGAACTTGTGAGGATCCTCGGGAGGGAAGTAGGGCGCGAACACGCACTCCCGTGTGCACCTCCGCCGCAGCAGCTTGCACGATGCGCAGGGCGAGCTGCTGCTCCCATTCCCACTCCCGCTGCTGCTTCCGCTCCCGGCCATGGCAACCTATCTCTGACAGCAGGGCTTTAGAGCGGTCGAGCAATGAAGAGAGGCAAAGGGAAGGGGGGAGATTGATGGGTGCAGAGACTCCTCTTTTATAAAGCCTGAGGAACAAGCAGGTAGTTTGATCTAACTAGCAGAAGGTCGCGACAAACATGATAGATTATATAATTGTGTTTAGTATTCTATTATCAGCTAATGACCTTCCTTCCTGATGATGGATCACAGCATGCATGTTAGAGCAGTGTGTATGGTGTTATGGTTTATTTGTCTTCATACAGAAGCAGCAACGACATGCAGCATATACAACCGACCAAGTCTTTATCGCTCCTTGATTAACTAGAAGCAAAATTAAAGATGGTCCACGCATTCATGGTTGATGGACTATTCTGTACATATCCCAACCAGTACAGTTGTGGCCTGGAAATACTACATTCTCCTTTTGACAGATGTGAAATGCATATTCAAGCATCATGCATATCAAAATAGCACTAGGTTAGGAGTGGTTACCCACGCAGCACAAGAAGGCCAAGGACAAGAGCGAGATTGGGGATTTGTCGTGCGTTGCAACAGTAGAGGGCTAGCTAGAAGCATGCGTGTGGTGTGTTAACAATGCAGTAGTAATTTAAGCAGGTGTCCAAGGAGATGGACAATAGTTGTAGTTGTGGCATCTACAAGGACAAAGCATACACGGGGGTGACACGTACATACTTATACTCTACAACGACTTGATATATTACCCACATATGTTTCCAGATTGCATGACACAACAGATTCGCGTCGGAGGCTGCTTGGATCGGAGCAACACTACAAAACCATGCAACGCATAGCATCAAGTCCTGAAAATGGCAAATACAAAGACAATGGAAAAACAGAACAATAAGGCACCATTGTGTACTACACCATGCTGCGAGGTTTAGTTGTTCAGGGTCAATGATATATACTCCTAAGCAGCTAATAAGCACGCACGATGATTGATTGATCCATCTTCAGACAAGACATTTTAATTGCAATGCATGAGATGGAAACAAAGCCCCCACCAGGAGGAGGCAGGACTTCTAACGAAAGCTGCTGCAATGTGTGAGTGCACATGCGTTGCTATCAGCAGGGGCAGAGCCACATTGTAAGTTGTGGGTGCCCAGGCACCCACAAGAATTTGAAAAACCATTATGAAAAACAAATTTTCACCATGTTTGCAGATCAAAATTTCACATTTATAAAAGAAAGACACCCCTCTCTAATATGCTCTAGCTTCACCCCTGGCTATCAGAAGCTACCATTCCAAAGGTGTGATTGATCTGAAGCCTAATATATGGATGGATGCCATGCCAGTCAACTACAACCACGACTGCCGACAGTGTTACTTTCACGAGCAACTCTGTAAAACAAGTATGAGAAGTCTTCGAATGGCATTCAAAGTCGAACTCGATCCCTCACTGGGAGCTCACTCACATGGCCTGGCCACATGAGTCACCCCTCTATTGCACCTCAAATTTCCCTAGTGGAATATTTTTGCAACAGACCAAAGCAGTTCTGGTTCAACAGAGGCTCCAGGATAAATTCTACCAGAATGGACCCAGGCAGTACTAACAAATTTACCTCAGTGTCATTTCGCGTACCATGTTAATAACTGGCGTTCTAAGTTTGTGTGGACGGAGCCAAGAAAATTTTTAGGAGGGGCTGAACCGCCGCGGCCTACGCCCCCGAGCGCTGCCTCTGTTGCTGCTCTGTGCCTCTGTCTGTTGACTGTCGGAGGCAGGCCTAGAGGCCGGAGCTGGAGTACCGCGGCGCCGCTGCTAGGGCGCTACGAGACCGGTCGACCGGAGCAAGACCAGAGAGTGACTATCGGGGGCGACGGGAGACGGCTAACGGCGCGACGATAGAAGGTGACGGCGGATAGATTTTTCCATGTTGTTGGGCTTCGAGCTTTGATTGGAAAATGTTACCTGGTTGGCCCAATAAACCAAAATACGTTTTTTTATGTCCAGTATAATCTCAGCCCCTCTTACCGTTTTACTTATACGTATATGGCAAAAAATTTGAAGAAAGGCTCCAGCGGGGCTCCACGTGCCGGCGAGCGGTTGGGGGGGGGGGGCTCGAGCCCCTCCCGCCCCACCCGTTGCCTTCGTCGCTACACACATGTTTGTTATTTCCAGCTAAAACCTCCTAGATTTTTTCCAGGTAAGTTTCCAACAGCATATATAAAACAAATTAAGGTCCGTTGCTCAATGGACATGTGACGATTGCATTGTGTCATACTGTCATGACATATTTTCTATTGTGCACTCGTGCCAGATAGCATATTTCTAAAGAAAAACATAGACCCTGCCCATTTCTCTCTTTTTTTTCCAAAACAA
Organism: Cenchrus fungigraminus; assembly: GCA_036936925.1. Taxonomy (NCBI): domain Eukaryota; kingdom Viridiplantae; phylum Streptophyta; class Magnoliopsida; order Poales; family Poaceae; genus Cenchrus; species Cenchrus fungigraminus. The sequence goes on from CM072769.1 coordinate 189,133,859, forward strand.
AAATATGGCGGAGCATTTCCCAAGCAATAGTATCAAAAGAAAATGCTTCACATGCACTGTTTTTTCCCAACATTTGGCAGACACATCAGTCACAAACAGATTTCAATTCATATAATTATAAGGCAGCATGTTAAGCATGACGCAATTGCTATTTATTATTGTTTGGCTCATGAACAACCTTCTGCAAATATCCAACTTACTTGCAGAGTGAATATGCTACTCAAGACACAGGTAGTCTTTGACAGCTACGTCTTCATGTCTCCGTTGCAAAATTCTCACCTGATTGAGTTGCACATAGAAAGCAAAGTTCAACATTTCTGAAATATACACTGAGCAAAAACTGTACATAGTGTAGCTAGCAATACTTCCTATGATCAGATGGAGCAGTAATCAACCAGCAAAAAAAATGATGGTGCAAAATGTAGTTAAAGATAGTAGTAACGTATACAGCAAAAATATGCTAATAGTACGATACCACCATGCCAGCGATGGCATCTTATTTCAATGCAATTGATGTCATTAAACTTTTTGAGGTCAAACATGAGATGTTGGTCTAGTCACATTTTTTTTCCTTTTATTTTCTAGGGATCCAATGGTATAAAGTAAGCTGAAAAACATTGCAGTTTTATTTTGAGGAACTGATGAACATGAGATCCACATGAACATGATGATGCGGATTACTAAAGAAATTGAGGACAGCTGTCATGCACATGGTACCAATGCAATCCCCACATGTCATAATACAACAAGGCCTCAATGCATCCCTATGTTCTGGTCAAGGGTGCATTAAGTAAGAAAAGGAATAACTGAATACGTAAGATATTAATACTGTCTGTACATATTGTTCCAGGGAGCTGATACTGGCAGTGCAGATGCTCAACTAGGCATAAGAGATTGATGTGCATATGTGCTTTTAGGAAGAAATAAGTAATAAAAAAAAGAGTTGCAGAAATAAGTAAAATTAAGGCATCAAACTCACCTGTTACGAAAAAGATCCTACTGAAGATCATGTTCATTCTTCTTGGTGTTGTGGAACATGGCGTACTAATTAATATTGCTTCAAATCTCGCCCAAATTCCTTTCACGGCTACGAAGCAGTTTCTTTATCTTCCTTGTTTTGATCCCCAACCTAAACATTTTCAACTTCCTGGTAACTTTAGTTTTTCTGGTTGCAAATCATACTATTGTCATCAACACCTGAAGCTCTCCTTTTCATGTATTTAGCTGACTGTGTCTTAACTGTCACAGAAGAAATAGTGGTATTGGATAGGTGTTTGTAAAACTATGTCCAAACATTTCGACTATATAGAAAAAAATCAAGTCTAATAGGCCTGCAACTATCATAGATAATAGATGTTTGATGAAACAAGATGTTAGGTACCCAAACATAAAGGAAGACATACTGGCGATAAGATATTTTATACCTGTTGATTTTCACTGCACTTGCTTTTCTACACTCTTTCATTTTGGTCATCATGTATCACTCTTTCATTTTACTCAACATTGCCTATATATTGTAGCACTAGCTCTTTCATTTGACTCAACATGTAAAAGTAAAGCTAGAGCAATTCGTGGCATTGCAAAGACTTGGCCAAGTTGTGAAGATGTATTATACCATTGATCTATGGAATCAGTGTGCAGGGTACTCTATTTATTCGTGTCTTTAGGTGTACAACCACAAACATGGTGTATTAATATGAATAGAGAGATCAATCACCTGCTTGAAAAAATGTACTCTACTCCTTTGAATAATAGATAGAAACTGGTTGGTGTTGAGGGGAACGGGCATCCCCATCAGCGATATGAATCATTAGTAGTGGGGGAAGTATGTATGTGCAAGCTAAGTGAATCGAGTTACCTTGGAAGCAATGGTGTAAAAGCCATTACGGAGAGAATCGTCCTTTGCAAAAGCATCGTAACGGGACACTTGCAGAAGGTGGTGTTATCGAGAAAGGCGGGAGGCGAAGGGGAAGATGGCGTCGTGGTGATCCTGCTATGCTATGGTCGGTCCCTTGCGCGGCGGGTGGATTTGAGATGAAATGCCGCTCGCCTCGCCGGCCGCTTTGCTTTGGTTTGGTGGGCTGTCATGGGCCGTCTGGAGAAGTTGTGGACTGGGCTGGGCTAGCTAGCTTCTTTCTTCTAGGAAAAAGGAATCCCCTTGACGGCGGGAAGCAAAGCAACGACAGTGGCGAATCTAGCGGTGGGTCGGGGGGTCTAGAGCCCCCCTACCGCCATGGAACCCTAGAAGCCCCCCCTTAGCCCCCTAAGAAATTTCTGCCATAGTTGCATAGAGAAGGAGGGGCTGGATGCGTTCTGGAGGTTGAAGACGACCTGTTCGCGTGATGGGCCAGCAGCGGACGAAGGGCGAAGGGGTATTTTGGCCCATAACAGCCCAACGGCGACACAAGTAAAAAGAGGCAGGCCGGCCCATAAAAAATCTCCCCAAAGGGCAAAGGCCAACGGTCAAGGCCACAACAGGCCAACAGGCCAACCCTTTTCTCTCTGTCCGCCGCCGCTCGCGGTGCCTGCGTCCAGTGCGACCTCGAGGCGGCGAGCCGGTGGACCGCGACCGGCTTCCGGCTAGGCTCGGCGCCGACGGCCAACGGCGAGGCGGCGGCAGACGGGCGGTGGGTCAGGGGCGGGCGCGCGGGGAAGTGGAGGGCGCTGGCGCGCGGACGCCACCGCGCGACGGCGCCAGGACACCGGAGGCGGGGAGCCGGGGAGCGACCGACCGCCGGTAGGAGCGGCCGTTCGCGGCGCGGCCGAGCCCCGCGCCAGCGCGAGCCAGAGCCCAGAGCGGCGAAGGGAGAAGCCGACGGCGGCGACAGGCGACGGGCCGACGGCCTCACTCTCAGTCTCACGGTCACGGCCTGGATCTAGGTAACAAAAACATAAAATTGTTATGTACTTATGTTGATTTGTTAATTATGAATTCTTGATAGATGCTAGTCTCAATTAATTAGCCCCATTTGATCATATGTATGCACATTTTATTGTTCATGGTAGATTGCTAGGTTATTTGTGAAGAACTCAAAATGTCAAAAAGAACACTGCTCTCATATTATTCTAGTGGTAGTGGAAGCAATTCAAGTGGGATTCCAAATCCAGAAACCAATGTCAATGCAGACCTAGGGTGGAGTTTATGCACTCTGATATTATTGGTGATCCAGGAAATCGTGATCCAATTGAAAACTACCACCCTGGAATTAGAGATCCGTTAATGAGAGCATATGCTTCGGGTGGTCCAACCCAACCTAAAGATTATGCTTTTCCTCGTAAATGGCAAAGTGGTGAATGGAGATCATTTCAGAAATCTTGGTTTGATGAATTTGATTGGCTAGAGTACAGCGTTTCAAAAGATGCTGCTTATTGCTTATATTGCTATCTTTTCTTTGATCCTGGAAAGTCTGAAAAGTTTGGGAGTAGTGTGTTTGCAAAGCAAGGCTTTGTTAATTGGAAAAAAGCTAAGGATACTTTTAGGAAACACAGTAGTTGTAAGACTCATACAAATGCTAGGCTAAAGTGTGATGACTTTATGAACCAAAGAAAAAATGTTGTAAGACAATACAATGAGGTTACTGAAGAGGAAGGGGAACGATATGAGATTCGCTTGACATCTTCTTTAGATGTTGTAAGATTTCTTATAATGCAAGGTGATGCTTTCCGTGGACATGATGAGTCCTCTACTTCTCTCAACAAGGGTAACTTTAGAGAGCTGGTTGACTGGTACAAAGGCAAGGTTGAGCTAGTGAATGATGCATTTGAAAAAGGAAATAAGAATTGTCAAATGTTATGTCCTAAAATACAAAAGGAACTTACAAAAGCTTGTGCAGAGGAAGTGATGGCAGTGATTATGGATGAGATTGAGGGTAGGAAATTTTCTGTGCTTATAGATGAGTCTCGAGATGTATCTGTAAAGGAGCAGATGGCTGTGATTTTGAGGTTAGTAGTAGCATCTTTTATTTTCTTATTTTAACTTTATAATTTCAGATTATGTACTAACATATTTTGTACTTATGTGCAGATTTGTGAATGATGAAGGAAAGGTGTTGGAAAGGTTTCTTGGACTTCAACATATTGAGCGATGTACCGCTAGTGCTTTGAAGGAAGCTGTGTTTGGTATGCTTTCTAGCCACAAGTTAAATATCTCTATGATTCGTGGGCAAGGTTATGACGGAGCTTCCAACATGAGAGGGGAATTTAATGGTGTTCAAAAATTGATCCGAGACGAAAATCCCTATGCTTTCTATGTCCATTGTTTTGCCCACCAGTTGCAATTAGTGGTTGTTACCGTTTCAACTTCTACTCCAGCCATTGCAGATTTCTTTAACTATGTTCCTTTAATAGTTAATAATGTGGGTGCATCTTGTATGAGAAAGGATGTCTTACTTGCAAAGCATCATGATTTGTTGTTGGAAAAAATTGAGAGTGGTGAAATTCTCACTGGAAAAGGTTTAAACCAACAATGTAGCCTAGCTAGACCTGGAGATACTAGATGGGGCTCACATCTTAAAACTTTGCTTCAGATTTTGGTGATGTGGGAGGCTATCATAGATGTCCTTGAGATAGTAAAGAAAGATTCTGTTAAACCAACATCTAATGGTGGAGCTTTTGGTTTGATTGGTAAAATGGAGAGCTTCGATTTTGTATTCATCTTGCATTTGATGATAGAATTGTTGAGCATCACTGATAGTTTGTCTCGAGCTTTGCAAAGAAAGGACCAAGACATTGTTGAAGCAATGCATTTGATCATTGGAGTGAAAGACAGCTTGCAAGATATGAGAGAAAATGGATGGGAACCATTACTCAGGAGAGTAAAACAATTTTGCAATAAGCATGAGATTGAAGTGCCAGATATGGATAAGGAAATAGATGCTAGAGGGACATCTAGACGTCGAAAGCAAAAGGTAACAAACATGCATTTCTACCATGTTGAGATTTTTCTTGCTGCTGTTGATGCCCTTTTGTCGGAGATGAACCACCGGTTTGGTGAAGTTAGTTCAGAATTATTAGTGTGCATGGCTGCTTTTAACCCAAGGAATTGCTTCGCTAGTTTTGATTTGGATAAGCTTGTCAGACTTGCTGAAATTTATGCTGAAGATTTCTATATTGGTGACATTGCTTTGGTGCGAAATCAACTTAGAGATTTTATTGGACGTGTTAGAAGAAATCAGCACTTTCTTGGATGTACAGAGCTGTCACAGGTTTCTGAAATTATGGTCAGACTTGGAATGCACAACACATATCCATTGGTTTACAGACTTATTGAACTAACATTGATCCTTCTGGTGGCTACGGCTTCAGTTGAGAGGGTCTTTTCAGCTATGTCTATCATAAAGACAGATTTGCGTAATAAAATGGATGATGAGTGGCTAAATGATTTGATGATATGCTATACCGAGAAGGAGATATTTAGAAGCATCAGTAATGAAAAGATCATAAAACGGTTTGAAGAGATGAAAAAACGTCGCATGCTAGTGCCAAAAAAAAGATAGTGGTACGTTTTCTTCTCTTGTTAATTTGAGACCTTAGAATATTAAATTTGGTCTTTCCCTTGTCAATAATTCATTTATTGTGTGTGTAGATTGCTCCTCAAGAAGAATAAGGTGAATCACAATGGGCGTCAAATGTACTTCGTGGAATAATTCAAATTTGACATTTTACTGTTTCATGTGATGTATTTTAAGTTATCATCAACGTTTCTTTATAAAACTGCTATGCTTGCTGCTTGTCGGCGCTTATGAAACTTATATTATGCTTGCTGCTTGTCGGCACTTATATGTTCAGCCCCCCCTATAAGTTTTTCCTAGATTCGCCACTGAGCAACGAGATACGGAGTAGTACGTACATACGTTCGTTCCTGAAGCAGCAAGCAGGAGAAAAAAGAGAGATAGCTGCCTGGTACGTAGGAGTACACAATGCATGTGACAAGTTGTCGTCCTCTTGTGTGTGCTGTCTAGGGTTGAAAACGGATGGGATATATCCTGTTCCGTTCCGCCCCGATTCCTACTTTTTTCCCGATCGAATTCGTATTTTCGGACAAATGCGAAAACGGTGCGAAATACGGGATACATAATTCGAACACAGGACGAACTGGTTTAGCCTCTATCCCGATCGTTTTCGCATTTCCTGTTTTTCGTCTGGGATATCCCGCATGTATCCCAAATTTACCTCCTAGCGGATCAAAGCCCAGCCTGCAGAAGTGTCCAGCCGGCCTGTCAGCCCAACAAATCGAATGGCCCAACAAACTTAGGGTTAACCTATCCTCCAGAGCCCAGACCTCTACTAGCCACTCTCGATCCAACAGGCAGCCGCCGCCTGCCTCTCGCAGCCACAGGCCACAGGTGCGCACGCGCTTGCGCCGCGCCGCCACCCATCCTCTCGCCACTGCGGCACTGCCCGCCCGCGCCGCTCACCACCGGCCGCCCACCAGCGCATCTTGCTGTCAGCGCCGGAGACGATGGCCGGAGGAGCTCCTGCTTCTGGATCGAGGGGCAGGCACAAGACCAAGAGTGTGCGCAACCTTGTGAATACACCGCCAGAGATGCCACCGTCAGGGATGCCACCGTCCGGGACGCCACCGCTGCCTCCAGGTACTGAGTAGTGAGTACTGACTAGTGAGGATTTCGTGGCTAGCTAGCAATTAGCAAATTAGTATATCGTAGATTCACTGAGAGTTGTACAGATTGATTATTTAGATGCAAGTCGATGATTTAGCAATGTTTTCCTTTCCTTGTGTCTTGGCAGGATCTAGAAGAAAAACACTTGCATCTCAAAAACCTAGTGCTAGTGTAAGTGCTAGTCCAAGTCCAGCACTATCTGTAAGGGGTTCTTCAACACCAGTTGAAGCTAGCACTGCAAATGTGGGCACCAGTGGCAGTGATATTGGCGTGCCACTGCCAACACCAGATGTGCAAGGTGACGAAGCTGCAACTCTAGATGTTATTAATGTTGACGACCTGGAGGAAGAAGATGATGATGAAGACGAAGAGCAAGCTCAACTGACTGGCACGAGGAGGAAGAGGTGCACATCAGAAGTTTGGAAGTACTTTACAAAGAAAATTGAGATTGTAGAGGTGAATGGACAGAAGTATGAGCAGCTGTGGGGATATTGTAAATTTCCAAAGTGCAAGCAAAGGTATAGAGCTGAGGGACACAATGGGACAACTGGGTTTAAGAACCATTTGAAGTCACAACACAGAATTGTTAAAGGGCAGCAACAGCTCAAAGTTGGTAAGAATCCTGGTACTGAAATTGTTCATGTTCAGCCCTACAAATATAATCAAGAAGTTAGTTTGCAGAAATTAAATTTGGCAATAACTATGCATGAGTACCCTTTCAACATAGTTGAGCATGAGTATCTTGTTGATTTCATAAAGTCTCTCCGTCCTTCCTTTCCAATCAAGTCCCGTATCACTATTAGGAAAGAAATAATGGATAAGTATTTGGAAGAGAAGGAAGCTTTGTATGCATACTTGAAAACTATGCAATGCCGCTTTAGTGCAACTATGGATATGTGGACCTCATGCCAAAATAAAGGATACATGTGTGTCACAATTCATTGGGTAGATGATGAGTGGCATATGCAGAAGAGAATTATTGCATTTTTCAATGTGAAAGGTAGGCATACTGGTGCAAAGCTGTCAGAAACATTTACTGAAGTCATGGTTAATTGGTACATTGAGAAGAGACGGTTTGCCTTGACTTTAGATAATGCTAGTTCCAATGAAGTAGTTGTTCATGATATAATTGCAGATCTGAAAGAAAATGGTAATGGCTCTCTAGTTTGTGATGGGATCATTTTTCATGTCAGATGTGCTTGTCATATCCTCAATTTGGTTGCTAGAGATGGGTTGAAAGCAATTTCAGCAACAATTAGAAAAATCAAATCACTTGTGTTGGCTGTGAAAGGATCACCTTTGCAATGGGAAAATCTTATGAAGTGTGCCACAGAATCTGGACTGGACACAAAGAGGGGTATCTCAATGGATGTGTCCACTAGGTGGAATTCTACCTATCTCATGCTGAGGGATGCTTTGTACTACAAGGATGCTTTTGTGAGGCTTAAGTCTGCAGATCGTCGTAGGTATGCTAAAATTTCTCCCTCACCTGGTGAATGGGACAAGGCACTTACCCTTTTTCAATGCTTGAAGAAATTTTACGACCTCACTGAAATTCTATCTGGTACTTCATATCCTACTGCAAACTTGTTTTACAAAGGTTTCTGTGATATAAAACTCATGCTTGATGACTGGTGCTTTAATGTTGATCCAACAATTAGTACAATGGCAACTGCAATGAAGGAAAAGTTCGATAAATACTGGCAGCATTCCAACATTGCTCTTGCTGTAGCTTGTTTTCTTGATCCTAGGTATAAGAAAAAGCTTATTGAATACTACATGAGGAAGTTCTATGGTGATGAGTTTCAACATGAACTTGATGAGTTTGTTAGTGTGATAAAGAAGCTTTATCAGTTTTATGCTAGTTCTCCTAATGCAACATCAAAGAAGAAAAGTGGCACAGCTGGACCTAGTAATGCATCAGATATATTAATGGGTGGTATAGATGAAGACCTAGAAAAGTTCTTATATTCTGCAAATGAACCTGATATTGTTGAGTCGAACGAGTTGGAGAAGTACACAGCCGAATCTCTTCAAAAAAATTGCTGGTGATTTTGATATCTTAGCTTGGTGGAAGAACAAGAGAGAGGACTTTCCTATCCTTCCACAGATTGTTCGTGATGTGATGGCCATACAAGTATCAACTGTTGCATCCGAATCAACTTTTAGTGCTACTGGTCGTGTTGTTGACCCCTACCGTAATCGCCTTGACCCTGAGATTGTACAAGCATTGATTTGTACCAAAGATTGGGTGGCTGCAGCAAGAAAAGGTGAATATTTGTACTTGCTTTGCAGTTACAAACTTGCTTATTTTTGCATTATGCATTGACTTCATGCATTTCTTCTTGTTTTTAGATTCCAAAAATGTTGGATCAATTGTGAGTGATCTTGAAGTTGAGGCATTGTCTACTGCCATGGCTAATCAACTTAAATTTGAGGTATGCTTTCATTTGGTAATTTTTGGTCATGCATATCTTTACTGGTTGCTAGTTCTTTCCTTGGCCCTTACTGTTACAATGTTTTTCTTCAATATGAAACTTGCAGGTGGGAAATGAGGAGGACAATGAGGTACTAGAAGACATTGGAAGTGATTCAGATGAGGAAAGTGCTGCTAAGATGGACAGCTGATCTAAATAATTATGTTTAAGTTGGTCAAAACTTCTAGAATCTGAACCTCGACCTTATTTCTTTTGTTGTCAGTTTGTCACTTCACTTGTCAGCCTTGTTGTGGGCTGTGGCCTACTGGCCTGTGGGCTTATGTGTTATGTGTCTTTGTGCTGTGTCTCAGACTTCAGTAACTCAGTATGGGTCCATGCCTCATGCAGACAGTCATGCCTGATGCCTGTGCGGCTGTGCACCTGTGCTGTTTGCTGAATTCGTGTCCCTGTGTGTGTGATTGTGAGTTAGACTCATGAGTTTGTGATAGAACTTTAAGCTCAGAGCCTTAGACTATGCCATGCTCATGCTATTTGGACATGTTGCCTCTATTTACCATGGTGATTGATTGGTGTGGTTTGCTGATTTTGTTGATGTCGGGCAGCCAACATGCTAACTTGTTATGCAATTATGCTCAACTAGATTCTACATGTCGTTGTTCCCGAATTAATTTTCGTATTCCGACCGTGTTCGACATGTTTCCGATCGAATTAGTTTGTTTTCGATATCCCGTATGTTCGCTTTCATTTTCGATTCCGACCTTTCCGAATCCGATTTTGTTTTCGTATTCAAATGTAAATGTGAAAACAATATTGGGCTTATCCCGACCGTGTTCGACCGCTTTCAACCCTAGTGCTGTCCATCATGGTATGGTAGGTATCTCCTCTCCATCACAATCCAAGAGCTTGCTTTGCTTGGGGTCGCCACGCGAAACCAACAAGAATACAAGGACGGGCCCACCAGCAGAGGCACCCAGCCGCACACCCCGCGGAGCCCACACGGCGCCTATCTATCTATCCCTTGTTTTCCTCCGGCTGGCTCGCTTCCACAACCAATCCAACCCAACCCAGATGATGCTTAGGGTTTCCCCGTCCAACCATTTCATCAAGGTGTCGCCGCCGTGCGTCTCGCCGTCCTGCAGGGCCGCCGCCGGGAAGGCCAACGAGGTGTTCAGTGGCTTCAGGTTCCTGTATGGGTTCATCTCTTCAGGTTCTTCAAGGAATCAAGTGATGAGGAGAGGGACCATGCTGAAAAGCTTATCAAGTACCAAGTAATTACCTCACTGTCCCTAGATGCTTTCGTCATTTCAAACATCTATATACTTGTTTATTTACTGATGTTGTGTGTTCTCTTGTGCTTCAGAACACTCGTGGAGGGAGGGTCAGGCTCCAGTCCATTGTCACACCCTTAACAGAGTTCGACCACCCTCAGAAAGGCGATGCTTTGTACGGTAGGTTCCCGTGCACTTCATGCTTATTTGCTTTTGATTTGATATAGCAGGAAAAATTATTAATTCTGTATATGGATGACAATAACATTAGATCTGAAACACTGATAGTCATTAACGTGACTTATAGAATACAAGGCTGCCTATTCCTGAAATGTTTACTTGGGTGTCAGCTGCGTGGTCAGTCTCCATCTACTCTGTAGTAACTTGATTGACTTTTTGTCCAAGTACGGTGTATTATGGATGACTGCTATGTTTTCATCCATTCGTTTTGTCTGATTTCAGCTATGGAGCTGGCTCTGGCTCTGGAAAAGCTGGTTAATGAGAAGCTGCACAACCTGCATGCTGTAAGTTGCTTCCGCATGCTTATTTATAGGGAAATATTGTTTGGTTAATTAGGCTTAACAAATACTACATCTTGGAAAATTTGTTGTAGAGAATAAAAATGACTCAACTTATTTAGAGTCCATACAAGGGTAACACCTGCGCCGTATACATACATTTTCTGATGAACTTTTTCCCATAAATACTTAACAGGTGGCCACAAGGTGCAATGACCCTCAACTGACAGACGAAGCTTCGTCGAGAGTGAATTCCTTGCGGATCAGGTAAAAGCAACCAAACCTTTTGTCTGTCCTGAACAAATTATGCAGAGCACCATTTTACTTGTCACTTGTGCAATTCTGACTGTAAAAAAATTGCAATTCCATGAAAGGTCGAAGACATCAAAAAGATCTCCGAGTATGTTGCCCAGCTGAGGAGGGTGGGCAAGGGGCACAGTTAGTCTGTCGTTCAGCATCTCTCCCTCATCTGATATACCCCTTTGCATATATCCCTTGTTTGATACTGTTGAGATGTATATGATTTGGGTGCAGGGGTGTGGCACTTTGATCAAATGCTGCTTGAGGAAGAGACCTGAAGCAAGGAAACACCGTGTAGGTTGGCAAAGCTGCTCAAGGAAAGAGGGGTGAGATGATCAAGAGTTATGCAGCGCTCCCTGGGTGTGGGTTTTCAGAGGGCCTTTTTGATTGGGTGTACTAGCAGGGGCGAAGCCAGAAATGCTCGGCAGGGGGGTTCCTTCCTCTTCTTCCACCTTCAGCCCCTCCTTTCCTCTTCTTCCTTCTCAAAATTCTAGGGGGGGCTCTCATGGCGTCGCCGGCGGTAGGAGGGGCTTCAGCCCCCCCCCCGACCCGGCGCTGGCTCCGCCCCTGTGTACTAGGGAGGGTTGTAGTAGCAGGTAGGACTTTTGTTGCATCCGTATGTAGATGGTTTGATGCCCTCGGCCAGCAGGGAACATGAAAAGCAGTAGATCAATTTGTGATGTTATTGTTGTGGTTTGGGGTGGTTGTTTGCCACCCCTTGAGGGATTATTGGGAATAAAACTTGGCGATATGTGTTGCAATGTTGACGAACAAAACATATTTTGTTGCCTGCTCAAGAGGCTGTGGAACCTGAATCTGTCCGGATTTTTTTTTCAAAAACATTCAGCGAATTAACGATTTTGTTTGCAAATTGAAACATCAAAGTTCTTAAAAGGTCCCCCGTTTCCCCTCCTCTCCGCGTTTCACGGGACACGCGTCGCGCAGCGCGCGCTCGACCGCCCCCGTTGTACGTTTTGCAAAAACCCCCTCCGCTTTACAAGAAATCACAGCCTCCACCCGCAGACGAAACCCTAGCCTCCTCTCTCTCCACCCGACCCCGATCTATCCCCGCGCCGCCGTCGCTCTCACTCCCTGCTCGCCCTCCTCCCCGCGTCGTCGCCACGCCCACGCCCCTCCGCTCCACGCCGCCGCCACGACCCTCTTCCCTACTCGCCTCCATTCCTCTCCTCTCTCTCCTCCCTGTGCAGTCACCCTTCCCCGCCCCGGACGACCCTCCTTCCCCAACTCATGTGCAGCCGCAGGGCAGAGCAGCTCCTCCGACGGCCGTGCGGGAAGCAGCGATGCAGGCGGAGCAACTCTCCCGTGCCCCAGCCATGCGCGGTGAGGCTACCAGCGGCCAAGACGTGGAGGGGCGGCGCGTGCCGAGCACCTTATCTTACCTCATGGCAATGTTGCAGCACCTTTCCCTAGCCTTGTTCGACAGCATCCGCTCCCGAGAGTTCAGCGACGGCGTGCGGCTCCTCCTTCCCCAACTCAGGTGCGTGCCTCTCTCTCTTTCTCTCGACCGGGCATCCCTGGGCCCACCACACATGTGGGCCATACCCGGGAGATAAGAACCTGTACTCCTGGACTACTCGACTAGTGGGCCACGGTGCAAGATTACCGTGGACCACAAGGCAAGACAAGACGGACAAGGACTTGTACCAAGACTAGGATAGCTTTCTATAACTCGTATAGGCTACTCTGAGTCCTACTCAAATAGTACTCTTGTACCAATCCGACTTGTAACCCTGCCTCCCGTGGCATATAAGACGAGGCAGGGACCCCTCTCAAAACATATGCAATCAATACAGAGCCACGCAGCATACAAGATGTAGGGTATTACGCACATTGCGGCCCGAACCTGTCTAATTATGTGCCCCGTGTCTCACCATCGTGTTCCTGATCTCGGCGAGCCCCACCGCACAATCTACTACTTCGGGTACCCCGTCGTAGGCTCGGTGTCTAAAACACTGACAGCTGGCGCGCCAGGTAGGGGATCTCGTCGTTGATCCGCTGGCGAACTCGATGGCTCTCGTCATCATCAAGCCAGTCGTCACTTTCCAGCAAGGCGACACCTTCATTTTTGGCTCCTGGGTTTGCGTTGTTGATGGCGCCGGATCGTTCTTGCGTTTCTTAGCATCAACTCCAGAGTCAAAGCTCAAGTCCTCGACGCTTACGCAAGTTTCGATGGAGGAACTCGTCGAAAATTTTGGCAAAATTTCACTCTCTGACCCGCTCAGAGAACTCGAGTCGGAGTCCGAGTACAACTCGACTTCGCCTCCTATTCAACCTGAGTTGCTCTCTCCAGCTTCACAGCTTGCGCTCAGCCCGGATAACATTCCAACACCACCTCTCTTCGGCCATCGCCATGTCAGTGCTGGTTACCAAGCCACGCTGAAGTGCCTCACGTGCCCTGGCTCGAAGATCGTGCTCGAGTACTCTTCGGATTCGGAAGTCAACCTCGACTACTTTGATTCGGATTCATCTGAGTTCGAGTTCGACTACGGTTCGGATTCTACTGAAGCACAACAACTGACTGGCTATGCTCAAGGACTGGTGATCACATCGACACCTGAGGGTAGATTCGTCTACTGGCCTGAACATGTGCCTGCTGATCTCACCTTGGACGATTAGGAGCGCTTTATCGCCTGTCTTGACAACTTACCTTTCCAGGAAGGTGCCAAGCTTGTTGATTATGACACCGATACTGAGCTCGTTGAGAGTATGGGTACTCACTCATCTTATCGAGAAGTTTTCGTCGTCGATACTCCGCAGGGGCGTCGTGCCAATTATCGCTTTCCGGATGATGTATCTGATGATGAACTCTCTGTCAACGCTCCTGCTGATGAAACTACGAAGGCCAAGACTGCACGTCGTCACTAATCGTGCAACCCTTCGTCGTGAACTCACGGAAGCTCTACCTACCCGTAATCTTCAAGAGGCTTTGGATGCGGTAGCTACTCGTCAATATCGCACTCTAGAGGAAGCTATTAATGCGATCAACTTGCTTGGTCGCTCTATGCCTCGTGACAGGGCGGCTGCTGAAGTCGTGAAGCTGGCTGAACTAGCCTACACTATGCTACGTCAAAATACTAGTACTCCTAGTCACCATGGAAGCTGTGGAGGTGTTCATCGCACTACGCACACTCCTCAACGCACGCGTCCAGAAGCTAGCAACAGGGACAAAGGTGGTGAGGGCAGTGTCAATAGCAAGTCGGGAGACTTTCACTACGACGCTCGCACAACAATCAACGCCAGACGCACTGAGCGTGAGAAGCAAAAGGATGTTGACTCTGATTCTTTTCCGACCTTCTCCGCTCGACTTCAAGCTCTGCGACTTCAAGCCCTATGGTATTTCTAAATACGATGGCAAGCAAGATCCAAGGCAGTGGTTGCGCTGTTACGCTCTGTCCAACACTAATGCAGGGGGCAATGATGATACTAAATGTATCTACTTACCTTTTTGTCTGGAGCAAGAACCCCTCACATGGTTCGAATCTCTCAAACGAAACTCCATCGACAACTGGGGACAACTCAAGCAACGCTTCACCAGCAACTTCGCGGGTTCTTTGGGCCGTCATGGTACTCGGATGGACCTTGCGCTGATCAAGCAAAAACAAGGCGAGACTCTTCGCGAGTACATGCGCCGCTTCTTTGAAAAAAGGGCTACTGTTGTTGATGTTACCGAGAAAGAAGTCATAGATACCTTCCAGGATGGTTTTCATGATGACAGGCTTTTCCAAGACTTCGGCCGTGCTCGCCCAGCCAACATCACCAAGCTCAAGGAGATGATAACTCACTGGGCGGACGAGAAAGACAAGGCTCGGAATCAGTTCAAGCATCTTCGCAACAACCAAAACAACAACAACAACAATAATAATACTGGTGGAAACAATAGTGGCAAGCAGCAGTAGGGCAATCGCACGAGTAATAACTACTCGAGCAATCCTAATCGCAAGCGCAAGCCCGACAACACTGTTGCAGCCATGGAAACTACTGCCAAGCCTGAAGATGATTCTCACTAGGCAACAATAACCAAGCAGAAATGCCCATGGCACCCAGAGGGTGATCATACTACAGAGCAGTGTTACCAACTTCGCTGTGCGCTGAAAAATACACCCGAACCAGCGCACCCAAACCCAAGGTTTCGTAAACACAAGGGGAAGAAGGCTAACACAGACAAAGACATTGGGTTTCAAAACCCATCCAACACTGTCAGTGTCATATTTGGTGGGATTCCAACCAAGCGCATGCAGAAACTTGCACTCAGGGAGATTATGTCCATTTAACCAGCAGCTCCAACTTTTCGAAAGTGGTCTGAAACCCCCATTACATTCTCAAGGGCGGATCAGTGGACTAGTTTCTCTGAGCCGGGACGATATCCTCTCGTTCTGGATCCAGTGGTGGCAGGCTCCAGGCTTACTAAGGTTCTTATTGATGGTGGTAGCGGTCTCAACGTCTTGTTTGCCAAGACCTTGAAGAAGATGGGGCTGGATATCACTAATATGCTTACCAAAACCAACTCGCCGTTCTATGGTATCATCCCGGGCAACGCAGCTATTCCTTTGGGTTCAGTTGTACTACCCATTACCTTTGGGACTAAGGATCACTACCGCACCGAGTACATTAAGTTCGAGGTTGCTGACTTCGAGACTTCTTATCACGCTATTCTTGGCAGACCTGGTCTCGCCAAATTCATGGCTATTCCACATTATGTGTACCTTGTACTCAAGATGTCGAGCCCCAAAGGAGTTCTCTCATTGCAAGGGGATTTGAAGCGTTCTTACGACTGCGACACTGAAGCCGTAGAACTTGCTTCAACAACTCAAGTACCCAATGCTATGATGGAAGTCTTCACTACAGCCAAAAAGCTTGCTCCGAGCGAGCTGGAGGTTCCTGAGAAGACGGATAACAACAACAAGCCTGCACTGACTAGTGACATCCTACTTAAAGCCATTGACCTTGGTACTGGTGACAGCTGCAAGACGACCATGATCAGTGCACAGCTTGATCCTAAATAGGAAGACGCGCTCGTCAACTTCCTTCGGGCTAACCATGATATCTTTGCATGGAAAGCATCTGACATGCCAGGTGTGCCCAGGAGGTTGATCGAGCATTCACTCAACATCGATCCTAATGCTACCCCCAAGAGACAACACCTTCGTCGCTTTGCTGATGATCGCAGGGCTGCTATCAAGAAAGAGCTTGCCAAACTACTCGCGGCTGGCTTCATCCGAGAAGTTTTCCATCCGCAATGGCTTGCTAATCCTGTGCTTGTCAGAAAGAAGAACTCTAATGATTGGAGGATGTGTGTCGACTACACTGATCTTAACAAGCATTGCCCCAAGGATCCTTTCGGGTTGCCGCGAATTGATCAAGTCATCAATTCCACGGCGGGTTGTGCTCTACTCTGTGTTCTGGATTGCTACTCCGGCTATCATCAAATTGCAATCAAGGAATCTGATCAAGAGAAGACCGCATTCATTACCTCGTTTGGTGCTTATTGTTACACAACAATGTCCTTCGGGTTGAAAAATGCTGGTGCTACTTATCAAAGAGCTATCCAAGCGTGCTTCAAGAAGCAGCTTCACAAGAACGTGGAAGCATACGTGGATGACATTGTTGTCAAGACTAGGGATCCAGACATGCTTATCACGGATCTTGAGGAAACTTTCACTTCGCTATGGGAGTACCAATGGAAGCTCAACCCCAACAAATGCGTCTTTGGCGTATCATCGGAAAAACTACTCGGGTTCATCATCAGCCATCGTGGTATCGAAGCAAACCTCGAGAAGATTACCGCCATCTCCAACATGCAAGCTCCGACTACTATCAAAGATGTCCAGAAGCTTACTGGATGTATGGCATCACTCAATCGCTTCATCTCACGACTTGGAGAACAGGGTCTACCTTTCTTCAAGCTACTCAAGCGGCAAGAGAAGTTTACGTGGACAACTGAAGCTGATCAAGCTCTTTCTCAGCTCAAGGAGTTCTTATCCAAGCCTCAAGTCCTCACAGCTCCTCTGCCCAATGAAGAGCTCTTGCTCTACATCGCTGTGACTACTAATGTTGTCAGCACTTTGAACGGCAGGAGGAAGGCCATGGCTACCCTGTCCAAAGGCCGGTTTATTTCGTCAGTGAAGTACTCTCAGAATCCAAGGCTTGCTACCCTCCGGTACAGAAGCTACTCTATGCGGTTCTGATCACTTCACGGAAGCTCCGCCACTACTTTGATGAGTACAAGATTTCTGTGGTTACTAGCTATCCGCTTGGTGAGATATTGCACAACCGGGATTCCACAGGAAGGATTTCTAAATGGGCTGTAGAGCTTGGTGCTCTATCGCTCAAGTTCAAATCTCGCACTGCTATCAAGTCTCAAGCTTTGGTTGATTTCATGGCTGAGTGGCGGAAAAATCAAGTCCCAACTCCAATTGAGCATCCAGAACATTGGGTCATGTACTTTGATGGTTCACTCAAGTTGGAAGGCGCTGGTGCCGGGGTACTTCTGATTTCTCCCAAGGGCGAGCAACTCAAATATGTTTTGCAGATCTTCTGGAAGGTCTCAAACAATGAAGCTGAATATGAAGCTCTACTGCACGGTCTTCGCCTTGCAGTCTCTCTTGGCATTACACGACTACTCGTCTATGGTGATTCTTTGGTGGTCATCAATCAAGTCAACGATTCCTGGGATCGTAATGCTGAGAACATGGATGCGTACTGTCAGGAGGTACGCAAACTTGAGAACAAATTTCATGGTCTCGAGTTCCATCATATTGTTCGCGACAACAATGTTGCTGCGGATGTCTTGTCGAAGCTGGGATCTACACGAGCTCAAGTGCCAGCTAGAATCTTTGTCCATGAACTCCACAAACCATCAATTCCAGAGCAATCATCTGTACCAATGACTACTTCAGTTCAACTTGATCGAGAAGTGCTTATGATTGACGTGGACTGGAGAACTCCTTTCATCGACTACATTAAACATCAGTTGATTCCTGAAGACAAGTCAGAAGCCGAGCGCATCTCACGCCGTGTCAAGGCTTATGCTCTAGTCGGAGATCAACTCTACAAGCGAGGCGCAAGTTCTGATGTACTCATGAAATGCGTTTCTCGCGAAGAAGGTAAGGAAATCTTGGAGGAGACACACAAAGAAATCTGTGGCAATCACGCTTCTTCCTGCACCTTGGTGGGAAAAGTATCCAGATGTGCTTTCTACTAGCCTACAGCTCTTGCTGATGTAGAGGAACTAGTCAAGAAGTACCATGGATGTCAATTCTTCGCCAAGCAACAACACGTTCCAGCCTACAAACTCATTACGATACCACCAACTTGGCCTTTCGCTTGCTGGGGGTTGGATATGATTGGTCCTCTCCTAAATGCGCCAAGAGGATTCAACAGAGTTCTGGTGGCTATCGACAAGTTTACTAAGTGGATTGAGGTCAAGCCTGTTACCTGCCCCAAGGCTGATAGAGTCCTCGACTTCTTGGATGAAATCGTACATCGCTATGGTTTCCCTAATCGCATTATCACAGATCTGGGTTCGAATTTCAACAATCACCAGTTCTGGGAGTACTATGAGAACAGTGGAATTGACGTCCGGTATGTCTCTGTAGCTCATCCACGCGCCAATGGAATGGTACTTGATGCTCTCAAAAAGCGACTGTACGATGCTGCAAACAACAAGGGCGGCAAGTGGATCAAGGAACTACCCAATGCACTCTGGGAGCTACGTACTCAGCCTACTACTCCCACATGGCAGTCAACCTATTTCCTAGTCTATGGCTCTAAAGCCATCTTGCATGTTGATATCATGTGGCGTTCTCTGGCGGTTGACCAGTACGAAGAAGGCGTAGCTGAAGAAACAAGACAGACAGATGTCGACAGTCTCGAGGAAGCTCGCTGCAACGCACTTGTTCAATCAACTCGATATCTTGAGAAGATTCACCGCTACCATGACCGCAATGTTAAGGAACACTCCTTCAATGTTGGTGACTTAGTGAAAGGACCTTGATGTCACCTAGAGGGGGGGTGAATAGGCGGACAACCAATTTAAACTTTTATTCCCCACAGACTTGAACTGCCAGGCAGCACCGGTCAGACCGGTGCTTGCTTTGCTTCACAGATGAGCACCGGTCAGACCGGTACCCTACACCGGTCAGACCGGTGCAGCACAGAGCACCTGCAAAAACAGCTTCAAGCTCCTCTTGACTTCTAGCACAAACCAAACTTGGTGAGTGGCCTGAGTAGATGATCCCGAGCAGGGTAATGATCCCTGCACACACAAATAGCACACCCAAGTAGATCGAAGTGGAAGCAAATCAAATATGCTAGAAAACAACTTAGAGAGGCAAGTCACAAAGAGACGCAAGGATTTGTTTCCCGAAGTTCACTTCCACCAAGGAAGCTACGTCTCCGTTGAGGAGCTTGCAAGGGAACCACAAGAGGTCTCCCACAACAAGTCGGGTCTCTTTCAACCACTTTCCTCGATTCCACTAAGGCGATCTTTTCCACGAAGAGGCAAGATCACAGCCCTCACAAACTTGCCGCTGCTCACCACAACTTGGGAGCTAGCCGGCGACGCCTAGCCGTCTAAGAGGTGAACCTCCAAGAGTAACAAATGCTTCAATGCTTGTAGACGCGAAACTCAAGTGCTCAAGATATGGGAATGCTCTTGTTAGCTCACGTAGGCTCTCAAGATCTCACTAACTCAACCCAACTCAAAGATATGGCTTGAATCCACAAATCTCACAAAGAGAGAGGTTGGGGAGAGCCACTAAGGCTTTAGGCTTGTTAGAAATGACCTGGAAGCTCAACAAGTTCACCAAGAACAGCAGCCCATCCAAGAGGAGGGCTTGGGTACTTATACCCCAAAAGGAGAAAACTAGCCGTTAGCTGTCGGGCAGCACCGGTCAGACCAGTGCTCCACACTGGTCAGACCGGTGTTTGAAAAACTAGCCGTTGGGCCTAGTTGCACCGGTCAGACCGGGGCCTCCACCGGTCAGACCGGTGGAGCCCGAGAAACCCCCAAAACCCTTTCTATCAAACTAACACTTCACCTAAAAGATGAAGTGGCTCAGGTTAGGTTAGGAGGGGTTGTTAGCACACTCTGAGGCTGTTTCTCACATAGGTTTTCTAAGAGCATTTGACTTGGTCATAAAGCGAAAGTTGCATCCCTCTTGATAGTACGGCATACCTATACTCAAGATTAAATAAAAACAACTTGTCAACTCCTTGAGCTTGAATATCTTCAACCTTGCCATACTTGATTAATTTCCACTTGAGGGCTTCCAACTTTGACCAATGCCTTGAGCACATCCATACTTGAGCTAGTGGCTCAAGATCTTTCCATATTGCATGGAGATACACACTTAGATCTTTAAGTCACTCCATATTGCCAATCTTAACCCATGAACTTGATGCAATGCTTCCCTCGATTAAGGCTTGAATATGATACTTGGAGATCCCACGGATGCTAGAACTTCACCTTAGTAAAACACGAAATGGCGGCCTAGCTAGAGCCCCAAAGATTGCTTAGTCCCTCACCCTAGACATCTCGGTTGATCTCTTCATCACTTATTCATTCCACGTTGAGTTAAGCTTTCCTTCATTTACAATTAGTCTTCATTTGAAATCCCGCTTCAAATGCTTGTTCTTGATTGACAATGAATATGCAAACTTCCAACATAGGACCATAAAAACTATCTCTATCCTTGTGTCCTCTTTCATTTTCCACAAGAAGTCTTGCATTCAACTTGTGAAGAACCATCATCTTCTCTTTCTATGACCTGTTTATTTTAATCAAGCTACCATGTTCATCGGGGATCATGAATTGACCTCCTTACAATATTCCCGATATTCATCTTTCTTCGTTTGCTTGATATTTGCCACTATGTCTTAGGATCATACATATATTTGTCTTCTCCAATGTGAGCCATACAATATTCATTCACCACTATATATATCCCAACAATAACTTATGAATATATAAATAAAACCTGCTCACAATCTTAGACAAACATGTTAGACCTTTAATCGCTTTGTCATTCAATTCACCAAAATCCACTTAGGGGCCTAGATGCACTTTCACTTAGTCCTTCGTCGTATCCAGAACACGACAGGGCTACATAAACTCAACTCGCCATGGGAATGTCCTTTCTCTATCGCAAAGGTTATTGGCCCAGGCTCATATCGTCTCCAAACTCTTGAAGGCGAAGAAGGCGACAACTCTTGGAACATTGACCAGCTTTGTCGCTTCTACCCGTAGGGGGTCTCAACAACCCTCTCTAGACAGCTACGGCTGTAAACAACCCGTAGGGGGTCTCAACAACCCTCTCCAGGCAGCTTCGGTTGCAACAACTCACTAGGCAGCTACGGTTGCCACTACTCATAGGGGATCAAGACAATCCTCTCCAGACAGTTTCGGCTGTGACTACTCGTGGCTTCGGCTGCGAGCACTCGTAGGGGATCATGATAATCCTCTCCAGGCAGTCTCATTCTGCGAACTCGTAGGGAGTCGTGACAACTCCCTCCAGACGACTCCGTGTCGTATAGAGCAATAAGTGGCACTTTGTTGTCCATGTCTCTATTTTTAATAAGAGGCTTCGACCTAGAGTAACACCCTTCATAGTAGGGTCTCAGTGGAACTCTCATACAAGTTGCTGCTACAGCAAGGATGAGTTCATCACACTGTCTCCTACAGTCTTCCTCGTTCTTTGGAACATCCTTGCGAGTACTCTCTCACTAGGCTCATACCCTCAGAGGTACTTAAGGCACTATTACTCACTAGTGTATTCAGACATTGTAAACTCTGTACAATGTGTTCAGTAATAAAGTTGTTATTCTATATATCGACTTATTACTGTCCTTTGCTTATTTCACAACAAAGTCTTCTTTTACGCTGCTACAGCTAAGGTGTTCAACTCGTTGTGATTAAGCTAACGTTCTTCGGAACATTTCTAGACTTGAGTATTTCTACTCGAGTACCGTATCTCTTTTTGCAGCCACACACTCATTATCAACTCGAGTACATGGCATTCACACAAGCATACAAGGGATCCAGATAATTGACTTACTCAAGTTTTCAATTATATTACATAAACACTTGTTTGGAATTACACTTGCTTTTCCATAGTGTCTTGTCCTACAGGTACATCTAACGAAGATCTATAAACTTAGAGACTGCTTCTGCGATTGGAGATGTCTGTTCCATCAACTCGTTCAACCTGTCGTCGGTGCAATCTCCAGATCTCCCATTCATGATGACCGTCAGATCCGCTTCTGCGTAGAAGGACTTGATGAAGCTCAGGACTTGATTGGGAATTGTGCAGGCCAGCCTCTGAGCGTACTCCAAAATCTTCTTGGGCGTGTCTTTCAACCTTTCCACAAGTGGACGAGGCTGAACTCCAGCAACTCTGGGCTCGAAGAGATTGGCGACTGGCTCGGCCGCATCCATCAAGGCCTTCAATTCAGCACGCAGGCACTCAGATTCTTCGATTTTGATCTTGAGCGACTGCATACAAGTCAACAAATCATTCCAGCCATCAAGGCGAATCTGCATTTCACGCTCAAGTTTCATGCATCGCACCTTATAATCGGCTTCGAGGTCAAGACGAGCTGATTCTTCACGGTTATAAGCCAACTGCCAGTCCAGCGACTTGTTCTTGTACTTTTCAACTTCTTCATCCAGCTCTGCAAAAGACCAAGACTACTTATAAGGACGCAGTACACAAGGAAAAAGTACTCGAAGAGGAATTCAGAAAGGGGGAATACCTTTATTCCTCTGGCGTAGTGACTTGTTCTTCCTAACAATGTCATCCTTTTGAGCCGTCAGCTTCTGGATTTCATTGTGGTACTCTGCGGCGTTACCATCAAGCCTCTCTTGCAGCTTCAGAGACAAGGCTTTCTGTTCCTTAAGTTCTTCTCTGAGCTGAGAGACTTCTTCGATGTCAGCCGCGTATTGCTCGAGCAGACGAGTCTTGCGTTTCAACTGCTTGACTACTTCCTGCAAAAGCAAAACAACTCAAGAGTCTCTCTCAAAAAAAACAACTCAAGAGTCAAAGACATGATATCTTTGGCTAAAAGTACTCTACAAGAGACTACAACTTACCGCAAAGAGTTTCTCTACACTGCGGAACATCTCAGCGTGCGCCTGCAAATTGTCGTCATTCAGGCATGAGTCATCATACGACATCAGGCCTTCAGCTTTGGATTGAGTACTTGCGCTCGCTTCCGAGTGCATCGCAGCGCTGCACAGAGGAGCCGGTCTTCAATTTCTGGCTCATGCGGCACTATGCGGCCTTCTGGGCTGTCTTCAAGCGCTAGTCGTGCATCTATTTGACGTACGAGGGCTTCAACAACGGGGACTTCTTCATGGCGCAGTCCAGCTTCTGGATCAACTTCCAGGCCTTCATTCAACACTGCCTCAATGTCTTCGGGTTGTTGAGCCCTGGGCTTGGAAGCCGCATCCACTGTTGCCTTGACTACATCGCTCCAGAGAAGGTGCAATGCTTGTGCGGCATCAGCTTCCGCAACTTCTACTTGGGGTTCGGGAAGCACGTCTTCTTCTTCTACTGGAGAGTTCTAATTATCTTCAGTAAGACTACTTCCAGAAGCTCCCCACTTAACATCAGTGGATTTACTGCATCAACAAGTTGGTCAGCATATTCAAAAATTAACAACAACAAGAAGTACTCGAGTACTCGGGTACTTACAGAGCAGCACGAGGCACCACAACTTTTGGCCCCAGCATGTCAAAAAATGAAGGCGCCGCCGGCTCCACTGGAACATTATCCACCGACGGCACACTTCCCGTTGTCACAGCTTCTTGTTGCTCATGCGTCACCGTTTCAACGGTTGACGCTGGAACCATCTCGGGTTCTGTTGTTCTTGCTGGGCTACTCGCGAGTACATTAGCAGTACTCTCAATAACTTGCACAAGTCAAAATTCAAGCCATTACAATAGAGAGCAAGTATTCAACACGATATTGGCTACTTAAAGTTCTCAAAACTCACCGTAATGGATGGCAGAGCTGTGACCTTCTTTACAGCACGCTTTCCCACAGTGGTTCTCTTCTTCCGCGGCGGCAGCGTCACATCATCTGCAAGGGATGAAGCCGGCCTCTTCATTGCACCTGCGGAGACACCACTAGGGATTGGCGCCCCAGAGTACCCGTAGTGGCCTCTCACTTCAAAATGTTGTTGAAGTGTTTGTCCGTCATCGTCGCTCAAAGAGGTGTCCTCCACCAAGGCTTCTTCTTCCCCTTGAGCAGATCGACTACTCTCGGGGGCTTGAGTTTCACCTTGAGATGGCTCTTCCTCTGGTGCTTGTAGCGGATCGCGGGGGCGAGGAGGAGGGATGGAAACAAACTTCAAGACATCCTCCTGCAAAACAACGCAAATTTTCTAAGTTCACGACTACTTTTTAAGTACTAGGGGGCTAATTTGCGGATACTCACCAGACGCGGAGGGTTGTCAACACTATACTCTTAAACAGCTGCTGGAATTCCGTGAAGATTCTTGAAAATCTTCTGCAGCCTCTCCATCACGAGATCATCACTGATCTCCTCTGAAGACAGTCTTGAGCCATCTTCAGTACCCGTGTACTCATACCCAAGATGCTCCCGCTGCATCAAGGGTTGTACTCGCCGCTTCATGAAGCTGAAGGCTACTCTCTCAGTCGTCAAGCCTTGCGCCTTCTTCTGTGCAATCTTAGCCAGCAGCTCTGGAATCTGAATGCACTCTTGCATTGTTGGTTCATCCTTCCAGAGCCTATCATACACTGGCGCAAACATGCTTGACTTCGGCAGTTGAGGAGAGGCGTTGTCAATGTAGAACCACTTGGTCTTCCAATCCTGGTTTGAATCTATCAAGTCGTACTTGAAGTACAACTCTTGTGCCTTCTGGTGCATCTGAAGACCAGCTCCACCGACTACTACCGGGAAGTTTTCGTTGGGCTGTGGCTTCAGGCGGATTATCTTCCTAAACAAAGTCCAATGTGGGCGAATTCCAAGGAAAGCCTCGCAAAAGTGCACGTACACTGCAATCTGGAAGATGTTGTTCGGGTTCAAATGTACATGCTCCAGCTTGAAGAAGTCGAGGAATCCCCTGAAGAAATCCGACGATGGCAGAGTCAACGCACGCTCGACGAAGTGGCCGAACATCGGGATTTCATCTAGAGTCTTCTCCATTGGCCACACATCTCCAGTGGCAGAGCTCCATCCTGCGATTGCCTTCTCGCACAGCAACCCGGCGGCTTCAAGGGCCTTGATATCATCCTCCCTCATATTGGATTTCTTCCAAGATACAGCTTGGCTTGGTGTCTTCGTGATTATCACGGTCTTGTACTTGGGCTCTGGCAACTGATTTTTGCCGCGGCCGGATTTCCTCTTCTGTCCCTTGGTCGGCGCAGGCTTCATCCTTCCAGTCACAAGGGTCTTCTTTCGCATCGGCTCGAGGGATGCGAGGGGGTGGAGGTGGAAGCTCTTGGCGGCGTAGACGCTCAAACTCCGTGGCAGCTACAGATGATAGGGTTTTCTTTTTGGATCTAAGGGCGAATGGAAACAGTGAAACCCTAAGGGATACCCCTTTGGGTATTTATAAAATCAAAACCCTAACGGTTCGACCTGGTGACCCTTCGTATTCAACAGATTGGTTTCACACAGGGTAAAATTTTCGGCTAAGTCAGTGGACTTTCTTCCAAGATCTGCTCGGTTCCATCTCGAGGGCTTGACTACTCGATGGGATTGGTTTTCACTCAGCTACAATTCACTGAATTCAGGCCACTATTCTACAGTCAGATTGGATCCTTCAATTTGAGAAAGTACTCGACTCAAGGCTCGGGGGCTCCGTGCTACGTGTCCTTCAGTTTTTCTCAGGATTATACGGGATTATTTGACGAAGACTACAGATTGACCCTCAGCTTGAATCCTGGATTCGACCTAAGGCTCGGGGGCTACATTCCATATGGAATGCAATTTTAGTAATCGCATTTCCATATGGGTTTTTGATGCAAAGATTTCAAAAACGAAACGGGTATTATTGAAGACCTTCAAGGGAAGTACTCGGGGACGCTTGGGAACAACTCGAGAAGACTTCAAGACTACTCGTGGAGTTAGCTGGAGTACCTTCCAGCCTCGTGATGATTCAAGTACTATTGAAGATCAAAACTTGCAGAACTCAGGGACGTTTGGGAACTACTCGCGGAGACCTTCAAGACTACTTAGAAGTATCACACTCGACTACAAAGTACTCGGGGTTTGTCGACCGGGCATCTCTGGGCCCACCACACATGTGGACCATACCCGGGAGATAAGAACCCGTACTCCTGGACTACTCGACTAGTGGGCCACGGTGCAAGATTACCGTGGACCACAAGGCAAGACAAGACGGACAAGGACTTGTACCAGGACTAGGATAGCTTTCTATAACTCGTATAGGCTACTCCGAGTCCTACTCAAATAGTACTCTTGTACCAATCCGACTTGTAACCCTGCCTTTCGTGGCATATAAGGCGAGACAGGGACCCCTCTCGAAACATACGCAATCAATACAGAGCCACGCAGCATACATGACGTATGATATTACGCACATTGCGGTCCGAACCTGTCTAATTGTGTGCCCCGTGTCTCACCATCGTGTTCCTGATCTCGACGAACCCCACCGCACAATCTACTACTTCGGGTACCCCGTCGTAGACTCGGTGTCTAAAACACTGACACTTTCTTTCTCCCCAGCTAGAAAAGAAAATCTAAATGATTCCTTTTTTTGCTTCTAGCTTACAGCCGTCACTAATTGATCTCCTTTTCTCATGAATTTCCTTCAATTTTCTACGGTATTGATTAGAAAAATCACTAACTGACAACCCATTACCCCCAAATTGAACATGTAGGCAGAGTGAGTGTGGAGCATGCTGCCTATTTCCCCTGCATTGGGCCAATTGTCGTCGCATCCTTGCAGATACGGTGCTGAAATGACAATAAAGATGAGGAAAGCACCAATCTTTGGCCAACAATTTCGTTTGGTTTCCCCGTTGATAGAATTAAGGCGAGTGGCTGTGGCTCACGTCACTCTCACCTACTTGCTCGTGAGGATGCAAATTATGAAACATGGTGATGATGAACCAAGAGCCGGCCATCCCGTCATCTCTGAGAACTACTCACATATGTGAACTGACATATACGACTCTGTGATGTGGGATTTATTTTGCAGCCCCAACAGCGGTGCATAAGCTGTGAAGCCGTGCTCATTTTGCCGATTTTGTCGCTTCGTATTGCAACCAGCTTCGTCGACATGTCACCTGCGGCGAAAAACGTGTAGCGTTTCTGTTAGCTGTTTGTTTGCGTGCTTGATGAGTATCGAGAGCTACCACCAATGCTGACTGGTAACTACAGATACTTGTTGTGTCAGTTGTGGTGATCGGATGTGCTGTGTAACGAAATTCGAAATGTCGAACAGACACCACTAATTATTGGGATGGGTGATTGAATGTGCTGTACTCCGTAATCATATAGCTGTAATTGCTGGTCAGACACCTAAAATTTGATGTATAGAGTAGCATAGAGATCTGATGTGCTATAATATTTGCTATGTGAATGTGTTTATTATGTTTTGATTGTCATTTAAGTACACTTCTTCACTACAATATCGTTAGGGCGCGCTGAATTGTCTGGTGCTTGTATTGAATCGTTTGGTGGAGATCTTGTGGGCGGAGAGAACCAGATTCTCCTCTCTGTCTCCACGGCTGCAAGGAAATCACAACAAACACTGCCAAGTGGGCCCGTGACCCACCTGTCAATGCTTTCTTCTTCCCCACCCAAAGGGGCAAAGAAGAACAACTTTTTACAATTGAGCCCTCCCATCTCTCTCGCCCTCAAAACCCTAGAGCAGCTGAAGCAGAGGCCATCGATCGAATCCGATTTGCATCTTCCTCCCGAACCCACCCACCATCGTGCTTCCGGCCTCACCGCGCCCCGATCCCCCCGCCCTCCGCACGACCTGGATCTGACGCGCCTCCCCGTGCCGCCCCACCTCCTCGCGGCGGCCGCCGTACTCGGGCTCCTCGGCGGCCTCCTACTCTATATGCTTCCCCGGAAGCGGGGGGTCGACGCCGGCGAGGTCCAGGACTTGCACAACAAGGCCCCCCGACCCGCCGCCCAGGAGGACCAGATGGCCGCCAGGGCGCTCGAGATCGATGAGGACCTCCACAGCCGCCAGCTCGCCGTCTACGGACGCGAGACCATGAAGCGCCTCTTCGGCTCAAACGTCCTCGTCTCTGGACTGCAGGGACTCGGCGCTGAGATCGGTACTCCTGCTCATCATAAATAATTAACTAGATACAGTAATAATCTCCTTGCTCGATCTCATCTTGCAACCTGCGGATGTGTTGTATGATTTGATTTAAGTTCAACTCCACTGCTCATCTCACCGAATTAATTCCGTGAATGTTTAAATGCTTCAACATCACCTCAACTTGTACAACAGTAAGCTCTAAAAAAAAGGTGCAACTGTTTTCTAAGATTCTATACTATTAATGTTTTCTAAGATTCTATACTATTAATGAGCACTCTAATTAATGTTTTGATCTTCAATTTTTAGTTTATCTTCCTTAATTTTTTCCTCCTGCTGTTATGGTCACTCGTCAGTTAAGATTTGCTGTGTCGCTAATCCAATGACTGAGATTGTTTTTTTAGCAGCAAATGGCAGCTAACCTTGTTGTGTTTTTAAATTTGTGATGCGATGCTGTTTGTCAATGGCACAATTTCAGAGCTTCAGGTTGAAAAGCAAAATATGTTTGCCCTAGTTTCTTATATCTTGTTTAGCTTGGGAATTTTATACTGTTTGTCACAATTCTGATTATTCAGTTTTTTTATAAGTCCTCTGCCTTATCTCCTGTTCTTAATTCCTGCAGCAAAGAACCTTGTCCTTGCGGGTGTCAAGTCCGTAACCTTGCATGATGATGCCAAAGTGGACCTATGGGACTTATCAAGCAATTTCTTCCTCTCTGAGAAGGATGTTGGTCATCAAAACCGTGCTCAGGCTTGTGTTCCAAAGCTTCAGGAGCTTAACAATGCTGTTATCATCTCTACCATAACTGGCGATTTGACCAAGGAGCAGCTTTCTAACTTTCAGGTACATGACCATGAAATGATTTGTCATGTGCATATATGTGTATTGTAAAAAAATCTTTTAGCCTTTGAAAGTTGACCAGCAATCAGGGTAAATATTTTGGTTCTGTGATACCAAAGGGAGTGGTACAAATTCCTAGGGTGGTTCTAATTTTTTCACGAGTCATAATATATTGAAAGATGAATTCTATGTTCAGAATACAACTTAGAACTCAGTTCCATGCCAAACACGCATTGTAAAAATGCACTCGAAATGCCTTAATATACTGTGCCAACTGCTTTGTAGAAATGACAAGTAGAAAACAACAGTACGGTTTATCAGCAAATATTTGTGCAAAGAGTTTATGTTTGTCTAGGTTTATTGAAATTTCGAAGCCACATACCTGTTCAAGTGATGGCAATTATTTTTGCATGACAACTTAAGAGTATGTTTGGGGAGCTCCAGTTGATCTGGGAGCATCTCTAGTTCCATGAGTTATTAGCTGGAGCTGGGTGATAGATTGAAGGTATTTACATGGTGGGTCATCTGCATCCTGCTTTAGATTAGACTAAAAATAAATGCTTGAACCACTTTATTTCAGCCTATAAACTTCATAGGATGGGAGCTGACTTGAAAATATAGTTGATTTATTTTATTTTGATTTATGGAATATATTCAAATATGCTTCTTAATTTAGACTGGTTAGATATTTGCCTGCTCCTTATTCTCAAAGACTCAAACTGATTACTTCCTGATCAACCTACAGGCTGTGGTGTTTACTGATATCAGCATAGAAAAAGCAGTTGAATTTGATGATTACTGTCATAACCACCAGCCACCAATTGCTTTCATTAAGTCGGAAGTTCGTGGCCTTTTCGGCAGTGTCTTCTGTGATTTTGGTCCTGAGTTTACTGTTTTGGATGTTGATGGTGAGGAGCCACATACAGGCATCGTGGCTTCAATCAGCAATGACAACCCAGCACTTGTTTCTTGTGTGGACGATGAGCGTCTGGAGTTCCAGGATGGTGATCTAGTTGTTTTCTCTGAAGTGCACGGAATGACTGAGCTCAACGATGGAAAACCAAGAAAGATTAAGAGTGCTAGGCCTTATTCTTTTACTCTAGAAGAAGACACCACCTCGTATGGCACTTACATTAGAGGTGGTATTGTCACACAAGTGAAGCCCCCTAAGGTTCTTAAATTCAAAACCTTGAAAGAGGCAATAAGGGAGCCAGGAGAATTTCTCATGAGTGATTTCTCCAAGTTTGACCGCCCACCTCTTCTGCATTTGGCCTTCCAAGCTCTTGACAAGTTTAGGGCTGAGTTGCTGCGATTCCCTATTGCTGGTTCGGCTGATGATGCAAAAAAGCTGATAGAATTTGCTATTAGTATTAATGAAAGTCTCGGTGATAGTAAGCTTGAAGAAATTGACGAAAAACTTCTGCAGCATTTCACAAGTGGTTCCAGGGCAGTTTTGAATCCTATGGCTGCAATGTTTGGTGGTATTGTAGGTCAGGAGGTTGTTAAAGCATGCTCAGGAAAATTCCACCCGCTTTACCAGGTTAGAATCTGCAGCAACTTTTTTTTAATACAATATTCTATTCCCTGCTGTCATAAATGCTCAACATTTGAGGGTGTAACAGAGAGGATCAGTAAGCTTTTCTATGTTGATTCAGATCTTCAATGTAATAGCGTGCTGTTCTATGAACTCAGTACCCTGTAAGCTGGCAACCCCAGGAAAACATTTATGCTTTCTTAATCAAAGCAGGGCCAAATGGCCTTTGATCTAAAAAATAAATGCTCAACATTTAATTCAAGATCCAGCTGAACATTTGAAACTTTTGACAGTCTACCACTTTGAAATATTTAGTTTGGAACATGAACATGAAGATCATGAGATTTGCCGAATACTTTGTAATATCAGAATTCTAATTGAAAATAGTTGCAAATTTGCTCCTTGATGACTGATATAAGTAAATAATGTCAGTATTTTGACCGAAGAGAGTATATGTTTGCTGAAATTTTTCAATATTAATGTGCTGTCTTGATTTTTTGCAGTTTTTCTACTTTGATTCTGTTGAATCTCTGCCTGTTGAACCGTTGGAGTCCAGTGATTTGAAGCCTGAAAATAGTAGATATGATGCACAAATTAGTGTATTTGGGGCTAAGCTTCAAAAGAAGCTGGAGCAGTCAAAAATCTTCATGGTTGGTTCTGGTGCTCTTGGATGTGAATTCTTGAAGAACCTTGCATTAATGGGCATTTCTTGCAGTGAGAATGGGAAACTGACAGTGACAGATGACGATGTTATAGAAAAGAGCAACCTCAGTCGCCAGTTTCTCTTCCGTGACTGGAACATTGGGCAGCCCAAGTCCACGGTTGCTGCTACTGCTGCTATGGCAATTAATCCTAAGCTTCATGTCGAGGCCCTTCAGAACAGGGCAAGTCCTGAGACTGAAAATGTGTTTAATGATGCCTTTTGGGAGAGCTTGGATGCTGTTGTCAATGCCTTGGACAATGTGACCGCAAGAATGTACATTGACACCAGATGTGTATATTTCCAGAAACCACTTCTTGAATCCGGGACTCTGGGTGCTAAGTGCAACACACAGATGGTCGTTCCCCACCTAACAGAAAACTACGGGGCATCCAGAGATCCACCAGAAAAGCAGGCACCTATGTGCACTGTACATTCATTTCCTCATAATATTGATCACTGCCTAACGTGGGCAAGGTCTGAGTTTGAGGGTCTACTTGAGAAGACTCCCACTGAAGTAAATGCGTTCCTGTCGAATCCTAGTGGATATGCTACTGCTGCAAGAACTGCTGGTGATGCGCAGGCAAGGGATCAACTCGAGCGAGTTATTGAATGCCTTGACAGAGACAAGTGCGAGACATTCCAAGATTGTATTACCTGGGCTCGTCTTAAGTAAGTTCTGTCTATCTCTTCTGCACAGTTGTAACTTAGCTGCATTAACTTCTTATTTTTCACATTTATTTCACATATTGCCATGTGTGTGCAAGTCTGAAATGTTGAAATATTTGCTGAAAAAATGTCTTCATATTGATCATGCTGTCTAGTTCACAGTGCTTCTGTTGAATTACAATTCTGATGTTTGTTGCTCCTTTTTTCCCCCTGTTGATGGCTTATAAAGGTTTGAGGATTATTTCGCCAACCGTGTGAAGCAGCTGACGTTCACTTTCCCTGAAGACGCGATGACAAGCTCTGGTGCTCCTTTCTGGTCTGCTCCTAAGCGGTTCCCACGACCTCTGGAGTTCTCATCTGCTGACCCAAGTCACCTCAACTTCTTGTTGGCTGCCTCAATACTAAGGGCGGAGACATTTGGAATACCCATACCTGATTGGGCCAAAACCCCAAAGAAACTGGCTGAAGCTGTTGACAAGGTCATTGTTCCTGATTTCCAACCAAGACAGGGGGTTAAGATAGAGACAGATGAGAAGGCTACTAACCTATCCTCTGCTTCTGTTGATGATGCTGCTGTCATTGAAGAGCTTATCGCAAAGTTGGAATCAATTAACAAAACATTGCCGTCAGGATTCCACATGAACCCCATACAGTTTGAGAAGGTTAGTATGTCCATCCAAAACTTCAATATCTTCCTACACCATGTACTGTAGCTACTAACATATCCACACATCTCTAGAATGAATACTCAAGTTGAGTGAATATTATAGAGTCGCTGAGCTATTCCTTTTGATATGCAGGATGATGACACCAATTTCCATATGGACTTGATAGCTGGCTTTGCTAACATGCGGGCAAGGAACTACAGCATCCCTGAAGTTGACAAGCTGAAGGCCAAGTTCATAGCAGGAAGGATCATCCCGGCCATCGCCACCTCGACTGCAATGGCCACTGGCCTTGTCTGCCTGGAGCTTTACAAAGTCCTTGCTGGTTGGCACAAGGTTGAAGACTACCGCAACACATTTGCGAACCTCGCAATCCCACTCTTCTCCATGGCGGAGCCTGTTCCACCCAAGACCATTAAGCACCAAGACATGTCCTGGACCGTGTGGGACCGCTGGACCATAACAGGCAACATCACGCTGAGGGAGCTCCTGGAGTGGCTCAAGGAGAAGGGCTTGAACGCGTACAGCATATCCTGTGGGACCTCGCTTCTGTACAACTCCATGTTCCCGAGGCACAAGGAGCGGCTGGACAAGAAGGTGGTTGATGTGGCCAGGGAGGCGGCCAAGGTGGAGGTGCCGTCGTACCGGCACCACCTGGATGTCGTGGTGGCCTGCGAGGACGATGATGACAATGATGTGGACATCCCTCTTGTGTCTGTTTATTTCCGGTGAAGAGTTTACACGATCCTGGGTGATATTTGCCAGAAGGGTCAGTGGTTGAAGTTGTTGCATGAACGACTGTGAACTAGGTTGTTGGTTTTAAGCCACATACTACCAGTTGGTTGAGAATTCTCACGGAGATTGGTGTCACCGTTATGAAAAATTTATTTAAGCATAATAACATCGTGATAGTTAATGCATGCTACTGTTATTATCACATGAATGCTTGTGATCTGTGTGGTGCGCGTAACATGAATGGTGATTACGTGAGGCGGGGCAGGAGGCAGCGAATGCTGGCCTTGATGACCCACCCCATTTTGCTTAACGTGGGGGCGCGTTGTCTTTCGAAGCACATGCTCTTGTTTCTAGAAATTGCTATACAAATACAAAGTTGCTGGGACTAGGGTTTGCAGATAATTCAACTGTTTGGTTAAATGAAAGGCCAAATGGAGTATTATTGATAGAAGTAATAAATAAAAAAAAAGAGCCACAGCCAAAACTGTATGCAGAAGGGCTGACGGCCTGAAGCACGCCCAAAAGGACCTGAATGAAAATAAAAAAAACATAGGGGTGTTGCGAGAATCGAACTCGCGACCTCTCGCACCCGAAGCGAGAATCATACCACTAGACCAAACACCCTGATTTGAGCTTATTTCATCTTTAGGTAGTTATATTCACATTTAAAATCGGTGACACAAATAATTCGTTCGATACCTGTTTAACCTTGGAACGTACACGGCCCCACCAACACATGGAATTTTAACTTTGCATCTTTTTATACGTGATATGGTATCCAAGAAATTCCAAACTAGCTAGACATCCATTTTGTTTTGTATGTGTTGACGCTTTCTCGGTCAACAACGCGGAGAGCGCTAGATCGCGCTGCAGTCGAAACTGTGAACTCGCCGAGCTCCTGTCCTGACCGGTCTGACCGGTCAGATGCACTGGTCTGACCGGTGCGTGCAGAGGCGCGGTGAAGACCTACGAGCACCGCCTCGGGAGGGACCCCGTCGGAGGTGGTGCGCTTAGGGTTGCTCTGAGATCGGCAGGCCACTCAGAACGTCCTTGATCACCGTCGAGACAAACAAGGAAAGCAAAGGGGTTGGAAAAGATAGGGTTTGAGAGACAAAAGTTGTAAAAAGATATGATCGATTGGGTGATAACCCTCAACCGGCCGTGGCCCTTTATATTTATAGGGTGGGGAGGTCTTGCCCCGCAAGGAAGTCCTTTACAACTCGAAAGCAACCAGAACTCCTCAATTCTACTCGGACTCGGGGTCCACCGGTCAGACCGGTCAGGCCCACCGGTCAGACCGGTGTAGCCATTGCCGGATCGGCTACAGGACCCCTGACCGGTCAGACCGTCCAGGGACACCGGTCTGACCGGTGAAGTCAACCTGATCGGCTTTGTGCCAATTTTGGGTGCGAACATATGCCCTCCTGTTTTTTAGTAAAGCTTGCTGTCTAAAAAATAATTCTAAGGTCGATGTGACACTTCACCGGCCATTTTTTTGGTCTAAGGGCGATTTTTGCTTTAAATCGGCCATATCCTATCAAGCGTCTTGCCAAACACTTGGATGAAATTTCTTCAAGTATCTCCCGTTGAGAGCCCTCGGAAGCCGCTGTCCTTGCAAAGTTTCCACCATATAAGAATTCCCAGAACAAACCTTGACAACCTTGTACGGACCTTCCCAACTTGGAGACCACTTGCCGAACTTGTTACTTTTAGATCTAATAGGTAAAATTGTCTTCCAAACCAGATCACCTACCTGAAAAGATTTGGTCTTTACCATTTTGTTATAAGCTCTAGCAACTCGCCTCTTGTCTTTTTCAATCTCTTCTAAAGCCTCCAAACGCTTGTCGGTCACCTCATCAATATTATCAATCATCAAGGCGTCATAAGTTCTAACATCAAGATTATTTTGCTTTGCAAGTCTATATGCGCCTAGATTCACCTCAATAGGTAAAACGGCCTCTTGACCATATACAAGCTCATAAGGAGTAACTTTAGTAGCACCATGTCTAGAAATACGATGAACCCACAAAGCTTCAGATAATACCTCATGCCATCTTCTAGGATTGTCCTCTATCTTCTTCTTAATGAGCTTAATCAAAATTTTGTTGCTAGACTCGGCTTGACCATTTGCTTGAGCATAATATGGAGATGAATTGAGTAATTTAATACCATAAGAATTAACAAACTCACGCACCTCTTTTGAAACAAACGAAGTCCCTTGATATGTAGTCAAAGTTTGTGGAATGCCAAATCTATGTATGATATGCTCTGTAATAAACTCAATCACCTCTCTATGTGTCATATTCTTCAAAGGAATTGTCTCAGTCCATTTGGTAAAATAATCAGTCGCCACAATCACAAAACAATGTCCATTCGACGAAGGAGGCTGAATCTTACCCACAAAATCCAAACCCCATCCTCTAAAAGGCCAAGGCTTAATGATTGGATGCATCAACACAGCAGGTACCAATTGAACATCTCCATGTTTCTGACACTCTTCACATCCTTTGTAGTATCTAAAATAATCAGTTATCATAGTAGGCTAATAAAAGCACGCTCGCTTAAGAAGCCACTTCATCTTAGGAGCCGATTGATGAGTACCACAAATCCCTTCATGAACCTCTGCCATAGCCAATCTAGCTTGATCAGGACCCAAGCATTTGAGAAGCAAATCATCCATTGTTCGACGATATAATTCACCATCATCAAGAATAAACTTAAGAGCCCAGCGTCGAACTTTTTTATCAACTGAACTGTTAGGATCCTTGGAAACTTGTTGTACCACTAATAAAGAATCACCATAAGCTTCCATATGTTTCACCCCCATGCTATGCAAAATCTCCAATCAAAATAGAAGAGCCTCATATTCGGTTTGGTTATTAGTACACTTATGATCCAATCGGTTAAGAGCTTCAAAAACAGTCCCACTTGGTGAAATAAAGATAATTCCAGCACCACAACCATCTTTGCAAACCGATCCATCAAAATGTAATTTTCCTGGGGTAAGAGTAACATAACCGACATTTAAATTAAGTTGCTTATCCACTCTATGTCCAACAATAAAGTCGGCAACAATTTGATCTTTCATTGAACTTAATGGCTCACAATGTAAATCATATTCAACTAAAGCATAAGCCCATTTGCCGACTCTACCACTTAAAATTGGTTTATGCAACATATATTTAATAATGTCGGTTTGACATGCTACTATACAAGTGCTAGGTAACAAATAATGCCTCAACTTGGTACAAGTATGATATAGTGATAAACACAACTTTTCAATAGGAGTGTACCTTGTTTCGACGTCCAATAGTCTTCTACTTTCATAAGCAACAATATATTCCTTTCCTTCGGTCTCTTGAGTTAAAACACCTCCAATGACATCTTTCTCAGCCGCCACATATAATTTAAAAGGAATACCACTTCTGGGCGCTTGAAGAACGGGCGGCGAAGATAAATAATGCTTAATCTCATCAAATGCCTCTTGTTGTTGCCCCCCAAGTAAAATCAGCATCACTTTTTAACCGAAGTAAAGGAGTAAAAGCATTCACCTTCCCAGACAAGTTACAAATGAACCTCCTCAAGTAATTTACCTTGCCCAAGAACTTTTGCAAATCTTTCTTGCAAGCAGGAGCCTTTACATTTTTGATAGCTTCAATCTTCTTAGGATCTATCTCTATACCTTTCTCATGTACAACGAAACCCAAGAATTTTCCAGCCGATACACCAAAAGCACATTTGAGTGGATCCATCTTCAATTTATATCGACGCATTCTCTCAAATGCAAGTCTTAAATCAGCTAAATGAGAATCTACTCCAGCCGATTTGACAATAATATCATCGATATAAACTTCTACTATGATGCCAAGTAAATCATGAAAGATTAAATTCTTAGCCCTTTGGTAAGTAGCTCCCGCATTTTGTAATCCAAAGGTCATAACCACCCACTCAAATAATCCAACAAAACCCGGACATATGAAAGCCGTTTTGGATATATCCTCTTCGGCCATGAAGATTTGATTGTAACCAGCATTACCATCAAGAAAACTAAGAATTCTATGTCCGGATGCAGCATTAACAAGAAAATCGGCTATAGGCATAGGATATTCATCTTTAGGAGTAGCTTTATTAAGATCTCTAAAGTCAATGCAAACACGAAGCTTTTTCGTTCCTTTTTTCTCAACAGGCACAATATTAAAGATCCAATCAGCATAACGACAAGGCCTAATAAACTTAGCATCCAACAACTGATTGATTTCTTCTTTCACTCGGTCATAAATGTCAGGATTAAAGTTTCTACGTGGTTGTTTATAAGACCTAAAACCAGGTTTAATAGGTAAACAATGCTCTACTAAACCTCTACTTAAACCAGGCATTTCATTGTAACTCCATGCAAAGCAATCAACATACTCTTTTAATAACTTTATTAATTCAGATTTAAACAAAGGATCAAGATTCTTGTTTACAAATGTCGGCCTAGGTACAGTGCCATCACCAATGTCTACCTCCTCTAGAGGATCAGCCGACGTAAACCCTTGTCCTAACTTGCTTAAATCATCAAAATCTTCGATGGCCTCACACATATCGTTCTTATGCGCCCGATAGTGTTCACGCCTCCGCTGTAACCACTCTAGATTTGCATCCATCAAATCCCAAAAAGTGATGTAGCCTGATATTCAAC
Source organism: Cenchrus fungigraminus (assembly GCA_036936925.1). NCBI lineage: Eukaryota > Viridiplantae > Streptophyta > Magnoliopsida > Poales > Poaceae > Cenchrus > Cenchrus fungigraminus. The sequence goes on from CM072769.1 coordinate 189,172,113, forward strand.
CGACTTCATAACAGCAGTAGCAAAACCATCTTTGGTAGAAGCAATAAGTTCCAATCCAGATAAATCTAGACCAGATAAGCATTTAAGATTTTCATGATCATTCACAGAGGTACTATCAGCCACTGCAACACAAGCCGACGTATCACCATGAACAACCTCTACCTCATCGCCTACCCATTGGATTAAAAATTGATGCAAAGTAGAAGGCACACATTGATTTGCATGAATCCAATCACGACCAAGGATCAAACTAAAGTTACCTTGGGTCTCGGCGACGAAGAAAGCAGTAGCCAATGTCTTGCTTTCGACGGTGAGCTCTATCGACACAACACCCTTGGCGCCCATTGGCTTGTCTCCCGATACACCACTGATCGTCATGTTGGTCTTGATCAACTCTTCATCCACACCTCCCAGCTTCTTGAACAAAGAATACGGCATCAAGTTGACGATCGCTCCTCCATCCACTAGCATGCGAGAGATAGGCTTCCCGTTGATGTGACCCTTCATGTATAGAGCTTTAAGATGATTGTCAGTGGTCTTGGGCTTCTGGAAAATAGCTTCCTTTGGCCCGAAATCGAGATGAGCAACATCCTCCTCTGAAAGCACATAACCATCCATTGACATATGCACCACATTGATGTCCAAATTCATGTGCTCAGGAGATGAACTATAATCAACAAGCTCTTCATCGTCTTCTGGAGCAGGAACCGATGTAGACTTGTCATCACAAACCATAGAAGCCGAGGAAGAAAAACCGGGCGGCACCTCTGTGTCATCAGCCTGACCGTTGACGTCCACCGGTCTGACTGGTGTGACCGGTCTGACCGTCAGCTCTACCGGTCTGACCGGTGCTGCCTGTGAGCTGGTCTTGATCCTCCACTCTTTGCCTTGTGGTACCATGGGCCTGTACTAGTTGAATGCCTCGTCCCTCTGCTTCTCTAGCTCTTTCTCCTTATTTTCCCTGAACCTCAGGCGTTGAAGCTTCCTCCTTTGTGTGCGAGTCAATCCGGGAGGACACCACCTTGGTAAGAAGTATTTGGAGTTAGAACCACTCCCGCTGGCCTCATGGTCATTTGTAGCAGCAGATGCTCCCAATATCGGTGTCACAACCTTATTGTTTGAAACAATCGGTCTTTTGCCACCTTTTTCAATAGGAACATCCATCGACCCAATTTGGATAATGTCTCTGCTCGTAGTCCTCTCTGAGTCGATATCCATTCTCTGCACCTCCTCCTTCTGTTTTGGCATGTAGACTTGCTTCGTAGGAGATGGTACAATCCTCCTGGGAGCACCGGTCGGACCGGTAGACTGCATCGGTCTGACCGGTGGGGTCTGATACCCCTGACCAGAAAGACGAGGTGTCAATCGGTCCTGGAACGGTCTGGAGATTCTGTCCATGGTTGGTCTTCTTGGCTCTGCCCATCCAGGATGGAATGCTTGTTGATATGGCACCCACATGACTCCATTATCTTCATAAATTGGGCACGGCGGATCTGAACTTGATGGCGCCCAAGATGAGCAAAGTGTTGCCTTGGCTGAGATGATTCACCCTTGTATCTTATAGCAGCCCTTGGGGGCGAAGACGACCCCTCTTGATATGTAGATGACCTCATCCTTTTTTTAATGGCCGGTCACTTGTAACAGCCTTTTGTTTGGAATATTTGTCAAATAGCATGTCAAAGGTGATCTTTGGCTTAGGACCACTTCCCTGATTCTTTGCTACATTAAGCTTTCAATTACCAATCTCCGGACGGCTTGGTTTGATCATCCTCGGACGGCTCTGGGGCGCACCGGTCTGACCGGTCAGCACCACCGGTCTGACCGGTCTGGCCTGATCAGTCTCAGACAGTCGCTGCTCGGTAGGTGTGGACGACCCTTGCCCCCCATGTCCAGAGGCCCTAACAGTAACCTTGAAAGTTTCCTTGCCATCAGGAGTCTTTTCATAAGCAACTTCTCGAACTAGCTCTTTTCCTCTCAAATCGGGCTTAGCTTCCCCGATCACCACGTTTTTGCCTTTAGTTGCTTCAGCTTGACTCGGCCGAACCAATACCTTAGGCTGCTGTAATTCCAGAGTGTTGATAGAAAAAGGAGCCTTGTCCACTTGCATCTCATGAAACGTCAAACGACCTTCACTTATGGCCGATTGAACCTGTCGACGGAACACATTGCAATCATTAGTAGCATGAGAATAAGAATTATGAAACTTGCAATATGCACGCCTTTTTAATTCATCAAGTGGAGGCAAAGTATGAGTCAATTTAATGTTTCCAGACTTATGTAATTCATCAAATATACGATCACATTTAGAAACATCAAAAGTAAATTTAACTTCTTCTTGCCGACCCTTACTAGCCGGCTTAAGAGATGAGCAAGAATATGATTTTTCTTTAGAGGGCCATATAAATTCAGCAGCATAAATTTCTTTATCTCCGTCGCTCGAACTATCAGAATCATAGTCAATGTGATGCACATTAGAACGACGTGATTTAAAATTATCTTTTTCTTTATTCAATTGGTTTTCAACAATTAAAGCTCTTACTTGAACTTGTGCAACCGAAAGAAAGTCTGAACCCTCTATTTTATCTCTAATAGCAGATCTTAAACCTTTTAAGCAAATATTAGCAAGATCCATATTAGTAATTGACAAATTAAAGCATCGGTTTTTAGTTTCTTTAAACCTTTTAATGTAAGAAGAGATGTTTTCATCCCTTCCTTGTCTAACCGATGTTAAATCTGTCAATTTCAATTGCATGCTCCCACTATAGAAGTGATCATGAAACTGACGCTCTACATATCCCAAGATATAATAGAACCAGGAGCAAGTGATGAAAACCAAGCAAAAGCAGTGCCAGTCAAAGATAAAGAAAATAAACGTACTTTCAAAGCATTAAAAGCACCTGCTTCGCCTAGCTGAGTTGTATACTGACTAATGTGTTCCCACGTGGTTCGATCATCATCACCACTAAATTTAATTAAGTCAGGCATATGCCAACCACGTGGGAGAGGAAAATTATCAAACTCGGGATCATATGCTTTTTGGTACAAATTAGTATTATCAATATCAACACCAAGTTTAGTTTTTACCACATTAGCTAAATCTTCCTTAAATTTGCTGAATTCCACCCAATTAGGATTATTTGGCTGTTGACGAGGCCATGGACCAGGGCCCACCGAGGCCCTTGAAAAACGCAGCACGGGCCCACGTACGGCATGCTCCGGCGGCTAACACAACGAGTGCTACGCTGCCTGAGTACGTGAGGGCCCGTAGGACTAGTTTCCGCCATGAGCCAGAAGACGGGCGGCCCACGGCTTCCCGTAACTCTTCCCCGAGTACGTGGCGGTCCGTACGACAGGCTTCCGCCTTCGCTCCCGACTACTCAACTCGTACGAGTAGTTTCCACCTCATGATCGCGGAAACTCACTCGCACGAGTAGTCTCCATTCCGCCGTCGCAACTACTCGCTCGCACGAGTAGTTTCCGTCACCCGCTCGAGCGAGCTTCACAGAGAAGGCATGGGGCACGTGGACCCACCGGATCGAGATCCCGGGATCTCCGCGTACCCTTCCCTGCGCGCCGCCACGCGTCCGCTCCGCCACGACGGTCCGTCCAAGCCCGACCGATTCGGTGTCAGGGGACGGATTTGTCGAACCCTGCCACCATCAGCACAGTAGCCGCCGTACCGTGAACGGCGCAATGGATGCTGAGCGGCGTACGGTACAGTACACACTACACCCTAAGCATTGGAAGACGCGGTGTAGACCGCCTACTCACCCGAGTAGTTTCCCGTCTCCGACCAGTTCAAGACTTGGCTGTCAAGGGCACAGGTACACAGGCCTCGTTGGCGTCCCGTGATACCCCGGTACGCGGTCCGCCACGTGTTTGCCTCCCGGCACGGGTCCGCCCTGACCAGGTCGATCCTGTGTCAGGGGACGGATCCTCCTGCCGCCCCCAGCAGAAACGGTACGCATCGTACCACGGAGGGCACGGGAAACGCTGTGCCACCAACGGCATAGTGCAAGCCGTCACCTATCCATGGTGCAGGCTACTCCACTCCTACGACATCAAGAAAAGACAAGCCCCTGATCCACTGACGAGGTCAGGGCACGTACACTGCTTCCCGTGTCCGACTAACTACTCGGAGGAGGGCACGGGGGGCCCTGGGACGGATGCTTGGGACGCACGGGATCTGCACCGTCACCCAAGGCCCTGTAACAGTGCTTCGCCGCTTCTGTTGTCTGACAACCCGGAGCAGAGAAGGACATCCCGCACTGTAGATTAGCTCATATGCACTTGATATAACCGCCCTGGACTCCTCCCTTGCGACTATAAAAGGGAAGGACAGAGGCACTCTCAAGACAGGTTCATCTCCACCTCCATACGCACTTAGCATCGATATCCCATCTCATACAACGCAAGCATTCACACTCACTCACGTACACAGACTTCTGCTACTTGAACCACTCGCACGCCAAGGACTTGGGCTCTTCACCCTCTCCCGACCAGTCTGTACTTTTTCTTGTAAACCCCTGAGCATAAGGAACACCCCCTCTTTGACTGGACGTAGGGTATTACTCTCCGGAGGCCCGAACCAGTATAACCTCGAGTGTCTCCTGTGCTACCGTGCAGATCAGAACACGCCTCCCCTCGTATAAATTTACTTGCCGGCGGTAACGAACCCCGATAGTTGGCGCGCCAGGTAGGGGCCTTCGCGTGTTTTCGACGTTCTTTTTAGGGTCCGCACGACCCTCTCATCATCCACTTCGACGAAAGCCTCCGTCGAGCCGCCGCTGATGGACTCCCCCGTGGGATCATCGGAGTCGCTCATGGTTGGGCTCAAGCTCCGGTTCGGAAGTCTGAACTTCTGAGCAACCGGAGACGGCTACGACATGCACCTCGTCAGCGAGGTCACCGACGCACCTGCACCAACTCCCGCTCTGATCGCCCAGCCACACCCACCTCGACGCAAGAGGCGCTCAGGCAAGCGCTCGAAGCGTGCCAAGGCGGAGCGGCGTAAGGCACCCCTCCGCGGGTCGAAGCTGGCACATCGCAGCCCGCCGGTGCAATAGAGGACTCTCTACTGTCGGACTCTACGGAGCGCATCACCAGGGAGAGCGCCCCGACACCGCTGACCTATGGAGGAGGGTCCTACGCGGCGGCAGCATATTCCTCTTCATCGAGCATGGACCCGACCGTGTACGCCAACTTCCCGCGCCATCGTCTGCTGTGCAACATGAAGCTGCCGGAAACCTCGCCCGACGAGCAGTACCTCGTAACCGACGGTACTGATGACATCTCGAGCCCGGGGGGGATTACTCCGGGCTTCGCGACACTGGCGCCTTCCGTCGTTTCCAAACGGCGGCCAACTATTGCTTCGGCTACTCCGACGACTTGGACGACGGGGGTTACGACCCTACGCGCGAGTGTTTCGTCGTCAACACCCCGGCGGCGCCAGCGCCGGTCCACACCCCGGATGGAGCGCTTCACTCTGCCCACAGCTCGACGGCAGACAGTGTAGCTAAGGCTCAGGTTCCTCCCAACCCCGCCGCGCAGCGCCCTCGACTGGACGAGTTGGAGGACGCGCAGCGACAGCTTGACGACGAGCGGGCTCAACTCCACCAGCAACTCGGGCAAGACCCGAACCCTACCCCCGCTCGCACGCGGGCAAGGGATGTCCAACAGCGCATCATAAACGACGACCGAGACGTCATTGACGGCACGCCCGTCTTCAAAAGGGCATCACAGAACCTGGCGGTAGCTGCGATCCTTCTTCGGAAGGTGCCAGAGCCCGCCACGCCTCAGGAGCGGGAGATGCATAAGCAGATCAAGACTCTCCTCGAGACTGCCGCCGTGCAGCAGGCAGAGAGCTCTGCTTCTCGATAGCGGGGCTCACAAGGTCGCGGGCACTCTGAGCCACGGCAACCCGCGGCGCCGTCACAGCAGCCGTGACGGTCCGAGGAGGTCAACGTACCAGTCAAGAGCCGACTGGGACCCCACCGCGACGCACGCGACACCATCAAGGCATGGCGGAGGGCTGACGCAAGTCAGCACGATGACTACGAGGAGCAGCCTCGCAAGGAGTACAACCGGTGACGCGGAGGCCGGTACGACAGCGACGAGGACCGGAGCAGGAGCGGTTCGCCTGACGCCCAAGGGCCCCGTGCCTTCGGGAAGAATGTGCGCAACGCCCGCTTTCCTTTGCGCTTCAGGGCTCCGACCTCCGTGCCCAAGTACGACGGCGAGACCAACCCCAGCGTCTGGCTGGAAGATTACCGACTAGCGTGCAACGCTGGCAGAACGCGAGACGACTTGTTCATCATCAAGAAACTGCCGCTACATCTCGTGGACTCGGCCCGTACGTGGCTCGAGCACCTGCCATGTGGCAGGATCGACAGCTGGTCACAACTACGCGACGCCTTTGTCGGCAACTTCCAGGGCACGTATGCCCGACTAGGGAACCCCTGGGACCTGCGCAACTACAAGCAGATGAAGGGCGAGAGCCTGCGCGACTACATCTGACGCTTCTCCAAGCGGTGCACTGAGTTGCCCAGCACCATCGACACGGACGTCATCTCGGCCTTCCAGAACGGCACCACGTGTGCCACGCTGATCCACCAGATCGGGCGACGGAAGCCGCGATCTACTCGGGAGCTGCTCGACATCGCCACTGACCACGCCAACGGAGAGGAGGCCGTGGCTGCGACGCTCAGCCCCGGCACGAGCAAGGGGAAGCAGCCGGCCGAAGCCGGAGACGGTCCGACCGCATCAATCAAGAAAAAGAAAAACAAAGACAAGAGATACCGCGAGGATACCTTGGTGGCTGCTGTCGACCGAAAGGCAGCAAAACCTAGGGGCAACCCTCCGACGGGCCACTTCGAGAAGCTGCTGGACGCCCCGTGCCCTTACCACGAAGGCCCGGTCAAGCACGCCTTCAAGGATTGCAACATGATGAAGGCCTACCTCGCCGGCACGCTGAAGAAGCGGAGTGATGCTCCGACCGGTGACGGGGGAAAGGACAAGGGCAACGATGACACCGCCTACCCCCGGGAGGACGGAGCCGTGATGATGATCTTCGGAGGCACGACTGCCCAGGCGCCAAGAGAAGGTGGTACGATGAGAAGTCTACCAACTCGAGCATGCAACTCCGACCTACCTGAAGTGGTCGGAGATGCCGGTCACATTCGACCAACACGATCATCCTGATCACATACCACGATCGGGTAGCTACCCGCTTGTCGTGTCACCCTTGTTCGGCACCAAGTGTGTGCACAAGGTTCTGATGGACGGAGGCAGTGGCCTCAACGTCATCTACATGTCGACCCTGGACGACATGGGGATTCCGCGGTCCGGACTGCGGCCGTCTAAGGCGCCTTTCCACGGGGTCGTACCCGGGATGGAGGCGGTCCCACTCGGGCAGATCGATCTGCCCGTCACGTTCGGAGCTCCGAACAATTTCCGAACGGAAACCCTGACCTTCGAGGTGGTGGGATTCCCGGGGATGTATCACGCGATACTCGGAAGGCCAGCTTACGCTAAGTTCATGGCCGTCCCCAACTACACGTACCTCAAGCTGAAGATGCCCGGCCCAAGAGGCATCATCACAGCTGGTACAACTTTCCGGTACACATACAAATGCAATGCTGAGTGCTTCCAGTTCGCTGAAGCACTGATCTGGTCTGAGAAGCTCGCTGCTGAGCCACCCTCCGAGGACCAAGAAATCCCCAAGACGTCCAAGCGTGCGGCCCGCTCTTTCGAGCCCGCCAAGGACGCCAAGGAAGTGCCCGTCTCCGACGAGGGCCGCACACTCCGAATCGGGACGGCGCTCGGTTCCGACTAGGAAAGAGCGCTCGTCAACTTTCTCCGCGCGAACCTCGATGTGTTCGCATGGAAACCCTCCAACATGCCGGGGATTCCAAGGGAAGTCGCCGAGCACAAGCTTAACATTAAGCCCGGCTCGAAGCCAATGTTGCAGCGCCTGCGCTGCTTCAACTCCAACAAGTGCAAGGCTATCGGAGAAGAGATCAAGAAGCTTATTATTGCAGGGTTCATCCGTGAAGTCTACCACCCCGAGTGGCTAGCAAACCCTGTACTCGTTAAGAAGAAGAATGGAAAATGGAGGATGTGCGTTGATTACACGAGCCTGAACAAGGCATGTCCAAAAGATCCTTTTCCTTTACCACGCATAGATCAAGTAGTCGACTCAACGGCTGGGTGCGAAACCCTCTGTTTTCTCGACACTTATTCCGGGTATCATCAGATCGCGATGGATCTGATCGACCAGCTCGCTACCTCGTTCATCACCCCGTTTGGCGCGTACTGTTACGTTTCCATGCCCTTCGGGTTGAAGAATGCAGGGGCCACCTTCCAGAGATGCATGCGTCGCGTCTTTGGAAATCTCATTGGACGGCTGATCGAGGCCTACGTCGATGATATCATAGTCAAATTGAAGAAGGTGGGCGACTTGATACCCGACTTAACCACGGTTTTCGAGAAGCTGAGGGAGCACGGCATGAAGCTGAACCACGAGAAGTGTGTCTTTGGGGTTCCCAGTGGCATGCTGCTCGGGTTCGTCGTGTCGGAGTGAGGCATCGAGGCCAACCGCGAGAAGATCTATGTGATCACGAGCATGGGTCGCATCAAGAATCTGAAGGGAGTACAGCGCGTCACCGGATGCCTCCCTGCTCTCAGCAGGTTCATCGCCCGACTAGGAGAACGCAGCCTACCACTGTACCAACTCATGAAGAAGTCGGAGCATTTTCAGTGGATGCCAGAAGCACAGGAAGTGCTCGACTCGCTCAAGAGGCTACTCGAAAGCCCGCCGGTGCTCACCGCACCGGCCGAGGAAGAGCCGATGGTTCTGTACATCGCTGCAATGACCCAGGTCGTGAGCGCAGCGCTGGTAGTCGAGCGAGACGAGCCCGGCAAGACGTAGAAAGTACAGCGCCCAGTCTACTTCGTGAGCGAAGTCCTCTCCGACTCCAAGACGCGATATCCGCAGATACAGAAGCTGATCTAAGCTATTCTCATCACTAAGCGGAAGCTCCGGCATTACTTCGACTCACATCGCATCACGGTGGTGTCCAAGTTCCCGCTCGGTGAAATCATACAGAGCCTAGAGGTGGAAGGCAGAATCGCTAAGTGGGCCCTTGAGCTGATGGGGCAAAACATCGAATATGCGCCTCGCACTGCCATCAAGTCACAAGCGCTGGTCGACTTCGTCGCTGAATGGACGGAGATCCAAACTCCTCCTGCTCCCATCGAGCACGAGACGTGGCTTATGTACTTCGACGGATCCCTCATGAAGGAAGGGGCCGGGGTCGGACTTGTGTTCATCTCGCCTCTAGGCGTGCGAATGGAATACATGGTCCGGCTACATTTCGCGGCCTCCAACAACGTCGCTGAGTACGAAGCGCTCATCAACGGTCTCCGGATCGCCCTCGAACTGGGAATTCAGCGCCTCGACGTCAGGGGGGCCTCTGACTTCGTCGTGGGACAGGTCATGAAGGAGAAAAATTGCATAAGTCCGAAGATGGCCGCCTACTGCCAGGCGGTGCGCGGACTGGAAGACAAGTTTCACAGACTCGAGCTCAATCATGTGCCACGCGAGTACAACAAGGTGGCCGACACCCTCGCGAAAGCAGCCTCGAATCGAAAACCTGTTCTGCACGGGGTCTTCGCCAGCAACCAGTACGAGCCATCTGTTCGTTCTGAGGAGGACAAGATGCCAGAGCCGTCAACACAAGAAGTAATGGAGATCAACGGGGCGCAAGAGCCCAACCTCGAAGACCCTGACTGGAGGATTCCGATCCTCGAGTGGATAGTGGAAGGAAAATTGCCACTCGACAAGGAGACGGCTCGATGCATCGCCCGCATGGCCAAGTCGTACAAACTGGTCGACGGCGAGCTCCGTCGAAAGAGCGCCCAAGGCCTCATGCGGTGCATCCTGGCCGACCAGGGCAAGGAGCTTTTGCAAGAAATCCATGCAGGCACCTGCGGGCATCACGCCGGCCCGAAAACCATCGTCGGAAAGGTTTTCCGACAAGGTTTCTATTGGCCTACCGCGGTAGCCAACGCGACTCGAATCGTGCGCAGCTGCGAAGGCTGCCAGTTCTATGCACGACAGACCCATCTCCCGGCGCAGGCTTTGCAAACCATACCCATCACCTGGCCCTTCGCGGTCTGGGGGCTGGATATGGTCGGACCGCTGAGAAAGGCACCCGGGGGCTTCACCCACGTGCTTGTCGCCATCGACAAGTTCTCGAAGTGGATCGAGGCCAGGCCCATAACAAACGTCTGTTCCGAGGAAGCTGTCGCGTTCTTCACCGACATCATCTATCGGTTCGGGATCCCGAACTCCATCATCACCGACAACGGCATGCAGTTCACCGACAAGAAATTCCTCAAGTTCTACGACGACAACCACATCCGTGTGGATTGGGCCGCTGTCAGCCATCCGAGAACCAACGGGCAAGTCGAAAGAGCCAACGGCATGATCTTGCAGGGTCTGAAGCCGCGGATATTCAAGCGTCTCGAGAGGTTTCGAGCGACGTGGGCTGCAGAGCTCCCGTCCGTCCTATGGAGCTTGCGCATCACGCCGAGTCATGCTACTGGCTGTACGCCTTTCTTTCTCGTCCACGGGTCAGAGGCGATCCTCCCAACGGACATCGATTACGGCAGCCCTCGGGTTCAGGCCTACACAGAAGAGGGCAACCAGGCCGCTCTCGAGGACACCATCGACTAGTTGGATGAGGCGCGCAGCGTCGCCCTCCTCCACTCAGCACAGTACCAGTAAGCTCTACGACGCTACCACGAACGCAACATACGGGAGCGTGTGTTCCAAGTTGGCGACCTCGTCCTCCGACGAGTTCAGAGCAATGAAGGGCGACACAATGAAGGACCGATTAGCCGAACCAGAGAGGGGGGTGTGAATGGGAGCTGATAAAAATTCTTCTCGAAGGAGATGAGAACTCCAACAAGACGAACGCGGCTTCCAAATCACGTCTCCGACTCAACTACCCAAGTTGGCCAAGACCACGCAGCCACTGGAGTGCTACTGGTCCTAGGAACCAACAACCACCTACACCTACTCGAGAACGCAGCGGAAAAACTTACTCGAGCAGCTACTGGGCTACACCGGTCAGGCCGGTGAGCAGCACCGGTCAGACCGGTCCCTGCTGGCAAAATCTGAGAACTTCCACAGAAGGCCTCTACACTTGTCAGGCCGGTGTAGCTCGCCGGTCAGATCGGTCCAAGCCAGGAAATCCCAAATCCACCAAACTGACCTACCGAGCTCCAAACAGGACCAACTCGAAACAGTAGCAACACGGGACAACAACGAACTCACCCAGATGTTCACCCGAGGCAAAACCCACAGAGCCTCTACACCGGTCAGACCGGTGAGCAGCACCGGTCAGACCGGTCATGCTGGGCCGCTCGGGGATGAACAGCACCCGCGGGTCAACTCCCCCAAATCCACCTCCCGATCTCCCGAATCACTCCACGGATTTGTGCAAGACTTTGGGGATAGTAGGAACACCTCATGGGCACTCCATAGCCAAGATTTGGTCCACCAAAACTTGCTAAATCAAGAGGAATCGAAGAAATCCCACCAAGAACGCCTCTAACCCTAGAGCCATAGAAACCCCAAAATCAAGCCCCTTTGCTCACGGATTTGGGAGGGGAATCAAAGGGAAAAGAACCACGAAGGGTTCATGCATACATCCCCCACCAAATCCCAAAGAGAAAGGCCTCGAAATCGCTCCAAGAAAATCGCCAAGAAAGGGCTCCGAAAATCACCAAAAAGGAGAAACGGGAAAGACACATCCAAGCCTTGAGGAACCACGCCGAATCATCTATACATACCAAAGAGGTTCATACAAGGTCTAGCTTGCCGCCCGATCATCCTTCCCTCTCACAAGATCTGACCATGAAGCTCTCAAGCTAGTCCTGAGAAAATCCTAAGGAAAATAGGAAGGAAAATAGGAAAACCAAATGAGCTAGGGTTCCAAGAGATGCCTGCCATCCTCTCACCACTTGGGTTATATGGAGGCAACCGAAAGACGAAAATACCCTTACTAGCTAACTAGGGATACATGCCCCTCAAGGGCGAATTCGGAAATCTTTGTCTTCGCTCCATCGGACGGATGCCCAGCGACCACAAACTTGCTTAGCCTCGACGCAAGCCTTGCGATCCCGACGCGTGTCCTCCGCTTTGAAGATTCCGGACTGCGTCGTCGCACACCGGTCAGACCGGTGCTCCTCACCGGTCAGACCCACCGGTCAGACCGGTGCTCCTCACCGGTCAGACCCACCGGTCAGACCGGTCTGGAGCTGCTGCACCTCCGTCTTCGGTTCTTCGGTCTTGGCTTTGTGGATCAACCAAGGAACCCAGTGGTTTTCTGGTGAACCACCGGAAACCCCGCGAACTCGGTGTAGCCTCCGCCAATCACCACTCATGACTCGGCTCCCACGTAGTCCCGGCTCGACCTTGGTTTTGAGGCTCAACCAAGAAACCGTCCATGACTTCATCTTGCCGTTCTTGCCACCATGCGGCCCACACTTGACCCCGCTAGCCACCGGGTCCCTCAAACCAAGCCTACTTGTCTTCTCCACACCTGGAGGCCTCACCGGCAACGACCTTTCGCGCTTGTTCTTCACCTGCACCTGCACCAGTCAAGCCGCAACCTGCACCTGCAATACTTAGCCAAGAATCAGTCCACACCACGTTGTCAATCACTCATCACACCAGGAAACGACCATCCATCGGTCCTCGAACCACACCTGGCTCTCACACAAGCTCTCGCCTCCATGGGAAGGGTCGTTCATCGTTGACCAAGTACTCCGTCCGGGAACCTTCAAGCTCAAGCATGAAGACGGCAGGGTCATCTCCAACGCCTGGAACATAGAGCAGCTACACCGTTTTTACCCTTAAGTATTTACTTTGTTCTCATTTTATGACAATAAAAGAGCTCTGAGCTACTTTTCCTTTCATGAAATGATCTCTTTTCGCAAGCTTACATCTTTTACTCAAGTAAAGTGTCTCTATGCTTGTCTCATCCCATGGGCAAGTCTCCGACTTGACCATGGGCTCGGGGGCTAACCCGAGGGCTACGGGCCCCCTTCCCTGATCGTTGCGAAACCTTTTTTCGATCAAAAACCATCTATGGTTTCTCGTATGATCACCACAGTACAATCACTTTCCTTAAAGGGAGATGAACAATGACTCCAGCGGTCACGAACCTGCGCTCGTCCGGGCCCCGAGTACTTACGCCCCCGCGCTACGGTACAAAGACCCACAAGCAAAGTTTGTGATCTCAAGTTATCGATCACTCGCCCCTTCAAAGGGACTCCGAGTAACCGTTTCGAACTCTCAAGAGTTTTCGTGTTTGCAAAAAACATGTACATACGCCTATCTCTCTTCGAGGTACTCAGGGGCTACCCGCTCAAGTGGTAACCCTCCTAAACCAAGCTCGGTCGAGTCGCCTAGTTCCTATGCCTCCGCAGCTACGGAGCAAGACATCGTCAGCAAAGTTTTAAGTGACACTACTCGGCGCACAAGTCCCCTAACTACTCGAAAAAAGGGCAACAAACAATCAAAATGCTTAAAACTTGAAACAAAGACGGGTTCTTAACCCACGAGTTCGCCACAAACATTTGGCCTGCAAGTTTTTTACAAGCATGATTAAAAAGGTCTCGGTGAGGCAACTTGTTTTTCTTTACAGGCCCAGGTCATAAAGGGCGTGACTCAGCATGTCTTTGGCGAAGTCGACAGCGTCTTCTTCGATTTTGTCATACTGCTCGTCGGTATAGCTCGGGCACCATCCCTGGCCAAGCAGTCTTCTATCCAGCTCTGGGTAATGCGACAAGAAGATAGACACCACCTTGCGGACGACGTCGCCAGCCGTGTCTATCGACCGTTGATGAGCTGTCGCTGGAGCCAACTCCAAGCGTTCTCTCAACTGGTCGGGAGGAACACCAAGGTCGTCGCACGCCTTGATGATGGCCGCACCCATCCTATTGTGGATTATCTCCTGCTGCTTGAGATCGGCCTGGGCCTTCCCGAGCGATTTTCGTTCTTGCTCGAGTTCAGTCACGACCTCTGGAGAGAAGCAAGGAGACCAATGTCAGCAAAGAAAGAGCCAGTCCAAGGAAGGCAAAAGATGAAGAGGACACAACTCTTACTGTTGAGCTTCTCATTGGCCTCCTTGACCAGTTCCACCAGCTTCTAGTTCTCGACGAGGCGGGTGGTCGCAGCGCTCTCGTGCTCCACGACATGCTTCTGCAAGTCGGTGCGGTCCACGCGGAGAGCTGTACACCCAGAAGAATGATGTCGCCTTCTTAAATCAAGAAACCGCACAGAATCAGAAAGCGGAAACAACAGGTCGTTAGGCACTTACCAACGATCTCCTCCTCGTGCTTTTTAGCAACTTCCTCCAGACGGCCCTTCTCGGCGATGACGGTGCCGACTTGGGCCTCAAGCGTCGTCACCCGCTCACGAGTCAACTGGAGGTCGGACTCGACCTGGCCCGCCCTGGCTTCAAGGTCCACCTTCTCTTGATGGGCGGTCCGTGCAGCGGCCTCAGCGTCGGAGCGAGACACCGCCGCCGCCTGGTCCGCCGCGGCCAGCCTCTCCTCCAGTGCGGCCTTCTCCGCCTGCGCCGAGGTCGCGCGGTCCTCAGCGGCTTTCACCCTCACCTCTAGAGATGCACGCTCCATTGCCCGACTGGCCTTGTTATCCGCCGCCGCAAGGCGGGCCGCGGCCAGCTGCGTCTCCAGCCGGACTTTTTCAGCGCGGAGCGCATCAAAAGCCCGCGCCCTGTCCTCACAGCGCCCAACAAGCTCCTGAAACACACGCAAGTCACGTGGCTAAGAACAAAAGGGAAACAAGCATGAGAAAGGAAGAGGAAGAAAGAGGACTCACCCTCGAGGCGGGGACCAGGTCCTTAATCACCCGCTCCGACTGGCGCCGCACCATCTCGATCCGACGCAAGCCGCGCTCCAGCCGGCGGCGGGCCTCCAGTTTGGCGTCGCTGTCAAGGGCTAGGCCTACTAAGGCCTGAACCGGTGACACAGACACCAGCCAGAGCGGCGGGGTTTCCGTCTCCTCCTCCTCCACTGTCGTCGGAGTGGTCGGGCATCGCTCCCTCGAGCTCTCCCCAATCTCCACGATCGGGGGAGGCGGCTGCTCGCCTGCCATCTCAGCAGGAGAGGCGGCCAGCGAAGGTGACGCCGGGATGACGATCACCTCCGCAGGAGCGGCGTCCGCTGCGGCGACCATCGAAATGGGGACAGCCCCCTCGGTCACCACAATCGCCGGCGCGGCTGGGACGTCCTCGGAGGCGCGGTCACCCGCCACCACCACCATCTCCACAACATTCCCCGAGTCCCTCGCCGACTCGGGGGCTCGGGGCTCCATCACCATCTCCGCCGTGCTGCTCCCCGCCCCCCTCAGCGACTCGGGGGTTGGGGCCTCGGAGCCCGCGGCGGCAGCAGCCACCCCCTCCAGTGACTCGGGGGCTGGCCGCTCGGCGTCTGCATCATTGCCCACCCCCGTCGACGACTCGGGGGCTGGCTGTCTGTCATTGCCTGCCCGTGCCTCGGGAGCAGGGTCTTCCTGGTCCTGCTCTAGGGCGCCGGACAGGCACCTCGCCAACTCAGTCACGCGGGCCGAGAGCGCTTCCTCGGTGGGGGCTTCACCCCCAAACCCATCGTCCCCATCGACAGGTCGCTGCGAGCCGGACTCGCAGCTCTCTGCGGGGGGACGGTCGTCACCTGGGTCCCGGACCCGCTTGCTTCTTCTACCGCCGCCCCCGACTGAAGGGAAGGCGGCGGGTTGCTCACCGCCGGCATGCCCCCGGCCACCTGAGCAGGGCAGCGCAATGCCTTGACCGGCGCCGGCCTCAAGGTGCGGCGGTCGGGTGCCCTGAACCAAGAAGAATGTCACAACAAACAGAGATATGAAACAAAAACTAGAAAACTACGACTCAGAGCTCACCCCTCCGCGACATGACGCGGACGCTTGGAGCTGGCCGGGGGGTTGTGCGAGGACACCGCCCTCTTGCTCCCCGCTGTCGGAGCCGAAGCCGGGGGGGAGGTCAGACCGCCCCTGGTGACGACGGTCGATGTGAGGCGCTGCTGGGCCGGCGGCGGCACCCCACTCTGGGCTGCTGGAGGCGGGGAGACCGCCGTCGTGCTCCGCGGCTCCCGTGGTGGGCGCACGGAGGGCGAGTGGGACCTTCGGCGCGAGGAGTGGCGGCGCGGGGAGCCCTTTCCCCTCTCCTGGTGGTCCCGTCGAGGGGCGCAGCTACTTGATCCAGGCCGATCAGCCTGAGAGGAGGAGGAGGCCGGCGGCAGCCGAGGCGGGCGCCGACCCTCCCCAGGGCTGTGAGGACGGCGCCGTCTCCTCATCGGTCCACTCGAACGGGGACTCCTCCTCGTCCGTGTCTGACGGCACCGGCGAGGGATACTCATCATCAGAGACGTCCCTCTTCCCATTACACCGGCACGTGGCGCGCTTGTCGTTTCTCTCCCTCCTCGCGACCTCCTTCTGCTGGTGCACCCTCCTGCGCTCTCCTCGCCGCTGCTACCGGGTGGCGGTCTCACGGGTGATCACTCGGTCCTCCTCCAGCGGAGGACGAGAGGTGAGGATGCGCACATCCCTCATCTGCACAAGTACGGGAACGATCACCATCCGCGACCAAAACAGACGAATCAAAAGGAAGTCGAGAGAAGACATACTAGCTCCATAGTGGCCGCGGCAGGGAGCATTTGCAACACGCCTGGTGGCGGCCAGAACATCCAGGTGACCCCGGTGGCCTGGGACACCCGGCGCTGGACCTCGTCCAGCGAGGGCAGGGAGCGGGCGGTCACGGTCCCCTCGAAAGGGGCCCGGTCGTCCGTCATTTCCCAGAGGCGCAGCGCACGGCGACGAAGCGGTACGACCCCCCGGGTGTGGTAGCCACCGATTAGGGTGATGAAGTTCACCCCGTTGTCGTGGAGTCTTGTGAGGGCGGCGAGGGCGCTGTCGAGGAACCGGGGCCGATCTTTCTTCTCCGGCCCGTAGCTCCACCTCGCCGGCGCCCGGTCATACCACCGGTTGGTGAACTCCGGCAACGGGTTCTCGGGGTCATTCTTGAGGTAGAACCACCCTCGGTGCCACCCGCTGTTGGAAGTAGTCAGGTAGGTGGGGATGTACTCGTCCATCCTCCCCTGCTTCGCGCCGAGGCCGGCGCACCCGATGGCCGCCGCACTGTTGTGATCCTTGACGACGACGAATTTGTAGAAGTACCAGAACAGGTCCCAGTGGGCTCCCATCTCCAGGTACCCCTCGCACAAGGCCTTGAACACCGCCATCTGCTGGACGCCATTCGGGTTGAGGTTCTGCAGCTCCAAGCCGTACTCCTGGAGCACGGCGCGGATGAACCGTCCCGCCGGGACGGAGAAGCCCCGCTCATGGAACAGCACGAACGAGACCACATACCCCACCGGAGGCTGGGGGCTGCTCTCCGACCCGGGGACCTTCCATTCCTCCACCGCAGTCAGCAGCGGCAGCATGCCGTCGGAGGCCAGGCGGTCGAGCTCGACCTAAGTCACTGACGAGGGAGACCAGTTCGCCATTGCATCGGCGACGGCGATGGTGGCGGCGGGCGCCTCCGGCTTGCGAAGAGAAGGCGGGATGAGCTCTGCGGTGGGCGCGGCGAGTGCGAGGACGAAGACAAGGAGCGGCAGCGGATAACGCAAGAAAGCAGAAGGGGGGAGAACTGGCCGGCGGCCGCAGTATATAAACGGGGGAATGATTACATCTACCCCGCAGTTAATGTCCGTGTCGCCTCGGGCCACGTCCTCCAACCACCGAAGCGTCGCCCCTCATAAGGCGCGCCCCACTACTACTCACCGCCCACAACCGAGCCGCCACCTCACCAAAAGTGGGTCCCGGCAGTCTCGCAACCAGCGTGAGATCTCCACCAGTCGCCCCACGACTCGCGCCACATGGCAAGACATCAGTCTCCGACTTGTTCAAGACTCCAATATTTAACCCCACGCACAAGTCTCTGACTTGTCAGCAGGCTCGGGGGCTACTACCCGCGGGTCCGCTCACGCTCCCCCACCAGAGAAGACACAACAAAATCTCCTCGTCTCCGTGATCCTGGGAGCGAGTCTCCGACTCCCTCACCAGGCTCGGGGGCTACTGACGAGGCCATGGACCAAGGCCCACCGAGACCCTTGAAAAACGCAGCACGGGCCCACGTATGGCATGCTCCGGCGGCTAACACAACGAGTGCTACGCTGCTCGAGTACGTGAGGGCCCGTACGACTAGTTTCCGCCATGAGCCAGAAGACGGGTGGCCCACGACTTCCCGTAACTCTTCCCCGAGTACATGGCGGTCCGTACAACAGGCCTCCGCCTTCGCTCCCGACTACTCAACTCGTACGAGTAGTTTCCACCTCATGATCGCGGAAACTCACTCGCACGAGTAGTCTCCGTTCCGCCGTCGCAACTACTCGCTCGCACGAGTAGTTTCCGTCACCCGCTCGAGCGAGCTTCACAGAGAAGGCATGGGGCGCGTGGACCCACCGGATCGAGATCCCGGGATCTCCGCGCACGCTTCCCTGCGTGCCGCCACGCGTCCGCTCCGCCACGACGGTCCGTCCGGGCCCGACCGATTCGGTGTCAGGGGACGGATTCGTCAAACCCTGCCACCATCAGCACAGTAGCCGTCGTACCGTGAACGGCGCAATGGATGCTGAGCGGCGTACGGTACAGTACACACTACACCTAAGCATTGGAAGACGCAGTGTAGACCACCTACTCACCCGAGTAGTTTCCCGTCTCCGACCAGTTCAAGACTTGGCTGTCAAGGGCACAGGTACACAGGCCCTGTTGGCGTCCCGTGATACCCCGGTACGCAGTCTGCCACGTGTTTGCCTCCCTGCACGGGTCCGCCCTGACCAGGTCGATCCTGTGTCAGGGGACGGATCCTCCAGCCGCCCCCCAGCAGAAACGGTACGCATCATACCACGTAGGGCACGGGAAACGCTGTGCCACCAGCGGCACAGTGCAAGCCGTCACCTATTCATGGTGCAGGCTACTCCACTCCTACAACATCAAGAAATTTACTTGCCGGCGGTAACAAACCCGACAGCTATTGTGGAGCTGGATTCACCATGTTCATTTTATTCAAATAGGGAGACATCTTAGCATGAGCAAGCCTATAACTCTCAAAAACATCATCAGGAATTATGTTCTTTTGAGCCATTGAATTAACAGTCGTGCTATAATATGGTCCAGGATTAAAAGTATTATTAAAATTTGGCACGACAGAAATAGGCTCAGGCTGTTCATACACAAGATCCAGAGCACTGGTCTGACCGGTACCCTGCACCGGTTCGACCGGTGCGGCCATATTTGGCCTGAACGGTTGAAACGGCAGGGTTTGACCAATGGGATCATGAGGCATGCCATACTGATAATTCATTTTATTAGTAACAGCAAAGGTGCTAAGCTAGGATGAATCCCTTTATTAGTATTAAACTTAGGACCACTGCTATTAGTTTCATTATTATTAAAGCCAGCAATGCTCCTTTCTTTTTCAAGATCCTCTAAGCATTCTAAACGAGCAATATAAGATGCAACCAAACCATTATTATCAGTAGTAGATTTCTGAGGAGATGAAGTAGGGGGTGGTTTGCTTACATTGGTTACTACCTCAACCATGTTGTCATTTAGCTTGATCGGCTGCAGCTCGAATTCTTTCAATCTTGCTACCTTGCCATGACGATCCTTCTTGACGCCTGCGAGGAATTGGACTTGAAGGTACTCTTGCAACGCCTTGAACTTCTGCTGCTCCTCCAGAGAGAGATCCTCCATTGAAGCCGTAACGATGTTGTTCATGTCGAGGTCGCAACGAGAACCCATCTGAGCTAGGTTAGATTGAACGGTCTTCGAAACCTGATCTTTCTTCCCCAGCGGAGTCGCCAATTTGTTGACGCTTTCTCGGTCAACAACGCGGAGAGCGCTAGATCGCGCTGCAGTCGAAACTGTGAACTCGCCGAGCTCCTGTCCTGACCGGTCAGATGCACCGGTCTGACCGGTGCGTGCAAAGGCGCGGTGAAGACCTACGAGCACCGCCTCGGGAGGGACCCCGTCGGAGGTGAAGAGCCTACCATTGATGATGACATCAAGGAAAGCTACTAGCTGTACACCACGAAGAAGCTTCCTACTTCTGTTTGTTTTGTATACCTGAGGGGATTTTTTTTAAACCAATCATGTAAATTCGCTCCAATAAGAATCGAAGGTAAGAGAAGTGACGGGAATCATTCTTAGCTGTTGGTTTTCGTTTGATCCCCAACAAGTGAAAGTGATGAGCTCATCTTTTTCATTTTCACACATGCTCCACATCGATCCATCCATCTGCTATCCCATTCCATTCCATCCTGACGAAAACTTTTGCAGGGGAGGGACGGCGGGACAGACAAAATGGAGGCTGCTCGATTCATTTCTTGTTATTCCTCTTCTTCTCGCTTGTGTCTCACAGACTTGGTGGTGGGTCTTGTGCTCTCGTCAATTAATCCACAAGGTGAGTTTTCATTCATGGAAATTTTATTTGCCAAACCAGATTGCAAACAGTCTCCTGCCACAACATTTCTGTTCGCTGCTCAGATGATGGCAAGGTGGTAGCCTTGTAACTGCTCTTCTCCTTCAATATTCAGTCTTCCTTGTGCTAATGCTGTTAGAGCCGTGTTGAAAAACATACAGAGGCTCTTTCTGATGGAGGGCTTAGAACCATATATATATGCTGAAAATGCTGTTATAACAAGGTGACACTACATCGTCTTTAACTAGGCTGGACTGTACATTATTGCAACTTCACCGTGCTAATCTCATGTTGGTCTCATCTCATGACGCTAAACAGAACACAGTCTGGATGCTCACTTCAGACAGCATGCGAGGACTTGATCAATGTGATTGGCTCTTAGTCTGTATGCACTCTGTATAAGGGAACTCTGTCAAGTGGTGTTGAAATAGCAGTAGTCAGCTGACTCTGCCAAAGATTGCTGAGCTACGAGCATCTCAGGGGTTCCGACTCCTGCAACCATGCTTACGTGTGCCAAATCCATGTAGAAGATCACCAGTTCCTTATGTTGGCACACTTGGAACTAGAATCTTAACTCATCATTATCTTCAAAGTGGTGTTATCCAAGCTTCGTCCTGAGCGGAGATGGAAGGGTGCCTATTGTTCTTGTTGCTTCTCTGTTATGCAGACTCCATGTGGCACCAATGTGACAGTCTATTCCATCTTCGACAATCTGAGTTCCAAATTCAGGATGCTTGTGCGGGGGTAAGCTTATATTGAGGATTCGACAGGGATAGTCCAGGTAAGTCCTATAGAGTTATCTTCATCCTTCCCATGTACCCAATCTTCATAGCTGTCATTGTAGTGGTTGCCTTTGTCTTGTACGAGGCATCCTTCTGTAGTATGGCTTGGTCTTGATCAAGTGACGTACATTGTTCTTCATAGGTCAGCAACCACGTAGAGGGGTTGTTAGTAAGTCAGTTAGTTAGTTAGTGAAAAGTCAAGGAGGTAATAGTAGAATTCAAGAGGATTATATAAAAGTCAAGGAGTATATACTCAATTAGGGATGTTTAGGTTGTCCTATACTATCGGCCATTGCTAGGGCTCGTCCTACGGTCAAGTACGGCTCTGATACCATCTGTAACGCCCTGGGTTTTCAAAAACAGAAATCCCAGCATTCTGTCTCGTGATAGTCCCTGGATCAGACGCTATCACGCATAGGCATTCATCACAGATAAATATCACAGTCATACAACAAAATCAGAGTACAAAACAGAGTATTTACATCCGAGCACAGATCGGTATACGATTTAAGTACAAGCCCCCTGGGCTAAACGACAAGAAGAAACTCTATGCAGCGGTAGCTAAGGCTTCAGGGCTTCATTCTCGATCTTCACCACAGGCATCCTTGAGTGAAGCGACGCAACCCTTCCTCCATAGACTCTTCTTAGATGGACTTTCGCTCCAAGTCCAATCCTGCACATTCACAAACTATCCCCAAGGATCGGGATAGGTTCACGTCACCAACCGTATGCAAGCTTTAAGAGGCCTACCTCTAACGGTATAAATGTATCAAGGTAAAAGCTGGAGTTTCCTAAGCAGCAGTAGCATCATCTCATAAAGAATAGATTAATATCTTCACAAACCCACCAATTCCCATATCTCTCATCCGCAAACGGATACACCTGGTCACCCAGATCACCGTCACCACCACCTAACTCCGTCTAGGGTCGGTGCGAGAACTCCCACTCCTCGCACCTCAATGATTGCACTCGGATCCGCGAGGCAGGGGGAGCAACTCTCCTCTCCCCGAGTACAACCACGGCTCACCATACACTCTCATCCTATAAGGGGGGAGGTAGAAATCCCAAAACGTAAGAGTCGGAGAAACAACGGGCATGTCCATAACCGAGGACGCGGCTATACGTATAGATCTAAACTCTGCAGAGTGTGTACACCAGTACCCAACTCGGGATGGAGCTCAGCCGGCAGCGAGCCGACTAAACCCACCCTACCGGACAAACACCTAGGAGTTACGATTCCACCATGCATCCAGGTCTCGCTGCAGTCCTTCGCAAAGGACCGTCCCAGAACTGTGAACATGCCCCCGTGTGGCCGCACGGGGAGCGCCCAAGAGGGAAGGGACACCACCCTACACCCTCATCACTGATACCCTCTATCCTACTAGCAGGTATGGAATTGCACTTGCCAGGGTCGATCCGGCCCTATCCCCACTCTCAGCGAGGTGGTGTGTACGAAAGTCCCGTATAACAGGCGACCCACTCGGTTTCAGACTGGGGCGAGCTCCTATCCTCCAAGTCATCACAAAATCCCCAACACCTGTGCTCCTAAAACAATGTACCCGCCATAGGCACCAAACTGGGCAACGTCCGAGAAGACGATCCCTGGCCCCCAATCCTAGATCGGGTTGTCTTGAGCTCACCCCTGCCAAAATATCCCAAAACACCTTCTCTTGCCGGTTTTTCCCCACACACACCAAGAAACTACCACGATATCCCAACACATGCATAGCAAGCTCAGTGTATCATCACGCATAAGTAATGTAGTAGTAGTAGGTCAATCAAGGTCAAGTAAGTAGAAGAGGCTATGCACGGGTTCATCTCATCCATCACTATGCAGTAAATGAAGCACTGGAAGTTCTAATAGCCATGCCTAATGGGCATTCAAAGAAGGTCGGGTGTGAACACCTGTGTGTAAGTAGTCGTCGAAGTTTCCGTAGTTGTTCTCGATCTTCTGGCTTGACTCATCGGCTCTGGGAATCCTAGATTCGCAAATATAAATAAACACGGTGTCTAGATGCAATTAACTCCAAAGAGAAGCAATAAAGAACTAAATAACTCCAAAAGCTAGTCTAACGGGTGCTTCATGATTTTAGAAGAACAAAGAAACTGATTTCATATTTTTCTAAGCTAGAATCAATTTATTATGGATTTTCAAATAAAGAAATATTTTATGAATTTAATGAATTGCGATAAAGCACAGAAAACATAAGTCAGCAAGTTAGAGAACTAAAAGCTAGGTTTTTGGGTTGGACCGCATGGTAAGTTGACTAGTCAACGATCATTGTTGACCAAGTCAAAGAGGAAGGTCAGAGGTCAACCGGACCCCACAAGTCACCCTGTGAGTCCCGTATGTTAGATGACACCATGTTGGATGGTCAGCGGCCTCTCATGTTAGTGGGACCCAGCGGTAAGTCCGTAGGCCCCTTTAGGTTAGATTAGAGGGGTTTTGAAGGATGGATCAGCTGCTCAAGGTCACAACACTCGGTCTCACAAGCCAGAGTTTGGCTAAGGATTGGAAGAGCATTAGTGCCACGCTTGCTAGCTTTCTGGACTGAAAGGATTTTGGTGGAACAGGGAACAAGTTAGCACGTCCATGGCCTACAGGAGCACTTGCATTAGGTGCTGCTTGGAAGGCTGAGATTAAGCGCTTGCAAGGTTTAAGCTCACAGAGGGTCAAAGCGGTAGCTCAAAGGATAGTGACAGCAAAGCGAGACAAAGATAAACTAGAAAGGGCATTACCATGCCAGGATACACGGCGACAGCTCAAAGGGGATGAACGGATCAACTTGTAACCGATATCGGGTGACAAAGCGGAAAGGCATGCTTAAGAGCGCTACGAGGCAAGCACTCGTGATGCGGCAACGTCCATGGCGAGGCAGCTTGGTTGCGACTCGGGGTTGCCATTCATGAAGTAGAGGCCTCTGCTCATGACACGGCCGTCCATCACGGGCGACATCCTGGTTTCAAGCACATGGCCCGGTACACGCTTCACAGCACGTAGCAACGTAGAGCGGGAGCGGGTTATGCGCGAAGCAGCACAAAGTGGAGGTAGCAGTGCCAGAAAGGTAAGCGATGTGAACATGGGGTAGGATTCCTGTCCGCGGCATGCCAATGGCTAGTTACGGGGCTCCGGCGTCCCAGACCCATAATAGCGCAGTGGCGGCAGCGGCCACGAGTTCTACACCAAGAACGTGGGGCAAAAAGGGCTCAGTTCAAGGGCAAGAGGAGAAAAGGATAGGATAGCAGCGAGCGTCTCGGAAATATGAAACCAACGCAATTGGTTTCATATTTTTTGGAGCTCCCGATAATTAGTTATGAATTTTTAAAGGAAAAAGGGGTTTATAAAATATTTATTAAATCCTTTTATTAAATCAAAAAATAATTTTATTAAAATAATGCTGACGTCAGCATGACGTCAGCGATCAGAGGGTTAGTGGGCTGAGTTGGGCCCAAAGTGTTAGTAGCCCATTGGGCCGGCCTAGTTTGGCCCAAGGCTGATAGAGTCTAGAAAACCACCTTCTTCTCTTATTTGGTCTGGCCTGAAAAACATTTGGCCCAAAAGACCTTCGTGGGCCAAGCCCAACAGGGGTTCTGTGCAGAAGTCCGATTTCGCTCCTCCAACTCCCCTAGGGTTCGTTCGAGACGGCGGCTGTGGGATCCTCTGCGACATGCGCGTCTAGGAGTGCATAAGGTCACGGGTGTGGCACCACTCAGGCGCAAGAGAAAGAGGATCGCGTGTATGGTGTTCGCCACAATGCTCGAAAGGGGCAGCAGCGCGGCAAAAGCTATTCGGCGGCAGGTTTTGGCTGTGGCGGCTGCGCGTGCACCTGCAGAGAGCATCGCGGCGCGAAGGCCGAACAACAGCACCTCAGCAAGTGGTTAGGATGGCGACGGCCGAGCAGAGCGCGAGGGCGGCGTCGGCGCGACACAGAGTGGCACAGCTCGCGGCGAGATGGCGGGGCGCGAAGCAGCGCTAGGCAGCAAGAGGGGCGCGGAGGTGGTGGTGCAAGGTTTATGGCCAGACGGGGTCCTGGACCCGGCCCTGGGTGCACGGGCGTGCATGGTGACGCGGTGACGACGGCTGAACCAGGCTGAGCGACGATGCACGTGTGAAGGAGATCCAGGCAGCGCGGCAGCGAGCAGGATGGCGCGGCGCGGCAGCGAGAGATGCGGAGCTGGGCAAGGGTGCGCGTGGCGCAGAGGTGGCACCGGTCAGAGAGGCACGGCACGGCACGGTTCTCAGCAGATGTGCGGCTCGAAGCAAACCGGCACAGCACAGGTCAGCGTGGTGCGGCAACGAGACGATGCGGCGATGTGCAGATGAAGGACCGAAATGGCGAACCAGAGAGGGGGGAGTGAATGGGAGCCGATAAAAATTCTTCTCGAAGGAGATAGAAACTCCAACAAGATGAACACGGCTTCCAACACACGTCTCCGACTCAACTAACCAAGTTGGTCAAGACCACGTAGCCACTGGAGTGCTACTGGTCCTAGGAACTAACAACTCAACTAACCGAATCAAACACCCCAAACGCACAGCGGAAAACTGAGCAGCCTGCTGTCTGTGCCACACCGGTCAGACCGATGGCTCCTGCCGGTCAGACCGGTGGACTCTGCCGGTCAGGCCGGTGGCGAACAGCAGATGCACAGCAAAGTTTCAGGAAGCCTCAGTGACTCCTCTAGGCCCTGGAACAAAAATCACCACCAAAGAACAACCTGCCAAGAAGAAAAACCCCTCACAAAGCCTAGTAAGACAACTCCAAACAGGCCAAGAACTGACCAACAGGACCACGGGACAAAACCACATGAACACAGCAGTTCCCCGAGACAAAACCCACCAGGGGCTCGCACCGGTCAAACCGGTCAAGAGCACCGGTCAGACCGGTCACGCCTGGGCAGTTCGGGATGAACAGCGCCCGCGGGTCAACTCCCCCAAATCCAACTCCTGATCTCCCGATTCGCTCCACGGATTCGCACAAGACTTTGGGGATAGTAGGAACACCTCATGGGCACTCCATAGCCAAGATTTGGTCCACCAAAACTCGTTGAATTAAGAGGAATCGAAGGATTTCCGCCAAGAACACCACGAACCCTAGAACACCGAAAACCCCAAAATTGAGCCCCTTTACTCACGGATTTGGGAGGGGAATCAAAAGAAAAAGAACCACGAAGGGTTCATGCATACATCCCCCACCAAATCCCAAAGAGAAAGGTCTCAAAACCGCTACAAGAAATTCGTCAAGAAAAGCCTCCGAAAATCACCAAAAAGGAGAAAAGGGAAAGACAAATCTAAGCCTTGAGGAACCACGCCGAATCATCTATACATACCAAAGAGGTTCATACAAGGTCTAGCTTGCCGCCCGATCATCCTTCCCTCTCACAAGATCTCACCATGAAGCTCTCAAGCTAGTCCTATGAAAATCCTAAGGAAAATAGGAAGGGAAAAAGGAAAACCAAATGAGCTAGGGTTTCAAGAGATGGCTGCCATCCTCTCACCACTTGGGTTATATGGAGGCAACCGAAAAACGAAAATACCCTTACTAGCTAACTAGGGATACATGCCCCTCAAGGGTGAATTTGGAAGTCTTTGTCTTCGCACCATCGGACGGATGCCCAGCGACCGCAAACTTGCTTAGCCTCGACGCAAGCCTTGCGATCCCGACGCGTGTCCTCCGCTTCGAAGATTCCGGACTG
The DNA here is from genome assembly GCA_036936925.1 of Cenchrus fungigraminus. NCBI lineage: Eukaryota > Viridiplantae > Streptophyta > Magnoliopsida > Poales > Poaceae > Cenchrus > Cenchrus fungigraminus. The sequence continues at coordinate 189,199,180 of CM072769.1, forward strand.
CGTCGTCGCACACCGGTCAGACCGGTGCTCCTCACCAGTCAGACCGGTACCCACTGGTCAGACCGGTCTGATGCTGCTGCACCTCCGTCTTCGGTTCTTCGGTCTTGGCTTTGTGGATCAACCAAGGAACCCAGTGGTTTTCTGGTGAACCACCGGAAACCCCGCGAACTCGGTGTAGCCACCGCCAATCACCACTCATGACTCGGCTCCCACGTAGTCCCGGCTCGACCTTGGTTTTGAGGCTCAACCAAGAAACCGTCCATGACTTCATCTTGCCGTTCTTGCCACCATGCGGCCCGCACTTGACCCCGCTGGCCACCGGGTCCCTCGAACCAAGCCTACTTGTCTTCTCCACACCTGGATGCCTCACCGGCAACGACCTTTCGCGCTTGTTCTTCACCTGCACCAAAACCAGTCAAGCCGCAACCTGCATCTGCAATACTTAGCCAAGAATCAGTTCACACCATGTTGTCAATCACTCATCACACTAGGAAGCGACCTTCCACCGGTCCTCCAACCACACAGGCTCTCAGCAGAGATGTGCGCGGCGGAATGGCATCGTGCGCGGGGTGAGGTTCCGCGAACGCGGCTCAGCAGACCAAGGGCAGTGCGGCGTCGCTTGGCTTCCTCAGCGCGAAGGTCGTGGCACAGATCGTCGAAGGCATGGGTGTGTTGCAAGGTAACAGAGCGGCGCGGTGACAGATAGACCAGAGCAAGCGCGGCACGGCGGCCAGCGATCACCGGCATGGACACAGGACCGAGCAAAGGAAAAAGGGGAGAGGGCCTGGGTGCATTCTGCTCACCGGCGGGCTCGTTGGAGGTGCGGCGGTGCAGGGGAGAGTTCGAGGCCGTGGCGAGGCGACGCAGGCCGGACTGATGTCGTGGTTCAGGGCGTCGACGGCGTGGTTCGGCTTGGAGGCAGCGTCGCGGTTCATGGGCTTGAGGACGCAGACCATCAACACGCACGTCCTCCTCGCCTCTTGATGTTTGTCGTCGGCGCGGTGTCTGCTTGTTGCGGTGTTCCCTTGGCGCGACGTTCCGGCGACAGCGTTCCCATCCTCCTCTGGCGCGGACCCTGGTGGCATCATCGACACGAGGCTCTGGAGCAGCAAGGTCGTGAGGCCACCGAGCAGCAACGGGAGGGTGCTCTCTCCCTCCTACTCCTTCCTCTCCCCTACCTCCTCCTCTCTTACTCCTCACGGCAGCAGCAACAGGATATTGGGGAAAAATTCCCCAGAGCGGCAGCGGGTAGGTGGATGGCTTGCGCGGCTGGTTCTTAAAGGGGCGCGGCTAGGGTTCGAGTGAGCACGAGCGGCTGAGATGCGGTGCCGGGCTCGTGGCTCCCATCCGCGGCTGCCAGCACGGCAAGGGGCGGCGCCATGGGCGAGACCGGGGCGCGGTGCAGAAAGGTGCCCGTCGCCATCGCGTGTGCATCACGGGAAAGGAGAAAGGGGAATAGTTTTCCCCCTAGCTGACATCTGGGTCCCGCACATCAGTGAGTGAAAGGGAGGAGGACAAGCTGGGCCTGCTGGGCTGTTAAGCCGGGCTGGCTGGTGGGCTTGCGTGGTGGAGTTGAGCTGTGGCCCTGGTTCGGCGCAGAGGGTTAAGGGGTGTTGAACAGACTTGGCTATAAGGTTTGAGCCCATGTTAGATGTTAGCCATTAAATAGGTTTTAAAATTATAGTTTGAAATATAAGTTTGAATTTGAATTACTTTCAAATTCAAACAACACTCAATTGAACTTCAAATAAAATCCAAGAAAATCCAAATCACACTTACACCTTAATTTGTAAATAATTTTTATATGGTTTTATTTTATTTGGAATTTGAGATGAGAGCTCGCAATGTGGGATAAAAATTTGGTGGCACACATGTTCAAACAAAAAGTTTTATGGGAAAGCATTCAAATTTCTGGGATGTTACACCGGCCCCAAAGCGCCACCTTTCTGGGCTTGAATCAATGCACTAGGGTTCCCTGGGTCGAGCCCTGCCTTGTGTTGGTCAATCACCTGTACGCCTTGCCACCGGCGAGCATTGCCACGCCGAAGCTCCTCTGAAGCATTCTGTCGAACACCCGACGCGGCTGGTCGAAACCCCTGGGGTTTTACCCCACAGCTTCGCACACACGCGCAGCTCAGGGCAGAGGATCCGGCATGATCCTATGCAGCCAGCCACTCGCGGCCCAGGCACACGCTCGCCCATGCGGCACCGAGCCACAGCAGATCGCCAGGGATCCGCCGTACCCCGCCACGTGAGGCGGCCACGTGGACGTCCACGCAAGCAAGCGCTGGCTTTAAGCCGCCCCGGTGGCAGCCACGTGCGCGCAGGAGCCGGCCTGCAGCTGGCTATAAGCCTTTTTAGAGATAGCTAGAGATAGGTAAGACCTAGCCTAAAGTTTGCCATATTGTATATGCGTATTTGATTTTCAGAAAACTATTTTATCTTTGGAAATTCATAATAAATCCGTTTTAACTCCGAAAAATACAAAACTTCTTCTGAAAATCTTCTAAAAATCCAAACTCCGCGCTAGGCTAGAGTTTGCCTCTTTTTGGGTCTTATTTGTTCTTCCTCTTGGATTTTATTGCAATTAGCACCCGTGTTTATATTTTATTACGATTCTAGGAGCCGCCGGAGCCGGAGAGCTGAGCCAGGACTACGACAACGACCTCGGCTACGACGACTACTCGCAACCAGGTTCACGCCCGACCTTCTTTGAATGCCCATTAGGCATGGCTATTAGAACTGCTAGTGCTTTATTTACTGCATAGTGGTGGATATGATGAACCCGTGCATAGCCTCTTTTACATACTTGTCTTTGATTGACCTACTACTACTACTTTACTTATGCGTGATGATACACTGAGCTTGCTATGCATGTGTTGGGATATTGTGATAGTTTCTTGGCGTGTGTGGGGAAAAACCGGCAGGAGAAGGTGTTTTGGGTTATTTTGGCGGGGTGAGCTCAAGACAACCCGATCCAGGATCGGGGGCCAGGGATCGTCTTCTCGGACGTTGCCCAGTTTAGTGCCTATGGCGGGTACACTGTTTTAGGGGCACAGGTGTTGGGGTTTTTGTGATGACTTGGAGGATAGGAGCTCGCCCCAGTCTGAAACCGAGTGGGTCGCCTGTTACACGGGACTTTCGTACACACCACCTCACCGAGAGTGGGGATAGGGCCGTTTCGACCCTAGCAAGTGCGATACCATACCTGCCAGTAGGATAGAGGGTATCAGTGAGACGGTTAGGGTGAAGTCCCTTCCCTATTGGGCGCTCCCAGTGCGGCCACACGGGGGCATGTTCACAGTTCTGGGGTGGTCCTTTGCGAAGGACCGCAGCGAGCCCCGGATGCAGGATGGAATCGTAACTCCTAGGTGCTTGTTCGGTAGGGTAGGCTCGGTCGGCCGTACACCGTCCGGGTACTATTCCGAGTTGGGTATTGGTGTACACACTTTGCAGAGTTTAGATCTATACGTATAGCCGCGTCCTCGGTTATGGACATGCCCGTTGTTTCTCCGACTCTTACGTTTTGGGATTTCTATCTCCCCCTTATAGGTTGAGAGTGTATGGTCAGCCGTGGTTGTATTCGGGGAGAGGGGAGTTGCTCCCTCTGCCTCGCGGATCCGGGTGCAACCATTGAGGTGCGAGGAGTGGGAGTTCTCGCACCGACCCTAGATGGAGATAGGAGATAGTGACGGTGATCTGGGTGACCAGGTGTAACCGTTTGCGGATGAGTGATATGGGACTTGGTGGGATTATGGAGATGATATTTCTTTTATATTGATGTTGCTGCTGCTTAGGAAACCCAGCCTCTACCTTGTTCCTCTCTTTGCCTTTAGAAGTAGGCCACTTAAAGCTTGCATACGGTTGGTGACGTGGACCTATCCCAATCCTTGGGGACAGCCCCCTGAGCTTGCAGGGTATGAGTCAGACTTCGACAACAACGCCGACTGATGGTACGACTGAGGGGCATGTCGCTTCACTCAAGGATGCCTGTGGGAGACGAATGAAGATGGAGACACCTTTTGGAAGCTAGCTACCGCTGCGTAGGCTCTTATTCATGTTATTCCGCCAAGAGGCCTGTATTGATATACTCCATTATTCAGGATATGTAACAATATTCGTACTCTGATGTTTTATTTTGATGTATGACTGTGATATTTGTCTGTGATGAATGCCTGTGCGTGATAGCGTCTGATCCAGGGACTATCACGAGACAGAATGCTGGGTTTTCCGTTTTCTAAAAACCCAGGGCGTTATAGAGTCACTGAACAGCCAGCGATCCTCCCAGAAGGAGGTGCAGCGACCATCGCCGACCTTGACCATAGTGATGGAGCGTAGCCTCAGCATTTTCTCAAGAAGCAGTTTGATAATATAAGAGTCACCGGCCAGGTTATGGAGGGCGTCAGGGTTTTGGCCTAGGAACCAAGATTTCCACGGGAGGAGCTCAGAATCGTGCAGTTTGTGCGCAAACTTAAGGAGAAGACTATGGTTTTGTTGGTCCATCAGGCGGATGCCAAGGCCGCCACACTCCTTGCTCTGGCAGAAACGATCCCACGCAATCAGGCAGCGAGCCCCGTGGCATTTCTCCTCGCCGGTCAAGAGGAAAGCCCGACGTCGTGAATCGAGGATGTCAACGGTAGTTTTTGGAAGTAGAGCAGAGGACATGTGGTAAATTGCCAAGCTACCGAGAACCGCATTCACGAGGACAAGCCGGCCACCGGTGCTAAGAAGACGGGCTTTCCATCCAGCCAGGTATCTGTCGAACTTGGAGATGAGGGGCTGGTAATCCTGAAGGACCGAATAGGCAACCAGAGAGGGGGGAGTAAATGGGAGCCGATAAAAATTCTTTCCGAAGGATGAACTCGGCCTATACCCCGATTGCCACTCCGATCACTCGCACACACCAAAGAAGCTCTAGACTAGGTACACACAAGCCCACAAATCCTAGAGACAAGCCTTGAATCAAAGCGCGGAAGCACAAGACAAGAATCAAAGCTCTTAGCCAATTCTGCGAAGTCCTGGGCGGACTGCCCGCAAGCACCAGGCGGACCGTCCGCGGGACCCAGGCGGACCGTCCGCAAACACATGACAGACTGTCCGAAAATGCAGACCGAACCTCCAGTAGCGCACCGGGAAAAAAACGGACTGTCTGACGGTTCACTGCGGACCGTCCGACCGTCACGGACTGTCCGGGCCTTCCTCGCGGACTGTCCGCCAAACTTGTTGTCACCGAACTAAAGCAACTTGATGGATCGAAACTCGAGCTCGCAAGAATACACGAAGAACACGAAGAATAGCAGTGCTGCTTATGCCTCGCGGACCGTCCGCACGGGCCTCGCGGACCGTCCGCCAAGCACGAACAGAACAGAAAACTGCTCGAGCTCGGGAGTCAACTCCACCTTTCCATCACCGGATCTCCCAAATGGCTAGAGCACTTGAGACAAGATTTGGGGGATGAGAAGCGTCACTAGATGATTCTATGCCCCAAAAATCTTGGTCTCTAACTCACTAAATCACCGGGAATCGCTGATCACACGAACCACCACCAAGAACTCGAGCTTCAACCAAAAACTCACGAATCAAAGGGGTTTCCCGGCGTTTGAGGGGTCAAGATCACACATAAAGATGTGCAAGGCATCCACCCATGATCCCCTCAAAGAAATCTGAGAGAAAACGCCCTCAAATCTACGAATCGAGCGAAGAACGAAACACCCCAAAAATAGCCCCGAAAATGACACAAAAATCACAAAGAGCTAGGATATCACCGCAACGCCGAATGCTTCCATACATCTAGAGGTCAGAGTCTATACAAGAATCTAGCCTAAGAAAAGCAGAAGAAAAGGAGCAGTCCAGAGCGATCTACCGGGGGAGAAAACTCTAGAGTCCAAGAGAGAGATATGCCATCCACCTCTCCGCTATTTATACGAAGTCCACCGGAGGAGGCAAATGACCACGCTACCCCTACAACTCAAATAGAAGATACACACCCCTCAGGGGCAATATGGTCAAGTCTTCACCGAGCGGACACGCTTCCACCGCAGACATGCATAGCCTCGACACAAGCCCTGCTGTAGCGAACATGGCCTCATATGCCATTTGTTCAAAGCTTAATTTTGGTGATTAATGACAACATAATCAATGGGACTAACCATATTGTCTAGCATGTCTTTGTAGACACTTCTAGGTCCCAAGGATGCAAAAATACCATATGCCAAAATGAGAAGATTGTGTATTTTTCAAGGGTCAAAACCACGGAAGAAAAAGAGAAAAGAGTAGCGTCGGATGAACCGACGGTACACTAGAAGACAGCGTCGGTGCAACCGTCGGATGAAGTGGTACACTGCGTGAAGACTCGAGTCAACACTATGTTCACCGGATCATCTGACACCCTCAGTTCTAGTTGCACCGGATGAATCAAAAGACCAAGCTCGCAGAAGACAGTAGCACCGGATGAACCGATGGCTATGCAGCGGTTCATCCGATGGCGTCATATCAGCTAACAGAGAGTTCCGGGAGTGAAGCCCTTCAGCACCGGATGAACCGATGCATACAAGGATTGAGAAACGGTTCATCCGATGGCTTCGAAAATGCTACCAGAGAGGTTTTTGAAGCAAACCTATCAGCACCGGATGAACCGACGGTTAGGCAAGAAGACCGTCGGTGCAAGCGTCGGAGGATATGTGTCAGTGAAGATGCAACGGCTAGGTGACGTGGAGGGCACCGGATGAACCGACGCCTATGAAAATAAGACCATCGGTTCATCCGACGGTACTAATTTCAGAAGCTTTTAGCCAACGACTCTTTGGACGCCTTGGGCTATTTATACCCCCTCCACTCACCCATCTGGAGTTGCTGGAGTGTGTGGAAGTGCAGAGGAGTTCAAGACTCATAGAAGATCATATCCAAGCCATCCAAGTGCTAAATTGCTCATCTATAGACTTGCACATGCTTTGTGTGTGTGCTTAGTGTTAGGTTTAGCTTAGAGCTAAGTGAGGGCAAGGTGTCCCTACCTTGTGAGGTGATTCTTGACTGGATCAAGTTGTACGAGGTGCGCCGGAAGCCTTTGAGCCTAGGTGGCTCTCCGGCAAACGTCTTCAACCCTCCGGCTTGGTGTGGAGCGGCGAGGACACTTTGTGCGAGGGACGTGGAGACCCCCTTCCCTTGGTAGAGAAGCTCCTTAGTGGAGGCGGCATCAAGGTGACCAAGGGAGCTTGGCGAGTGCCTTCATGACGAGCCTCCGTGGCAAGTCAAGTGGTGCTCTTGGGAGAGACTTGGTGACCGGGAAGCAATACTCTTGTGTAGAGTGCTTCAACAACGTGGACTAGGGGTGGCTTAGTGCCTACCGATACCACGGGATAAATTGCGTGTCAAGAGTTTGCTTCCTCTCATCCCCCTTTACTTTTCCGTATTACATTCTTGCAATCCTTGTTTGCCTTTACTTACCTAGAGTAGTATCTTGCTAGGATTGGCTATAGGTTGCAAAACTTGTTTTGGGATGGGAGATTCACACTAGAACAACCTAGTTTCACATCTAGATAGTATGTTCTAGTTTATGTTCATGCAAAGTAGTGAAAGCCATAGGTTAAGTTTTTAAGTTGCCTAATTCACCCCCTCCCCCTCTTAGGCTACGGGCATCCGATTCCTTACCAGTGGTATCAGAGTCGGGACTCACTTCCTTCACAAGGATACGCCAATTCGATTGGCAATTTGTGAAAACCGGCTCATTGGATCGGTTAGGCTTCACTGCCTAGTGAGTTGCTCTTTAGAGGATGAAAGGGGTGGATACCTTAGGTTTGGCTCCACATTTCGATGGTACGGGCTACTCTCGTTGGAAGGTCCTTATGGAAGCTTATTTACAAGCTAAGGATCTTGATGTTTGGAGGGTCACCAATGAGGGTGTTAGAAATGGTACTAGGAAAGAGAAGCAATTTGATGTTATTGCAAAGAGTATCATTTTATCCTCTCTTGATGTAGGTGTTTTCAATAGAGTTTTTACTAGTGAAAATGCTCATGTGCTATGGAATACCATCAAGGAACATAATTGAGGGTTTAAAAGAAGTTGCTAATGAACACTATGATTGTCTCCTTGAGGAATTCAATAGCTTTAAGCAACTTGAGAATGAAAATGCTGAATCTATGTACTCACGCCTAAATGTTCTTGTCAATGAGATTAATGCTTTAGGTGTGAAGAACATCACGGACTTGAACATCAACCGCAAGATCCTTCAAAGTCTCCGGAAGCCTGACTATGACTTGGTGAAGGCCATCATCTATGAGAAGAAGCTTGAAGACTTGAAGCCATCTCAAATCTTGAGCAAGATCATGGCACATGAATTGCAAATCATGCCCAAGTCCAAGAAAGCTTCCAAGAAAGAACTCAAGACAAAGGAAGAACCAAAGGTTGAGCTCAAGCCAACACCCCAAGAGCCATCTTCCCCAACCACAAGTCATGCTCTCTCAAGCCGACAAGAAAGCTCAAGTGAAGATGATGAAGGTGATGACGATGAAGGCTCCTCAAGTGATGAAGAGGTCGAGTCAATGGTTGCCATGTACGTGAAGAAGATCTTCAAGTATGTGAAGAAAGTCAACATGTACGGCTACAACATCCACTTGAGAGAAGGGCGTCATCATCAACACATCAAGTTCACCAAGATCAAGCGCAAGCCCAAGAAGAAGGTGGTCAAGGAAAGGAAGCCAAAGCAAGAAGCACTCACCGCCATCCGTGAGTGGATAAGTGGTGGAGAATCAAGTTCTTGTAGCTCAAGTGATGAATCAAGCAAGAACTTCACCACCCGCTTCATGCAAGGTCCTCTATCATCATCACACATGTGCCTTATGGCCCAAGGTATGGAAAGTAATGTGAGTGATGATGAATCCGACACCACCTCAATTGATGATCTTGTTGAGCTAGTAAATGAGCAAAAAGGGATGCTAGAAAAACAAGCTAACGAAATTAAAGAACTTAATGCTCTCAATGATCTTAGTGCTACCCTTGCTACAAATTATGAATATTTGTTGTGCAAATTCAAATTGCTTAGCGAGGAGAATGAAGAGCTAAAATCTAAGCTAGAGAGCATTGAGATTAAAACTAGTGATTCCTTTGAGCTCAATGAATCATCTATCCCTTGTGCCATTCCTATATCCAAGGTAGATGCTTCAACTTCTTGCATTGATTTAATTGATGAATCTTGCTCACCATCTTGCAATGAGAATGTTAAGATTTTAAGCATGAAGAATGATGAGCTCAAGCAAGAAGTAAAATGGCTCCGAGAGAGGTTGGTTAACTTGATGGGCAAGGGCAAGAACAATGAAGAACAAGAAGAAGCCCCTCAAGACATGAAGAGCAATGTCCGACCTTCTCAAGATAACCGTGATGACATGGTGAAGAAGCTTGAGAAGGGATCAACCGTGACTTGCTACAAGTGTCATGAAGAAGGGCACAAGTTCTACTAATGCCCTCAATTTATCAAGAAGATGGACAAGGGTGAGAAGAAGAAGATGAAAACCACCATCAAGAGCTCTCTCATCTACACCAAGCCCAACCGCAAGAACAAGACCAAGAGCAACTCCTATGTCATCAAGAAGAAGGCTAATGGCAAGGTGGTTGCACACAAGGTTGGGAAGATGAAGGAGTGGGGTTGGAACCAACCCATTTGGGTGCCCAAGGAAGTCATCACCAACATGAAGGGGCCTCAAATGGTTTGGGTTCCTAAGGCCACGTGAAGGCCATGAGTGCGGGAACTTGGGAGGCTTGGCACAAAGAAGTGAGAAGATTCAAGTCTAGAAGCCAAGCTTGCAAGATTGGACATGTGTTGCCCAAGCTCCCCGGTTAAGGTAATGGAAACTAGAACTCGTCTCATGTATCATTGTAACTCCATTGCCTTATTTAGGTTGCATTTGTTGCTATGCCTAGTTGTTTACATATGGTAGATTGCTTGTGTCATGTGCTAACCCATGAGCAATCTACATGGTTTGATTAGTGTGTAGGAAAGCTACACGTATTTCTTTCATGATGTATGTTTTCATATTTATCTCTTTGCATCATGAGCAAGCTATAGGGTTAGCTCCCCTCCTTGTTGTCATTAACAATGTGCATACATTAAGATGGTGATTCAAACACTAAATGCACACATTTAGGGGGAGCTCATCCTATGGTTTGTTTGTGGGACTAACATCATTTCAAGCTTATCTTGTGTAATCCCTTGGTGACGCGTTCCGGTGCGGTACTTCATTCTAAGAGAATGCTATTTCACTCTAAATGTGATCTAACATCTCTAAGAGAGTGAATATAGTAATATGAGCTTCATGCTATTGAGTCATGTCCTTGCGAGCTTATGTCTCTATATAAGTTCAAAAGCAATAAACTCATACATTCCTAATCCTTGTGGTACCCCAAGTATCTTCTTTGCAAGCTTCTTTCAAAATGGTGTCATCTCCAAGTGATATCATTTTTAAGTGGATTATCTCATGTGGTGCCAACAAGGTTGAAGAGGAAAATTCCCCCGGAGGTATGCAATGCTCAAAATCTACAAGTGGTAATGTTACAAGAACTCTCTTGTCTTATTTCTTGTCTTTTAAGCTACCTCATTACATGATATGCTCTAAGCTTCCTTTTCTTACAAGTATTTGTAGTTGTGCACTTGTTTTTCACACTATCTTTTTGTGCACACACTTAGGGGGAGCTTAGTTTATATCATGTTAGTCTCATGAGCTTGTGATCCACCTTAGTCATTCACACATGTGGTATCTTCATTGATATCATACATATGGATCATGGTTCATGCGGCTATCTCCCATGTATTTAACATTTCTCTTTGAGCTATGATTGCTAGGACTTGCTAAGTTTCCTTTGGAGACTCTTTTGTTTTGGACACTTTTTGGAGATTTTATTCCAAAGGGGGAGAATGTGGAACCAAAGCAAGTCAAAGTTTTCAAAGGGGGAAGTAGCAAGCTACATGTGAAGAGAAGATCATGAAAGAGGGAGAACACATCTAGGGGGAGTTGGATGATGGTAAGCATCCAAGTAAGTGTAAGTGGTTCAATTTTGTCAATTTTTGCAAATTTATGCTTGCTTTGATTGTGTTGTCATAAATCACCAAAAAGGGGGAGATTGTAGCGAACATGGCCTCATATGCCATTTGTTCAAAGCTTAATTTTGGTGATTAATGACAACATGATCAATGGGACTAACCATATTGTCTAGCATGTCTTTGTAGACACTTCTAGGTCCCAAGGATGCAAAAATACCATATGCCAAAATGAGAAGATGCCAAAATGGGACCGTGGAAGAAAAAGAAAGAAAAGAGTAGCGTCGGATGAACCGACGGTACAATAGAAGACAGTGTCGGTGCAACCGTCGGATGAAGTGGTACACTGCGTGAAGACTCGAGTCAACACTATGTTCACCGGATCATCCGACGCCCTCAGTTCTAGTTGCACCGGATGAATCAAAAGACCAAGCTCGCAGAAGACAGTAGCACCGGATGAACTGATGGCTATGCAGCGGTTCATCCTACGGCGTCATATCAGCTAACAGAGAGTTCCGGGAGTAAAGCCCTTCAGCACCGGATGAACCGATGCATACAAGGATTGAGAAACGGTTCATCCGATGGCTTCGAAAATGCTACCAGAGAGGTTTTTGAAGCAAACCTATCAGCACCGGATGAACCGACGGTTAGGCAAGAAGACCGTCGGTGCAAGCGTCGGAGGATATGTGTCAATGAAGATGCAACGGCTAGGTGACGTGGAGGGCACCGGATGAACCGACGCCTATGGAAATAAGACCATCGGTTCATCCGACGGTACTAATTTAAGAAGCTTTTAGCCAACAGCTCTTTGGACGCCTTGGGCTATTTATACCCCCTCCACTCACCTATTTGGAGTTGCTGGAGTGTGTGGAAGTGCAGAGGAGTTCAAGACTCATAGAAGATCATATCCAAGCCATCCAAGTGCTAAATTGCTCATCTATAGACTTGCACATGCTTTGTGTGTGTGCTTAGTGTTAGGTTTAGCTTAGAGCTAAGTGAGTGCAAGGTGTCCCTACCTTGTGAGGTGATTCTTGACTGGATCAAGTTGTACGAGGTGCGCCGGAAGCCTTGGAGCTTAGGTGGCTCTCCGGCAAACGTCTTCGACCCTCTGACTTGGTGTGGAGCGGCGAGGACACTTTGTGCGGGGGACGTGGAGACCCCCTTCCCTTGGTGGAGAAGCTCCTTAGTGGAGGCGGCATCAAGGTGACCAAGGGAGCTTGTCGAGTGCCTTTGTGGCGAGCCTCCGTGGCAAGTCAAGTGGTGCTCTTGGGAGAGACTTGGTGACCGGGAAGCAATACTCTTGTGTAGAGTGCTTCAACAACGTGGACTAGGGGTGGCTTAGTGCCTACCGATACCACGGGATAAATTGTGTGTCAAGAGTTTGCTTCCTCTCATCCCCCTTTACGTTTCCGCATTACATTCTTGCAATCCTTGTTTGCCTTTACTTACCTAGAGTACTACCTTGCTAGGATTGGCTATAGGTTGCAAAACTTGTTTTGGAATGGGAGATTCACACTAGAACAAACTAGTTTCACATCTAGATAGTATGTTCTAGTTTATGTTCATGCAAAGTAGTGAAAACCATAGGTTAAGTTTTTAAGTTGCCTAATTCACCCCTCCCCCTCTTAGGCTACGGCCATCCGATTCCTTACACCTGCGATCACACCACGTGCCCCCCGCCTCGAAGCTTCTCGACGCTCCCGGATCCCCGTCTCCGTCGCATCGGGCCTCCGGACTTGGTTTTGCGGCCCAAACCAAGAAATCGTCCACTGATGGTTTTGTGGGCAAACCACCAAACCCCGCGTGCAAGCTTCGGCCTCGATCCGCTACCTTGCACCGGCCCATGTTCACGACTTCAACTTGCTAGTCTTGCACCGCACGGCTTGCACTTGACCCCATTCGCCACTGGGTCCATCGAACCAAAGCCTACTTGCCTCTCCATCACCCGGAGGCCACCACGGCTAAGGTCTTTCGCGCTTGTTCTTCACCTGCACCAACACGAGTCAAACCGCAACCGCACTGCACACTTAGCCAAGCATCAGTCCACACAACGTTGTCAATCACTCATCACTAAGGAGCGATCCTTCACTGGTCTTCGGACACACCTGGTCCTCAAATCCGATACTCTGATTTTGTGGGGCGAGAGGGGAAGACCAAGGTAGGTCTGGGGAACGAAGAGACCTCGCAGCCAAGAATGCCAGGCATGGCAGCTGCCTGGTCCAGGTGGATGTGCAAAGGAACAAAGGTCGACTTGTGGAAGTTGATGGCCAGCCCTGTAGCGGAAGCAAATTCATCAAGGATGTGCTTAAGGGCCACCATTGCATCGACGCTCCCCTTGACAAGAATCAGGGTGTCGTCGGCATATTGGAGAACAGGGCACGCCAAAGCAAGGTCGATCGGGTGGCAGATGAGGCCGTCACGCGAGGCTTTATGAAGCAGGCGTTGTAGCACGTCCGACATAATGATGAACAGGTAAGGCGAAATCGGGTCCCCCTGACGAAGTCCTCGTTTGCAAGAAATCCACCGCTTGGGCACCCCATTCAGCATGACCATCGTTTTGCCACTGGCAAGGATCTGAGAGACCCAGCCACGCCATTTCTGGTCGAAACCCCGACGCTCAAGGATCTTATCCATGCTAGCCCAAGCAACCGAATCAAATGCCTTCTTGAAGTCTAATTTCAGAACGGCCGTAGGGACCCGTCGCTTGTAGCAGCAACTCAGGAGGTCAGCGGTGAAAACAACTGTTATATCCCTCTATGCCAAAGTCATACATGTGGATGAAATCATTCCAGGATATCTCTCAATACTCTCATGCATTCCCCATCATATAACATGATCAATTTGCAGAAACTACTCTATAGGTGTAGGATGCCATGATGGCTGATGACTTAATATCACTGTATCAGATGATTGACCCCAATTGGCTCCCAAATTCGCTTCTGCAAGCCTCACCAATTTTCATCGTGTAAATCTTTTTGCAGACTAGATCATGTTCACTGAAGTTGAAGAACCTATTTGGATACTGCAAGACCTGGGATGCAGCAGGTGCCCTTGAATTAGATCAAACTAAGTGCTGGAGTGGAAATGCCTAGAATCGGAGCAATGCCAACTCCACTAGTGGCTAGAATATCATTTCTGTCCGAGGAATTGTTGAAGTCCTCACTTAAAGAACACCTTATGGGTGTTTCTGTTGGCTTGCTCTCCACCACGAACCACGACCTTGCCTACAATTTGACATGGCGAAAATTAATTGATCCACGCATGCCATCCAATGCTGTACAAGAGCAGTTAGGACATAGCTTTTTGTCCTCTGTTAAGTATGCGTACACATTTGATCAAAGGGACTCGAGCATAAGGCCTACACGCGGATATGCCTTTCTGTCGTCTTCTCAAGTTGGAGGTCTTGCGCCAGGAAACAAATATTCACGGTTTCTTAGACAGGTATATCTCGACTCCCTTTGTCCTCTATCCTCTGCGTTGCTTGAAATCTAGAGTTTGCACACTACACCTTATAATTGAATCCTGACTTATTAATTATTATTGCCTTTTTCTTCAGTAGCATTATGAATCTTTGGACATTTGCTATGTACAGTCTGTATCACATTTGTACCTCCGACTTTACAAACTTCACGATCAATAATGCAAAATAACTTCAGTCTACATTTCTTCCTTTAGAGATACATTTTGTTGTCTGACCACTAACCAAGGTCTAAAAACTTTCAAAGTTGTATGCTCTGTTAAAGCATCCAAATGGTAGATCCCTTTGTCCAGTCCTTTCACATAGCACAAATAACAACTAGTTTAAATTTCAGTGATATTGATTTCATCATTTTTATTTCCTAGAATCTAGTGCAGGGTACAGGTACTTTTGTTTATTAATAACTGAACTGATTTGAACTGAAACATGTTCAATCTTTTCTTGGTTCCCTGTCAGGAATGGTGCTCTCTGGGTGTGCTGAATGGTGCTCTCAATGCTGGAGTTTCTGCAGGTGTCATCCATCCATTGGAAAGGGGATCCACAGGATCTGTATCACCACTTTCAGAAAGGTTTTACTTGGGGGGTAACAGGTCTCTTGTATGCCGCTTGGGTGGACCATCGTCACTCTTAGGCTTCAAAACAAGAGGATTTGGGGCTACAGAACTCAGAACCTTTGCGGTGACATAGCAGTGACAGCATTTGCGGACCTGTCCTTTGATATACCTCTGAAGCCGCTCAGGGATCTTGGAATTCATGGCCATGCATTTGCCTGTGCTGGAAATCTTGGTAAATTATCCGACTGTGATCTACGGAAATTTCCCCTTACCAATTTCCTCCAGACATTCAGGAGTTCAGCGGGATTTGGTGTAGTCGTGCCAATGAGATTGTTTCGCATAGAGGTTTGCCCTTGACATTCTTCAGTTGTGGCACTGAGGTTATCAATTAAGCACGCTATTTTGTTCTTATTTCTACTAAATAAGTGTTTCTCTTCTTGTCCAGGTAAACAACTGCCACATCCTGAGACAATTGACAAGGGAAAGACAGGTATACAGTTTAATTTTGCTTCACCCTAATTTCATTGGCAAGATGTTCTCATCAAAATGAATAGTTTCTCGCTATTCAGATTCTTTTCCCCTTTTGGCAAGAGCTTAGCTCGCACAGTGTAAATGATAAATTGTATGTACTACCAGCAGCACCTAGACCGGTTGGTCGGGGTGCGTGCTTGGTACGTTGCCGGCCACAGTTTGAACCCCTCCGGGGGCGAATTTGTGGCCGGCGGTTGTGCGCCTTGGCGCGCGTTGTAAAAAAATTCTCTCGTCTGTTTCACGCTAAAGCACAGGTTTAAGACTAGTCTCATCTCACGTGTGCTGCGGTGTCGCTGTGTATGGGTGAGGTAGGGGTTTCGGGAATTTTCTCGATATGTGTGAGAATGTCTTCTTCTTAATACAATACTGTGGGGGTGGTCTTACTCCCCACAGGTCGAGTTTTTTTTTTTTGATAAATTGTATGTACTAGGTTGTGGATTTGATGTTGTGACTTGTAAAGCACAAAAACAAAAGGGAAGTGGTTGGGAGCTTCAGTTTCCATTGCTGATCACAAGGTTCTCGACTGAACTTGATGAAACTATCTTTGTATAAATATCTTCTGCATCAGTAAGCTAATGGTAGTTGGAAACAAACACTGCCGTCTACGGTTTAGACCCGTTTAGACCGTCTGTTTAGGCCGTTTAGGATAACACTGATTCGCAGCAATCGTTGAGATGGTGGTATTCGCAAGCAAGCATTTCAGTTGATCAACCACATACAGCTGCAACTGCAGAGATTGATTATGTGCTGGTACCTTCTTTCTTTGTAAACATGTTCTTTGTTTGTAAACATGTCCTGATAAAGAACAAAAGGAATAATTTCTAAACTCTTTGAAGATCAAAGCAGCAGAATTTGCAATGCGTTTGTTATCGCTGGGAAATATGAATAGTATTACTGAGGTGATGGTTGTTGTGATGTGCAGCGAAAACACAAGTTTAAAATTTAAAAGAGGGAAAAATATTTTGGCCCATGCAGATCTCGAAATTTATTACGTAATAATAAAGGAAAAAAGGAAAGAGGAATAATTTCTAATTGGTTGTTGTAATGTGCAGCGAAAACGCAAGTTTAAAATTTAAGAGAGGGAAAAAAATATTTTGGCCCATGCAGATCTCGAAATTTATTACGTAATAATAAAGAAAAAAAAGGAAAGAGGAATAATTTCTAATGATCAGAGCTCGATCATACAGTAAGCTGGTGGGGACTGCAGCAAAAGTTGCAAAAATAAAAATCAGTTGGCCCATGCAGGTCTCGAACCTGCAACCTTCGCGTTATTAGCACGACACTCTAACCAACTGAGCTAATAGGCCTGTTTGATTTTTTTGGAAATAGTATATATTAATAGGAATATCAAACATCTTGGGCCCGATCAGGGAGGATAGGATGATGGGCCAAGCCCAGCTCACGACGCTATTCAACAACGACGTCGTCTCCTCCTCCTCCGACTAATGGGCTTCTTGCTCCCGCTTATCATCGTAATCAACATAATAAAGGTGACAGTAATTGGGCTTGGTGTAGTTAAGGCCCTGTTTGGCACAGCTCAGCTTCACCAGTAGAGCTGTTTTTTAGAAAAACAACTTCATGAGCAACTTCATGAGCGGGGGAGAGCCATGTTTTTGCAGCTTCACCGTGTGCTTAACTCTGTGAGAGCGAGTTTTCAGAGAAGCTGACCAGAGAGCTGGGCAGAGAGCTGGCCGTTTGGCTATTGAAGTTGTGAAGCTGCTCGTGAAGCCGCTCATGAAGCTGTACCAAACAGGCCCTAAAGATGAAGGTGTAGTTAACTCCATGACCAAGCATGGGGACTGCAGGTGCATATATGCAGTTTCTTTTCTTTTCTTGTTTAATTAACCAAGTCGTAGTTTTCTTAGCCAGCCAGTCACTCCTGATTGATGACCGATGATGTAGAGAACTTGTCAAGGGCCCATTGTGCTATAACCCTGACAACACTAGTTTTCTGGAGGACATCACCCATCTCAATCGCCGTCATCTGCAATTTGTATAGCTCTGCTTCTTATTGCAGCCTGCAGTTACAAGAATAGTTTACTCTGATGAATGAATATAATCAGGTGTTGCTGACATAGTTGGGAGACGATTCGGACAGGTGAAGCTCCCGCGGTTGTGGAGTCGCTGCCCATCAGCACACACCCCCTGGTTTTCTACTTCATTGGAGCCACAAACCTGTGCTGCATGAGCACTACTCAAGACAGCATTCTTTCAGCAATCGTTGAGATGGTGGTATTCGCAGGCAAGCATTTCAGGCAGCTGATCAACCACATACAGCTGCAACTGCAGAGATTGATATGTGCTGGTACCTTCTTTCTTTGTAAACATGTTCTTTGTTTGTAAACATGTCCTGATTTATTACGTAATAATAAAGGAAAAAAAGGAAAGAGGAATAATTTATAATGATCAGAGCTCGATCATACAGTAAGCTGGTAGGGACTGCAGCAAAAGTTGCAAAAATAAAAATCAGTTGGTCCATGCAGGTCTCGAACCTGCGACCTTCGCGTTATTAGCACGACGCTCTAACCAACTGAGCTAATAGGCCTTTTTTATTTTCTTGGAAATAGTAGCAATTAATAGGAACATCACACATCTTGGGCCCGATGGATAGGATGATGGGCCAAGCCCAGCTCACGACGCTATTCAACAACGACGTCGTCTCCTCCTCCTCCGACTAAAACCCTAGAGGAGGAATCCGCCGCCACCGCCGCAACGCGATGCCGAAATCGAAGCGCAACCGCCCAGGTTGGCATCTCTCTTCCTCGTTTCCATTCAACCGGAGAGTAGTTCACATCCATCTCCAGCAGCAATTGCTTGTTTGCCTCACCAATTCGTCCCTTTTTACCCACCCATAAAAGTTTTGCTAATTCCGTGCTGGGTGCACGCAGTCACCTTATCAAAGACCAAGAAGAAGCCAGGTTTAGAGCGCAAGGGCAGAGTAGTTACCGAGATCAAAGAGGCCGTCGACAAATACGCCAGTGCCTATGTCTTCACCTACGATAACATGAGGAATCAGAAGCTCAAGGACCTCAGGGAGCAGCACAAAACATCAAGCAGGTCTTTCTCTCCAAATGCTACTATTTTTTCTTTGCTTTGGGTGTCATCTATCTTACTCTTCCAAGCACAGCTTACACATATCAACATACTTCGTTATGCTACAACATAGTGCCCTTTAAAACAAGGGCGCCATGCTAGTTGAACCCTTTTAAAACACTGAGGTTTAGGCGTTTAGCTCGCGCATGTTTTTATCTGTTGCATTTTCTGTTCCAGGATATTTCTTGCTGGAAAGAAGGTTATGCAGATTGCGTTGGGGCGTTCACCTGCTGATGAAGCTAAAACAGGCCTACACAAACTTTCCAAGGTGACTTCTTCTATTCCAAAATTCACTATGTGCAATGTATTCCAGATCACTAATATCAGGTTTTGATCAAACTATCTTTGCTGTGTTTAGTTCCTTCAGGGTGACTCTGGTTTGTTCTTTACCAATCTTCCAAGGGATGATGTGGAGAGGTAGTATCACCATTGCCTACATTTTTTTTCATACGCTTGTTTCAGCTTACATTAAGATTAATTATGGTCCTATTTCATACTTCCAGGCTGTTTCGAGAATTTGAGGAGCATGATTTTGCAAGGACGGGAAGTACTGCCACAGAAACGGTATTCTAGTTTCTTTTGCTTTTCTTCTCATCTATCTTTAGTTTCTGCAAACAAATAAGGAAAACCATGTTTAGCCAGACATTGTAGTATAGTGTGTTTACTCAAATTTACAACATTGTTTAACAAAGTCACAATTCCTCATCAGGTGGAGCTTAAGGAAGGCCCTCTGGAACAGTTTACACATGAAATGGAACCCTTTCTACGCAAGCAAGGACTGCCAGTCCGCTTGAACAGAGGTTTGTAGTCTCCCCTGCAATATACACATATGCTTGAATGCGCGAAGTAAAATTATTAAATGCTTCACCATTGTTGGTGCAGGTGTTCTAGAGTTAGTTGCAGATCATGTAGTGTGTGAGGAAGGAAAACCTCTTTCACCTGAAGCAGCACAGACTCTGGTAAGGACAGCATACTACAGTCTTTACTGCATAATTGAGTAGATATAAGAAGAGTATCTTTTAATTTATTAGAATTACATAATTGATTAGATATAAGAAAGGTATCTTTTAATTTATCGTCGGCAACTCGGTTCTTACTGAAATGCTCTCTGTTAGGGCGCTTCGGTAGTCCAATACCATCTCAATCAGCACTGTTGATACTTGAAATGCATGTGCCCATTTTACTCAGGGACCAATATTTACCCTTTTTTATGCTCTTGTTTATCTGTTTGCACTCAGGCCCCCTTTGTTTCCTCTCTTGCAGCGTTTGCTTGGGATACAGATGGCAACCTTCCGGCTATACCTTGTGTGCCGCTGGTCTTGTGATGACTATGAAGTGTACAAAGAAGGCTTGGCGCACCTAGGAGCTGATGATTCCTCTTAAGTTTGTTACCTTGCCCTCTGCAAGGACGCACTTGCTGTCTTGTGTTGGGACAGTTTTTGGTATTGTGCGTGCGGCCATGTACCCCTGAGTACTGAAAATTTGAAAGATGTGATCTACAGAAATTCTTTTCGCTCAGTTCCATCATCTTTGCTGAACTGTTGAAAGGTGTAAGCTGATTGGTATATCATATGGAAAAATATGTGGAGGTTAGAGGTGGATCAGATTGTAACTGACCATGGGGTTATTTCTAAGAATCAACGAGTATTTGAATGCTGAATGTACCCTCTCTTTTTCTAAGAGTGTGCTGAATGAAGCTTAGTGACAAAATGATGAATCTTTGTCCGGTTGCTGGGGAGTGTGTAGTTGATTTAGGCTCTGTTTGGTTCTCATAAGTCAGTCATGTTTGGTTGTAGTGACTTATAAGTTAGTGAGATCTATTCATGACAGTGCAACTTTAAGTGACTTATGGGACTCAGGTGATTTATGAGAACCAAACAGGATCTTAGCACTCGATAAACGTTTGCACTGCCATGAAGCTGCTTCTCGTGGGATATGTGCACTGTACCACCTCAGAAACTAGTATAAAACTACACTGACATGACAAATGTGCAAACGTTTCATATAACCATATTTCATAAACACGTATGAACTCATTTATCATCCATTCGAAATGGCAAAACTGCTAGAGGTCAATCTTTGCAGTCTCAATATTACAATTTTTGGACAGTTTTAGTTTCACTCCTCTGCGAGGTTGCACATCTCATGAAACATGGTTAACGGTTAAAGTGTACGCAACCACGACAGACAATCACCAATGCACAGATGGGAATGGAATAGCATGGACAGACTGTTATCACAACCTTCCACAGAGATCATTATCGAATAAACTTGCCGAGATGCATGCAGATACCAGGCAGTGACAAGGCCATGGCCATCGCATTGAGCCTGATGTGGCGCACATACCAAAAGAGCAACTTCAACAACACAGCAATATGCAGTGTAAAAGTAAAACATCCATGTAAACGAAAATTGACAACAATCACAGTATAGGACGTAAAAAGATGTAATAAAACATACATTGTCTGCCACTGAGGCCACCAGGTATACAAGCAAAATGTCTACAGATATTTATCACACTATACAAATGGTACCAGCTTTCAACAGCTCCAGCTCAATCAACCTAGACATCCTCATCCTATCCAATTATAACATATATATAGCAACAGGTAGCATTTCTCAAACTCTGGCTAGAGATTTCACTCAGCCAAAATTTCCTGGTACCATAAAGAATATTAATTCCAAACAGTGATCATCTACAACCCCAAAGTTCAACTTTCTGCTTACACTGGAAAAATCTGAATCATCTAAGCACTCTGCAAAACCAACCTAGTAGCTTCCCATTGGTGGCATCCCAAATGCTGGCATCGGACCAGGGCCCATCGGAGGCATGCCCATTCCCATCGGAGGTGGAGGACCGCCCATGCCTGGCATCGGCGGAGCGGGCAAAGCGAGAGGAAGCAGCTGGGCGTACATGTTCTGCACAACCCAATGCAACTAGTCATGAACAGCACTAGCGATTGATTACATAAACAAAGCAGACAGGTGCACTTTTCACTTTACCTGCTGAGCAACAAGATCTTTCTCCTCTTTCTCTTTCACTCTTTCCTCATTTTGCGACTCAATTTTGTCCTTAACTAAATCATCAACTTTGTTGGTGTATTCGCGAATGAACTGCATGGACGGCAGGGATATTATAAAATTAACTGCATAAATAAGCGTCAGTGCAGATATGGACAAGAAATAAGGTACCTGCAACAGATATGGGAAAGCAAAGTCTATCATGTTGTTCATCCATGCAAGCTCAAGGGCAACATCCGGTCGTATCAAGTCATAGCAAATGAAGAGGCAAGAAGCAAAGCATTCTTTCTTCCCCTGCATTACATAATTGCAGATCAAAGTTACTAATCAGAAGTGCAATGCCAAGTAGACAAATAATAGGCTTCCTACTGTATTTTGAATTGGCATTAGCAATGCATCTCATATCATCAATCAATAGAACAGGTTTAAAACAAACCTGCTCAATGAAATAGACAAGCAAGTCCTCCGACAGTTCACGGTCACCAGACTGCGAGCATGTCTCCATGCAATCCTTGTACATGTTGTCTTTCTTTGATAGAGCAATGGACTGCTTCCATCTGCCAGCCTTCTTGTAAATGTAGGCAGCAATCCTCCTCATCTCAAGCAACTCATGCTTCTCAAGCTGCTCGAGAAATGAACTCAAGAGTCATTAAATGAAAGGAAAAACAAGAAGCATTGCATAATTATCTGGTTCATTTTTACCTTCTGGGCAAGACCTATCTGGTCAAAGTTATCGTGCATGTCAACTGATTCACGGAGTCTCTCATAGTCTTCCTCTTCAACATAAAGCTCATTCAACGCTTCATTCACAGCAGAGACATTGTTACTCTGAACTGCAACCATATAAGGTTTCACAAGATGCAACTGACCAGCCTGTCAAAGAGCAACACCTCAGTTAGATTCTTGCGATGGAATTTAAAACAGAGCTTTCAAGTGCATAAAGGAGATTAGGCCTTCATTCAGATACAAACCTTGCGCATTATGTCAACAACTCTGGTATGATCCAAACGAAGCGCAAGCACATTTAGCATGTCATTGATGAGATCAGGGTGCTCTTCTAAATAAAAGTGAACTGCCTTGTAATATAGCTCAACATTTGCAACTTTAACGCAAACATCCTTGAACTGCATATGATCCCATGCATCTGGAGAGTGGTTCATAATAGTGGTGGCAGCATTGTCAAATTCATCATACTGTATGTAGAGGTACGTAAGTTCTTTCCAGTGCTGCTGTTCATCACAAGCCCGGATAAGCTTAGGAATGTTGAGACGGGTGGAGAAAAGTTTGATGTGCTCCATAAGCTTCTCATGGCGGTATCTTGCGTACAGAACTCCGAGTTCTGTGAAGATGCCCATGTGTGCACGTTCAAGTCCTAGACCACTCTCCATGAGAGCTATAAGTTCATTGAAGCATCCTCTATTTTGGTAGTATTCACTCACTTCTTCCAAGTCATCAACCTAAACAAAATAAGGTACGTCAGAAAGAAATAGAGCATAGAACCTTTGTCATAGAAGGTTTTGCGGAGACTACAACAACTAAGTACCTGGACAATAATGTTGAGACCACATATTTGTGCAAGACGGAACTCCTCAGCGTCAACACAAGCAAAGCAGACCTCCTTCCATGTCTTAGCACTGTTAGCCTTGCGAGCAGCATCCACAGCACCTTGGAACTGTTTCAGCTTAACTAGGGTAACGGCCAGCTTAGCCCAGTTTGAGATGAACGCGTAGATGATCTTTGCAGCTTCGTATAGTTCTTCATCATACAGACGGTCACCGACATTTTGAAGGTTGGCAACATTTGGCATAAGAATGAACTCTTCAATGTCACTGAGTCTGTCAATCTTAGCATATGCAAAGATGAGTTCTCCGTCGACTTTGGGTTCACGTGACTTTTGCCTCACCATCAGAAGGTACTTCACTAAATCATTATACACATTCGCTTCCTCAGCAGCATGGATAACATCAAGGAAATGTGTGGCATCATCTGCACGAATGAAGGACTCGATTGCTTCGCTGACTAGACCCTCACGTAACTGGGCCTTGGCAACCTGGCTCCAAACAGCATCTTCTTCAACACGGAAAGCAAATTCTTCAGCCCTTTCTATGCTCCGGATGTTGTCTAAGAGAACATTGACAGCCTGCACATTTAAGTTGAATTTCTTGAAGATAGCAAAAGCCTCCTCATACAGCTGTGCCTCAACAGCAACTTCTCCAACAGCAGGCCCATCAAAGTTGTCTAGTCTGTTAACATAGTCCATGACTCTGGATGGATCTGCCTTGATGGCAGTCAAAATGAGCAGGTTCTGCAGATTGAAGTTTCCACTGAATGCGGAATTCTGAAGAACAATTTTTTCAAGAAGCTCGATCAATTCATGAGGGAGGTCAGCAGTCATGAAAGCCTTAACAGCAGCAGATACTTGCTCAGGGCTCTTGCTCTCAGGTAATGCGGTCGAAACCACCTGGTCAATGAGTTGCCTTCGGTATTCATTCTCAGGCTGAAGAACTTTATCCCACAGATCACCATCCATCCTCTCAACAACATATCTGGCATTTCAAATAACAGGATATGACATGTGAGCCACTACACAATGGGTACAAAGGTTTCAAACAAATACAAGGCGCCACAACAAGAATACATACCTAGCTTGCAGCTTGAACAGTGAGTTTTTGTTAGTGACATTAATAAGTTCCTCATCACACTGCCCACGTCTGTAAGCAACAACAGCAAGTGTAGGATCCCGCTTTTCACAGTATTTACCCACAACACGTGAGTCATAAAATGGGTTGGTAGTAAGGAAATGCTCAGGATTATTGTTGCTGTCGATGATGATTTTCCCAAGAGCATTGTGGACATGTACATCTTGGCTACCTTCACTCACTAAGTGCTCCAAGAACTGAGTGAGCAAACGTAGGCGGTTCCTGGTTCACATATCAAACAAAAATGAGAACAGGAAGGAGGTTGTATCATTTGACTATGCAGATGGAGGAATATGAGGAACAAACCTCTTCTCGCATTCATCAACCAGTGGCTCAACACGAAGGAGGGAACGAACAGAGAGAATCAAACCCTTAATAAAATCTTCAGGACATTCATCATCAAGTAGTTGCCCCACTACCAAGGGAGCATTCCCAGGATTCACCTAGAAACAAGAGAAAAGAAATAATCACTCTCATGCTCAACATATTACGAGGAATGATGCCCAAAATAACACTTAGTTCAAAGAGGTGCATACTTTCTGCACATAGCCTTCAATATACCGAAGCATGTTGTTTGTGTACAGATAGTGAGTGAGATCTGGCACAAAACCAAAGCGGTCACAAACGTTAATCAATGGACGGGCATCAGGTAGTTTCGCCTCCATCAAGAAGTTCTTTGTCTTCTCCGCATCATAGAAGTTAGACTCTCTAGTTACACGTTCAACTTCTTTGATCTGTCCAGTCCTGGCAGCTGCTTCTATGTATTTGAAATGGATATCTGGGTCCTCACTGTTGCATGCAAAAATATCAGGCGTCTCGAATTTTGAGAAAGATGTTCCAATGTCAAACATCAGGAATACGGAGTAACTACCTGGAGCTCAGATAGGATCCCAAGAAAAAGTAAAGTCCCTCATAAGATTTGAATTGCTCAAATAGTTTTATGCATGCGTCAACTCCTAACTGCTCAGAGTATTCTTTTGCAGCCTGCAGATGTGCCAAAGATTCACAATAATTAGAATTATTAACAAAAAGAGCTGCCAGTAAAGCAAGGGTATAGGTCGCAGGAAATTAAACAGGATTACCTGCACAACGATTTGAAGATTTCCCCTCAGATTAACTACTAGAAGGTCCTTCATGCACTCCAAGGCCCACTCTCTTGACAGGGTGCCAAAGAACTCAACAAGTGCCTGTGCAAGAAAGTTGTTAATGGACAAAACAATATTAAAAAAAAACTTCAAAGATAACTCAACGCTACAAACCTGTGGCTCAATGGCATGGGTATTGACGATGACACGCTTGATATCAGGTAACTCTGAGTAATGCTGCATCACAAAATGTAGGATTAGTTAACAGATAGGCAAAGAGAAAAATCAGCTGCACCAATGCAGCAATACTGACCTGGAGAGCTCGCAAGTACAAGCCAGCCTTTTCACACAGCTGAGCAATACGAGGGCGGTCGTAATGACTGAACATACCATTAGCAAGAATGGCATCAGCAACATTTGGATAAGTCACCAAGTTTATCTCCAAAACCTACAGTGCATTCAGACAGAAGCGGCTGATTAACAAAGAATGTACACGTCCAGGGGCAACCATTCATATCCAAAGAGGAGAAAACAATTGCTAACCTTTGTTTGAAGAAAAGCGTGCTCTGGCAAATTTGGTTTGAGAACATCCAACAAAAAAGCTGTTGCCTCACGTATCATATTCCTCTGCAAATGGAAGAATATAAGCCAAGGCATGCAACCAAATTATATAATACTAGAAAAGCTACTAGCCAACAAAACAGAAATATATGAATATGAAGGATACCTGAAGGAAAAGATCGGTTATAGTATTATAATCTACTGGACAACCTCCCTCCATTTGTGACATCATGAGAGCAAACTTCACAGCTCCCTGTTTGATGCAAGACAGACAGTGAAAGGCCTCATAAGGTTAAAGAAGAACGCAACCAAGTATCAAATGTCTAAGAAATGCCCAAATTTGTTTAAGCATTCAGTTACCTGTGGATCTGTACGTAAAATGGTCTGAAGGAGGAACAGGTAATCTGGAGTGTACCCGACCTGAAACCAAGTTGTGGTCAAATCCAATACTCAACTCAGATATAACAGGTAACAACTGGAAAGAAGACTTCAATAAACCAAGAAAAACAAACCTGCTTTGAGTATATAAGTATCTTGTCAAACTCCCTCCTTTCAGCAAAAGCAGCAACAACTTTAGGGGTTGCCCTAGCCTTTATGTATATTTTTAGTGCCATATCATTATCCACAGTCTACATCAAATAGTACAAATGATTAGTGAACAATCTAGGCACAAAATCAATGGAATAAAAAAAAAGTAAAACTCATGTCTTACCTTGACAAGATCTCCAAGTTCTTCACTGCACTCTAGTTTGTCTTCCGCCAACCAATTTTCCAGAAGGTTCTTTTTGTTCTGATTGACGACAAGTCGAGATAGCTCAAGAGACTCGAAAGCATTAAGCTTCCCTCGAGTTAGCAAAGTACCAAAGTACTGCAACAGTGGGGGTGTTTGCCCAGCTTGCACAGGAACACTCTACAAGGCATGCCAACAGCAGCTCAGTAAAGTAAAGCAAAGGAACCTACACTGTAAGGTGATTAATTTTATGTGTAAATTGGTCCTGAGTCCTGACAAAAGGAGAGCACATCAGATCAACTTAACGTAGTACTTTTTTGTCATATCTAACAATACTTGAAGGAATGACCAGCAATCACAGTTCCTCTCTCGCAGTACACAAGGCTCAACAACTTTAACAGACAAAACCCCATTATTTGATCAACTTTCTAGAATAGTAGTCAGTTGATGTCAGACTAAATTATACTACCAACACAAACATTGACAATACAAAGGTGGTACCAGAGAAAAAGAGGCACGTGAACATTGATAGATCCATCGGCAAAAGAATTAGAAACTAACCTGAAATTTTGCAACAGTCTCAGGTGTTCTTAGGAGGCCTTGAGGAGACTCTGCGGCCAGCTCAGCTGCTTCCTTGTATTTTGTTTGTGCAAACAGTTCCTGAAATCTTTGTACAACCTGCAAATACAATTTTAGAACATCAGGAAAACTCATGCAACCTCTTGCCAGATGAAGTGTGAAATTGCATCAAAAGTAATGTGGACATATAAATTTAACTACAGAATCTGTAACTTCAAACACTTGCATAAAGCCAAGAATGATGGTGCAATAATTGTTTGTGTGGATCTCTAATGTACAAGTCATGTGGAGAAGGGCTGATGCATATCAGCCTACTGTAATGTATTTGCCTTTCTATGTATGAATTAACATGTGAAGAAAACTCTGCTGAGGAATGATCAAGCAACATTTTGACAAGATACCGCATACCCGTGCTTACAAACTAGGGAGAGATAGTTCAGTGATATAGCAAGTAACAGTAGGTTATGGAACAAAATAGGTTACTAATCACTAGTCAGTCCAAAACTCGTATCCCAAAAAAAAAAACAAGCACAGATGTAACAGCCAAGAAAGTTCTGCTGGCATCCATATCAATCATAGAATAGAAGTGGTGGAGCTTACCAAGTTCTCTGCACCAGGAAGGTTGGCTCTCTTAGCAAGATTCACAGCTAGCTCAAGGTTGTTTAACTGAATGCCAAAAACTGTGTTAAAAGAATTATCTAGCATATGCATCACAAAAAGAAAAGAAGTCCATAAGTGTTGATGTTCATACTTGACCACTGACAAAAGGCACAACAGTTGCATCGTTAACCGTGGCATGTAAAACCTGCCCCCTTCTGTTGATGGCATAAAATCCACCGGTTGAAGAAGATTCTGCTGTCAAGAATATAGGGTCCGGACTAATTCTATTTCTGTAAACTGCTGCAGCAGTTTCCAAGTCATATACAAATAAAAGGCCAAGCTTTGTAATTACATAGATAAGTCCATACTTTTGTGAAACCTGCAGCAAATATGAAATAAAGATATTTTAGATCCACCATATGATGTTCTAAAAGGTGCACATTTTCCCGTAAGATGCTCACCTGCATAGCTACAGGAAAATCATCCTGGAAATCAGGTGGGAAGAAGAGGTCGGCTTGTTTCTTAGAAAAGCCAGGTTTCCCTACAGCCAAACAATCAGTAAGAACAACATTGATAACACTGGTCACTTTCAAAGAAAAAAAGATAGCAATGCTGGATGAGCGATTTTTAACATGCCACTAAAAAGGAATGGAGAACAGAATAAATTTGAAAATTTTTAAATACAGACCTGGCTGGGCACCTAGTTCAATAACATGTAACTTCGAAGTAATCTGTCCAGCATTAGTTGTCTTCGAGGCAAAACAAATAAGGGTTGATGGGTTCTCATTACCAACAACCTAGACAGGTTACATAAAGCAAAGGTTGGTAAATTATACTAGGAATGAAAAAAAGAATATATGGCTATAATCATCACAAAATAACTGAAAGGATACCTTAAATGTTGCAAAAGATGCTGCATGGGCTTCAAGTGCCTGGCTGCGCTGTTGGTCAACAGAAAAAAGTTGCATGTTCCCCTTCACCAGTTGTGGTCTCTGATTCCATGAAAAGGAGGGCATGCAAATATGAGAAACATATAACAAAGCAATATGTAATTACTACGTACAGAAACTGCTCTTTGTTCAAAAGGAATGAGCTTTGCAGACACAATGTTTCAAATCATAAGAGGATCGGAACAAACTAGGAACAGGGCATCAGTATATTAAAACTCATTGACGTGTTATCTGTCTATAATGATGTCACTAGCAACAAATTTCTGTAAATAGCATACCTCTGGGGCACCAGGAGCAATTCCAATAAGCACAAGCCACTTCTCCGCTGGGTCGCATCGGTAGTTGATGATCTGATTGTTTGCTAAATTTGCTGTCCTATCGAACATCTTGGTGGGCTCAGAATCACCTTCAATTGACCAGTGATAAACTGATGTTTGTGTTACTAGACCCAACAGCTTGGGAGTGATCCATTTCCAAAACACAACCTGAAGTTCGAAAGTAAAAGATAGGCAACACATTACCTCAAGTACTTCTGATTCAACAATCTAGGGGATAGAAAAAGACAGATGAAGCAGCAATAGAAAGACTTGTGTACCTGCTCTGGCATCTGATGAGACTTAATCTTAGTCTTAGCCTCAATATTAAATATTTGAAGGTGATCCTGCGTAGTGCCAGGTATTTGTGCTGCAAATTCAATAAATGCTAACTGTTATTAGAAAATCCATGAGCAAGAGTCTCTGATCCAACATGAGCAGCAACACTGAAATCTCAAACAGACTTGGGGTGTTATAATCCTAATGGTTCTTCAGCCTATTTATATACAATATTGAACAAAGTAAGGGAACTTGAAAGGTCACAGCGACAATTATATGAATTGCTTATACGGCAGGCAAAGTGAATTATAGCAGCCCAGCATATTGTTCGTTCTACATAACTCGTACAAGATCAGGCAAAGTGACGATGTAGGTAGTTATGATGCGGATCACACTACCAGATTGCAAGATCCCAAGCGAAGGGACAGATGATGGTGTACTAAAGGAAACAGTAGAAGCTGAGATCGGCGCCCAAATCCCAGGAGGCGACTATTCAACACGGACTTGACTAGGATGGGCGGGCATCTAGGGCATCACGAGATGAGATCCCGAGCGAAGGCAATGCGTAGATCCAGAGGGTGCGGTAGGTAGAGGAAGGAGGTGCCGACCTTTGAGGGCGAGGATTCTGGTGTTTGGGTTCATGAGCGCGGAGTCGGCGGTGATGGGGCGTCGGAGCGGCTGCATGGGCATGGCCATGTCGATGATGACGACGCTGTTCTGCGGGGAGGTCTCGCGGACGCAGATGTACTTCTCCGACTCCATGGTGACATGGGTGAAGGTGACGAACTGCGGGGCGATGCCCAGGCTGGTGAGCTGCAGGGAAGCACGAGGCCATTATCAGTGGTGGATCAGTGAAGCGGGGAGATCTGCAAGCAAGGAAGGAAAAGAGATTACCGTGAGGGCCTCGCGCATGGCGATGGGGGCGTTGGCCGCCGCCATGGCGACGGGCGGCGGTGCCGAGATCTCACTGGAGGAGGGAAGAGGCGGCGGCGAGGTGTCTCGGTGCCTGCCTCCCCTCGGATCTGATCTGAGCTTGCCGAAGACGGGAACCAGCGGGGCAACCCGAGGGAGGGGAATTTTAGTTTAGCGGCCGCCTCCCCCGGCCATGTGGTTCCTCACTTTCGCCCATTACACCTTCGCAATTCCTCTATTTCCTCTCTTCACTTTTTATACACACTTCACAAGTGTTCCTTCATTCCTTCGCTACCAAGTATTACTAGGTGATACTCCGCGCGTTGCTGCGGAATGCACAATCTTGTTGTAAGATGTGATTTGTGTCGCCATGGTATGTAAATAGGCATAATTTTATGTCAATATTATCAATGAAGCTACACTTCAATTATAATTTTCAGGAGTTATTTCATGGGACGCACGATATAAATCATGATGATTTAGATGTCCTATTGTGATTTCAGCATAATTTTTAGTTATTATTAACTTGTAGCCCGTTGATACGCAGCCCAACACTGAATTGTGAAGGGATGGCGCGACGGCACATCGATCTGCTTGGAATTCGACTCGAGGAGAAACTAAAAAGGCATATGCTCACCTCTTTCTTTCGGACTTTCTTGCTGAGCACATCCTGACTCGATCACCCCATCCTCTGTCTCGAACCAGCATAGGCAAAGGGCCACGGGCTCGTCGAGCGCACAACCCTGGCGGCGGCTCCTGATGGCGCGTCGCGGCGGCTTCGGCCTCTGGATGACAGCGACGCTTGCTCCTGGCGGCGCGCGGCGATGGCTCATGGAGGGAGAGGAGAACGAGCCTGCCACTGCCGGGACTGAGCATGCCTGCGGCTCTGGCGGGGTAGGAACGGCTCCGAGCCTCCGACGATGGCGGAATCAAGGTCAGGGGCGGCTTCGGTGGGAGTCGGCCGAGGTAAGTTAAATAGGGAAGTTGTCATTAGTGGGGAGGTGAGACGGCGGCGGGGTTGGCACGGTGGGGGAGGCGGCGGGTGGGGAGGTGAGGGGTTGGCGCGGTGGGAAGCCGAGGGGTGGCGGCGGGATTCAAGGTGCGCCCCTGGAAGGCGAGGGGCCTGTGGGGACAGCGACGCAAGGGCGGTAGATGACGTCTAAGTGTAGATGACGTCAGCTTATGACGTGGCAAGCTCAGAGTAGAGAGAATTGGCTAGTGGGGTGCTCTTATTAAGTTTTGTATGATTGGATTAATGATAATTAAATCATTGTAAATTACCTTTTTCTACCCATAGGGTATGGTATACTCACTAGCAACCCAGCCACGATGGGTTATGCCATCATAATACAATTCATAGATGGCATGGATTAAAAGGAGAATCGTTTCACAAGGAATATACATGGTGATTACTTTTTCTTTCTAAAAGCATGAGCCATTGTCGTACCTATCTCACTTTTAGTGAACACATAAGGTCCTAATTGGTTCTCATAAGTCATCCGACTTATAAGTCAGTTAGATTTAAGTCAGTCCTGTTTGTTTGTAGCGACTTATAACTTAGTGGGCTCCACACAGGGTAGGAGAGAGAAAAAGTAGAAATAAGTCACTGTAAGTAGGGGTGAAGCTAGCGAACGGGCTTGTAGTCCAATGGTAGGACAGTCCAGTGGGACGCTACCCACCAGGGTTCAAATCCTGGTTTTTTGGCATTTTGTATTAAGTGGTAAGCGACGTTCCCGTCGACCAGTAGTGACTTTAGGAATCTCCAGATCTGTCGGTGCTCAGTCCTTCGCCAGTGATGACTTCAGGAATCTCCAAATCTGCCGGTGCTCAGTCCTTCGGAGGTGCTCATAGGGGTAGGGTTTGCGTACGTGTATTCATAGGGTTGAGTGTGCGTGCGTGTTGTGAGCGTCTGCGTTTTACTGTGTAATTCTAAAAAAAGTAGGGGTGGAGCTACTTATGCAACTTATAAGTCAGGTCATTTAAGTCAAGACTGTTTGATTTCATTAATGACTTATTTTGCACTTTTTACACTTTAAGTCACCCTACTTAGGCCCTGTTTGGTTCTCATAAGTCACCTGACTTATAAGTCACCCGACTTATAAGTCAGTTGGATTTAAGCCAGTCATGTTTGGTTGCTATCGGGGTTTGTTACCGCCGGCAAGTAAATTTATAAGAACGCATGTGTCGATCCGCACGGTAGCACAAAAGACACTCGGGATTATACTGGTTCGGGTCTCCGGAGAGTAATACCGTACGTCCAGTCTGAGAGGGGGTGCTCTTTATGCCCGAGAGTTTGTAGTAGGGGATACAAACAAGGTGGGAGAGGGTTACGAGCCCAAGTCCCTGGTGTGCGAGTGGTTCTTGTAGCAGTAGCCTGCGTACGTGAGTGTGTGAGAGCTTGCTGAGTTGTATGAGATGGGATATCGATACTAAGTGCGTATGGGGGTGAAAAACGAACGTGCCTTGTAAGTGCCTCTGTCCTTCCCTTTTATAGTCGCAAGGGAGAGGCTCAGTGTATTTACATCGAGTGTGTGAGCTGGTCTACAGTCTAAGGCGTCCTTCTCTGCGTCGGGCTGTCAGGAAGCAGCAGCGGCGAAGAACTGTTTCGGTGCTCCAGGTGACGGTGTAGATTTCTCCTGAGTCGTGCGTCCCAAGCAGCCGTCCCGGGGCCCCCCGTACCCTTCTTGAGTAGTTAGTCGGGTACAGGAGGCAGGGTCTGTATCCTGATCCCATCAGTGGATCAAAGGCTTGTCTTTTCTGGGTACTGTGGGAACGGGGTGGTCTGCGCCACGACGATCGAGGGATAGGTGACGACTTGTACTGTGCCGTTCGTGCCACAGTGTTTCCCGTGCCATCCGTAGTACGATACGTACCGCCCCTGCTGAGGGGCGGCAGAAGGATCCGTCCTCTGACACCGGATCGACCTGGTCAGGGCGGACCAGCGCGGGGAGGTTGGCACGTGGCGAGTCGCGCGCCTGGGTATCACGGGACACCAACGGGGCCCGTGTACCTGCGGCCTTGACGGCCAAGTCTCGAACTGGTCGGAGGCGGAAAACTACTCGTGCGAGTAGGTAATCTATGCCACGTCTTCCGATGCTTAGGGTGTAGCGTGTACTGTATCGTATGTTGCTCAGCGTCCATTACGCTGTTTGCAGTATGATGGCCACTATGCCGTTCGTGGCAGGGTTTGACGAATCCGTCCCCCGACGCCGAATCGGCCTGGCTCGGGCGGACCGCTGCGGCGGAGCGGACATGTGGCGGTGCGCGGGGAGGTGTGCGCGGAGATCCCGGGATCTCGATTTGACGGGGTCCACACGCCCCGCGCCTTCCCTGCGAAGCCTGCGCGGGTTGTTGACGGAAACTACTCGTGCGAGCGAGTAGTCGGAGGCGGGAGGTGGAGACTACTCGTGCGAGCAAGTAGTCGGAGGCGGGAGGCGGAGACTACTCGTGCGAGCAAGTAGTCGGAGGCGGCGGTGAAGACTTGTCGTATGGGCCGTCGTGTACTCGGAAGATAATGTGTTGGTGGCCGTGGGCCACCCGTCTTCCGGCCCATGGCGGAAACTAGTCGTACGGGCCCTCGGGAACTCGGTGGCCTAATACTCGTTGTATTAGCCGCCAAAGTGTACCGTACGTGGGTCCGTACTGCGTTTTTTAGGTCTTGGTGGGCCCTGGTCCATGGCCTCGTCAGTAGTCCCCGAGCCTGGTGAGGGAGTCAGAGACTCGCTCCCAGGATCAATTGTTATGGAGACGAGGAGACTTGCTGTGTTTTCTCCGGCGGGGACGCGCGAGCGGACCCGCGGGTAGTAACCCCCGAGCCCACGGATAAGTCGGAGACTTGTGAGTGGGGTTAAATGCTGAACTCTTGGACAAGTCGGAGATTTGTGGCTTGCCGTGTGGTGCGCGCCGTGGGGCAACTGGCGGAGATCTCGCGCTAGTCGCGAGATTTGTGGGCCCCACTTCGGATGACGTGGCGACACGGTCGTGGGCGGCGGGCAGTAGTGGGGCGCGCCTTTTGAGAGGCGATGCTTCGGCGGATGGAGGACGTGGCCCGAGGCGGCCTGGGCATTAACTGCTGAGGGGGGAAGTAATCATTTCCTCCCTTTATATACCGCGGCCGCCGGCCAAAATTTTCCCTTCCGCTTCCTTGTGCTCTCCGCCGCCTTCGCCTCTTGCCTTTGCCCACCTCCGCCTCCACGGCCGACGTCATGTCGAACTGGTCATCCTCGACGGTGACCTGGTCCAAGCTCGACCGCCTCGCCGCCGACGGCATGCTGCCGCCGCTGACCGAAGCGGGAGAGTGGAGGGTTCCTGGGCCGGAGCGCACCCCCCAGCCCCCGGTGGGGTATGTAGTCTCGTTCGTGCTATTCCACGAGCGATGCTTCTCCGTCCCAGCGGGACGGTTCATCCGCACCGTCCTCGAGGAGTACGGCTTGGAGCTCCACAACCTCAACCCGAACGGCGTCCAGCAGGTGGCGGCGTTCGAGGCCTTGTGCGAAGGGTACCTGGAACAGGGAGCCCATTGGGGCCTATTCCGGTACTTCTACAAGATTGTCTGCGTGAAGGACAACAATTCCGCGGCGGTCATCGGGTGTGCCGGTCTCCGCGGGAAGCAAGGAAGGATGGATGAGTACATCCCCACCTACCTGACCTCCTCCAACAGCGGGTGGCACCGAGATTGGTTCTACCTCAAGAACGATCTCGAGAATCTGCTGCCCGAGTTCACCAACCGTTGGTACGATCGGGCGCCGGCGAAGTGGAGCTACAGACCGGAGAAGAAGGATCGTCCCCGGTTCCTCAACAGCGCCCTCGCCGCCCTCAAGATACTCCCCGACAGCGGGGTGAACTTCATCACCTTGATTGGTGGTTATCATGCCCGGGGGATTGTCCCGCTCCGTCGTCGCGTGCTGCGCCTCTGGGAGATGACGGACGACCGGGCTCCTTTTGAGGGGACCGTGTCCGCTCATCCCCTGCCTTGGCTAGACGAGGTCCAGCGTCGGGTGACATAGGCCACTGGGGTCGCTTATCTGTTCTGGCCGCCGCCGGACATGCTGCCAATGCTTCCTTCCCCGATCACTGCGGGCCTGGTACGCCTCCTCCCGACTTCTTTTCGATTTGTCTTTTGTGATTGTGGGTGGTGATTGTCTTGTGTTTGTGCAGATGGGGGCCGTGCGCATCCTCGCCTCTCGTCCTCCACTGGAAGAGGACCGGACGCTCACCCGAGAGATTGCTGCGCGGCAGCAGCGGCAAGGGGAGCGCAAGAGGGCCCACCAGCAGAAAGAGATCGAGAAGCGATCGAGGAACGATGGCCGCGCCTCGCGCCGGTGCATCAAGGAGGTCAACGTCTCCAACGACGAGGACCCCTCGTCGGCGCCGCCGGACACGGACGAGGCCGAGGGCGAGTTCGAGTGGTCTGACGACGAGGCGGCGCCGTCCTCGCGGCTATGCAGCGGATCGGTGCCCGCCTCGACCACAGCCGGCGCCGGCTCGAGCCAGCAGGCACCACCTCCCTCCTCCCGGGCTGACCAGCCTGGGACGAGCAGCCGTGCTTCTCGGCGGGACCACCGCGAGAGTAGGGGCTCCCCGCGGCGCGGCGACCCCAGCCGCCACGAGTCGAGGCGTGACACCTCGCGGCGCCACTCCTTGCGCCGGAGGTCTCATTCGCCCTCGGCGCGTCCGTCACGGGAGCCACGAAGCGTGCCGGTGACCTCCCCTCCACCTGCTGCCCAGAGCTGGGGACTGGCCCCGACCCAGCAGCGTCTCGCGTCCGTCGTCGTTGTTGGGGCGGATCGACCCCTTCTCCGACATCCGCTCCGTCTGCAGGGAGCAAGAGGGCGGCGTCTCCACTCACCCCAACGATTGGCTCCAAGCGGCCCCGTCACGTCGCAGAGAGGTGAGCTCTGAGTGGCGACCTTTTGGTTTTTGCTTTGTGTCCATAGTGAGTACGCCTTTTGCTTGTTGTCTTGACGTTCTCCGCGTTTCAGGGCGCCCGACCGCCGCACCATGAGGCCGACACCTGTCAAGTCCTTGCGCCGCCAAGCCCAGGTGGTCGGGGACACGTCGTCGTCGAGCGACCCGTCGGCCTCCCTTCAGTCAGGGGCGGCGGCTGAAGAGGCAGATGGGTCTAGGACCCAAGTGATGACAGTCCCCCCACAGGGAACTGCGAGCCCGGCTCGCAGCGACCTGTCAATGGGGGTGATGGGTTTGGGGGGCGAGGCCCTCTCTGAAGAAGCGCTCTCGGCCCACGCGGCCGAGTTAGCGAGGTGCCTGTCCGGGGCCCAGGAGCAGAACCAGGAGAATCCTGCTCTTGAGGCGCAGGGCGGGCGACGATGAACAGCCGGCCCCCGAGTCGTTGACGGGGGCGGGCGATGACACACAGCCAGCCCTCGAGTCGTCGACGGGGGCGGGCTATGATGCACAGCCAGCCCCCGAGTCGTCGACGGGGGCGGGCTCTGATGCCGACGTCGAGCGGCCAGCCCCTGAGTCGCTGGAGGGGACGGCCGCTGCCGCTGCGGTTTCCGAGACCCCAGCTCCCGAGTTGCTGGGGGGAGCGGGGAGCGCCGCGGCGGAGGTGGAGATGGAGACCCGAGCCCCCGAGTCGGTGGGGGAACCGGGAATACTGTTGAGGAGGTGGAGGCAGCCAACCTCGACTCCGAGGAGGCTTCTGCCGCGGCGACGATCGCGGTGACTGAGGGGATCATCCCCATTTCGTCGATCGCCGCATGGGACGCCGCTCCTGCGGAGGTGATCGTCATCCCGGCGTCGCCCTCTCCCGTCGTCTCTCCCATCGTGACGGTGGACGAGCAGATGCCACCCCTGATCTTGGAGGTCGGGGAGAGCTCAAGGGAGCAGAGGCCGATCACCTCGACGATGGGGGAGGAGGAGGAGGAGATGGAAGTCCCGCCGCTCTGGCTGGTGTCCGTCTCACCGGTCCAGGCCTCAGTTGGATTAGATATCGACAGCGACGCGGAGCTGGCGGCCCGTCGTCGTTTAGAGCGCGGCCTGCGCCTGAGCGAGCTGGCGCTGTGTCAGTCGAAGCGGGCAATCAGGGATGTGATCCCCGCCTCGAGGGTGAGTCCTTCTTTTTCCTCCTCTTCGACTCTCACGCTTGTTTTTCCTTCCTTCTTAACCGTGCAATTCTCATGTAGTTCAGGAGCTCGTCGGGCGCTGCGACGACAGGGCACAGGCCTTTGAGGCACTCCGCACGGAGAAGATCCAGCTGGAGACGCAGCTGGTCGCGGCGGCGGACAGCGAGGCCGGCCGGCGGCTGAGCGCGCGTCCCTTGAGGTAAGGACGAAGGCTGCCGAAGACCGCGCGGCCACGGCGCAGGCGGAGAAAACCGCCCTGGAAGAAAGACTGGCCGCGGCGGAGCAGGCGGCGGCGGAGCTGCGCTCCAATGCTGAGGCTGCTGCCCGCACTGCCCACCAAGAGAAGACGAAGCTCGAAACCAGGACGGGCCGGGCCGAGTCCGACCTCCAGGCGGCCCTCGAGAGGGTGATGATGCTCGAGGCCCAGGTTGGCAGTGTCACCGCCGAGAAGGGCCGACTTGAGGAAGTCGCCAAAAAGCGTGAGAATGGGATCATTAGTAAGTACCTTACGACCTATTCCCTCTGCTTTCTGTTTCCGTGTGGTTATTTGATTCGTGATGTCGTCTTTCTTTTGGGATGGACAGCTCTCCACGTGGCCCGCACCGACTTGGAGAAGCGAGTCGCGGATCACGAGAGCGTCGCAGCCACCCGCCTCGTCGAGAACCAGAAGCTAGCGGAGCTGATCAAGGAGGCTAATGAGAAACTCAATAGTGAGAGCCGTGCCTCCTTCGCCTTTTGCCTTATTTGGATCAAGATGTCCTTCGCTGATATTGGTCTTTTTATTTTCCTTCAGAGGTTGTGGCTGAGCTCGAGCAGGAGCAGAAGTCGCACGCGGAGGCCAAGACCGAAGTTAAACAGTTGGAGACAATCCGCAACAGGATGGCGGCGGCCATCATCAAGGTGATGGACGACCTTGGTGTTCCTTCCGGCCACATCAAGGATCGCTTGGAACTGGCTGCTGCGACAGCCCGCCAGCAATCGATGGATGCGGCTCGCGACATCGTCCGCAAGGTGGTGGCCATCTTTCTGTCGCATTACCCGGACATGGATAGAGAGCTGTTGGGCCAAGGACGGTGTCCGGGTTATAGCAACAGCGAGTACGACCGCATTGAGGAAGGCGCCATTGACTTTGCCAAGATTATGATGGGCCACGCCCTCCACGACCTGGGCATGTAAAGAAAAAACAGAGTCGCCTCGCCGAGGCTTTTAGTCATGCTTGTAACAAACTTATGGGCCAAGTGTTTATGGCAAGCTCGTGGGTTAAGTTCCCGTCTTTATTTCAAGTTTAAGCATTTTGTTCTTTTGTTAACCTTTCCTCGAGTAGTTAGGGGACCTGTGAGCCCGAGTGGTGGACCTTAAAACTTCGCTGGCGGTGTCTTGCGTCCGTAGCCGCAGGGGCGTAGGAGCCTGGCGACTCGATCAGGCTTAGTCTAGAAGCGTTACTACTTGGGCAGGCAGCCCCCGAGTACTTTGGAGAAGGATAAGTGTGCGTATATCTTTTTGCAAACAAGAAAACTCTTCAGAGTTCACTGAAACGGTTACTCAGCATCCCTTCGAGGGGGCGAGTGATCGATAACTTGAGATCACAGACTTTGCTTGTGGGTCTTTGTACCGTAGCCGCGGGGGCGTAAGTACTAGGGGCCCGGACGAGCGCAGGTTCGTAACCGCTAGAGTCGTCGTTCATCTCCCTTTAAGGAGTGCGAGTGTACCACGACGATCATACGAGAAACCGTAGACGGTTTTTGATCGAAAAAAGATTTCGCAACTCTCAGGGGAGGGGGTCGTAGCCCCCGGGTAGTCCCCGAGCCCATGGACAAGTCGGAGACTTGCCCATGGGATGAGACAAGCATAAAGAAAATTTTTCTGAGAAAAAACGCAAGCTTGAGGAAGATATCATCTTACGAAGAAGAAAGTAGCTCAGAGCTCTTGCATTATCATAAGATGAAAAAGAAGTAAACACTTAAGGGTAAAAACGGCGTAGCTGCTCTATGTTCCAGGCGTTGGAGATGACCCTGCCATCCTCGTACTTGAGCTTGAAGGTTCCTGGTCGGAGCACCTGATTGATGATGAACGGACCCTCCCATGGTGGCGAGAGTTTGTGTCGCCCCTCGTTGCTTTGAACTCGTCGGAGGACGAGGTCGCCGACTTGGAACTCGTGCTCCCGTATGTTGCGCTCGTGGTAGCGACGCAGGGCCTGCTGGTATTGTGCCGAGTGGAGGAGAGCAACGCTGCGTGCCTCGTCGAGCTGATCGATGGCGTCTTCGAGAGCAACCTGGTTGCCTTCTTCGGTGTAGGCCTGAACCCGTGGACTATCGTAGTCGATGTCCGTTGGGAGGTTTGCCTCTGACCCGTGGACAAGGAAGAACGGCGTGTAGCTAGTAGCCCGACTTGGCGTGGTGCGTAGGCTCCATAAGACAGACGGGAGTTCTGCGGCCCATGTCGCTCGAAACTTCTCGAGGCGCTTGAATATTCGCGGCTTCAGGCCTTGCAAGATCATGCCGTTGGCCCTCTCCACTTGCCCATTGGTCCTTGGGTGACTGACAGCGGCCTAGTCCACACGGATGTGGTTGTCGTCGCAGAACTTGAGGAATTTTTTGCCAGTGAACTGGGTACCGTTGTCGGTGATGATGGAATTTGGAATCCCAAAACGGTAGATGATGTCGGTGAAGAACGCAACAGCCTCCTCGGAGTGAACATTTGTTATGGGCTTGGCCTCGATCCATTTGGAGAACTTGTCGATGGCGACGAGCACGTGGGTGTAGCCCTCGGATGCTTTTCTCAGTGGTCTGACCATGTCCAGCCCCCAGACCGCGAAGGGCCAAGTGATGGGAATGGTTTGCAATGCCTGCGCCGGGAGATGAGTTTGTCGCACATAGAATTGACAGCCTTCGCAGCTGCGCACGATTCGAGTTGCATCAGCAACCGCGGTTGGCCAGTAGAATCCTTATCGGAAAGCTTTCCCGACAATGGTCTTTGGGCCGGCGTGATGTCCGCACGTGCCTGCGTGTATCTCTTGCAGCAGCTCCTTACCTTGGTCGGCCAGGATGCAACGCATGAATATGCCTTCAGCACCCTTTCAACGGAGTTCACCGTCGACCAGTTTGTACGACTTGGCCATGCGAGCGATGCGTCGAGCCGTCTCCTTGTTGGGTGGCAATTTTCCTTCCACCATCCATTCGAGGATCAGAATCCTCCAGTCGGGGTCTTCGAGGTTGGGCTCTTGCGCCCCGTCGATCTCCATGACCTCTTGTGTTGACGGCTCTGGCGTCTTGTCTTCCTCGGAGCGGACGGACGGTTCATACTGGTCGCTGGCGAAGACCCCGTGCGGCACAGGTTTTCGATTCGACGCCGCTTTCACGAGGGTATCCGCCGCCTTGTTGTACTCGCGCAGTACATGATTGAGCTCGAGCCCGTGAAATTTGTCCTCCAACTCACGTACTGCCCGGCAGTACGCAGCCATCTTTGGACTTATGCAATTCTTCTCCTTCATTACCTGCCCCACGACCAAGTCGGAGTCCCCCCTGACGTCGAGGCGTCGGACTCCCAGTTCGAGGGTGATCTGGAGACCGTTGATGAGCGCCTCGTACTCCGCGACATTGTTGGAGGCCGCGAAGTGTAGTCGGACCATGTATTCCATTCGCACGCCCAGAGGCGAGATGAATACGAGTCCGACCCCGGCTCCTTCCTTCATGAGGGATCCATCTAAATACATGAGCCACGTCTCGTGCTCGATGGGAGCAGGGGGCGTCTGGACCTCCGTCCATTCGGCGACGAAGTCAGCCAACGCCTACGACTTGATGGCGGTGCGGGGCGCATACTCAATATTCTGCCCCATCAACTCGAGGGCCCACTTAGCGATTCTTCCTTCCGCCTCCGGGCTCTGTATGATTTCGCCAAACGGGTACTTGGACACCACCGTGATGCGGTGCGAGTCGAAATAGTGCCGGAGCTTGCGCTTAGTGATGAGGACAGCATAGATCAGCTTCTGAATCTGTGGGTATCGTGTCTTCGAGTCGGAGAGAACTTCGCTCACGAAGTAGATGGGGCGCTGCACTTTCTGCGTCTTCCCAGGCTCGTCTCGTTCGACTACTAACGCTGCGCTCACGACTTGGGTCATTGCAGCGATGTACAGGAGCATCGGCTCCCCCTCCGCTGGTGCGGTGAGCACCGGTGGACTCTCGAGTAGTTTCTTGAGCGAGTTGAGTGCTTCCTGCGCTTCAGGCGTCCACTGAAAATGCTCCGACTTCTTCATGAGCTTGTACAGTGGCAGGCTACGCTCACCTAGTCGGGCGATGAACCTGCTGAGAGCAGCGAGGCATCCGGTGA
Source organism: Cenchrus fungigraminus (assembly GCA_036936925.1). NCBI lineage: Eukaryota > Viridiplantae > Streptophyta > Magnoliopsida > Poales > Poaceae > Cenchrus > Cenchrus fungigraminus. The sequence continues at coordinate 189,241,004 of CM072769.1, forward strand.
CGCGCTGCACCCCTTTCAGATTTTTGATGGGTCCCATGCTCATGATCGCGGAGATCTTCTCGGGGTTGGCTTCGATGCCGCATTCCGACACAACGAAACCGAGTAGCATGCCCCTGGGGACCCCAAAGACACACTTCTCGGGATTCAGCTTCATGCCGTGCTCCCTCAGCTTTTCGAAGACCGCGGTAAGGTTAGGGATCAGGTCGCCCACCTTCTTCGACTTGACCACGATATCATCTACATAGGCCTCGATTAGCCGTCCGATGAGATCTCCAAAGACGCGACACATGCATCTTTGAAATGTGTCTCCTGCATTCTTCAACCCGAAAGGCATGGAAACGTAGCAGTACGCGCCAAACAGGGTGATGAACGAGGTGGCGAGTTGATCGATCAGATCCATCGTGATCTGATGGTATCCCGAGTAAGCGTCAAGAAAACAGAGGGTTTCGCACCCAGCTGTTGAATCGACTACTTGATCTATGCGCGGTAAAGGAAATGGATCTTATGGACACGTCTTGTTCAGGCTTGTGTAATCAACGCACATCCTCCATTTTCCATTCTTCTTCTTAACGAGTACAGGGTTTGCTAACCACTCGGGGTGGTAGACTTCACGAATGAACCCAGCACTAATGAGCTTCTTGATCTCCTCACTGATAGCCTTGCACTTGTCGGAATTGAAGCGGCGCAGACGCTGCTTGATCGGCTTCGAGCCGGGCTTAATGTTAAGCTTGTGCTTGGCGACCTCCCTTGGAATCCCCGGCATGTCGGAGGGTTTCCATGCAAACACATCGAGATTCGCGCGGAGGAAGTCGACGAGCGCGCTTTCCTAGTCGGAATCGAGCGCCGTCCCGATACGGAGCGTGCGGCCGTCGTCGGAGACAGGCACCTCCTTGGCATCCTTGGCGGGCTCGAAAGAGCAGGCCACACGCTTGGACGACTCGGGGATTTCTTGGTCCTCGGAGGGGGGCTCAACGGTGAGCTTCTCAAACCGGATCAGTGCTTCAGCGAACTGGAAGCACTCAGCATCGCATTCGTATGCGTACTAAAAAGTTGTACCAGCTGTGATGATGCCTTTTGGGCCAGGCATTTTCAGCTTGAGGTACGTGTAGTTGGGGACGGCCATGAACTTCGCGTAAGCCGGCCTTCCGAGTATCGCGTGATACGTCCCCGGGAACCCTACTACTTCGAAGGTGAGGGTTTCCTTTCGGAAGTTGTTCGGAGTTCCGAACGTGACGGGCAGGTCGATCTGCCCGAGGGGGACCGCCTCCATCCCGGGTACGACCCCGTGGAAAGGCGCCGTCGACGGCCGCAGTCGGGACCGCGGGATCCCCATGTCGTCCAGGGTCGACATGTAGATGATGTTGAGGCCGCTGCCTCCGTCCATCAGTACCTTGTGCACACGCTTGGTGCCGAACAAGGGTGACACGACCAGCGGGTAGCTACCCAGTCGTGGTATGTGATCGGGATGATCGTGCCGGCCAAACGTGACCGGCATCTCCGACCACTTCAGGTACGTCGGAGTTGCACGCTCGACTTGGTAAACTTCTCGCCGGGTCAGCTTCTCCTGGCGTTTGGGCTGCCGCGCCTCTGAGCCCCCGAAGATCATCATCACGGCTCCGTCCTCCCGAGGGTAAGCGCCTTCGTCGTTGCCCTTGTCCTTCCCTCCGTCGCCGGTTGGAGCATTGCTTCGCTTTTTCAGCGTGCCGGCGAGGTAGGACTTCATCAGGTTGCAGTCCTTGAAGGCATGTTTGACTGGGCCCTCGTGGTTGGGGCACGGGGCATCTAACAGCTTCTCGAAGTGATCCGATGGCGGGTTACTTCTGGGTCTCGCTGTCTTTCGGTCGACAGCAGCCACCAAGGTGTCCTCATGGTACCTCTTATCTTTACTTTTCTTCTTCTTGGTTGGTGCGGACGGACCCTCACCAGCTTCGACCGACTGCTTCCCCTTGCCGACACCGGGGCTAAGCGTCGCGGCTACGGCTTCTTCCCTGTTAGCGTGGTCTGTTGCGATGTCGAGCAGCTCCCGAGTAGATCGCGGCTTCCGTCGCCCGATCCGATGGATCAGCGTGGCACACGTGGTGCCGTTCTGGAAAGCCGAGACGATGTCCGTGTCAGTGGTGCTGGGCAACTCGGTGCATCGCTTGGAGAAGCGTCGGATGTAGTCACGTAAGATTTCGCCCTTCATCTGCTTGCAGTTGCGCAGGTCCCAGGGGTTCCCTCGTCGGGCGTACGTGCCCTGGATGTTGCCGATGAAGGCGTCGCGTAGTTGCGACCAGCTGTCGATCTTGCCACGCGGCAAGTGCTCGAGCCACGTGCGGGTCGAGTCCGCGAGATGTAGCGGCAGGTTCTTGATGATGAACAAGTCATCCCGCGCTCCGTCGGTGTTGCATGCCAGTCGGTAGTCTTCCAACCAGACGTTGGGGTTGGTTTCACCATCGTACTTAGGTACAGAGGTCGGAGTCCTGAAATGCGAAGGGAAACGGGCATTTATTTTTTGCAAAATTGAGGAAAAAATATATATATAAAAAATTTGCTGATTAGGAGCCCATGCCACTGCGAGTGTCGTCGTCGTCGTTTGTATTACTCGTTTGATCGGAATACAACCCACCTCTCTCGGCCTGTGGGCCGGCCGGCCGGTAAGTGCTTGGGAGATTCATAGGGATGAAAGCGGATCGGATCAGATCGGATAATACCTTTTCCATATCCATATCCATATTTCTTTGTCAGATGTGGAGCGGAGCGGATATTACACAGATACGGTTACAAATGTAGATTTTTTCGAATGTCGGATATGGTGCGGAGTCGGACTGGTGTCGGAGCGGATGCGGATTAATATAGTCGGATAATACATTTTTATATTTAGATTCAAATGGTGAGCAATATTTTTGAAAGCAAAACCGTAAAGTAGCAACTTAATATGAAAAATACTCTTTATGTTTTCCCGGATCGGAAAGGGCGTAGGGCAATCGTCTGGCCGCAAGTGCCGCGATGCCGATGCGTGACAACTGACAAATGATGCTATCCGCAGGACTGCGGCTAGGATTTTTTATGCACGTGCACACACTATATATAGGGCTAAAATTTTGTGGGCTAAAAAATTGTGTATAGGTAAAAGGTCATAGTGTATGGGTCGTATTGGGTTGTCATAGTAGTCGGATATCCTATTATAAACCTCGGATTATCCGCATTCAATTATCAGATAATCTGTATCCGTCGGATATCGCCAACACCATATCCTAATCCGCATCTGCACACAATCGGATTCGGATTATCCACATCCGCATGGATATCAAAACTCTTCTCCATATTCGCATAATTCGGATTCGGATCGGATCGGATGCGGAAATTATCCACACCACTTTCATCCCTAGAGATTCATCAACACTTGTCATTTTCATACGACAAGCAGACAGAAGTGAACGCAACAAAGAGAGAGAGAGAGAGACGCGAATGGGCTTGTAGTCCAATGGTAGGGCGGTCTAGTGGAACGCTACCCACCAGGGTTTAAATTCAGGTGCTCGCACCTTTTCCTGGATTTATTTCGGGATTTTCCGACGTTATGCATTAAGTGGTAAGCGACGTTCCCGTCGACGACGAGGCGCCAGTGGTGACATTGGGAATCTCCAGATCAACCGGTGCTCAGTCCTTCGGAGGTGCTCATAGGGGTAGGGTTTGCGTACGTGTGTTCACAAGGGTGAGTGTGCGTGCGTATTGTGAGCGTCTGCGTTGTACTGTGTCATTCTAAAAAAACAAAGAGAGAGAGAGAGACGCTTCCCTCGAAGTGGAACGGATGGCGACCTAGGGTTTTCCTAGAGTTCTGGCGGACTTCGGCGATGATTTTCGGCGACGAAGGTTTCTCTCCGGCAACTCCTACCCCTTCCCATCCTCCCTTCTCGGGCTGACTAAGGGGCTGACTTCGCTCAGTTGCGCGGTCTTGGCAGGAGGACGGACTAGGGTTTTTGCGTGTTTTCGGTTTTGGCAGATTGGTTTGCTCCCCGTCGGACAGACCGGCGATGGCGGCAAGGAAACTCATGGCGGAGGCAAGGAAGGAGGCGATTGATGTCGACGCTCTGCTCCAGAACCTGCGGCTGAGCGAGACGGAACGGGAGGGCGTTGTCCTCCCGATGGGGGAGAGGGACTCCCTTCCCGCGGTCAAGTGGATGGCGGTGGCCAAGCTCTTGACGGTTAAAAAGTTCAGCGAGCAGTCGCTGATCTAGACGATGCTCTCAGCATGGAACACAGCTTGGGAAGTTAATTTCCGACCCCTGGTGAAGAACCTGTACACGGTGCAAGCTTTCTGTCTCGGGGACTAGAAGCGCATCATGGAGGATGGACCGTGGATCTTCCGCGGATGTGCGTTGATGATGGAGGAATACGACGGGGCGACTATTACCCCATCGGTGGAGCCGTGCAAGGTTCAGGCGTGGATTCAAATCCACAAAATCCCACCTCTCTTCCGCACAGAGAAGATTCTGCAGCAGCTTGCGAGCAAGGTGGGCGAGGTGATCAGTGTGGACATGAAGGTGGTCTCGACGACCAATGGTGACTTTCACCGTGCGAGGGTTAATCTTCAGGCCCTAGCACCACTCGCAAGGGTGGTTACCCTCTCACCTGAGGGGAGCGAGAGCATGCTGCTTCGCGTGATGTACGAGAAGCTTCCTCGTTTTTGCTCTTTCTGTGGCAGGATGGGCCATACACATCTGGAGTGTGGCACGGGCGAATATGCCCCTGAAGACCTGCAGTATGGCGGGTGGATGGTCGTTGAGGAGACATGGCGCCCGGGCACACCCCGTGTTCATGGCAACACCCTGCCTAGTGGCGCGAGAGATCGAGGCGTCTCGAGCAATCGGGGAGGGCGCACTGGTGGCGGCGGCCGCGGCCGCGCTCGCGGTGGCCCGGGTTCAGGTGTGTGGAAGGAAAAGGAGAAGCCAGCATCTGCAGACAGTGGCTCTAGGAAGCGTGATTCAGCGGAGGTAGGCCTACATGGAGCGGATGACCTCCAGGATACTGCATCTAGCCCTTTGAAGCCAGGAAGTGTTGGAAGGGAAGACGGTAGGGAGAGGAGCAATGCACAGAAGCAGCTCATGCTGGGTGAGCCTAAAGAAGTTGGTCCTCCTCCCCCACCGCAGTATGTATCTCCAAGAGACAAGAAGCGCTTCAAGAAGACGGTAGCTCAGAGTGCAAGCAACAAGGTGGCCTCCGATGCGGAGGACCGCTGAGCATAATGAGTTGTCTCAGCTGGAACTATCGTGGCTTGGGCAATGCTACGACAGTCAAGGAGCTCGCGATCTCATGAAGCAGTTTGCCCCACCTGTGTTGTGTGTCCTGGAAACTCAAATTCATAAATCTAGAGTAGAAGGGCTGAAGAGCACGTTATGTTATGCTAATGCTTTTGCTGTTAGCAGTACAGGCCGCAGTGGTGGTCTTGGTATCTTTTGGAACAATGAAATAAAGTTGGAGATTTTACCGTACTCATAGTATCACACTGACTCAATTATTTCAAAGAATGGGGGCTCCTCATGGAGGCTAACGTGTGTATACAGGGAAGCTCAGACTGCTGAGCGTTTAAGACCTAGGATGTGCTTAAACACATAAAGTCCTCTTCGGATCTTTCATGGGTTTGTATTGGGGACTTCAACGAGGTTTTGTACCGATCGGAACATGAAGGTGTGCAGGAACGCAGATTTGCATAGATGGAGGGTTTCCAAGAGATGGTCGACGTTTGTGGCCTTTATGATTTAGGCTATGAAGGACGCAGATGGTCATATGAGAAGCGAGTTGCAGGGGGTTCTTTTTGTCGAGTTAGACTGGACCGTGCTCTTGCTACTCCGAGCTGGAGCTCTCGCCACCCCATGGCGACAGTCAGCAACATGGTGGCAGTGGCCTCCGACCATGGGCCAATTTTGCTTCGATGGAGGCAGCAATCAGACAGTCAGGGAAGAGGTAGAAAGAAAAATAGATTTCACTATGAGGTGATGTGGGAATCGCATGAGGATTTCTCACCTTGGCTGTCAGAATTGTGGAGGGGGGACAAGGCCTTAACCTTGGATGATTTGCAACAAAAGCTTTCGTCTGCTGCGGAGGGCATGATGAACTGGGGCCAGAGTACTTTTGGCCACGTAAGATTGGAGCTGAGAAAGCTAAAAGAGGAACTGGAGAAGCTCCAAGGGGACCCCCACCGGACGGGCCCTTCGCATGCAGAAATAAAGATCACAGACAAAATTGTCGAGTTAAACCATCGAGAAGAGATCATGTGGCAGCAACGCTCCAAGATCAGATGGCTTGCTGATGGTGACAAAAACACTCGATTTTTCCATCTACGGGCGAGCCAACAAAAGAAGAAAAATAAGATCAAGAGCCTGAAAGGACCGGATGGTCAGGTCACTGACGATGCCCTAGCAATGGGCAGGCTGGCCACTCTATTTTATAAGGACCTCTACAGATCGGAGGGGGTACATGACATGGATCAAGTGCTGAACTCGGTCCTGGCTAAGGTCACAGCGGAGATGAATGATGAGCTGATTGCCCCTTTCGAGGAGAAGGAGATTAAAGAGGCACTTTTTCAGATGTTCCCCACAAAGGCCCCGGGGCCTGATGGCTTTCCCGCACATTTTTTCCAGCGTCACTGGGATCTGTGTGGGGAGGAAGTGACTACGGTTGTTCTCGGTGTTTTGAGAGGAGAAGACATCCCTGCTGCGATTAATAATACACTGATAGTTCTTATCCCAAAGGTGGCTAATGCATAGGAGCTGGGCCAATATAGACCCATCAGTTTGTGCAACGTCATTTATAAGATAGCATCAAAGGTGGCTGCCAATAGACTAAAGGGGATTTTACCCCAGATTATTTCTGAGGAACAGTCGGCCTTTGTCCCAGGACGTTTGATCACAGATAATATCATATCTGCATATGAGCGTTTCCACTTCATGAAGCGCAAGAGGGCTCAAGAGTTGAGGTGTTGCGCTCTCAAGCTTGATATGAGGAAGGTGTATGACCGCGTTGAGTGGAGCTACCTACGGGCGATCATGCTCCGCTTGGGCTTCCACCAGCTGTGGGTGGAGACGGTAATGAGGCTAGTCTCAACTGTGTCTTTTTCTGTTCTCTTTAATGGTGAATGTTTAGAGAAATTTAACCCTTCGAGAGGTATCCGTCAAGGTGATCCCATCTCTCCCTACTTGTTCTTGTTGGTAGCAGAGGGACTATCATGCCTTTTGAAAGTAAGAATTCAGTCATCGAACCTCAGTGGAATCAAGGTGGCGCCTACCGCTCTGGTGGTCAGTCACCTACTTCTCGCAGATGACAGCCTGCTGTTTTGAAATCAAATAGGGAGAATACACATGAGATTCTCGACGTGCTACAAATCTATTGCCGGGCATCGGGTCAGCAAATAAATGTGGACAAATCATCAATTCACTTCGCAAAAGGGGTGCCTGCGTCCACAAGAGCAGAAATTAATGACCTACTTGATGTTCATAACGAGGCTTTAAGTGAGAAGTACCTCGGTATGCCAACACATGTTGGCAGCTCGATCAATGATGCTTTCAAGTATCTGAAAGACAGAGTTTGGAAAAGAGTACAAGGATGGATGTAACATACTCTTTCAGCGGGTGGTAAAGAGGTTCTGATAAAGGCGGTTGCTCAAGCAGTACCCACCTATTCCATGTCCTGTTTCAAACTCTCGCGAGGCCTCTGCAAGCATATAGACGGTGTCTTGCGCAACTTCTGGTGGGGCTGTAAAGAGGGGAAGAGAAAGATGTTCTGGGTTGCATGGGACGAATTAATCAAGCCAAAACACCTCGGTGGAATTGGCTTTTGTGATATTGAGCTTTTCAACCTAGCATTGCTGGCGCGACAAGCATGGCGTGTCGTGCAGGACCCGGGCTCCCTAAGCGCCCGCATTCTCAAAGCTGTCTACTACCCTGAAAGTGATTTTCTGGGGGCTGAAATTGGATCATCGCCATCACAAGTATGGCAGTCGATTATGGATGGGAAAGAGGTCTTGCTCCAAGGCCTGATTCGACGAGTGGGTACTGGAGCAGACACAAACATTTGGAGCATGAATTGGCTCCCTAGAGACGGCCGACTGCGGCCACTGGTGAGCCCTCGACCAGACCCACCGGAGCTGGTGTGTGAACTCATTACACTACACGAGCATGTTGGGATCGCCAGAAGCTGCTGCAGTTTTCCATCCTATGGATGTGGAGGTGGTCAGCAACATACCCTTAAGCACGCGGCGACAAACAGATTTCTGGGCTTGGCACTATGAGAAGAGTGGCATTTTCTCGGTGCGGTCAGCTTATCGGATGTTGGTGAGAAATAGGGAGAAAAATTGTGCCTACTATGAGGGGCGAGCTAGCCCATCTGATTTTAAGGCTAAGGAAAAGGAGTGGACACGTCTTGTGAAAGTACCGTCCAAAATCAAGGTTTTCCTATGGAGATTGGCTCGATATTCTTTACCATCCAGGGATGTTCTACATCACAGGAACATGGATCAAACTGATATATGTGCTATATGTGGCTTAAAGGACTCTTGGAAACATTCACTCATCGAATGTAACATGTCTAAATGTGTTTGGGCTTTGGAAAAGGAAGATATTACCGACTTCATCGGGTCTCTACAGGAAGAGGATGCTAGGGCTTGGCTAGCAAAGGTCCTCTCGTCCCTACCCCGGGAGGACATGGTCTGAGTTGTGGTGACCATGTGGGCTATTTGGCATGCTAGGAGGAAAGCTATTCATGAGAACATCTTCCAGGGTCCTCTGTCGACGCACGTCTGAACTTGGAGCGGCACCGGCCGCGCGGCGGAGAACGGAGAGACAGCCTGGGCGCTCCGGCCCTAGGTGGATCCCTCCCCCCAAGGCTTGGTTAAAATTAATGTGGACACTGCGGTTTCGAAGAACTCAGGACAGGCGCCCGTGGCGGCTATAGCCAGAGACTCTACTGGTACCTTTGTCGCCGCGTCGTCTGTGGTTATGTACGGGATCACAGACCCGGAAACTTTGGAAGTCATGGCGTGTCGGGAGGGGCTGGCTTTGGCTAGTGACGCCCTCCTCAGCAAGGTGCGAGTAGCAAGTGACTGCTCCAACACGATCCGCAGTATCCATGAAGGTACAATGGGTGTTTATGGCCATATTTTTCAAGAGATCCGAGCAGGAAGGGAAAGCTTCCAACGGATGGAGTTTGTTCACGAGCGACGTGAAGCAAATCATGATGCTCATAACCTTGCCCGGAGCTCCCTCGTCGATCCAGTTGGCAGGCGTATATGGCTCTTGTGCCCGCCCTCGGACGTTTGTAACTCTTTAGTTCTCTAGAGTGTGTTATCTATCTTAAAAAAACTTGTCATTTTCATACAAATTAAATGACTTAACTTGAGTGGGACATCAACACTTGCTTGGGCTGCTTGCCTATAACTTGTTGGACACTATTGCACCGATATATTTGATTATTCTGGATTGGTCGGTGTTGAATATCTCTAACGACGTCCAAGAATAAGTTCCACATATAAACTTTATGCCACTTGAGCGGTTCCTCTAAGAACATCTCTAATAGATTCTCTATTTCTGACTCTTTATTTGTCTCTTCATAAATATTTCACTCTATTATTTAACATCTCACTTCAACACGCTCTTCATTTTCACTCTTCCTCTTCACACTGACGCATTGGTCCCATGCATCATCCCACACTTGACAAGCCAGTTGGCTGGACAAATTTGACTAGCAAGAGGGCCAATCTGGAAAGTTGGATGACTTGGAGAGTTAGATGGCTAGTCTGTTGAAGAATAATTTTGATGTTGAATAACCAAAATTTGACTTGGAAAAATCATTGAGCTAGTTTCTTAGAGATGCTCTAACCTAATTTGTTTACATATACATCTAAAACATGTGTTTGACGACTTTGCTTACTTTGTTTAATTTGCACTCGTGCTTGCATTAATATTGCACGATCGATTCCATTCCCATGCATGGAATATTGATCGATGGGGTCCACCGGAGAAGAAGCTAATCGAAAGGCGGACAATGGCGTTGCAAATAGGCGGACAATTAAATTGCATACACGAATCCGAATCTGACTCTCGCCAAGAGTCCAAGACCACATTTCTTAGAATTGGTGCTAGCTTTTTTTTAGTTTATTCTAATTCAAATCTATTTTTCGGTGGTAGGCGAGATGTCTTTCGACAGTGTGCTGATTTTGTTAATCTTTTTTTTTTCAAGATTTTGTCGGCTAAGTCTTCCCACAGTGCTTATAAGGTTAGTAGTTAACAATGCTCATGAAGGTAGTAGTGCGTGCATGTTCGTAGAAACGTGTGTACGTACGTGTATACAAACTTTTACATCTATACAATACGATTTGAGAGGGAAAAAGAAGAGAAAAAATAACGAACAATAGAAAAGAAGAGAAACAGCTTCCAACACATTTGGACAGCTAAAATCCCATACAAAATTAAAATTTTCACTTGGCGATTGGAGAACAATGCCTTACCTACAAAAGATAACATGATTAAGAGAAATTGGGATGGCAACCCCTCTTGCATGTTCTGTAACCTGAAACTACATATCATCTGTTCTTTGAATGCCCGGTAGCCAAATGCGTGTGGGGAATGGTGGGAGCTTGCTTCCATTCCAACACTGTGTCGAGCAACGCTACACAGTATAAGATTTGGATACAGCAACTAATACCCCATGGGAAAAACATACATCATTTTGGTCTTTCGGCCATCTGTTGGGCAATATGGAAATGTCGCAACAAAGCAGTTTTTGATAAAAAAATGATAAAACATCCAGCTGAAGCAGTCCTGCACGTTTGTTCTTTTATGTCATACTGGTCAGGTCTGTTCGATGAAGGCGCTCAGGCCGATGTCGCGGCGGGGGTTGATGTGATGTTGAAGATCGCGCACAGGCTACTCGCGTAACAGAAGACGAGGGCGGGTCCGAGGATGCTCCCGGCGCCGCAGGATGATCGCCCGGGAGACGACAACGAGGCCTGAAGATCTGAAGCAGGCAGCATCAGCGCGAAGGAAAAAGCAGAAACAAGGCCTTCGAAGTGATCTCGCTTTTGGTTGTTCCTCTTGGATGTAATAGGAAACAAACAAACTTGTGGCGTAGCGGTCCGGTTACCTCCTCCCCCCTCCCAGATTACTCCCTGTGCTCCCGGGTGACCTGGGCGCTGCTTAGCTCTCCTATCTTGAGCCAAGATAGGAGAGTTTCCAGGGGCGTAAGCTGGTATGGGTTGGGGGCCCTTCCGAACTGTTTCTTTCTGTAAAACTCGTTTGTTTCCGTTCTGGTAATGGGAATGGAGGACTCCCCTCGGTTCGAAAAAATAGAAAAGAAGAGAAAATGGTGATTGCTTTTTTTAATAAAAGAAGGCAAATTGGAGACGGCATCGCTAGTTAGTTATGTGTTCAAATAAAAGTCGCTGAATTCCATGCAACATCGATGAGAAGGCAATGCAATGCCGAATTGATGGGCCTTGAACGGCCGCTGCCAGGAAATCGCGGCCGTTGAACGGAGGCGCTCAAGCCGCATCCAACCGTCCACCAAATCTAGGAAACCGCAGCCAAGCAAAAAGAACGTGTGTGCGCAAATCTGGATGGGCTTGGGCCCAGCGCAAGTGGGCCTGGCCTGCTTATAAGTAGCCTCGATGGGAGGAGCGGAAGACACGGCCGATTCCGTGACGCCTTGTCTGCTGCCCGGCGGCCGCCCGGTTTCTTCTCTTCTCCCCCCTCTGGCTAGCTGTGGCCTGTGGGTGTCCTTCTTCTTCTTCGATTCCCTCCCCCCCAGCAGCCAGCACCAATCCATCGATTCTCCGGGCCGCCGCTGGATCAATAATGCAGCACCAGACTACCACGCAGATCCAACCGCCGCCGCCGCCGAATAACAAGAGCCGCCGGGCGGCGGAGGCCGCGGCCAAGGCCGCCGAGGACGACTTATTCGACGCCGGCAAGCCTCCGCCGTTCCGCATCGGCGACGTCCGCGCCGCGGTGCCGGCGCACTGCTGGCGCAAGAGCCCCCTGCGCTCGCTTTCGTACGTGGCGCGGGACGTGGCGGTGGTGGCGGGGTTGGCCGTGGCGGCGGCGGCGCTCGACAGCTGGGCGGTGTGGCCCATCTACTGGGCGGCGCAGGGGACCATGTTCTGGGCGCTCTTCGTCCTGGGGCACGACTGCGGCCACGGGAGCTTCTCCGACAGCGCCACACTCAACAGCGCCGTGGGGCATGTCCTGCACTCATTCATCCTCGTCCCCTACCATGGATGGTTCGTTGCTCTTCCTCTTCTTGATTGATGCATCCGATCCATATATGTTCAATGCAAGCATGCTAATTTCAACAGTCAATCCACGCATGCGTGATGCCTTCCGTGCATTTGGACTGAAAGGAATAAACTTACATGCACCGCCCATCTGCAGTAGCTAGCCGATATTTCTTCTTCTTTATAATAACAAAGTAAACAAGGAAAAGGAGCTTGCATTGCATGCATCTTGATCTTGCTCTTTTTCAAGAGATTCCATCTGTACGTGTCAGAGATATTTTGGCTAATTCCATGTACCATATACATAATACATTACTCACCTCTCTTACTTCACTTTAGTCGGAAAGGGTTGTTTATATTAATCACACAGAGACAGAGAATCTCTGTTACTTGATGCATGTAAAGCAGCTAGCAGATGCAGCTAGGAGCTCCACTTGACAACAATTTGCATGTCGTTAATTACTAGCTATATATACATAGCCTGCAAATTAAATAAAGAAATTTTATAATACGTACATGCAGGAGGATCAGCCACAGAACGCACCATCAGAACCATGGCCACATCCACAGGGACGAGTCATGGCACCCGGTCAGTCGTCCATGCATCTCTCGCGTCATGCAGCTTGCTCGATTAATTACCGCTCATCTCCTTTACTTAAAATGTTTTGGTACTCCTACGAGTTACAATCAGCATATTTTTAATTAATTTAGAGATGGTCTTATTTCGCTGTACAATACCAGTATGGCATCTTATATCTAGGAAAAGAGACTTGCAAACAGTTTTTTAAAAAACTTGAGGCTTGCAAACATAGGTACTAGTTAGGGTACCAAATTTGAAATAAGGGACGGTAGGCTAAGTATAGGTGGAGTGATAGGGAGAGCGGCATTGTTTTTATGCTTGCCACCGGATCCAAGGACCGGCGGCAGCAGCAATGGCCATGAATTGAAGAGGACCGTCAACCAGTTGTTCTAGCGGCTGGATGCTTGGATCACAATGTAAATATGGACATATAGTAGCATCGGCAGATATGGTAATCTCAGCACACACCATATATACACTAGTCCGGTCCTTGTGCGTGGTCCTTTTCATTTCTGGGAGGACGTCCGGCCAGTTTTATTCTCAGACTGCAGATCTAGGCACATGGCACTGCCTAAGACCGACTCCAGCAGCGTTGCCCATCTGCATCGCGTCTGCGCTGAGGAAAGAGATGAATCCCTTCTCGCAAAAGCAGGTCGATTCCAGCGGTGCACGCGCATCGCCTCGCGCAGGAGCCAAGGTAGTTGGCTCCCGCCCCTCCGCTGCTTCTCCCAGCCCGAGCCGGGCCGCCAGCCTTGACCAGGCACCGCGGCGGCGAGGTGGCGAGGCCGCGACCGCGAGGATGGCTGCCGGTACTGCTCCGCCTTCGCGCCGCTACTGCTCCGCCGCCGCGCCGCTACTGCTCCGCCGCCGCGCCGCGCCTACTCCGCCTCCGTCAGATCTGCGCCGCGCCGACCCCTGCTCCAGCACTCCCCGCCTCCATGGCCGAGCTGCCTCCGGCGCCGCCGAGCAGGGTCCCGTGGCCAAATACGCCGGCCTTGCCTCCACCGCGAGACCGGGTCTCGGTGGCGGGGCTCCTTCCCCTCCCCCAACATTGCTCCTCGCCGTCCGCACCACCTCGAGCTCCCCTCCCCCAACGTTGTTCCTTGCCGTCCGCACCACCTCGAGCTCGATTCGGGCCGCCGCCATCCGGGGCTGGGCTGGGAAGAGGAGGGAGATCCGCCCCCGGTCGGATCTGCGCCGGGACCGAGGGGCGCTACCGCTGTGGTCGGCAGCCGGGATTCGGGAGTCGGGACTCCTCTGCGGGTGGAGGAGACGACCGGCGGGGTGGTGGAGATGGCCGACGGGGCTCGAGCTGCCTCCGCCGCTGTGGCCGCCCGCCGGAGGTGCTGGTACACGGCCTGGCGCTCGTGCGGTCACTGACCGGCTCCTGCTACTCCTGGCGCCGGCTCGCGGTGGAGTTGGAGCCCGCGGAGGAGGGAGGGGAAGGAGGGAGGTAGCAGTAGCAGGCGTGCGGGGGATCAGAGACACGCGCTGGCAGTTGGCACAGTGATTTGGGGGAAAGGAGAAATTCCCCGAGAATGAGCGACGGGAGTTCGGAAATCGCAAAATGCAGATGCATTTGCAGTACTTGCTGGACCGTGTACAGTAGCACTGCGTTCTTCATTTTGCCTTTGCAGAACGGGATGCAGCACTTGCTGCGGACAGTCTAACTCACTTTTACTAATCAACAATTAATTAACATGCTAATTAGCAGGAGCTAGCAGAGATCAATTGATGGATGTGGTCCATGCAATGCATGGTGCCACACCACTGGAACCATGCAGCGCTGCTCTGCTGCCTGCCTGCTCAGCTGGTGGTAGATTAGATCTCATCGATCACGTGAGCTAAGCTACCTACTTGCTGTCAAATAAATCAACAACAATCTTGCTTACACATGCATAAGACATCCATGGGATGATTCTTCTCATCTCAACGGTGCACCACTATTTGATGCCACTTGTCGTCTGCCCGTTACCACCCCAGGTAGCTAGTAGCTTGTTGTCCTCTTCGATCACCATCCATTTGCCAGGCATCTTCAAAGTAAAGTGTAATACCATGGAATATAATATTGCTCATGCTTTCTGCCGTGATGGAATATACTGTATTTGAGTTGCATTACTGAACTAGTGCAATATCTATCTGACCATGCATGCATGTGTTTGATTTGGAGTGATGAGCAGATCACGGAGAAGCTGTACCAGCAGCTGGAACCGCGCACCAAGAAGCTACGGTTCACGGTCCCATTCCCGCTGCTCGCATTCCCCGTCTACCTCGTACGTGTTCTGATCGATGAATAGGTACAATGCTCTGCATGCTCATCGATCACTAGAGACACTGATCTGCATGCTGTGTGCAGTGGTACAGGAGCCCCGGCAAGAATGGATCGCACTTTCTTCCCAGCAGCGACCTGTTCACCCCCAAGGAGAGGGGCGACGTCATGCTCTCAACCACCTGCTGGTGCATCATGCTCACCTCGCTCATCACCATGGCGTGCACCTTGGGCCCAATCCAGGTTCTCAAGATGTACGGCGTCCCATACCTTGTAAGCAACACAAACTTAATTCAGTGTTTGCTTGCAAGCAACTCTCGCTCCTCCGATCCATGCATCATCCTTTATTTCCTAGTACTACTTGCATATATAGATCAAGCAACTCAAACTGTACCGAAATTAACATGCAGGTGTTTGTGATGTGGCTTGACCTGGTGACCTACTTGCACCACCACGGCAGCCATGACCTCCCCTGGTACCGCGGCGAGGAGTGGAGCTACCTGCGTGGGGGGCTCACCACGGTCGACCGGGACTACGGCTGGATCAACAAGATCCACCACGACATCGGCACCCATGTCATCCACCACCTCTTCCCCCAGATCCCGCACTACCACCTCGTCGAAGCCGTAAGCCTTCTTCCTGCTATCCTACTACCTATATGTATATATGTGTTGTTCTGAATACATACAAATCAAGCTTCTTCTTCTTGTGGTCATGTACGAAAACTGAAATAAACTTTGAAAACAAACATATAACAGACCAAGGCAGCAAGGCCGGTGCTGGGCAGATACTACCGGGAGCCACAGAAGTCGGGGCCGCTGCCACTACACCTCTTTGGCGTGCTCCTCACAAGTCTCAGAGTGGATCACTTCGTCAGCGACCATGGGGGTGTCGTCTACTACCAAACTGACCACACCCTGATGAACACTGAACCATAAGCAAAAGTGATTCATGTTTTCTCAAGCAAGAATCCATTCGTTACAACCAACAATCAGAAGTTGATCCATTCATCATTACAGGATCTGAAGCATGATATACAGATGATAGCAAAGAGAGTCAAGTAATAATTTAAGCACAAGGCAAGGGTTAGGTCGTCGATGATCTAATTGAAGCATACACACATGTATGGGCTCATGAGATCGATTCAAAGCATTACGTAGTAGCTAAGCATTGCTATACAGTGTAATTCATGCATGGCTAGTGCTAATAACTAGATGTTGAAATCTGTATTGACGACTGCCTCTCAGAAAACATCATTAGTTTGTGACACAACACAAATTGAGCTCTCTGTATGACAGTGGATATGTATTCACAACCCACAACTAATACAATCATTCAACATTACATGCCGCCTGATTGATTTATATAGGAAAATTACTAGGCAGTGGCACAGCACAGCAACATATTTACAGCAGCCTATCCATATCTGTCTCGATGATCAACTGCTTAGATTAGATTACATGCATGGACATCAACTAGACTGCTAGCTAGTTTGCTGCTTATTCCATCAGCGGCCACCAAATAATGATAATATGATGCTATACTATCAATACCACTATACTACATACGTACTAGTAATAAGTATATATACTATGATGACGGTGGCTAACCAATATTAATACTTACACGCCATCATAACATCATCAATCCAGGAAAATCCTTGAGGGAAGCAGACCTCCAAAACCTTCATCTTTCAGAAGCTCATCCTCGCACGCCACCAGCCTCAAAGTACACATGCTCATGTTCTCACACTTGACCTTCAGCTGCTCGAGGCTCCTCACAAACACCTGCTCCACCCATGTCAGCATGGGCCTCTTCTCTGAATCTGATGTCCAAGCTGCTGCCACTATTTGCTCCATAGCCCCAACATCTATCTCCAACCTGCACCCAGAGCCCACAACATTGCTCATGCGGTTGCTAAACTCCTGCAGCAGTTCCTCGCAGAGTTTGCCAAAATCAACCGCCTTGAAATTGACTGACTCATCGACTGAACGCAACAGGTTGTCAACAGATCCATCTGGATCGCCAGATGAGTTCTCATGGCTGCTGCTGCTGCTGCTGTCCTCATCGCCATCATGGGTTTCGGCCTCGTCGACAGGAAGGTTCAAATCAAATGGAATGCTTGATGTTGTATGCAGACGCTTTAAAGTACTCGATGGTTCTCCTACCTTTTCTCCACCATCAGATGTGTTGAGCTTCCTCTTACTGAAAGAACTGGAGTACAAAGATGCTTGAATGCCGCTCAAGGAATGGCTGGAGGAAACTATCGCTTTGCCTCCAGGGCCTCCACCGACGTTTGCTGTACCTGGCTCAACTATGATCTTCAGGTGATATCCACGAGCTGCCAGAACTTTGTCTTCCGACAAAGCATGGCCCTCTCCCATCCCAACAGAGGCATCTTGACATCCTCTGATCATTCTTGTAGACAACACCACAATCGAGTCACTGAGATCAGCCACCCTCCCCCCATGCAAGTCTTTGTACCTGCCAGTCTCAACGGCCTGAGCCAGGCTCGCCTGAACAAGGAAGTCAGCTTTGTCAATATTCTCAAGGTATATAACTGATCGCCGCTTCTTTCTCAACTCCTCAAAAATACAGTCTGTGGCACGCTTTCCTCTGAAATTGGAGTTGCCCCAGTTCTGGACGCTAAAGTCCAAATATATCAGGTTATCTGAGCTACCGTGCATCACCTCTGCAAGTGCCACACCAACTCTCCACTTGGCAATGCTGTCGGGGCCATGGAAACTAAACCATATGTCATTCTTCTTGTGTGCACCACGGCGCCTCTCCATTGACCGGTACCGCACGATGGATGCACAAATAGCACTCAAGGCTTCCTCCTGCCTCCCAACTACCTTAAACAGGCGTTCCATGAGTAGCTTGTAATCAAAACTTTGTGCTGCAACGGGTGAAGGCCTCTGCCATTGACCAAAGGCAGAAGTGCCTCCTGAAGCTGCTGCTGAATGCAGAGCACTAGGTGATGCTTGATTTTGACCCCAGTTTGAGGAACTCCTGGAGCCAGAGTAAGGCTGTAGAAAGAACTGGGGAGGCTTCAGATTCAAATCGTCAACCTTCTTGGGCATCGGCTGGATCGACCTCTCAGCATCATCTACATGTTTACAGAGGGCATTACTTGAATCCTTTGAAGAAGATCCGCGAGGGGTGCCCAAAACCAAGTCAGTTGCCACAGCTGCTGAAGATGATGGTGACGCATGATCTTCACGGTTGTCACGATTGGATGAATTGCTATGTTGGGATTGCACAGCCCTATCATGAAGGGGTTCATCACTCTGTGATTGCCTGACTTGAAGGTTCAGTACAAAGTCTGCATTCCTTTGATTGGAAATAGATGGCGATGAAATACTCTTTGCAGTTGTGTTGCCATGTGAAGCAGACACCGCAGAAGGTTTAATAACCTCCCTTTGAAGTGCAACTAGCTCTGAACCTTGTCTCGGATTTGGTCCTCTTTCCCTGTCAGCTGGAACACCAATGTAATGCGGAAATAACTGGTGAGGATCTCTGTTGACCCTCTGGCAACCTTGGTGGAGCCGCAAGCAGTACTCGTTCCACTTCTTCTGTAGATTCAGTATTTTTGTATTCAATACCATCCGATCATCTCTAACCTGCACTGAAGAAAAACTGCACATCTTTTATACCAATCATATCCAAAACTATTCATCTATCAGCGAGCTGTAAAAGTTGCGTTCACTATTAAAACTTGAGAATTCTAGAAGATAGAAGTAGCCTCACACCTTGAGTGCATCAAACGCACTGTTAGGATCCATCATGCTGCCATTCTGCAGCAGAGAGGAGAGACCTTCCTGGTGAGCTTCAGCTGTAATGCCACTTCCTCTAATGATAGTTGCAGCTTCCTGGTCATATCTATCATTGCAGTGTTGACACCGAGGGCCTGAGGGCATGAGACTAGTTGCTTCATAGTTATTGCACACAAAACCTCCAAAAGGAACAAACGACTCCATCAAGCTGCAAATTACAAGTCTGAAACTGTTAGGATCCTTGTAAAAAGCACGGCTAGTAGTTTGGAATCACAAAAGCATAAACTAAAGAGATCAAACAAATGGAGTTGGCAATAAAAGACGAGCCAAGTCCTGCTTCAGTAAGTGCTCCAACTCTTGAGTCTCTTCAGCTACTTAAAGAGTAGTAGCTGCACTTACGTGTACAGTTGCTACACACTTGAGCCCAAGTACTGAAGCAAGCGAATCAGGACTACATGATTGACCAATTATAATTTAAAGAGTTTATTGACCAAAATGCTCTTAATACTAATTGCGGTAGTACTACATGAGTCAGGAAATCAGACAGGTGTGGGAAACAAGAAACAAGCAAGACCCATACTGTCCAAATATTAAACTAGTACTAGAGAAGAAAGAACATTAACTAACCTAGTTATAAAAGAAAGGCACATCTTGGTTGCGATGAACTACTAGGCACGGCACTGAGCGCACATGTATGTGCTTGATATAAGCAACAATTGGTGTGAGATGGATGGGTAGCAAAAGAAAAGGAGAGGACCTTGTAGCTGCAGGCTTGGACAAGG
Source organism: Cenchrus fungigraminus (assembly GCA_036936925.1). Classification (NCBI taxonomy): domain Eukaryota; kingdom Viridiplantae; phylum Streptophyta; class Magnoliopsida; order Poales; family Poaceae; genus Cenchrus; species Cenchrus fungigraminus. The sequence continues at coordinate 189,260,655 of CM072769.1, forward strand.
CAGCGGTGGCTGCAGTGGCCGCGTCGCGCACGGCGGTGATGGGCAGGAGCTGGAGCTCCCAGTCCTTGTCGACGAGCGGGAACTTGGAGAGGAAGGCGAGGTACGTCTCGTAGGTGGCCGACCAGCCCATGACACAGACCGTGTGGCCTGCTCTGTGCGTCTCCAGCAGGCGCGTGACCTCGGACACGACCCGGCGCCCCCTCTCCTGCAGGTCGTCGTCGTCGGCGGCTACCAGGTCCTTGAGGTCGCCGATGCTCAAGATGAGGCCGGAATTGGAATTGGGCGTTTGCTGATTGATGGGGCCGACGGGTAGGATGCGGTAGGGCGACGCGGTGGCGAAGTCGGCGGCTGCGGACGCGGCCCCCACGCCGACGAGCATGGGGCTGCGTCCGCGGGAGAGGATCTCGGTGATGCGTCGGCGGTTGTCCTCCCCCGGGGCAGCTGGCGAGGGGACCTGGGCATCGTCGGCTGCGGCGAAGCTGCAGAGGAAGAGCGGCGGCGGGTGGGCTCTTGCGGGGAGTCGGCCGAGGGGCGGCGCGGGGCGGAGGATGGCGAGCTTGATGTCGCCGCTGCGGAATCCGGCGTCGGCGAAGACGCGGCTGACGAGGGGGTCATCGAGGACGGCGAGGACGAGGTGGGAGAGGTCGACCTTGACGGCGGTTGCTGCTGTTGCGGAGGTGGATGGGTGGTAGTTGTACAAGTGGAAGGTGTCGGGGTTGCGGCGCTGGTTGGCCTGGGAGCGCTTGACGGCGGCCATGAGGGAGTTGGCCACGGGGGGCTCGTCATCATCGTTCCGGGAAGAAGAAGACGAGGACGGGAGGCGGTCGAGGGAGACGGCGAAGCAGAGCTCGAGCGCCTTGAGCTGGAGTCGCGGGGAGTAGGCGGCGCTGCGGGCGCGGGCGAGTGCGTCTCGAAGCAGCGGGGCGGCGGTGGGCGCGAGGATGGAGGAGATGAGGTGGAGGGAGGTGGTCTGGGCGTGGGCGCGGCGGCGCGCAGAGGCGACGGCGGCGTCGAGGGCGTCGACGGCGGCGGGGGAGAGGCACTGGCGCGCGGCGGGCACCGGCGTCGGCATGGCTGGGGGACTAGATTTGAGTGGGCATGGGGGGCAAAGTGTAAAAGCGGGAGGAGTGAAATGGGAAATGACGGCAAGGAAGAGGGCGGGAGCGCAAAAAGGCTCACGGGGAGGGGAGGGGAGGGGAGGGGAGGAAGCAAACCAACAAATAATAATTGCACGAGCAGGTCCGTGCTCATGTCTCTGTCTTCTTCTTTTATAGTATCTATATATATATCTCCCACCATTTTCTTTCTGTTGCTATTATTTATTTATTTATTTATCATCATAAAAGAAAAGAAAAGGAAAATAAGGAAAATAAAATCAAATCTGGAAAAGGAAATCTTGCTTTTGGGAGATGTTGTTGCTGCTGCTGTGGAGTAACAGGAGGCAGTGGAAGTGGAGTGATGCGGAGGGCCCACCACCGAGTGGAAATTCGGTGGAGAGCACTCGTACACTGCTGCAGATTCTATTCATATCGTTTCTTTTTACAGTGACGTGACGTGACGTGATGCGCTCACCACTGACCACTGTGTCTGTGCTCCTCTTCCATTTGCTATCTTTCTGAGAGATGCACGCATAGTTCCTCTCTCAAATTGCAACACGTACACCAAAGCTCTTTGTTCTAAAAGTTTTACCAAACTTCTCATATAGAAGAATCGTGTCAAATCATTTCTTCTCTACGTGCACATGGTCTAATGCAAAATTTCACTACTTCTCACCTAACTAAATAAGACCTAACTAAACAGGATTGAATTCAGGCAAACAAATTCGGGCATATACTTTGTGTCTTCACTAGTACTTTTGTAAATTTATTCGTTTTTCTAAGCGCTAACTTGTTATCTTTTTGCAGCGCTTTACTTTGAAAAATAGACCCTCTACTTTAGTGAGATGGAGACACATATATTTCAGTCTTATTGTAAAGGTGCATGCTCTAAACCTGAAACTCATACATGTAGTGCGTGTTGCTCGTGCGACATACGTACTAAGAAAGGTTGCTCCTTGGATGTGGACCCCACGATAAAAAGGCTACCCTGCCTTTTTCTACCCTGTTCGTTTGGCTTATCAACCTCCAGCCAACAACAGTACTTTTATCTCGGAACAAATCAACTACAAACTACCAGTCAGCGGTAATTTTCTCTCAAAATAAATCAACACCAGCCACCAGCCGACAGATTTAAACTTAAAATGGAGGATTCATTCATTGTGCAGTCGGTGCAGTCGGAAAAGATAAAGTAAATTCTTTGATTTACCAATATATCGTCGTAATAACAGTGAATAAAATTAACGTATGAGGCAGTCCTTTCGGTTACATATATCATGCCAGTTGCCAGATGTTGTTGCAGACAAAAAGATCACCCACCTTTTGGTAGTTGATGTGCCATGCATGTATTAGATTAATTTCCCACAAATACAGTGCAGTGCCTCCTCTATATCCTTTGCAGCCAAAAATAAAGCAGCTTTTAATTTCCCTCTTCTCTTGAGTGCGTCAAATTAAAGGGACATATATGCTTTCACACTTGGTGGGCATAAATATATAATAGTAATCCTTTTTTTTTGTCTTAGGTAGTGCGATCTAAAACTTTGATGAGTTACTAGCTATTTCTATATATTATTTAATGTAATTTTAAGTCACATACTACATATAAGAATCCAAATGAAATTAATTAGCCTGGGTAGCTAGCTGCTAGCTATTCGTATCCCTCCGCTAGACATCACTTTTGTTATGTATGTGGACCTAATATATGTGTAGGTGCATATGAAATGCTATGTATTACCTAGAAATATCAAAACAAATAATAGTAATTTGGATCTCTCCAGGACCTAAAGTACAAACTATTATATATATTATTTAGTGTTTAGATGATTATATTAATTTTAATTGCTAGGGTTTTCCAAACTTGTCATATATATAATATGACGCTCATGTCAGTAGTGTTAGTATTGATCTCATCTGACTTGGTCCAACGACCAAGTCAGAACCCCTAGATCACTCCCTGATCGGGGGAGTCCAACCCAACCGGGTTGTGGGCCCCTGTCGCACCGGCACTATATATATAGGAGGCGGGGACTGCAGTGGCACGCACGCCGAAACAACTGAGTGCCCCACTCGCCCACCTCCAGGCACCCTACCAATCTGAGGGGTGCCAGACAGCGATGGGAAGCCTGTTGCCCCAACCGCCATCGTCATCACTGCACAGCGCTTCACCGCCGGTCACCATCTGCACTGCACAGCGACGACGGTCTCCATCTACTCCGACGAGATGCATCCTCTACTTCCCTAATCCACATGGTGAATCCTCTCTCTCTCCCTCCCTCCTAGTCTATCCCTCTGTTTATCTCAAGATCAATCTCGATACAACACAGTCAAAGGTTAAACCCCACTAGATCTACTCCTAGATGTAACAACGAGTCTAACAATGGTACCAGAGCCGGTTCTAGTGAGTATATCGAGTCGGGAATGAAAGATTGGAAACAAATCAAGCGCGATCTTGAATCGCACAGAAGAGAGAAAAGTTTCGAATCGAATCGAAAAGGCAAAAGTTTTTTTTCCCGAAACCCTAACCCTACATCCAAACGAAAAGCACGAGGGCGGATGGGAGGAGGACCTACCAGGTGCCTACCTTGCCGTCGCCACCACCGCCGGAGTGCAGGAAAAGACCGCCACCGTGCGGTAACAGATCGAGCCGCCGCTCGCCGCCGCTGCATCAGTGCGCGAGACAGGGCCACACGACGTCGCAACGAAACCGCTCGACGGCAGTGCGCTCTCAGTAGTGGGGAACGCGCTCGCCGGTGAGGGGGCCCGCGGCAGCGCCGCCACCTTCTCGGGCCGTCATGTCTCTCTCTCTGGATCTTGCCGTTGCGAGGCTAGGGAAGAGCGGGAAGGGAAAGTGAGATGGAAGGAAAGGAGGAGAGGGCCGCAGTCTCAGGCCGGCGGCGCCGCTCCTCGCCGTCGCCGGTGGCGAACGCGCCGGCCACTGACGCTCTGCCGCTACTTGAGCTGCGTGCGACCAAAGTAGGGAGAAGAGAAAGGGAAAAGAAGAAGGACGTCAGCGAATGGACTCGCGGCGGCGACACAGAAATCCCCGGCCACGACGGACGGCTACCGCCGCCGTCAAGCGCTTGGCCGCCGCAGCCGTGCGGTTGCTGGGTCCGGGGGAATCACCCTAGGGTTAGGGCAGGCCGGCGCTTGGCCCTTTTATCCGCCCGATCTCGCCGCTCAGCCGTCCATCTGGACGGACGGTCCAGATAGAGGCGGTGTGGGGAGCCCAGCGCAGCCCGCTTTGGGCCGAATCGGAAGCCTAGTGATTGGCTGTCGGGCCTAGGGCCCAGGAGTGCGCGAGGAAGTGAACGCGGGCCGATTTCCGCAATGGGCCGGTTGCAAAGTGTTAAACAGTGAACATGTAAATTGTTTCAGAAGCATATTTGAGGAATTGTGTCTAGTTTTGATGTTTTTCATCTATTTTTTATCTCTATTCAAATTGAACCAACGAGATATTTGCCTAGAGATTAGAAAAGTAACAGAAATGATTCCTAATAGAATGTTTTTCATGAATTTTATTCATGTTTTCCGCTGCAAAGTTAAAGTTTCATTCTCTAATTTAGAGGAGTTCAAAGTTTTCCGTTTAAAGTCAATTATGATATTGTTATTTTCTGACCAACGTTGATGATAACAATATTATAATTTTATCAGAAAGTGTTTTATTTAAAGTTAATTATGGTATTATTATCTTTGATGATAACAATATTATGATTTTATCAGAAAGTGTTTTATTTAAGTTCATTATGGTATTTTTACTTTTCTGACCGATAATAACAATACTATAACTCCATGAGCTTTATGTTTAAAGTTTAAATCTTTGATTTTATATCAAAGTGAAGAATTTTAGAGAATGGAAAAGATCAAGAAATGCTCTTGAAGTAAAGTATTGTTTAGAGAAAGTTTTGCTTCTGAAAGGAATAACAAAGAAAAGTTTTCCGCTGCTATAAAGATGTTTATTTTTTCAATTAAATCGGAACAAACGAGAAGATTTAATTGGGAGAATAGTTTAAATTTTTGGTTAAATTTTTCCCTGTGGGTAAAAACTACCACAAAGTTTATAGTTCAGAAAAGCTTCCGCTGTCTTAAAGTCAAAGAAAAGTTGCTCATTAGCATTATTTTGCCATTTGAAGCGTCAAAGTTTGAGCATTAATTTGCTATTCTAACTAAGTCAAAGAAAAGTTGAATTTTGGCATTTTCTTGCCATATGAAATGTTAAAGTTGAGCATTAGTTTGTTGTTACATCTAAAGATAATACTCAAAGATGAAAAGTTTAAAGTTAATTATGATGTTGTCATTTTGTGATCAAAGTTTGATGATTCCAACATTATGATTTTTTAATAGTCACGAGTTCTATGGTGATATAGAATTCAAAGTGCATGAATGTTGTATGTTTTAACTTTGACCAACGTTAAATTATGACATACAATTATTCTCAGTAGAGAGAAATTGATAAGAGTTGATTTCTATCAACACTACAGATAAAGTTTTGAGTTTACTCAGTTGTCCAGTTAAGGTTAAGAAAGAAAAGAGCTTGCATCAATTTTGACCTTGTGGTTAATACGGAAAAGGGAGTATAATGGTCATTACATTGATACCCCAAACATAAAAATAAACAAAATTCCTCGAGTTTTGTTTCACCTCGAATCTATAGAAATTATATAATTGGTACCCACTAAAAGTTCCTCCCCCTATTTCTCTCAATCCTGGATGCGCCACGTCATATGCTGATGTCATTCACATTTAATCCCGCGCCCTCCCCCACCCTGCGCCGCCGTCCCCAACACTCTCACCTTACCGCAGATCCCGCCGCTGCCCCAATCAATCCCGACGCCTCCCCCGATCCCACCACCACGCGCCATCCCCGTCCCCTTCCCACCAGCGTCCCCACAGATCCCGCGCCGCCACCGTCCCGCCGCCTCCCCACTAGAGCCCATCGCCTCCCCGCCAACACCCCTTCCCCTCCCCACTAGTGCGCCGCATCCATAAAATGTTGCAGTACCGCACTGAGAAGGGGATGGCCTGGACCTGCACGCCGTCGCTCGCCGCGAGGCCCGCTGACAAGAAGCGGACACCGTCGAACAGCCGCGCGCCTCGCCGCGTCGCACGGGGCCGATCGCCCTCGTCGGCAGCCATGGCTACGGCCGCGTCCCTCGCCCCCGTGCGCCCGCGAAGTGGCCAAGAATCCTCTGCGGCCAGACCCGGACCAGAGGGAGGGAGAGGAGGCAGTCCAGCGACCTCTCCCATCGGGATTAGGGCGCGCCGTCTTCGGAATCTGAGTGGATCACCGCCGCCGGAATCAGAGTGGAGAGAGGAGAGCGAAGCCAAGAAAGGGTTGCGACGCAACCTTTGCGTGCGGCGGCGGCCGGAACGTAGGAGCTACTACGTATGGTATGGACGTATGTTTGTTGGTGGGCTGGCTGGGCTGGAAAACAGCCGTCGATGGCCCATATATTCCAATCTACTTTATTTTTTCTTTTCTTTTTTTACTTTATTAACTCAGGGAATATAATGTGATATTTTATATACACTTATTAATTATCCTAACCATATTTCTGTACCAGTGTTTTTTAAAGTGTGTAGCCATCTATACTCATACGTGTAACATGCCTCTCAAATTCTGCAGCAACGCGTGGGGAATTCACCTAGTATAAAGAAAGATAGTAGAGCGTCAAAGAAACTAATAGAAAAATGGTGCTTAAAACATCATACGAGGTTTTTAAAGACTGAACCCAATCAAAAGCTTAAAGATATTTGTCTCAACGATAGATGGGATAATCTGGAGGAGTAAAGAATGTCGAGAACTAAGGTTTGAAGAGAAGTGGAACTGTATGTTCACTCCAATGATTCAAGCACAACAATTGTGTCAACATGTATTTTGGTGTTGTATGATCAACAGAAGTTGAGGTGACGACAGATGTTGATGTAGTTCAACACCCGTCATTAACTCTTAAAAAGAAAAATAAAGTCAAAGAAATTCTTGCTACTCAGGACTCTACGGTAACAATTATTTCTTTGACAATAATAAAGAGCTACAACAACGCCAGACAGAAAACAATATACTTAGTTGTCTATTGTTAAAGAATAACATAAAGAAGCATAAATGAAGGTGATTCCACCTCATTTGAAGAAGTCATGAGAGGTGTTCATTCATCCTTCATGGAAAATGTCATGAGACCTAGAAGTTCCAAACTTGATTTTGGAATAAAGAATAAGTTCCTAACGGAGTCAAGATAGTAGGTTGTAATAGGTCTACAAGATTGAAATGTGACTCTAGAGGGAATATGGAAAATCGCTAAGTGCGTCTTGTGGCAAAAGGCTTTATGCAAACAAAAGGAAGTTATAATGAGACATTTTATATAGTCTCATGAAAGGATTCATTTAGAATCAAAATGACTATAGTGGTATATCATTATATAGAATTACATCAGATGGATGTAAAAGTAATGATATACAGAGATTTGTGCGAGAAAGCACATACATGACATAACCAAATGATTTTTGTTATGGAAAGAAAAAAAATTGTGATACCACCTAATATAATGGTACCTTCTGATTTATGCATTAAATCGAATAACAGAATAGTGATATCTATAGTTCTACAAGAACAAAGAAAAGTTTTGGGTTTTAAGTAAAAGTCAAGATAACAAATTGCGTATATGCAAAGTTCAAAGACGGGAAATACTTTTCCCACACTCTATATGTAGATAATGTACCACTTGCTGATAGTGATATTGAATCTACTATTAGAAAAGAAGAAGGCCGTTATGACCTATGGTTTCGAAAAGAATAATCTCATTGAAGATTCATTCCTTTTAGCTAGGAATGGAAATTCATTGAGATAAAAGAAAAGGGGTATTTAAGATTATCGCAAAAGGCATACTTAGAAAAGAATTCTAAACAAGATACGGTATGCATGCGAGCAAACTTACGCCTATCTTACAGTCAAGGGTAATAGTTTTGGAATTTCAATATTCCAGGAACCAATATGAGATCGATCGAAAGAATGATGGTTCCATTTGCTTCAGCTGTTGGAAGCAGAATCAATGCTCAAAAGAATTTACCCTGACATAGTTTAAGTATCTGGGATGTTTTGGCAAAAGTCCAATCCAGCAATAGATCACTGGAATGGAATTAAAAGAATGTTTTTTGCACTCTTGCAAAGGGTTGTAAGCCTCATGCTAAGTAATAGTGAAACTCGTACTCTCAAAAGATTGTGAGTAAAAGAAATAAGTTTTGGTGAGTTGTTAGTGAAGCCCACAGTAGTAGCTAACACTCACGTTTGGAGTTTTATTATGTAAAAGCTCCAAAGCAAAATAGTTGTAAAGTCATGGGTTATGTATACCCAAAAGTTTAGCATGATATGAGGCTACAGGACAGGCTAAATGGTTGAAGAAACCTTTGCCCAGAATTCATAATGGTAGTCAACAACAATATACCATTCAATTATTTTCTCTCATAAGGCAACAAGTCAAGTGTGCTACCAAACACATTGACAAATAGTTACATGTTGCAAAGGAGAAAATCCAGAATCATATGATAACATTGAGCAAAAGCACCAAGCAATTGCTTGCGAATCTGCTTAACAAAGGCCGACCACCCAAGTCGACATGGATTTTATGGGAGGCCTATGATTTCTGGATAACAAAGGGCCCAAGTAAAAGTTAAGGTCTTGTTTCACTACAGAAAGGTACATTGTGGTTGTATAGTCTGATGGTAACTGTAACTATTATGACGAAGCACGCCCTACGTACTGATCTGCACTGAGATAAGGACCAAAAGCAAAGCAAGTAAAATGGTTATGTCAAAGTATAAAGTTTAAAGTATAAGGTGAGATCAAGGGGGAGAATGTTAGTATTGATCTCATCTGACTTGGTCCAATGACCTAAGTCAGAACCCTTTGATCACTCCTTGATCGGGGAGTCCAACCCAACCGGGTTGTGGGCCCCTGTCGCGTCGGCACTATATATAGGCGGTGGGCGCCGCAGTGGCACGCACGCCGAAACAACTGAGTGCCCCACTCGCCGACCTCCAGGCACCCTACCGATCTGAGGGGTGTCAGACAGCGATGGGAAGCCTGCTGCCCCAACCGCCACCGTCGTCACTGCACAACGCTTCACCACCGGTCACCGCCTGCACTGCACAGCGATGACGGTCTCCATCTACTCCGACGAGATGCATCCTCTACTTCCCTAATCCACACGGTGAATCCTCTCTCTCCCTCCCTCCTAGTCTATCCCTCTGTTTATCTCAAGATCAATCTCGATAAAACACAGTCAAAGGTTAAACCCCACTGGATCTACTCCTAGATGTAACAATGAGTCTAACAAGTAGCTCTAGAATGCAGCAGGGACAGATGTGGAAAACTGATGTAGATCTTTGGATGAAGACATGAAACTTCAAGTCAAGCTCTAGTCGCTACCTCTAGAATAGATTATATGCATGCTGCAGTAGAGAGGTATAGTCAGCGTGTTCGCTGGACTGGTGGCTGGTGATTTGTACTCATTTGTTCCGAGAGAAAAGTATTGTTAGCTGGTGGCTGATAAGCCAGACGAACAGGGCGAGCAGCTATGCATGCATATATTGTTTTGGTGTAGATGCTTTCACTACTGGGGAAAGGACCTTCTGTACCGGTTCCAAAACCCCATTAGTACCGGTTTTGGAACCGGTACAGCCTAGCCGGTACTAATGTGGAGGCCACATTAGTACCGGTTCTCCTCACCCGGTACTAACATGACATTAGTACCAGTTGGGGAGACCACCCGGTACTAATGTGGCCTCCCCCGGGCGACGTAGCGGCCTCCACATTAGTACCGGTTGGTATCCCCAACCGGTACTAATATGATTTTCTTAATTTTCCTTTTTTCGTTTCTTTTTAGTTTGTTTCGTATTTGAACGTATTTAGAGGTATTTGTTTGGTTCGTTTATACTAATCAAATACGCAGCGTTATAAAGTTGTTTGTGCATATATAATATGACATCATACATATATATATATATATACATGAAATCAAATGTTAGAAGTGTAACGTCATCATTTTAACCCCCTCCTCGTCGTTGATGTGCTCTGGTAGTGACCCTAGAAGAATCTCCTACTTTCTCGACGTCTTTCTTCTCGTCCTTAAAAGAAGTTGCTTCTTTGTTGCCCTCCTTCTTCTTGTCCTTAGCAGAAGTTGCTTCTTTCTCGCCCTCTTTGTTCTTGTCCTTAAGAAGATCCTTCTTTATCGACGTCTTTGTCCTTATTCTTGTCAGTGCTTTGCTGAGCTTCATTAGCAATGCTAGCAGTGTCTTCTTTGCTCACTGTTACCATTGAGTCACCGGCATGAAACTCTCCTGCGGGATTAATCACCTCGTCTAGAATAAATCCGCAGAGTTGTTCTTGAATTAACCGGATTCTTTGCGTCTCGAGTAATCCTTCCTTGATGTTAGCAATCTACAAAAGAAGTTATTAATTGTTAGAAAAAAGTATATGAATAATAAGAACTAGGGATATGTTTGTCTGCATTTTTGTGTTCGCACCTTATTACTGAAGGAGCCCAAGCTACCACTTGCAAAGAGGATGAACTCACATGAATAGAATCCACATAGATTGGTACCAGGTGGCTGTTTCAGGCACTGCACATATGTGAAAATAAAAGTTAAGATATATTTGTTAACTTGTATTGAAAAATATGACATGAGATTAGCGAAGAAAACACATACCGGGAAATCATGGTAGAATTGAAGTTTCTCTTTCAAGGGCCCCCACTTTACACGGAACATATCCCATGCAGCGTTCAACAATTGTACGAGAGGTTCGTACAATTGACTATATCCGCCAATAGAGTCAAAGACGTGGGCAAGATTTAAATCAGGTATAATAATAATGAGAATCCAGTGGAAGCTGTCAATACATTTTAGGGAAGAATCAGTTAATTGAAATATTGAATGTATTTTGAAAAAGATAAAGAGTTGAGAAAAACGTTGCTCACTGGCAGTTGTATGGAACAAGTAGAGTCTTTTACGTACATGCCATTATGAAAGTTGCCGGTTACCTACATGCCATGAAAAAGTTCCCAGACACCTCTGTGCTATGAGCTTAACTTTCGTTTACCTGTGTGCCATTCTGTCCATATCCTGAGCTAACGGTGTCAAACCGATGGGTGAAATGACCATTTTACCCCCTGTGGGTCCCACCAATCTTCTTCCTCCTATCCTTCTCCTTTCTCTCCTTCTCCAATCTTCTTCTCCTCTGTTGTAAAAAAAATCTTCTTCTCCTCCCCTTCTCCTGCAGGCCGCGGCGGCTCGTGGTACACCACGCGCGGGCCGACGCGGGGCAGCTCCGTCGCATGCAGGCTGGCGCGGGCGAGCTTCGGCGCGGGCGAGCTCCGACGCGCGAAGGTCGGCACGGGCGAGCGCTACCGCGGCCGGGCCTGCACGGCCGAGCTCCGCCCAGACCCACCTCGCCCGGACTGCTACACGCCGCATCCCTCCCCTGCACGCCGCCTTCGCAGAAGCCGCCGCCCACCGGTGCTGACAGCGATTGATGGCCTTTTGTCTGTGTCTCTCTCCTCCTCCTCAACGGCTCTACCATGCATGCATGCAGGGGGTGGAGGCCAAGGCCATATCACTGATATCAAGGGGAAGGGCAACCGTGTTTCCATCCGCAAGCAGCTGTCGGTCAAGTTGGTTTCTTCTTTTGCCTCGGTCTCCCTCCCTCGTCTTGGTTCGTGTGTGTCTGCGCGCTAGCTAGAGCCTGGACTGCCAGAGCGGGGGTGCGGCTGCGTGGTCTGCGGTGCCATGGCTGGCCGCGAAGCTCGCGCGCGCCGCCAGGCCGGTCGCGGAGCTCGACGCGCACCGCGCCATGGCCGGCCGCGGAGCTCGTGCGCGCCGCCATGGGCGGCCACAGAGCTCGACGCCCACCGCACCATGGCCAGCCACGGAGCTCGTGCCCGCCGCCATGGGCGGCCGCGGAGCTTGCCTGGCAGCACGGGCGTGCCTGGCCACGCGGGAGCACCGACGAGAGGCACCGGCCGGCGGCCGCGTATGGGAGGGAGACTGGGAGAGGAGCACGCACGGGACAGGAGGGGCAAATTGGTCATTTCCCGACATGGATCCCACGTGTCAGATCGGCAGAACCGTTAAATTGTAACAGAAGTTAGATGAAATGGCACACACGTAAACAAACTTCGAGTGCATGGCACACATGTGTCTGGGACAACTTTCATAATGGCATGTGCGTAAAAGACTTGAATAAGTATGCAGTCCTTGAAGCGTTGAATGTCCAGAAATGTGTATAAGGTCTCCACAGTAAGCGCTTGGAAATCACGGACAAGCGTCTTGTTTAGCATTTGAGGATCCATGAAGCCGAGGTCGTGCACTCCAAGCCTCCGGCAAGCTTGCATCTCCATGCTGCATGATACAAAAAAAGAAGTTCAGGTACGGTATAAAATGGCTAGAGCGGTGATTCTAAGATTATGGTACAACAAATACTTACAGAACCTAGCAAGTGACAAAGAAGACGTCCACTGCATCCATATTGAATAGGAACTAGAACTCCTTCATGGGAATAGGGAAAGTGGTGCGACCTCGGAAAAAATGATGGTGTTCAATTTTAACTTCGATAAATTCAACCCCTCGTCCCGCCGTTTGCATTTGCCATTTGTGCAGAGCATACATCCTAGTTGGAAGGTCCTGTAACAATCGCTCCCAAACAAGCGGCATCCCAGGCACATAATCACCTCTACCTGACCCTGGGTACTTTTCAATTTCAGCAATGCCTAGAATTTAAGCAGGTGTCAGTTTTGCGTCCAAACCGAATTCAAGCAATCTACGCTCTGCATCTGAGAGCACATGTAGGTCCGAGACAGATTGCTTTGATTGGGTCCCTAGTTGTGGAACAATTTTCCCAACTTTCTACGCCTTATTAGCTTTATGGAATTTGAGTGTCGTACGATCATAGTCAGACAACGTAGGTCGCTCCGACTTTTTCCTTTTTTCTTCTTCCATTTTTTTGTGAAGCGGTGAAATTTGTACATGTCAAACGGTTTCTCAAGTGCAGGCGTCTTCTTTTTGAATATTTGTCTGTCCAGCTCCTCCCGCACTGACGCATCTAGTTCCTCTTGCGTCTTCTCATAAGATAACTTCAATGGAGGTGGCTTCTCCTTGGGTATCCTCTGCTTCTTTGGAGGAGGAGGAGGATGTCCTCGTCTGGAACCCTGCTTCTTTCGAGGGGGAGAAGGATGTCCTTGTTTGGAACCCTGCTTCTTTGGAGGAGAAGGAGGAGTAGCATGTTCCAGACTACCCCCGTCAGTTGCATCATGTTCTGGACTGCTGCTGCATTCCCTTCTAGCTGGTGAAGGTGGTAGCTGATCTTGGACTGCTGCTGTGTTCTCTTCTGTTACCTCTATGAGATCCTTGGGCCACAAAATCCAACTGTGCACTGCTTCCCCTAGAGTATTTGCATCATCAGCTCCCAGGAACTCCAAGTCGAGGTCATCCCAGGTATCAACCACTCGATCGAGAAAGACTTTGGCGCACCCGTGACTGGAATAATCGACGTTCAAAAATATATCCCCTGGCTGCGGTACCTCAGCCACACCGTACGCCACCAGAATCCTCTTGTTTCTGACTTGAAATAGAATGTCACATGCAGACCTCGTAGTGATGTCGTCCACTGGGTAGCGGCATTGTTCTAACAGGGCAACTGCTTCCGTGGCGGTTGGAGATGCTTCTGTGGAAGCGACACTAGTTTTACGCTTGTTGGATGGGCTGACTTCATCGTGATGCGGCCCTGAAGCTGCAGGTGCTTGCTGACTTGATTGCTTGCTAAGAGCAAGTGCCACGCGCTGGTCGATGATGTCTTCCATTTTTTCTCATTCATAAAGACGCGCTGTTGCAGCTCTCGTATCTGTCGTGCGTGTTGTTCCTTAGTTCTTTGACGACTTCTGTAGGAATCAATATGCTCCTGAAATATATATTTCCATGGAATAACACCTTTGCCTCTACAACGTCCAGGGTGTTCTCTTGTACCTAGTGCCATAGTAAGCTCGTCATTCTCTCGATCGGGCACAACAGATCCTTCTACCGCTTGCTGTATTAACTCAACAAGCCTTGCAGTTGTCTCTCTTATTTGATCGCCTAGTAACAAAGATCCATCTTCGGGATTGAGCTTGCCACCATGTGCAAAATAATAATGCTTTGCCCGCTCGGCCCAATCTAGAGTTGCGGGTATGTTTCCTCTGGCTACTAGTTCTTGTTCCTCCCGATCCTATTTGCGAATGGCCTTCTTGTAACCTCCAAGCCTGAGAGTATGAAATTCTTTCTTCTTACGTGCATAGACGGTGTTGGTTTCAATCATCCTGATGGTGTCTGCTGATTCCTTGTGCCGCACAAATGCATCCCGGTGATCTCTTAACTTCCCCAATCCCTTCTGTTGGAAATATGGTGTAATCCCCTTCTTAATGTAGTCTTTGGTCAGATGCTTCTTGTACGACTGGAAGGCAATTGCACCCTTTTGCATCACCCAATAACACACGGTTGCCAGCAGGTCTTCATTCAAGTCCGGGAATGCAAAGTGAGCTAACACTTGTTTCCAAATCATGTCCTTGTCCGTGTCTGCGACCACATCTTCCCGCACGACCAGTGCCTGTTCAGCATTCTCATCATCACCTTCCATTACTTCAGGTAACAGAGTTGGAGGAGCATCATAATCTTTCCAATACGGAATGCTTATTGGGATGTGATCCCTGACAAGAGCTCTAATGTGGTTCACCAATTTGGTCATGATATGTTCCGGAGCCACAGGTTTCCCAGCATCATCGACTTCTGTTATGATGAAGCGACCCTCTAGGGGCTTCTTCGGCCCGCGTTTCCCTTGATGCTTCTTGGAGCTCGAAGATGAAGAAACCTGGAGAATGGAAAAACTACTATTAATATATGAAAACTCCTGTCAGGATGCAAATCTTGAGGGCCATCATTATACCTCTTGTTGTTGCACATCGTTGCTTTCCTAGGCAATTAGTTGCTCTTCTACATGTTCTTGCCCATCACCTTGCATGTTGAGGAAGCTGTCAGCTTCCCTGTTGAGTACTTCTTCATTTTGAGGCTGCTCGGACGTAGATTAACCAATTATATTTAAGATCATTTCCTCATCTTCTTATTCCCTCTTTGATCGAACCATCGTAACTAAAATAAGTGTACATGAATTTATGAGTACCTAAATAAATTTCTGAGTACATAAATGAATTTATGAGGATATGCATGCGTGAGTCGAGCGAGTCATGCGTGTCGGGCGGGAGTGGGCGTGTCGGTCGAGCGAGTCATGCGAGTCGGGCGGGAGCGTGTCGAGCGTGTCGAGCAGGAGCGAATCGAGCGGGAGCGAGTCAGGCGGGAGCGAATCGAGCGAGAGCCGTGTCGAGCGAGTCGGGCGGGAGTGAATCGAGCGAGAGCCGTGTCGAACGAGCCTAGCTAAGTGTTAGGCGACAAAATAAATATTACACATTTCTATCTAAAGAAATACATATTTCATCTAAATACACATTTCTAATTCAATCTAAAATTCACAAATTAAATGTAAATACACTAATCTAAATACATATATTCAACATTTAATAATAAAATCATAAATTAAATCTAAATACACGAATCTAAAATTCACAAATATTCCAATCTAAAATCACAAATCTAAAATTCACAAATTAAATCTAAATACACTAATCTAAATACATGTATTCAACATTTAATAATAAAATCACAAATTAAATCTAAATACACTAATCTAAAATTCACAAATATTTCAATCTAAAACCACTAATTCACTATTTAAATCTAAAATAACTAATTAATTATAGAATCACTAATTAAATAAAAAATCATTAATTTTAAAAAAAGGCTGACGTGAGCCGCTGCGGGCTGACGTCAGCACCCAAAAGTTCCTCACTGGCGGCCGACGGCGCGTCGGAGGAGGGGACGGCGGCGGCGTGGGGACGGACGGCTGGCGGCGCGTCGAGAGAGGGTGGGCGGTGCGTCGGAGGAGGGGGGCCGACGCAGAGATGGCGGTCGGGTGCGGCGAAGAAGGCGGGGGGGGGGGGCGGGGCGGAGACGGCGGTCGGCGCCGGGCGCGTCATCCAGGGGGATGGACGGCGGCCGGTCGGAGCTGCCGGGCGCGGCGGAGGAGGGCGGAGGAAGGCCGGTCGGGGACGACGATGGCGCGTGGGGACGCGGGCGGGCGCGGGGACGACGCGACGGCGGGGAGGATCACGGGGACAACGCGGCGGCCGGCGCGGGGACGACACGACGGCCGGCGTGAGGACGACGGACGGGCGGAGGACGATGGCGACGGGGAGGATCTCAGGACGGCGACCGGCGCGGAGATCGACAACACGGCGGCCGGCGCGCGCAGGGACGACGATGTACACATGGTCGTGGGCGCGTGCGGGGATCGACGACACGACGGCCGGGCGCGGCAGGGACGGCGGCCGGGCACGGTAGGGACAGCGGCGCAACAGGGGATGGCGGTGGCGGAGGCTAAGTGTGGGCGCAGCAGGGGAGGAAGAAGAGGGGAAGAAAAGAAAAGGGCTTATATACCAGTCCCTCACATTAGTACCGGTGCTCAACGAGGACCGGTACTAATGTCACATTAGTACCGGTGCCAGAGAGGACCTGGTACTAATGTGCACATTAGTACCGGTGCCAGAGAGGACCCGATACTAATGTGCGTTCACCTCGGTGCCAAAACGAAAAACACATTAGTACCTGGTCCTATCTAGGCCCGGTACTAAGTTGCTTTTCCTTTTTTTCTTTAAATTTCCAAATCTATTTCAAATTGTTGTTAAATTTATTATAAATTATATTGAACACGGTGAAATAACCGAACAAATTCTATTATACTTAATTTAGTTATATATTATAGAATGTGAAGTTAGATCTGAAAATTATCAAATTTATTTACTTAACTTAGTAATAAGTTGTTTTGGTCAAAAATCTTATGTTGAATTTAAAAATCGAATCAAAATACATTATTACCATGCAAAAATTTATATAACCAGTAAATGTCGTGTTATAAACATGTTTACCTCGATCTAGTATTGCTTGTGTATATTTTCACATTAAATTATTTATTTAATGCTAAATGATGTATATAAAACTAGAATAAATATTATTTTCACTGATAAAACACAAGTTCTTGTTACTTAATCGTAACTAAATATTACAGTACTTTGTTACAGGACCATAAGTTAATAAAACTTATTTTACATCATCATTATTATCTAATGGAACGTTAATAACCTTCCTTTTCATGAACGTCCCTTGCTTGTGATCATGGTGTAAATATGTAGCGTCATCTTGTGCTAACAGGATGCTTGGGTCAACCTTGACTGAAAATGGAGGAAGATCATCGAATTGGTCATAATCATCTGAAATGTCAGTCTTATCCTCAACTCCAATGATTTTTCTTTTTCCTGGTAGAACTATGTGATGCTTCGGCTCGTCACCAACCGACTTCTCGGCATCCTTCTTTATCGGTGGTTTGCTCGACATGTCTTTCACGTAGAAAACTTGAGTCACATCATTGGCTAGGACGAATGGTTCGTCTTTGTATCCAATCTTGTTGAGATCCACAATTGTCATCCCAAATTTGTCTGTCATTAAACCTCCTCCGGTATTGTTGACCCACTGGCACTTGAGAAGAGGGACTTTTAAAGCTCCGTAGTCCAATTCCCATATCTCTTCAATGAAACCATAGTATGTTTGTATGTTCCCTTCCTTGTCTACTGCATCCATACGAACACCACTGTTTTGGTTTACGCTCTTCTTGTCTTGGGCTCTCGTGTAGAATGTGTAGCCGTTTATCTCGTATCCTTGGAAAGTATCTACTGTGATAGATGGCCTCCTAGCCAACCATAGTAGTAGCTCATCAACAGTTTTACCACCCCTCACTTTTTCCCACAGTCGGGACGCGAAGTTATCAATGTGGTGTCGTATAATCCAGGGTTCAGACTTCCCTTCATTTGCAGCACGAAGAATGGACTTGTGCTCTTCCAAGTATGGAGCCACATGTGATGATTGATGCAGGACATTGTAATGAGCTTGATCATATAACATTGCATCCATGTCCATTTGAGATTTTTTCCCTATTGCGCCCTTTCCTCTGAGCCTCCCCTCATGGCGTGATACAGGGAGTCCAATCGAACACATGTCATCCACAAAGTCGACACAAAACTCTATGATCTCCTCTGTAGCATATCCCTTTGCGATGCTTCCTTCGGGACGGGCACGATTGCGAACATACTTCTTAAAATAAAACATCAACCTCTCAAAAGGGAACATGTTGTGCAGATATACAGGCCCGAGGATAATAACCTCTTCAACCAGATGGACCAAAAGGTGGTCATGGTATTAAAGAATGAAGGTGGAAAGATCATCTCAAAATTGACGAGACATTGCACGACATCATTCTACATCTTCACTAGAGTTTCTGGACGGATTACCTTCTGACAAAGCTGGTTGAGGAATGCACACAACTTAGTGATTGCTAATCTCACATTCTCTCGCAGAATACCCCTGTAAGTGCAATCAAGCCCTAAGTGGGTTTTGGTGAGTTGAGTGACAACTTGATTAAAGAACTAACACTCTTGTGAAGCATGTGAGCAGTTGTTGATTATTGATAAGTGACATTTATGTGAAAGATCATGCATATGGCTCATACTGCAAAGAAAATAAGTGTGGATCATGACATTGTACATGGAGAGTATGCAAGCATACTAAAGTTGAATGTCATGATGTGGTTAGTGTGTTCCTCCCATTTGAGTTCACATGAGACATACAACAAGTAATCCAAAGTAAAAGAAAGGTGAAGATAGAGGCACGATTGTATCATAATACTTGGTTGATCTCTATGTGCTAAGTAAAGCTTACCGTGAAGAAAAGAGAAGCTTGTGGTTTACAAATGGGAGAACTAAGTCCAAGATGAGTATAGCATCAAGGGGACTTCATTTATATGAGAAGGAACTTGATGACCTATACAAGAGTTTTTCCGAGTATGATATCAAGTGGATTTCACTCTAACGTCAAAAGGGGAATGTTGATTCACGCAAAAAGGTTTTGTTTGCATGACTTCAAGAAGAGCTTTGAAAAAGGTCATATAGCTATCTCCAAGTTGATGGACCTACAAATGGAAGTTTGCAAAGCAAGGATATCTCTTATCAATCAAAGAACAACTATTTGAGTGGTATCTCAAATGGAACTCTCTATATGATGCAAAGCTTGACTCAATTGTGGCAAGGATAAGTGATGAAGAAATCAAGATGGCTAAAATGAGGAACCAAGCAAAAGCTATGGATAGCGACCATGAGCAAGTTGCTAAAGTGAAGTTGATAGCGTCAAGGGATTTCGAAGTATCATATCCAAGCCTACCGAGGAAAGCAATGAATTGCATCTAGTATTGTGATTGATAAATTGGAATGGCTTTAGAATTCAAGTAAACGCTACACTCCTCTATGGAAGAATTCTAAGTCATTAGCTCAAGGTGGATATGCTCGAGCACATGCTTCTATCTCTACATTCAATATATGTGCTCAGTTGGTTTACATTGTTGGAAGCCCTCAAGATGTTAAAGATCAAGTCCGACATCATTCTTGTTGAAGCAAGCTCAAGTGGATTAATTAGTATTTATCTTTTATCTTGAGTTTAGGTATGTCGTACTGTCAAGAGGGATGCAACATTGGTTGGACAACAAACATCAAATAGTGCTCAAGTGAACCCATGAGAGACTAACCCGTGAGATCTAAACCTTGGTGGGGTTCTCTAGCCCAAACCGGTCTGAACGGTTTTGGCACTGACACCGTCCAACGGCTAGTTGGTTTGAAAACCGGTCTGACCGGTTTGGCAAATCGGTATGACCAGTTTTGTCTGACAGACTAACGACTAGTTTTGTGTGAGTTGGGTATTTATACCCATGAGCTCCTCCTTGAGGGGCTGCTGGTTCTCCATGACTCTAACACCTTCCAGAACCCCAGCTGAGCTCTCCCCAACCTCTCTAAGTGAGATTCAAGCCTTTAGTGCCCTATCCTTGAGTTGGGTTGAGAGAGTGACTTGTGTGAGAGCTTTTGTGAAGCCTAGTGAGCAAATCCCACACTTGATCACCTGCTGATCTTGTTGAACATCTTGTGAAGCATTTGTTACTCTTGGAGCCCTTGGCTCCTAGACGGCTAGAAGTCGCTTGGAAGCGCAGCTCCAAGAAGTTTGTAATTGCAAATCAAAGGTAGTGGAACACTCCATCTATTGCCTCGGCGATAGGTGTGAGAGAGGAGAGAATTGAAAGAGATCTCAAAGCCCGTGTGGCTTACCTCAACAACGTGGACGTAGGTCAGCCTTTGTGGCGAGCTGAACCACGGGATAAATCCGGTGTCTTTCGTGCTCTTACTTCCTTTATAGCTTGCTTGCTTTACCTTGAGTTGTTTCTAGCATAATCTTTGTGCTTCCGCTTTGATCTACTTTGGTGTGATTGTGCTGTGTGCAGGGACTTCATTGACACTCTTGGAAACACCTGTGGAAGTCCTACAACAAGATTCGTTTGTGCTAGAACTCGTAGAGGGCTTACATCGTACTGTTGGTTTTCTGAGTAGTAAAACCGGTCTGACCGGTTTCTGTACTAACAATGGGTTGAAGTTTTTAATAAGTGCAGATTCGTCTATTCACCCCCCTCTAGACGACATCAAGATCCTTTCAACCCCTTAGTGCAACAGGCAGCAGTTGTGTCATCAACATGTGGCAGTCATGAGCCTTCAGATTTATGAATTTCTTCTCTTTCATATTTATTATTCGTTGTATGTTTGAGGTGTAGCCCATTGGGATCTTCCTACTATTCAAGCAATCGAACATTCTCTGCTTCTCTTCCTTGCTTAGGGTGTAACTAGCAGGCGCCAAGTAATTTCTTTTGTCTCTTTTTTCGGGATGTAGGTCTTTTCGTTGGTTCATAGCTTTCAGATCCCTACGTGCTTCAATTGTATCTTTTGTCTTTCCATATACACCTAGGTGGCCAAGTAAGTTCACACAGAAATTCTTCGTCACATGCATCACATCAATTGCATTGCGAACCTCAAGGATTTCCCAATAAGGTAGCTCCCAAAATATTGACTTCTTCTTCCACATAGGTGCATGTCCAGCGGCGTCCTTTGGAACTTGTACACTACCAGAACCCTTGCCAAACACTACCTTCAAATCTTTCACCATGGCAAATACGAGTTTACCACCACGGTGAATGGGCTTCTTACGTTTTTCTCCGACACCTTCAAAGTGCTTTCCTTTTTCTCTTAATGGGAGCTTAGGAGGAAGAAAGCGACAATGGCCCAAATACACAACCTTTTTACTGTGTTTTAGATACACGCAGCAAGTATCATCTAGACAGTGTGTGCATGCTCTGTATCCCTTGTTTGATTGTCCTGATAGATTACCAAGTGCCGGCCAATCATTGATGGTGACGAGCAACAATGCTCGTAGATTGAAGGTCTCCTGTTTGTCCTCATCCCACACGGGTACACGTTCTTTCTTCCATAATGTTTTAAGATCCTCAATCAATGGTCTTAGATACACATCGATGCCATTGCTTGGCTGCTTTGGGCCTTGGATGATTATTGGCATCATAATGAACTTCTGCTTCATGCACAACCAGGGAGGAAGGTTGAACATACATAAGATGACAGGCCAAGTGCTATGACCGCTACTAAACTGACCGAATGGATTGAATCCATCTGTACTTAAACCAAACCGAATGTTCCTTGGATCCCCTGCAAATTCCTTACATTCTTTAGATCTGTCAATTAGTCTCCACTGGGACCCATCAGCAGGGTGCCTGATATGGTCATCTTGTTCTTCTTTGTGCCAACGCATCAACTTTGCGTTGGTCTTGCACCTGAATAAACGCTGGTATCACTGGAAAATACCACATTACCTTCATAGGAATTTTCTTCTTCTTCTGCCCACCCTCAACTTCATTAGCCTCATTGCGTGGGATCTTATAACGCTGTGCTTCACACACAAGACAAGCCTCCAAATTCTCATATTCGTCACCTCGGTAGAGGATACAGTCATTAGGACATGCATGTATCTTTTATACCTCCAAACCTAGAGGACAGACAACCTTTTTAGCTTTGTACGTGGACTCCGGCAATTCGTTCCCCTCGGGAAGCATGTCCTTGACGATCATCATCAAGTCATCAAATCCCTTGTCCGAAAGTCCATGTTTAGCCTTCCATTACAGCATTTCCAAAGTGGTACCCAACTTCTTCTACCCCTCTTTGCAACCTGGGAACAACGGTTTCTTGTGATCTTCCAACATACGTTCAAACTTCTTTGACTCCTTCACCTTTTCGCAATCTCCCTTTGCATCATGCAACACCCGACCTAGATCGTCGAGAGGTTCATCTGCAGTTGTTGGAGCTTCTTGAGTCTCTTGCATGTGATCCTCTCCCATTGGATCATCTGCAAAGGCACCTTCTTGAGTCCAATCTGGAATACGATCATCTTCCTCTTCATCGTCTTCCATTATAACCCCTCTTTTCCTATGTTTTGTCCAAACAAAATAATTTGGCATGAATCCCCATTTGTATAGGTGATCGTGAAGACTCTTTATCGATGAGAAATCCTTCTGATTTTTGCACATTTTGCATGGACAAATAATGAGACCAGACGACTGCTTGTTTGCTTCTGCAACATCTAGAAATCCACACAACCTATTAATGTATTCACTGGAGATTCTCTTGTCGGGGTACATCCATTGCCGATTCATCTATAAAATACCACCAAACAATCTATAAGTATTTCGAAATAAAAGTCATACACAAATTTAAAGTCTTCATTTACAATCCACGTTATACAATATGACAAACTTAAATAGAGTTCTTACACACGAATTTAATGTGTTCATATCCTATCCACAAGATACAATACAACAAACTT
This sequence comes from Cenchrus fungigraminus, assembly GCA_036936925.1. Classification (NCBI taxonomy): domain Eukaryota; kingdom Viridiplantae; phylum Streptophyta; class Magnoliopsida; order Poales; family Poaceae; genus Cenchrus; species Cenchrus fungigraminus. The sequence goes on from CM072769.1 coordinate 189,283,685, forward strand.
AAGTCAAGATCTTACATAAATTTAAAGTACAACATATGAAACACTAATACATGATACAATACGAGAAACTTTGGCCATCCTTGTGACATGACGACGAAGGTTTAGCTTTCTTGGAATCGCCCTGTGGTTTAGTACTAATTGGTAGATCTCCAACAACAGGGTCTGCTGGTGGAGCATAAATGCCACCAAAAGGAGGTTTCTGCCCCGCTGCAATAGCATCTATATGTTTTCTTTGCAAATAACGAAGCATTTCTCTAGCCAACGTGCTTATTTTCTTCGGTTTATCAGGAGGTCCTACTTTGGTTTTCTCCTAGCTGTGTGAAGAACGACGATCACCACTACCATCATCCCCATTCCCTCCGGCAGCAGTAGACATCTATACTAATGACAACAAATTATTTAACCCATCTATGAAATTCTAGCATTTCTAATAATTCTAAAACTATTTCTACTAATTCTAAAACAAATTCTATCATTCCTAGCCTTTCTAGCATTTTGAGTAATTTTAAAATTATTTATATATTTAATTATGTCATATGCTCAAATAAAAAATTATTCCTAAAAAATCAATTCTAAAACTATGTCTAGTAATTCTAAAATCAATTCTAGCTTTCCTAGCCTTTCTAGTAATTCTAAAACTATTTATATATTTAATTATGACATATGCTCAAATAAATAATTATTATTAAAAAAATAAATTGTCACATACAACATCTTATCCAACTAACACGGCACATCCTTTACAATCAACTATATTAGAACGTATACAAAAATGCATATAAATAGAAAAAAATTCTCATTCCTAGCTCATTATAAAGTGCCAAAACACTCCAATTTCAACCGATAAAACTCAACAAAATAAGCATGAATCAAGGGAGGATGAAGTAACTAACCTCTAGACCACTTCAATAAGTCAAATCGTCGAGAAATCGTCGCAAATCGGGTAAAAACTCCCCTAGAGCGCCATGGATGAGTTAGAGCTCGAGTTGGAGAGTGGAGAGGAGAGTGGCTCGATGTATTCAGACCTCGTGAGACAGGAAGGAATACATTCAAAATGTGCTTCCTGAAAGTTAAAGGTTCCTCTTAATTAAGATCAAATTTTTTTATGGTATTGATGGAAATGGATCATACTTACTAAGAAAGTTAAAGGTTCCTCGTAATTAAGATCAAACTTTTTTATGGTAATCATGGAAATGGATCATACTTACTAAGGTCAATCTTGCTAAATGAAATTGGCAAGGATGCACAAAGTGTTGTTTTTTACTAACTCTAATGAGACCATACAACTGTTTTTTTATTGTCATATATAGCTAGGTTTACTGTTTTCATTTCGTTTGGTATTCAACTTCCGACTAGTGCCTCACATATGTTGGGTTCTTGGTTGAGAAAGTACTCGGTGAAGTTTAGAAACCATTTTTTAAAGGGAAAGTTATAGCTCACCTGGGTGATTTAGGGGCTCTCCTCACACGAATTTTTCTTCACCTCCACCCACTTTCTTCTCCAACTCCGGTGAGTTTAGGGTTCGGGTTAGGGTTCCGGGGTTAGGGGTTCGGGTTGCCGGGGGCTGCTGCTCACCACCGGACATGGAGGGAGGGCCGGTGGCAGTAGGTTGGCCCGGCGGAGGTTGCGGTGGGTGGGGCGGCGAGGGCGGCGCCGGCCCTGCGGTGGAGGCCGGCGGTTGGGGCCAGGGTCGGGTGGGGGCTCCACGGCGACGACCCGAGGTGGCGGTGCGGCGACGTGGGTTGCCGGAGGAGGAGGCGAGGGGCGACAGAAGGGGCTGGAGGCAGGGCGGCCGCCGGGGTGGCGGAGGGGCTGGGCAGCGGCGGGGGCCGCGGGCCGTGCGAGGAAGAAGGCAGGGGCGGGATGCGAGCGCGGGGAGGAAGAGGGGAGGAGATAAGGTGAAGAGAGAAAAGGAGAGAAATAGATCTGAGTCATGATGTGTGATCCGATGGTCCAAAAATTCGTGTGAGGAGGAGCTATGTTTCACCTTGGTGAGCTATAGACACTGTCTTTTTTTTTCCACACTTGACGGTGTGGAAAACTTAGTTAAGAACTATCACTATCAATTTAGGGCTTATTAGGCTCTTGACTTGAACCTATATGATTTATTTGACATAACTCATTTGCTCAACAATCGTCCAAATATATATCCCATACTTTCGCCACCTTCAAAATCCTAAAATTTTCATCAGATGTCAACCATTTGGCTCTAGGAAGAGAATGAAACCCAGACTACATCCAACCCATCATTCGATCCGGATTCCGCGGCCTCCTGGGCTGTCTACGTCGTCCGCATTTTCCGTCCGTCCGATCGCGAAGATCTAGCGGTCGCCGTCGCGCCAGCGACCTGTAAAAAAATGCACGAGAACCCTTTCTATTTCTGCTATTTCGCTCCGCTGTCGTCTGTACCCATGAGCTACAACGCAAACGTGGGAATAAATTTCGGAAAAGCCCTTCAGTTGCAAAATATTTGTTCACCAAGAAGAAGAAATTCCGAAATCGTGTCTATTTTGCGTTTAGCCACCCGGTCGACGATTTTGCGAAACAACCCCCCCACCTGTCCGTCGTTCTTTGCCATTCTTAGAGCAACTCTAGCAGATGGAGTAGATTTGATCACCTATATAAAGTTATTGGGGGTAGAGTAAAAATATTTTCATCCCTAAAACACAATTAGCTCCAGCAGTTTCCTTATTCTCCTTCCCAACTCGTGGGTCCCACCATGCCACGTCATCTTCTCCTTCCCCTCCCCAAATCTTCGATCTTTCCGCGACGGGGCGACGGCGCCCGATCCACCGCACGCGGCCGGCGCGATCCCGCCGTCGAGGCTCAACAACTTCAGCATCGAGGAGAACGGGATAGGCGGGGCCATCCCGGCGAGCCTGGGCTCGTGCTCGGCGCTCAGCACGGTCAAATTCGCCGGGAACAAGCTCGCCGGCGCGATCCCCGCGGAGCTGGGCGACCTGCCAGGGCTGAATTCTCTCGATTTGTCCAGGAACGAGCTGACTGGCACCGTGTCGGCGAGCCTCACCGCGCTGAAGCTGAGCAGTCTGAACCTGTCCGACAACCGACTGTCCGGGCCTGTGCCGGAGGTGCTCGCGATCTCGGCCTACGACGAGAGCTTCGTCAGGAATCCCGGTTTGTGCGCCACCAACGGCGCCGGGTTCCTCCGCCGCTGCGCGCCGGTCTCCGGAGGCCGGTCGACGGGCGCCGCCGCGCTCCTGGTCGTGACCTGCATCCTCGCCGTCGCGGCGGTCCTGCTGGCGGTGCTGAGCGTGTCGATATACCTGAAGAAGCGTCGGCGCGCGGAGGCCGAGGCGGTGGCGGCGAGGTCCGGCGCCGGGAAGCTGTTCGCGTTGAAGAAGGGGTCGTGGGACCTCAAGTTGTTCCGGATCCTGGCGTTCAATGAGCGCGAGATCATCTCCGGCGTCCGCGATGAGAACCTGATCGGCAGCGGCGGGTCCGGGAACGTGTACCGTGTGAAGCTCGGGAGCGGCGCGGTGGTGGCAGTGAAGCACGTGACGCGGTGGCGGGAGTTCGACGCCGAGGTCGGGACGCTGAGCGCGATCCGGCACATGAACGTGGTGAAGCTGCTCTGCAGCATCACGAGCGAAGACGGCGGCGCGAGCCTGCTGGTGTACGAGCACCTACCCAACGGCAGCCTCCACGAGTGGCTGCACGGCGGCGGAGGGAAGCTCAGGTGGACTCGATCTGTTTTCAAGTGGGTCCCACAGATAGGGGGTGGAGGAGAAATACCCTCTATAGAGGGGATGGAGAGGAGTTTTTAGTCAATGGAGAAAAAAGGGAGAGTTATAGGGAATCTGCTGGAGAAGGTTTTTTGCCATTTCATCCCCTATATGACTATTTTTTTGGTATTGGGAAGGGAATAGGGAAGCTGCTAGAGTTGCTCTTATCTCTGTCTCCTGTTCTTCTCCCTTTTTCCACGATCTGCGCCGCGCCGCCGGGTGTTCATGCGTTCCCTTTTGTCTGCGGTGGCTGTGCGTTCCTCTCCGTGTTGCGCTGCGTTGCCGCTCACCCTTGCTCTTGTCTTCTTCGATTCCTTCCTTCTCCGGTCCTCATATTTTTTTTTCTGTTTTGTAGGGTTCGTCCGATGTTGGCGGCGTTCTCGATCCGATTATCAGCTGCTGCTCCGGCGTGCAGGAGTTGTTGGTGCTACCTGCTCTCTTCGCCTCCTCCGAGATTCCTTCCTTCTCCGGTCCTCATCTTTTTTTTCTGTTTTGTAGGGTTCGTCCGATGTTGGCAGCGTTCTCGATCCGATTATCAACTGCTGCTCCGGCGTGCAGGAGTTGTTGGTGTTGGCTGCTCTCTTCGCCTCCTCCGCGTCGTGGTCGGTAGTGGGGTGGGGTTCGGGATGGTGCCGGGAGGTGGGATTTGCGGTTTCAAGGAGCTGTCATATGTTGCGTTCGCCCTCAATGGGGTTGCCGGCGTTCTTCGTGCTCGCCGGACATGCCTGTCAGTCTCCTCGGCGCCGCGCCATTGTTTTGTGATGCGCCGCCGCCGTTGGGTTTGGGTAAGCATGTTGCTTAATTGATTTTGATTTATGAGGATGCTTAACTCATTTCGATCCCATGGATTCTATTGGATTTGATTGTGGGATTCCGAAATTTGGGATTTTCTTGGTTGGATTTGATTGTGGGAATGCTTAACTCATTTCGATCCCATGGATTCTATTGGTGTGCTTGGTTAGTAATGTATCGTTTTACAGCGAATTATTTTATATTTCGAGTTAGTTCCTTTTCTGGTCCCACGGATTTTTGGGCGTGCTTTCTGCTTCCTTCTACGTGTCACTTGTGTGTGCGCCTTCCTGTTGACGTGTACTGGGTTCCTTGTATGTGGCTTCTACGTGTAGGCGACGTCCTTCACGTGTCAACTGGTTTCATGCTGATGTGTTTTTTGCCATGGAAATGTGGCTCTTACAGATGGTCTGTGTAGGCATGGTTGCTTGCGTGTCAATGGTTCCCTTCCTTCTATGTTGTTTTGGTATGATGTATATAGAGGTCCTTTTGTGTGCGTGCGAGGAGGTTTGTCGGTATAGTGTTGCAGTTGGGTTTGGTTTAGGTTTTGCAACCATGTATACCAGATTGTCCAGCGTTTCCCCGGCTAGCAAGAATTGGTGTGTCCGTGCTCGTATTGCCCGGATGTGGGATTACTGTGGTGCTCGAGATGGACAGCCTGCTTTGCATCTTGACTTGGTGCTTGTTGATGATGAGGTACTGTGATTGGTTTCTTTGTTGTTTTCATATATTCTCGTGTTGGTTAATTTGTGATGTGGGTAGAAATATGTTATCATATTAATTGATTTCTTCTATGGGTAGGGTGATGTTATGTATGCGGAGGCTGCCGGACGTGATGTTGATAAGATTAGAGCTGTTGTTGAAGAAGGTGGTGTGTATTCGTTTACCAAGTTCCTTGTGGTTAACATGAAGCCTTCCTACAAACCTTTTGATGCCAAGTATATGATAAAGTTGACTCCGTGGACTAAGATGGAATGTGTAGAATCTGGCACTGAATCATTTCCTCAGAGACATGAGTCCCAATACCTTTACTGCCTCCATCACAGTTACACCCACCGACCGTACACCAGCCCCACATAACAAAAAAGCAACCTACTACAGTGATTTCACACAAACCATAGATCAAGCAATTGAATCCGCCTACGACGACGCCATTCACAATATCCTTAACGAAGGACAAATGACCCTCATCGATCACAACCATGACAACCTTTTGAACACCCAAAAAGAAAAAGAATCAGCTCTGTCTTGGGCCTGAATATTTGAAGACACATGCGTCGCGCACATGAAGCGTTTGAAGAAAATAGAAGATCAACACCGCACATTCATCTCCGACTTTGCAAAACTATGCACCGACTGTGGAAACATGCTTCCAGTCGCCATCACTCCAGATATAAACCATGCTACTACCTCAAATGCCACTGCACTTGCATACACAGGACGCACTCCTCCACAATCTTCCCTAGAAATATTTACCAACAAGCTCATCCACCTGATGAATGAACACTGTTCTTAGTTCAATACTCATTTCTCATCCATCCTATGTAATTTTCTATTATGTAATGTCCAAATTAAGATTCCATAGTGCGGAACTAAATGTCCCTGGAATACATCTATCTGACTCATTGCAACACTAACGAATGTTCATTCTTCACAGCAGCCTTTACGAACAAAAATTAAAATTAATCCTCATGATTCAGATCTAAAATTTAAATCACACCGAAATACTACTGCCATCTACGACGTGTGGCTTACTCGCCTGTGTGTGCCTGACTCTGATGATAAACAGAGAACGCAAGGAGAAAGGAGCACGAAGGGTCTGTCCGTGTGTACAGCCCAACTGGGCCAATTAGCCTTTTGGGCCACCGTACGATAGAGAGAGAATAAAGGAAGCACTTTCAGGAATTTTTTTTATATTTTTTCTCTTTGATTTTCGAAAAATAAATGGACGAAACAAAAATTTCGAGAAATATACATCTGTCGCCGTGGCACACGGCGGCAGGTACCTGCCGCCGTACCCCACGGCGGCAGCATCCCTGCCGCCGTGGCCCACGGCGTTAAGGCTATTTTTATTTTTTTTTAATTTTTCATTTTTAAAACACTTTTAACTTTTTTAAAAAACAACAAACTGATAAATGTAAGCATAATCACAAGATCATATCATAAATCAACGAGTAGATGCAAATAGTTTATACAAAATCATGGTAAAAGTACTACTACATCTAAATACGTCGGTGCCTCTTCGGCCTAACAGCTCTAGCGCCAGCCCAGGTGTGGTCCCGGGCGTACGTCCAGGGGTCACGTGGCCTGACCACCCGCGGTCCGAGCTGGTCGGGAGACGGTGTCGCCATGGCCGCTTGCGACGAGCCTGCAGCATCCGGTGTCCCTCCGCCGGCCGGTGTCCCTCCACCCGCCAACGACGACCCTGCACCAGCCGGTGTCGCTCCGCCGGCCGCCGTGGTCGCTCCGCCCACTGGCTGTGTCGGCTGAGTCCCAACAGGCGGTGCCTGTGTGAACTGTGACGGGCCAACCTCCTCGGCCTGCGGGGCATCCATGGCCGTGAGAATGTCGTGGTACCCAAACTCGTCCCAGCCCAGGTGCTCCTCGGTGGTCGCGTCGAAACCGGCTGCAACGAATAGTATTAGTTCTCCAAAACGTATCGTACTTAACGAATTTTACTGTAAAGTTAAGGTCGTTACCAGGCTGGAACATAGGCGGAGTGGACGAGGAAGGAATATCTGCCGCCGCAAACTGAAAGACCGGCGGTCTGAAACCTCCTAGCGGAAAGATCGGCGCTCTAGGTGCCGTCGTCTCCGGCTGTCGAGGCCCGGCTGTCGGAAAGAGCGGCGGTCGCCCTGTATGATTAGAATATAGTATAAGGAAACACATAACAATTCCGTGCATTAGTTGAAAATAAAGTCCACTGAAAGTACCTGCGCCGGGGGAAACAAACGGCCGCTGCACGTAGGTGTGCGGGCCCTGCGCCTGTGGCTGCTGCTGTGCCGTCGGAGCCGAGAAGCCGCCGACAAAGGTGGAAGGCGCCGGGTGCGAACGCGCTGTCGAGGCGGAGCTCGAGGACGACGCTGGGTGGCGCGGAAGGAGAGGAATCTCTACCGCCCCGGCGTAGTTCACGACGGCGGAGTACCTCATGGCAGCATCAACGATCCTGTCGTACGTGCTCTGGTGCAGCTGAGGCCCCCAGGTAAAGCACTGCTCCCTCGCGGACGTTGCGAGCCGTACGATCTCAGCAAGCATGACGTGCTGCTCACAAAATTAGTAACACATGTTATAATGAAAAGTCATATGAATGAAATATGTTTGCAGTATCATAGCTTACCGCTGTGTCGGCGGTCTGGTCTCGGTGCACCGGGTACGTGGTGTCCGGCAGGATCCTGTCGTGGTCCGGGACCGGTGGCGGTGGCGGGGTAGCAGGCACGTACGTCACCCGCGTCCGCGTCCTCGGGAGGTACCACTGAAGGTACGCTACCCAGGCCGCGTCGTCGTGAAGGCGGTGCTCGGTGACGACGTTCTCCTCGTCCGCCGCGGACACCCACTCGTCCACGTACGGCTGCAGCTTGTCGACGAACGACGTCGCCGCAGACACGCCCTTACGCGTCCACCTAGCATAGATGAAACAAAAAATTATTTGCAACTGACTATTTGTAACGGAAAATAATTATAACTGCCAAATGGTAGCTCACCTGTGCGCTGTGGGCGGCAGACGTGGCGCAGCGGGTACTGGCGACTCCTGGAAGAGGCCGAACTGCCTCATCACCTGGTGGACGGCGTACTCCTCGACGTAGACGTCGAAGACCAATCGTCGCCGCGTCATCCAGTACGCCTGGTCTCGGTGGCACAGGGACGAGAGCCCCTGTGGTGCGCGGGCAGCGACCATGGCAGGAGCGTACGGCGTCCACCGGACCTGGGCATCGACCATCCGGTCGATCTGACCCACGAAGTCCTTGTACGCCTTCTTCGGCTGCTCCCCAGCCCAAACGTGCTGCATAGAACATGAAAAGTTAATTTAATCGAACTAAAGATCTCATAAAGCGAAGAAAACGATAAGGAAGATCATTACCTTCCGGAGGCTCCACAGGGAACCCATGGTGGGGTGGTCCGCTGGGTCGGTGTCTTCGGGCAGCGGCAGGTACTCCGAGAGGTCGGCCTTGGGCCGACCGATGTCGAACCGCTCGTGGATCCACATCTGCAGCAGGAGAGGGCACCCCAGGAGGATCCCCTCCTTACTCCCCGGCCTCGACACTGCCGAACACAGCCCCCTGTAGGTAGCTGCCAGAACAGCGCTGCCCCAGCTGATCTGGGGCATCTCCTCGACGGGGGAGTCGGCGATCTGCTGAGCCCAGGGGAGCAGGTACCTCGACACCGAGTCTCCCGCTGACTCGCAGAACAGCACCCACCCGAACAGCCAGAGTTGGTACACCTCCAAAAACCTGTCTGACGTCGGGTCGTCGGCGTCGTCCGCCATGTAGTCAGCCTGCACACACACAAAGGTCCATCGTCACATTCGTTTAAAATGCACACACATGTTGAAAATAAGAGTTAGAATCACGTACGCTGAACTGCTGAATCCAAGTCCAGGTGGGCCCGTGGGTGTTGCCGAAGGGCACGTACGGTAGAGGCGCGCGATCGTTCCGAGGAACGTTCGCGAACCGAGTAAGGAAGTCGGCGTGCCACGTCGTGGGGATGTCGATCGGCCCCATCGCCTCGCCAGCACACGGCAGTCCTCCCAACATCGTGCCGTCCTCCAGACTGAGCGTCATCTCGCCGACGGGGAAGTGGAACGTGTGTGTTTCTGGTCGCCACCGGTCCATGAACGCGGCGATCAGCGGGGCGTCGTAGCTGAACCGCGTCAACCGCTCCGCCCGGGGAACCTGAGCTCGTAGCCTGTCCCCCTCGACCAACCGCGCAAAAGGGAGAAGTCCTGCTGCGCGTAGCCTGAAAAAAACAAAATTAATTTACTTAACACAATTACTATTGTAAACAAACAGAAATAAATAATAAAAATGAATTACGTACTTCGGAATCCACCGCTGGTGTATCGGCATCAACGTACGGGTGGTCCAGAAACGTATACTGCTGGGCGACACTCCAAGAACAGCCGACACGTACGAGCAGTGGTGCCGGTCCACCGTCTCGTCGAACAACTCCGGCCGTACGTACTCCAACGGTCCAGCCATAACTGCAAAAAAATAACAAAATTTAATCAATTAGTCGAATTATACCAATTAAAATGAATTATGTGAATTAAAAATATTTTCTAAAAACTTTACAATAATTTAATCTAATTATGTGAATTATAACCATTTTGTAGGAATTTTAAATGAATTCAAACGAATTATGTGAATTAAAAATATTTTCTACGAATTTTATATCAATTTAATCTAATTATGTGAATTATAACCATTTTTAGGAATTTTAATGAATTAAAACAAATTATGTGAATTAAAAATATTTTCTACGAACTTTATATCAATTTAATCTAATTATGTGAATTATAACCATTTTCTAGAAAATTTTAATGCATTAAAACAAATTATGTGAATTAAAAATATTTTCTATGAATTTTATATCAATTTATTATAATTATGTGAATTATAACGATTTTCTAGAAATTTTAAATGAATTAAAACGAATTATGTGAATTAAAAATATTTTCTACGATTTTTATATCATTTGAATCTAATTTTGTGAATTATAACGATTTTCTATCATTTTTAAATGAATTAAAACAATTTATGTGAGTTAATACTATTTTCTACAAATTTTATATCAAACGAAACTAAGTTAATTAAGTCTAGGATTTTTGAAATTTCTAAACTAAGTTAAACAAACTAACTAAACTAAGTTAACCAAACTAACTAATCTAAGTTAACTAAACTAACTACACTAACTAAACTAACTAACTAACTACACTAGCTAAACTACCCTAAATTTAGAAACATACCTTAGTCAAAAGTGCTCCGAAGGGTTGAAAACCGAAGATTTAGATGAGAGAATGAGGGAGGGATGAGAGGTTGGCGGCAGCCGTCGCCCCCTTATATAGGGGTGACACTACCGCCGTGGGGCACGGCGGCAGGCTCGTAGGGCTCCTGCCGCCGTGCCCCACGGCGGTAGGAAGCTGGCCCCACCTGGCAGCGCAGCCGACCGTTGGCGGCACCCCTACCGCCGTGCCCCACGGCGGCAGGAGGTGCTGCCGCCGTGGGGTACGGCGGCAGATGTATATTTCTAATTTTTTTTGTTTCGTCCATTTATTTTTCGAAAATCAAAGAAAAAAATATATAAAAAAAATTCCACTTTCAGACAGCCTTTTTCCCTATTTGGATTCAATTTGTAACTTTTTTTTATTTACGCAAACATAAGATATTCATAATATGATAACAGAACATCAAACACCAACACAATTCCTCTCACCAAATAACCACACCTCTGAAACTCAAATCAACTTAAAATTAAGCACACCTGTGGCGCGTCAGAGGCGCGCCTCAGTCTCTAGTTATGAGAGATTGTATTGTGGTCGGCGGCGGCGGCAGCAGCAGAGTCGCTATCTTTGCTTTTTTTAATTACACAGTACAACGCAGATGCTCACACCACGCACGCACACTCACCCCTATGAATACACGTACGCAAACCCTACCTTTATGAGCACCTCCGAAGGACTGAGCACCGGCAGATCTGGAGATTCTCGAAGTCACCACTGGCGCCTCGTCGTCGACGGGAACGTCGCTTACCACTTAATGCATAACGCCGGAAAATCCCGAAATAAATCTATACTATAAGGAGCGAAAATAATTGAAAACTTTTCTCACCCAATTCGGACTCACCTTACCCCTCACGCCGGACCCACCCGTCATATATTTTTGGAAGTGGATAGGGTGGAAGGACTATGAAGTACCAAAAAATCGCAATTTGGAGAGCGTTTCTGCCAAAAAGCTAATTTTTTTCTCACCTACACCCACCCTACCCGCCTATGTATACCCGCTGGGCCCGCTCTCCACATCCTCACGTACAGCGCTGTATGTGAGCCGACGTTTTTTCCGGAAAAACCCCCACTTCCTCCCACCGACAGCTGCCTCGTCGCCTCATACTCGAGGGGTTGTACTACTCGTCGCCTCCGAGCGCCGACGGCGGCGGGATCCCGCGCGCTCGCGCCCAGTCGGGCTGCTCCGCCCCGGCCGTAGCGCCTCGCCGCGCCTGCCAGGTCCCGGGATCCACACGAAGGGGACGAACAGGATGCCCGCGTCGCGCCTCCTCGCTCACCCTCGACCCTGCCGCCGGATCTGGCCCGGAGGAGGAGGCCTCCATGGCTGCGGCGGGGAGGAGGAGACCATCATGGCTGCGCGAAGTCATCGCGCTGCACGAAGTCAACTAGAGAAAAATCGAGAAATCAGATATGAGCTGAAGCTGAGGAGTGCCCCGACCACCACCTCGCACCTGAGGGAGAGCTCGCCACCCTCCGCCTCGGCCGTCGCGAGCGTCGCCGCGAGGAGGACGCGGAGGAGCAGCTCTGCCTACAGCGTCACCGCGAGAAGGAGCAACTCTGTCTGCCTGCGGTACGGCACTCAAGTGGAGCAGCTCTGCCTGCTCTCGGGACGACGCTCAAATGCGGCGGCGCGTCGTCGGGGGAGCAGCCCGCCAGCCTTGCCTCGTCGGACTTCTACGATGTGCTGACGAGCAAGCCATCACAGGAATGGCGATGTGGTTTGCGGTCGGTGGGGAGAGAGATGCAGGAGTTGGATTTTCTTTCCTTCCGTGCGTGGACAGGGATAGGCCACGTAGCGTCCGGAGAAAAAAAAATCTGTCGGACATCTAGCATCCACATGTGGGCATTACCAAAAGAAAATTGAAAAAACATTGTAATTATATATAATACAGTTAGAGTTCATGGTTTCTATATTGTAATCATATTTCTTTTGTTGATACCACAAAAGATGTTTTTAGACATTTAACAAAAATTAAAATTTTAATTTCACTATAGTCCTTTTTAAGATGGTATTATCCAAAATGGTAGACTATACTTTTATTCATGCTAGATAATATTCTATCAAATAGTCACATAATGGTATACACAAATACATTTGTAGTTAATCTTAAACTGCATGTAATGTTTGTAGGTTGTATAAGCTGTACATCTGTCTGTATGCTAAATTCGAGGTTCTGTAGACGTCTGTGGGTTGCACATGCCCTTAAACCGTATGTGTGATTGAGCTTTTGCAGAAACACCCCTGCGAAGGCTAGAGACGAGCTCCCCCGTCGCCTCGGGCCTCTCTCGTTCTCCGAGGCGGAGAAGATGCATGAGGAAGCATTGTACGACATTGTCCTCGCGCGGTGTCGCCTCCCTCATATCCCCCGCGCAGAGCATGCTGGAGCGCTGCAGAATCAGGCGAGGTCCGTGCTGGCTGCCAGGGACGCCACTGGGCCGGTAGCCGCACTGGCGGCTGCACGCTACCGGGCCGCGCCACGCGCGCTGCGCCTGGCTAGCCGGGCTGACGCCGTTGCTTGCTCTCGGTTTGTTGGTTTACTTCGTGTGGGTGGATCATAGAGAGACCAAGTGGAGAGAAGGCAAGTTGCTTGCTTGCTCTTAGTGGAGAAGGAAATCAGAGATTAGAGAGGAGCTTCTACTGGTATGATTTGCTTCATGTATCCTGCTGATTTGTTGTTTGGCTCGACAGAGAGGGAGAACTGAAGGGCATTGGCCACAAGAGCTGCTCCTTGTGTGACGGCCGACGGAGAGATGAATGAACGCACGAGTGGTAGAGAGGATGCAGTAGTAGCCTGTGTAGGATCGCATTAGATGTCTTTCACCATAGCATTTTCACAAGTACGTGGAAGCCACACAAAGATATGAAAAAATTATTATAGTTGATTCTAATGATTGATAACATACAAATATCAAATATACATTTGATCATCTTTTCATGATTGATTTAAATAACCACACAATGGTATACACAAATACATTTGTAGTTGATCTTAAGTTACATCATACAGATGGTCTCTCTGTCTATGGGTTGTATGAGTTGTCTGTATATCTGTATTTATGTTAAAATCGAGATTCTGCAGACGACCAACCGTCTGTGGGTTGTACATGCCCTAAACCTCGGACGCCGGCTCCCACACGTCATAATGTCTTCATAATTTCGCATCCCCACCTCTCCCCCCCATGTACCCCACCCTCCCGGTCTCCTACGACGACGACCCCTGCTCCCTCCGCCCATCGCCTCCCCACCGACGATGGCGCCGACCCTCCCTCTCCAACGAGCAGGGCGAGGGGAGGCCACCCTCGGAGGCGGAGGATCCCGAGGCGGAACCGCGGTGATAGAGATAGATCAGAGCCGACACAGATTGCGCGCTAGGCCTCTCCTCAGTCGTGGCCGCGCCGCCGACCCCGTCCACCACCACCTCTGTGAGGACGTCACCGCCGCTCTCTCCCTACGCGAGGACATCACCGTCGCTCTCTCCCCTGCGTCGAGCTCGGGTTGGCCGCTGGATCATGCCGACGCTGAGGCCCCTGCAGGATCTCATGGTGATTGCTCTCTAGGCGGTGAGGCTGGACGACGACGATGGAGATCTCGCGGCCACCACCGTAACATACTAACTATCTACCGTTACCGGGGGGCGCTAGATACAAACAGATCACACTTTGCCACATGGTTGGTATCTATTGGTTGGCACACGGGCGCCCGAGGTGGTAACCTCACCGAAAATCTCTTTGCACCGTCTTACCGGAGTCATATATTGTGAGGTCCCTCACGGGCTCCTCTCATCTCGTTATCTAATCTCATCGAGGAAAGAACACTTCATCTGCCAATATACTCGTCAATGTAACTTATCCCCATCAGACTCCCGCTTTTAAGGTTCTGCTTTTGAGGTTTCTAACAATTTAATGTTCAACCCTACAGTTGAGTTAAGTAGCGTCGGCTTGATTGATGTAAAATTGTTAAGGACCGGTCAGGGTTTGCGCTTTAGCCATCTGATCTCTCAGTTAGTGTAGATCGATCTGAATTACTGTGAAGACTTACTACGAAATTTGAGAAATAGTATTGAAGTAAATTTAGATTTGTTTTAACTCATCCATCATCAATTTTATGCCTTTGATTCATATGAGATTGATACAGATGCTTCATTGCTGATTTTTGACCTACATTCTTTTTTTGTTAGTCTTAGCCATCACCCGATTGATTCACGACAAACCGACGAGAAACTGCATACAGAGTTGCAAAGCAGAACGACACTGGAGGCCAAAAAGTGTCTCAGAGACGGTGAACACTGTAACACCCCGACTATCAAAGCCGCACCGCCCAGCCCTTCCGTAGGGGCGAGCACGCGTACACATAGCACCCTGCTTACACTTTCGTCCTCGCTTCGTGTAAAAGGGTTAACCCGAGGGTGGTATGGCTGGTGGACAAAGGCTTATAAGTTGGCTCCACCTTTGCTCAACTAGCAATGTGGCACTAAACACGCGCACCAACGCTCATGGGCCACTCATGGGCCATCCAAATTGGGCCGGGTGTGACATTCACCCCCCTCAAAGAACCCGACGTCCTCGTCGGTCCAACTCACCCGTCCAGTGTCGACCCATACGCCATGTCGTGTGCCCCATCCCAGGCCCACACGCACATGCATATGTCCGCACACTGACCCGAGCAAATGTCCAGGAACCTTCCCTCTTAGCGCACGACCGTACGTCCAGTGCCGACCCATATGTCATGCCGTGTGTCCCATCCCAAGCCCACACGCGCCATGCGCCCTATGTCCGCACACTGACCCGTACGCGCAATTGCGAGGGTCGGCTCTGATACCATTTGTAACACCCCGACTATCAAAGCCGCACCGCCCAGCCCTTCCGTAGGGGCGAGCACGCGTACACATAGCACCCTGCTTACACTTTCGTCCTCGCTTCGTGTAAAAGGGTTAACCCGAGGGTGGTATGGCTGGTGGACAAAGGCTTATAAGTTGGCTCCACCTTTGCTCAACTAGCAATGTGGCACTAAACACGCGCACCAACGCTCATGGGCCATCCAAATTGGGCCGGGTGTGACAAACACTTGCGCCAATGTCCACAACATCGCATACAATAATATGGAAGAGGACGAATCACATCCAAAAGAAGAGGATGATGATAGCTCCAAATAAGAAAAGGCTGACAGTGAATGGCAGCCGAAGAACGAGAAAGAATAGGACAAAAATATGATGAAGAAGACTTAGGAGAGAAAGAGTTGTAGACATTATTCAATACAACATACGCATAGTCCAAAATGAATGTCTTTGTAATCTTCCCTAAAGTACACATTTGATTACATATATCACGAGTCACGTCTTTCGCGACCAAGATGAAATGTTGAAGTTTTGACACGCCCTTATATGAATTGGTCAATTAATTGTTACGGATTGTTAAAGTTTGAATAAAGTATTGATTACTCGTTTCGTGTCCTTCTATGAATCGGTCAATTAATTGTTACGTATTCTTCCCTAAAGTAAGATTGTTACAGGTCACGTCGTGTAGCGGTATTTGTGAACTTTATTAAAGTTGAAACCTAATAACAGTCATATGTTTTTTAACAATCTTTATTCTATATTTGTTCAAAAAAATGTGTGTGCCACGTTCCTACGGCTCAACTGTGCTTGTTTCCTGACTTTAATGTCTTCGTTCGGCAGTGTAAACACGTGCGTGTCGCACGTGCATCTTACTAGTCCAGGAAAAGGTGCGAGCACCAGGATTTGAACCCTGGTGGGTAGCGTCCAACTGGACCGATCTGCCATTGGACTACAATGCCATTCGCAGTCGCTATCTTTGCTTTGAGATGCGCGCGGGGTATTGTACACGTGTCCGGAAGCGTTTCCTCTTCTTCTTCTTCCTCGCCCACGAGTTGCGCTTGCGCTTGCGCACGCCTCGCCGCGCCGCCGCCGCCGCCGCGCCGCACACCCCCACCCCGTGTCCCTTGCCTTCTTCTCATCTGGAACCCTACCGCCCCACCGCCTCCTCCAAATCCCTTCCGCCGCCTTCCAGCCAGCACGCGCTCCCCCGTCCGACTCTGCCCACATACATGGCGCCGCCGGACGATCCCGTGCTCGCCGCTTGCAAGGTACTGTACTACTTTTCCCTTCCAATTCTTCCCCTCTTGTACGCTGCACGCAGTGCGCTCTGATTCTGAGATTCATTCCCTCTCGTAACCTAGTGCCACCCGTCCGCGCATTCAACTCCTAAATTCCATCCCCCATAGCCTCTTAGGTTGAATTTGGGGTCTTGAATTTGTCTGTTCCAAAACTAGTAATGTAGCTCCTTAGGGTCCGCACTGCTGTGAAATTCGCCGCCCTCTTTTTGCGCTTTGCACTGCCTTGATTTGCAGATGAGTCAGTCATAGTCTGGACACTGGGACTTGGGATGCAAAATAGTTAACTCAATTCGATTGTGATTCTGAGATGATAATAATATGCTTCATTGCAGCAAAAGCTGGGCCACTTCAGAATAAAAGAGTTGAAGGAAGCCCTTCATCAGCTTGGACTTCCAAAGCAAGGGAAGAAGCAGGTTTGTCATCCGCTACTTTCTCTATCTGCTCTCTACACAATCAACATCCGTTGCTCATATATCCTGGTAATTGCCCAGAATTTTTTCCCCTGAAAAAGTAATTGCCCATATTTTTCAAGTCTATCATCTAAGTAGTAGAAGTATATGCTGCAATTCAAGAATCCCTCTCCGCCTTTTAGTTTAACTCATTGGAAATAGTCACTTATGATCCATGTGGTTTTGGTGTTCCGGTTTGGCGTACAGGAACTAGCAGAAAGAGTTATGACAGCAATATTGAATCAGCAAGATCAAGGTGCTCCTGTGCTTTTCGCCAAAACTTTCTTTTTTACGCTACTATTTTCTGAGAAATGATTTCAGTTATGTTCTTCTAGTCTCCGAAATGAACGGTTTACCAAAGGCAAACATGATGGGAAAAGAAACGGCGGTGAAAATAGTGGATGACATTTTTAGGTGAGTTCATATTTCTTTTTCACCAGCATCCATGTAGACTACCTGATTGGCTCTTATAAAGCTTTGGCAGACTGTCAGCTTTTGCCTTCTGTTTTCAGGAAAATGCAAGACCCTGCAAGTACTGTTGCAACCTCAAGAAGCCACATCGAATCAGGACACAGTGTTAAACCTAAAAAGAAACCAGATAATTCTGCTGAGTTGAATGCCAAGGTCCGCTGCCCTTGTGGTAACTCCAAGCCCAATGGTCCCATGATTAAGGTATAACTCTCATGATAAATATGAATTTTAACTGTTTGACACTCTTTTATGTCCAGTAGCTAAACCAGTAAGATTTCAGATTTTGGTTCATGTCTCTGCAGGGGCGGGCCCAGGAGTTTAGTAGTGGGTATTTAAAAGTTCAATATGTACAACAAAATTAACTATTTCAACCTTATTTTTGAATATGCATAGTTGATTATACCTTTGCATACTATGTATTAGCACGAATAATGGGTGTTCAATGAATACCATTGAATTACCCCCTGGGCCTGCCCCTGGCCTTGGTTGTGGCCATGATGTTCCGAATTTGTTATGAAATCTAGCACTACTTTTCGTCCAAAAGTTTTGTAGCTTTCTTCTTGATGAGATCTTCCTCTTACTTCTGTTGCCATTGATAATTTGTTTGCTCCTTGTAGTGTGTTGATCCACAGTGCAATGTATGTCAACATGTAGGGTGTGTTGTCATACCCGAGAATGAGAAGTCTGCAGGCAATATTTCTCCTGCGTTACCTTCCTGCTTCTATTGTGAAATGTGCCGAATTAGCAGGGCTGATCCGTAAGTCCTCTTAAGCATCAATGTTGTCCTGAGCTAAATGAGATGGAGTCACTCACTAGACACCCACTTTTAGTTTGTAATCTTACGGCATCAGTCTGTTTTGGTTGTTCTGTGACATCATTCATTTATGAAAATCTCCTTGCCCCACAACTCAAGACTTGATCGATCTGTATCTGATTCTTTTGCATGCACCCCTTTTCCACCTTTTGGTTGTGTGCTTGCTTGTTCTACTTGTTTAGGTTTCAAACATTCTCCGCGTAGTCCTAATATTAGATAGCCTATTATTTCTGACATAGTTTCCTACTGTAACATGCAGTTTCTGGATCACCGTCAACAGTCTGTTACTCCCTGTAATAATAGGACCCTCTACCATAGCAGCAGATGGGTGAGTTATCCATTTTTTCATCCTTGTGTTATTTTTATACATAGAAACATGAGATAGTTGTACTTGGATAGCCAAATAGTGACTCCTGAGCAACAATCTCAACAGTTTGCTTCATTATATTATGCAAGTTATCTAAACCATGATATTTCTGCAATATGCATAGCTTTTGTTCACGAGTGTTGCTTATTTCCAGGTCATATACTGTACAGTGTACCACAAAAAGCTTTCAGCTATCGAGAGCTAATAGAGAAATGCTACAGAAAGCTGAATATGATATTCAGGTTAGTTCTATTCTTTTTGTTCATTTTCCATAATTTGCTAAGTTTAGTTAGGGTTGTCATGGAATAATTTATATTTTCTCATATGTTAGGTATTATTGTACTACATGTGTGTATTTATTTATTTTTACCTTGAGTTTCATTTGTAGCGACTATGTTCAACCTTTCGGCAACCAGTTTTTCTTACTTGAGTTTGGATCTATTTTTTAATGCAGGTTTGGTGTATCCTTCTAAATGACAAAGTACCTTTTAGGATGCACTGGCCTTTACACTCTGAAATGCAAGTTAATGGTATGTGGCTTATTATGTATAGTAAGCTTATTTTCTGATATGATTTTGGCGCAAGTTGTTTACTGAGTTAAAAAAACATAGTGAAGTGCCACCTGTTTGATTTCTGGTGAGTCACGTTCTTCATAATGTGTACATGGAAGGACGTAATTTAGAGTTAGACACCTTAGTTTTGTTCATGTTACAACATCTGTGTATGTGTCCAAGCAACATCTGATTTAGCTTTTATTGTACAGCCTTTTCTTCTTTTCTTTGGGGCTTTATTATGTGGCGATTTGTGCATGCACCTCAGTCATTGCTTGTGCTTATACATGCATTTTACATCCTTCTAACTGTACTTATGATATAGACTGTGGCCCTCTCCTTTACGATTGGACAATCATACTAGATCTGAACTACTCATGTTGGCAATTCTTTCTTTCTTAGGTATTCGTGTTAGGGTGGTCAACAGGCAACCCTCACAGAAGTTAGGGGCCAATGGTAGAGATGATGGTCCACTAGTAAGTATCCTTTGTTTTGAAGCTTGCTATTTTTTTTTATTTTTTTAGCGAAGTTATTTGTCATTTCTTTTACATATTATTATCTTTCTCTGTTCATAAGTTACATTCCTTTTTTATTGTATGTCCCCTTTTAACTCAATCATGTCTATGTAACCCAGTTAACAGATTTCCTGTCGGAGGGGCCTAACAAGATTTCTCTCTCGAGAAATGACTCTCGTACTTTCTGTTTGGGTATCAGAATTGCCAAGAGGAGATCTCTAGAACAGGTAGGGATTTTTTTTGGGTATTTACTTCATTTTAAAGAACCAGACTCTCAAGAAACTCATATTTTACATAGCTTATATCTGAATCAGCTGTGTTTCATGTGTTCCTTTTTGAAAATGGAATAGGCATCGGCAAACACTTTTAGATGGCTTGTATTGTTCTTGGGCATGCCCAATGCTTTTCAGTATGTTTGAAACTTTATCCTCCTCTAAAAGCATGCAAATATGGAGATGCTTTGCTTAAATATGGAGATGCTTTGCTTTCTATTATTTTTCCCCTTCATTCTTACCATGTCTAGATTTTGGTTCTCTCTGAAGTGGATTCCGTTGCAATGCCTTGCCCCCGTTGGAGCATAGCTGTGCCCTGAACATTTCCATGTGGAACTTGCATTTAGTGTTAGCGAGGATTTGTGTTTTGTAGTGAAAAAACTAGTCATAGAGTAATGTTTCCCCAAGACTTTGCTAAAAAAGATCACAAATTGGCTGTTTCCTTTAGCAGCTACTGCCACAAGATGACACCTAGAAAGTGTTGAACACCTGAACCTGGAACCCTGTTTTATTGTTTATATTTCTTTTTTCATAAAACTTTGGTAGTGGGCAGGTCCTAAATTTGGTGCCAAGTGAACAAGATGGTGAGAAGTTTGATGACGCCCTTGCCCGTGTGCGTCGCTGTGTTGGTGGTGGAACTGAGGCAAATAATGCAGACAGTGATAGTGATATTGAAGTTGTGGCTGATTCTGTTTCTGTGAATCTTCGATGCCCTGTAAGCACTCTGGCTGTAGTACATGCTTTAGATCCTTAATGAACTTTATTTTTAAATTTGCTAATTTCTCTGATGCCTATTAGACCTGAGGAAATATCCATTGAAATATTGTTCCAACCAAAGGTTCATTGTTACTAGTAATAGCCACCAAAGTTATTCTCTATGTCGCAGATGTAAGCTCATGACTCCTTATGCTTATATATTTTCTTAATTCACAATTTCACATGATTTTCTCTGACTTCCAGTTTTGGAACAAAATATTTGATGCATAATATTCTTCATACTCCTTTGCAGAAAGCAACTTTTATGGCCTGTTCTGTAAAGCATGCATTCGTTGACAAAAAAAAAACATTTTCTCTCGTGAC
Organism: Cenchrus fungigraminus; assembly: GCA_036936925.1. Lineage (NCBI taxonomy): Eukaryota > Viridiplantae > Streptophyta > Magnoliopsida > Poales > Poaceae > Cenchrus > Cenchrus fungigraminus. The sequence continues at coordinate 189,304,867 of CM072769.1, forward strand.
AGATGACTGCTTCAAGGATCCAGATTGCTGGTAGGTTCAAGCCCTGTGCTCATATGGGTTGTTTTGATTTAGAAGCTTTTATTGAAATAAATCAACGTTCTCGGAAGGTTAGACTATTTTGACTACTCCAATGTAACCTTACCTCATCTTCTTGAGGATATTAATTCAACCTTCTCTAACTAAATCAAGCTTCAAGCTTTGTTTCCTTTCTTGCAGTGGCAATGCCCAATTTGCTTGAAGAATTACTCTCTAGAGAACATGATAATCGATCCTTACTTCAACCGCATCACTTCTTTGGTGAGTTTATAATGGGCATAAAGTACTGTTTCCCTGTCTGCAATTTGCCGGTGTTCATAGTTGCTAAGTTGTTCCATTTTGGCAATCCAGATCAAAAGCTGTGGAGATGATACGTCTGAGATTGATGTGAAGCCTGATGGTTCCTGGAGAGTGAAGGGCAGAGCTGAACTGAAGGATCTTACACAGTGGCATCTACCAGATGGCACTCTCTGTGTGGCCACAGATACCGCAGCCAAACCCAAAATGTGTATTGTAAAACATGAGGTTAAAGAAGAACCATCATCTGAAGAGGTGGGCTGCCGTCTTAAGTTGGGAATCAGAAAAAACAGCAATGGCCAGTGGGAAATTAGCAAGAGAGGGGATGGTGATTCGGTGCTGTCTTCTGATAACGACCACACAAGACACATGGAAAATAAAAACTGCATCAATCTGACATGCAGTACTGATGAAGCAAACAATGGAGATGAAGTTTATAATTCAGAAGCAGAAAGAAATGATTATCCTATGACCCATGTCCATGATCTTGATTCTCCCCCCTCAGATGAAAATGCTCCTCCACCATCAATGGAGCAGGATGTTATCGTTTTGAGCGATTCAGATGACGATGCTGTCACGGTGGTGTCTCCTAGTGCTGTGAAGTGGGGCTCAGCACATGGCACTGGAAATCTAACTTCAGGAGTGGGTGAATGCCCAAATGAAACCTCATTTCTTGCGTTAAAAGAAGGTTTCGATGATCTGGGGCTGTCGTTTTGGGAGCGTCCTCTGAGTCCCCGAGATGATCCTACTTACCAGATGTTTGATCCGGGTGCACGGGTGACAGATAATCCAGGTGAAGTTGATGAGCCAGTTTGTGGTGGCGATTTGGGAGGAACAGCGGTGGCAGCAAACCCACCGGAAGATAGTGTTGCTAACTTGGGTGACCGGACCGAAACATGTGGAGATGGCCATCCTGGCAGTATCAGTGGCGCTGACGACAGAAATGCGGGTCAGAAAAGGAGGAACCCTCCTGGAAGTGGAATAACAGCTTTGGATGGTAAGGCAGAAATGGTCCTTTTGGTGTAGATATATTTTGGGGTAAAATAGATTTGTAACATATGTGATTCTCTGAGTGCAGGTGCAGGCGCCGGCGCCGGCGATGGGGTGAGTGGAGAGGAGCAGCGTTCAGTTCGAGCAAGATTGATACTAAGCATTGACTCGGAATCTGATGATTAGGGATACATGCATTTTGTCACTCTACTCAAGTGGTTAATTATATTAGGTTGTCCTTGGAGATGATGAAAATTCCATCTCGGTCAGGTCAGGTTAGGTTAGGTTAGGTTTAAAATGCAGCAGTCAAGTGGTATACAAGAGGAGAGAGCGCGCAGCTGGATGGAGTGAAATATATATAGCCTTGGCAGTGCCATGCATATGTGTTACTCTCTCCGTTTTTAAATATATGACACCGTAACTTTTTACTTCAACTTTGACGGTCAATATATATTGAACAAATTAGTTAACTAAAGTAAAATGCATATCATTATACCTATTATCAAATGTACTTTACATTTAACTTGTTGATTTATCGATTTGCAAAAATATTTGTAGAAAAGATGAATAGTCCAACGAAAAAAAAAAATAATGATGTCATATATTTAAGAAGGGAGGTAGTATCTTGTTGAAGCCAGCTAAAGCATTGTAGTACTATATTTGTATGGCAATGAGCCTTCATTCCTATATTAGGCAATGCCGTCCCGGCTGGCCCAGCCGTACGTGTCTGTCGATCGTCGTCGTGGGTGTCGATTCGTCGTGGGTGTCGATCGTACGTCGGTCTTACCCTAATTGTTTCCTTCAATAATCGATCTACTCCCGGCCGGCCAGCCGGGAATCCCGTCGGTTCCCTCACGACGTGATGCGCAGGAAGGATGACAAGCAGGGTGGCGGCGTGGGGCAGAGGGCGGCGTCGTCGACGACGTGGAGGAACAAGAACAACAGTTTCATGACCCGGATCATCCGCTGCACCTCCTCCGTCGCTCGCCGTCACCGCTTTGATGACGACGACCTGCCGTCGTCACCACCACCACCTGCAGATGAAGAAGAAGTTGATGATTACAACGACAAGACGAACAACAACAAGGTAGGCGCGGTGTCGGCGCATGCCATCTCGTTCCGGGAGCAGACGGAGGCGGAGGGCAACTTCCAGCAGGAGCACCTGATCGGCGAGAGGGGATTCGGCCGCGTGTACAAGGCCCGCATCATCGTCAAGGAAGAAGAAGAGGAGGAGGAGGAGCTGGTGGTGGCAGTGAAGCAGCTCGACCGGAACGAGGGTCAGGCAATTTCTCTCATGGTATCAGAGCCGGGGCACCGTAGGCTGTCCGACAAAGGAGGACGGCCGCACGAGTTGCCAACAGAAACGATCGTGGTGATCGTGATCTAGACGTTAGGCCTAACTACCCTGAAGAATAGGTCAGTAGCTAACTGAATTTGCTAACAAGGGCAACAGCGAGTTCGTGGTGGAGGTGGTGATGCTGATCGAGCATGCTGCACCACCCCAACCTGGTGAGCCTGCTAGGCTACTGCGCCGAGGGGGTCCAGCGCCTGCTCGTCCACGAGTACATGCCGCTCGGCTCCCTCGAGGACCACCTCCACCTCAGCTCTTCCTGCCGCTTTCCAAGGCGGACGCAGATGCACATCGCTTGCGGCCCCGGCCGCGGCCTCGAGTACATGCACGAGCGGGGTGTCATCTTCCGCGACCTCAAGCCCTCCAACATCCTCCTCGACGCCCACCACAACCCCAAGTTCTCCGACTTGGGCTTCGCAAGGCTCCTGCCTGGCCGCACCCTCTTCCTCGTCTTCCTCCTCCTCAAGCAACAGCAACACCAGCCGGGTCATGGGCACCTACGGCTACTGCGCCCCCGAGTACCTCCATACCGCCAATCTCAGCGCCAAGTCTGACGTCTACAGCTTCAGCGTCCTCCTCCTCGAGCTCATCACTAGCCGCCGCGTGCTCGACGCCAGCCGCCCCGACGGCGAGCAGAGCCTCGTCGGCTGGGCGGCCGCCATGTTCGGCGACCCCACCAGCCTCCACGAGCTGGTGGACCCGCGCCTGGTGATGGTACCACCGGCGTCGGAGCTGAAACAGGCGGTGGGACTCGCGGCCATGTGCCTGCAGGAGCATCCCGCCCTGTGCCTTGTCATGACCGACGTCATCTTCGCACTCGACTTCCTTGCCACCACCGATCGATGATCCTTCTTCGATCGTTCCATGCATTTGAAAACTGCCAAGGAGGAAGGAATGTTCCTATTGATATAACAGAATATACAAGACTACAGTTCGAAGAGATCATAGGTAGAAGAAACAAAATTGAGAGGATTGTTGGTATTTCTTAACCTCACCACTAGTTGTACACCTAGCGGGAGTGTAAGATCCACCTGGGTATACCGACGGGTACGAAAGATTCCGCAAGCGCACGGAAATACCGCTGTAGCATTTCACCTCAGGAGTATTCCCAAGGGTATCGAATCCAAGGAACGGTGTGCACTACCTTCTATCCTAGACGAACGGTCCAAGGACACCAAGCCCCAGCTATGGTAGAGAGATAATGGGGTGCTTCCTGTAGGTTCTCGATTCTAGAGGGGAACAAGCTCGGATAGAAATCTCGCTTCGGACACCGGCTCCTCCTGGCTATAACAGTTGGTTCACGACAAATGGTTGCCTACACGCTGTATCCGAACGTGGGGGATTTCAGAGGGTCCAACGGCTGTCACTACCGCGGCCTACCCCAAGACAAACCGTGGGATACAGGGCATTCGAAGGATAACCCGTAGTCTAGACACTACGTCTACACCACCGATTACTACTATAGCACGGCTACGTCTGGCACCCCGTAGAAACACTATAGCACTCCGTATAAATACGGAGTGACGAACCCGCGAGAATGAGCTAGACCTTACTCATCATTGAATCGATTGGCGTGAGGAAGAACGACTAGTCACCGATTAATGTATTCCAACAGGATCTAACAGGATAATTCACACAGACGGAATGCAAACTCATGCACCTATAACAAAAGATCAAGGGTCGTGTTCGTGAAGAACACGAGCCTCTAACTTATGAACAAATGCAAAAGCGTGAGTAACTCGTTCGTCAACTAGATCGAGGAAGCGTGTTCATGAAGAACACGAGCCTCTAAATGATGAACGCACGAAGAACTCTAGAACATATCACCCATGCATGAACATCACTTTAGTCTAATTGGAAATACAGAAATACTCACTTTGCTCTAAATGAAGAACAAGTTGGGATCTCACCCACACCACCATCTACATAGCAATCTCCTCAACCCATTTGATCCATGAGAGATCAAATGAGAGGAGAAACAAGTGTTTCTAATGAGGAGGAGAGGAATGAGATGTGTCTCTATTCTAGCCCCCTCCCCTTCTATTTATAGGCCAAGGAGAGTAGGAGGAGCCCCTTGGCTGCCATGGGCGCCACCAATAGGGTGGTGACACGTGGCAAAGAGGAGTGGGGGCCAAGTTGATGTATCTTCCATGAGAAGGAGCTGCAGGATCCCGAGGGAATATTCAGGCAAACACCTGGCACCGCCTTTGGTTCATCACGACAAGCCGACACGTGAAAGGGCGACACGAGGGGCCGCAAAATGGGGTCGGCCGACCTGGTGTAACACCCTAAATTTCCATCACTAAAATAATGTAGCAACATGGTGTTTTAGTTTTTAATTTTCTAAGGAAATAAATAATTTGTCAAGTAAATTTGGCCTTTTTAAATATTTAAATATCATTTATAAAATTTTAGAAGCAACAAGTGCTTGTGCATCATATTTGGTTGCATGGTGTTTAAGTGATGGTGTGAAGTTTTAAAAGTTTTTAAAATTTGTTTAAAAACTTGAAAAGATTTGAAAAGTTTTAATGTTTGAAAAAGTTTTGAAAAGAAAAGGAAAGGTTTTGAAAAAAAAGAAAAAAAACCCCAAACCCTCCTCTCCCCTTTCCCGGCCCATCAACCCCGCGCCGGCCTTCCCTTCCTCCGCGCGGCCCAGCTCCCTTGCGGCCCAGCAGCCCGCTACGCACCTCCCCTCTCTCCTCTCACCGACAGGTGGGGCCCACCTGTTGGGCTCACCCCCAACCTCCCGCCGCATCCCCTGCGTCTCCACCGCGCGGCCGCCGGCCGTTTCTTCCCCCGCCCCTCGCCTCCCTCGCCTTCAAGAGGGCCATCAAGGAGCAATTAAGCCACGGTGCCTCTCCCTCCTTCAAATCCCTCTTCAGTTACTCCTCTCCCCCCTTGATTGCCATCAAGAATCGCCGGCGCCCATGGCCATTAATGGCAATCTCCGCCCCGGCCGCCGCTCCCCCTCCCTTCTCCTCTCTATAAGAGCCGCGACCGAAGCTGTGCGCCCCTTTCCTCACCAGTGCCAAGCCTTGCACCTCTCTCACCTTCGCGCAGCACCACCGCCCGAAATTTCCGGCCGCCGCGCCATTGCTGGCGCCCCCGGAGCTCCTCGTCACCGGTGATCATCTCCTCGAGCTCCTCCTTCCTCCCTCTACGCACAAGAAGCCCGCACGAGGACCCCGCATCCCCGAGAGCCCTTCTTCCCCGCTGGACCGGAGCGCCTCGACCTTAGACCTGCCGGCGTCGAAGCTCCGCCGCCCACCTCGATCTCCTCCTCCTCCGCTTCTCCGACGCCAAGAAGCCTTCCTGGAGCCTCGCAGCAAGGTGAGAGAGTGCATCCTTCCCCTTAACCCGCGCATCCCGCGCTGTCACCACCGCCCGCGCTCGCCAGAGGGGCCGCGCCGCCCCCTTGTGCTGCACGTCACCTTGGTCGCCGGAACCACCTTCCTGAGGGCCTAGTCACGTGCGCGTGCTTCGCCGCTTCGTGTAGAGCCCGTCTGCACTCGAATCCATGCACTGGAGCTCGAGATAGGCTGTGCGCCGGCGAGCCGCCGCCGTCCGTCGCCGGGCGCTGCCGCATCCGCCGTCGCCCATCGCGTGCACATCACGTCAGCCGTCGGATCCGGCAGCAACAGCCAAGATCTAATCCGGCCGCGATTCAAACAGACTGCATACCAGTCAACCCAGGGCCGGCCGCTGCAATTTTGCAAATGAGCCCCTGAGTTTTCTAATATCACAACCATGCCCTTCCACCTATAGAAATCCCTACGTTCAGGTCCTGTTTTTAACGCTTGGGTCCCTGATCTTTTAGTTTTTCCCCAACCGTCCGTGGCTTGATCTACGGCTCAGATCCAATCCCGCCCGAGTCAAACCCGGCTGTGTACCGATCAACCAGGGTCTCCGCCGCCACTTTTCAGAAAACCCCCTGAAGTTTCCAATATCACAAAAATACTCTTCCACCTTATAAAACCCTTTCAAACAGGTCCTAGTTTTCTTGTTTAGACCCCTAAGCTCTCTGGTTTTTCCACCCGAAGTCCATCTTTGATCTTTTACATTATAAACCTTGGGTTTATATGCGTAATTATGTTTTAGCCCCTGGTTTCTTGCAGTTAAGCCCTTGGAAGCCTAGTTTCTTCACAAAAAGGTCTCTGAACCTTGTTTTGGCCGTATCTTTTGCGTTTTAGCTCCGTTTCCACCGTTTCAAGTTGCGTTAGGTTCATATCAACTCAAAGTACGTGTTAGGACCAATGTTGAACATCTTCTATGTTCTATAATTTATTTAAATATTAAATATGATTAAATCCTTATATACATGTTTTTCTAATTAAAATCTAATTAGAGTTCAACACGTGTTTTCATAAGAAAGGTAATATGATTAATACTTATTAAATAATTCTTTCAATTAAAAGCTAATTAGAGATATACCTCAGTTTTATAATCAACTTAAATTGATTAATGATTATGCAACTTGCTTTCCAATAAAAAGCAACATAGGTCTATCCCGAGTTTTCTTAATTAAATGCTAATTTGATTAATATGGACATAAATGTGTTTTTGAATTATAATTTGATTAGAACAACTCGAAATATTAAGTTACACACCTAGATGCTTTTACATGCTTCTTTTAAATTAAATGTTTAAATTGCATAAATCATACTTGAATATTTACAAATAAAATTGGACTAAGTTTACATCGTCTTTTAAATATAAAGTAACTTGCTTAATTATAAGTAGGGTATTTCTTTGAAATAACCCATGCACATGTTTATTGAATTAAAATATACCAAGCACATAGTTTTGTGTGATATAGTCCAAATCTCCCGCTAGTTCCTAGTGTTTTGGCATTCGCGGTCCTAGAGTCAACCTTGTCCTTTCTTTAAGCTTTTTCATGCTTGGTGTATTGCTTTATTTATTGTATGTTTTCATGTGTGCTCGTAGACATCGTACCGGTTTCAACTGAGCAACCAGTTGGAGTGGATCAAGAGCAAGTTTTTGAAGAAGAAGAAGAACCCCAGTGTTTAAGCAAGGAAGGCAAGTGGACTTCTCCCTCTGCATATTCCTCTTTGTCCTAAATAATTGCATGTTAATTAATATTTATATTTAAATGTTGTTATGCATAATTTGATGGGAAAATCACCTTTTAAGGACATGACTAGAATTTTGTTCCCTTTACCTTGAGCAATCCTTTTAAAGAAATGTTTTGGATAGAAATGCTTAGTTGCTATACCTTGGGATGGTTCTAATGGAATTTTACAAAATGATGAATGATGATCATGATAACTATGGTGAAGATGATGCTTTTGGTTAATAACAAGATCATATGTTATAATTGGAACATGGAGAACCACCCAGGAAAACAGTGCAACCACAGTCCATATGGCTCTGGCTTAGCCAATTAATTAGGTGTGTGAATGTACTGATGACCTTATCCAAAAGGAGCAGAGGGGGATCGGGGTTGCAGCGGTATAGCCCGGTTCTTTTGGGGTAGCAGCCTTTGCTAAGGTGCTGACCACTAGGGAGGGTTTTGGTCCGCCCTAATCTGTAACTATGCGGGTTGTTGGTCTTTTGCATGCCTTTGTAAAGGCTTCGTAGTGGACCCCTAGCCACTCACCTCGACAGTGTTTAAGGGTCTGATCAACCCGGGCAACATGGGGAACACGAAATGTGGGTAAAGTGTACAATCTCTGCAGAGTGAAAACTAATCGATCAGCCGTGCTCACGGTCAAGAGCGGCCTGGACCCTCACATGATTAATGAACTTGAAGATGGAATTAAATTGTGGTTTATGTATAGTTTGAGATGGAAAGTTTTCTAAAGTCTTTTTAAGAGGGATGGTATAAACTTACACATAGTAAATAGGTGCTTGCTAATAAAATTTGACCAATATTAAAAATGCTAACCGCTGCACAACCTTAGCCTATCCTTGATAGCCTTGCATGTTCCCCCACTTGCTGAGCTCCAACCATAAGTGTGCTCATCCTTGCTTACCCGCTGTTCAGAGGAGAACAACGGAGAAGAGTACTTCAGCGACTTCCATGAGTTCTGAGGCTTGCGTGCCCCCAGTCATGTGCCTGTGGAAGCTGAAGATGGAGTTGCTTCGTCTAGTTACCGTTTGTTCGTTTTAAAGACCTTCGAGTCTAACGTCTGAGTGTAATGAAAGATAATGTAATGGTTTAACTCTTGTACATTTTTAATGCTGTTTATGGATATTTCACTCATGACGTCTATCATATGTGTGTAAACTTGATCATGGCGCACATATGAGATGCATTTGGTTTTCTTCGGAAAATCAGGTGTGACACCTGGGGGTTCGGCTAACCCCCAGGTAGCTCCCCTCGCACTTCCTTTCGTCCAGGTGACTGCCAGGTTGGTCCCAAGTTGGGTATGGGGGTGCATGCGGTATTTTTAGCCATTTATCTCGTGGTTGTGGGACCTTGGATCTGCGTACTGGCTCCTGGTTGGTCGAGAGTGTGTTTCTTTGGATCGATGATGTGTCATGGACACGTGGACTCCTGTGTGATAGCACGTCGCCATGTGGCTTGGTGTGGGTCCCACCGGGCCCACATGTTATCTTGTGCATATCTCTTTCATCCGAACTCCAAAGTAGGCAAATGATATATCCATTTCGATCGTCTCGACGAGCCCATTGCAGTGGTGCAGACCAATTTGGCATTTGTGATTGTTTATGCTGATGCCATATCTATGCCATTGGTGCACTTGCCCTCAACTATGTCATTTAAAATGTATTTCGGTGCGTCCTGCAACAAAAGCCAGAAACACCAACACTTGTGGAAATTGTTAGTATAAACCCCTATTCTAGTGTTGATGATCCTTTTACATATATTTTATGCAGGTATTGACGGTGTAAAAGTAGCACTTAACAGCCGTCAACAAGGATCGGAGCCCCCACGACCGTGAGTCGACATCAGAGGGTGTGTAGTGTTGCCCCATTTCCTAAAGCCTCCATCAAACCGCCGAGCCGCCGTAGAAATTCAACCTCAACTCGTTTTGCTGCACCTACTCACATGGCTTTCGTAGACCTGAGCATTCCACGGGCTGGGCCGGGTTCGGGCCGGGCTGAAAAAAAATCGAGTTTTTCGGGTCAAGAAAATCCTGCCCATGACCGTCCCATGGGACGGGTCGGGCCTCAGTTTTCGGGCCGGGCCCGGGCTTGGGCGGGCCGTCCGCGCATTTTATACTGTAAAATAGCTAAAAACAACATGTCGGGCCTGGCTCGGGCCAAGATTCTTTTTCGTGGGCTTGAAGATCTCTGCCCACGCCCGTCCAGTAAGGTCCGTGGCCGGGCCGGGCCAAAAATGCTCAGGTATAGGCTTTCGTAGCCATGACAACACACTAAGGAAGTCGCTTGCGTCGTCTTAAATGATGTACTGCACTGTGTGGGACATGGGTACCCCTGGGTCCCCACCGACCAGTCTCACGATCGTCCCCGACAAGTGGGTCCGGCCCACCAGAAGACCAACCAACCTGACAGCAGGCCCAATAGACCTGATCTGTGGTCCCCACGACCTCCTGAAGACCTTATCCGGAACGACTATAAGACTTGGTGTGCAAGACAAGACAACGGTGGATCCGACAGGCAGTCCGAGATATATGGAAATAGTTGTAATCAACTAGACTTAGGTCTCCTGGTCGTAACTGACCAGGAGTCTGGGTGCCGACCTTGTCCGCTGGCCAATATAAGGCGGGCAGGGCGACCCTATTGTAACCACACAATCCTCAAGCAATCTACACCAACAACTGGACGTAGGGTTTTACTCTCCGGAGGCCCGAACTAGTATAAACTTGTCGTCTCCCGTGTGCTTTCGCATAACCATCAAGCGCTTAGCTCTAGATTGCCCCCATCCGAATCTAAACCACCGGGGTTGACCCCCTTGTGGACTGTGCGGATCTAAATCTCTGACAGTTGGCACACCAGGTCACTCCGTGCAGCGTGATGGCAGGTCGCTCCGGCGATTATCTTCGTCGATGACACGGAAGACTCCCTCACAGTACGCATAAATTTTTTCACATCCGCCCACCCACCCGACGATCTCGAGTTGATTGCCGCCACCGACCAAGCTGGACTCGCTGACTCGGCGGCCACCGAGTCGTCGAGCACTCGAACACCTCCTGGGGCGGCCATACTAGCGGGAGACGGACCAATACAAGGGCGGTTGCATGCACGACCTCGTGGATTCCTGATCAGCTGTTGGCCCCACATCTGCCTCTGCCTCGGTTACCTCGAAGACTACCTCCATGGTTGCCGCATGCAGTTATGCCCTGTTTAGTTTGTTGGAAAATTTTGGAGAAAATTTTTGGGGTTCCCTTCCAAAGTCTATTAAGAGTATTAAATGTAGACTACTTACAAAACTAACTACACGAATGGACTAGAAATCGCGAGATGAATCCATTAAGCTTAATTAATTTGTCATTAGAGATTGGTTACTGTAGCACAATGTTGTCTAATCATGTCATAATTAGGCTCATTAAATTCATCTCGAAAATTAAGATAGGGGTTGTGGAATAGGTTTTGTCATTAATTCACATTTAATACTCTTAATTAGTGTCCGGAGATTGATGTGACGGGTAGTTGGTGAAATTTTATGGAATAGAAAGCTACGTGTGAACAGAAAGTCATCATTGCTTTTCTGTTCTTTATATTTTACTTAGATCTATTTTGTGGGGGATGGTCATTAGGGGTCCCCTAACTAAGGGGATAATCACCCTCGTTAAACGCAAATCGCCCAAGGGCTATTCCCCGAACCCCGGTCACAAGACATCACGGACCAACGGCCTGCTACGGCCCAACGGCGGCCTGCACCGAGAAGGCCCGCTAGACCGCCTCGCTCGAGGGCTCTGGTCCCTCGAGCGGATTTCCGCCTCGCTCGAGGGCTCCGGTCCCTCGAGCGGATTTCCGCCTCGCTCGAGGGCTCCGGTCCCTCGAGCGGATCTCCGCCTCACTCGGGAGGCTCTGGCCCCTCGAGCGTATTTCCGCCTCGCTCGAGGGGTTCGGCCCCCCTCGAGCGGGCAACAGTCTCCGCTCCACCCGACAGCAGCATTCAATGCCCGGCCCCACGGTGGGACGCCGAAGTCAAGGGTGAATCTCCCCCATGCCGCACATCTGACATGGTCAGAGCGCCTGACACCGCCACAGTATGGCCTGGCCCGCCACTGTGCAGCCATCCCCGACACTGTGCGGGCGCCGCACGGCCCTGTGCGGACAGGCAGGTTGTCACACCCTGAAATTTCCAATTTCAGGATGTGAATAGAAAGAATAATTAAATAACGATTTTCTCATAATTTTAAAAAAATTTCCAACATTTATTTTTCTTTACTGGAAATATAGTATAGGAAAAATCCTTGTTTGATTTTCTGAATCAAATAAAAAGTTGTGAGTGTTGCATTCATGCCGTTGCATCTTGGTGCTTCTTGAGTGCAAAAGGTTTCAAAAATGCGTTTAGGTGCTGTCCAAATCCTCCCGAGAATTTTCCGGATTTTTCTGGGATTTATTCTCATTTTCCCCGAGCTAAATCTATTAATTAGAAGGCTCTAAAAATCTTTTTCATGAGCTTCAATCACTTTATTTGGATAGCTCATGTCCCAATGTGTCTCTGGGAATTTTCCTGGAATTTTTGGGGTTTTCGGAGTATTTTTCGTGCCTTGTAAGCATTTTCTGGAATTTCCGAATTTGTTTTTGCACTGGAAAATATTTCAAAAAAAAACATTGCTATTCTACCTGGGCCGAGGCCGAAGGCCCGACCCAGTCCACCCCGGCCCAGCCGCCGATCCGCGCCAGGCCCGCCAGAGCCCATCTGGGCCCGGCCATCACGGCCGCTCGCACGGACGCGCCGCCGCCGGCTCTCTCCCTCGGCGTGCGTGCGCCGCACGCCAGGCGCGCCGCCTCGCGCCTATTTAAGGCGAGGTCGTGCCCCGCGCGCTGCCCTAGATGCCGCCGCCGCCCGTGCCACGCCTGCGTCGCCGGACCAGGCCACCGGAGTCCAGCGCCGCCGCCCGTTCTCTCCGCCGATTCGCCGGCTAGGGGTCCTCCCGGAGCAAGCCGCCGACACCACTAGCATCCACGCGCCGAGCCGAACGTACCCCGCCACTTTTCGTCGCCGGAGGAGTTCTAGAGCGCCGCCGCCCCTTGAAGCCGAGCGCCGGCCACCCCGAGCTCCGCCGCCGGCCAAGATTCCGGCTGTTTCCCTTCATCTCCGCCCGTGGTGAGCATCTCCCCAGCATCCCCTCGATCCCCTCTCCCTTTTCCCCACCTTGGTCGAGCCCGTGGCCGCTCCAATCGCCGGCGCCGCCGACGGCCTGTAGCTCCCTGTCCGCCGGTGTCCAGAGGTAGGAGAAGAGGCCCCTCCGTTTTGCATTTAGACCCGTATCCTTCCTAGTAATGTTTAGATCTTTTCCTTGTGTCTTGCAAGTTTTCCTGGAAACACCCTAGAAAGATACCACCTATCACACATAAATCCAACCGAGCACTTTTTGCAGATCTAACCCTAGGATTAGATCTATTCGCGAGCACAGTTTGATGTGTCTCGAGAATCTTCTTTGCTAGCCCCTAAAATCTATAGATAATCACGAACAGGTCCTTATCATCTTGTTTTGCTCATAGAATCTTTGTTTTAGTTCCGTTTCTATCCATTCAAGTTGCGTTAGGTTCATAATAATGTAAAGCACGTAATAGTGGAGTGTTTTCATCATGTTTGTTTTCTGAAAATTAAATTTAATATTAATTTTGTTAATACTTATCAAACATGTCTTTTCTAAATAAAAGCTATATAGATCTATACACCGTTTTTCATAATCAAATTTAATTTGATTAATATTTCTCTCACATGCTTTCGTAAATAAAATCTAATTAGATCTTTACCTTGTTTTTTGTATACCAAATGTTAATTTATTTAATAATTAATTAACTTTTCTAATTAAAAGTTAATTAGGCTTTTACACCGTCTTTTATAATAAATGTTAACTTGCCTAATGTTAACATGCATGTAATTTATAAATTAAGTTTGATTAGCTCAACACGTCATGTGACTTTATTCGATTAGTTGTTCTAACCTTTTCTTAAATAAATTGTTTAACTGATATAATTGACACATGAACTTTTGTGAATAAAATTTGACTATACCTTTACTTCGGTTTTGCAAATAAAATATAATATCGCATTAATGTCAACATAGGGAATTTTATTTCTGAAATATCCTTTATATTTGTTTTGTTAATAAAAATAAACCTAGCCCGCATAGTCTCTTATGTTCATAGATGCAAATCGTTCGTTAGACGTTCTCTTTTGTGTTTCTAGCCTTGTGTAAGCTTTAGATCTTTCTAAATCTAGTTCTAGTTCAGATCAAGTTGTTTCCTACATCTAGCTGAGCTTTGCCTTCTAAGCACGGTTTGTGTGTTTTGGTGATCCAAGTAGATATCTTAGAGTTTCTGTTCTGCATTTCTTTATCAAGTAATCCTACCATGATTATTTCATGTTTTTCTTAGAATCTCGATCATCAATATCTAGTTCATGTCTATCCTATCTCAGTTAGGTTGTCTCTTTAAGAATCAGCTGTGTTCTTGTACCTAATCTATCGTAGCTACCTTTCTTTAGAGTTTACCCTATTATCTGTTTCTCCTGTCAGATCAGATCACCCTTGGTTAGTGTGTCAGTTGTTCATCCGAGTTCTCTTTGTAGACTGGTTCTCCTAAACCTTAGCCTAAGGTTTGTGTGTGCGTTATAGTTCGCTTCTACCGTTCTCGTTCGTTTCACCTTAACTTGTACGTTAGCATGTGTATCACCTGTTACTTGCTTTAACACTAAAACTGCATGCTAATCTTGACTAATTCTTATTCCATTGCTTTTATAAATAAAAAGTGATTAGGTTCTAATCCGGTTTTCTTTAATCATGATGTAATTGGTTAATCCCTATCCATAGCTAGTTTTTCTAAATAAAAGATGTTAGAGTTAAACATCGGTTTTCATAATAAAGTTAATATGCCTAATGACATCATAAATGCCTTTTCAATATTAAATATGTTTAGTTGAACACGTGACATAAAGTTACTCGTCTAGATATCTTATACTTGCTTTATCTTTCTAAAGTAATTGTTAATTTGACATAACTTCTACTCGAAGGTTATAAATAAAATATGATTATGTTTATCGTGATTTCTTTAATTAAATGTAACTTGTTTAATGGTAGCATAGAATATTTCTCTGAAATATTCTTTCACATGATTTCTTAATTAAAATATGCCAAGCGTAGTCTCTTGTTGTTTGATAATGGTCTCACGATAGTTTCGAGCTTAGTTCTGTTTTCAGCGTTTCTTGCGCTTGTGTAACCATAGAATCGAGCCTATCTCTTAGTGCGCTCTTTTAAAGTTTTTCTTTTGATTGGTGTATTGTTCTTAGTTGCTTGTTTGTTTGCTTTATATGCTTGTGCCGATGATTGAGGCGAGTAGAACGAACGTGGTTCGAGAGCTTTGAAGAGCACGAAGTGAAGACACTCTGAGCAACAACATTACTCTGGTTAAAGGCAAGTGTGTCCTTGTTCTTGTTCTAATAACTTTATTAATCACTATTGCATTGCTTTGCATTAATTTTGATGGGTTCCTATTAAGGATGTTGACTAGTTTCTTTTTACTATTGCCTTGTTTAACTGGGTTGTTTAATTAATCTTGATGGTAGATGTTGCTTAGTTTGCTCAACTGGGTTGGTAATAATCAACATGGTTATCTATTTATGCTCTATGTTCCTTTATGATAATTTTAATACAAGATCACTGTGCATTAATCGGAACATGGAGAACCACCCAGGAAAACAGTACAACCACAAGAACTAAACGGGCACTGGTCTTGGCCAATTAATTAGGAACTTTAGCTTGGGGTGATCTTACCTGATAAGGACAAGGGATCGGCGGTACTGTGGGGTATGGACTCGCTCTAGCAGGGGGTTGGGTGAGTTATTCTTTTTATGGTGGGGTATCGACCTGCTAGGGGACTTTATACCTTGCTAACTGATCCGGACCTTGTGGGTCACAACTTGTTGGGGAACCTTTGTAAAGGCCATGTAGCGTCCCTATGCAACCACACCTTGGTAGTGTGGTATGGTGCCTAGCTAGCATCGCATGGTTGGGTTCAAAGTTCTTCGGAGCTTTTACGCTGCTTGTGGTGAAAGTGTACAACCTCTGCAGAGTGTAAAACTAATCGATTAGCCGTGCTCACGGTCAAGAGCGGCCTGGACCCTCACGTGATAACTGAACTTGAAGATGGACTTAAATTGCGCTCTCTGGTTATGCTTGCCATGTGCTTATGGCGTATCTCTTATCTTTATGCTTAATGTGGGTTGGTATAAACTTATACTTTATTAGTAATCGGGTGCTAATAAAACTTGACCAACTAAAATGCTAAATGCCCATAGCCCAGTCCACTATAAAGCCTTTGCATTCATATCTTTCCTCACACTTGCTGAGTACGACAAGTGCTCACCCTTGCTATAAATAATGATGCTCAGAAGGAGGAAGCTGCTCTGAAGTCTTGTGAAGGTGTTGCTGGTGCTAGGCGTACGCAACCCCCAGTCGACTGCCTGTGATGTTTGGTGTCTTCGTTTCCAGGATAAAGCGTAAAACTCTGATAATCTCCCTTTTTCTTACGTGATATTGTTTCTGTTATTCACTTATGTCAACTATATGCATGAAAATTGATCCTGGTATGCATATAGGTTTGCACTTGGTTTTCTTTGGAAAAACAGGTGTGACACAGGTGTCATTCCCTGACACTATACCACCTGCTCCCGTCCTCCCCTGCAGCGAGACCCTCGAATGGGCATGGGGGCACCCTCGAAGGGTGTACAGGCGGTGAGCGGGCGTGCGCCCCGACCGATGACGCCGTACGGGCGGCGTGCGCCACGTCCCCTCCGCCAACTCTGGTGCCGCATGGCCATCCTGGGCGCTATGCGGCCATCGCCGGCGCTGTGCCACCACTCCCGCCACTGTGCGACAGCACGCGCAGCACTGTGCGGATAGGCCGGTGACGCGCCGCAGTCCCACACCACCAACTCCGTCCTTCCCCCAGCGGTTAGGCCCTCGATTCAGCAGGGGCAGCCCCTCGAAGTCAAAGCAGGACGGGTCACAGTGACCACCACGCCGCCTGCAGAAGCCGGAGGGCGCCGCCGACTCGCGCCAGGAACCATGACGTGCGGGACAAGACCGCCGGCGCCATACCTGTTAGTAAGCGGCCACTGTGCTGGCTGTCATCACTGTAGCTGCCCTCCCTTGGCCTATAAAGGGGAGAGGCAGAGCCCCCTGCGCGGGGACGACTCTCATTAACCTGCACACAACACACCACCCCATTCCAGATATTGGCACCTGCCTCAATCACCATAGTAGGGACTTGGGGGAATTTCCTCCTCTTCCACCGTGCTTGTAGCCCCCCTCTGCAGGCACCACCGGTGCGAGCTAATACAAGTGCGAAAGCACACCCTGCTGGACGTACGGCCGCGTGGCCGAAACCAGGATAAACCCCACGTCACCCTAGCTTTGCACCGCCCATCGAGGAGCTGATCTCAGCGCAAATCACTAGTTGGTGCCGGTGCTGATCCAGACACCGACAGTTGGCGCGCCAGGTAGGGGCAGCGCTAAGATCGTCCACCTGACTTCTCGATGGTGACTATCACCGAGCGCACGTCGGAGAGGCCCGCCAAGGGTCAATCCGATCCGTTCCCGGCCGGATTCGAAATCTGGTTCGGGAGCATCCACTACCAGGCCACTGGCAACGGCTACCACATGCGTATCCTCAACAGGGATGCGCTCAAGGCGCCGCCGCCCGGAACGGTGGCTGCCCCGATGCCGGTGGTGTTTCCGCCACCACCCCGGCACCGCAAGCGCTTGGGGAGATGCTCGCGGTGAGCACACACGGAGCGACGCCAGGCGGGGCGCTGGCTCCCCCTAGGGGGTTGAAGCTGGCGAGCTCCCACCTATCACCGCGGGGCAAGGAGGTGCGCCCCCACCAACGAACGCGACGACGCGCCCCGTCAGGGAAACGACGGCTGCGCGACCGCAGTTCCCTTACGGGTTGTGAAGCGCGGGTATGGCGTACTCTTCCTCGGTCAGCACCAACCTGGCTGCGTACGAAGACCTTCCGGATCACCACTACATGTCCATCCGGAATCTCGTCGCCACCTCACCGGACGAATCCTACCGCCACTCCGACTGCGAGGAGTGTGAGTGCGGGCTCGGGGCACCGGAGTGGGACTACTCCGGACTTCAGAGCCCCGATGCCTTCAGGCGGTTTCAGGCCATGGCAGATTACTGCCTCACCTGCTCCGACGACTCCAGCGAAGGGGATTACGACCCCACCCGCGAGTGCTTCGTCATCGTCCTCGGCGAAGGCGAAGACACGGAGGGCGGAGCGGGCGATGCAGCAGTCCGCAACACCGTGGCGGTGACCCCTCCAAGGGGGACACCACCACCGCCACCTGATGCGGCGCGTGCCTTGCAGAGGGCCCAGCTCCGCGAGCTGGAGGCGAAGCTGAACGCGGAACGCGAGCAGCTGAGGCAGCTGAAGGCCACGCTCGAGAGGGATAGGGCCGGCCCCTCGACACAAGGGGCGCGCGCTGCGGGTCGCGTGGCCCGCGAGCGCATCAACGCCGATGCTGACGTAGACGAAGTGCCGAACTTTGCTAGGGCCAGTCAGAAGCTCGTGGTCGTGGTGACTTTGATTCGGGCTATAGATGGGCATTCGGGCCGCCCGGCCCGGCCCTAGCCTGGGCCCGGGGTGGCCCGCTAAACTTCGTGCCGGGCCAGCCCGGCCCTAATTCCCATCGTGCCGTGTCGTGCCCGCCCACGGGCTGTGGCGAAGGCCCAAGCCCGGGCCCGTCGTGCCATTTCGTGCCGGGCCAGCCCGGAATCGCCCGGCCCTAGGCGCACACACGGGCGGCCCGAAGCCCGCAACAACACTGGTCCCACACTACCAGCAGCAGATCAGGAGTTGAGAGGGGGCCCGGCACCACCGCGTCGACGGTGGAGAGGATGGGGGGCGCAGGCGGTGGAGGAGGGGAGAGGCGAGCAGCCCGTCGCTGGCGGCCGGCCGACCTGCCGCGAATCTGTGCGGGGAGCCGGGGAGGATGCAGGGGAGCGGAGTGGTTGCCTGCTGCACTGCCCGCCTCCTCGTCATGGGAAGGAGCACCGGAGAAGGATGGGATTGCAGTGCTGGTGTCGTGGAGAGGACAGGGGAGTGGGAGCAGGGGCCGCGACGAAGGGGAAGGGCGCGCGGTGCCGCGGCCCGTCGCGGATGGCTGGCCTGCCGCCTGCCACAGATTCGCGCGAGGTGGGATTGCGGTGCTGGTGCCGTGGAGAGGACAGGGGAGCGGGAGCGGCAAGCCGGTGAAGAAGGGGAGGGGCGCGCGGCGCCGCGGCCCGTCGCGGACGGCTGGCCTACCGCCTGCTGCAGATCCGTGCGGGTAGGAGGCAGCCTGGCACCGCACGGCAGCACGGGAGGGAAAGGTGGGGGCGGCACGTAGGGGGTAGGATAGGAGGGAGTTAGGATTAGAGATTATTTGGATCCAGCGGGTCGGCACTGTTCCCGCCGTGCCGGGTCGGGCCGCCCGGCGTGCTGTGGTGGCGGCCCACACACGGGCACGGCTAGCGGGCCGGGCCAGCTGGGGCACGGTGCTTTGCGGGCCGTGCCGTGCTTGGGCCGGGCCAAAACGCCATGCTTCCGTGCGGGCCGCCGGCCCGCAGGCCAAATGCCCATCTATAATTCGGGCCATGCCCGAGCCGTCAATGCCGCAGGGACGCAACCTCCGCCGCGAGGCGCAGGCCCTCATCGAGCAAGCAGTGGTGCAACAAGCTGAGAGCTCCGCCTCCCGCATGCGCCACCACTCTAGTGTGAAGACTGGCGGAGGTGGCCGGGATTCGGAGGCGTCGGTCCATACTCTGCACCGGGCACCCACCATCCATGAAGGCAACCAGCGAACTCCTGTCAACGACAGGATTCGGGACACGCGTGGCGCGGCCAAGGACGGCGACACCCGCTACATCCTGAACAAGAAGAAGCAGGACACCGCTGGGTCCCACGACTACAACGTCCGGCGTGGGGGGCGGTACGACAGCCGGAGGACAAGAGCCTGTCGCCGGAGCCGCCGGGCACGCTTGTGTTCGGCCGGGCGATCTGCACGGCCTCGATTCCCTCGCGCTTCTGCAAGCCGACGATCGTGAACAAGTACTCGGGGGAAATGGACCCCCAGGTGTGGCTTAATGACTACCACCTGGCATGCCAGCTGGGCGGCGCCACCGACGACACCATGATCATCCGCAACTTGCCGTTGCACCTGGCAGATTCTGCGCGGACGTGGCTCGAGCACCTATCCGCAAACCAAATCCATGATTGGGACGACCTGGTCAGGACGTTCGTAGGTAACTTCCAGGGCACGTACGTGCACCCTGGAAATTCCTGGGATCTCAGGGGCTACTCCCAGAAGGCCGGTGAGTCCTTGAGGGATTTCATCTGCCGCTTCTCCAAGCTCTGCACCGAGCTTCCGAGTGTCGGTGAGTCCGAGGTCGTGCACGCCTTCCTGGAGGGTACGACTTGCCGAGACCTCGTGCGCGAGTTGGGGTGGAACCCTCCCACCAGCGTCAACGAGCTGTTCGACATCGCCACCAGCTACGCTTCCGGCGAGGAGGCTGTGGGGGCGATCTTCGACGGCAAGAAAGGCAAGTGAGCTGAAGATGCGCCTGCGGAGGGCAGCAAGCCCAAGGAGGCCTCGAAGAAGCAGAAGCAAGGCAAGAAGGGCAAGAAGAACTAGGGCAAAAAGCCCAAGGAGCAGGGCGAGGGCTCCGAGGAAGTCAACGCGGTCGATGCCGCCAACAAGGGGGCTCGAGGCTGCCCTCGAGGCGGAGTGTTTGACGAGATGCTGAAGAAGCCCTGCCCGTACCACAAGACCCCAGTCGCTCACACCCTCGAGCAGTGCAACATGCTCAAGAAGTACTACAACTGCATCACTGCGAAGGAGGGCAACACCAAGAAGGATGCGGGCGACGGGGGCAAAGACGGCTTCCCGGAGGTGGAGAACGTGTTCTTCATCTTCGGGGGGCCCATGGTCGATATGACGTCGTGGCAGCGCAGACGTGAATGTTGAGAGGTCTACTCCGTTCACCCGGCTGTGCCGTCGTACCTCGACTGGTCAGAGGCGACGATCTCCTTTGGCCACGAAGACCACCCAGATCACATCCCCAATCCGGGACAGTACCCGCTTGTTGTTGACCCCATCATCGGCAACACGCGGTTTTCCAAGGTGTTGATGGACGGAGGCAGCAGCCTCAACATCATGTACTCCTCCACCTTGGACATCATGGGGATTGGCTTGGACAAGCTGCGGCCCAGCAAGTCGCCGTTCCACGGCGTTGCACCGGGCAAGCGAGTCCAGCCCCTCGGGCAGATCGACCTGCCCGTCTGCTTCGGCACACCGAGCAACTTCCGCAAGGAGGTCCTCACTTTCGAGGTGGTGGGGTTTCGGGGAGCGTACCATGCCATCCTTGGCCGACCCTGCTACGCCAAGTTCATGGCGGTCCCGAACTATACCTACCTGAAGCTCAAGATGCCGGGGCCCAAGGTTCGAGCACGCATTCGAATGCGACGTCGAGTGCACCGAGGCACTCGCGCATGACGAGACCCTCGTGGCGGACCTGGAGAAGCTGGCCAACGAGGCCATCGACTCCACCAACAAGCACGTCGGCAGTTTTGAGGCTGTGGAGCACACCAAGGCTGTACCCCTCGACCCCAATGCCCCCGAGGGCAAGGTGCTGAGGGTCAGCTCCACCCTCGACCCGAAATAGGAAGTAGTGCTCATCGACTTTCTCCGCGCCAATGCTGACATCTTTGCATGGAGTCCCGCGGACATGCCGGGCATTCCGAGGGAGGTGGCCGAGCACTCACTTGATACCCTGCCCAACTCCAAGCCGGTATCTTAGCGTCTGCGACGATTTGACGAAGAGAAGCGCCGGGCGATCGGAGAGGAGCTGCACAAGCTCTTGGAGGCCGGATTCATCAAGGAGATATTTCATCCAGTATGGCTAGCTAATCCTGTACTAGTTAAGAAAAAGAATGGGAAGTGGCGGATGTGCATAGATTATACTGGTTTAAATAAAGCATGTCCCAAGGTTCCTTTTCCTTTGCCACGGATCGATCAAATAGTTGATTCCACCGCGAGGTGTGAGTTGCTATGCTTCCTTGACGCGTATTCCGGTTATCACCAAATCAAGATGAAGGAGTCCGACCAGCTAGCAACCTCCTTTATCACACTGTTTGGTATGTTTTGCTACGTGACGATGCCATTTGGTCTCCGAAACGCCGGGGTGACATACCAGCGATGTATGCTCCACGTCTTCGGGGACCACATCGGGCGGACCGTTGAGGCATACGTCGATGATATCGTGGTAAAATCCAGGAAGGCGGACGACCTGGTGAACGATTTGCGCATCGCGTTCATTTGCCTCCAGGCAAACGGGGTTAAACTAAACCCCGAAAAATGCGTCTTCGGGGTGCCGCGCGGCATGCTCCTGGGTTACATTGTCTCGCAGCGAGGCATAGAACCCAACCCGGAGGAGGTGTCAGCCCTCGAGCGGATAGGGCCGATACGTGATCTGAAGGGAGTACAGAGGGTCTTGGGCTGCCTCGCGGCTCTAAGTCGCTTCATCTCACGTCTCGGTGAGAAGGGCTTACCCCTGTACTGACTTCTGCGGAAGAGCGAACGCTTCTCCTGGACCACCGAGGCCCAGGAGGCCCTTGACAAACTAAAGGCAACACTCGCCCACACTCCGATATTGACGCCGCCCCAGGAAGGCGAGCCCCTTTTTCTCTACGTCGCCGCAACGACCCAAGTGGTCAGCGCGGTCATCGTCATAGAGAGAATGGAGGAGGGCCACGCTCTGCCCGTGCAGAGGCCGGTCTATTATATCAGTGAGGTGTTGTCCGAGACCAAGACGCGATATCCTCAGATCCAAAAGCTGCTCTACGCGGTGGTGCTTGCGCGGCGCAAGCTGCGGCACTACTTCGAGGCCCATCGCGTCACCGTGGTATCTTCTTTCCCCATGGGGGAGATTGTCCACAACCAGGATGTCTCGGGTAGAATAGCTAAGTGGTCCGTGGAACTCATGGGTGAAGCACTCACCTACGCACCGCGAAAAGCGATAAAATCGCAGATCTTGGCAGATTTCATGGCTGAATCGACCGACGTTCAGCTACCCACCCCTCAGATTCAAGCTGAGTGCTGGACCATGTACTTTGATGGTTTAGTGATGAAAACCGGCACAGGCACGGGCCCACTCTTCGTTTCGCCCCTTGGAGAGCACATGCGGTACTTGGTGTGCTTGCACTTCCCCGCGTCGAACAACATGGCGGAGTATGAGGCCCTCCTCAGCGGCCTGCGCATCGCCATCGAGCTCGGCATCAAGCGCCTTGACATCCGGGGAGACTCTCAGCTGGTCATTGACCAGGTGATGAAGGACGCAAGCTGCCACGATGAGAAGATGGAGGCGTACTGCGCCGCGGTGCGCAAGCTCGAGGACAAGTTCTTTGGCTTTGAGCTCAACCACATCGCGCGCAAGTACAATGAGGAGGCGGACGAGCTGGCCAAGACCGCTTCAGGGCGGATCACTGTTCCCCGAACGACTTTGCCCGCGACCTCGCCAAGCCCTCTATCGACCTCGACAAACCTGCCGAAGCTTCCGAAAAAGCCTCAGGGGCTGGCCCCTCGAAGCACACGGGCACCGAGCCCATGGATGAGGACCCCTCGAACGGGGAACTCGAAGCCTCGGACCTCGAAGGGTCCCAGGCGGACGAGGCCGAGGCGATGGAGATCGACGACCTCCCGCCCCGTCCACGGGACTGGCGCGACGAGTACCTCGCCTGGTTAGACCGGGGTGAGCTACCCCCGGACCGAACCAAGGCGAGACGTATCGCCAGGAAGGCTAAGTCTTTCGTTGTCATCGACGGCGAGCTGTACAAGCGCAGCGCCTCGGGGATCATGCAATGTTGCATCTCCATCCCTGAGGGTCGGGAGTTGATCCAGGACATCCACGCGGGCGAATGCGGTCACCATGCCGCTCCGCGTACCCTCGTGGGCAAAGCGTTCCGCCAGCGCTTCTATTGGCTGATGGCAGTCGCCGACGTCAACGAGGTTGTGCGCACCTGCGAAGGGTGCCAGTACTACGCGAGGAAGACCCCCCTCCCAGCTCACGTGCTGCAAACCATCCCCATCACATGGCCTTTTGCCGTGTGGCGGCTGGACATGGTCGGGCCCTTGCGAAAGACGCCCGGGGGCTACACCCACATACTGGTGGCAATCGACAAATTCTCGAAATGGATCGAGGTCCACCCCATCAGCAGCCTCAGGTCCGAGCAGGCCGTGCTGTTCTTCACGGACATCGTACACCGCTTTGGGGTACCCAACTCCATCATAACAGACAACAGCACTCAATTCACCGGCAAGAAGTTCCTAGAATTCTGCGACATCTACCACATCCGCGTGGATTGGTCGGGCGTAGCGCATCCACAGACTAACGGCCAAGTAGAACGTGCCAACAGCATGATTTTACAAGGCTTAAAGCCAAGGATCTTCAACAAGCTCAACCAGTTTGGCCAAAAGTGGATTCAAGAGTTGCTGTCGGTCGTTTGGAGCCTCAGGAATACCCCGAGCAGGGCCACGGGTCTCACCCCGTTCTTCCTGGTCTACGGCGCAGAAGCTGTGCTCCCCACAGATTTGGACTACGGGTCCCCGAGGGTCAAAGCCTACCAGGAGGGGCAGAACCAGCAAGATCGCGAAGACGCGCTGGACTACATCGATGAAGCCCGCGACGTGGCGGTCCTGCACTCCGAGAAGTACCAACGATCCCTGCGGCATTATCAAGCACGCAAGGTCCGGCCTCGAGACCTCAACAAGGGGGACTTGGTACTCCGACTTCAACAGAAGAATGAGGGATGCCACAAACTCAGGCCGCCGTGGGAAGGGTCGTACATCGTCGCCGAGGTCCTCAAGCCCGGCACGTACAAGCTTGCAAACGAGAAGGGCGAAGTCTTCGCCAACGCTTGGAACATCCAACAGCTATGTCGCTTTTACCCTTAAGTTCCAAGTCGCTTTGTACATATCCGGCACCCAAGTCGGTTGTATAATACGCTAAGGTTGTGAATAAAAACAAGGGAGACTCGGCTTTGCTCTGAAAACCAAGTCCCCCTCGGGGGCTGCTATGGGGGGCACCCCCCTGAATGGTCCCATTTTTTCGAAAAAACCTTTTCTTCTGAAAATGCTAAGCGTGTCGTGCCTCAGAAGCTTAGGCAGATAGAAGCAGGGCGCAAGTAGCTCAGAGGTAAAGCCGGACGAGCCCGGGACTGCCTACGCCTCCCGCAGGATACGGCTTCCCTCTCACCGCTTCACCTTCAAGTTACTCGCGAAAACGATCGATCCCAGCTGAAATCTGCCTAGGTGACAGGAAAGATGCAACGACATACATAAAACAAGCCGCGCTTAAGTTACAAACTTCAAAAGATGGTTTGTTTATTTACACGAGCCGCTCGGCTCGAATCTTGGCCACGACCTAAAGGCTTCTATGCCCGGCTACTTTAAGGGCTCGAGGGGCCGGCAGGGGCAGCGTCCGGGAAGAGGTCTTCCTCGAATGCGTCGGTGAGATCGACGGCGGCATCGGCAGCAGCAGCGTCAGCTTGGTCCATGGCGTCCTGCGCTCCATCATCGTCAAGGCCATCCGCGACAACATACCCTATGGCCAGCGCCACAAAATTGACGATGTAATGCGTCGACACCATGCCAAGGGTCTTCTGGACGCCGAGACGGAGAGCGCCCTTCACGCGCTCGACGACGCGGCCGCTCAGAGCCCGAAGGCAACTAGCCAGCGAGCTCCCCGACAAGCCAGTGCCCTCGTCGATGCTCTAGCACGCTTCGAGAGCCGCCTGCTCCAGGGCCGCGAATTCCTGCTGCGACGAGGTATAGGCCGCCTGGAGCGTCTCCGCTTGCGTCGTGGACTCCTCCAGAGCCTTCCGCAGCCCTGGGACCCAAAAAAAAGGAGCGTCAAGAGGGGATCTTGACGAGCCCCAACAACAACCAAAGACTCGGGGGCTACGACTTACCCTCGGTCTGCTTCCTCTCCGTCTCGAGTTCTGCACGTGTGGCCCCGCCTTCTTGCCGCAGCTACAGGATCGAGGCGTCCTTCTCCCCGGCGGCAGTCCTCAGGACCTCGACGGTGATGCCCTCCTAAACCAGGACCCCCGTGAGCCGCTCGGTTTCCGCCTCCCGAAGCTGAAGCGCAGCCCTGGCCTCCTCGAGCGCGGCACGCTCCGGCTGGAGCTGGGACTGCGCCTCCTCCTGCGCTGAGCGCTCGTGCTGAAGGGCGGACCGGGCATCCTCGAGCGCCGCATGCTCTTGCTGGAGCTGGGTCTGCGCCTCCACGTGTGCAGTGCGTTCCTGCTGGAGCTGGCCCTCCACCCCGGTGAGCTCCTCGGCCTTCTCCTACAGAGCAGCACCCAGCTTCTCGACCTCCCGGGTCTTTTGCTCGGCCTGGGTCTGCCAGGACCTCGCTCCCTCGAGGGTTGCACGGTCTTGCTGGAGTTGGGCTTGCGCCTCGACGATGGCCGTCTCCTTCTGCACCAGCGCGGCCTGGACCTCCGCAAGTGCCTCGCGTGCCTTCCGTATCTCCTCATTCGCCGCCGCCAGCACCTCCTCCTTCCCCTTGAGCGCAACCCTCATTTCCTCGGCCTCCTTGGACTTCTACACCGCCACAGACCGCTGGTTGTTGCGAGCATCCTCCATGCAGATGAGGTTGTACTCGAGCCAGCCGTTGTCCGTCCGCAGGGCCTCCACCATCGCGTCCCGGCCTTCGTACTGCGTCCGGTACCAGTCGAGGTCGGAGCTCAGCTCGGAAATGCGAGCGAACCTCTCGCCCGCCTAGCCCTGCAGCTCCTGCGGATGGCGAAGGGAGAATGAGGAACAAAAATCAAACGAAAAACACACAAGCAAGGGAAAAGGGAACGAACGACACTCGAACAAGCGTGCTTACCTAAAAAACCTGGAGCGATCTGCCCCCGTGGAGTTGGAGTGCGTCGGCCAGAGCAGACTGAAGGGAGGCCCCAAGGGCGTTGAACTCCTACCACAGTGCCCTCTCTGACCTCGTCTCCTCCACCAGGCTCTGCGGCACTCCGGGAAGACGGAGTCTCTGCTCCCACTGCGGCACGCGGGCGCCAGACGTTGGGACCGCGACGCCGGACGTTGACGTCCCGGCGCCGGCCGCCAGCAGCTGCGACATCACGCAACCATCGGACCGCACCACCAGCACCTCGGGCGCGGGCCCGGGGGCTGGCACGGCCGCCACCATCGCCTGACCCCCAGCGAGGGTCGAATCACCATCAGCAGGAGCCCCGGCCGGACCGTGGCCCTCTGCTCCCCGACTCGCGGCACGGGCTTGCTCTCGCCCCTGCAGGGCACCATGGGTCATCGCCGCTCGCAGGGCTTCCATCGCCACCTCCTCTCGCCATTGCGGCCCCGTGGCCGCGCCCGTCGCCGCCGTACCAGCCGCGTCCGCGACATCGTCACCGAGCGGGGCCTCGTCTTGCGCGGTGCGTCTTGCGACCCCACCTTCAGCGCCTTGACAGGCGCAAGGCCGGGGACAGCAGGCGCCGTCCTGACAACGGAAGGGAGAGAAATTGGCGACACAATCCATGATATCAAGAACACGGGGAGTGAGGTACGACTCACCTTATGCCGGAGATGCGCCGCTTGCGCTTCCTCGAGGGCTCTGAGGGCGCTGCCCCAGACCCAGCCGGTACCCTCGATGGCTCCCCTCGGCGAGGGGCACTGTACCTGCCCCGGGGGTTGGCTCTGCGGGGACCTCCTCGACCCCCGGCGATGGGGGCGGCGCGGCCTCCCACCTGTCAGAGGTGGTCCGCTCCTCCTCGCTCTCCTCCTCGTCCGAAGACGTGTTTACCGGCTCCGGCGGGGGGGAGAGACCCTGCTGCTCCCGCAGCAGGTACTCCTCGTTGTACCTATCGAGGCACTCTTGCCTCCGTATCTTCTTCTCCTTCGCCTGGGCCGCCAGGCCCTTCTCCCTTTGCTGCCTGGCGCGGTTGGCAGCCTGCGACCTCGGCGTCGGCGGATCTGAAGTGGGGATGTCGACGTGCACTCCCTGCCGCCAGCAACCGCGATTAGATCGAGCACGGGGACAAAACTGACAAAAATAAAGAAATGAGTCTCACCAGGTCGGTGTCTGGGAGCATCGCAAACGACCACAGGTCGTCATCACTGTGCGGCACCGTCCTGAGGTTCACCGCGCACCTCGCCCTTGTGGCCGCGTACGCCTGGGCGAGCGGCTCCTCCAGCAATCGAGAGCGCGCCAGGGTCGCGGGGTCGGTGTCGGACTTCATCTCGAAGATGGGGAGTTCCCTCTCCATGAGAGGGATCACCCGCCAGAGGTGGAAGTTGGTGATGACGGCCGCCACGGATAGCCCGGCGTCGGCCAGTTTGCACAGGGCGACGGTGAGGGGCTTGAGCCTCCTCTTCTTCGACACGGGTGACACCCCGTGCGCCCACGAGATCGGCCTCTCTGTCAGCACCTTCCCGGTGTATGGTGGAAGCCCGGCGCCGTTGTTGCGCAGGTAGAACCACCCCTTCTCCCAGTCGGAGTTGTTCGTCGTCATCGTGCATGGCAGATACAGCTCCTTCCGGGAGTCGCGCACCGAGAGCGTGAGACCGCCGGCGTGGAAAGCCTGGCGCGTCTTCTTCTCCCCCGTGGCGAGAGTGTGGAGCTCGCCGCGGAAGAGATGAACCCACAGCTCCCAATGCGCCTGGATTCCTAAGAATCCATCACAGACGGCGACGAAGGAGGCCGCATGCGAGATGGCATTGGGCGCGAAGTTGTGGAGCTCCACCCCATAGTGGTACCACAACCCCCGCATGAACTTGCTCGCGGGGGCGTTGAAGTCGTGCTCGTGCAGCCACATGAAAGCTCACGACATAACCTGGTGGCGGAGCCAGCTGCCGGGTTCGCCTCATCGCCGGCCGGTGCCAGCTGACCGCCAGCGACCAGCCCCTCCAAGGACTACCGGCCCACCGTCGACCGGGGCCACGGATGCGCCTCCAACACACGGACCGCAGACATGGCGGAAGTGGCAGGGATGCAGAGAGACGAGGCGGAGCAGCGGAGCGTGAGCAAATCCGAAGCGGTGGAGCGGCGGAGCGCAAGCGAACCCAGAGCGACGGGGCGCGCAGCGGTGAGGAAGGCGAAGAGCAAGGGGCGGATGCGAATGGCAAAGGTAAGGAGCTCCCCCCGCTCCCCCTGCTTTTATAGAGTAGGAAGGGGCGGAGCACCCGGAAGCACAGCGGGCGGCGGCAGTTAATGCGGTGGGCGCCACTCGTCGCTGACGGCAGGGCCCTACAGCACCGAAACTGCCGCGCGCACGCGCGTGCACCATAATTACCGCACGGTAATCCAAGGGATGTCGCGTCCTGTCTCATCACCGTTGCACGTCACCCACATCACATCGCCTGAAAAGGCGCGCCCACCTCGCCTGCCCCGTGCCACGTCAGCCACGACTGGCGGGGCGCGGCGGCCAACCGTCCTGCGGATGAATTTCGAACGCCCGACGGGGTTCCTTCTCGTGTAAGGAAGTCCCCAGGTAACCTCGAACCGGGGACTCGAGGCCCGATCCCTCGAAGGGACATGACGGGCGCCCCAATCCGAAACAGGTTGAGGCCACGAGGCCACGACCTGTCGATATACCCTCGAGGACGAACTCGAAGATGCCCGGGGCTCAGGCCGCATGACTCTACTGATCAGCGGCTCGAGGCCCAGCCCGCTGAGGGCACGACAGGCGCCACAGATGCCCCTCGACTCGGGGGATTAGTGATCAGTGGTTTGAAGCTCGACTCGATAACAGATCGGCGAGCACCACAGGTCTGTCAAGACGGGAGCGCCTGGCGCCTCCCGCAAACGCCCTACTGATCAGAGGTACGGGGCCTGACCCTCAGCGGGTTCGAACAGGCGCCTCAGATCGACAGAGTCAGGAACGATCAGGGCACGCGCAATCGAGCCTGTCCCTGAATGCGAAGTTCGGGGGCGCCCCACATATCGTGTTCAAGGCCGAGACAGAGGCAGTCAATCAAGGGATCCCATCGAGGGAGTGCTTTCGCGCCCTCGGCCCCTATCGAACGGGACCGAGCCCTACTTGGCAAACCTTTGCAAGCGCTTACATGGGCATATCTCTGAACCACGAGCCGACCACTATCAAACGGGGCACGGACGCCCACTTGAATTATCCGCTTATAGCTCACCGAGGCAACCGTCGCTCGTCACCTGCTCGAGGGTAGCACGGTTTGCCTCACCCCTCTACCCTGTGGAAGGGCAACGAGGGTCATAGCAACAAAAGCCGAGAGTCTTCGCCCGATCGCCTCTGATTGGGCCAGGGCTCGGGGATTCCTCGCACCACGACCACCCCAATGATCGCTGCATCAACCTGCCTAGAGTTGCGCCCCCAAAAACGGTCAGCCTACCCGAAACGTCTTGCGACAACACGATGCCTCCCCACCTTCGTAGATTGCCGATGACAACTGAAATATTGCCGAGGCTGGCTGAAACAAACACAAGGCGAGCTATGTCACCCTACGTATTTAACCCCTGCACGAGTGCACGCACTCCTGCAGGGCTTCGGGGGCTTACACCCGCGGGTGTGCTAGCACGCCCCCACAGGAAAACATGCACGATCAAAGGGGATGAGACTTGCACACATCACCCGAGGATGACATCCTTTGCCGGAACGGTCCCCTTTCCAGCAAAGGCTCGGGGGCTACTGTCGGGGACGGTCATTAGGGGTCCCCTAACTAAGGGGATAATCACCCTCGTTAAACGCAAATCGCCCAAGGGCTATGCCTGACAGCACGAACCCACGGCCTGCTACGGCCCAACGGCGGCCAGCATCGAGAAGGCCCGCTGGACCGCCTCGCTCGAGGGCTCTGGTCCCTCGAGCGGATTTCCACCTCGGTCGAGGGCTCCGGTCCCTCGAGCGGATTTCCGCCTCGCTCGAGGGCTCCGGTCCCTCGAGCGGATCTCCGCCTCACTCGGGGGGCTCCGGCCCCTCGAGCGGATTTCTGCCTCGCTCGGGGGGTTCGGCACCCCTCGAGCGGGCAGCCATCTCCGCTCCACCTGACAGCGGCATTCAATGCCCGGCCCCACGGCGGGACGCCGAAGTCAAGGGTGAATCTCCCCCACACCGTGCATCTGACATGGTCAGAGCGCCTGACACCGCCACAGTATGGCCTGGCCCGCCACTGTGCAGCCATCCCCGGCACTGTGCGGGCGCCGAGCGGCCCTGTGCGGACAGGCAAGTGTCATTCCCTAGCACTATACCACCTGCTCCCGTCCTCCCCTGCAGCGAGACCCTCGAACGGGCATAGGGGCACCCTCGAAGGGTGTAGGGGCGGTGAGCGGGTGTGCGCCCCGACCGACGCCGCTGTATGGGCGGCGTGCGCCACGTCCCCTCCGCCGACTCCGGCGCCGCATGGCCATCCCGGGCGCTGTGCGGCCATCCCCGGCGCTGTGCCACCACTCCCGCCACTGTGCGACAGCACGCGCAGCACTGTGCGGACAGGCCGGTGACGCGTCGCCGTCCCGCACCACCAACTCCGTCCTTCCCCCGGCGGTTAGGCCCTCAATTCAGCAGGGGCAGCCCCTCGAAGTCAAAGCAGGACAGGTCACAGTGACCACCACGCCGCCCGCAAAAGCCAGAGGGCGCCGCCGACTCGCGCCAGGAACAATGACGTGCGGGACAAGACCGCCGGTGCCATACCTATTAGTACGCGGCCACTGTGTTGGCTGTCATCATTGTAGCTACCCTGCCTTGGCCTATAAAGGGGAGAGGCAGAGATCCCTGCGCGGGGATGACTCTCATTGACCCGCACACAACACACCACCCCATTCCAGATATTAGCACCTGCCTCAATCACCTTAGTAGGGACTTGGGGGAATTTCCCCCTCTCCCGCCGTGCTTGTAGCCCCCCTCTGCAGGCACCACCGGTGCGAGCTGATACAAGTGCGAAAGCACATCCTGCTGGACGTACGGCCGCGTGGCCGGAACCAGGATAAACCCCGTGTCACCCTAGCTTTGCACCGCCCATCGAGGAGCTGATCTCAGCGCAAATCACTAGTTGGTGCCGGTGCTGATCCAGACACCGACATATTCATTATTGATTATGAAAGCTATTCAAGATTATTTCTTTTGATTGCTTTGTTTCCTCATCGTGCAAGGGTCCTTTGGTCCGCACATGCTGGTCGTGACGACCCGGCCACGAGCATCTCAACGTGGCTTCATGCGACACTGTTCACTCATCGGACCTATTCCCTGCACACGCAGCATGCCGACCTCCTCTGCCACGACTCCGGTTTGGGCCGTTGACTACCCCGTCCTCATCAACAGCTGTTCGTCTATTTCGACAAGTTCAGCACGACTCCAGCTCGCTAACCGTGACTACTCCGCCTCGGCTGCAAGTTAAGTCTTATTTATAATTAAATATTTTACGGTTTCAAATTCTTTTGTAGATCTGTTCTACATGTTTTGTCTGCTCTTCCGACCTCTTCCCATCGACATGTTCGGGGGTTTGGCTTTGCCAACACGTAGATCGCCAGATCTGAGGGTTCATATTTTTTTATCTTGTGCTATGTTTTCCCCTCCCCCTCGACATCCTCGGGGGCTTGGTCTTGCCAATCATAGGGTTGCTAGACCTGAGGGGTCGTACCCCTCCTCTGTGTGTTCTTCTTTTAACTGTTTGACTCTCGTTTTGAGCATTCGATGTTGTGTGGTTGCAAAACCTGAGTCCCAGACTCTCCCGCGCGCCGGCTGCATCTAAGTCTCCCCGCTGAGCAGTGTAGTTGCCAAGCCGTCCTCTCCGTGAGTAGTGGTTAGCAGGGTGAAACACTTTGCAGCTTCAGAGCTATTGAGTCCGCATAATGTGTGCCTTGCATGATAACGGGGAATATTTTTTTCAAACGAAAGATAGCACAAGAATGTTTAGCTCCGGCTAGCATTACACATCAGCATGAACATATCTTAGCTCAGGTTAGGTCTTCATCATATATTTGCAGATTCATACACTGACTTGGCATCTATTTTATCTAACAGGTCAGGCCCCTTGATCGGCGTCTTCATCAGGTCGTTAGACCTCCTGGCAACTCCGACGTCGCCTTCATCAGGTCGTTAGACCTCCCTGCGGCTCCATTGTCGCCTTCGTCAGGTCGCTAAACCTCCTGGTACCTCCGTCATCATCTTCGTCAGGTCGCTAGACCTCCCGGCATCTCCGTCGTCACCTTCGTCAGGTCACTAGACTTCCCGACGCCTCCGTCGTCATCTTCGTCGGGTCGCTAGACCTCCCGGCGCCTCTGTTGTCGTCTTCATCAGGTCGCTAGACATCTGTGCAGCTCTGTTGTCATCTTCGTCAGGTTGTTAGACCTCCCTGCCGCTCCGGTGTCGTCTTCATCAGGTCGCTAGACCTCCGTGCAGCTCCGTCGTCGTATTCGTCAGGTCGCTAGACCTTCCTGCGGCTCCGTCGTCGGCTTCGTCAGGTCGCTATACCTCCCTACGGCTCCGTCGTTGTAACATCCCTGATGTTTATGTAACAGTAATCACCATCATTAACAAGGCTAATTATGGTACTTGACATTGTTGACTTGGTCAAACCCCTAACCCTAGGTCAACCCTCTCAAAACCCAAGTCAAATCCCTAGAGCACTATACCTTTCTTTGATGATCTAGCTCGTTCTCCAAATTTTCCCTAAACACTTCAAATTCTGCCAAAATAAAAGTTGTCAAGATTTTCATGGGACACAACTTTGTCCATTGACACTTTTTGAGTTTTGGCTTGTAAGTGGGAGAAAAACCCTAGCTACCCTAAGCACCCCCTAAAGCTCATTTTTGACCTATTTTGATGGCTCAATTCAAACTCCACTTTTCATATAACAACTTCAAAATCTACCAATATGAAAGTTGCTCATTTTTACATGGGACACATTTCATTCAATTGGCGGCATTTGAAATTCGAAGTGGAAAAACCTCTAAATCTTGGTCAAAGCTCTGGATGTCATTTTGACCAAACAGAGAAAAACCCAAAGTTCAAGACAATTTTATTCAAAATCCGTGAAGTTTTCCATAGGTCGACCTTTACAAAAGTTGAAGAGGGTTATGTACTCTACATCTTTTGTAATGGCCGATTTTTAAGTTCTATTCAACTTTCTTTGCTTTGAGGCGGTCAAACATGGCTTCATCAAAACGATTTTGAGCCGGCGCTCTGGGCGCGCTCTCGCGTCGCGCGCTGGACGCCGCCAGCGCTGAGCTGCACCGAGCCGCCCCGACGTCCGTGCCCGCGCCGTTACGCCGGGCCCACTGAAGCGCCAGCCGCGCGGCCCCCAAGTACGCCTCCCCAGGGGGTAGCCGTCCGGTTGAGCCGCGCCACCTCGCCATGTGTGCCCGCTCCGCGCGCGTCTTGTGCCGCGCTTTGGTGGCGCTTGTCCCCGCCCATGTGCGCGTGGGAAACCGGCCCGCCTGGTCAGGACCGCGTAACAGCATGCCTCCCTACTCCGTCGTGGCCTATAAAAGGCCCGAGCCGCCGCGCCGTGCACCCTCCCCTGCTCCGCCGGCCACCATTGCCCCGCCGCCGTGGAGCGCCTTGCTCAGCTCAACGCTGCCGGCCCTGAAGCACACCAAAGCCACCACACTGCCCTACCTTAGCTTCCCGAGACACTCCTTGTCGTGCCCCGCCGCCCAGTTCGCCGGAGTAGCGCCCGCAGTGGCCGCCGTCCGCCATGGCTGCCACCACCGTTGAGCTCCTTCCTCCAGTCATCTCCCGAGCTTCCTGAGCCATCCTCCACTACCACATGCACGCACTGAATCTTCTCCAGCAGCATGTTGTCCAGCTCAGCACCCCACCTCGCCGGAGCAGAGTCTGTCGCGGCAGCCGTGCCCCTGCACCGCTGAACCACCTCGCTGGCGCCACCCTGACTCCAACTCTGGCCGCCATCCGACCCTAGGTGAGCACGCCGACGTCCCGGCCACTTCCCCGGCCAAGTCCGGCCATCCCCTCGTTGGAATCCGGCCGGCCGCGCCGCCGTGCGAGCCAAGGACCCAATTGCGAGCCTCCTTTTATTCCCAGGGTCTAAAACGTGAAAGCGAGGGTCTTTCTGTAAAGACAAGGGCATATTTGTGAAAGGAGTTTTTATTCCAGGGACCTTTCAGCAAATAGATTCTACCCCTTTTGATTTAATTTTCCTGGATATTGTAAAATCGATAACAAATCACAAAAAAATCAGAAAAATGCAAACTCAACTGTTCTGGAATCCTCGTAATGAATACTAGCTTTTCTAGAAAGGTTGTATAGGGTTTTACTGCATAGTTGTTAAATAATTTTGAAATTTCCAGTTTGGCTAGATTTGAAATAATTTAAATTCTATGCATGGTCTGAAGCTCAATTTTGGATATGTTGTTTGCTAATTCATGATGGTATTCTGGTTCAAATTTGGCACATAGTTATCAAGTAGATCTGTAGTTATAAATTAAAGTTTATTTTCAGTAGTGTTCCTATTTTTGATTTGTGTAAATTAATCTGCTGATTTTTTGGATCCAATATTTTTGCTATGGTCCTGTTTGATGGTTTTGCACTCATGATAAATGGCAGAGATGTTTTTACCATGTTTAATAGGGTCAAGTAATTTTTGCACAAGTTTAACCTTCCTTCATAAATTTAAAGTAATTTAAATTTTCTTTGCTGAATAAGTGCATATCTCTACATGGTTAGATGTATTGCACTTCTAAATGAAATTCTAGCTCAAGGTGTGGTATATTTATTTCTGTTTGATTTATGTGTGTTTTTAATGGATGAATCTAGTTGTATTTTTCATGCTAAATCTGTGGCTTGGATTCACCTGAATTTTTGGCAGTACCTCATGTATAGTATGGTGTCCCTGTCTGTAAAGTTTCATGGTCACATTGTTTGTATTTCTTCCAGAATGGATTTTCGAAGTAAATCAAGCTTAATTCAAGAAATAAAAGGGAAATAAAAATTACTTTTGTTTACATTTTAAATCATTCGGTTGAGCTTCACCAAATCACACCATGAACAGTACCCTTACTTTGGTGAAGACAAATTTATTAAATAATTTAAATGTGCACACAATTACCATCAAATAAGAAGTTAAACCACACACACACTCTTACCTTGATAGGAAGAGTATGCTAAATATATCTTTGTCTAGGTGAATGTGGTCACCCATACACCCCTCACGTTTACCCTTCAATTTTGAGCTACGTTTTCACTCCCTAACTATGAATACATGAAGTTAATGCATATGCATGTCGTATAGAACTTCCGGACGAAAACTGCGAGTTGGTGCCGGAATCCGAGGGAGAGCTAGCTGAAGGAGAAGTGAACGTGGTGGAGGTACAACAAGACCTGCACCAAAGTTCGGAGGACTTCTCCACTGACTTTGCTAGTGAAGGCAAGCCTCGGAGCATAACCCAGTTTTTTTAAACTTTTACAATTATGTTATGCAATGTTTGGGCATTTAAGTTTCAGGAGTTGAATTGAAACCCTAGATGCATGATCCTAGGTTCCTATGCTCAAATACTAGCATGATAGGTCTCTAGTTGCCATGCTCTGAGGACATGGTAAAAGTCGAGTGATGTTCGTCACTCGCGAGCTATAGGTTTCTTATGTTGGAATCATAAGATCTTGTTAAACTGATATGCTCATGTGATAAGAGTATGGGACCGGCTCCGGCCAGTAGGTCTGTGGTTAAGCGTTTGAATGTACTAAACATTTGCCGGGAATAGGACCGGTAAGCCCAGTACCTTCCAGAACGTGAAAACCTCAAATAGGTCACGCAGCATTTGTAACGGGCCCTTAACACCCGTTACATGGACCCCATCTGTAACAGTTGTTGTTTGGCGCCTGTTACGCATAAGCGTGGCAGGCTCGACCCCGACGTGGCCAACACAGCACCCGTTACCAATGACGACTTGCAGTAACGGGCTTCTTAAACGCCCGTTACAGTTATTCTTTGTAACGGACGTTAAAACATGACCGTTACGAAAGTTAAACGTATCCGTAACGGGCTCTTTAAGTCCGTTACCGATCACTGCCATATTGGTAACATGCTTTTAAGTCCGTTACTAATGACAATTTGACGCCCGTTACTAGACTCGGAGCTCAATAATTGAAGTCCATTAGCACTGTCACTGCCGTCAAATATTTGACAATGTCATCATAGCAAATATTGGATATCACACAAATATATAATCATGTCTCTTAAATAAGATGCAAAACCACAAGTACACATAGATAGTAGTCATAAGAGCATATTCTACATATTTAAGATGCATATATAGCTAGCATCACATGTTCACATACATATGACATGCATAATGTTCAGAACAAACAGATTCACATGATCACATCTGACGTGCATCAGCAGGGGCACTAGTTAGATGGCTTCTTTTGTGCTACAGCCTCAAGTTCAGCTATCTTTGCCTCTAGTTTTACAAGTCTTTCTTGCAGCTCATCAGCATTCTTCTTTGCAGCTTCGGCAAGTTCAATATCCTTCATCTTCTGTGCGCCTTTAAGCTTCTCCACCCCAGATTCTAGTATTTTCTAACCATTTGCTAGGAGACTTATGTTGTCCACAGCCTTGTCATCCATCCTTCTATCCACCTTGTCGAGTACTTTCCAGGTGCAGTGAAGATCCTCCCGAGTAACAACACATTTCTGCAACAAAGGCAAATTGATGCAAGTTTCATAATTAGATTGCCAAGTTTAATATCATGAAAGATGTAACTGGTCAAACAAGAAAGTTGTTTAGCTGTAACTGGGTTCAGAACTTGCCTCAGCAAAGTGATCACTCCTTGCTTCCAGATTTTTTATGTCATTCCAGGTGTAGTCAAGAGCTTCGTTGATCCTGTGGATTTCTTTCCAGATCATGTTAAGGTCCTCCCGAGTTACAGCAACTCCCTAAAACAAAGACACTGAATGTTCAGTTAATAAAAGTTGATGTAGCATGGAGATTTAGAAATTGAAGTAGTATATAGAATAAGTTCAACAATTTTGTGAGCATAATATTATGAGTACCATGCATTAAATTTCAAGCATAACAAAATTTCTACTCGAAAGGTTAATTATTTTCCTCCCGAGTAACAACACATTTCTAAAACAAAGGCAAATTGAAGAAAGCTTAACAATTAAATTGCCATGTTTAATATCATAAAGTTGTAACCTGTCAAACAAGAAAGTTGTTTTGCTGTAACTAGGTTCAGAACTTGCCTGCTTCTCTTTACCAATGTCATCCTTCATTCTTTCCATCCTGTTTAGGAATGTGCAGATGTAGTCTAAGGTTTTCTTGAGCTTGTCGATTTCTGTCCAGATCCTGACAATGTCATGTGCTGGTACAACAACTTCCTAAAACAATGGAAAATTGATGCATTGGAACCATTGATCAGTGAAGGCATTGGATGTTCAGTTAATAAAAGTCGCTGAGCATGAAGATTCAGAAATTGAAGCAGTATACAGAATGAGTTCAACATTTTTGTGAGCAGCATATGATGAGTACCAGGAATTCAATTTCAAGCATAAATCTTACTTCAAGCATACCAAACTCGAGGAAGGCTCGGCCTCTGCCTGCCGGGCGTCACCGGAGTGCACCCCCTTGGCGCTTGCGCGCGTGTACGGCCTCCTTCCCCTGGCCGACGAAGAACCGACCTCTTCGCTATGGAACCTCACTCTCTTAGCGGGGGCGGCGGGTGGGGCCTTCTCCTCCTCGCTGCAGAACCTCCCTCTTGAGTCGCGGCGGGGGAATGACTGCTTTCCGCCAGCCATCTCTGCGACGGAGACGAGGAAGGAGAAGGGGATCAGAGAGAAGGCGACGGAGACGAGGAAGGCAGAAGGTTTGAGAAGGAAGGCAGAATGGCAGATCGAGTGGCAGGGGAGAGTGGCTTTTGGTCAAACATTGGGAACAAAGGATACGTGGATAAGCCAAACCTCGTCTGCAATGCACGGGGGCAGCGTGTGGGGCCGGCTCCTCCTCGTCAGTTTGGAGGGGCAAATGCGACGG
The DNA here is from genome assembly GCA_036936925.1 of Cenchrus fungigraminus. NCBI lineage: Eukaryota > Viridiplantae > Streptophyta > Magnoliopsida > Poales > Poaceae > Cenchrus > Cenchrus fungigraminus. The sequence goes on from CM072769.1 coordinate 189,343,679, forward strand.
GGAATAACCATCCCGCGTAGTCTCCTTTGTATCTCTCTTGATTGACAGGTAGCCCGATCTTTGAGGGCTCCCATTTCGACATACATGCATAATCAACAAAAAATCTTTTTAGACAAAACAGACATAATATAGATAAAGATAACTTGTCCACATATATAGATAAAGATTACTTGTCCACAAAGATCCACACAGATATACATAATTATTACAAACAGTTAATAACTTGTCCATCTAGCTAGGCCTTAACTTGCCCGTCACATTTTTACAATGGTCATGCTATCTGACCATGCACATCAACAAAAGCATGCCCCCTTCAACATCAACAAAAGCATGGTATCTTCAACTAAGGTTTGCTTTTTTTGCAGCCTCTTCAAATGCAACCAAGGTATCTTGAAATACATCGAGCGCATCTTCCATGGGCTGCAGATTTTGTTCAGCCACAAACTTGTACCGCGTCATGAATGCAGCCTTTGTGAGGCGGATGTGCATTTCTTCCTTAATGTTATCAACCCTAGGTTTCACATATTCCCAGACAGTGTCATGCCATTTTGATTCCTATGGAATGAAAAACATAAGAAAGTTGCTACATTGATCATTTGGATGAACCATAGGAATGAGAAGATTGAGATAGACAAAGGAACAAGCTAGCCATTTCATAGGAACAAGTTGCTACATTGATCATGTTATAAATCCTACAAAATCTCTATGGAACAAGTAGATCAATCTCAAGCTCAAGCTGCTCCATTTATAGAACAAGTAAAAGGCATTGTGATTCAGAGAAACTTGCCTCGCCGTCGTCGTGGTAGTTGCCAGCGTCGGATATGAGGTCCTCTACACCTTCGCCGCTCCCTCGACCCCTCGCCGTCGTTGCAAGACATTTGCCGTCGTAGACATGAGGCAGGCGCCTTGCCCTCTTCGCTGCCCCCTCGCCGGCACGCTCCTCCCTGCCGTTGCTTGGCCCCTCGTCGGAACCTGAGAGGATCCAGTCGATGACGCTCATCTCCGGCTTTGGGTTCGCTGCACCGCCGCTCGGCCCCACTCCGACGATCATCGTCGGAGCCGTCTTCGCCGCAATCTCGATGGCGCGCGCACGGATCCAGTTGCGGCACCGCATCGCGTTCGGCTTCTCCTCCTCGATACACGGTGCGCGGGGTCGTCCGCTGCTTGGCCCCTCACCGGCGCTCATCATCGTGTCCCCGCCTCCGCTCACCTCGCCGGTGCCGCCTCCGCTCACCTCCGCTAATCCCTAGTGAGAAATTAGGAAAGCGTCGTGTGTGCTGTGCTTATCCATTCGTGATCTTATATTCATTTTCCAAAATGGAGAGTCATTGCCGATGCAGGTTCGAGAACCCACGTCACATTAGTTGTCACGTGGGGGCGGGCAGGCAACGGTTATCTTTTTTATATACACTGCTGAAACTTGCTTCCCTCAAATATTAGAGCCCATAAAATAGCACCTATAAATTCATTAAAAATACGAACAATTAGTAGTTGGTCATTTAGTATTTGAATAAAATATCAGCAGGCACACTTGTGTAACCAAAATTATCAAAATTCGAATTTTTATCTCGTGTTTGGGATATAATAATTCTAATAACGTATTAGGTTCGTCTAAAAATTCTACAAATTCAGTTGGCAACATAATTTGGGTCCCTAAACTTGTCATAAAAATTTCAAGTGGTTTCTAAAAAGGAAGATCATACTTGTGTACAAATGTGTACATCTCTCACATAGTTTCCTAGAATGTTACTTCGACACTGAAGTTTTCCACACTTTACAACATGTTCAAACTCATATAGATTTGAAAATTTAACACAACCTTGTGTCCACCTTAACAATACGAAATACAAAGTTTCATTAGTAATGGTTGTGTAAAACAAATATTATTTCTATGTTCTACTTATAAAGTACAAGATAAGGCATAAAAACATTACTAACGAAAAGGAAATATACACTAAACAATGAAATTAATGAAAAGATGACGATTTTAGAAAAAATAAGAAAAAACAATCATCAAATTTGGATTACGTATGACCGAGAAATACGTGACAGAAAATTTGGTTCCAGATTAAAAGGAGAAAGGAGAACTGTTTCCTTTGTGGTCGGTTTCCAGCGAATGGAGCTCCCTCTGTCCCAAAATATAAGGTCTTGTTGACTTTTGCTGATCACGTTTGACCACTCATTTTATTCAAAAAAAATTGTGTAAATATTATTTATTTTGTTATGACATGATTTATCATCATGTATATTTGAAGTATATCATAATTGTTTTTATATTTTCATAAACTTTTTGAATAAGATGAGTGGTCAAACGTGATCAGCAAAAGTCAATAAGACCTTATATTTTGGGATGGAGGGAGTATTAATAAATTAAAATAAGCAATATGAACAGTCTTTGCATTGGAACTTGAAAAGAGGTATTAAAATAAGGTATATGAACAGTCTTTGCGGGATGGAGAAAAAAGTCTTTTGTCAAATGCGACGCTGGTTAGTGGACACGCGTCGGCGCAGCGTACCGCGTTTCGAGGCATAGTGGCGTGTCGCAGTAGGAAGACTGGCCGCCTGACGGTTCCCCGTCTTGTCATATAAATGCCCGGCCGGCCAAGAGCTTTCTTCCATAAGCTTCAAGTGCGCCACCAAGAAAACCCCAGCACCACCGTCGTCTCCGGTCACCAAGAGCTTCTTCTTCCTCAAGCGCGCACATGGCATCATCATCGAGCGAGCCATCGAGGAAGCGGGGAAGGGAGGAGGACGACAACGACGAAAGCCGCCGCCGTCGTCTCATCCAGGAGGCGCCGGCGCCGCCAGCCGAGGAGGCACCAGCACCGCCGCCCGTGCAGCCCTCCTCTCTGGGTTCACAACTAGTTTTGGACAACATTTGGTCCATCCAACTCTTAGCTGAAGCTTTCAGGAAGCTTCAACACGTGTGCATTAAGCTCGGCGTGCCACGACCTAGCGATCCGTTGCAGAGGTCCGTGAAGGATTTCGCCTTCAAGATCCGTTGGTTGGCTCGGGACCTTGAGAGAGTCGTGGTCTTGGACAACGGTGATGGCGACGACGACGATGGTGGCGACGGCGACGACGGCGGCGACGGCGACGGCGGCGACGGCGACGATGGTGGCGACGGCGACGACGGCGGCGACGACGACAGTTACAATGGAGGCTTCGACGGCGGTGACGAACGCGGCCTCGGCGGCTCTGACTCCGACTCCGACGGTGGGGCTCCTCCGGCGGCGGCGACAAGTTTTCCTACCTTAGCTTAATTAATTTGTTCCTCCTCTGTGTGTTCATCCTCCTCTGTTTGTTCGTGGAACTCTGCTTGTTCCTCCTGTGTGTTTGTTGAACTTGTGATGAACTACATCTAAGTGGCAGGGGAGAGGGGCTTTTGGTCAAACATTGGGAACTTTGCTTGTTTGTTATGAACATATTCCTCTGTTAATATGTGTTCCTCCAGTGTGTTTGTTGAACTTGTGATGAACTACATCTAACAATGGCAGAGTGGCAGCGGGGCAACAATGAATTGCAATGTTTGTTACTACTCTATTTGTTAGTGAAAAGATTCTGAGTTTCAAAATGCTGGTGCAGGCTGGTTAATTTCACACTGAAATGTCAACACAAATGAATTGATGAAATTTGTGATATGTGACATATTAAGATTCGTGACCCAATTGTCATTCCATTCCATTTTCTTCATTCATACATTTAAGTTTGTCATCTGTGACAAATTTTTCATTCCTCATTCACACAGATGAAACAAATTAAAGCACCACTTTTCACATCCCCATTACTTCTTTGCAGCATACATCCCCAGTAAACATCCAAATACTACACAAACAGCACCCACAATAATCAAGTTCATCTTCCAGATCACATTGTCCATCTTCTCCTCCAGTGCTTTCTTCCTCTGCTTGTCGTCCGGTGCTTTCCTCTGATTGTCGCTCCCAAGTTGACAATCCACTGAATCAACTACTTCATCGATCACGTCTGCCCAGTTCGACGGTCGAAAAGATATGACGCCAGCATCCTTCAGCATCTGGAGATACTCCTTCTCGAAATGGTAATATCCACAAAGCTTGGGGAACTGTACAAATCAAAAGCACATAAGAACCCTAACTCAGAATTGGGAAATCACAGCTTAGACTACTCACCGCGTTCCTCGCACACTTGAAATAAAGACGACTATGGTTTTCACCTTCCTTCTGCGTCTTCCCCTCCACCACCCGAGCCATACCACAGTCCAGGCAAGGGACCAGTGGGAAGCCGCTTAGCTCACCGACTGGATCCAAGCCGATGGAGTGAATGCGGCTGCCCCGGCCACCTTGAAACCTGCTCCTGCCACGTCCACCTCTAGACAAATCGGTGTAGTGCGACATGTGCGTGACGGTGGGGAAAGGAAGGGCAGGCGGCGGTGGAGCTCAGAGCGGGGAAGAAGAAGCAAGGAGCTCAGAGGTCAGAGCGTCGTGTGTGCTGCGCTTATCCCATTCGGGATGTTATATTCATTTCCAAAATCGAGAGTCATTTCCGACGCGGGTTCGAGACCTCGCGTCTCATTTGTTGTCAGGTGGGTTCGACCGGCCAGGCAACGTTATCTTTTTTATATAGGCTGCTGACACTGACACGTGGGCCTGACAGTAATTTTTTTGAAATGAAACTTGCTTCCCTCAAATATTAGAGCCCATTAAACAGCACCTAAAAATTCATTAAAACTATGAACAATTCGTAGTTGATCATCTAGTATTCGAATAAAATATCAGCAGGCACACTTGTGTAACCAAAATTATCAAAATTCGATTTTTTATCTCATGGTTGGGATATAATAATTGTAATAACGGGGCAATCTAATCTGTTGCCATCATTTAGAGGTGAGTGGCAACAGATTTGCCACTTTGTGAGAGGGATGAATGTGAGATGGATTAAGTGCCCCCTGCAAAATAGTGGCAAATAATTAAATGCCCCGTAATAACGTCTTAGGTTGGTCTAAAAATTCTACAAATTGACTTGGCAACATAATTTGGGTCCGTAAACTCGTCATAAAAATTTCAAATGGTTTCTCAAAAGGAAGATCATACTTGTGTGCAAATGTGTACATCTCTCACATAGTTTCCTAGAATGTTATACTTCAACACTGAAGTTTTCCATACTTCACAACATGTTCGAACTCATATACATTTGAAATTTTAACACAACCTTCTGTTCACCTTAACATTACAAAATACAAAGTTTCATTAGTAATGGTTGTGTTAAACATATATTATTTCTATGTTACTTGTAAGAAACAAGATAAAGGCGTATAAACAACATCCAGGAAATGGAGTTATATACGAAACAATGTCATAAATGAATAGAAGTTTATTTTAGAAAAAATCAGAAACTAATATCATCAAATTTGGATTACGAATGACGGAGAAATACGTGATTCAAATCTTTGATTGCAGATTAAAAGGGGAAAATGATGCGAACCGTTCTTCATTCGAATAGAACTAGCCCCGGCCTGACGCGTTTTCCTAATAATATTGGGCCTTTCAGTATTAAGGCCCACACACGCCCACTTGCACTAGGGTTAGTAGGGAAAGACGTCTCCCTCACGCAGTCGCCTCCTCACTCTCCCCTCATGCCGTCGTCTTTCTCTCTCTCGCGCCGCCGCCGCTTACTCCCCCTCGCCCCCTCCGCCGCCGCTTCCTCACCCTCGCCTTCCTCTCCTCACCCCCCTCCCCCCGCGACACGACGCACGCTACACACCTTCGCTGAGACGCGTGCCACACCACCCCTCACCTTCCAACGACGACGACTAGGAGGAGGAGGAGGGATCCAGCGCACGAGGTCGACGCGAGGACGTGGCGACTAGAGATCCCTCCGCTCCGACAATGACAAGGTGAGCTGCATGCTAGAAATCCCTCCTACATCATTAAGATACATTCTTGACTATGCTCACCAGTAGCGTAGCCACATTGGGGCCAGCTGGGGCAGCTGCCCCAGCTAATCTGCCCTAACTCGACTATGTTCCTTCTTCTCTGACGATATTTTTAAGCTTCGGTAGTATTTCTAGATGGCGCCATGACTCATAGGACCTTAGTACTTGCTAATTTGTGTATTTGTTCTTCAAATTTAAGACTACATTTTGAAAATTTTCGCTAAAATTTGTGCAACTGCAGCATATAGATGTGTGAATTGGTGTGTGTTTCATTTTGGTTTGGTCCATCATTAGGTGTCGCCCCAGCTAATTTTTTTTCTGGCTCCGCCACTGATGCTCAGTTAGGGTTTCGAGTTTCAAAATGTATACTTAGCATTTTCCTTTCGACTCACTCTTATATTTGGTTTTGCTCTTGTTCCATATGTACATTTGGACATTCTCTCCAAGTTGAATAAGTACCTCATCAGCAACAGAGGCAGCGAGCATCTTCCTCTTTAAAATGGTAAGGTTGTATTACCTGAACTAATTTTTTTGGTTTCTGAATATTGCATTTATGTTAATGGTTTACCATAGAACCAATGAGATTATAGTGGGCTAAACTAGTTACTGTAATTATTTTCTCATTTGTATGGTCTTGTACACAGTTCTGTGGGTGTTGATTAGATAAATGCTTAGCTGTTATGCATGGTTAACTAAAATGTGCTCTACTTGTCTCCTGTTGTAGCATGTCTCCTGGGAGAGGTAGTAGTATGGTCTGCTTTTTGTGCTATTCTTGGACACTGAGCTGACCTTTCTCATAATCCCTTGATAATTAATTCACAGGATAACTCTGTCGAGGACTGCCGACATGAGCAATTTGAAGAAGATGCATATAATGAAGAAGATGGATATGCCACTGCTAGTGAAGAACAGGAGCAGGTGAGTGGGGCTACGGGCCGAGCCAGAGTGCCAAGGACAGCGACAAAGTGGCCAAGAGACAAAATGGTAGTCACTGAGGTTGAGAGGGGGGGATGCCAGTACCATTGACACAAAAGCGCAGGTTCAGGGTGCTTGCAGGGCTCATCGCTAGACAAAAGATACCTTTGGATTTGCCAGAAATAAAAAAAAACTAAGCGATGAACAAAAGTGGTACTTGTTTGAAACCTATATGCAGAAACACTTGGAGTTCCAGGACGACATGAAAGAGCAGGCATTCAAGCTTTTGTGGAAGATTGCAGCCAAGGCATGGAGACAATTCAGATTTCAGCTTAGGCGAGATTTTATCAGAAAAGGACTCGAGCCATTTGGAAAGCACGACTTTATCAAGCCGGAAGAGTGGACAGAGTTTGTGAAACAGCAGGAAACCGAGGAAGCCTCATCTCTTAGTTGCAAGTTCAAGTCACTTCGAAGCCTGAACACAAACGAGCACAGCATGGGTCCAGCTGGTTATTGTGGAAAACTACCACTGTGGGAGGAAGAGGACAGGAAATTAGCTGCGGCTGGGATCGCCAACCCATATGATGCCATCACTGATGATCGTTCTAGGAATTGGATGCGAGCAAGGAGTAAGCTAGTGGTGACAGACGGTGTTGCCAAGATAGTGATCAACAAAGTAGCAAATGAAAGTGTGGCTGCAGACATCATGGAAAAGAATGCACATGCAGAATCTTCAGGAATGACTTCATGGCTGAGGGAGAATGATGTGCTAAGTCAGTGCTTGGGCCGCCCCGAACAACCAGGTCGCGTGCGTGGTGTCTCCAGCTACCAGGGCTGGAAGTTTGCATGGCCTCAGCATGCTTCCATGTACAGGAAGAGGAAGAGGGCCAGTACTGACTCATCAGTTGATAAGCAACAGATGAAGGAAGAAATCAAGCAAGAATTCAAGGCTGAGATGGAGAAGGATATGCTTGACATGATGGCACGAGGGTACCAGGTGGTGTTTGCACCAGTGTCCAATCGCACAAGCCCTTCACCCGCCGGACGGAAGAGCAGCTGTGCGTCCGCAGATAATGTAGGTTTGATCAACGGCACTACAGAGTTGTCGACAGAGGTACTGCACATTGCTTCCCCCACACAGGAAGACCTTATAGGCACGTTGACTGAACCCACAGACTGTGGCCTATGGATCATATTTCACGGTGTTGAATGTGAAGCTGCAATTGGTGTGGTTCAACCAGAGCAGACTACGCTACACACAGTCTCGATTCATGAAGACTGTGCTGTGGTCGAAGTGCTGCATGTATATTCTGTCTTTAGGGATCACGTGCTGGAACACCCTCCTAATGACGAGGTGATGACACTTGGACAAGCTCTACACCAGAGGATACAGTGGAAGAGGTGTCACATTCACATCAAGGGAGCACCAATTGCAAAATCTTGCTCGCACACTATGGTACAGTTTCCTTCTGGTTCACAGAGTACAGGACAAAACCCAAACCCAGAAACGCAAACTACAGAACAAAATTCCCCACCTGGTAACCCACCTCCTTCTCCTCATCCACACCCAGAAACGCAAATTACAACACAGATTCATTCCCAACCTGGTAACCCACCTCCTCCTCCTCCAGACCCAGAAACGCAAATTACATCCCCACCTTCTCATGAAAGAACAAAACCTCCATCCCCAAAAGAAAGTGCTCAAAACAATGATGCCAAAAGTAGGAGCCCAGAGTCATGTGTTGGCTGATGCCGAGAAATCTGTCGACGACAGTTCGAAGAAAGCTGCAGGTACATCCGGGCCCAATATCTCTGCAATAGCTGCTGGTCAGACACCACCTGAGAAACCTTCTTCAGCCATCTCAAAGCAGCAGGAAAAGAAACTCGCTGAAAATAAAAGGTCTACCAGAAAGCGATCTAAGAAACCTTCTTCAGCCATCTCAAAGCAGCAGCAGCAGAAAATTGCTGAAAATAAAAGGTCTCAGAAGCCTACCACAAAGCCTTCTTCAGCCATCTCAAAGCAGGAGGAAAAGAAGCCTGCCAGAAAGCCATCTGAGAGAAACGCTAAGAAGAAGGCGGCCAATGTTGCTATGACTCATATTAACCCAAACTACAAATTTGGAGATGCAATGCTTAGTGCTGCTGAACTCAACCATCCGGATACTGCTCCTCCTTCTGTCACTAATCTCCACAATTTCTACATGGGACATTGTAAGGACAATGACGAGTCTCTGATTCAAGGCATAATATGGCCCAAGCACGGCTGGTGGCCTGTGAGAGAAGATGAAAAATACGAGCTGTTGGCTGTGATCATCAGCGACTTGTACGATCTCTTCAACTTGGATGCTTTGGATATGGGACTTCTCCGCTGTTTCATCCTGTAAGTTGCTTGAAAATTTAATCTGCTTGTCACTAATCATTTTCTATCTAAATGTGCTTCCTGCCTCAGTTCATCTTTACTATGTATTTTGCCTCCTTACACTTTGTTTTTTCTTAATATTAGGAATATGGCTGTAGAAGTACGGCAGAAGAAGGAACTCGTTGCCTTCCTTGATCCTGAATGCTTTAGTGAGTCAAATATACAAAATAACAGGGACTTTCTTGTGTCCTATACGAAGCGTGCCTACCAGTCATATGCTAAAAAGAGAGTCATCATTTCCTGCTACAACACTAGGGAGCACTGGATTGCAGTGGCGATCTTTCCAAAGCAGAAGACGGTCTTGTATCTTGATTCATATTGGATGCTAGACACTAATTTCTCTGAGTTGGTACTTGCCATTGATGAGTAAGTTCTTTTTCTTTCTTAACCTACAAACTTCCTCAACAAACTCTGCGGAGTTTATTAATGGTGCCCTAACCATTGTTGCATGTTTTGTTGTAGTGCTTGGAATAGTTACTGTGATGACAACAAGTTGCCCCGCTGCGCCTTGAACCATGAGAAGGCTTTTGATGTACGTATTACTTAGTATTTCCTGCCTGTGGAAGCTAGTACTAAAGCTTGAATTTATTTCTTCTCACCACTGTTTGTCTATGTATATTTATCGCAGTGCCACCAACAACCTTACAAATCCAGAGTCTGCGGCTTCTATTGTGCCTATCACATGCTTACAGTGAAAAATAAATTCAAGGACCCTGAGGTACTTTCTTGGGATCTGCAATTGTAACACCTGCAACTGAGCACAGTTCTTGCTTATTAGCACTGCACATGTTTGGTAACCACCTGTGTGCTGACTGCTGACATTGTTATATTCAGGCATTTCGCATACCTACTTGTCAGCTGCACCGAGACACGCTGCTCCACATTAGGGAAAGAACTGCCTCATTCCTCATGGACCAGGTGATCGCACCCTCAGGAAAATTTCACATTAATGATGCTATTCTGGCTCGCATTGTATCTGATACCAATCCTCATGGCCAGTGATGATATTGTTGTGAACCTTACTTAGCTTGTTAGAAGAGGATACTGAATGCCTGAATTTTGACAGATTATGCTATTCAGTTTGTGAAGTTTTGTGAATGTGGATGATGTACCTAATTTTTGTGAAAGTAGACAACGCGTCTCCTTCAGTCGAGACAGAGGAGACGCAAGTTCACAGTACTTGTCTCCTTTGGTCGATTAGAGGAGACGCACGTACACAGTAGGCGTCTCCTTTGGTCCAGACAGAGGAGATGCACGTACACAGTACGCGTCTCCTTTGGCCGAGACAGAGGGAGACACGTACTGAAAAGATGAGTCTCCTTTGGTTGAGACAGAGAGAGATGCGGGTTCACAGCAGGCGTCTCCTTTCGTCAAGACATAGGAGACGCGCACTGACAAGACGCGTCTCCTTACTTCCAGACGGAGGAGACACGCTCTGAGGAGATGCATCTCCTTTCGTCCAGACGGAGGAGACGCGCACTTACACGACGCGTCTCCTTTCGTCAAGACAGAGGAGACGTGTCAATTTCCGCATCTTCGATGTCGAGTTCATGTAACGGGCTCGGTTTCTGCGGCTGTTACCAAAGGTCCATGTGGGCCCAGAGAAACAGACGTTTCAGGTGACTGGTAACTAGTTTCGGTAACGGTCTTTGTTAGACACCCGTTACTAATACGTGTTATGAGTAACGGGCTCAGTGTCTGCACCTGTTACCAAAGGCTCCGGTGGGCCCGGAGAAACAACCATTTCAGGTGACCGATAAGTAGTTGTGGTAACGGTCTTTGTTTGACGCCCGTTACAATTACGTGTCATCAGTAACGGGCATCGGCCCGTTACCTTTGTTGGCTTATTTGTAACGCTTGATCGGTAACGGGCGTTTTGCCCGTTACCAATGGCCATCCGCGCCCGTTACCAATAACTGTTTTTCACGTAGTGTTCTTGATCCGGTAAGGGATCTATGACCACTAATCTTGGGAAGAGTCCCCTCTACTTGCAACAGAGTGGTGGGGTTGGGGAGGTGAGGCCGAACCAACCACCTTGTACCAAAGATTGTAGAAATGGATCCTGAGTCGAGGACGGTTGGGAACCGCCTGGTTGGTGCATACCCCACCCCCTTTTGGTTTTAGTTGTCATTCTTGGGGTGTGCATTCTCCCGTGTGTTTAGGTTTCCCTTGCAAGGTTAATAATCGATCGATCGTCGGCCTCTCACCATTACCCTAGATTGCTTAACCATTTACTATATGTCCCTTAATGATGGAATTGAGAAGTAATCTGGATGTACGCTGAATTGTTTGCACAACTTATGCTTGCAATAGTTGCTTACTTAGTAATGGATAATCAACTAGAATTTTGAGCTAAAACTTGAAAGTAAGGACATACTCTTTGTTGCTTTTCAACAAAACAACCCACTAGCCAAAGAGCCTTGCATGTCTAGAAAGTTGGTGATTTTCCATCACCTGATGGTTAAGTCTTGCTGAGTATTAGTATACTCAGCCTTACTTTTGTTGTTGTTTTTAGGTGATGTGAATGATGATGGGTTCCCGTGGCCTGGTTCTCTCCCACCCGGTTGGGAAGTTGAGTGGGAGGATGACAGTGCTTAGTGACGTCATGGATGGCCTCCTATGATGTTACTTATGACGTTTAGTATTTTATTTCTGCTGTGTTTCGAACTCTGAACTATTTACTCTTATGCAAAAGACTTGGTTTGTAATAATGAATCTTATGGAGCTTGATGTAATGTTTGTGAAATGTTTGTCTCTGGACTCGCCGTCGTGTGAGTTTTGATGTACGAGTGTTTGATCCTTGTTAAGCGATTTACCAGGCTTGACCCGGCAGAGACGACAAGTTACTTCTGTATTATTGCTTAATGACCAAATGGAATGGTTTAGGCAATAATATGGAATTAATTTGGGCGGTTCTGTCACAGTCGTCATCTTGTTCAGGTCGCTAGACCTCCCTGCTGCTCTATCGTCACCATCGTCAGGTCACTAGACCTCCCGACATTGTTGTCGTCGCCTTCGTCAGGTCTCTAGACCTCTCTACAACTCTCGACATCTTCGTCACCGTGGACCTTCCGGCGTCCTTGTAGCCGTCTGTTTCAGGTCGGTGGACCTCTAGTCGTCTTCATTACCGCCTGCTTTAGGACGGCGGACCTAATCTGGATATGGTGCTCTTAGCATCTTCTACAACTACTCTACCTCTGTGATGTTGCTCCGTGAATTTACAGTTCACCTCCCCAACTAGCCTGACTCCGCGTCAGACGGCCCAGCTACCATATGGTCTTGTACCTGCTAGTTCTACGACCTCTTCGGCTCTACAACCTGCTATGACCTCATCTGACGATATTTGCACCCCCTGTAGCTCTGCGTCCTGGTGCACCCACTACGGCTCTGCACGTAAACGGATCTTGTACCAATCAACCTATATTTCTGTTTCTTGAGAAGAATGGTTGTATGTTCGATTGAAGACCCTCCTGAGGTAGGTGTGCCTCGCTGCTCTGCCAGATTCATCTAGGCGCCTGGAGTTCACATAATCCGCGTCTACAATATTCAACGGGCCTCCTGAAGGTCGGTGTGCCCGGTACCTTGGTCAGCAATACCTCGGTACCATGGCTCCGCTGGATAATTGGCAGCTATGTTGATTTTCTAGGCACCAAAATGACCTTTCCGGAGGTCGGTGTGCCTCAGCTGCTTGGTCTTTCAATACCAAGATACTGTTTTGGCCCCGCCAACCTAGTTGGGTGCCCTGGATGTGTGACCTCCTGCAAGTCGGTGTACGTTTCGCCCTGTCAGCCCGTTCTGGACACCATTAGAAGGATTGCTTCAAGGGAACGAAGGCCTCTCTGTGGGGTGCGTGCCAAACCGGCTCTGCCAAGTATCTCTGGAACTTGGGTGCTTTTAGCGTGAGACCTTCCTGAGGTCGGCATGCCTTGAGTGGCTCTGACAGACTCTTTGAAGCTATCCAAGACATTTGGGTGTCTCTACAACTAATTCTCTACGACTACAACAACAATGGCCTCTTCACGACCACAACCAGGATCACTTCTTCTTTTTTGACCATCAAAGCAGTCTCACTGCCTACTTCAATGCTCGGGGACTACTATACGAGAGCGTTTTTCAAACGCCCTCTAGTTTTTCTTGTCGTTTCGACCTTCTGGGAAACCTTGTTTCTCTTCAAGTCGGCTCTTGAGCTGATTTCTTCTTCTTCTCCTCCTTTTTTGGATCATCGAAGCAGTCTTGCTGCCCACCTTAATGCTCAGAGACAACTATACAAGTGAGTTTTTCAAACACCCTCTATTTTTTCATTGTCGCTTCAATCTATTGGAAGTATGCTTCCTATAAGTCGTCATTCGACCTCACTACGCTCAGGATTCTACAAACTAGTCGGTTATTAAAGATCCTTTCTTTTTTGGACCGACGTGCACGCTTATCGACCTGTCGATAGCTCCATGACTTCGTCATGATTCCATCCAGTTCGATGCGCCTACACATCGCTCGAGGCTTGTGGGACATGGGTACCCCTGGGTCCCCACCGACCAGTCTCACGGTCATCCCCGACAAGTAGGTCCGGCCCACCAGAAGACCAACCAACCTGACAGCGGGCCCCACAGACTTGATCTGTGGTCCACACGACCTCCTAAAGACCTTATCCGGAACGACTACAAGACTTGGCGTGCAAGACAAGACAACGGTGGATCCGACAGGCAGTCCGGGATATATAGAAATAGTTGTAATCAACTAGACTTAGGTCTCCTGGTCGTAACCGACCAAGAGTCTGGGCGCCGACCTTGTCCGCTGGCCAATACAAGGCGGGCAGGGCAACCCCATTGTAACTACGCAATCCTCAAGCAATCTACACCAACAACTGGACGTAGGGTTTTACTCTCCGGAGGCCCGAACCAGTATAAACTCGCTGTGTCCCGTGTGCTTTCGCATAACCATCAAGCGCTTAGCTCTAGATCCCCCCATCCGAATCTAAACCACCGGGGTTGACCCCCCTGTGGACTGTGCGGATCTAAACCTCCAACACACTGCGAGCCTAGTCATCTCATGATGTCGTTGCCGCAAGCGCCGTCTTCTGATGTTGTCCTGTGCCGCACTAACAATTTTGCCAAGCAATGCCAGCTGCCACAAGCTGCCAACGACAACCCCTGCCCGCCAGTAGAGCAACATCCGCTTGTATGTGGTCATAGCAAACCCCATGAATCTCGCTACCCTGCACCATGCCATCATATACTGCCACCGAAAGAAGCCCCTCAGGAACCGTCATCAACAACAGAGCCAAAAACCGAGTATGATCTCAAGAGACGACGCGTCTAGGGAGGAGACTACGCTAGAAGTGATATCATTGCCCGTCCAGACAGGACTTTCACCCAGAGAACATCGTGCAGCACGGGTGGAGCTCCATGGTGGCGTCTCCCACAGGAGAAACGACACCCTAGGGCGCCGCCAGCAAAATGTCAACGACTTTCACTCGGAGCAATCCAACCCAATCATTGCACACGCTCAGCCCGACACTCCTCGAAACCACCCACAACCAATGAAGTCCCATCGATGCTAGTGCAGCTGTCTGTGCCGCCCTGCGCCTCGCATCGCCCTCCCTTTGTCACGGTGCTCACTGCCTCATCACCACTCAGCCACCTTCTGTGGGGCCTCTCCCGTACCATGAGCGTGACGTCATCCCCCGACTGTAGTACCACGCTGCAACCTCCTCGCACCGCGCCCAGCACCAAAGCCTCACGTGGGACCCAGACGCTCGCTGTGTGGGGAGTCCACGCTTGCACGCGTAGTAGGCCCAGGCACGACGGTGCCTGTCAGAGCTGTGGGTAGGGTTTTTCCCAACTGGTTTGCTCAAACCACCAGTCTCCGGTTCCGGCTAACAGGTAAAAACCGGACAAATTCATATTCCAAACCAAAAACACCGATATAACCGGCTTCCAGCGGCTAACTAACTGGTTTCACCGGTAAACCGGCCCGGTTTAATCGGTTACCGGAAATTTTGACAAAAATACCAAATCAATTAAGAATTTGGTGTGATTACAAGTTTGAATTAAAAAATTTTAAATAAAAGAAAAATTCCTAAAAATATTTCAAGGTGTGTAGAATCTAATGGTGTCAAAAATTTTCAAATGTTAGTGCATTTAGTATTTTTTGCGGGCATTAGAAGTTCAACTGACCAAAGTATACTAAAGGAATGAATATTTGAAAATTTTTGACACCATTATATTTCTCGCAACTTGAAGTATTTTTAGGAATTTTTGTATTTTTTTAAATTCAAATTTGAATTTTTGAGTTTGGCCGGTTTGTAACCGGCTGGAATCAGAATCGGTTCAGACCGGTTACACCGGTAAACGCGGTTGCCGGACCAGTTCCGGTTGGGAAAAAAACCCTGGCCATGGGACCTCGGCACCCGCCGTGTGGGGAATATTTAACTATTTGCCACTTTTACAAATGTCGCTCCTTCATATAGGACTTTTAGAATGGTTTCTACATTTTTGCCACCGTCGTTCGCGTGAGGCAACAAAATTGACACTATTGCTGACGTGGCATGCCAGATCCTCACTCCAGCGTGGATCCGACATGGGAAATGACCCAAATGCCCTCCCCTTATCCCTAATCCCCTCTCTTTTTCACCGCTGACATGTGGGACCCACATGTCAGGGTCATCTTCAACCTCTGCCGGTCCTGGTCCTGCAGTGTTGCGCCGTCGTCCGAGCTGTTGCGGCCCGGTCGTCGGAATGACTCCGCACGCCCGTGCCGCTCCGCCGCTCGACATTAGTGCCGCCCGCTGAGCTCCCACTTTCGGCCATCTCCATCACCAACCAGGCAAAAGGGAAAGGTAAACGTAACGAGAGCCCCACCTATAGAGCTGTGGCGGCCACAACACACCCGCCCATGGTGATTCCCCCGCGCCGAATTGAGAACTCCCCGGCTGCGCGGCCACGAACCCAGGGGGAGGAGGAAAGGGCGGCGACTCATGAACCCCACGGTGTGAGCAACGTGAGGGAGGAGGAGGAGGCTGCTTTGTGCTTGGGGATCCTGGGGAGCCACCGGCGGGGGCACCCGCGTAGGGCGACACGTGTTGCATCCCGCGGCGCACCGACCGCCTCGACGGGCCCCTGGCGTGTTGACGCAAAAAAATGGAATTAAGTTCTTCAACGGCAACACGTAACGGATTCCCGAGATGTAACAAGGCGTGCCAGCCGACCTGACCTATTGATCGGCACGGAAAGATAGGAAATGTTAGATGCGGGTTAAATCGGCTAGAGAACCGATGTGGGTCTTCAACAAGTAACAGCCCGATCAGCTGATACGACTGTGGATCAAATCGGCTAGGTAGAGCAGCCAAACTGCAAGTATAACCAAAATGGCTAGATCAACCGATTTGATGACGTAGGCAAAGCGCAAGCAAAAGCAGAGAAAACTAAGCACTACGAGACAACACTCTAACCCAATCAGAATCGGCTAAATCGTAGTGAAATGATGCAAGAGCGACAAAAGCCGATACAATGTGATTACGAGCTGGATAAATTGGTGATAAAAGCTAAATAAACAATAAAAGACTTGCAAACCTAGCTGATATCGATAAGTTATGAATAAAACTTAGACAAAACCACAGTGACGCGCCCGGAGGTTAAAGCCCAGTTGTTATTCGATAGAACGATACTTACAAGCTTGCCGGAGGTCGATCGATGCAGCCCGGCGAGCTAGAAGAACGACGTTTGAAGAAACAAGAAAATAAGAAGAAGTAAAAAAGGGGTGGCGAAGTCGTCGACTTGAATAAGTAAAGGTTTTGTTGATATTGGTGTGTACAATCTTTTTCTGACCACGCAGGGTCGCTATTTATGTCCCGAGGACAACTTGACTCCTATTCGATGACGACAAAGTCTACTTGAATCTAAAGAAATAAAACTACAAAAAAACTTAACGATTCTCATAAGAATCAGACTCTCTAAACTGACTTTGAACCATTGTCAACTTGGTTGTTGACCCGCCTCCGTCTTCCTTCCTTTTGGCGTATTCTTCTTCTGCCACATTTCTTCTCCATCAATCGGCTGATTCCGATCGGCTGGTTGCTTCTCTCCTTTCCTCCATCGGATTTGAGGTTTTCCTGATGTCTCTTCCGCTATTCCTTGACACGTGTCAAAAACCGGTGTCAACACATGCCCCTAGTTTCGGAGTAAATATCTTTTGCTCCAAAATTCTCTCGATTTTTCAGATATATCTCTTTAACTTCAAGTTTCTAGAGGCCATAATTATCACCCCTTTTGGTTGTTCTCTCCGCATACACTACCTTTTCACTATCGTTTGATACTTTTCAAACTAGTTAAACCTGTGATTAATATTTTCACCGTATTCAATGGCTTCTGCTGATGACGATCGTCATAACAATTCTAGTAACCTCTTTATTAACCTTCTCGATCCATTCAACTATCTTTCTGAAGTTATTCATGATTTAGTTCATGAGATCCTAAAGATTTCTTGCTAACATCTCAGGCACCACAGCTCCTAAAGCTCCTCACAAAAGAAAGGCAATCGCAAGGAAGATCTTGATCAATGATTCTAAGAAAATCAAAGTGCCTGCCGATTCTTCTGTTGGTGATGTACTTGTTGAAACTAGATCTGCGATGGTGCGGATCCCTTTCCTTTTCTTTTGATATACTCTCTATTACCTTGTCCTTCTTTATTTGTAATCTTCTGATCTGTTAAGCAAATTTTTCTTAGGACCAAGTAAAGGCTCTGACAACGCAAGACATTGTATCAGAGTCGAAGCAAACCGAAGAAGATCCAACATCGGCTGATTTTATCCAAGGACATCAAGCCGATGTTGACATAGAATCGGCTTTTTATAATGAGTCTGCAGATGCTATCTTGATTGATGAAAATGAACCAGTTACACCGAGACCTGATTCAGCTGTAAGCATCTTCTTTTCTTTGTTAATATCGCAATATATTTTCTTAATAATCCTTTTTTGATCTACCTTCTTGCCTTTTGTAGATCCAAAATGATCCCTCCATCAGTAGTTCTTCCCATGTATCATCTGATAATGTTCGTGCATGTCTTCAAGAGATGTTGCTTCTTCTTGACCAGAATATCAATCAATTGGTTCAAGAAGCGGAACCAGTCAGATAAATTTATAGGCAAATTAGAGGACAATTGCCAACTGAAGTGAAGAATAGGCTCCACCCGGTTGCTTTCATAGAAAGTTATCAGCTTCAGGTTGAACATGCACAAAATTGTCTGCAGGAAAGGATCAGTCAAGAGCAGTTGGTTTTGGATCGAGAAGTTCTTGATTCTCAGGTGGTCGATTTGGATAATAGAATCCAAATTTTGTCCTCTTCTTGTCCTGAGATTACTGCTACTGTTGATCGAATGAAGAACAGACGAGTAGATCTTCTTGCGGAATTAAAGCAACTCGAGGAAGATTTATCCTTAGAGGAGGAAAATCTATCAGATCTTCCAAACCTGATTAATAGCATGGAGCATCAAAAAGCCATTATTGTTAATCAGGCTCAAAACATTAGTCGAGAAGAATGGCCGATTTCTAGTTCAACCGACGCCGATCGGCAAAAAATAGAAAAAGTTGACCAGCTTCGTCTGGATGCCATCAATGTTATCCATTCGCTCGGCATAGCTTAATCTCCCTTTGTATATGTGATTTTGGGGTTTGTAGCTATCTTGAATATTTGGCTAACCCCCAACGCTCTTTCTTCAATGCTTTGCTCCTCATTGTATTTTATATTTAAAAATCAACCATCTCTATGATTCATGTATTCCTTCTGGATGATTCTCTTTCCTGACAATATGTACTGTTGATCTTTCTGAATCATAACAGATAAATGCTGGTCATGTGACTTTGAACTGTCTTGTTCCTCTCTTCCCTATAAAATACACTTCTTTGTCTAAGAATCTCTTCAAGTGTCCATTAGAATCATAGCAAGTCTCAGCCGATGGTTCAGATCAGCTATCTCAACTCTTTGGGAATGAGAAGCGTTTACTCTAAGAGGAGTTCTCAGGAAGAAAATACTTTTACTTAGACTGACTTTGCTCCTTGACGGTGCCATAAAGATTGCAGTCCTCATCTGCGGCTTTGAGAGAACATGAATACCAAAGTATGCTCTGTAGTCTGTTGACGTGCATATTTTCCCAACTCGATGTATTAATGTTGGCCTTATTTTTCGAGAACCGCTTCCCTAAACTAATGTCAGCCTCTTGAACACCGCGTCATTCACAGAGCATCTGTTCCTCTTTTGACCGGATCTGGCGCTTCTGTTCCCATCTTCTCCATCCTTCTTCATCCTTATCTCTTTCTGGTGTTTGGGCTATAAATAGACCCATCATCTGTTGAGGAGAAGCATACCTCTTATTCATGGCTCAAAACATTAGTCTGATAGATTGCCGACTTCTTCTCTCCATCTTCCTTCTTTCTTCTTATTTCTCGATGGCTAGAAGAATTCTTGTGAAGTAGTATGGGGTATGCTTCTCTCCCTGGTCTTATCTCGTGAAGCCAGGAGGTCCAACAGCTAGAAGAACCCTTGTGACGCGTCTTGGGTTCATCAGTTGGTGGAGGAGAGTTTGTGTATAGTCCCTTCGGCATCAGGAAGAAGAACACGCCTATGTCTTGTTCACTTCCTTTTGCTTTTTAGTATCTGCTTCCTCCCTGGCAATCATGGATTGCCCAGTGATGATGAACGTAATCGGCTGATTTTTGTTCTAAGGGCGATTGTTACATCGGCCATTATCCGAATCATGGATCGGCTATAAGTGTTTGAACACTCCTTTTATTTTTACAATTTTTCCACTAAAGGCGATAACTTAGTATCGGCTGTCATTCAAAATCTAAATCGGCTAAAGAGCCAGAAGTAGTAATCGGCTAAGTAATTGATCCAAATTTAAAACCTTGTCTTGATCTTGACTAGCATCAGCCTAGTCTTGTTGAGGTCCAGTTCTCTCAATTGGCCGATGTAGCTTTTTATTCCCTTTATATTTAGGAACCGTCATCTGGATCGGCTGAAGCTCGAAGTCAGACATCTTGAGGAAATCTGTCTCCCATACTTTCCCTGATATGCAGATAACTTTATCAAAATTCCAATTTGTATCGGCTGCTGCAATATGAAAGGAAGAATCGACGTTGACTACTTCCACTGAGTCTCCAATCCATTGGATCACGCATTGATGCATGGTAGACGGAATGCAGCTGTTGGCGTAAATCCAATCTCTTCCAAGTAATAAATTGTATGATCCCTTCCCCTTGATAACGAAAAAGGTAGTTGGAAGGGTCTTGCTGCTGATTGTCAGATCCACACATATAGCACCCATTGCAGATGACGAGTTTTCCTTCGAAGTCGAGTAGCATGATGTCGGTCTTGGTTAAGTCTTGTTCACTTTTCCCAAATCTTCGAAGCATTGAGTAGGGCATAAGATTGATCGATGCACCACCATCGAGCCTTGTGACTGGCTTTCCATTGATAAGTCCTTTGAGAAACAAAGCTTTCATATGTTGACGCTTTTCCTCATTTGGTTTCTCAAAACTGGCCAGCATTGCATCCAAGGTTAACTGAGCCGATCCTAACTCCTCATCTGAATCTTCATATGAGTTGTCTTCAAAAGTTATAAACTCCTTGGGTAGCATGAAGACCATGTTAATATCTGCTACTGGTTGACCTTCTCCCTTGTTATCAAATTTGGGTTTAGGAAGCCAGATTTGGGATCAGACCTTCTTCTTGTCAAGTGCTTGCCTCTCAATCTCTTCTTGTTGTTCCAATTGTCGCAAGCGATGGATCCTCCTCTTCTAAGACTTGGTTAAACCCTCTGGGCACCATTTAGGTTGATGAATTACGTGTTGGCTTCTGTCCTCATATGTAGCGTTACACCTTTCTGGGTTCCTTGCCAATACGTCTTCATCAGGAACCCTGCTGTTAGCCACCTCTTCTAGCCAATCGGAGTTTATCCGATTCCCTCTGACTTTGCCTCCTAGCCGATCATACACACTGATCCTGCCCCCCAACCGATCATGCACTGGAATTCGTTGGTCATGAAGTTCTCGGTTGTTGTGCATTGTTGGTCTATTTCCTCTGTCGTCGAAGCAGGCCCTTTTGGAAGATTGTCCTTCAGAATAAAAACCATTGCACTCTGGACTATTATCCATTGTTGGAAGCTTAATCCCTTCTTCCCAGCAATATCTGAAGAACGGGCACCTCCAGTGATTTGAATTGCGTCTTGCCCATTCTTCTCCTTCTCTGATCCTTTGTTGATGGTGTTGATATTTATTTAGAAGAAACTGGGATTGAGTAACTTTGCTTGGTGCTCTTGGATTCAGTCCTTTCCCTTTCGCTTCTTTTGTTGTTATCTGAGCCTTTGGATCGATGACCTTTTTATTTTGAGCTGATTCAGATGCCAACACCTTTGTTTGTGAAGTTGATTCCACTACATTAGTAGGGAAAGGATGTTGATCAATCTTCATTGGCTTTCCTGACTTGGAAGGTGTCTCAAATTTAAGCTTCCCTTGATCTGTTACGTTTTGGATCTGTTGACGAAACACCTTGCATTCGTCAGTGTTATGGGATGTAGCATTATGCCACTTGCAATACTTGATCTTCTTAAGCTCTTCAGCACTTGAGATAGAGTGATTCTGAGAGAGTTTAATCTGACCCTGCTGAAGAAGGAGATCAAATATCTTATCGGCTTTAGTTATATCAAAACCGAATTTCTCAGGTTCCTTCTTGCCGAAGGGACACGCAATCGGCTTCCTGTTTGACACCCATTCAGCTAGATCAGCCTCAGCCTCTTCTTCTGAATCGTAATTCTCTACATAAGATATTTTCTTCTGATAACTCCTCCGAGGTTCATAAGACTGAGAAGAACTTTCATGAATTAACCGGTGCACCAACTGGCTTATATTCTTAAACTCCTGTGAAGCATACTTCTCTTTGATTGAAGGCAAGAGTCCTTGAAAACTCAATTCTGCCAGTTGTTTATCAGTCAAAGATAGGCTGAAGCACTTGTTCCTCATCTCTCTAAATCTTTGAACGAAATTTACTACCGATTCATCATTCCTTTGCTTCAAGTTAGTCAAATCAGTAATCTTCATTTCATGTATTCCAGAGAAGAAATAACCATGGAACTTCTTCTCAAGATCTTCCCAACTTTGAATAGAATCGGCCAGTAGTGATGTAAATCAAGCGAAGGCCGGTCCCGACAGAGAGGATGAGAACAACCGAACTCTTAATGCCTCATTTGACCTTGCATCCCCACACTGAATAATGAATCGGCTGATATGCTCGATAGTGGAGGTGTCATCTTGACCAGTAAACTTGGTGAAGTCGGGCACTTTATATCTCTGAGGGAAGGAAATCTGATCGAAATAAGCAGGGTACGGTGTCCGATACATGTTGGTTTGCTGCTTTGGCTTCAACCCAAACTGCTTTTGTATCAAATCTATAATCTCATCCATGAATTTCTTATTCTGATCAATCGGTTGATTACCTGCCGAAGGACTTGGCCGATTCTGCATGATTCTAATCGTTCCTGGCTGTTCGTGCATAATTGGCTGCGAAGCCAAAGGTGTCTGAAAAGCTGTATATTGAGAAATCCCACCTAAATGAGGTGTTCTATGCTGAGTTCCTTGCTGCGTACGTTTCCTGTTTGGAGTACCTTGTATATGCTGTTTTGGCAACTGATATGCCGAATTCCCAGGTTGAGCCATTTGATCCCATAACGTCGCCTGATACATGGCATTGTTGTACTGCTCCTGCAAATTCGCAGCATAGGTTCTAACTGTATAAGCTTGATCAGCTGGACTCATCTGCTCTGGTGTCAATGGGTGACTTATGATAGGTTGACCAACCGCTACCCCACTAGTAGTTACTTGTGTTGGAGTTTTCTGCATGCTAGAATTTTCTTGAGCCGATTGAATAGGCTTGACCATGTGCATATGTAACGGCTGAATGTCATAATGCTGTGCTTTGAGAGTTTTTGGTTCAATGAAAGAAAATATGATTCCCTTGTCATGTTGTACTGCAGTTCCAATTAACTCTCCAAACTTTGCAGCATATGGACCAGTAGAGGTTTCTCCCACTTGTTGAGTTGTTTCAGTCGCAACACCCTTCCCATTTGTGTCTTTTTCTGAAAGAATTGTTGGCGCATCAGGGATGGTAGGAACGTCATGACTCGGGGAACCTGAAGAATCAACGATTCCAGTGGTGGTTGCTGACAGAATCGGTGCTGTATGAGAAACTCCATCCGAGGTAGATTGTCCCGGCTGACCAGCCAAATTTCCGTGACTAAATCTCATGGCAGCAAAAGCTGGAATTGTTGTACCAAGTTGATAATGTACTGGTCTGTTGTATCCACTCGCGAGTTCATCTCTGAGCACTTCTTTTACAAAATTTTGCACTATGCTGTTGAAAACAGAAGACCGATCAATAAAGATTGGTGCATGACCTTTGTCATCATGTCTTGCAACTTCTCAGGGTCGGTTTGTATTATTAACTCATGAGGTCATGGAAGAGGAGCTTTTTTGATAGCTCCTTGCTTGGTTAAGCCGAAACTGCTCATCAAAAGCTGACCATATTCTGCCATACGCTCATCGAACTCAGCTTTGTCTTCTTCACGAAGTTGATCTAACGTGATAGCTTGGGTCTTGTCTGCACCAGCTTCTTTAGGAAGTTTTGGTCCTGACATTGTTAACTGATTCTTCGTGTCCCACCAGGTGTGCCAAGATGTGTTGACGCAAAAAACGGAATTAAGTTCTTCAACGACAACACGTAACGGATCCCCAGGATGTAACAATACGTGCCAGCCGACCTGGCCTGTTGATCGGCACGAAAAGATAGGAAACGTTAGATGCGAGTTAGATCGGCTAGAGAACCGATGTGGGTCTTCAACAAGTAACAACCCGATTGGTCGATACGACTGTGGAGCGAATCGGCTAGCTAGAGCAGCCGAAGTGCAAGTATAACCAAAATGGCTAGATCAGCCGATTTGATAACGTAGGCAAAGCGCAAGCAAAAGTAGAGCAAACTAAGCGCTACGAGACAACACTCTAACTCAATCAGAATCGACTAAATCGTAGTGAAACGATGCAAGAGCGACGAAAGCCGATACGATGTGATTACGAGCTGGATAAATTGGTGATAAAAGCTAAATAAACAATAAAAGACTTGCAAACCTAGCTGATATCGACAAGTTGTGAATAAAACTTAGATGAAACCACAGTGATGCGCCCGGAGGTTAAAGCCTAGTTGTTATTCGATAAAACGGTACTTACAAGCTTGCCGGAGGTCGATCGATGCAGCCCGACGAGCTAGAAGAACGGCGTTTGAAGAAACAAGAAAATAAGAAGAAGTAAAAAAGGGGTGGCGAAGTCGCCGACTTGAATAAGTAAAAGTTTTGTTGATATTGGTGTGTATAATCTTTTTTCCGACCACGCATGGTCGCTATTTATGTCCCGATGACAACTTGACTCCTATTCGATGACGACAAAGTTTACTTGAATCTAAAGAAATAAAACTACCAAAAAACTTAACGATTCTCATAAGAATCGGACTCTCTAAACTGACTTTGACCCATTGTCAACCTGGTTGTTGACCCGCCTCCGTCTTCCTTCCTTTTGGCGTATTCTTCTTCTGCCACATTTCTTCTCCATCAATCGGCTGATTCCGATCGGCTGGTTGCTTCTGTCCTTTTCTCCATCGAATTTGAGGTTTTCCTGATGTCTCTTCCGCTATTTCTTGACACGTGTCAAAAACCGGTGTCAACACGGCGCTGCCGGTGTCTTCCTCAGCGACCTCGGCAGCTGCCGCCGCAGCGGCCGGAGACTGCCGTCGGCGCGAATCCATCATTATCATCCTCGCCTCCTGCTTCGCTAGGGTTCTGCTATGTGCTCCTCTAGCTCGGTTTTGCGCCTGAGGCGCGGCGGCAGCGCGACTGGACCGACCGCGGGGGCCGCAGCGCCAGCTCCGCCTGCAGGGCGGCAAAGCAGCGGGGCAAGCTGGCCAGCGCTGCTATGCTCCCCCACCCCCACCGTGAGAAGTGGCCAACCGGATCGGTAGAGGATGAAGATGACTCTTACATGTGGGTCCTACATGTCAGTGGTGGAAAAGGGAGCAGAGTAAGGATAAGGTAGGGGCATCTTTGTCTTTTCACGTGCCCGATCCACGCTGGAGGGAGGAGGTGGCGTGACACGTCAGCAAAAGTGGCGAATGTGTTGCTTCTTTCGTTCGACGGTGGCAAAAATGTAGAAACCAATGTAAAAGTCCTATCTCATGGAACGCCATTTGTAAAAGTGACAAATAGTTAAATATCCCACCGTGTGGGCGTCGTGACTGCACACACAGCAACCCCGGACGCCTACCGCAGGAGACACCACGCTCCCGTCGTTGCCGCGCCACTCGCCTTAGATCCGACCAGGAGTGGTCTGATCCAACCTTTAGATCCGGTGCTCCGCGTCGCCGTCGTCCCCGCCGCTTCCCCATGCAGAAGCCGGAAGAAACCCTGTCGCCGCCGTCCACATAGACTTCTAGCAGCCGCCCGGCAAGGAAGGGGCGGTGGGAGTCATTTTGATCAAAAAGTTAGATGCTCGTCCCATAATCCATCTGAATTTTGGATTATAAATTATGGAAATCATCTAATTGTTGAATCTTCTATAATTAAACTTTCAAAATCGATCATAATCTGAAATAAAATACACATGACTTGGTCTTGGTGGATGGACTGGATGTTGTTTTATTTCTCTCTATATAAATATAAACTTGATTAAGTAAAGTTGGATAATTTGGGTTAAGACCAAAGAAGCTCGAGGAGGAGCTTGCAAAGACAGACAGACTGACTGGTGGGCCTAATCCTCTCTCATCG
Organism: Cenchrus fungigraminus; assembly: GCA_036936925.1. Taxonomy (NCBI): domain Eukaryota; kingdom Viridiplantae; phylum Streptophyta; class Magnoliopsida; order Poales; family Poaceae; genus Cenchrus; species Cenchrus fungigraminus. The sequence goes on from CM072769.1 coordinate 189,369,776, forward strand.
TCTCCTCTCCAGTCTCCCGTCCGCACCTGCAATCACAGATCCCGATCCCAACGCCGCCCGCCTCCATGGCCCGCTCCTCCTCCCAGTCCCAGTCCTCCGTCGGCGGCGCCGGCGCCGGAGCCGGAGCCCGCCCGGCCACCGTCGGCCCGCGCGGCACGGCCGCAGCCACCGCCGGCATGCGCCGCCGTCGCGCCACCGCCAGCACCGGGGGAGGGGGCTTCTCCGGCGGCGGCGGGAGCAACATGCTCCGCTTCTACACCGACGAGGCCCCGGGCCTGCGCCTCTCGCCTACCATGGTGCTCGTCATGTCCCTCTGCTTCATCGGATTCGTCACCGCCCTCCACGTCTTCGGCAAGCTCTACCGCTCCCGCACCGCCGCAGCCGCATCCGCCTGATCCATCCCTCGGATCGATCGCATCACAGTGTCATCAGATCAGACGGTTTCTCTTTCGTGTACTCCTAGCTTCTTTTCTTTCTTTTCCTCACTGCGCTACTAGATCTGGAGATGATGAATGGAACCCTGCAACTTCAAAGTTATTAATCATGGATGCTCTTTCTTCTAATTAGTTAATTTTGCATATCACTAGTAACTTAGATGTGCTTGAGAGTGTCTACAATCTTTGCATCCTGCACTATTGCTGCCATCTGCTGCTAAATTTACTACATAATCATGTGAGCTGGTATTATACCCAATTAAAAAGTTGAAATGCTTCGTCTGCACTGGTGTGGTTACTATTTCTGGAGATTATACCTACTGTAATTATGCATCTCTGCTTCTGCAACTTGCAATTATTTTCTCCTGCATGCTTTCAGTCAGAAATCTCGTAGCATAACCTTTTATTTACTACTTGCTTGTCTTAGAAATAAGTACATGATGCCTTGGAATGACTTCCTGGCATGGAACGTGATGTTACTCCAGATTTCTAACTACTAGCTATATTTGTATCTGAATGGTTGACTACAAGCAGCTGAAATGCACATGAACAAGCAGCTGATACATAGTTTGATTATTTATGATGCAAGCTTTTGTTCATAATTCTTAGATTTTATTCCCAGCAGTCTTTATCTAGTGCCCCTGTAACTTGGTTGCTGTTCTTAGGAGTATGTTGTATACCTCATGGTTTTCACGGCGTCGCCTAGGCGTCGCCTAGTCGTCGCCTTGGCGTCAGGGCGAGATCCGAATCGTGGCGTCTGCCTCGCCACGACTGTCTCGCGTATGGCGTCGCCAAGCACGCCAAGGCGTCGGAGGACGCCATACGAGCGTAAGTCGGGCCGAGCGGAAAAAAAAGCGTGCACGGGGAACGGCGGGAAGCTTCCCGCGCGCGGGAAGGAACGCGCGCCTACACTCCCGCGCGGGTCGCCCCCATCGCTGCAGCGCGGGGGGGGGGGGGGGGGGAGGGAGAGAGAGGAGGAAAGAGAGGAGAGGGAGAAGAGAAGGGGCGGCGGACCTGGGAATCCGGCGGCGGGCGACCGGCCTCCGCTCCGCCTCCGCGCTCCCGCCCGTCGCCTCTGCTCCGTCCTCTTGTCCGCCGCGCCCGTCCGCCTCTGCTCCGTGCCTCCGACCCTCCGTCCTCTGCTCCGGCCCTCTGCTCCGCGCCTCCGGCCTCTGCTCTGCGGCTCCGCCCCCTGCTGATCTGCTCCGCCCGTCTGCTCCACCCGTCCGGTCCGGCTCTGCTCCGCTCGTCCAGACGGCCGTCGAGAGGTACATGCCCCTTCCCTTCTTTCTTTGCTTGCTGTTGCTAATGCTATGTGCTTTACTGGTAGTCTGCTACGTGCTTTGCTCACTGCTCTGCTTTCTAGTTTCTATATAGCCATAAGCCATGTGCTACTCCCTCTACTACTGATTCTTTTCCTGATGCCCGCGATGTGCTAGTGCTACTGCTTTGTGCTCTGCTATCTTTCTTGTAGTTTATTGATCTCCTCCTTTGTGCTCTGTGCATGTGTTTTGACTATAGAAGCTGCTGCAAATGAAGTTGATGAGTTTGATGATGGATATTGACTGTTGAGGGTGTTGAGGGCTGTCTGTTCAGAAATTTCAGATCTGCTCCTTCTTTATTTTGGCTAATGATGTGTACTAATGTGGCTATGAACTGCTACTAATTATGCCACTATTATCTAAGTACTAAATTTGTGTAATATTGTGGCTATGGACTATTAATTATGCCACTATTAGCTAAGAACTAAGTCTGTAATATTGTGGCTGTGGACTATTAATTATGCCACTATTATCTATGTAATGATCCTACTATGGATGCATTTTTATTTTACAAGCACACTCATGTTACTTATTTCAATTTTACAATTTTGTTTACAATGCAGCTTGTTGCTTGGGACAAGAAAAGAGAAGTCAGGCCATCAAAAAGGTATTTTAGTTGATCCACATCTTTATTTATTCAATTAATCATATATTCATATTACAAAATTGTTTGACTTGCTGTTTTTCTACAAGGAACAAGGACAATTGGAAGTGGGAGGATGTCTGCTACATGGGCTACAAAACTTGCAGCAACAAGGTATGTTTCTGCTACTCTATCTAGGTTTAGGTATGTGTATGGCGTCGCCTCACCGCGCGCCATACTCGCCTAGGCGTCTGGAAGGGGGTAGGTCGCCTCGCCTCGCCTTACCGCCGTGAAAACCATGGTATACCTGAAATTTCAGTGATACAAAGTATTTCTAAATTTGTAACAAAGTATGGCTGGGTTAGAATTTACTAGTGTTATCTGACAAGTCCAGGTGCTAGTCATTGCCTACACATGAGCTGGTGCTGTCTTGAATGAAGGTTTAGGCATGCCTTGAAGGATGCACAATGCTTGTAATTGTTTGAGCATGCATTGTGTTTCCCATGATAATAGTAGCTAACCTTTGCATCAAGAAATGGCCTCGGCCAATTTTCAGGCAACAATGGAATTGATTCCGTGCCAGTTGCAAGCCACGTGTTGTATATTGTAGCTGGTGTTTCTCTCAATGTGGGAAGCCTTTTTTCAGTATACGAGTCTTTGATAGAACAGAATGATGAATGAATTAAGAATTAATGATGATACATAAGGTTGACAGCTGATCTAGAATGCTCATGTCCTCTAGTTACCATCTGATCTTTTGCATATTGTTGTTCCATTCATTCATGGTATTGGGTGAAGTTGCAATGTTGAACTACGGTACCTATTAGTGGAGTGAAGTCTTCTTAGGGTGCAGGGTATCTGCAACGCCTCAAGTTAGTTGTTGTCTGAGTCACCAAGTGATGAGAAGAGATAACCTTGAATAAATCCATTCTTTTCTCCTAAATATTTAGTATGGTTGCTTGAGCTGAGCATTTGCTGTTACTTGGTTGAGAGGTGAGGGAGCGATATTTGTTACTTCTATTTTGATTTGTGGCTGGAGAGCTTTGAGTGGATATTTGCCACCAGTGTATCTGTATTTTGACTGCTTAAAAGTTGGTAGGATCCCAAAATACCTTCTTTTTCCTAAATAAAAGAAAACTACAAATCTGGGAAATTCATACAATAATTTTCGATTGTTGGGCAATTAAGGCGTTTAAATAATGAGTATAATCGAGGGGGTGCATCAACTGCTGACGTAGAGGAAGGCAGAGGTAACAATCAACGCATTGCAGCTGGAAAGATATACATATATGTACATAAAATCAACCGTATCCTGTAAAGCTTGCATAGCCAGCCTCCTGGACAACACGGTTATATTTACTAAGCGGAAATAACACCTTTCTAAATATTTACTTGAAGTAGATTATATGCTTCATTGGTGGACGAGGAACTTGAAGTAGAAATTCTCAACTGCAGCTACTAGAATAAATTCCCCATTGTTATTACTTTGGGAGAAGATCGATTCCACCAAAACCCTCTAGCCTAGTTGGTAGATGTGCTCAGGTATGGTCGCAACCACTTAGGTTTGATTCCTTGTTGGAGCGAATTATGGGGTTGATTTCAAAAAAAAATCCCCTCGTTGATGAAACGAATTATGGGGTTGATTTCAAAAAAAAATCCTCTCGTTGATGAAACTGAGGTTTCTTTTTCTTAATGAAAACCGTGAAGCGGTCTTACCCCCACCCCACCGGCTTAGTTCTTTTAGAAGATCGATTCCTGCTGCTTTATATTTCTTTTGTGAGGTAGCACGTGATGTATACATATTGGCACGTTTTATGCTACAACATCATATGATGCTCATCCTCTGTGCTGGTCTAATAAAACAAATTAAATAAACCCCCAACATTATATATTTACTACTAGGGTCTTTGAAATCATGTGAGATACAAAACTACATGTGCCAATTTGAATGTAATTCCAACAAGGTAGTTTTTATTTTTTTTACGAATCATGTACAAACATAGACGCTCACATACATGTATGAATACTCACATCTATGAACACATGCACGAAACCTTACCTTTACGAGCACCTCCGAGAGACTGAACCAGCAAATCTCGAGATTGACGAAGTCACAGTTTACGGGTATATCGTTTATACCATTGAAAGACGTTAAATCTTAGAATAAATCTAGAAAAGTACAAGCACCAACGAGGAGTCGAGAACTCGAACTCTGATAAGCACTAACGAGGAGTCGAGATCTGGAACTCTAATAAGAAGATTTCACCGTGAAAAAACCTTACGAGTTGAGTTCGCATACAAGGTAGTTTTATCAACTCATTTTTGTCTGTATGCAGTTTGATTTTGATTGGCGCGTCGTCCATATTTTCACAAAAAGGAATAGTTTGGAAGTTGGTAGAGCATGTGAAGCACGCGTACATGCAAACCAAATAAAAGAGGGTTGTACGTGATTCTAGCAACAGCAGACCCATCTGTCTCTAGCTCCATCATTATATCCATCATGATTTGTTCTGAGAGAAAAGTACCGCTGGCTGGTGGCTGATATACCAGACGAACAGGGTGATGTAGAGGCCGCCATGTTCCGCAAAAACATACTATGATCTAAGGCTCTTTACTTACTAGTTGTTTTCATGCCCTTTTGAAAAGATCAACAAATTAATTATTTGTATGCACACTATATGAGGCTAAAGCCTTGTTTATTTAGTTATGGTAAGTTTCGCAACTTTTCACTATTTATCCGTCATATGAAATCTACGGACATTAATCAGAAGTATTAAACGTGGATTAATGAGTAAACTCATTTCATAACCCGGGTGAAATTGAGAGACGAATCTATTAAGCCTAATTAGACCATGAAATGACAATATTGTGCTACAGTAAGTAATCTTTAATGACAAATTAATTAGGTTTAATAGATTTGTCTTGTGATTTTATTATTAAATTATGTTTAATTCTTCTAACTTTCAATTTACAATTGTTGCGGTGCATTTTTGCAACGAACTAAACAAGATCGGCCTAAATAAACAAGAAAACTGTTGGGTGGGTGGTGGTGCGGTGTGTGGGGGTTAGGGATGCAAGCAGCGCGGGCTTCGCCGTGAACCCGTTGGGTAAACCCGCGCCGTGACACCACGTAGCCCGCGCCGCAACCTCGCGTATTTGAAGTGGTGTATGAGTGTGCCCGCGCTACCCGGCGGCGCCGCAAGCCCGCCACTCACGCGCGCTTCCTTCGGCAGCAGAGATATCGCTGGGGCCCGGGGAAACTCCGTCTCAAGCAATTGGGCCCCAAATCGCACGTCGATGCGTAGAAATAGTAGGAGCAGGAGACCATCGCGCGTTGTCGCGTGCTGTCCTGATTCATTCTCGTCGGAGTAGGTTTCAAGCGCTCTGCGCCCTCTAAGGGCATGTACAACCCACGGACGGAGGGCTGTCTGCAGAACCTCGATTTTAGCATACAGACAACTCATACAACCTACAGACAGAGAAGCCGTCTGTAAGCTGTTTAATGATTCGTATGGAGCTTAAGATCAACTACAAATGCATTTGTGTATAGCATTGTGTGGCTATTTGATTGAATAATATGAAGCATAAATAATAGAAACATGATTACAATAATTTTTAGGAATCATAAAAATAATAAATATATTATATATAGTTACAACACTTTTTGTCTCATTTTCTTTATTTCCAGAGCGTTTGTTGTCATATGTGCTCGATTAGATCCTTCTTTGTTTCTGGATAGCAATGACAGGCTCACAGGTTCACAGATTCAAAAAAAGAAAAACCAACAATGTAATGGTTCTCATACTTGTACTCTGCTACATGGTAGTCTTCCATGTCATGGCTGCACTTTATCCATGCAAAAAGAAAAGAACAGTAAGATAACCAACACAATTGAAGATATGACAAATTAAAGTGATTCATACAGCCATGAATCATAGTGATTCACACAGCATTGCCAAATTACCAGAGATGCAAAACAAAAAATTCGAACAATACCAGAGATGCAAATAATAGTAGCACAATTTTATTTTACGGTAAATACTGCTTCCGGTAAAGAACTCACATATTTAACTGTAACCAGAAGCTCTTGGTGAAATAATTGACTATTCAGTTAAGACAACAGGTAGCACCAAGATAGACATTCAGATCCAATTTGACGGTAGTATTTTTTCAAACAAAATGATGAAATCATTGCCTCCGCAATTAGCTGCAATGGTTATTAATTTATTATGATTATTGAAGGAATCACTGCCTGCTGTTCTTGGACGAAAGAACTGCAGCTTGGATAACAATTCTCATGATAACTGGTGACACAATCCCACCCAGGTTGTGGCTACATAATAATTTTTTTTGCAGAAGTGCTTGATTTAGTGCAGAGTTTCTTATTCTATTCTGAATATGCTACCTAAACTAAAAATAGTTTCACAAGAAAAGACCTCGATAACAGGATGTGGAACTAGAAATAGTTTTACAAGAACAAAGCATGATAACAGGATATGGAGTGTGGATTTTTTTAGATGCTATCTAGATCCATGTGTATACAGACCAATAGTACTAGTGTAAACTACTTCTAAGTTCCTGCTATGGATGGAACTTACCATGTTGGCAGTAGCTAGCATAGACTGCATTGTTAACAACACCGTATTGGCCAAGTTCATAATCACGCACCTTCATCTCCACTCAAAAAAAAAAAATCATGGTCTAGCCTCTGAAAATCAAAAGGATTAACAATAGTTCTGCATCCGTGTGCATCTGAAGTTCAGTTTGAACGACCAGTATATCTTACAGGAATTAAATTATCATCTACAGTTTCAAATTATGAATGTTCCTCAAGGAATCACGGTCAAAGCTTCCAGCTAAAGATAACACAGAATAGCCAAGGTAGCGACCAACATGCATAGATCTCTTTGTTCGGGAATGAATTTGCGCTGTTTATACTACAGCATCAGCTAAATTAGTAGATCCTCGCCAAATAGCTACGGAATTCATCAAGGACTATATGTTCGAAAATAATAGCAGGGTGCCCACAATCTCAGTCTTCTTCCTTCGATCCCGTGGACCGAGTGAATTATTCAGACCGCAGTTTGGAAATCAGAGGAAGTAAGAGAGCTACAGTATAGATATACCCCAAGCCAGCGGCCGGACTAGCGGATTTGGCGGAGACGGCGAGGGGGTGGTACGACGAAGCGCCGCGGCCCGGTGGACGGCTGGATAGCTCGCAGTGACGGATGAATAAATTTAGGAGGGGCTTTCTTCTCCTTCTTCTTCCTCTGGTCCCTCCTTTCCTTGTTGTTCTTCCTCAAATTTGTATGAGAGGCTTAAGGGGGCTCCACTGGATTTCTAGCGGTAGGGGGCTCGAGCCCCGCCCGCCCCACCGCTAGATCCGTCCCTGGTAGCTCGGGCCGGCGGCTCCGACGCGGATCGGCGGTGAGGAGACTGCAAAGCAAGCAGATGCGTGAGATGTGGTTTTGGCGGGGAAAATACCTGCGCGCGGCTGGTAGAGAATCGGGAGAGGAGGCGCGGGATCCGAGCGGGGGCGTCGGCTCCGCCTGGGACAACGGGACAACCCCGTCCTTTCGCGAGGCGACGGGAGAGCCGTCTGCAGGACTAGGCGGGTGTGTTTTTGCAAAAAGAGCTCACGCAGACGGGGCTAAACCGACACGTTGTACGTGCCCTAATGCATCTGACCAATCAGATTACATCCTTTAATTTCCGTTGCCCACGATTAATCCTGCTTTGCGCTTTGATTCGTGTTTCAATTTGCTTGAGCTTTCGTCGATTAACTACTGCTATATAAAAATCTTTCGTCACAGACGTGGAAAAGGAATTGGCCAAGGAACAATCTTTCTGATGATATCGTTGGTAGTTGAGGAATACAAAATTCACACTACGGGAAAAAAATATTGAATCAAATGCATTATCGCTATGATCGTGGCTAGTTTGGATCTCAAGTTGTGCCTCCTATGATCGTAGTATATCATGAAGTTTCGAAGTGGCGTGTGCAGGTGCCGGTGTGCGGCTTCAGCTGTGACCAACTATACCTGAACATTTTTGGCTCGGCCCGACCTGGCCCGCTGGCCCGGCCCGACCCGGCCCGCGCCAGGCCCGCCCACGAATCTTACTGGACGGCCGTGGGCAGAGATCTTGAAGCCCGCGAAAATTTTTTTTGGCCCGAGCTCGGCCCGAAATGCTGTTTTTAGTTACTTTACACTATAAAATACGCGGGCGGCCCGCCCAAGCCCGGGCCCGGCCCGAAAACTGAGGCCCGACACGTCCCATGGGACGGTCATGGGCAGGATTTTCTCGGCCCGAAAAACCCGGGTTTTTTTCGACCCGGCCCGAACTCGACCCGGCCCGTGGAATGCTCAAGTCTATGACCAACTGCATGCTGCTATGAGCGTGGTGCAGAGCTCGCGGCACAACGCGGGCTGGCCGCAAAACCCGCAGAAAAGTAGCATGCAGGCCGCCGCACATCCCCGCAAAAAACATTGCGGCTCACGCGGACGCGCGGCGGGCAGCCGCAGTCCGTCCCGCTTGCAACCCTAGGTGGGGGTGTTTCGAGAAAGAGTTGTAGTAGTTTTGGCAGATTGTTGATGTGAGCATTTTTTTTCGAATCAAGGATCCTCATTTTCATTACTAGAACGGAGTCTTTAAACAAAAGGATAGAAAAAAACACCCCCGACAAAATTCTAACCCACCTATCCTGCGTCAAGTTAGGCAGGTTAAACACATCTTGACTCCCTAAGCTCCCCTTAGAAAGATCGCTTTGGAGATTGGATCGATTTGTAAAATGTTTAATAATAAGGATGACCTTTGCATATGGACAGCGACTGATTTGGAACCACGGCCGCCCTATGTATATTGTCATATTCTGTCAACTTGTATCATTTGTCACGTGAAAGTGAAAGATATATATTCTTTGCGACTATGAAAGTGAACGATTAGCGAGGAGAGATTGAAGAAATCAATTTGTAACAGTGATAATTTGGTGACACGGGGAGAATAATTGATTTGTGAGAGTGGCAAGGGGTTTTGTGGGAAATAGCGGCCCCCCTTTTGAAATGCCACCTCGTCTTCCTTCCCCATGTTATTTTCCATTACAGTAGAGCTGGTAATTAATTAGAGAACAGAGGAGAAGTCAGCAGTTGCCTCTGCTTGCCTGGCCTCCATTTCTCCTTCTTGACTTGACTCGCGTGGAGTGGAGGAATCAATCCAGAGGGAGGGAGGGAACGAACGCAACGCAACGCAACGCAACGCGGTCTCCACGCGAAATGGTCTGCAGCACCTGATAAGCGAGCGAGCAAGCAGATCGGATTCCCTTGTCGATCTTGTGTCGGAGGGAATTGAAGTAGAGAGGAGTCGAGGAAGAAGAAGACCAACAAAAGCAGCAGCAGAAGAAGCAGGAGAAGATGGGGAGCTACGCGTACAAGTACTGCATGTGCTTCACCCGCAAGTTCCGATCCCCCGACGCGCAGCCGCCGCCCGACGTCCGCGCCGCCTACCTCTCCTACTGCTGCAGCTCTGATCCCCATGGCCTCCGCCGCTTCCTCTCCCAAGTCCATGGTGAGTCCCCCCCCCGACGTCGACCGCATCCTCGCCGCCCTCGCGCCCACTTCGGCGGCTCACGGCATCGCCCGCCTCGTCACCAGGTCGCCGGCCACGGCGCCGCCCACGCTCGAAGAATTCTTCGGATTCCTCTTCTCCTCCGATCTCAACCCGCCAGTCAACAACCAGGTACGGTACTCTGCAACGAATTATGATTGCTGTTGTGTTGTCTGTTGATTCAGTTCCAATCATCTACGGACTACTCTCCTACCAACAGTTGACTTGCTTCCATCAAGCAAATGTCAATTCCCTTCATACCCTCCTCAAAGATTCCACCTTTACACTACCTCCTTCCTCCTCCACCCCCTCCTTGGGATATGGACGGGGATGGGAAATTGGGAGACAGCGACAGAGGGTACCTGTTTGCATCCCGTTTTAGTGCAAGGGGCGCTGCTAAACCTTGGACCCTTGCCACCCATTTGGTACTGTTGCACTCTGCTCTCACGTTCCACTTCACATCTACTCCCATTTGGAGTACAGGATGAGGGGGAGGTCATCATCACAGAGTAGTTGAAGGCTACAAGTAGTACTATCATACTTCTTTTCACAAGACAGACATATCTGCATCCAATTCAGGAAACAATACTAGTTCCTGTACCATCATTCATGCCACAAAAATGGCCGAATAGAAGTGCTACCCGCTGGCATTTCAGTTCAGAGTTCCTAACTGTTGCTCGGTACTAAACATGTGTCCCTTCCATAGCATGCAGTTAATCATTTACATGTGGTTCATCGCTCACTACTTTCACTCTTAACTCAGGTTCACCAGGACATGTCAGCCCCGTTGTCTCATTATTTCATATTTACTGGCCATAATTCCTACCTTACTGGGAACCAGCTCAATAGTGACTCCAGCGACATCCCAATTATAAAATCACTCCAGAGCGGTGTTAGAGTCATTGAACTTGACATGTGGCCAAATGCTTCAAAGAACAATGTTGATATTCTTCATGGAGGGTATGGATTCATTTTTCTTTTTTTAACCACATTGGCTTTTTCAACAAAGTAGAATGATTACAGCATGTTCTTTCTTTTTTTCCATGAGGAAACAACTTCATATTATTTGAGGACAACATTTTGGATGCACAAAAAAAAAAAATTCTGCACAGTTTATTGTCTGATATACCATGCCAGCTTTTCTTCAAAATGAAGGATGTACACATTTTCTTCCCCTCCGATGCTCCCTACACAACAATGTAGCAAGAACAAAAATTTCCCTACACAACAAAGTATAAAGAACAAGAATTTCCTCACTACACACCACTGCTCAATTCCATATTTGCACATTCAGTTTGTTATAAATAACCTGTACTACTTGAACTTGTAGCCATCCTTTTTTTTCTCTCCCACTCTGCAAAATGTTTCCCTGACTTATTTTTCTTGGTATTTGAAAGGACATTGACTGCCCCTGTAGAAATGATCAGATGTTTAAAGTCCATTAAAGAATATGCCTTTTGTGCGTCCAATTATCCTCTTGTTATTACTCTTGAGGATCACCTCACAGCGGACCTCCAAGCCAAAGTAGCTGAGGTGAAGTTTACTTACTGTATCATTTTTTTTTTTGCATTTTCCCCAAGTTTAATACATCAGTCCTAACATGGAAATTACTTTAGATGCTCACTGAAACATTTGGAGATCTTCTTTTCATCCCTAGTTCGGACCCAATGACAGAGTTTCCTTCTCCAGACTCTCTGATGAAGAGGATAATCATCTCAACTAAACCCCCACAAGAATATAAGGAGTTTCTCAAAGTTAAGGATAATCAGAATGGCAGTGGAAACATAGCTGATTTGCCAGACCAAGGAAGCCTGAGAAGATTAGACTCAAATGCTGATGAATCTGATGGAAAGGTCTGCAATATCACTGCGACATGCACCCATTGTTTAACATGAATGAAGTAAACTTACTGTCGTGAACAGGATGAACTAGACGATCAAGATGAGGAAGACTCCGATGAGGACGACCCCAAATTTCAGCAGGATACTGCCTGCGAGTATAGGAAACTGATCACCATCCAAGCTGGAAAACCAAAAGGCCATTTGCGGGATGCGCTTAAGGTGGATCCAGGCAAAGTTAGGCGGCTTTCTTTGAGTGAAACACAGTTAGCTAAAGCAACAACTTCTCATGGTGCTGAAGTCATAAGGTAATTTCTGTGAGGCCAGTGAACAAGAACACTAAAAGATTTGGTATCGAATTGTTATAGGATTGGTTCTGTGGGTTTTATAAACTCAATTATTTGCTTATGCCTTTAAATCATAATTCTTCTTTTTAGAGTTTAGACCATAGAGGTTCAGTAGGTATTATAGTCTTACAGTACGTAACGAGAAACAAATGGAAAAGAAACTGTCTGTGTGCCAATGTTACAAGGACACACATAATAATTCAGTAAAAAGATTGAATTCCCCTAGCGCCTTACAAAAGATAACCAGCACAAACTATGAGCACTAACCAATTGTAAGATTACATCTCTTCAAGTTGGTTGCTGACTTGCTATACACAGTTGATGAAGCATTGAGATTGTATTCAGGTTCACCCAGAAGAATATACTCCGAGTGTATCCAAAAGGCACAAGGGTTAATTCTTCTAACTATGATCAATAAGCGCCTGGGCTCATGGTGCTCAGATGGTTGCATTCAACATGCAGGTGGGATCCATTTCCCACTTTTGTCATGATTTATACTTGCATAGTATTAAGCTGTCGCATGCATCTATGAGTTGTAATCTTGGGCTTTTGTTTTTCAGGGGCACGACAAAGCACTGCGGTTAATGCAAGGATTTTTCAGAGCTAATGGGGGTTGCGGGTATGTTAAAAAGCCTGACTTCCTGCTAACAGCAGGTCCAAATGGCGAGATATTTGACCCTAAAGCAAGTTTGCCAGTGAAGAAAACTCTCAAGGTAGGTGATATGTTTGCAAATCTCTGACAACCGTGGTTGCTCAAAATCTCGGTGAAGATAGCCCACCCTAGCTAGCAGCTAAATTTTCTGGGATGATGTCCAAGCAGGTCAAAGTATACATGGGCGATGGGTGGCGCATGGATTTCAGTAAAACTCATTTTGACGCCTTCTCGCCTCCAGATTTCTATACCAGGGTAAGACTAGAAAGATGTTGAGTTGGTCCTTGGTAGATAGTGGCTACATTGTGGGATGGAAGTTGCAGCTAAGAAGGCCCAATGTGGTGATATATGCTGTCTGAAATGAACAGGTAGGGATCGCTGGAGTGAAGGCGGATAGTGTGATGAAGAAAACACGGGTCCTGGAAGACCAGTGGGTGCCGATGTGGGACGAGGAGTTCACGTTCCCGCTGACGGTGCCGGAGTTGGCCCTGCTGAGGATAGAGGTGCAGGAGTACGACATGTCGGAGAAGCACGACTTCGGCGGGCAGACGGTGCTTCCGGTGTGGGAGCTGAAGCAGGGCATTCGTGCTGTGCCCCTGCACGATCGCAAAGGCGTCAGGTACAAGTCGGTCAGGCTCCTCATGCGCTTCGATTTTGTCTAGGCATCAGCACAGCAGCAGTCCACAACCTGTCATTGAGAGATTTTGCATTCTTTTGCATCTAGTGTGATTGTATCTACGTCAAGTTACCGAATTATTGTTACTAGTAGAGTATACTCCATGTGATTAGTGTAATAGACTAGAATAGAACGGCTAGCTGTTAATTCCATCTATATGTGTCATGAATGTACGGACTACCGGTTTTGTCGGAATAACTGTTGTATGGATTATGGAAGGAAGCAACAGATCGACCGTGCAAGTCGTCTTGTATTTTGTTCGAATTCGATGTTCCTTTTGAAATCTGTTTTTACTCAATTTGATGTTCTAGTTGTCCACGCGTATGTGGAAAGTGCATTATTACTGGTACTGGAATTGGATTTTTTTTCTCGAATATGCAGGAGAGCTGCATATCATTGCATTAATAGAAAGAGAGTTTTGGCCAAAATAGCCTCACACCACACACACACACACACTCGCTCACTCACTCACTCACTCACTCACACAGACACTCACTTACACATGCTCCACAAAGCATGGAGACCAACCAAGCTCACAAACCATCAGCTAGTTGGGAGCCTAGTAGCGACCATAGCACTAAGATCTTTAGCACCTGCGAGCATCCAAAATTCAGCTTCCTCCCATGCAAGGAAGAGGGCTCTATTAATTCTAGGAGCAGCCCCATTGAACACTGCATCATTCCTAGTCTTCCAGATACTCCATGCACCGAGCACAACCAAAGTGTTAAACCCTTGCTGTAAACTTGTGTGCAATCGGTCGCAACTTTGCTGCCACCAAGCGTAGAAGTCCACATTGTCGGCTTGTGGGGTGAGATCTTGCAGACCAAAACCAGAGAGCCACTCATACCAAAACTGGCGGGCAAACACACAAGCTGAGATGAGATGATTGATCGTCTCATCATCCTGCTCACAGAGGAGGCAGCGCTCCGGGTGAGGTAGACCCCTGCGAGAAAGTCTATCCGCCGTCCAGCAGCGATTGTGGGCAACTAGCCACAAGAAAAACTTGCACTTCCTTGGCGCCCATGATTCCCAGATCAGTTTGTATGGCTGAAAGAAAACCGACCCATTGAAAAAGGCAACATATGCTGATTTAGTAGAGAACTGCCCTGAAGCCTCAAAGCGCCATTTGTGAATGTCTTCCACATCAGGTTGTAGCACAACCTCCTGAATTAGATCCCAGACATCAAGATACTCAGCTAAAACCGCCACTGAATAGTGGCCTTGGATGTCCTCCCGCCACTTGTCGTCTATCAAAGCTTCCTGTACGGTTCGTCTGTTGACTCTCCTCTTTAGAACACAAGCAAATAAATTAGGAGCCAACATCTCAATGGAGCATCCATCAATCCACCTGTCAGTCCAGAATTTTGTGTTTGCTCCATTGCCAACTTCTGAATGTACAGCAGTAGCGAACAAGGACTTGGCGCAGGTGTGCACTAGAATTGGGAGGGTGCTCCATGGCCTATCCGGCTCGGTTTTGCCAAGCCACAACCAACGCACTCTAAGAGCCCAACCAAATCGCTGCAGGTCTAATATGCCCAGTCCTCCAAGCTCTTTGGGCCTACTGACTTTAGGCCAAGCTATCAAGCAATGCCCTCCATTAGCCTCCTTCCTGCCCCTCCAAAGAAAATTCCGACGAATCTTGTCAATGGCCTTTAAGCACCAAGGAGGGAGCTCCAAGGCAGTGGCCACATAGATGTGCAGGAACTTCATCATTCTACAGTTATAGAGCAGCCAACTCTTTAGTTGAGATTGACATCCAACATTTCCTTGATGTGGGTCCATTTCTTTCATCAGGATGGACCCAGTTAACAAATCTTGTTAGTATAGTTTGTACTGGTTATGAAAAATACATACATATCTGAATCAAATTCAAGTTATGAATGTTAGTGTATATGTGTGTGGCCCATATGATTTGTGTATAGCTAATATAGAGGTTCATGTATAGCTGACTATATACCCACCCTTCTAGGGTTGGAGGAATAACATATTAATTATTATTCCCTAACATGGTATCAGATAGGGTTTCCTCTCCTCCTCTCCTTCTCCTTCCCTGAGGTCCCGCCGCCGCCTCCGCCACCATGGCCGGCCGGCCGCCGCCTCCTCTCCTCTCCTCCTTCTCTCCTCTCTCCTACGCCGATGCTGTGGCTTCTGGATCCACCACCGCCCCGCCGCACGGCCTCATGGCCCAGGCGCCCCTTGCGCCGCCGCCGCCGCCCCCTGCTCTCGATCCGGCGGTGGATCCCGTCCTCCCCGTCGCCGACCGGCGCCTCCCGGTAGCGGATCCCGTCCTCCCCGTCGCCGACCCGCGCCTCCCGACGGCGGATCCCGCCGCTGCTGCCGCTGCACTCCGCGCGATGCAGCTGAGCGCGGGCGCTGCCACCGATTCCGCCACCGTCGCCTTCCTCCATGCGGCGCCGCAGGCCGGGGACGCACACGATACGGACGCGGCTGTAGCCCTCGACGCCCTGGCCGCCGTCCCGGGCGTCTCCCCGGCCACGGTGGCCGCCATCGTCGTGGCCGGGCCTGCTGCCGTGGCCTCCACCCTCCGCATCTTGGGGGCGAGCTCTAGCACAAGCCCGACTGCCGCGGCCACCATGGCCGCCGCCCTTGCCGGCCCTGCTAGCCTGGCCGCGAGCTATGGAGTTTTGAGCGCAGGGACGGACACCCTGGACGCTCCTGCTGTCGATGCCTCTGCTTCCACCGGTGCCCTTCCCGGCTGTGGTCCTCCTTCAGGCAGCATAGGCGGTCCATCGGGCGCGGGTGGCACCTTGCTGCTTGGTGGCACCGGCGTCCCCTTCTTCCCGGGCCACCCCTACACCGGCGTCCTCTCTCCTCTCTGTGGGCTGGGCATGCCCCCCGCAGTCGCGCTCTTCTCCGCCACCACCTTCCTTCGGGGCATGTCGCCGCGTCCCACCACCGTCGTTGCCGCCGCCGACGCTCTTGCTGTGGCGCTTGCGGCCGCCAAGACCGAGGCAGCTGCCGCCCAGGAGCGTGTGCGCGTGGCTGCCCTCGCCCGGGAGCACGAGTGCACCGCGACAGACGCCCTTACTCGCCGGGTCGCTGAGGCGGAGCGTTTCCTCCACGCCTCCGAGGGGGAGCACATCGCCTCCTCTCACCAGGCGTCGCCCACTGCTCCCGTCCGGCAGAGTGCTGGACCCCTGCTTGGCCTGGGCGACCCCATGGTTGCCTACCTCCACCTCTAGGCCGCCGGGGTCCCGCACATCAAGAACTCGGTCACCATCGTTCTCGATTCCACCTCTACCTGTTACGCTCGCTGGAGGGACCAGGTTCTCCTCGCGCTCCGCCGCTACGCTCTCGACGACCACGTCCTCTCCGACACACCAGTCAGGGCACGCGACCTGGCGTGGCTGCGTCTCGACAACATCTCCATGTCCTGGATCTTTGGGACCATCTCCCTCGATCTGCAGGACATCGTGCGGACTCCCGGCGGCACCGCGTGCGAGGCCTGGCTGGCCCTCAAGAGCTAGTTCTTCAGCAACGTCCAGACGCGCGCCCTCCAGCTCGATGCTGAGCTCCGCACTCTTGAGCAGGGCGATCTGTCCGTGGGTGAGTTCTGCAGGAAGATGAAGAGCACGACTGATGCTCTTCGCGACCTTGGGTACTCGGTCCCGAAGCACGTCCTGGTGCTCAATGTCATGCGGGGCCTTCCCAGCAGCTATGAGGCCCTACGGACATTGATCACCCACCAGAGGCTGGTTCCCACCTTCCTGCAGGTCCGCGATGCCCTCACCCTGGAGGAGCTCACCAGGGGACTCCACACGTCTGCCTCGACTACGTCTTCATCTTCCACCACTTCCCGGGCACTCGTCGCTGCTCCACCACCGTCCTCCGCCTCACCGACCGTCTCTCTCCTTGGTGCTCCCCCCCGGCCCGAGCGGGGGTGGGGGGGGGGAGAGCCGTGGGGGTCGTCGAGGACGCGATGATGGGGGTGGTGGGGGTCGTGGGACGCCGCCTCCGGCTCCGACCCCTGCTCTCGCTCCTTCCCCCGGTGGTGCGTCCTGGCCAACCTTCGTCAACCCATGGTCAGGGCGTATCTCCATGTGGCCCTTTAAGGGTCAGGGAGGGGGGTCTCGCCCTCTGCTCCAGCCGGCTACCATGGTCACGAGTGCAACTTTCTATGCATCGACCTGGACTCCCCTCCCCCTCAGCCCAGCTCGACCTCGACGTGGCCAGGGGGTGGGATCAGGCTGCTCTGGCACAGTCCTTCAGCACCATGGGCCTAACACCGCCTGTTGGCACCGATTAGATCGCCGACTCGGGGGCTTCCTACCACACTACTCCTGATGCGGGTATTCTCTCCTCTGTTCGACCTCCTCACCCCTCGTGTCCTTCCATCATGGTGGATGATGGTTCTTGTCTTCCTGTCACATATGTGGGCTCTGCTCCTTGTTCTTTCCATCTGTCTGATGTCCTTGTTGCTCCTCAGATGGTCCACAATCTCTTTTCCATTCGTCAATTTACAGCTGACAATTCTTGTTCTGTCGAGTTTGACACTTCTGGTCTTTCTGTGAAGAATTTGACTACCGGGCGTCCACTCCTCCAATGTGACAGCGTCGGGACCCTTTACACTCTTCGCCTTCCGACTTCTGGTGCTTCACCTTCACCTTCGTCCTCTTCGTTAGACAGTCTTCCACCACCTAGCACCGCTGTCTTGGTCATCCCGACCGAGATGTTTTGGCTCAGATTAGTCGTAGTGCAGATGTCTCTTGTACTAGGACTACTGCTGAGCACCTCTGTCATGCGTGCCAGCTTGGTCGTCATGTTCGACTTCCTTTTTCTTCTTCTTCCTCGCATACGACGCATGCCTTTGATCTTATCCACTGTGATTTGTGGACATCACCTGTACTCAGCATTTCTGGCTATAAGTATTATCTTATGGTGATTGATGATTTTTCTCACTACTCTTGGACTTTCCCTTACGTGCCAAGTCTGACACTTTTTCCACCCTCCTTCACTTCTTTGCCTGGGTGTCCACTCAGTTCGGCCTCACCATTAAGGCCGTCCAGTGTGACAACGGTCGTGAGTTCGATAACAACACCTCTCACTTCTTCTTTATCTCCTGAGGTGTTCAGCTGCGTATGTCTTGTCCGTACACTTCTCTACAGAACGGCAAGGCTGAGCGCATGATTCGGACCACGAGCGATGTCATGCGCACTCTTGTGAACCAGGTCTCCCTGCCCCCGCGCTTCTGGGTAGAGAGCCTTCACACCGCCACCTACCTTCTTAACCGTCTTCCTTCCACAGCTTCTCCTGCTCCGACTCCAGACCATGCTCTCTTCGGTATCCCTCCTACCTATGCTCACGTCCTTGTCTTCGGGTGCGCTTGCTACTCGAACATTACTGTCACTGCTCCTCACAAGCTTGCGCCTCGCTCGACACGTTGTGTGTTTCTTGGTTACTCCCCTAACCATAAGGGGTATCGTTGCTATGATCTCGCTTCTCGCTAGGTCCTCATCTCCCGGCATGTTGTGTTTGACGAGTCAGACTTCCCCTTCTCCACCACCTCTACACCTTCTCCTTCTCTTGACCTCGAGTCCCTGTTTTCTGACCCGGTGGTTCAGCCACCCATTTCTGTTTTCCTTTTCCAGCAAGTCCTCCTGGTACACCACCGGCTCCGGCACCTTCATCTGAGCCACGCGCGGTGCCTGTGCCTCCTCTCGCACCACTCGCGGTTCCGATGCCCTTTGCCGCACCCGACGCGGGACTGGCACCTCTCGTCGCGCCACGCGCGGCCCCGGCGCCCTCTGCCGCGCACCGCACCGTCTCGGCGCCTCCTACCGCGCCACGCACGGCCCCTCCACCTCCTGCACACTACGCCGAGCCGGTGCAGGTGTACCGACGCTGTTCGGTGCCTCCACCGCCGCAGGCTCCCCTGGCTCCTGCTCCGGAGATGCCCGTGGACTATGCGCTTTCTATGCGGTATGTCTACGAGCGCCGCTCGACGGCTCTACCTCCTCCACCACCTTCACCGGAGCCGTCGCCGCCTCCTCCACCACCTCCACCGGAGCTGTCACCACCTCCTCTACCACCTCTACCGTAGCTGTCACCGCCTCCGCCGCCGCCACCGCCGCCTCCACCACGTCGTTCCCATGTAGAACCGACCGTGTACCACCTACCGGTCATCCACCGGGATCCTCGTCACACCCATCTCATGATGACTCGGTAGGCGGCTGGGGTTCTTCGACCCGCGGCTCTCTCCGTCACCGAGGGAGAGCCGCGGCTCTCTCCGATCCCAACGTCGGTTCGTGAGGCTCTGACAGATCTGAATTGGCGTCGTACGATGGAAGAAGAGATGGAGCTCTTCTTGCCAACCAGATTTGGGACGTTGTGCCGCGTCCGTCTGGTTGCAATGTGGTGACCGGCTAGTGGATTTGGACGATCAAGCGTCGGGCTGATGGTACTCTGTAGCGCTATAAGGCGCGTTGGGTTCTTCGAGGGTTCACTCAGCGCCCTGGTGTGGATTACGATGAGAGTTTCAGTCTAGTGGTGAAGCCTGCTACAGTGCGCACTGTCCTCTCTCTGGCTCTCTCTCGCCCATGGCTTGTGCACCAGCTTGATGTCAAGAATGATTTTCTCCGTGGCACGCTGACCGAGACAGTCTATTGCAGCCAACCAACAGGTTTTGTGGATTCCGGTCGTCCGGATCTGGTCTGCCGGCTGAACAAGTCTCTCTATGGTCTGAAGCAGGCTTCTCGGGCATGGTACTCTCGGTTTGCCACTTTCTTGCTGACACTGGGGTTTGTTGAGGCCAAGTCAGACACTTTTTTGTTCATATATCACCATGCTGATGGGATTGACTATCTCCTCCTCTACGTTGTTGACATTGTTCTGCCTCTAGTCCACAGTTACTCTAGCAGATTATTTCCTCTCTACATCAGGAGTTTGCTACGAAAGATCTGAGCAAGCTTCACCACCTTGAGCCCCGTCAGGCCGTAAATAAAATGTGATCGTGAGAAATAAATTGTGCACTTTCTCTTTTGTTTTCTCATGGTCGCGCGTCGCCGCTTCTCCACCTCCCGTCTGCTCGCTCGCCTCGCCCTCCTCGCTGCCGCCGGCTTCTTACCTTGCTGCTATGCCTCCGCCGCTCGCCGGAACCCACCGCCACCGCACCGGAAGCACCACCTAGTGCCTCCAATGTCGTCCGACCGCCCCTTGGAGGCCTTCCTCGCCGCCGCCCAAGGCGCCCTCGCCCACCGTCACCTTCCCATCATCCACATCCCTGGATCCAACTCCAGGACCAGGAGCCCCAATCCCAATCCCGACTGCCTCCTCCACCTCCACGTCGTCGTCACAAACTTCCTCCACAAGCCCCTCAGGTCACTCGCCAGATGCTTCCGCGGTGACGATGCCAAGCCTAAGCGCCGGGGAGGCAAACACTCGCGGCAGCTCAGGGACCGGGACCGGAGCGCTGCAGCCGGCCCGCAGCAGCAGCTGGAGGTCCTCCTCTGCATTGCGTTCGACGCCTTCGATGCCTGCAAGCACAAAGGCGCCGAATTTGGTAAGCTGAATCAATTCCAGCTTCTCAGGAAGGTAATCGATGGAAAGAGGGCATATTTCGACGGCTTCCTTTCCAACTTGGGCTTCGCAAAGGTGGGAACACCACCTCCCCGGGCATCGGCAGCCGTCATGGGTGCGGCCCCTGCCTCAGCACCGGTCAGCGACCAGGAGGAGGCTAGTGGTGGAATTGGAGACAGTGAGGGGGTGGACAATGCTACTGGTACACCACAGTCAGCACAGAAATTACCTGCCCGGCTGCTTAACATCCCATTGTCCAATGTGGAGCGGTTGCGCTCGACACTGTCTGCAGTCTCCCTGACGGAGTTCATCGAGTTGGTCCCGCAGCTGGTCAGCAGATCATCGACATCACCGGATGGACACCCAGACAAGAAGAAACTTTTCTCTGTACAGGACTTCTTCAGATATGCAGAAATTGAAGGTAACATCATTTTTAACGGGGAGGTGTCCTCCATACCATAATTCTTTCAGTATGTAGACTCATGCTCTGCCATTGTCAATACTGTGTTGGGTTTGCCATATGGCACCAATTGAGGTCTTTCAGTATGTAGGCTCATGGTCTGCCATTCTTATGAAAATGTTGCTTTTATGTGTCAATTTGATCATGGGGTGATATTTGTAATTGATGTATGCTGCTACAGGAAAGAGATTCTTTGAAGAGTTGGACAGAGATGGTGATGGCCAAGTCACTCTAGAAGATCTTGAAATTGCAATCAGGAACAGACGGTTACCTAGGAGGTATGCTAGGGACTTCTTGCGGCGTACCAGAAGCAACTTTTTTTCAAAATCGATTGGCTGGAAGCAATTTCTATCATTGATGGAACAGAAGGAGCCAACCATTCTCCGAGCATACACCACGTTGTGTTTGAGCAAGTCCGGAACACTTCACAAGAATCAAATTTTGACTTCCTTGAAAAGTGCAGGCCTTCCTGCCAATGAAGATAACGCTGCTGCCATGCTGCGTTATCTTAATGCAGATTCAGAAGAATCAATCTCATATGGGCATTTCCGCAACTTCATGCTTCTACTTCCTTCAGAACGCCTTGAGGATGATCCTCGGTATGCCTGTTGCATCTGTTAGAAGAAACTTGTGTCTGCATTGGCTTTAGTGAATAGTGACTGTGCTATTGAAAATAATCACCAATTCTTACTATCTTTCAGAAGTATGTTGCGCTCGATTTTCCATCTTACTTTCTCTTCACTTAAATTAAATGCATTCAGGAACATTTGGTTTGAAGCTGCTACTGTTGTTGCTGTCCCCCCACCTGTAGAAATATCCACGGGAAGCGTTTTGAAATCTGCTTTAGCTGGAGGCCTTGCTAGCGCTCTCTCTACCTCTCTGCTGCATCCTATTGATTCAATGAAGGTACAGCAGCATGCTTCCTTCTACCGTTTTCATTCAAACAAGTTGTTCAATAAAACACAGGATATTCAGTTACGAGTTTTCTCTGTGTAGCATCCTGCATCCCATTTCGAGCTTATTGTGATTATGATTGCTCATCACGAATTGATATATATGCCAATGCAGTACCTGTTACAGTGTACTTATCTCATGGATTAGCATAGGATGTCAGAAGTTCTGTCTGCCGACCAAAATAACCAAAATTCATTTGCGCTATCTTTTGTGCTGTATCAGACACGTGTCCAAGCATCTACGCTCTCATTTCCAGAGCTGATATCACAACTACCACAAATCGGGCTTCGAGGACTGTATCGAGGTTCTATCTCAGCAATCCTGGGCCAGTTTTCAAGGTCTGGGCAATTTCATTTTTTTTAATATGCAAAATCGTTCATAGACTGCAGAATTCACATCATGTCATATTGCAGCCATGGTTTGAGGACAGGAATCTTCGAAGCAAGCAAGCTTGTATTAAATAATATTGCTCCAACACTTCCAGAGATTCAGGTGCATTTTACTACTCCAGTACCACCTAGTGCAAAATTTGCCTTCTCTACAGTAAACTATGAATGAACTTGTTGCCGTGCAGGCCTGACCGCCTGAGCTCAGCTATAAATCTCATGATGTAACTTTCTAAAACTTCTTAGTGGTAACATAAACTTTCTTGTATTGCCCTTGTTAAGCTCCCAGTTACATGATGCATGTATTGTGATTTGAACAATGTAAGCTCATCTAGTGAGGCACCTATTCTTGTAAAATTCAGAGTAACTTATTTTTGTTCATAGTAGAAAAGGCTGCATAGCTTAAAATGGAAGTTAGTCCGCATGTTCAAACCTATTACATGGCATCTGAACCAGGATCGAAGCAAAAACTAAATACTGCAATAATTGTGCTGAGTGAAATTGCTTGATGATCTGCGTTTTCAATAGGTGCAATCAATGGCTTCACTCTGCAGCACAGTCCTGGGGACTGCAGTCCGTATCCCTTGTGAGGTTCTCAAGCAGCGTCTGCAGGCTGGAATCTTCAACAATGTAGGGGAGGCAATTGTTGGCACAATGCAACAAGATGGTCTAAAGGGCTTTTTTCGTGGCACTGGGGCCACTCTTTGTCGTGAGGTTCCTTTCTATGTTGCCGGAATGTGCCTCTATGCAGAAGCTAAAAAGGTATTTTGGATTTATTTATAAATGATTCTTTATTTTCACCTGACCTTCAGAGTGGCATGTCTTGATCTTATAAAAACTGTACATATGAGCGCCTTTATTTGGCTGCTTTAAGCTTATTGTCAGTTCTGCTGATTTGAAAAATGCATGCCTCTGAGTGTGAAAAGGCAGCTTACTGGGATTTTCTTGCAGGAATAGTAAACATCTGAACGGCTAGAGTTAGTTGTTTGTTTTGATGCATTATAGTTGATACCAAATGGACCAACTTATTCCGACTCTTTTAGCAATTACTCAGTTCATTATGTAACGATGGTGGCCTTTGTTCTGTAGGCAGCACAACATGTTGCGAAGAGAGATTTGGAACCATGGGAAATTGTAGCAGTTGGAGCATTGTCTGGAGGACTTGCAGCAGTAGTGACCACTCCCTTTGACGTTATGAAAACACGGATGATGACTGCCCCTCCAGGCACGCCAGTGTGTATGCAGATGATAGTCTTGTCCATCCTTGGAAAAGAGGGCCCGCTTGGGCTCTTCAAGGGTGCGATCCCGCGCTTCTTCTGGATTGCTCCTCTGGGAGCGATGAACTTTGCAGGCTACGAGCTTGCCAAGAGGGCAATGATCAAGGAGGAGAGCTAGCTTGTCGACAACATTTGATGGAGCCGCGAGTTAAGAAACTGAAACAGAAGCATGCATGTTAGAAAATCTGCTATCCTTGTTGATACTTCTCACCTCTCGGAGGAAAATTTCCATTTCAATAGGCTTTGAGATGGATGTACAGTGCAGTAGATGAGAAAAGGGCTAGAGAGCTGTTCTTTTCCTGGCGCTTCTTGTTTCTTGTGTTGTTTTACCAAGGTACGATGATGCATAGCCGTCCTACTGTAAATTTGTGTTGTTTTGGTGGTTTAGAATAAACTGATACAAGAAGAACAAATAACAAAGGGTAAATGAGTGGATCATCTATCTATATATCGATCCGTCATCACCACCATGGGCATGGTAAACAAGCGAGTAACCGTCGCCTCCAGCTGCCTGCTCTTGGTTGTTGGCAGGAGCAGCTTGGACTGGGCAGGCCGCAACAACCGTAGCAGAATGCATAGCCGCACCTGCATCTCGGCGAGCTCAATCACGTGCTTGCATCTCCCACATTGCTGCCACAGCCGCTGCTTATTGGCAAGCTTCTCCTGTTAGATTGATCTCCTCCGCTCAACAGCCCATCAAGCCCTTAATCTTGCGCCCTGCGCTATACAAAGGAGGTGGGGGCCGCAGGGGTGCAATAGTGACGGGAAGTGCCGCCGCCGCCGTCCACGCCACTGCACTACGCATCGCTGCCACAGAGCAGTCCCGACACTTCGCGTCGCTGCCTAGCGCAGATCTCCGTCATGGCCACCAGCTCTGACTCCTCTGGCTCGGCCGGAGAAGGTTCACACTCCTCTCCCTCTCTCGGTTATCTCTCTCTCTCGTCTCTCGTCTCTCGGTACACACACATGTTTTATACACACAGAAAGGTTTATGCCCGTCTAGATGTACAACTAGTGGATCTATGTTTTCTATCAATGGAGCTAGTTAATGGTTTTATACTTTTGCTTAGAGATGTTTTTTACGTTCCTTCGTTAAACAGAAACTTGATTAGTATTTCACGTTTGGACAAAGATAGTTTTGAATGTCATTTTGGACATGGCCAGTGTGCCATTTGGTATAATAATGCTTGTTTTGTTATTGCTTACCTTCATGATGAGCTTTATTTGTTATCCTTACGTGAAAAATTAATTCTTTATGCGATGTGAATGCAAATGTTGTGAATGTTTTCGGGTCAGAGAATGTTCAAAAGAAAAGAAAGAGAACTCATGATACTTCGTCGAAATTATGGCACTGTCGTTTATGTCATATTTCGAGAGGAAGAATAGAAAGACTTGTTAAAAGTGAAATTCTTTCTCCATTAGAGTTCTCTGACTTAGAATAATGCGTAGATTGCATTAAAGGAAAGTATATAAAGCAAATTAAAAAGGGTACAAAACGAAGCACATGAACTTTAGATAATCCACACTGACATTTGTGGACCGTTTCCTGTGAAAAGCGTGGATGGCTATGACTCGTTCATAACATTCACAGATGATTACTCCCGTTATGATTATATTTATCCAATTAAAGAAATATCAGAAGCACTGGATAAATTTAAGATATTCAAAACTGAAGTTGAAAATCAGCTGGATAAAAGAATTAAAATAGTGAGATCTAACCGTGTGTGTGGGGTGGGGGGGGAGTACTACGGTCGGCACACCCCATTTGGCCAAGTTCCTGGACCTTTTGCAAGGTGTTTACAGGAGGATGGCATAGTCGTCCAGTATTCGATGCCGGGCGAACCTCAGCAAAATGGAGTAGCTGAAAGGTGTAACCATGATATGATGCGCAGTATGATGAGTTACCCCACCTTGCCATTGGGATTGTGGATGGAGGCGTTAAAAACCGCTATCCACATTCTCAATAGAGTACCAAGCAAGTTGGTGCCCAAAACACCGTACAAGCTATGGACAGGAAGAGTTCCCTCCCTACACCACTTGTGTGTGTGGGGGAGCCCAGCTGAGGCCAAAGTGTTTAACTCAAACATTGCAAAGCTAGATTCCAAAACAATCAGTTACTATTTCATTGGGTATCCTGAAAAGTCAAAATGTTTTCGTTTGTACTGTCCAGACAGATATACAAAGTTTGTAGAAACGAGACACACTGTTTTCTTAGAGGATGACATGATGAGGGGGAGCACGGTAGTGCGGAAAATTGATCTTGAGGAGAAGCGGGTGTATGCACCCAATCCGATGATCCAGGAGCCATATTTCTCACTACCTGTTGTACCTGCACCGACAATCCCCGAGGTTGTGGTTCAAGCACGTGTTGTAACTCCACCCGTGGCAACAATGAGTGAAGATCTGGAACCTGTTCTTCAGGATCCGATTGAACCCACTGTTGCACATGAGGAAGAGATGCAGCAGCCACCTCTCGATGATGTGCTAACAGACGTTGAGACACCGGATGTGCCAACAAAAGAGGCACTTAGGAGGTCTCAAAGAGTTAAAAGATTAGCTATTCCTGATGATTATAAAGTCTATAATACAGAAGTAGCTCATATGGAGGGTGATCCCGCTTCATATGAAGAGACCATGAGAAGTGCTGACTCATTGAAGTGGTTGGAGGCCATGAAAGAAGGGATGAAATCGATGAGTTCCAACGATGTTTGGGACTCGGTAGAAATTCCCAAAAGAGCCAAAATAATAAGCTGTAAATGGGTCTTCAAGATTAAACGTGACTCTAGAGGGAACATAGAAAGTACAAGGCACTACTTGTGGCAAAAGTCTATACACAGATAGAAGGAGTTGATTACAATGAGATATTTTCTCCAGTCTCATGTAAATATTCCTTCAGAATAATAATGGCATTAGTGGCACATTTTGATTTAGAGTTACATCAGATGGATGTAAAGACAACATTTCTAAATGGTGCTTTAGAAGAAAATGTCTACATGAAAGAACCAAAAGGTTTTGTTGTGGAAGGAAAAGAACATATGTGATGCCGCCTAAAGAAATCCATTTATGGATTAAAGCAAGCATCTAAGACAGTGGAATCTAAAGTTTGATGATACAATTAAGAGATTTGGGTTTGAACCGAATATAGAGGACAATTGTGTTTATGCAAAGTTTAAAAATGGGAAATATATTTTCCTCATCTTGTATGTGGATGATATCTTGCTTGCTAGCAATGATGTTAGTCTACTAATGGAAACAAAGAAATTTTTGTCCTCAAAATTTGACATGAAAGATCTTGGTGAAACCTCATATGTTTTAGGCATAGAAATTCACCGAGATAGAAAGAACGGGGTTTTAGGATTATCACAAAATGCATATTTGGAAAAAATTCTAAAGAAATATAATATAACGCGAGTAAAGCAACACCTGCTCCTATAGTAAAGGGCGATAGCTTTGGAGAGTTTCAATTTCCCAAGAATCAATATAAGCTCGATCAAATGAAAGCGGTACCATATGCTTCAGCTGTTGGAAGCTTACAGTATGCAAAAGTGTGCACTCACCCTGACTTAGCGTT
This sequence comes from Cenchrus fungigraminus, assembly GCA_036936925.1. Taxonomy (NCBI): domain Eukaryota; kingdom Viridiplantae; phylum Streptophyta; class Magnoliopsida; order Poales; family Poaceae; genus Cenchrus; species Cenchrus fungigraminus. The sequence goes on from CM072769.1 coordinate 189,397,414, forward strand.
TATCACCAGAGTACTCGGTAGATATCAAGATAATCCAGGCATATAGCACTGGAAGATGGTAAAGAAGGCATTGCGTTATGCGCAAGGCACAAAGCATTTCATGCTAACATACAAAAGATCTAACCCCCTAGAGATAAAAGGGTATTCTGATGCAGACTTTGCGGGAGATAGAGATGATAGAAAGTCCACGTCTGGTTATGTATTTACCCTTGTAGGTGGAGCTGTTTCGTGGAGAAGCTCCAAACAAAAGTTAGTTGCATCATCTACGATGCACGCAGAGTTTGTAGCATGCACTGAGGCTATTGGACAGGTGATATGGTTAAAGAAATTTGTACCCAACTTGAGAGTGGTAGATTGTATTAATAAACCACTATGTACTGCGACAATCAACCAACAGTATATTATGCTCACAACAACAAGTCGAGTAATGCTTTCAAACCTATTGAGATAAAGTTTTATGTTGTGAAGGACAGAATCTGGGATCAAGCCATAAGTCTCGAGCATATAGGGACAAAAGATATGCTTGCGGATCGGCTTACGAAAGGCTTACCACCCAATGTGTTCAGAGAACACTTAGCCAGCATGGGTTTAAGTGGAAGCCTACAATTCCTGGATTATGAAGTGGCCCAAAAGAAACATATTTTATTCCAAAACGGAGAAGTATGTTGTAGCTGTTTTTTTCGAATCGAGGGCTTCTCCCCCATTTCCATTCCACAGAGAACGGAAATACCAGGTGTTTTTGAGTTACAGGGTGACATAGAGTAGGAGAGGTTCAAAAGCAGAGGACGCACACTACCTAACCTGTCTCAAGCTAGGTTGCTCCCCCAAAGCCCCAGGTTTCCCAGGATCACTTCTACAGAACAAGTTTAACACAGAAGGACAGGTCTCCTGCCGACGCAACTACACAAGCTAACACGGATACAGTTTAACCCAGGATCTCCAGCTTTTCGGGGCCGCCAATTACGCATCATCCTCTTCATCCATCGGGTTGTCCTGCGGTGCTTGTAACATCAACGACGCCGACGTTCGCTTTGATCGAGCCAGCAGCTTGTACACCAGCGTGAGCATCACCCCGACGCCTTCATCCACCTGAGCTTTAAGTGTAGCACCGAAAAGTCCTGCCCAATATAACATGAAAGAACATGCACATATTATTATTTCAGCTGGGTGTTTTACCCATTTTTTTTCTGGAAAACTGCTTTATTTCTGCATTTCCAAATTGCCCAGCATACGGCCGCAAAGCCAAAGTGATGTACTGCACGCCCTCCTGGCAGTGAATCATTGATCCAAAGTTTGTACTGTTGAATATCTCCTGGTATACTTGTAGTACCTAGGCATGTCCCCACAATACCCCACACACATTTAGCCACTGTACATTAGAACAACATGTGTTCTGCTGTTTCTTCCTGCGGATAGAACATACATGTGGGATCACCCGCCCATTTCCTCTTGACCATGTTATCTTTGGTTAAAATAGCATTGTTCTCCAGAAGCCACGTGAAAATCTTGATCTTATATGGTATATTAGATTTCCATATGTGGCTAAAGCTTTTCCCCGTATCATCTTTAGTGAGCTGATCATAAACTGACCTTGTGGTAAAGGATTTCTTTCCTCCCCCCTATTTCCAGCCCACCTCATCCCCCTGATTTTGATAACTGAATCTAAAGGCTTTGTCAACAATGTTCAGCCATTGTTCAAAGAGGATTGGTGCTAGCCATCTCGAGAATGCCAGCTCACCCCCTTGGTTTATAAATTGATTGATGGTTATTTCTTTGTCTTCACAGAGATCAAAGAGTACTGGTGCTATTATGCAGATTGGTTTTCAAAGAGCTAGGGGTCTAGCCAAAACAAAGTTAAGTTTCCATTTTTTATATCAACTTTTCTCCCCTTAAGTTACACATTTTTGACTTTGAGGAGATCACACCATGCAGGTGAGTCATCAAGCCTCTGGCTCACAAATTTGATGGTTTTATTTTGCAAATACTTTGCCTTAACTAGGTCTGATGTGCACATGGCAAGCCTCAGTTACACAATAGAGTCGAGGACGACTCCTTTTCAAGAGGGAGAGGATGATGAGGACATCCCAGCCATACATAACCAAGATGCCTTGGTTACACTAGATGCATCACCAGTTACCCCAAGTCCACCTCTGGTTACACATCAAGAATCAAGTGCACAACTGGTTACGCAAGAACAAGCATTGCAAATGCAAGTACAAATGAACAAAGGGCCGGTTACGCGCAACCGTGCAAAGAAACTCCAACATGAGGTGCATGCTTTCCTCTCCGAGCTACTTTGCAATATTAATGAGAGTCATATACTACCTAAGCCTTGTATTTTACTCTTACTCAGGTTTACACAAGAGGCTTCTCCACTGGGGTAAGTGAAGGACACATAAGGTTACGTGGATGACACCAAGGCTGCTGTCCAAGCTGAGAAAGGTTACGCACACAAGACTCAAGGTTACGCAGTAGAAGCATCAACTTCACGTCCAAGTATGTACCATCTCGGGAAGATATGGGGGCCAAGTTATACATGACTATAAGCGTCTTGAAATCAAGATTTCAACCCAACAAACGGCGTATCTTTTTGACTTCCGAGCTAGGAGTAATGGCCAAATTACTGAAGGCTGCGCAGAAGCTGAGAAGACACGCGTGAAACCGAAGAACTCCATGAATGCTTCCACCAGTTGGCCTTCCACCTCCCCAACGTGGCCACTTCAGTTCATACTTATTCCACACTCATCTAGGAGAGTTGTTCTTAGTATAAATACCCCTTATGTACTACCGAAAACTCAGTTTTGATAATCATGAATTGATAGCCTCATATGGTTTGTCGCAACCGATGCTGCTGAGTGCCTTGCACACCTCTTGTTCTTCCTTGTTCTTCTTGGACTTGTGAAGAGATCCCTCTGGGTTCTGCTACTTTATGCTATACGGCTTCCGTTCGGCTATGCCGTATTGTGTGGATTAGTTTCGGCTTGTGGTTCTGCGGTCGTTTGGAGATCGAGTCGTAGTCTTCGCGGTTTCGGTGTCCCTCTCCCCGTCGCTTGGTCACATGCAACCTTTGTCAGGTATAAAGCTATTTACCCGCTGCTTGCAGCAATTATCTTGTTACAAAACCTGCTGCCATGAAGATCGGGCCATCCCAAGGACCTTTCTTGCAACGGTCCCTATCATGTGGTAATCAGAGCTATCGTTGTCACGGTAGGTTTTTGGTTATTACCCACCCTCCCACCCTTTTATCATCTATTATATCATTTTGTTCATGTCCTACAGTCCACTAAAAAGCCACACAAAAAATCTCATAGCCTTTTTGTGGTACTGTTGCATTGCGTGTTGCGTTCATAGTGTTCTTAATCACCATCTTTGTTCTTCCACAGTGCTATAATTTTTTTTCCGCACCCCTCGTATGTTCGCTTGTGTTCGCTGTTAGTGAAAAAAATAGAACAAAAGTGTGAAAGAAAGAGAAAAAAAAGAGTGAAAAAAAGAAAGAAAGGAGAAGTTGAAAGGGGCTGTGTTGCGGATTGTGTAACTAAAAGTTTGATATCTATAATCTCAAGTTGGTGGTGGTTCTGTACAACAAGTTTTTGATCGGGTTACATACTTTGTTTCAGTACCATAGCCTTCCTTGAACAGCCACCTATAGCTCCACAAAAATCTGAAACCAGGGCTTTTCATTCGTAATCCTTTCAACCGCTTAATCACAAGTTTGGTTACGCCACTTTCAGCACACTCACGGTCCTTGAGAACGGGTAAGAACTTGGGTAAGCAAGAGGTGAGGTTGTGTGATTCCACAAATTTTTTCTATTCCACTATCTCTTGTAAATCCTAACATGACAGGACCTAATTCGTGTGTTCATGGTCGCCATCGTGGTGCTTAAGAGGCCACTGTTTCACGAGCTGAGCTACAGCGAGTACAAAATTCGGTGCTGCAAGCCATGGAAAAGATGTTCGATGAACGCCTTCCAGTCTCAAAAAGTGAGGTTCAACATCAACATGTTCCTGCTGCTCCACAAGTGAAGGATGGTGTGAAAAACTCCATCAATGGTGCTTCCACATCTTCTTTGCAGCGAGGACGTTCTCATGGGCGTGGTATTGTGCCTCATGTGCGTTTCAATGCTAAACACCTACAAGGTGATCTCTACAGTCCTTATGATCGTTGTGATAGAAGACATTCAGATTGCGTCCCTTGGGTTGATGATTTGAGTATACCAAAATTTGTTGGGAGAGAAGACCCGAATGCCTATGTTGTTTGGGAAGAATGTTGACATTTCTAAACGTCGATCACTTAAGAACAGATTTGGGATCCATCCTTAGCGTCGGCGCTAGAAATGCTTGTTGGCATTTCCCATGTCACAACTAATGGCGCAGGTCAGCGTGAACATTGAGACTTGCCATAGGTTAATCTAAACGATCATGAACGAATCTGCAAGCACACAGATAAACCATTGTAGCATTTCTCCAAGGAAGGAGAGTATTCCAAGGGTATCGAATCCAAGGAAGGCAATGGCGGATATCTTAGACTTATGCTTTTGCTCTGAATGTAAACCAAGAGATAGATATAGGGAACAACACACTCAAAGGCAGGGGTAAGATAAAAGATAATAGCGGTAGTGTGACACACACACCTCAAATCTACCTCTACTCTAGCACACTACGGCTTAGGGGGAACATACGAGTTAGCTCTAGGTTCTAATGTACTAAACATACAAAGCTAGAAGATACAAGAGATGGGCATGAGTATTGCATGAGGGAGACATGGTTCAGCACCCAGGTACAAACGGGGAGCTAGCCCGCGATGACCAGCACTCTGCGAAACTAGACTTTAGACTCCTACAGCAGGTACCCCAACGCGGAGGTTGCCCTAGGATCCAACAGGGCTGTCACCACCTGAGGACCGACCTCTCGTTACGGGGGGTATGATCATAACTATCATAGCCAGACAACCCAGGCACCCTGCCTACGTTGCTGCTAGACTTCACCCGGCCCGGGCTATTGTGACCCAGGGTGAGAGTCACCAGAAGACTGGTCAACTAGACCGAGTACCGTAGCTTGAACACAGACACCATGCAACACTCTCATGCCATCTAACAAGATCAACTAAGGCTAGACATACGAACAGATATGAACTCTCTTATGTCTAATCAACAAGATCAAAGGGTCGCGTTCGTGAAGAACACGAGCCTCTAACTTATGAACAAACACATAGGGAAGGAGTTTATCACCCTTCAAGTGGATCAAAAGGTAGTGTTCACGAAGAACACGAGCCTCTAAATGATGAACAGAGGATGAACTCAAGAACATATCAAGAATATGATCTACCATGACTTTATATGAAATAGCTGAATAACTGAAGTAGATCAAAGTCATACAAAGAAATAAAGATAAAAGAGAACTCATACCTAAACTTCCAAGAGGACTTGGAACCTGAAGAAGAGCTACTCTAGCATACCCCCTAGCCTTGGAAACTAAAAGTGAACGGAGAATGAGAGAGTGGTGTGTGAGAAATGGGAGCCCCTCCCCTTCTATTTATAGGCAAGGACAAGGCTTGCTCGGACGCCCAAATGGCCCCTAAACACCCGGGAGTGATGCAAAGGACCAATAGAGAGCTGCCACGTGGAGGGCCAGGATGGGGCCCCCTAGGTCGGTTCGGCCGATCCCAGGGTCGGCCGGCCCCCTAGGGTGGCCCCACCTGGTGGTTTTCCACTGGGTGGCTACCCTGTGGGCCCTCTGATCCATCCCCGGTGCATGGCTTGATTTGGTATCCGAGGTGGGCCCTTTGATCCATGTGAAGTTCATGTGGCGTCCTCTGATTCGTCGGTGAGTGCCTCCCCTGGATCGATGACGTGGATTGCCATGTTTCCCTTGGTGGCAGCCACCTCCTCAGCTGAGTTGGCATGGTTTCTTCATAGAAGTGGAGTTTCCATCTCTTTTAAGGGTAAATCACCTACATACAAATAATCTCCAAGGACAAGTGGAACTACATTATTCAAACCTAAATGCTAGTAAATAATGCATATGCCTCTATTTATGTGAGAATATTGAGGGTTGGAAATGGTGAATTTCCACCGTCAACAAACTCCCCCAAGCTAACCTCTTGCTCGTCTCGAAGCAAGACATTAGAGACTTAGGTTGGTTGACCAGGAGTTGCTACAATGTTGTATTCTCAACTTATGGCAAATATACAGCAAAGTACTCTACCAAGAGTTGAAAAGTTGGCAATGTTCTTACCTTTCGCCTGATACGTGGGGCATATAGCTTCACCTACCTTGGGCAGTTGAGAGACAGAATGGTTATATAGCATGCATAATCACTCATACCTTGATCAGCTATCAATCCGGAGGTTTTGCAAAATTTTCAAAAGAAAATCAGAGTTCCTCAAATGATGCTCTCGGATCGCTCAAAAGTGTATGGTTGCTCACCAAGGCATCAATGTTGCCTTTCTTCACATCCTACTCCTAGTAGGCTTTATGTGGAGCTGTAGGTAGGGAAGATGTGGCATACTTGTCTCTCATGTTTTGCTAAGTCAAAAACCGGATCCTTGGAAGAAACAAACATACATCCTAATCAAGATGTGCATATGTGTGATGGATATGAGCATGGCAAGGTGGATACTAGGCCCGTAAATGGGTGCTAGATATTGCCATGTTTTATATGAGGAAATGAGGGATTGATGGTAAGGTGGACACTAGCCCCGGAGTAGGTACTAGTTATTACCATCTATATGGTGGAACTCTTTCTCTTGCACATATCAATCCCTTTTTCTCCTTTGAATTTTTTTTCCGAGACTGGGGCTAGCTCTCTTTATTTATTTTTTTTGCCATGCTTTTGAGCATGCTTTTTTTTAGCTAGCCCTTTGTCTCTGTTGGAGATATTTGGAGAGGGATGAATGATGCAAAGATACATAGAGTTTTATTTAGGGAAGAATGCATAAGCAGTATGGAGTAGATGATGAATGCTTAACTTCCAGTGTAGAAGTTTAGCATGAACGTGTACGTGATCTTGATTAGGGGAGTATGAGTTCTAACAAGGGTCACAACAATTTGACAAAGCTCAATGAGAGAACAAGCTACATATGTGGAGGCTAAGAACTAGAATCTACATATGGCCTTGGATGGGAAATTCTCATCATTGAGGAACTCATCATGTTTTGATTTTTCAAAAAGGAAAACTCCGGTTGTCAAGCATCAGTAAGCACAAGGTCATAGCACTCTATTCTACCATATCATGTCTCACAACAACTTAGGCAAGGATCATGCTTTCCGCTACCCATAGTTTTCAAGCTAAGGTTTGAACATACAAGCCAACAAACTCAAAACTTAGGTAGGATACAAAGTTGTAGGCAAGGCATACGAGGAGAGTAAACAGAGCAACTATTCATCATTTCAAACATAGAGGCAAAGTATTCTTACTAAGCATATCAAAGCAAACTAAGCAAATGATGATGATGAAAGCAAATAAATATTTTTGGTCTTTTTATTTTGCAGATTTTTTTGGATTTTCATTTATAAGATATTCTGAAAACAAAGGAAGATACAAGTTACCTCAGGATGGGGGTCCTCCCCCAAGCTAGCTTCAGGCTCACTACGGAGGAGGGTAGAAGAAACCCTGGCTCGCGTAGTAGGCCCTCTGCGCCTCCATGTATTGCCGCTAATCTTGCTGCATGGCTGCTATCCTCTCACCAGCCTGACGCTGCCATGCTGAGGTAGACTCGACGTGGGTGTTCAGCGTCTCCTCCAATCCTGTGACCTGGACGGTGAGCTCCCCCATCTGCTGCGCGAGCTGAGCGTCGCGTGCAGAGGCTGAAGAGTGTCGCCGGAAGGACGAAGACGGAGGTGGACCACCGAAGCTGGAACTAGCAGGTGTGGCCCACTGAGCTCTGCTCGCGCTCGCCCAAGCCGTGCCACTCGCACTCGGCTGGTAGGTGGGCTGGTCCCAACCAGGTGCATAACCAGGGGTAACCCCGGACATGTACCCTGCAGGGGCCCCTCCTGCCACCGGTGGTGTAACAGGTTGTGGCTGAGGCTGTGGTGGTGGTGTCGGCTGTGACAAGTTAGTACCATGGAACAAGCTCAAGGAATGTCCGGGCGGACATCACTCCTGAGCTCGCCCCAGCGAGAATGCAGAAAACACAAAGCAGAAGTAGATTGCTTTTCCTTAACCAGAATTTTATTGTATAGAAAATAAGGATAACTTACCGAACTTACCTGTCGGTGCTAAGCTCATTATTTTGAGTCTTTAGAGCTAGACTTGGTTCCAAAGTTCTTACCTGGGCAGTGGGGCAGCCGTTTCCTTCGGAAGAGAAGTCGGCTTCCTATTCACCCTCCACCACATCTTCTGAGTGTTGTGTGGGTTGTGATGTGTAGGAGGTGATTTCTTGGACCGGGACTGAGATTTCCAATACTGTTTCCTTCCCGTGCCCATGAGTTGGCGTTCTTCCTTTCAAAAATTCTTCATGAATGCAATGAGGCTGTCCTCTTGCCGTGGTGGCACTTCGACCTCTCGCGCTGGGGTGTCGGAAGTTGGTAAACCCTTGATCATCGAGCATTGTTCTTTTCTTGGACGAAACTCGAACCTCTCCTCTTTGTCATTGATGTAGAGACGGATCACACCGGCCCCCACATCAATTTGTGCATCAGCTGTACTAAAAAATGGTCGCCCAAGTATGAGCAGCACCTCCTTGGCGATCTCCATGTCCAGTACCACAAAGTCAACAGGAATGAAGCAATCTCGGACTTTCACTGGAATGTCCTCAGTTATCCCCGCTGGGTATCGGACTGAAGAATCAGCCAGCTGTAGCTGCAAAGTGGTTGGAGATAAACTTGTGTAGTTAAGTTGATCAAAGACTACCTTAGGCATGACGCTAACACTGGCCCCTAAATCACAGAGAGCATGGTCGAAGCGTTGGGTCCCAATCATACAAGTGATTGTGGGACACCCTAGATCCTTCTTCTTCTCAGGAAGGCGGTTGAGTATAGCAGCATTGCACTCCTCCGTGAGTCGTACTACTTCAGTTGTAGGAAGAGCCCGCTTCTTGGTTAGAATGTCCTTGAGATAACGCGCGTAAGTGGGAACACGTATCGCCTCAAGCAATGGGACGTTGATATAAACTTTCTGAATCATGTCCACGAAGCGATTAAACTGCTCATCTATTGTTGCCTTCCTGCTCTTTTGAGGGAATGGCATCACGTTGACTTCTACGAAATCCGGGTATGCCGTTACTCCTACAGGTGCTTTTTCTGTCAGTGGCACCTTCCTTACCTGAGGGGATTCTTCCGAGTCGGATAAATCCTCATGGACATCCCCAACTTCTGTTATACCTTTCTTATTTGTCCCTGCATGGTTAGGATACGGTGGATCCCGAGTGGATTTACCTCCTCTCGTGGTTACCGCATTTGCATTTTCAATAGAGGGAACAGAAGCGGCCAGCTGGGCCAACTAAGTTTCTAACATTTTGTTGAAACTTAGCTGACTCTTCTGGGCAGAAGAAAAGCTATCAAGCTTAACGTTGAGGCTTTCCACAGTTTTATCAAGGGCAGCTAGCTTCTTGTTAATACCTTCATTAATCTTAACTTGCCCAAAAACAAGATCTCTCAAGGAAGGTTGGTTCGGATTGTAAGAATTACCTTGGTTACCTCCTTGATAATAAGGGCGTTGTTGATTCCACGATTGGCCTCCTTGTTGAGGTGGACGATAACCATTGTTATTGCCATTCATGTACATCACTTCCCCTGAGTCTCCGGACAATAGTTGCCTGAGTGCCTAGTGTTGCCATAGACTTCACAAGTCATGTGAGAGTCCATAGGCAGAGAAGTAGTGGCCATGACAGCCTTCTCGCTGGTGTAGTCATCCAATCTCTTCATAAGAAGATCCATCTTGGCAGTAATCATGTCTGCTTCCTTGACAGTATGAGTACCCCTCGGTCGTGGTTGGAGTCTTTCATCACTCCACCCTTGGTTGGAGACCATCTTCTCCATGAGTAATTTAGCATTATCAACAGTGAGTGAGAAGAATACTCCTTGAGCAGCAGCATCAATATGGCCTCGGGCTGTCGGAGTCAACCCATTATAGAAGCTTTGAAGAATGAGCCAATCTTCCATCCCATGGTGAGGATAGGCCAGGACATACTCCTGAAGCCTCTCCCAAGCCTCTGGAATAGATTCACTTGCTGCTTGCTGAAAACCAGAAATCCTTCCACGAAGAGCATTGGTTTTACCCAATGGGAAGAACTTCTTGAGAAATGCCTTTGAACACTTACTCCAAGTGTCAATAGATTCCCGATTCGCATAGAACCATTGCTTAGCTTTCCCCAAGAGGGAGAATGGAAATAGCCGTAAACGAACAGCGTCCACATTTGCACCCCTGATGACGAAAGTGCTACATAGCTCTAGGAATTGCTGCAGATGAGCATTGACATCCTCATTTGGCTTGCCACAGAATGGGCTAGCCTGTACCATCGTGATTAGACCCGTCTTGATCTCGAAATTTTTAGTCCCCATTGCCACCTCAGGGCCTTGCAGCACCTGGTCAGCGGAAGGAGCTGAGTACTCACGAAGTGTTTTCTGGGCCATAGCGTTGGACGTGGATGGTACAAAGGAAGCTGGTTCACCCTCCGGACGAGTATGACGAGGTGAGCCGAAATGAATTCGAGCTTTCCTCATAAGTGACTCGGGATCTTCAGTAAAATTCCTCGGTAGGTCGAAAGCAGTCATACACTACCTGTCTTCATCATCTAAAGATAAAAGAAGACAATCAAGGTTAGCCTGCACTGAGAGTTGTCCTAACATACTCAGAGTTTATAAACAGATGCAAAGCATAGTCAAGATAATCCTGTGCCTTCCCCGGCAACGGCGCCAGAAATGCTTGTTGACATTTCTAAATGTTGATCACTTAAGAACAGATTTGGGATCCATCCTTAGCGTCGGCGCTAGAAATGCTTGTTGGCATTTCCCAATGTCACAACTAATGGCGCAGGTTAGCGTGAACATTGAGACTTGCCATAGGTTAATCTAAACGATCATGAACGAATCCGCAAGCGCACAGATAAACCATTGTAGCATTTCCCCAAGGAAGGAGAGTATTCCAAGGGTATCGAATCCAAGGAAGGCAATGGCGGATATCTTAGACTTATGCTTTTGCTCTGAATGTAAACCAAGAGATAGATATAGGGAACAACACACTCAAAGGCAGGGGTAAGATAAAAGATAATAGGGGTAGTGTGACACACACACCTCAAATCTACCTCTACTCTAGCACACTACGGCTTAGGGGGAACATACGAGTTAGCTCTAGGTTCTAATGTACTAAACATACAAAGCTAGAAGATACAAGAGATGGGCATGAGTATTGCATGAGGGAGACATGGTTCAGCACCCAGGTACAAACGGGGAGCTAGCCCGCGACGACCAGCACTCTGTGAAACTAGACTTTAGACTCCTACAGCAGGTACCCCAACGCGGAGGTTGCCCTAGGATCCAACAGGGCTATCACCACCTGAGGACCGACCTCTCGTTACGGGGGGTATGATCATAACTATCATAGCCAGACAACCCAGGCACCATGCCTACATTGCTGCTAGACTTCACCCGGCCCGGGCTATTGTGACCCAGGGTGAGAGTCACCAGAAGACTGGTCAACTAGACCGAGTACCGTAGCTTGAACGCAGACCCCATGCAACACTCTCATGCCATCTAACAAGATCAACTAAGGCTAGACATACGAACAGATATGAACTCTCTTATGTCTAATAAACAAGATCAAAGGGTCGTGTTCGTGAAGAACACGAGCCTCTAACTTATGAACAAACACATAAGGAAGGAGTTTATCACCCTTCAAGTGGATCAAAAGGTAGTGTTCACGAAGAACACGAGCCTCTAAATGATGAACAGAGGATGAACTCAAGAACATATCAAGAATATGATCTACCATGACTTTATATGAAATAGCTGAATAACTGAAGTAGATCAAAGTCATACAAAGAAATAAAGATAAAAGAGAACTCATACCTAAACTTCTAAGAGGACTTGGAACCTGAAGAAGAGCTACTCTAGCATACCCCCTAGCCTTGGAAACTAAAAGTGAGAGGAGAATGAGAGAGTGATGTGTGAGAAATGGGAGCCCCTCCCCTTCTATTTATAGGCAAGGACAAGGCTTGTTCGGACGCCCAAATGGCCCCTAAACACCCGGGAGTGATGCAAAGGACCAATAGAGAGCTGCCACGTGGAGGGCTAGGATGGGCCCCCCTAGGTCAGTTCGGCCGATCCCAGGGTCGGCCAGTCCCCTAGGGTGGCCCCACCTGGTGGTTTTCCACTGGGTGGCTGCCCTGTGGGCCCTCTGATCCATCCCCGGTGCATGGGTTGATTTGGTATCCGAGGTGGACCCTTTGATCCATGTGAAGTCCATGTGGCGTCCTCTGATTCGTCGGTGAGTGCCTCCCCTGGATCGATGACGTGGATTGCCATGTTTCCCTTGGTGGCAGCCACCTCCTCAGCTGAGTTGGCATGGTTTCTTCATAGAAGTGGAGTTTCCATCTCTTTTAAGGGTAAATCACCTACATACAAATAATCTCCAAGGACAAGTGGAACTACATTATTCAAACCTAAATGCTAGTAAATAATGCATATGCCTCCATTTATGTGAGAATATTGAGGGTTGGAAATGGTGAATTTCCACCGTCAACAAAGAACATTGTGATTATATTTTTGGTGTACATCATGTCTCGGATGCGCAAAGAGTGTATTTAGCTGCAATGGAATTCTATGGTTACGCTCTAACATAGTGGAAAGATGTGCAAGAAAATCAGCATGTGTTGGGGAGAGATCATATCAACACATGGGCTGAAATGAAGCAAGTTATGCGAAGGAGGTTTGCTCCATCATATTCTCCACATAAGCAGCAGCAAAGATCTCCAAAAATTCATGATAATTTCATTCGGAGCTCATCTAAGGCAGCAACAAGGTATTCTGTCCAACAAAGTACATTTCAGCATGTTGGTTCAAGAAAACATGTTATTTTGGGGGAAAACAAGTGTTCTGGACAGCGAGAGAAGGTTCAAGATGCAAAGATGCATAAGTACAATGGCAAGAAGGATGATCATAGAGCCCACAAGTCGAGAAATCATTCATCTAAATCTGCACATATGCAAGATATCCTACACGTGGAGATTGCGGCTGATGGTTATGAGGACATTGCTGTTCCATTCTTCATGGAAGATGATTTATTTCCAAACCCATGTGAGAAGGAGTGCCACCAGCCAAAATCGAGTGTGAGAGCTCAAAATGACAAGAAGAGAGGCTCCACCAAATGTGAGGAAGAGTTCCACCAACAAAAATTGAGTGTGAGAGTTCAAAATGAAAAGAAGAGAGACTCCACCATACGTGAGGAGAGCCACAAAAATCTGTGTGAAGAAGATACACAAAAATTGAGTGAAGTAGAAGATAGGCCATGTGAGGAAATATCTCTTTCTAACATGACAAGCTCTTCTAGTTTCTCTTTTGATGTGCTGCAGGTTACTGAAGAAAATAATGTGGTGAAGTATGATCAGCCCCCAATTTTCGATGAAGAAGATCAGGTGATGCCAATTGGCAAAGGTGCTGAAATTTCCTTGTGTTTGAAACATAAAGTTCAGATTGAAGGCAATAATAATGCAAATGCTTCTTATTCAAGTGATGCAAGTTCAGTAGCATTGGAGGAAGCTTTAGTTCTTGGTTCTTTTGCAATAGTTGCTGCTCCATTACCTTTTCAGAACTTGGTAAAGTATGACATGTATGCATATGTTGCTTCACAAGATGTTGAAGTGATTGTGCATCAAAACCTTTGTGAGAATGAGGGCCACAATGCCAAATTGAGAGAGAGTGAAACCAAAAGTGAGTTGTGTGATTCCACCCACTATGACCTTGAGAGTACAAATAGTGAAAATATGAGGGATACACCACAACACAGTAGAGATTTTGAATGCAACTCGTGTGAGAATACTTTTGAAACTAACACTCTCATCTCTACTGCTAGTTTTTTGTTTCCAAATGTGCAGGTTTGCAATAAAAATGAGGAGGATATGGCTGCTCACGCTGTCACCATACTTGTTGAGAAAGATGAGAAGGTAGCCACTCAACCGAACCAATTGTGTGCAGCCCACAACATGAAACATGACGAGACAATCGGTAAGATTTCAGAAACATCATCCATGATACAAGCACTACCACAAATTATAATTGGTACTGAAAATGATTCAGATTTGAATATGCAAATTATCGTGGTGAGTGATTGTGATAAAGCACATGTTTCAAATGGAATTGATCATGATCTTTGCGCTGATTTGGTAGTGTATCATGATCATAGCTTTGCTGAAAATGTGCAAGTTGATAACCAATGTTCAGTCATACATGATCTTTTCTATGCTTTCATATGGTTCATTTACATGATACTTTACACTCATATACCTAATACTATGCACATAAATAAATTTGGTAAAATAGAAATGAACACTCATGATACTCTTGTTTCAGCAATAGGACATAATCAAAAACTTTGTGCTGATTTGATTGAACCACATGTTTATACAAGTGCTGAATATGATCTTGATGATAACCTCTATACTTTGATTGTTCCATGCGATGTTCTACAATCTAATAAACTTCACCCTGTTTATTTGACTACTAGTGCTGAATTCTCTGCAAGAATATCTCCTACCAACTACTTGCTTTATACTAAGTTTGATATGCCTATTGATGTCAACCACATGCTTGAAAATATTTCTATGATAACATCTTATAAATCTTTGAACACAGTTCATAACTGCAAGTTTACATTTATTTTAATTGGAGAACATGTTGTAAATACGTTTTCTATTCATTCCATTTGCATAATGATGGCAAGCTTGCTGATTTGAAGTCAAATATGATATGTGACAATTCTTGTGATATGTGTTTTCCTAATGACATGAATCAATTGTTTCGTACTTCTAATTCAGAACCTTCAATGTCTTTCCCTTGTTCATATATTCCACTGAAAGAAATGAATCATGTGCACCAAAATGCAATCTATGCACTTCAAAAGAATTTATTCACATCCATGAGCTTTGCAATTGAAATTCATAGAACTAAACATGTCCATAAATTGTGCAACAACACTTTTGGGATAGTTATGAATGTTTCATCATCATGTTTTGAACAATTTGATCTTGGAATGGTGAAATTTGAGATGTTAAATCAATTGTGTTGTTTGCAACAAATTTTTGTTCTCCCATCACATAACTTATTTGGAGTTCTACAAAAGTCAATCATGCTTTTTTGATCGTGGTAAGATGAAATTTGTTAATACATTGTTTGAAGCTAACAATCTTTTGTGGAATAATCAAAAGTCGAGGTTGACTTTTTCCAAGGAAGGGAGGATGATGCAAACATCATGATTCTTGTGACATATGGACCAACTCCATGCAGTTTTTCCTTTCTTGAGAATGATGTTTTGCAAAACAAAGATAATGACAAACTAGATGACATATTCATATACCATGCATATACTTTCGCCCTTTTGTGCAATCATTTTTCAGGTTATGAAAAGCTTGTAATAGCTTCTCCTCAAGAGGGGGAGAAAGATCAGCATTACATATGGACATTAGAAGCCATCATTGTCAAACGAACATCCAAGGTGAAAGCTAAATTTAAATTCCATACTTCTTATTTTCCTATGGAAAAGCTACTACTTGGATTGTATGATTACAGATCACAACACCTTGGAATATTGGAGGAAATAAATGCCACAACACCAACAAATCTTCATTTGAATCATTTGAACCATGAAGGGGTTGTGAAATATCCTGGAAAGAAAAAGAAGATCCCTATGCAAAAGAAGTATGATGCAACTACAATCCTCAACCATGGTGACACATCTACATTCTTTGGATTTGAAGAGTCGAGGACGACTCCTTTTCAAGAGGAGGAGGATGATGTGCACATGGCAAGCCTCAGTTACACAATAGAGTCGAGGACGACTCCTTTTCAAGAGGGAGAGGATGATGAGGACATCCCAGCCATACATAACCAAGATGCCTTGGTTACACTAGATGCATCACCAGTTACCCCAAGTCCACCTCTGGTTACACATCAAGAATCAAGTGCACAACTGGCTATGCAAGAATAAGCATTGCAAATGCAAGTACAAATGAACAAAGGGCCGGTTACGCGCAACCGTGCAAAGAAACTCCAACATGAGGTGCATGCTTTCCTCTCCGAGCTACTTTGCAATATTAATGAGAGTCATATACTACCTAAGCCTTGTATTTTACTCTTACTCAGGTTTACACAAGAGGCTTCTCCTCTGGGGTACGTGAAGGACACATAAGGTTACGTGGATGACACCAAGGCTGCTGTCCAAGCTGAGAAAGGTTACACAGTAGAAGCATCAACTTCATGTCCAAGTCTGTACCATCTCGAGAAGATACAGGGGCCAAGTTATAAATGACTAGAAGCATCTTGAAATCAAGATTCCAACCCAACAAATGGTGTATCTTTTTGACTTCTGAGCTAGGAGTAATGACCAAATTACTGAAGGCTGCGCAGAAGTTGAAAAGACACACGTGAAACCGAAGAACTCCATGAATGCTTCCACCAGTTGGCCTTCCACCTCCCCAACGTGGCCACTTCAGTTCATACTTATTCCACACTCATCTAGGAGAGTTGTTCTTAGTATAAATACCCCTTATGTACTACCAAAAACTCAGTTTTGATAATCATGAATTGATAGCCTCATATGGTTTGTCGCAGCCGATGCTGCTGAGTGCCTTGCACACCCCTTGTTTTTCCTTGTTCTTCTTGGACTTGTGAAGAGATCAATCTGGGTTCTGCTACTTTGTGCTATACGGCTTCTGTTCGGCTGCGCCGTATTGTGTGGATTAGTTCCGGCTTGTGGTTCTGCGATCGTTTGGAGATCGAGTTGAAGTCTTCGCGGTTTCGGTGCCTCTTTCCCCGTCGCTAGGTCACATCCAACCTTTGTCAGGTATAAAGCTATTTACCCGCTGCTTGCAGTAATTATCTTGTTACAAAACCTACTACCGTGAAGATCGGGCCATCCCAAGGACCTTTCTTGCAACGGTCCCTATCAAGGTCTTGCCAGAGGCCCTTCTCTTTTTCCAATCTCCACCACCACTTGCACAACAAACTCACATTCATTTTCCCAATGTCCTTGATACCCAACCCTCCTTTCTTTTTACTTTTACAGATTACTACCCATCTAACTAGTCTATATTTTCCTTTGGTGCAACCACCTTGCCAAAAGAAGATTCTTTTGTGTCTATCCAGCCTTTCAGCCACAGTTTTGGGCATCAAGTACATGGATATGAGATAAATGAATGAACTTGTTAGACTGGCATTTATCAGGGTTGTCCTTCCTGCTATAGACATTGTACCCCCTTTCCAGATTGCCAATTTCTTTGTACTTTTTTCTTCTAGAGGAGCCCAGTCCCGAATTCATAATTTATTTGGACTGACTGGCACCCCAAGATATTTAATCGGGAATTCCCCCAACTGACATGTGAAGAGGTGAGCAATCTGTTGTATCCTTTCATCATCACCATTGATCATTATCACCTCACTTTTTGTGAAGTTGATCTTCAGGCCAGACATTGTCTCTGTTGACAGTTCAATAACGCCCCAAGGTTCACCACAAGCTTACGGATTATGTAGTACCTTTTTCTCTCGAGTATCACCCAAGGTATCGAATCAGTGGAATAGTGTGTAATGCAAGACTCAATCTAATAACTGAGAAACACTTGCATCTTAAAGAAGTTTTGAATGCATCTAATCTACTAAGATCATTAGAGGTAGCAAGAGAAAGCATTGAGGTACCGATCTAGAGGGATCTAGATCGTGTTTATGTCGTAGTTCCGAGCAATATAGAAGAGAGAGCAAAACGAATCTCATTAAAAGCGTCTTTAAACCTTGACCTTCGATCAAACCCCCTAAGTCGCCCCGCCGTACTCGGTGTCAACATCCTGTCACGATGTTCCCCTTTCTTCGCAGTCGAATCTTAGAGCACACTCGCAAGGAGTGCGTTGAACTACTTGGTAGATCGGGTATGCACCTCTAGCCACCGCGGCTACAAGAACATCCCATGCAATCTATCTCGAGAATAGATTGAGGAAGAAAACACCCAAGCAAGAACAAGAATCATAAACAAAGGCACTCGATCGCTAGGAATCGGATCCATTAAAACTCCATCAAAAGTGTATACATGAATAAGATCCAACCGGGATCCTACCTTGATCTTGATTCACGCCTTCGGAACTCTGACGTGGTATTCCTTGCAAGGTTCCCACACCGGCTAGGTAAACCCTAGACGACTAACACGACCCTCCTCTCCGAGATGGTGTCCCTCAAGCCCCTCTGCTCCTCGGCGGTGAATGACGAATGGCTTGATAGTTGCAACTTCGCACGGGGACTATAAATAGCCCGAGGATCATCTAGGTCAAAGGGGGTGGCGAATCGACACGAAAAGGGGCCAGGCCGGCCGGCCTGGGCCGACCGGCCTGGGCCGACCGGACCAGGGTGTTTTCGGCCTGGTTCGCCCCCGGTTTTCTTCCCAGAGCTTCTCGCGACTTCCTGAGTTTTTGCTGAGTTGCATGTGGGTCCTTGACGTCATTTTCCTCGCGGTTTAGATAAGGGTGCTTGGCGTATGAACTCTCGCATCTTCTGTCTAGGTCCTCAACACTTCTCAGCTTCACGCTTGAGTCCTTGGTTCATTTGGAGTCATGTTCATCTTGTATCTTGACTTGTCCCGGGGTCCATGATCTTCTCGTAAAACCCTTGATGAACCTTACCCGGAAGTCCTCATTTAGGCTCTTGATTCCTATGTGAATAATAAACTCCAAAAACCATGCGTGAGTGCGAACTTAACATATAATGGGGGTTAGGATCGTTAGTGTGAATATCAAATTAATACCAACATAGAAGGTAAACAAGTGGCTAGGTTGACAGAAATCGACCGCCAACATCCCCCCATGCTTAAACCTTGCTCGTCCTCGAGTAAGCCTTCAATGGATATCAGCGTTGCCCTTCGATGTTCGTACCCTACACTTGATCATACATGAGAAAACATAATGCTCTCTAGATTTATATTCATTAAAGTTCCATAATGTACTAACTTTTATCTTTATGAAGGGTGGGTATCATTCAAGTTCTTTCCACAAGTACTTGATCATGCTCTCAAATTTTTAAACAAATCTCAAAAATTTTGAAAAATAAAGAATGAGATAAAGAGAAAAATTGCTTTACCAAGATAAAAAATAACCACCTTGCACTTTGCTCATGTACTCTCATCTCATCTTGTCTCTCAAGCCTACTTGTTCTACCCCTTTCCTCTCTCAAAGTATATGGTGGAAAGCTTTATATGGAGCTATAGAAAAGTTTAGTCCTACCAAGATATTATAGTTGAGATATTATTAAAACAAGATAGCTTCTCATGGTCTTACCGAGACTCATCAAAAAGGTCATTGGAAAAATAAAGTTATCAAGGAGGGGGAGAGATGAACACACACTTTTAGATAGGTGGACATGTGCAAAAGGCAAAGAGTGATCCCGAGGCACAAACGAAGTCCTCGTTATCAGATTGCACATGGTTGGAAAGATGAGTATGGGTCTTGATCTTGAATCCTCTTGAAAACTTAAAAAGCACTAAACATAGCTAGAGAACCGGGAAGCTTTATTATTATTTTTCTTTCTTCTTTCTTTCTTTTTCTCATCGTACTTTTACTCTTTTATCATTTTTTCTTTCATCACACTTTTTCTCTTTTTTTATTTGCTCCCCTTGAACTCTAGACTATACTAGCACTTCCTTGGCAACCCCCCCCATGCTTAGACGTTTGCTCGTCCTCGGGCAAAAGAGGTGATAAAAATGTCAAGGTAAAAAATTGAAGCTCTCATATTTTCTTAGAGAGTGATATGAAGTCTCCTATAGGTTCTCGACTCTAGAGGGGAACAAGCTTGGATAAGAATCTCGCTTCGGACACCGGCCCCTCCTGGTTATAACAGTTGGTTCACGGCAAATGGTTTCCTACACGCTGTATCCGAACATGGGGGATTTCAGAGGGTCCAACGGCTGTCACTACCGCGGCCTACCCCAAGACAAACCGTGGGATACAGGGCATTCGAAGGATAACCAGCAGTCTAGACACCACGTCTACACTGCCGACTACTACTATTGCACGACTACATCTGACGTCCCGTAGAAACACTATAGCACTCCGTATAAATACGAAGCGACGAACCCACGAGGTTGAGCTAGACCGTACTCGTCATTGAACCGATTCACGCAAGGAGATATGATTGATACTTGATCTAAATCAGATATGCATAAGCTTCAATAAATTCTAATAGACAGGCAATCACACAAACGGAATGCAAACTTATGCGCTTATAACAGAAGATCAAGGGTCGTGTTCATGAAGAACACGAGCCTCTAACTTATGAACGAACGCAAAAGTATGAATAACTTGCTCGTCAACTAGATCGAGGAAGCACGTTCATGAAGAACACGAGCCTCTAAATGATGAATGAACGAAGAACTCAAGAACAATTCACTCATGCATGAGAACCACTTTAGTCTAATTGGAAAATACTGAAATACTCACTTTAGTCTAGATGAAGAACAACATCGCTCACGAGGTACAAGGGGACGATGGATGATCAACGGATCATCACCACTTCACCTCTACTCATCCACACACTCCTCTCTACCTAGCACCACCTAGTCTAGATCCTCCACACACACACTCATGGTGGGATGAGGTTTCACCTCCACCGAGAGAGAATGAGAGGGGGAGAAAGAGGCTAAGGTGAGAAATTGCTTCAAGTGTGTTCATCCTCTTCTTACCCCCCTCCTCTCCTATTTATAGGCTAAGCAACCAGCGTGGGAGCACCTCAAACACCCTGGGGATGGCTTCTAGGACCAATGGGCGAGCACCACGTGGAAGGCCGGGATGAACCGCCCTTAAGGCAGTTCGGCTGATCCTAGGGGTCGGCCGACCCCTAGGTGGCGCCTTTCGCGCTGTGCTTTCTCCAGGAGGCTGGTAGGTGGGTCCCTTGGTCGGTTCCTGGTGTCCACGTGATTTGGAGCCGGTTTAGGCGCTATGGTGGGCCATGTGATCCATGTGATGCCTACATGGCGACTTCTGATTCGCCGAGGCCGCCCCTCTTGGATTGGTGACGTCATGGATCTAGGGGATGCTTGCATGCAGCCCCTCATTGGCTGAGCCTGGCTTGCTAGGATCATGAGAGTGTCTTTTCTCTCCATTTCTTATGCTAAAGACCTGCATTCAACTTAGCATGGCCACTTGTGGAAATTGTTAGTTTAAACTCCTATTCTAATGTGGATGCATAGTTGTTATGATAAAATGCAGGGATTGACGACCTTAAATTAGGTACTTAACAACCGTCAACACCAAGATCAAAAATAACCATCTTGCACTTTGCTCATGTACTCTCATCTCACTTGTCTCTCAAGCCTACTTGTTCTACTCCTTTCCTCTCTCAAAGCATATGGTGGAAAGCTTTATGTGGAGCTATAGGAAAGTTTAGTCTAATAAAGATATTATAGTTGAGATATTATTAAAACAATTCTAGCTTCTCATGGTCTTACCGAGACTCGTCAAAAAGGTCATTGTAAAAATAATGTTATCAAGGAGGGGGAGAGATGAACACACAATTTTTGATAGGTGGACATGCGCAAATGGAAAAGAGTGATCCCAAGGCACAAACAAAGTCCTTATTATCGGATTGCACATGGTTGGAAAGATGAGTATGTGCCTTGATCTTGAATCCTCTTGAAAACTCAAAAGAAATAAAATAGCTAGAGAACCGGGGAGCTTTATTTTTCTTCTTTCCTTCTTCTTTCTTTCTTTCTTTTTCATTCATCATTTTTTTCTTTTATCATACTTTTTCTCTCTTTTTTCTTTTTCTTTCTTTTTTTATTTGCTCCCCTTGAACTCTAGACTATACTAGCACTTCCTTGGCAACCCCCCATGCTTAGACGTTTGCTCGTCCTCGGGCAAAGAGGTGATAAAAATGCCAAGGTGGGTAATTGAAGCTCTCATTTTTTTCTTAGAGAGAGACACTTGAAAAATCTTCTAGGGATCCTTTTGGAAGTCTCCCTTTCTCACTTGAAGCACCTTCTTTGTAATCTTCCTCAAAATATTCATCCATACTCATATATTGGGTTGTGGTCAAGGAGATGTACACAAAAAAGATATATTTGGGTTTTGGTTGGATATCCGGCGAGGTTTGCAAAATTCCCAATGTGGAAACTCACAATGCACGGATAGAAGAGGCTAGCATAAAGAATGATACACAAAAACGGAATGACCAGCTTCTTAGTCTCGGGCCAGAGAAATTAGGCCTTGAATTAATGCACCCAAAAATAAATCTTGTTTATACTAAGGTTTTGCACTCAAGTAAACTTAAGCTTTGGATGGGTAGAGCAAATGCAAGCGGTACTTGTGACAAGGTTAGCATAACTTTTTGAGAATAAAAAGGTTCTTTGATTCATTCAAAGTTGAGAGCAACAAAAAAGAACTATGGGACTTGAGTTATCATATCCTCCACACAAGATTAAGCTAGCATTTAATTAAATTTCAGATTTATATTAAAAGAGAGCACTAGCTTAAACATGCATAAAACAAGCATAAGATTGAGCAAAGCGGCAACGATCATCACATATCAACATGGTACAATTTTCCATCCATATTAAGATCATAAAAATGACGGTGAAACTTATTCATGATGATGGATAAAAAACTACTAGTATCACACACATGCTGAAATTAAATAAAAACAAGAAAATACTACGCATATATAAACGCACACAAGATGAAAATAAAGAAAAGGAAAAGAAAAAATCAAACCACACTTAAAAAGCTTCATCCCTTCCTTCTTTCTTCATTCCTCATCCGATTGTTCTTACTCTGTCGGTTGACTTTCGTTAAATCCTTGCTCATAATATGTTTGCATGGCCCCTCCACGAAATTGATCCGGCGACACAATTTGAAGGTGTCCTAATTGATGGGCGATCCCCGCCATTCCTTCATGCCAATGGTCGACATGACTCCGGATCCTCTCGACGTCTTGTGTGTTCATTTGCATATACGCCCCGATGATGGCTGCACTTTATTGGGGCTGGGGCATGCTTGTATAAGGTGCCACAAATGCTTCATTTGGCACAACAAAAGTTGGTGGACAATATGTTGGAGGAGGTGGTGGCATGGCTGCACCACTCCCCCATGCTTGCATCGGCACACTTCCATAGTAGGGTGGTGGCATAGGAATCCCTCCATATGGTTGATGATAGGCAGCCCCTCCTTGGTCTTGGGCTACGGAAGACGATCCCTCTTCTATAATTCTTCCTCTTTTGTTCTTCTTGGTTGGCACAAGAATTCCTTCTTCCAACCAATTCTCTCTCCCTTCAATAAATAATTTCAGCCTCATATTTAGGAGAGGAATGTTGACTTTTGCCACATTGTACCCTCTCTTTTCATCTCCACTAATGTATTTTCCTTGCTTGATGTAATCAATCCCAAGTGAATTCCCCGCAAGTAGGAATTTTGGGTTCCTTGAAATACCCGGCCTCACAGAAATTGCTATCATAGAGAGATAGCATCCCGAACCAATTTGTCCAGTCCCCGAAGTTGCCTCACAACATCACCGATTGATCATGATATATGACGGATCAATGGCTTGCCTTGCAATCAATGCCGAATAAAGCCAATTAACTTCCATGTTGGTGACCTTGGACTCCTTCATTCTTCCCAAAATCCTCTTGCTCATCCAAGAATGAAATATCCGGATGATGGGATTTCGGATGCTATTTCTCTGCCGGTTATCTTCCCCTGAAATCATACTCTAAAATCTTTCCAATACACTCTCATTAACATCAACTTGCTCCGGGGCTTCGCTCTTGAAACCGAGCAACTCTCTAATTTGCTCATAAGAAATTATTTGCTCATCATCCTTGAGTCGAAGTGAGAGGGATGGCACCCCTTCATTAATAACCGGCGCCATCATCATGAGAATTTCCATGGCAAGCTCCATGTGAAAGCTCACCCCTACTCCATCGGAAAATTGCCCCCAACCAAGGTAGTTCATCATTTGATAAATATCCGGAGAAAATCCCAACACTTGGAGAGCATCATCGTCGAAGTCAACGTTGGGCACAATCCTCTTTTCTAGGCGACCAAGCTTCTCCTCCTCCTCCTCCATCATCATGAAACCCATACTTGCAACGTCGCAGAGTGTACAGTGGTGGAGCAGATGAACGAGTCGAGCGACGAGGTTGGACGGGCGGCTCCTCCGTGTGCCCTTGCGGTTCGGTGTACCGCATGGACGAGCTTCGCGTGTCTCTTCTTCCACTAAGGAGCATGGTGTCGCTCCTTGATGGCGCCACGTCCTCTTCCATGCTTCGCGGTGACTCAGAGATTGAGTGCCTCTGCGAAGAACTTGTTGATGCCGGCTTCGATGATGATGATTGTGTCTTCTTTCCAAGGACCTTGCTAAAAGCCTTCCTCATCTTGTTGTTGCTGCACAAATCACAAACAAACTCTCCGGGGGTTTCTTGCCGGTAGAAATACACACAAAAGAAGTATATGGAAGGGCAATAATTGTGACGTATTTTTCTGAATTTTTGGGCTCAAGAATGAAGAACGAATTTTTCGGAGGTGTTTCTGGAGGTTCTGGACTGGGAGCTCAAGAACATGAACTAGCAATAGGGCAAATGACTTACCTGAGGAAGACAAGCGCTGGGGGGCCAAGAAATTGGCCAGGCTGGCCGGCCTGGGCCGACCGACCCAGGGCCTCTGCCCCTTTTTTTGGCTCTTCTTTCTCCCACTTGTTGCTTGATTGATCATGGTGCTGTGTACTCGTGCTCCACGCCTTCCACCATCCAATTTCTCTCAGCCACTCCTTTTTCTTTCATGGTCAAGTCCTCCATCTTGATCATTTACTTTGTGTCACTTCCATGCTTCCTTGCCTCCCATGCTCTCATCCATATCCTACAAAAAATCAAGTCTTGCTGCCCCCCATGCTTGTCCTTGCATGTGCTCAAGATTCCTCAATGATGAAGCCTTCCCGTGATGCATCATGGAGCATTAGAAGTTCAATTAAGCTTAGAACCTTCCCTTGATCATGTTTAGATGCTAATTACTCCTCTAATTTCGAAAATTAAAAATTAACTCAGAGACATCAATGAGTTCAAATGTATTTTTAGAGGAGTTTTTAGGCATCAAAAACATTTATAAGTCGAAACTTTCCGACTACATTGATTTTGGTTACACCGGGATCACTTGCTTTCATTAATTGATAGCGAGCTCCTCCGGCTTGACCGTGGGGGTATGGGTTTAGGTTCTAATTTTGGCCAAATATGAAAGAGATGTTTTGAATAAACAAAAATAAATGGGGCTTGGAAAAATTCTAACTCTAGAGAAACTGGTAGATATCAAGTTGAATGAAACCAAAAATCGATTTTCCTAGGTTCACGCGAGTCCTACCATGCGTTAAAAGTTAAAGATCATTAAGGAACAACACTGGGCTCTACTCGTGTGTTTTTATGATGTAAAACAAACCAACCTTGTCATCATGAAGAGGATGAGAGGTGTGAGTAGGTTCTGAATTTTTGGTGTAGGTTTCTCGATAAGAGGCAAATAAATCGTAGGATGACTCATGTCATATGTTTAAGGTCAAATAAAATCCAAATGAAACATCCGAGCAAATTAAATGTCTCAAAAATAAGTTCAACCACTTAAGAGTTTATACCAAGTCTTGCATAGCAAATTCAAAGACCAACTTACTTGAAATCGGAAATAATCCGGGTTGCCCTCCCGGCAGCTTTATTCTTCATTCGGGTTGTCCTCCCGGTAGCTTATTCTTGACTCGACGAATGGGTTGCCTCCCACCTAGCGCTTCGTTTATAGTCCATGGCTAGACTTCTTCTCTTCTTCACTTTGGATCAATGCTCTTTGCGGGCGTTGCAATCTTGGGTACCCACTTCCGCACCATCTTGGGCACAGGCTTATTCTCCGGCTTAGTCATCTTTTTGGTCTTCACAGGTGGCTTTTGTTCTTTGGTCTTGACGGATGCAACAACTTCTTTGATCACCTTCGCTTCCTTCTTCTTGGGCTCATCCTTCTTCTTTGGCTCTTCCTTGCTAAAACAACGATGAGGTGGAATATATTTAGCATTGATCATGTTGCATACCTCTCAAAACGTGGATGAAACTTGAATATGCTTCGTGTGCCATTGACGTCGAACTTGATCTCTCCCTTGCTAACGTCTATCGTTGCTCCGACGGTCTTGAGGAAAGGCCTCCCTAGGATGAGAGGCGGCTTCTCCCTTTCTCCCATCTCGAGCACCACGAAATCAATAGGGATGAAGTGATCTCCAACTTTCACGGGGACATCTTCAGTGATTCCCACGGGATAGCAGATAGAGTTGTCGCCCAACTCCAAGCACATACCCGTAGGCTCAAGTGGTAGGCATAGCTTCTCGAACACATCTCTTGGCATGACACTCACACTTGCTCCAAGGTCGCATAATGCCTTCTCGAATGTGAATGAGCCAATAGAACATGGGATGGTCGGACATTCGGGATCTCTTTGCTTCTTGGGCCCTTGATTTGCGATGGCGGCACTACATTGTTCGGACATCTTGACATGGTCTGCTCCAAGTGTTGCCATCTCATACTTGTTCACAAGTATGTCTTTGAAGTAGCGAGAATATGTAGGAACTTGGAGAGCGTCCAATAACGGCATGTTGATGTTTAACCTGCGCACCACTTCCACAAACTTTTCAAAATGACTATCAACTTTACCTCGAAAGTAGCGTGTCTTTAGTGTCGGCATCTTCATGTCATCACTTGGCATTTCGAATTCCGGCTCTTCGGTAGCAATCTCCGGAATAGTAGTCACCTTCTCCTTAGTGTGATCTTCCGCTTCGATGGTTGGCTTAGGCTTCTTTGCACCGACTGGAAGTTCGGGATCCTCCGTCTCCTTTCTCGAGCGAGTTTGAATAGCCTTCGCCGTCTCGGGACCTTGGGGCTGCCCCGGCAATCTTCCTTCATCAGCGGTTAGGCGCCCGACAAGTTGTCCCACTTGCGTCTCCAATATCTTCATCATGTTGAGCACTTGATGGTTGGAGCTCCCGACCTTCGTCACCTTGCCATCGATGTTCTCCAATATTTTATCCACAGTCTTGAAATTAGTGACAGTGTCCTTGTTGATCTTTGCTTGCTCGTCTATGAAGTCCTTCAATTGTATACAAAGAGGCACCATATTTTGAATAGACGAACTTGCATTAAATTGAGGTCTACCTTGCCCGTAGCGAAAGTTTGGCAAATCTCCTTCCTCATGTAGTCGAGCACCTTTGCTTCCTCCGGACAATCTTTTTTGACATGGCCGTACTCCTCACACTCTTCACACGTGGATCTTGTTTTGGCGGCCTTTAAGTCTTGGGCAGCTTTCTTTCACTGGTGGAAAAACACCCTTCCGTCCCGGTTGGTAAAGGCTTTAAGTCTCTAAAGCCCAACCGGGACGAAAAGGGAGAGACAAAAGCCCCCCCCTTTGTCACCGGGTGGGCAACCGGGAATAAAGGGTGGCCTTTATTCCTGGGTGGTAGCCCCGCCCGGGAGAAAAGGGGAGGGCACACCAGCGCCTGTGCGCCACCCCTTTAGTCCCGGGTGGTAGCCCCGCCCAGGACAAAAGGGGATGGCACACCAGCGCCTGTGCGCCACCCCTTTAGTCCCGGGTCCCCGCTGTGAATTTTTTTTTGTTTCAATTCCAATTGTTCTAATAATGTTATACGCATATATTCTCACGTATTTGGGTGTAATTTACGTGTACATATAAATGTTTGCACTAATTATACGTGTCTACTATACGTACTATATGAAGAGAATAAACTTATAAATAAATATATACACACATTATATTACATCGAAAGCATGGATAGTATTTTCTGAAAGTAGTATATATATACATCAAAATACCGTTTCATTCTAATTCTAGTCTAAAGTTCCACCAGAGGTGCTAATTAAACTTTATGAATTGGATGGCCGTCATAGTGATTTTTGCCTTATGGATTAATCACCTGGTCCATTATGAATCCGCAGAGACTTTCTTGAATCGCCAAGAGTCGGTCCTTCTCAATGATTGCGTCCCTAATCATATTGTTCTGTAATGTGCAAATAATTTAATATATTACACACAAGAATTAAATATATAAGCGGTTAGAAAAAATGTATTATTAATTGGTTTAAAATAATACTTATAGTATAATCTGACGGGTCTGCCTCGCAGAAATTGTGGATGAACTCACACACATAGTATGCACATAAATGTGTCCCTGGTTCCTGTCTCATACACTAAATTGAAGAAGATAATTATGAAAAATTAGTGTTATACATTTTTAATTTTCCCAAGCTGAAGTTGTTATTTGGTTTACGTACCGGAAAATTTGTAGAGAAGTTTATTCTAGGTCTCCATGGTCCAGGGTTGACAGCCTTGAATTTTTCCCAAGCTCTGGCAGAAAATAATGAAAGTTAGAGCTAGATAGTGTTAGTAAAAGCACACTTTTGCATAAAAGGGAACGTATGGATAGAATTATTACTCTTGAAACATATCTTGAAGGTCCAAGTATTTGTTCGGATCTCTTCTCAACGAATCAAAGACAAGGACGTTGCTTCTGTTGACATCAATTATGAGAAGAATCCAGTGAAAACTGTATATACATGGAAGCTCAAAAGATTAGAACTAAATAATGTTAACTGAGATAATTAGAAGTGCGAACCCTTAGTAATTAAGATGGTAATCACACTTACTCGAAGTTGTAAGGTAGAAGTATCAAATCCTTATAATGCAAATTACACAAGGTCCTTAGGATTGTTTTGAATGTTGTTTCTGGTTGGAGCTTTACTTGATCTTGATTAACTAAAGATGGGTCCATGAAACCTATTCGTGGGTAGCCATTCTTCTGCATGTTATGCATTTCCAGGCTACAGAAAATGAAAGACAAAGTTAATAATTAGAGTATGCATTAATTTGTTAATTAGGGTATGTATTGCACCGTCACTTACAGGCACCAGGCCATGACAAGATCGGTATTCAAGGAGTCAAGATGGTAAATTTCATAAACATCCTTGAATCGCAGCCAGACCAACTTCTCGCCTTTACCAGCAAAATCTCCCGGTTTAACAAGCATGCCAATCATCTCGCCCGCCTTAGACGTCTTCAAGTCATGTAATCTGCGCATCTGAGTAGGGAGTTTCTTCACCAACTCAGGCCTGACAAAAGATTTCCCATGCTCGTAGTGCCATCTAGGTACGAAGTTTTTGTCCTGAGGAGGTGATTCGTGGCTGAGAACATATTCTAGTGGGAGCCCTGTTGCTTCTTGCATTTGAATGACATTTGCTAGTTGTTCTGTGTCCATAAGTGCAAGAGCTCGTTCAGTTGCAGTGAGGCCGGAGGCGACGTAAGTCTGTACTCCTGACGTCGACGCTTCTGTTGCCTTCTTCGTTGAAGGCTCTTTCGCTGACGTCGACATTTGTGTTTCCTTCTTCGTTGAAGGCTCTTTCGCCGACGTCGACGTTTGTGTTGCCTTCTTCGTTGAAGGCTCTTTCGTCGATGTCGACGTCAACGCTTGTGTTGCCTTCTTCTTCTTCCTATAATCCTGTGGCATCATCGACCCCGGTACTTGGTCGATGTAACTATTTGGTGACCCTTCTTGTCTCTTCTTCTTTAGGGACTTGTGCAGCGACCGGTCAAAATCACTTAGTAGAGGTTTTATAATTTTCTTTTCTGCTTCCTTCTTCTCTATGAAAGCTTTGAGTTTCTGCGGACGATCTTTATTCTTTTCTGCTTCCATTTCTTCGAGCAGTTTTTGTTTAGTAGCCTCTTTATTCCCTTCAATCCATGCCTTGAGTTGCTTATCACACTCCGCCTCATTTTCTGATGTTGTCATGTCATATGGCAGCTTCCTTTTAACAGGCAGCTTTTTCCCTTTCTTCTTCGGGGGATCCGGATTTGGCACGGGCATAGACGCAGTAGATTTTGATTGGGACCGCCTCTTGGCAGGCTTTGGTGAAGGCTGCTTTGGTGGTGATTGATGCTTTGGTGGTGATAACTGACGATCGTCATCGCTCGCGGCAGGAGAATTCCCCTGTTGTGGAGACGGCGAGCTCCAATCATTCGGCGACGACCGTCCCGGTGACGGCCCGGGAGATGGTGCCTGCTGCTCGGCAACACTCGGAGGGATCGTTGACGGCCCGGGAGATAGTGGCTGCTGCTCGGCAACACTCGGAAGGATCGGTGGCGGCATGTTAGGTATTATGATGTAACGTTTGGGCCACAATATGATACTATGAAGCGCATCACGGAGTGTCCTTTCCCCGTCACCTCCTTCAAAGTCTAGCTCTATGTCGTTAAACTTTGGGTCAGCAATCTCCTCCAAACCAACTGAGGCGTAGCCAGTTGGAATCTGCATGTTGTGGCTTGTATGTCCTGGGAGATGTGCTAAAGCCATTCCGTACGCCACCTATATATATGTAGAGAAATGATGATGTTATTAAATGCCTGAGACATGCATCAAAGGTTGAGACAATTGCACGTATAATCAGGTTTATATATACCTTCATTGTGATGTTGCCGATCGGCTTGTGCAGCTCACATGCGGTGCACTGACAGATTTCATCCACAGGGTACCGTTCGTTGTCCTCTACTTGAACTTCTTCTTGGTTTGCCGCCCTTTGTTCTTCGGGGGCCTCTGTGGAAGCACAGCTGCTTTTGCGAGCGGAAGGGCTAATGACGGGATCCACCGGTGCTTGGGGCAGTGCTCCGGCAGGTGTGATCTGAGCTACCGCGGCGGCCACTCGTCGTTCAATCTCTGCATTCATACGTTCTTCTTGTTCTTTAAGTCTCTGCTCCATCATTTCACGCCACCGCCCCTCTTCACGCTCCCTTCTTCTTTTGCGGCTGCTATAGGTGTCGGCGCTTCCCTTGAAAGCAAACTTCCACGGGACTACCCCGTAGCCCCTGCAACGTCCTGGGTGTTCCAGATTCCCAAGCGCCAAAGTGAGCTCATCCATGTCTCTGTCAGGAACCAATCTGCCTGCTTTGATGTCTTCATTCTTTTTGATTATCTCATGTGCCGCCTCCTGTAACGTGGGTGGGAATTCGAGGGAACCATCATCAGGGTTCAATCTTCCACCACGGGCATAATACCAATTCTTTGATCGTTCTTCCCAGTCAAAGACCGCTGGTACGATACCTTTGTTGAGGAGGTCTTGTTCAATCTTCCGCCACTTGGGTGCTGCAACTGCGTAACCACCGCGACCAAGACGATGCTTGTAATCCGTCTTCTTACTGGCACTTTTCTGAGCTCGTGCGCTCTTGTTGGCGAATTCTTCACTATTCTTGTAATCCACAAAGGACTGCCAGTGATCCTTTAGCTTGGGATAATCATCAAAATTTGGAGTTCGATTCTGCTTGATATAATCTCTGTGCAGCTGCTTCTTGAAACTTTGCAATTGAGTTGCCATCTTCGTGAGAGTCCACTGCTTCACAAGGTTTGCGTTCACGCCCGGTGGATGTGTGAAGTGTTTTAGGATATCATCCCATAACATATTCTTAACTGAATTTGGAACCAGCCATGGATTATTTTCCTTCCCTTCCATTCTCTATATGATATGGGCATGTTGTCCCTCACAATAGCACCACATTGGGACACAAACTTGTCCCTAACCTTCTTTGGTTCCCATGGCTGGCCAAGCTCGTTGACTTCAGTGATATGAAACTTCACGTCATGATCGACGATTACTTTTGTACGACCTCTCTTAGTCTTTTTGCTTGTCGAGGTTGAAGCCTACAAATTACGGATTTGTTATTCACGCAGGGTTCCAGAATGATATATATACCTCGTTGTTAATGCATTTATGGATTTGTTAATGCATGATATATATACCTCGTTGGAACCTTCTGCATTAACTATGAAAAGGTCTTCATTATTGTCCTCGACGCGGCTGTCGATGTCCGCGGTGTGGGTGTCGATGTTCGCGGTGCGGGTGTCTGAGAGCCAGGTGTGGTTCGAGGACCGGTGGATGGTCGCTTCCTGGTGTGATGAGTGATTGACAACGTGGTGTGGACTGATTCTTGGCTAAGTATTGCAGGTGCAGGTTGCGGCTTGACTGGTGTTGGTGCAGGTGAAGAACAAGCGCGAAAGGTCGTTGCTGGTGAGGCCTCCAGGTGTGGAGAAGACAAGTAGGCTTGACTGGTGTTGATGTTTTGGCTTGCTGCATGCATTTAGAAGGTTTCCAAGTGGTTTCGAGCTAGTTTTGAGCTCGTGCAGTTCCCAGTTTTTCCCAGGTGGTCATCGGCCTGACCGGTGAGGTACACCGGTCTGACCGGTGTGAGGTTCAGGTGCTGGGCGATCTAGCACACTGGTCTGACCGGTGTGGTTGACCGGTCTGACCGGTCAGAGCAAAGCTGAAGCAGCTGCTCTGTTTTGCGAGGTGGTTTGCATGCATTCGTCCAGGGGAAGTTGCATTGGTTCAGGGGGAGCTTGCATGTGTGCAGGGGGAGCTCTTTGTGGTTTTCGAGCTTTGGATTGGTGTTTTGTGCTCTTTGCTTGAGCATGTTTTGTCTCGGATGTGTCGAGCCGTTGCCCTTGCCTAAGGGGTCCGAGACTTGTCTTCTTCAAGTGATCTTGCTCTTTGCCTTTTCTTTGGCTTTCGATCGCTTGTTGGAGTTTCTTTTAGTCGTTTCTTTTCTTTTCCTTTTCTCTTGGTTACCAAAACGTGTGTGTTGTCAATGCACTCATCAAGGGGGAGATTGAGAGCCAAGTGTGGTTCGAGGACCGGTGGATGGTCGCTTCCTGGTGTGATGAGTGATTGACAACGTGGTGTGGACTGATTCTTGGCTAAGTATTGCAGGTGCAGGTTGCGGCTTGACTGGTGTTGGTGCAGGTGAAGAACAAGCGCGAAAGGTCGTTGCTGGTGAGGCCTCCAGGTGTGGAGAAGACAAGTAGGCTTGGTTCGAGGGACCCGGTGGCCAGCGGGGTCAAGTGCGGGCCGCATGGTGGCAAGAACGGCAAGATGAAGTCATGGACGGTTTCTTGGTTGAGCCTCAAAACCAAGGTCGAGCCGGGACTACGTGGGAGCCGAGTCATGAGTGGTGATTGGCGGAGGCTACACCGAGTTCGCGGGGTTTCCGGTAGTTCACCAGAAAACCACTGGGTTCCTTGGTTGATCCCCAAAGCCAAGACCGAAGAACCGAAGACGGAGGTGCAGCAGCTCCAGACCGGTCTGACCGGTGGGTCTGACCGGTCTGACCGGTGGGTACCGGTCTCACCGGTGAGGAGCACCGATCTGATCGGTGTGCGATGACGCAGTCCGGAATCTTCGAAGCGGAGGACACGCGTCGGGATCGCAAGGCTTGCGTCGAGGCTAAGCAAGTTTGCGGTCGCTGGGCATCCGTCTGATGGTGCGAAGACAAAGATTTCCGATTTCGCCCTTGAGGGGCATGTATCCCTAGTTAGCTAGTAAGGGTATTTTAGTGTTTCGGTTGCCTCCATATAACCCAAGGGGTGAGAGGATGGCAGCCATCTCTTGGAACCCTAGCTCATTTGCTTTCCTATTTTCTCTTCCTATTTTCCTTAGGATTTTCTTAGGACTAGCTTGAGAGCTTCATGGTGAGATCTTGTGAGAGGGAAGGATGATCGGGCGGCAAGCTAGACCTTGTATGAACCTCTTTGGTATGTATAGATGATTCGGCGTGGTTCCTCAAGGCTTGGATGTGTCTTTCCCGTTTCTCCTTTTTGGTGATTTTTGGAGCCCTTTCTTGGCGATTTTCTTGGAGCGATTTTGAGGCCTTTCTCTTTGGGATTTGGTGGGGGATGTATGTGTGAACCCTTAGTGGTTCTTTTCCCTTTGATTCCCCATCCAAATCCGTGAGCAAAGGGGCTCGATTTTGGGGTTTTCTTGGCTCTAGGGTTAGAGGCATTCTTGGTGGGATTTCCTCGATTCCTCTTGTTTTAGCAAGTTTTGGTGAACCAAATCTTGGCTATGGAGTGCCCATGAGGTGTTCCTACTATCCCCAAAGTCTTGTGCAAAACCGTGGAGCGATTCGGGAGATCGGGAGTTGGATTTGGGGGAGTTGACCCGCGGGCGCTGTTCATCCCTAGAGCTCAGGTCACACCGGTCTGACCGGTGCCTCTCACCGGTCTGACCGATGCAGACTCTCTGTTGAGTTTTGCTCAGGTGAACGTCTTGGTGAGTTCCCTGTTGTCCTGTGTTGCTGTTGTTTCGGGTTTTGTCCTGTTTGGAGCTCGGTAGGTCAGTTTGGTGGATTTGGGATTTCCTGGCTTGGACCAGTCTGACTGGCGAGCTACACCGGCCTGACCGGTGTAGAGGCCTTCTGTGGAAGTTCTCAGATTTTGCCAGCAGGGACCGGTCTGACCGGTGCTGCTCACCGGCCTGACCGGTGTAGCCCAGTAGCTGCTCGAGTTGGTTTTTCCGCTGTGTTCTCGAGTAGATGTAGGTGGTTGTTGGTTCCTAGGACCAGTAGCACTTTAGTGGCTGCGTGGTCTTGACCAACTTAGGTAGTTGAGTCGGAGACGTGTTTTGGAAGCCATGTTCGTCTTGTTGGAGTTCTCATCTCCTTCGAGAAGAATTTTTATCGTCTCACATTCACTCCCCCCCTCTCTGGTTCGCCTAATCGGTCCTTCAGTTGGTATCAGAGCTGGTTCGGGTCTTCATTGACTCTTACCAGTCTAAGATCCAAAGATGGCGTACCAGGAACGGGGTTCGGGTCCTCCGCACTTCGATGGGAAGAACTACCAGATGTGGCAGAGGCGGATGGCAGCGTTCCTCCGCGGAAAGGGTCAGATCCTTTGGGACGTTATGGTGAACACAGCTTATGTTCATCCGATGAACTTCCTTGCTCCAGGATCGAGGGATATGTTCGAAGCCAACAACAAGGCTGTCGACTACTTGTTTCGTGCTCTGTGTCAGCCCGAATTTGATCGAGTTCAGACAGAGGACTTAGCTTGTAGGATTTGGGAGCAGTTGAAGGATGGTCATGCTGGGAATGCTCAGGTTCAGGCTCGGATGTACGCTACTTACCGGAGAGAGTACGAGAACTTCACTCATCTCCCCGGTGAGTCCGTCGATGCCCTTTTCCAGCGGTTTACGGTCGTTGTGAACAACATGAGAGCCAATGTGGCCGTGCTCCCATACGATGATCATGATAGAGCCGTGAAGCTCTTGCACTCGTTGGATCGTACCGTATGGGACGGGAAGTTTGAGGCTATTGTTGAGTCCGAGAAGTATGACACCTTGACGGTGAACGAGCTGTTCTCGAAGCTCAAGTCGGCTGAGTTCGACCGTGGTATGACAGGCAAGATCGAGAGCCCGACTGATTCTCATAGTCTCACTCTTGTTGGTGGCAAAGGAGCTAAGTCTAACGCTAACGCATCCTCCAGGATGTACTCTCTGTCTTCTTTGATGTCTTTGCCAGACGAGGAGTTCTACGTGCTTGGAGAGGACGAGCTGGCGTTGCTGACCAGGCGGTTCGAGAGGCTGCACAAGAACCGGGTGAACACGAGGAGGACAGCACGGATGTGCTTTAAGTGCGGCAAGCCAGGACACTTCGTCGCCGACTGCCCAAAGAAGACGGAGAACAAGGACGGCTACAAGGACGGCTACAGGCACCGGTCGAGCAAGGACGGCAAGTACCGATCAAGGCGTGATCACAAGCACAAGAACAAGCACAAGGACGAGCGACAGTCGAGGAAGAAGGACGGCCACGGCAGGAAGGCACGAGCGATGGTCGGAGCGAGCGACGTCGACTCCAGCTCCGCCTACTCTTCCTCGAGCTCGAGTAGCAGTGAAGACGAAGGTGATCGGCGCAAGAACAAGAAGTCATCCAGGAACTTGAGCGGGTTGAGCTGCTTCGCGGGAGATGGCTTCTGCGGCATGGCTCGTAGCTCCGGCAGCAAGAAGAGTCACCAAAGTGACTCGGACTCCGACTCCGAGGATGAGGTATGTGATGAGCTCTCTTCTTTGCGCAAGGAGAATGATGAGTTGGTTGACTTGCTTGATAATCGCGATCACATGCTTAGAGAGGCCAAGAAGATGAGGAAAGAGCTTAGGGCCTCACTAGAAGATGCTAGGAACCGTGTGGCTGAGCTAGAAACCCAGAACCTAGATGCTAAGCTTGAGATTGATTCGCTTAAGGCTTCTCCTGTGGTTTCTGATGATGTTGATTGTGTTGATTGCTCTGTGTACCTAGCTGATCTTACTGCTCTTAAGGATAAGCATGCTTCTACTTGTGATGAACTAGATATGCTTAGGGTTGAAGTGGCTGAGCTTAAGTCTAGACCTGCTTTGCTAGGAGCTTGCACTTCTTGCCCTGTTTTGCATGGAAAGATTGATGAAATGCATGCTTACACTGTTTCGCTTGAAGCTAAGTTGAAAGAGCCTATTCCCACTTCTTGCTCTACTTGTGAATTGCATGCGGTTAAGAATTTGGAGCTTGCGCATTATGTTGATCGCTTGCAGGATGAGAATGATGAGCTGAGGAAATGTATGAGCTGGTTGTCGGGTCAGGAGCCTCAGCTTGGTATCATGATAGCGGCTTTCAAACGCTATGATGGTCAGGCACTTGGGGCTGACAAGCTTGGAGAGAACAGTGGTGAGGGAGTTGAGAGAGTTGGAGAGATTCCTATCCCACCACCAAACAGACACAAGAACAAGTTTGAGCCCAAGCCTAACCATCTCAGAAACAAACTTGACACTACTCCAGATCCACCCATATTCCCTCACCCAACAAATGATTTCCAGAAACCGGTGAAGTTTGTGATCCCAAAGGGAGGTGAGGAAGGAGAGAAGAAGGGTGAGAAACCGAGTGGGCAGCCCCAACCCAAGCCAAAGCCTAAGCCACAGCCCATGAAGTTCCATTGTGGGTATTGTGGGAGAGATGGTCACAAGGATGAGTTTTGCTTTAAGAGGAAGCGTGAGGAGAGAATGGCTAGAGAGTGGGCTAACAAGGACAGGTACCACCCCTCTAATGGTGTACCTGAGCCTCGTATGCAGATGCCCAGGGCCAAGGCGATTGTGAGGACGGTTCCGGCTTGGGGAGACCGGAAGGCAGCAGGTGGTGCTGCTGGTCGAGCTACACCGGTCAGACCGGTGCACTACACCGGTCAGACCGGTGCAGGTCTGGGCAGACAGCGAGTTGGTTTTCGTGCTCGCGAGGATGCTCGGTTTGGTTCTGGTGGTCGTGGTTCTGGTGGTTGGTCTGGAAAGTTTGCAGGTGGTCAGTTTGCTAGGCGTTCTCCACCTCGTGCTCAATACGGGGGTGGGAGGAGTCGTAGCTTTGAGATGGAGAAGAGGAAGGATCCACGGTTTTCCTTTCGTGGCTTTCGTCCTCCTCCAGCTAGAGAGGGTTGGTTCCCTTGTAGTGGTTACCGTGGTGGTGTTCGTGGTGGTAGTTTTGATAGATGTGATGATTTGGTTTGTGCTAACCCCACTTTGAAGCAAATGGCTCGGCACTAGTTTTACTCTTTTGGTACTAACCCCAGTGCTGAGTCATTTGTTCACTCACGTGCTCGCTTTTGAATTTCAGGTGGGAGACTTAAGGAACATTTGGTTGATTGACTCTGGTTGCTCGAGGCATATGACCGGGGACAAGGGGTGGTTCTCAAGTCTCGTCCTGGTGGTGTCCAGGACATACATCACCTTTGGGGACAATGGGCGAGGGCGTGTGCTATCAGAAGGTGAGATTAAGGTAAGTGCAAGGTCACTCTCAGGCGTGTTTCTCTTGTTCAATCGTTGGTGTTGAATTTGCTTTCCGTGTCCCAGTTGTTGGATGAGGGCCTTGAGGTGTTGTTTTGGCCTGGTGGTTCTCGGATTTTAGATTCTCGAGGGGACCTTGTTTGCATGGTCGTTCCCGAGGGTCAAGTGTTCCGAGCTGATTTCTCTCAGTCTTCTGGTGTGGAGCGTTGCTTTTTGGCTGGTTCTTCGAGTGAGTTGTGGAAGTGGCATAGGAAGTTGGGTCACTTGAGCTTTGACCTTTTGTCTCACTTGAGTAAACTCAATTTGGTCCGAGGATTGCCACGATTGAGGTTTGAGAAAGAGTTGGTTTGTGCGCCGTGTAGGCATGCCAAGATGGTAGCCTCTTCTCACCCGCCTCTCACCGATGTGATGACTGAGCGTCCATGCAAGCTGCTCCATATGGACCTTGTTGGCCCAGCTCGTGTGCGATCTGCGGGTGGGAAGTGGTACGTCCTTGTTGTGGTGGACGACTACTCTCGGTATGCGTGGGTGTTCTTTCTTGAAGAGAAAGGGGAGACATTTGGTTTTGTTCGAGATCTTGTCTTGGGCTTAAGAAACGAGAGGCACGGAGATGCCATACGAGCGATCCGCAGTGACAATGGCTCGGAATTCAAAAACTCTCGCTTCGAAACCTTTTGCCATGACTTGGGTCTTGAACACCAGTTTTCGAGTCCGTATACGCCTCCCCAGAATGGCATGGTGGAAAGGAAAAACAGGACCTTGTGTGAGATGGCTCGGACGATGCTCGACGAGCATAGGACTCCGAGAAGGTTCTGGGCTGAGGTGGTCAATACCGCGTGCTATGTGTCGAACAGGATCTACCTCAGGGTTCACAAGAAGAAAACCTGTTACGAGTTGATGCACGGTCACACACCCAAGGTGAGTCACTTCCATGTCATTAGTTGTAAATGCTTCATTCTGAAGAAAGGGAAGAAGTTGGACAAGTTCAAGGCTAGGTCTGTCGATGGCATTTTCTTTGGTTATGCATCTCATTCTAGAGCATTTCGTGTGCTCAATCTTGAAACTAACCAAATCATGGAGACTTGCGAGGTAACCTTCGACGAGACACAGCCACGTAGTCAGCTTGTTTTTGAGTGTGCAGGTGACGACGAACTTGGCGAGGAGATCTTTAAGGAGGAGGAGCATGAACATGGAGATGATGAAGATGGCGGTGTGGTGCCCGCAGCTGAACATGTACCTACTACTTCGACGACGATCGAGAACGGGCCCTCTCCCACACCTACAACGACAAACCCAGATCAAGGCGAAGCTGCTGTTGAGGGGGAGGTAGCATCAAGGCGAGAACCTCCCCGGCGAGTGCAAGTGGATCACCCAGCTTCGAGAATCATCGGCGACATGAATGAACGCACTACACGGTCGAGGGTTTGGAACAATTCTCATTTCGCTCATTCTGCTTTTGTTGCCACCTTTGAGCCCAAAGACATTGGACACGTGCTATCTGATCATAATTGGGTTAATTCGATGCATGAGGAATTGGAGAATTTTGAGAGGAACCAAGTTTGGGTGTTGGTTGACCCTCCTCCAGGGTGTAAGCCGATTGGGACAAAATGGGTGTGGAAAAATAAAGAGGGAGAGAAAGGAGAAGTGGTGAGGAACAAGTCAAGACTTGTTGCTCAGGGGTACAGTCAGAAAGAGGGGATCGACTACGAGGAGACTTTCGCTCCTGTAGCTCGTTTGGAGGCGATCAGGATCCTTCTAGCCTTTTCCGTGGCTAAAGGGTTCAAGTTGTACCAGATGGATGTGAAGAGTGCTTTCCTGAATGGTGTGTTGGAGGAAGAGGTGTTTGTGAGGCAACCACCGGGGTTTGAGAGTGAGAAGTACCCCCACCGGGTGTATAAGTTGAGGAAGGCGCTGTATGGGTTGAAGCAGGCGCCTAGAGCTTGGTATGGTAGGCTGAGGGGGTTCCTGTTTGAGAGAGGGTTTGAGATGGGGAAGGTCGATCAGACCTTGTTTCTCCTCAGGCAGGGCAGAGATATCCTGATTGTGCAGGTATACATGGATGATATTGTCTTTGGTGGCTCGTCTAACTCTCTTGTTGCAAGGTTTGCAGAAGACATGAGCAGGGAATTTGAGATGAGCATGATGGGCGAGTTGCAGTTCTTTCTCGGGCTACAAATCAAGCAATCAAAGGAAGGAACATTTGTGCACCAAGCAAAGTACACCAAGGACATTGTGAGGAAGTTCAAGATGGAGGACTCCAAGGCCATGGCGACGCCTATGAGTACGACTACAGCTCTTGATGCGGACGAGGAAGGTGAACACGTGGACCAGAAGGAGTACCGGAGCATGATCGGGTCACTCCTCTACTTGACGGCGACGAGGCCGGACATCCAATTCTCGGTATGTCTGTGCACTCGTTTTCAAGCGTCACCGAGGACTTCGCATCGGCAAGCAGTCAAGCGCATTTTCAGGTATTTGCGACACACTCCCAACTTCGGCCTTTGGTACTCTGCGTCTTCTTCTTTGGCGCTTCATGGATTTTCAGACGCGGATTTTGCCGGGTGTCGGTTGGATAGGAAGTCCACTTCTGGGACTTGCCAGTTCTTGGGTTCTTCTTTGGTGTCTTGGTCTTCCCGCAAACAGACAAGTGTTGCTCAATCCACTACCGAGGCAGAGTATGTGGCCGCGGCTAGTTGTTGCTCTCAGCTCCTTTGGATCACATACACCATGAGTGACTTTGGTGAGGAGTATACCCATGTCCCACTTCAATGTGATAGCACCAGTGCCATAAGCGTTGCAAAGAACCCAGTGCTCCATTCCAAAACCAAGCACATAGAAGTGAGGTATCATTTCCTGAGAGACAACGTAGAGAAAGGGAAGATAGCTTTGATCCATGTACCCACACATGACCAACTAGCCGATATTTTCACCAAACCCCTAGATCAAGCAACTTTTACTCGTTTGCGGGGGGAGCTTGGTGTTTGTTTGATTTCTTGAGTCGGTGTGTGGGAGCTCCTTTGTAGCATATGTATAGCTTTCCTTTGTGCATTTCTTGCATTTGGCATGGCATATGTAACATGATGTATAGGCATCTTTGTATCTTAGGTTGCATGCATTTTGTATCATATGCATTGTTTAGGAAAGGCTTCTCCTATATACATTGTTCACCATGGAATGATATATATGTCTTTGTGAGCTAGTTTGGTAAGCTATGGTTAGTTTGGCTTAGCTCTTGATGATCTTGATTTATATCCATGGTTGATGGCTATGTTTTTTAAAAATGTCACTTGTATGCTCTCTTGTGAGTAAATGCCTTTATATGATCTTGACATGTTTTAGTGGCTTGGCTATACTTAATTTGTGGTTGGATAGCTTATTTTGATCATATGGGGCCAAAGGCTCATTTGCCATCATGAATGTTTAGCCCCCATGCTTAATCTTGTGGAGGGGCATAAGTTCCTTTTTGTCGCAAAAACATTTCATGTACCAATTTCAAATCTGAAAATGAAATGTAAATTGCTTGGAAAATGTGCTCCCATGTCATATGTGCTAATTTTAAATTTGCTTTGAGTGCTAAACCGTTGCATGATGCCTACCAATGAGAAGTCTCATATATAGAAGTAGGCACATGGCTCGGTGGCTTTGACATGACATGAGGTGCTTGTGGGTGTTTATAATGGTCTTATGCTTAGAATGGTTATCCTAGCATGAAGTTTGTGTGGCTTTGCCATTTTGACATGTTTTGCTCATGTTTAGGACTTTGCTCATGAGAGGGTAATTTTTCGCAAAATTGCTCAATTCTATCTTAGCTTCGCCCAATGGTTGTGAAACTTGGTGATCTTGTAGTTGATGTCATTACGAAGCTATAGAGTATATACCTTGCTCATTTGGACATGTGTAGCATTCTTTGTTGAATTTTGTCTATTTGAGAAGCTCTAGGTTGCATTTTTTTGCATTTTTGGCTTGATTCATGCATTGTCAACAAGGGGGAGAAGTTTGAGCATGTTTTGGCTTGCTGCATGCATTTAGAAGGTTTCCAAGTGGTTTCGAGCTAGTTTTGAGCTCGTGCAGTTCCCAGTTTTTCCCAGGTGGTCATCGGCCTGACCGGTGAGGTACACCGGTCTGACCGGTGTGAGGTTCAGGTGCTGGGCGATCTAGCACACTGGTCTGACCGGTGTGGTTGACCGGTTTGACCGGTCAGAGCAAAGATGAAGCAGCTGCTCTGTTTTGCGAGGTGGTTTGCATGCATTCGTCCAGGGGAAGTTGCATTGGTTCAGGGGGAGCTTGCATGTGTGCAGGGGGAGCTCTTTGTGGTTTTCGAGCTTTGGATTGGTGTTTTGTGCTCTTTGCTTGAGCATGTTTTGTCTCGGATGTGTCGAGCCGTTGCCCTTGCCTAAGGGGTCCGAGACTTGTCTTCTTCAAGTGATCTTGCTCTTTGCCTTTTCTTTGGCTTTCGATCGCTTGTTGGAGTTTCTTTTAGTCGTTTCTTTTCTTTTCCTTTTCTCTTGGTTACCAAAACGTGTGTGTTGTCAATGCACTCATCAAGGGGGAGATTGAGAGCCAAGTGTGGTTCGAGGACCGGTGTATGGTCGCTTCCTAGTGTGATGAGTGATTGACAACGTGGTGTGGACTGATTCTTGGCTAAGTATTGCAGGTGCAGGTTGCGGCTTGACTGGTGTTGGTGCAGGTGAAGAACAAGCACGAAAGGTCGTTGCTGGTGAGGCCTCCAGGTGTGGAGAAGACAAGTAGGCTTGGTTCGAGGGACCCGGTGGCCAGCGGGGTCAAGTGCGGGCCGCATGGTGGCAAGAACGGCAAGATGAAGTCATGGACGGTTTCTTGGTTGAGCCTCAAAACCAAGGTCGAGCCGGGACTACGTGGGAGCTGAGTCATGAGTGGTGATTGGCGGAGGCTACACCGAGTTCGCGGGGTTTCCGGTGGTTGACCAGAAAACCACTGGGTTCCTTGGTTGATCCACAAAGCCAAGGCCGAAGAACCGAAGACGGAGGTGCAGCAGCTCCAGACCGGTCTGACCGGTGGGTCTGACCGGTCTGACCGGTGGGTACCGGTCTCACCGGTGAGGAGCACCGGTCTCACCGGTGTGCGACGACGCAGTCCGGAATCTTCGAAGCGGAGGACACGCGTCGGGATCGCAAGGCTTGCGTCGAGGCTAAGCAAGTTTGCGGTCGCTGGGCATCCGTCCGATGGTGCGAAGACAAAGATTTCCGGTTTCGCCCTTGAGGGGCATGTATCCCTAGTTAGCTAGTAAGGGTATTTTAGTGTTTCGGTTGCCTCCATATAACCCAAGGGGTGAGAGGATGGCAGCCATCTCTTGGAACCCTAGCTCATTTGCTTTCCTATTTTCTCTTCCTATTTTCCTTAGGATTTTCTTAGGACTAGCTTGAGAGCTTCATGGTGAGATCTTGTGAGAGGGAAGGATGATCGGGCGGCAAGCTAGACCTTGTATGAACCTCTTTGGTATGTATAGATGATTCGGCGTGGTTCCTCAAGGCTTGGATGTGTCTTTCCCGTTTCTCCTTTTTGGTGATTTTCGGAGCCCTTTCTTGGCGATTTTCTTGGAGCGATTTTGAGGCCTTTCTCTTTGGGATTTGGTGGGGGATGTATGTGTGAACCCTTAGTGGTTCTTTTCCCTTTGATTCCCCATCCAAATCCGTGAGCAAAGGGGCTCGATTTTGGGGTTTTCTTGGCTCTAGGGTTAGTGGCGTTCTTGGTGGGATTTCCTCGATTCCTCTTGTTTTAGCAAGTTTTGGTGGACCAAATCTTGGCTATGGAGTGCCCATGAGGTGTTCCTACTATCTCCAAAGTCTTGTGCAAAATCGGGGAGCGATTCGGGAGATCGGGAGTTGGATTTGGGGGAGTTGACCCGCGGGCGCTGTTCATCCCGAGAGCTCAGGTCACACCGGTCTGACCGGTGCCTCTCACCGGTCTGACTGGTGCAGACTCTCTGTTGAGTTTTGCTCGGGTGAACATCTTGGTGAGTTCCCTGTTGTCCTGTGTTGCTACTGTTTCGGGTTTGGTCCTGTTTGGAGCTCGGTAGGTCAGTTTGATGGATTTGGGATTTCCTGGCTTGGACCGGTCTGACCGGCGAGCTACACCGGCCTGACCGGTGTAGAGGCCTTCTGTGGAAGTTCTCAGATTTTGCCAGCAGGGACCGGTCTGACCGGTGCTGCTCACCGGCCTGACCGGTGTAGCCCAGTAGCTGCTCGAGTTGGTTTTTCCGCTGCGTTCTCGAGTAGGTGTAGGTGGTTGTTGGTTCCTAGGACCAGTAGCACTTCAATGGCTGCGTGGTCTTGACCAACTTGGGTAGTTGAGTCGGAGACGTGTTTTGGAAGCCGTGTTCGTCTTGTTGGAGTTCTCATCTCCTTCGAGAAGAATTTTTATCGGCTCACATTCACTCCCCCCCTCTCTGGTTCGCCTAATCGGTCCTTCAGTGTCGATGTCCGTGGTTATGTTGAGGAACGCGTCCGCCTGGCTACGCTCCTCCTCGGTGAAGGTTGGGACCTCGGTATTTGGACCCCCAGCAATAAGGCTCTCCATCAGCCGCTCCGCGTCCTCATTGTTATCCATAACTAGAAAATTTTGAAAACATAAATGAATTTCTGAATACATAAATGATTTTCTGAATATATAAATGATTTTTTAAATACATAAATGAATTTCTGAGCACATAAATGATTTTTTGAATACATAAATGATTTTCTGAATACATAAATGATTTTCTGAGCACAGAAATGATTTTCTGAATACATAAATGAATTTCCGAAT
Organism: Cenchrus fungigraminus; assembly: GCA_036936925.1. Classification (NCBI taxonomy): domain Eukaryota; kingdom Viridiplantae; phylum Streptophyta; class Magnoliopsida; order Poales; family Poaceae; genus Cenchrus; species Cenchrus fungigraminus. Next base: position 189,442,012 of record CM072769.1, read on the forward strand.
ACATAAATGATTTTCTGAGCACATAAATGATTTGCTGAATACATAAATGATTCTCTGAGCACATAAATGAATTTCTGAATACATAAATGATTTTCTGAGCACATAAATGAATTTTTGAGCACATAAATGAATTTCTGAATACGTAAATGATTTCTGAATACATAAATGATTTCTAAGTGTCGGGCGAGAGTCGAGCGAAACTACCTAAGTGTCGGGCGGGAGTCGAGCGAGTCGGGCGGGAGTCGAGCGAGACTACCTAAGTGTCGGGCGGGAGTCGAGCGAGTCGGGCGAGAAAACCTAAGTGTCGGGCGGTGTCGAGCTAGTCGGGCGGGAGTGGAGCGTGTCGGGCGGGAGTGGAGCGTGTCGGTCGGGAGTCGAGCGAGTCGGGCGAGAAAACCTAAGTGTCGAGCGGGGTCGAGGGAGTCGGGAAAGAATCGAGCGTGTCGAGCGATATACTACCTAATTGTCGGGCGAGCAAAAAAATTAATATCTCTAAATACATATTTCATCTCTAAATACATTTCATCTAAAAACACTAATTAAATTCAAATCTAAATCTCTAAATTCAAATCTAAATCTCTAAATTCAATTCTAAAATCTCTAAATTCAATTCTAAAATCTCTAAATTCAAATCTAAATCTCAAATTCTAATCTAAATTCATAAATGAATTAATTGAAAACATTAAAAAAAATTTGCTGACGTCAGCCATCAGGGGCTGACGTCAGCAGAGGCCTCACCGGCCGAGAGTGACGGCGGCCTCAGGGGGCGACGACGTCGGCGGCCGGGCGCGGCGGAGACGGCGGCTGGGCGTGGGGGCCGGCGCGGAGACGGCACCCGGGCGCGGCGGAGCGGGGTCGACGGGCGGCCGGGAGCGGCAGGCGACGGCCGGGCGCGGCGGAGACGTGGACGGGCGTGGGGACGACGGCCGGGCGCGGGCGCGGGCGGGGTCGACGGGCGGCGTGCGGACGACGGAGATCCACGGCGGCCGGGAGCTCCGGCGGCGGAGGGCACGGAGACGTGTCGACGGCCGGGCGCGGGCAGGGACGGCGAGGTGCGACCTGCGACGACGACGGAGGCAGGGGCGACGGCGGGGGACGACGACGGCCGGCGGAGATCTGCAGGGGGACGAGACGGCGGCCGGAGATCGAGTGAGTGTGGTGATGAAGTGGAGCAGTTGGGGAAGAAGAGGGGTGGATCCGTGGGATATATATCCCCCCTCTTTAGTCTCAGGTCGTAATCAGACCCGGGAGCAAAGAGCCTTTAGTCCCGAGTGGAGATACGACCCGAGACAAAAGGCCCCCCTTTTGTCCCGGGTTGTATCTCCACCCGGGACTAAAGGTCCCTTTCGCGCGGGAGGGGGCACGAGGGCAAAATTTCGGCCTTTTGTCCCGGGTAGTGTTACCACCCGAGACTAAAGGCCCCCCTTTAGTCTAGGGTCGTAACACCACCCGGGACTAAAGTGTCATTTTCGGCGGGAACTGTTTTTCCCCTCCTATTTCTTTTCTCATTTTCACATTCTATCTCTTTGAAATCAAAAAATATATAGTAACTTTTACTATTTTTTTCATGCAAAATTATATTGAGTTAAAATATAATAAACTGTACTTTGCTATGTAAAATTATATTTTAGAGTTGTAAACATTCACTTTCAATTTTCATTTGCAACATTGATGTGTATTCCCACTAAAATTCAAGCTTCTAAAATATAATGGTTCGATGAAAGGTTCCATATAGTTTTGTAAATTAATTCAGAAAAATCTCAAACTTGGTGGGTCAATCTCACATGACATATTCAAGCTTCATAAAAATTTTGAGACCGATACAACACTGCAAAGTGCATGGACTTCAGAATCGTTAAGAACATAAGTGGTATAGACATGGTTCGATGAAAGGTTCCATATAGCTTTGTGAAGCACGTGTACTCCGTCTATGTCGAAATGGTCTGAAATTTTTTTGGTTGTCATTTACACTTAAAATATTAGCTCACGCAAGATCTTAGATTTTTCTGATGACTAAATGTATTTTAGGTTTTTTCTTCGTGCTAAAGGAGCTAGAATATTGTGAATTACACATCAATAACTCAAGAATTCTGATTCGGCTTCCAGATAAATTAGACTCCTAAGGCACAAGAGAACTTGTGGCCAAGTTTGGCACCATTCCCGATCGTTTTAGGGGTGCTCTCAGCTCAACTTTTAATTTCTAGGTGATGTCGCACGGAAATTCAATTAAACCGAAAGAAATACTAAACTAATTTAGAAAAATCTCAAACTTGGTGGGTCAATCTCACATGACATATTCAAGCATCATAAAAACTTTGAGACCGATACAACACTACAAAGTGCATGAACTTCAGAATCGTTAACTTGTTGGAGACCAATAAAAGAGTTGATCACATTAGCATTACACAATTGATTTGATCAATAATCATTACATTACGACATTAATCTCAAGCACGTAAGTACGGTGTCTCTTCACGTCCAAGCAATATGCTTGGGTCAACTTCGACAGCGAACGGAGGCATGCCATCAAACTAATCATAATCATCGGATTGATCTGTTTTGTCCTCGACTCCCACGATTACTCTTTTACCTGGAAGAACTATGTGACGCTTTGCCTCTTGTGGTCCTACTTCTTGGGGATTTTTATTCTTCGGTATGCTAGTCATATCCATAACATAGAATACCTGATGCACATCTTTGGCAAGCACGAATGGATCATCTTTGAACCCAATCTTGGTAAGGTCCACTATTGCCATTTAGGTTTACCCATTGGCAAAAAAACAGAGGGACGTTCATCGCTCCGTACTCAAGCTCCCATATCTCTTCTATGATACTATAATAGCAGGTCTTGCCCCTATCTTTTCCGATGACGTCCATACGGACACCACTATTTTGGTTTGTGCTTTTGCGATCTTGAGCTCTCGTGTAAAAATTGTAACCATTCATATCGTAAGCATGAAATCTTGTAATTGTGCTACAAGGTCCCCTGGCTAACAAAGCTAGTTGTGGATGAATCGTTGAGTTTCCGATGAGTTATTCACTCAACCATGAGGGAAATGTTTCCAAGTGACGGCGTGCAATCCAGACTGGGGATTTGGTTGGATTTTGAGAAGCAATAATCTGCTCGTGTTCCGTCCTATACAGAGTCACCAGTGATGATTGTTGCAAGACTGTTAGGTGTGCTTTATGGAACAAATCAGTGTTATTGCTCAAAATTGATTTCCTTCCGATGGTACCCTTTCCCTGTAGCCTCCCCTCGTGTCGTGATACTGGAAGCCCAATCGAATCAATTGTGTCGACAAAATCAACACAAAACTCAATGACCTCCTCAGTTCCATATCCCTTAGCAATGCTTCCTTCCGGACGGGCACGGTTAAGAACATATTTCTTGAGGATCGACATGAACCTCTCAAAAGGCCACATGTTGTGAAGGTATACTGGACCGAGAATAGTAATTTCTTTCACAAGGTGTACCAGGAGGTGCGTCATAACATCGAGGAAGGAAGGTGGAAATGCCAACTCAAAGCCGACAAGACATTGAACCGCATCATTCTATAGCTTTTCTAGCTTGGCTGGATCGATTGCCTTCTGTGAAATTGCATTGAGAAATGCACAAAGCTTTACGACCAGTAATCGTACATTCTCTGATAAAACACCTCTCAACGCAACTGGAAGCAACTGTGTCATCAACATGTGACAGTCGTGGGCCTTTAGATTTGTGAACTTCTTCTCTTTCATATTTATGATCCCCTTTAAATTCGACGAGTAGCCAGACGGAACCTTAATACTATTCAGGCAATCAAACACGCTTTCCTTCTCTTTCTTGGTGAGAGTGTAACTAGCAGGACCAAAGTAATCAACATCATCATCATCCTCTTCCAGATCAGTTTCATCATCACCCTCCCGCGGAACTTTGGGAATCTTATGAAATTCTTTCAGGTCCTCTCGTGCTTCGTTGGTATCCTTCGGGTTACCGTAACAACCCATGAAGCCTAGCACATTCACGCAAAGATTCTTCGTAAGGTCCATCATGTCAATTGCGTGTCGGACCTCAAGGCTACGCCAATAAGGTAGCTCCCAAAATATAGATTTCTTCTTCCACATTGGTGCAAGCCCGTTGGCGTCAGTTGGAACAGGTTCACTACCGGCACCCTTTCCAAAGCCTCCCTTAGATCATTTACCATCTCAAATAAGAAATCTCTATTAAAATGGGGTGGCTTCGTATGATGGTCAGCCTTCCCTTTCCAATGCATCCCTTTCTTCCGTAAGGGATGATTAGTTGGAAGGAAACAACGGTGACCATTATACACGACCTTCTTACAGTTTTTGAGATGAATACCTTGTGTTCTATGTAAACAGTGCGTGCATGCCCGATATCCCTTGTTTGTCTGCCCAGAAAGGTTACTTAGGGCAGGCCAATCATTGATGGTTATGAACAACAATGCTCATAGATTGAAGTTCTCTTGCCTATCCTCATCCCACACACGTACGCCCTCTTCCCGCCATAGCAGTAATAGTTCATCGACCAACGGTCTTAGGTACACATCAATGTCGTTGCCGGGTTGTTTTGGATCTTGGATGAGCACCGGCATCATAATGAACTTTCGCTTCATGCACATCCAACCAGGAAGGTTGAACATGCATAGGGTCATAGGCCAAGTGCTATGACCACTGCTAAACTCCCCGAATGGATTGAAACCATCCATACTTAAACCAAACCTTATGTTCCTTTCCCGGTCCTCAGAAAATGTCTTGAATTCTCTATCAATCTTTCTCCACTGAGACCCATCAGCCAGATGTCTCAGCAGGTTGTCTTGCTTACGTTCCTCGGCGTGTCATCTCATCAGCTTAGCATGTGCTTTGTTCTGGAACAAACGCTTCAAACGTGGTATTATAGGAAAATACTACATAACCTTCGCCGGAACTTTCTTCGTCTTGTCACGGTGCCCCTGGAGACCACCAGCATCTTCATCTCGCCGAATCTTATAACGTAGCGCTTTGCACACATGACAAGTATCCAAATTCTCGTAATCCTTACCCCGATATAGGATGCAATCATTAGGGCATGCATGGAACTTCTGTACCTCCAACCCAAGAGGGCACACAGTCTGTTTTGCTTCATATGTGGTGGACGGTAATTCATTGTTCTCCAGAAGCTTGTCCTTCACAATTTTTAGCATCCCTTCAAATGCTTTATCAGACACACCATGTTTTGCCTTCCATTGCAGCATTTCTAGTGTAGTACCAAGCTTTTTGTGACCTGGCTTGCAATCTGGGTATAACGGTTTTCTGTGATCTTCGATCATACGTTGGAACTTTGCCTTTTCTTTTTCGTTTTCACAGTCCCTTTGTGCATCCTGTAGAACCTGGCCGAGATCATCAGCAGGCCCGTCAGCATGTGCTGGTAACTCTTCTTCGTCAGCATCTTCCATTAAAGTATCTGCAAAAGCTTGACCTGCGGCCCAGTCCAGAATACCCTCCTCCTCTTCTTCGTCGTCTTCCATCACAACCCCTCTTTCACCGTGCTTGGTCCAAACCACATAGTTCGGCATGAATCCGTATTTCAACAAGTGGAGGTGAAGTGTGCCCGGGTCATGGTAGTCTCTTTCGTTTCTGCAATCGGAGCATGGACAACACATGAATCCACTCGCATCCTTGTTTTTTCGCCACTTCGAGAAAACCATGCATGCCGGTAATGTACTCCGCTGACCGTCTGTCGGTGTTGTACATCCATAGCCGGTTCATCTGCATCATATTAAGTGAAAAATATCCATGTTAATTCTACAACACTATCCCTAGGTATCCTTTTCTAATAACTAAATTAATAAATTCTATTTTCTCTAATATTAAATATAGCTAGCTAAAATTAAAATTTATATAAAAATAAAAAAAAGTCTTAGTACAAATGAATGAAAGAAGATAATCATAACAAATGAAAACTACTTACTACCAAATCTAAAGTATACTAATATAAAAACTACATCTCTTAGCTCTTAAATCAAATTTTCTATTTTCTTAATGTGGCATAAATTTTAAGTATAAAAAATGTACACTATCCCTAGGTCTCATTTTCTAATAACTAAATTAATAAATTCTATTTTCTCTAATAATAAATAAAGCTAGCTAAAAGTAAAAAAATTTTAAAAACAAAAAAATATTAGTACAAATGAACGATAGAAGATTATCATAACAAATGATAACTACTTATTACTAAATCTAAAGTATACTAAAAACCTCATCTCTTAGCTCTTAAATCAAAATTTCTATTTTCTCCTTCTCTAGATCATAAAACGAAATTTAAACACAACAAATGAATGGAGGATGAAGAATAATACCTTAGCAACACCTTGGAGGTGAGAAAACTCCAAAAATTGATGAGGAAAAATTTGGGCAGCACCTCCCTAGGTTTGAGGCGCCATGGAGCTGAGAGGAGCTTGCTCTTTGAGCTCTCGGTGAAAAATGGTCGGGCAGGGAAGAAGAAGAGTGCTTGCTATCGATTTTGTATAGGGGAGGCCTTTTGTCCCGGTTGGTAAAACCAACCGGGACAAAAGGGTAGGGGGGCCTCTGAAGGCCGGCCCCCCTACCCTTTAGTCCCGGGTTGGTTTACCACCCAGGACTAAAGGCCGGCCCCAATCATTGCGGCCGTGGAGGGCTGGCCTTTAGTCCCGGGTTGGTTTACCAACCGAGACTAAAGGGTCACCCCCCCAATGACCCTGTTGTTTTTTAGTTTAATATATATTAAGGTCTCCAAAATTTGTAATAAAGGCTAATATTAAGGCTTAATCAATACTTTGGAGGTGAGAACCCTAATATTAAGGTTTCCAATAAATTAGTCACTGGCCTAACATCAATACTTAAGGTCTTAACAAAAAATATAAAAAAGTTCATACATCAATACTTCATTAAGGTCTTACAAACAGACAAAGTTCATACATGAATACTTAAGGTACGGTCTTAACAAAGGTAGAGGGGTGCATCAATGCACGACACATATTTCATACTTCATTCTTCTTCCTTAGATAGTTCATATAGTTGAAGTCTCCGATCTTGAAGTCGAGAACTTCATCGATATATGCCAGAGAATGGATCAGTGCACTCTCCATCGCTTCACAATAACGGTCACATGGACTTCCATAAATTTCAAACAGTGGCGAGGAAAACTGATATGGCCTGAAAAATGAAAGATTTGCCTGATACTTCGAACCTCTTGTAAGTGTAGGATTTGAATTTGTGTAAGAAAATCCCACAACATCCAACACTTGCTCTAGAATTGCATGAAAGCTCTTTGCCGCAAAGGTTTGACCAAAGATATCCTACAGTTAAGAATAATGTTATTATGACTCATAAAAAATGTTAAATAAGAAGATTAAAATAACATTAAATGATGCTCCATACTATGTCATGTTCATTCAGCCGACAAAGTCTCTTTGCGGTCGTGGTCACACTTCCTTCCTCCTCGAGTGCCTTGATTAGAAAATAAGAGTAATCCGGCACAAAGTACCCATTAGCGTAAAGTTGTTCTAAGCATGCCTGCACAGCGGTCCTTTCATAAGTCCTCCTAACCAGGGCAGGGGTACCCCACCCGACAATTGAGACCATTTGGATGGGTTCTGAAGACAGCGAGGAGCGAATTTGTCCTCGAACGGGTATGTCAAACGAGATTTTTAATTGTATGCAATTGTTTGGACCGACAATGGCACATTGTGAAACAGGAGGGGTACCACCTAAATTTTCAACAACATGTGCGAGCCACTGCAAATGATTGAGAATCTGCATTGTTTGAAAATAATATTATTATCCGTGTGTAGTACGTAAACATCAAATTTGTACAAGGAAACAATATTACTATGTTGGGACGAGATCTCTGGCTTCGATCACCAGTAGGTAAGTCAATCACACCATGGGTGAAGTGTATGCCTGGACGACGAGCATAAGGTGGCCGTTCATCACGGCGACCGCCACAGTGACCACCTTGACCAGAATAGCTTGCCATAGTTTTCCAAAACTATTACAATCTCTGCAGGAAAATAAGAGAATGGTTAAATTTATTCTATATAAAAACAAAATATATATAAGACCTATTTTCTCATTTTCTAATAACTAAACAGATAAGTGCAAGAGTTCGTTCCATTGCAGTGAGGCCGGAGGCGACGTAAGTCTGTACTATACCTTTTCTAATGACCCTGATCATTTAGGAAGTACAGCCTCACCTCACCATCATATACACGCACCTCGCTCTCCCACTTACAGTACATCGCCAAGCTACAGCCCTGCATCTTCTACCTGGCTACAGCCCAACATCACCGAGCCACATATAGCCCCAGCTCGTCGGTGATGTTGGACTGTAGCTAGCTAGGATGTAAGGCTACTGGTACAGAACGTCTAACCGACTGTATATATGGAAAAAAGAAAAAAAAAGAGAATGCCTAAATGTATTCTAAATAAAAACAAGAAATACTTAACAAAAATGAATTAAATAGGTAGGTAGTATATTTTCATTTGGTAATGACCATTTTTTAATAAACTAACTTCTAATAAATTAAGCTAAATGTAAAATTAAATGCATTTCTCATCTAAAAGTTAAAATCAATTATCTCTATAGCAAAAACTATAAAATTAGAGGATAAATCCCTATGTGAAACTATGCTTAAAAAATATGTGAAACTAAATACAATGTTAGCTAAATCTAAAACATCTGAAAACATCATCTCCTCCTACCACCTAAAAATCTAAATCCATATTTTCTCCATTTCTAACCATAAAAATGAAATTTAATCATAACAAATGAAGGAAGGATGAAGAATCAAACCTTAGCAACACTTTGGAGGAGAGAAATCTTCACAAATTGATGACCAAAAAATTGGACATCACCTTCCCTAGGAGAAGAACTAGCTAGCTCTTCACAAACTATCTCTTAAGCTCTCGGGTGAATGTGAGCTCGGGCAGAGGAAGAAGGGAGGTAGGGATATATAGGCGCACCCTTTAGTCCCGGGTGGTATTACCACCCTGGACTAAAGATGAGCCTTTAGTCTCGGGTGGTAATACCACCCGGGACAAAAACTTTAGTCCCGGGTGGTGTTACGACCCGAGACTAAAGGCTCACCCTTTAGTCTCGGGTCGTAATACCACCCGGGACTAAAGTCTGGCGCCAATAATTGCGGCTCAGAGCCATTGGACGCCAGGCCTTTAGTCCCGGGTGGTATTACCACCCGAGACTAAGGGGGGCGGTGCAAACAGCCTTCCAAGGTCAGGTCGCCCCAAAAGCATTTGTCCCGGTTCCAAAGTTGAACCGGGACAAATGCTTGGGAACAAAGGCCGTTTTTCCACCAGTGTTTTCTAGCTCCATCTTCTCCAACCTCCTCATGAGCGAGTCAATCTTTCCTTCTAGAAGTTCCTCCTTTTCAACCTGTAAAACACCTTTAACATTGCCCGTGGGTTGAACCGGAAGTAAGCGTCAGGATGACGCCCATGTATCATTATCCACAACCTTCTCGAAAAGAGTGAATGCCTCCGTCGGAGTGAGTTCAATGATAGATCCTCCCGCCGATGCGTCAATTACGGTCCTCGATGCTAGATTGAGACCTTGATAGAACTTTTGAGCAAGGTCCTCCTTTGGGAACTTGTGATGTTGCACGGCTCGGGTGTACTCATTGAAACGCTCGAAAGCTTCTGCGAGGATATTGAGCAAATGTAGCAATCTTATTACGCAAGCTTTGAGTCTTACCCGGCGAATAGTACTCCTTCAAGAAAGCTCTCATCAATGCTTCCCAATTTTGCACCGTCTCCACCGGTAGAGTGTACAACCATTGCAAGGCTTTTCTGAGAAGTGAGAACGGAAAAAGCCTCGCCCTCAATTGATTTTGATCAGCCCTTCCATCGTAAATGTCTGACAAAGTTGAATGAATGCTTGGATGTGAAGGTTAGGATCCTCTTTACTGGTGAAAGGTGTATGTTGCACCATGCGGATGGTTGAAGTCTTGATCTCGAACGGTCTTTCGATGTCGGCTAGGTTGAGGATGGGAAGATCAACGAGCTGCGGGATGCAAAGCTCCCCAATCTTCCTCTCTTGTGCCATTGGTGGCAGTTGAGGTTGATCTCTCCTCAGACTTGGAGGTGGTGATTCTTTCTTCGGACTTGTAGGTGATGATTCCTTTGGAGATCCCGACGATCCTTCGGCTCCAGCTTTTGGATCTACAATCTCAAGCTTCCTAGATCGTGCTTCGCGTATCCTTTGCCTGTGAAGTTTTTCTGGATCATCCACAAAATTTTTCGGTTTGTTGGAGAGGTAGCCGTCCATCTCCTGTTAGGGTTAGCGATAAACAAAATATACAAAAGATCTAAAAAGAAAAGAAAACTATAAAAAGGGTTAGTCAAAAACTAGATTAGATTGGTTTTTGAGGATGATCAAAGTTTAATAGATGCAAAAGAAAACTAAAAATACTTACAAACGAGATACTAGATTGGATCTTGATTACTTGTTCCCCGGCAACGGCGCCAGAAAAAGGGCTTGTTGACAGTTTAATAACGCGCCAAGGTTCACCGCAAGCTTACGGATCATGTAGTACCTTTTTCCCTCGAGTATCACCCAAGGTATCAAATCTGTGGAATAGTGTGTAATGCAAGACTCAATCTAATAACCGAGAAACACTTGCATCTTAAAGAAGTTTCGAATGCATCTAATCTACTAAGATCATTAGAGGTAGCAAGAAAAAGCATTGAGGTACCGATCTAGAGGGATCTAGATCGTGTTTATGTCGTAGTTCTGAGCAAGATAGAAGAGAGAGCAAAACGAATCTCATTAAAAGCGTCTTTAAACCTTGACCTTCGGTCAAACCCCCTAAGTCGCCCTGCCGTACTCGGTGTCAACATCCTGTCACGATGTTCCCCTTTCTTCGCGGTCGAATCTTAGAGCACACTCGCAAGGAGTGCGTTGAACTACTTGGTAGATCGGATATGCACCTCTAGCCACCGCGGCTACAAGAACACCCCATGCAATCTATCTCGAGAATAGATTGAGGAAGAAAACACCCAAGCAAGAACAAGAATCATAAACAAAGGTACTCGATCGCTAGGAATCGGATCCATTAAAACTCCATCAAAAGTGTATACATGAATAAGATCCAACCGGGATCCTACCTTGATCTTGATTCATGCCTCTGGAACTCCGACGTGGTCATCCTTGCAAGGTTCCCACGCTGGCTAGATAAACCCTAGACGACTAACACGACCCTCCTCTCCGAGATGGTGTCCCTCAAGCTCCTCTGCTCCTCGGCGGTGAATGACGAATGGCTTGATAGTTGCAACTTCGCACTGGGACTATAAATAGCCCGAGGATCATCTAGGTCAAAGGGGGCGGCGAATCGACATGAAAAGGGGCCAGGCCGGCCGGCCTGGGCCGACCGGCCCAGGGTGTTTTCGGCCCGGTTCGCCCCCGGTTTTCTTCCCAAAGCTTCTCGCGACTTCCTGAGTTTTTGCCGAGTTGCATGTGGGTCCTTGACATCATTTTCCTCGCGGTTTAGATAAGGGTGCTTGGCGTATGAACTCCCACATCTTCCGTCTAGGTCCTCAACACTTCTCGGCTTCACGCTTTAGTCCTTGGTTCATTTGGAGTCATGTTCATCTTGTATCTTGACTTGTCCCGGGGTCCATGATCTTCTAGTAAAACCCTTGATGAACCTTACCCGGAAGTCCTCATTTAGGCTCTTGATTCCTGTGTGAACAATAAACTCTAAAAACCATGCGTGAGTGTGAACTTAACATATAATGGGGGTTAGGATCGTTAGTGTGAATATCAAATTAATACCAACATTGTAGGTAAACAAGTGGCTAGGTTGACAGAAATCGACTGCCAACAGTCTCATCGAGGAACAGAAGTAATTTCATATTTCTTGCTACTTCATCATCATTTTTAGACAGATAATGGTGTCATCTGCATATTGCGTATGGCCACTCCTTTTGGTATTAAGTTGCCAGCCAAACTAATGATGAGATTGGTGCTTTGAGCCTTCCTAACCATCCTAGTTAGGCAGTCAGCTGTCATGTTAAAGAGTATTGGTGATAGGGGGCCCCCTGTCTCACCCCCTTTTTGCTTACAAAATAAGGCCCAATTTTATTGTTTATTTTAACAGCCAAAGTTCCACCAGTGACTACTTGCTTGATCTAATCACACCACTTCCTATCAAATCCTCTTATCCTGAGGTTCTCAAATAGAAAGTCCCAGCAAATTTTGTCATATGCTTTTTCGAAGTCTAGCTTAAGCACAATCCCCACCTCATGGTTCCTCTTAGTTTCATGTAATACTTCATGTAATGCCGTAACCCCACACATGATATTCCTACCCTTCATAAAGGCTGACTGATTTTGTAGAATAAGCTTATTAGCAATTCTTTCTATTATGATTGTCAGGACTTTGGTCACCCACTTATAAATGTAGTTTAGTAAGCAGATGGGCCTGTATTGATGTATTCTTTCAGCTTCTGCCACTTTGGGCAGCAGGGTTATGATTCCATAATTCATTCTACTAATATCCAAACCCCCTTTATGGAAATCCTCAAACATTTCCACCAAATCTGCTTTTATTATGTCCCAACTTTTCTGGTAGAATTCAATAGGTATAATATCAGGTCCTGCAGCTTTGTTAGTTTCCATTTGGAAGAGAGCACTCTTGATCTCTTCTTCAGTGAATGGCTTTGTTATTTCTTCATTCTCTTCTATTGTCACTTTCTCCCCTTCTTCCCACATGCTGGGATCTAGAGGGACTATATTCCCCTGCCAAGGACCAAACAAAGTTTTATAATATTCAGTTGCATGTTTTAATAGGTCCTCATCCCCCCTGATTTCTCCACTTTCTCCAGTCAGTGTTATAATTGTATTTTTTCTTTTTCTACCATTTGCTATCCTATGGAAGTATTCAGTATTATTATCCCCTTCATGGAGCCACTTTTCATGAGCTCTCTTGAGCCAGTACAATTCTTCTTCCTCATGCATGGTGAGAAGCATGGCTTGTATTTGCACCTTCCTTTGTATTTGCTCTATGGTCATAGACCCTATTTCCTCCTTCTGTTCTTGGTCCATGAGCTCATGGTTTAACTTTTCTTTTTTTTGTTTTCCCCTTGGATGTTGAAACCCCATCCTTTGAAGAATTGTTTGAATCTTTTTAGCTTTGATTGGATTCTGTCAAATGTTGTTTCAGCATGACATCTTTGCTCCCATATTTCTTGCACCTTGTACAAGAAATCAGGGTGTTTGAGCCAAGTAAGCTCAAATCTAAAACTTAAGTTCTTTAGAGGTTGGGGTGAGTTTGTCCCAAGAATCAGTGGGTTGTGGTCAGAAAGCTCTCTTGGTAATTTGTATACTAAAGATAATGGAAAGAGTTTTTCCCAAGATTTGCTCACCAAATATCTATCCAACCTTTCTAGTATTGGATTGTGTTGATTATTTGACCAAGTGAACTTGCCACCAGTCATGTGCAAATCCACCAGCTCATATGCATTTATGATAGCATTAAACACCCCTGTGTGTTTATGCACACCACCTTTGTTTTTTTCACTAGGAAATCTCACAATATTAAAATCTCCACCTATGATACAAGGCTCTGTACTTTTGCTTATCAACCCAGCCAGTTTAGACAAGAACTCATCTTTGAATTCCTCCTGAGCAGCCCCATAAACATTAATGAAATTCCATTTGGTTTTTTTATTTTTGTCCCATAGATTCATTTGCAGGGTATATTTCCCCTCCTGAAAAGATCCCACATCATAGAATTCAAGATTAACCCCACTCAATCCCTCTAGACCTGCCCCTAGAGGGGACCCATAGCCAGAGATAGGATTGGGAAGGGTCAATTTGCCTGAGAATTTTATCTTCAATGTTGGCCTGCAAGGTTTCTTGCAATCCAATGAAATGAAATTTATTTTCCAGAATTAGATTTCTTAAGAAGCAGGAGACACCTTTTTTTATGCCCCTACAATTTCATATGACTCCTTTCATTTTTGTACTTTTTTCTTTGTTTTGGTGGCAGGCTTTGTGGGCTCAGGGTATCCCTGAGTTCCATGCCCCCCCTTTTTTTTAACACAAGGGTCTCCCTTGTTTGGTAACTTCTTATTAGTTTTTTCTTTTTACCTGAGAGGGAGAGCCTTTTTGGTGCTCTTCTCAGATGGATTCCCAATTTCTTCCATACCAATTTCATCCAACTCAATTAAACCATCCTCACTTTTTTCATCAAAATCAGTTCCATATGTATCTATATGTTCCATAATGCTACTATTTTGTGCCTTAGCTTTCATATGAAGACAATTTCTAGCATTTTCTAGTTCTGATAACATATCAATAACAGGAAAAGTATCACTACTAATAATAGCTCCCATGTCTATAGATCTTGCAATTATATCCTGAGTATTCAAACTAGAGAAAGAATTGACTGGTATGGTATTACCTTCATCTCCAGCTGCAGCACCAACTTCCTCCTCCTTGTTCACATCTATCATGTTCCTCTGAATTCTTTCACTCCATCTTCTCTCTTCCCACCCCTGCCTCATTGCCTCACAGGGATTCTTTAGCATAGTGAAGTCAGTCTTGTTTTGAGTTTCCTCTTCAGCAGCCTGGATTGTGTCAACCACCATTTTCTCCATCCCCCCTTCTCACCCTATTTATGTTGTCCCTCCATCGCATCTTCTTTTGCTGGTAAATCAACAGGCTTAAGTACAGCTTCATTTTGGACTAGATCACATCTTGCCAGCCATCTTTTCTCTCTTGTTTTGGATGACTCAGCTTCTCCACCCATCACATTTTCCATCTAAATATAAAAGTCATCACTACTGTCACTAGGTTCATAAGTGGCAGCAGGTATAGCATCATCCTCCTCTGTTTCTTTTGACACAGGGTTTTCTCAATGTCTATTTTCCCAGGAGCAGACCAGGCAACATTGCCCTTTGAGTATGTCTTTCTGCCCTCACTTTGTTCAGCAGAGGATATACCCCCTCCCTGATTGGTTTTATTTGCTGCTCTCTCCTTTTGGTGCACAGTTTTTTGCTTTTTGGGACTTGGCTGGTATCCAGAATTGTCCACCCTAACTTCCTCCTTCTGCTTCTCTCCCTTCTCCTTCTCATCTTTCTCTCTCTCAAACAAGAAGTCATAGATGAACATCCCCAAGTTTCCTTCAGCTGATTCAGGAACTTCTTCCACATCCCTACAGGCTATTTCATCCTTACATATTCTGTATTAAACCTTGTCTTTTCATCAATGGCAATGGTCTTCCCCACAAGACCTCCCACTTTAGCTATAGTTCTGATGCCCCTCTTATCAGGAGGGATCCCACTGACTTTGAACCATGCTTGCTGTAGCATGCCTTTGGCACCAATAGATGAGGTCCATGGTTCCACAGATATCTGAGCATTATAGCTTTTCATCCCTAACTTAAACCTGTTGTATTCCATAACCATTTTAGCAGATGGAAACTTCATTATGAATTTGTTGTCAGCTATCCTCTTGGCACTCCATCTCCATGTGTCATTGCTAATGATGTTTCTGAATTCCTGCTCAATCTGTTTGGCAGTAAGCTCTCCATTAGTGACAGTATTGATTGGCACACTAGCTCTCTCCCTGAGGACCTTCTGATCAACTTGTTCATCAATGAAGAAAAAGCTCTGGTCAGGCACTTGAGCTGCACATAATTCAGGCCCAAAATTCCACAGAGGCTCTCTCCTGCACCCATATGCACTGTGATTATTCAAGCCACATAACTCACAGACATTTTTCTTCTTGCAGTCATCAGATTGGTGGTTCTTCAACCCATAGAACTCACATCCCAGTTTGCCTTGATATGGTTTAGCCTCATGGCTGCCCTCTGCTTGGATTCTAATGCCAGATTGAAGATCTTCTTTCAAGTTACCTGCATCCTCTTCTTGATCCCACACTTTGTAGTTTCTGCTCCCCTCTGCCAGCTCTTTCTTCTTCTCTTGCTCCGCCGCCTTCTCCCAGGTGGGCGAAGTGGCTCTTCCTTTGTGATCCAGCACCTTCCCTCCCATCTTGTTCTTCTCTTCTTCCCGGATTCGCTCTTCCTCTTCAGCTTCCCTTCTCAACACCATCATGATATCTTCTTCCTCTTCGATGCCTCCTCCTTCAGTGTTGCCGCGGCCTCTGTCTGATCTGTGCCAGACGAAGCTCCTTCTGCCTGTGCGGCCTGCACCTCGACCCGCTCGTCCAGCCCCGAACCCATCTCTTCTCGCCCCACCGCGGCTCGGAGCAGGGTAGACCATGATCTTTCGAGTCGCGTCAACTCGAACCGCCTCCGCGTAGGTTCTTGGGGATCTAGCAGCGGCCCTCACTCTGAAGTATCCCACAAATTTAACTATCTATGGTTGGAACGATCGATTTTGCTGGTTGGAGGATGAACTTTCTCCCGATCTAGGGTTCGAGCAGGGCGACGTCTGCGGTTGAGAGTTGGAGGAGGGGGTCAAGGATCGATGCGGCCCCGCATGCTGACACGGCGATGGAAAGCCCCCATCGGTCCCCTCACCACCCTGGTGAGGATTACCTCTATCGCCAACTCCCAGATCTCCACTGCATGTCCCCTCCAATGGATAATTCCTAAGTACACCTCCGACAGCCTTCACCAGTGGTGGTACCCAGACCAATCCCTCCTTCACCTTTACCAGTTGTTGGTATTTCTTAACGTCACCACTATGGCGCCAGGATAGCGTGAGCGTGTAAGAATCACCCGGGTATACTGACGGGTGCGAAAGAATCCGCAAGCGCACGGATACACTATTGTAGCACTCTGCCTCAGGAGTATTCCAAAGGGTATCGAATCCAAGGAACAGTACGGGGTACTCTACGAGTGACTATCCAAGGGCACACAGTCCCTGCTGAGGTAGGTGAGTGATATGAAGTCTCCTGTAGGTTCTCAACTCTAGAGGGGAACAAGCTCGGATAAGAATCTCGCTTCGGACACTGGCCCCTCCTGGCTATAACAGTTGGTTCACGGCAAATGGTTGCCTAAACGTTGTATCCGAACGTGGGGGATTTCAGAGGGTCCAACGGCTGTCACTACCGCGGCCTACCCCAAGACAAACCGTGGGATACAGGGCATTCGAAGGATAACCAGCAGTCTAGACACCACGTCTACACCACCGACTACTACTATAGCACGGCTACGTCTGACGTCCCGTAGAAACACTATAGCACTCCGTATAAATACGAAGCGACGAACCCGCGAGGTTGAGCTAGACCGTACTCGTCATTGAATCGATTTGCGCAAGGAGATATGATTGATACTTGATCTAAATCAAATATGCATGAGCTTCAATAAATTCTAATAGACAGGCAATCACACAAACGGAATGCAAACTTATGCGCTTATAACAGAAGATCAAGGGTCGTGTTCGTGAAGAACACGAGCCTCTAACTTATGAACGAACGCAAAAGTATGAATAACTTGCTCGTCAACTAGATCGAGGAAGCACGTTCATGAAGAACGCAAGCCTCTAAATGATGAACAAACGAAGAACTCAAGAACAATTCACTCATGCATGAGATCCACATTAGTCTAATTGGAAAATACTGAAATACTCACTTTAGTCTAGATGAAGAATAGCATCGCTCACGAGGTACAAGGGGATGATGGATGATGAACGGATCATCACCACCTGACCTCTACTCATCCACACACTTCTCTCTACCTAGCACCACCTAGTCTAGATCCTCCACACACACACTCATGGTGGGATGAGGTTTCACCTCCACCAAGAGAGAATGAGAGGGGGAGAAAGAGGCTAAGGTGAGAAATTGCTTCAAGTGTGTTCATCCTCTTCTTACCCCCCTCCTCTCCTATTTATAGGTTGAGCAACTGGCGTGGGAGAACCTCAAACACCCCGGGGATGGCTTCTAGGACCAATGGGCGAGCACCACGTGGAAGGCCGGGATGAACCGCCCTTAACGCGGTTCGGCTGATCCTAGAGGTCAGCCGACCCCTAGGTGGCGCCTTTCATGCTGTGCTTTCTCCAGGAGGCTGGTAGGTGGGTCCCTTGGTCGGTTCCTGGTGTCCACGTGATTTGGAGCCGGTTTAGGCGCTATGGTGGGCCATGGGATCCATGTGATGCCTGCATGGCGACTTCTGATTCGCCGAGGCCTCCCCTCTTGGATTGATGACGTCATGGATCCAGAGGATGCTTGCATGCAGCCCCTCATTGGTTGAGCTTGGCTTGCTAGGATCATGAGAGTGTCTTTTCTCTCCATTTCTTATGCTAAACACCTGCATTCAACTTAGCATGACCACTTGTGGAAATTGTTAGTTTAAACTCCTATTCTAATGTGGATGCATAGTTGTTATGATAAAATGCAGGGATTGACGGCCTTAAATTAGGTACTTAACAGCCGTCAACAACTCCCCCACACTTGCCCTTTGATCGTCCCAAGCGAAAGGGAAGATCACATGGGTTTAAACCAAAGGTATAAGACTAGCATAGGAGTTATTCCAGGTCATACCTTGCTCTTGTGAACTCTATGGCGTGGCTACAATGCCATCTTGGGTAGTTGATAAGAGGAATGACCATGAATCGAGTTTCTTAAGCACCTGTTGGTCAGCACTTGGGGTTTTCTTAATGATTTTTAAAAGAAAATTCTGCTCTGCTCTCCTTCTTTGTTTCTCTCGGATTGCTCAATGTGTAAGTGTCCTCACCAAGGCGTGGTTGCCTCCAATTCACCCTACTCTAATCATGGCTTATGTGGAGCTCAAGGTACGATATGAATGGTTCAGCATACTTGCATCACATATTTTGCAAAGTCAAATACCGGATCCAAAGAGAAAAGCAAATCATACAGTCAGATCAAGATGTGCACATGCATGGATATGGCGAGTATGGTAAGATGGATACTAGGCCTGGAATGAGTGCTAAATATTACCATACATATATGGTGAATGTTGGTTGATGGTAAGGTGGACACTAGCCCCGGAATAGGTACTAGTTATCACCATTTTGAGCTATGGAACTCCCTTTTGCATGATTCTCCTTCTTGTATGAAAATCTTTCGAGAGCATAGCTATCTTTCTTTCCCTCTCTCTCTTTTTTAATACATGGACCTTATGTGTCCATGTATATATATATATTTTTTCGATAGCCATGTCTCCTGTGTAAAACTTGGGAGGAGAGATCAACACATAACATAGGGAGCTTTATTTTGTGGAATGGATGAATGATACAATGTTAACTTCCAGTGTAGAAGCATAGCAAGGGGAATATGGTGGTGTGCACATGAATCTTGATCTTGACAGTAATGAAAAGAATTCTCACAAGGGTCACAGGATTTGACAAAGCTTAATGCAATGACCAGCAACATATGAGTATAAGGTTTTCAACTATGAACATCATATGGCTTTGGTAGGATGGTGGCATATCAAAGAGGAGTTTTGCAGGAGCATTTTTTTAAACAAAAATATCCCCAGGGCTAGAACCAATAGAGTTAAGATCATGTCATCAAGTCATATCTCACTTGTCAATTACTTAGATAAGCATGTTGTCCTTATGATGATATTGTTCAGAAGCCTCAAGGTTATAAACGAGGAATAAAACTTAAGCATGTCAACCTTAGGTATGGAGTAAACACTACCATAGATTTCTTGAGTTGATTTATGGAGAATTTATCAAGCATGAGCATACAAACTCAGAAATCATGGTGAAATAAGGAGGAGATGCAAACCAGCGCTGGTTTCTGTGTGGACCAGACAGGGGTTCCTGTGATGCGCACGAATGCATGTCCCGTTCAGGTTCTCTTAGCGTAGTCGATCGCAAGTGCTGTGTAAGCGTAGTGTGGGTGCACAATAATCTGTCGTGTTCACGTCTGGAGAGTGCAGCTCTCCCCCACACTGTTTTGTACCTGGGTGCAGTTCTTCGATACATACCAAAACAAAAATAGCTAACACACATGTGACTCAACCGGGTTACATGACCGGTGGAGCCAAAATTATTAATTCAAGTTCACTAAGGAAATAGGTGCTTACACAAATGATGGAAATAAAGGAAATGATTGGAATGGAAATAAATTAAGGAAAATAAATTAAACCTAACTAAGCGCCTATAAGGGAAATAAGAGCGGGGCACGACCCTCTACGCAGCAAAGAGGGCTTCCAAACCCTCGGCCTCAATCAACCGCTGCAGCTTGGCATTCATCTCCTCGTGGGTCTTGAGAAGAAGGTTCCTGAGTTGTCAATATTCTGCCCGCTGCCTTCTCACAGTCTTTATTAAGAGGTCAAATTCAAAGTATGCCTCTGTCAGGTCATCTGCCACCTTGCCCACATGGAGATTCTTCCTGTTAGGAAATGAAGCTAGGATTCCGCCGAGCTCTACCTCCCAATTTGGCGGGTATGGCTTGGGTAGCCCGCAGCTATCCTTAGGGGTCCTTACTCCAAAGATGTGAAACCTGGTCTGAGGTTGCGGGAATTCATCCCACACATCCTGCTCATACTTGTGGCAAAAGGAGTCGCCATCTTCGCCAAACAGTGATCCTGCGTAGCCCTCTCCGGCCTTCAGTGGCGGACCTGGTCAATCATCAAATAGCACCTTCTTGCTTGATCCAGGGGTCGGCTTCTTCCCTAGGACATTGAACAGGGAGCAGCGACTGGCGAAGGTAGGAGGTGAGTATGAGCCGCGCCTAGCTGGGGGCTCTATCGAGTCTCTAGTAGGGCTTCTCCCCTTCCTCCCTCGCTTCGGAGTCATCAAATCGTCCTGAGTTCCGTCCCATGGGTGAAGCTCACTACCTCCGAGGTCGCTGAAGCAGAAGGACTTCTCCCCATCGAAGCCAGAGGGAACCATCGGGCAAAGGTGTGCAGAGCAGCAGAGCGGTGGCTGAGAGGAGGATCGAGTAGAGGAGATAGGGTTCTGCGCGACGTAAAATCCGTCACACGGCGAGGAGAGGGTTTCTGGAGGACGAAGGAGTGCACACGCGAAACACGAGAGGCGGCGGCGACCCATGTGGGTCGGCCGACCTAGGGGGTCGGCCGAACCCATCTGGGCTCCGCTGGGCCTCCGCTTCGGCATGTGGGCTCCGGTGGGGCTCAGGGTCTCTGGGTCAGGTGGCCCACCAATTCTAAGGTTGGAGGCTTCAGCAAGGGCTAAAATGGGATTTTGGGCATATAATTGCCTTATACCCGAAACAACTTTACTTAAACCTCTTTATACTTTAATAGCTCAACTTGGGGGTTTTACCTGGACTCATACCTGGATGAAGAGTTATTGTTGCCCTATTGCTCATATCGTCCATTTTCTCCTGGTGATATCCTCCTACTCTGCCCTGTGGTCCCCCTTGCAGGTTTCTTTATGATAGGATGTATTTTTCTTCCCGCATGGTTAGTGCGTACGTACGATGCAAGCTGTATACATGGTGAAACAGAGGTGATCCTCACAACCATCCTAAGGGAACTATGATGGGTAACCTTAGGAGGAAAGTGCAGCTAGCAAGGCTATAGCACTATGGACGAGAAATGATAGAGGTGATGGAGTTGAGCACAAGATCCGGGCCTAAAGCCTAGAGTGCTCTAAGAGTGAAGCTTTCACCTCTAGAAACAAAACTCGAGAATGATCGGACCCCAGATTGAGTGAGTGAAAATTTATGGGCCGAACGAACATTCGAGTGGTGGATCGAGAGTGACGAACTTGCTAGTTCATCCTCTCCTTGGGTCGACAAAGGATCTCACCCTCACCTAAGTGGGATGACACGTAAGTTAACCCAAGCTTCCAACGGAAGTGTAAAAGATAGGTATGTAACCACACTTCCGCAGGGCATCGATCAGGTCAAGAAGTGAAGAGTAGGATTTACATCTACTTGACTTGATCGGCATCGGTCTTAGCTGAACTTAGGATAACGAGATGGATTTCTCAACTAGACCTGGTATAAAATCGTGCTTCTGTAAGCCAAGTATATGGAAGTTTCACAGCGCTAAAGCCCGCGTCTTGGCCTAACCCTCAGTGTGGCGGCACTTCAGATTGAGCCTTGACATGAAGCATGAAAAACATCCATCGTGACCTCCCCTGGAGAGTTGCGGACAAGGTTGAAATGATTGTCCTCGCCAGGAACAACTATTTTTCCTTGACTGCTCCTCTCCTCCTTCCCTCGAGACTAAGTCTCGAAGGTCGGGTTTTAAGAGAAGAAACGATAGGGGAATCTAGGGGTAGAATTTGCACTAGGTGCTCTTTCCCATAGATTCCTGCCAGTTAGGAGTGATATCTTCGACCAGAGCATAGAGAAATTTGGCATGTAAGCTCGGGCTCTCTTGAAGATAGACTTAGGCAACTCAACATTTTCTCGTTGGGCTACCTCGTCACTCGAGTCAGGTGGGGAACTAAAATTTCAGATTTCTCCTAGAATTTCCAGTCCTTGTTCTGGCTCTAAGAGTACAAAGGCGCCTCCCGAAACGGCATCAAGTGTCATGCCACAATCCTTTCGTAAACCAAACCGGAAATGCTGCAAGAGCACTAGGTCAGGCAGGCCAAGGACTGGACAGGCTTCAACTAATGAGGCAAAACGATGCCATGCCATGCCTAAGGTTTCCTTCTCTCTTTGTTTGAAACTGAGGATCATCATTCTTAAGGAAACGACACGCCGCACAAGAAAGAATCGAGTGCAAAAAGATGCTCTCAATTCCTCCCAGCGTAGGTGCACTACAAGGATTTGGGTCAAATGCAACACCGATGAATTGCAACGTAGAAAATTTGGTTGTTATAGATGGCTGTATTACAACCATTCTAAAAAATGGTAGCGATACATGGCTTTAATACAACGGTTTTCAAGATGTTACAAAGCTCTGTTGCGATTGGTGGACGATATTGCAATGGTACAAAATGATTGCATTAGAATTAATTTTGGTTGCAATTGAGTGGTAGTATTGCAACCACATTTACGTTTGTTGCATTTGGTTGTGACTATTGCTATGATTGTTTGGTGTTGCATAAAATTTCACAAGCGTTGCAAATTATTGATGCTTAATGCAACGAGAACTCTTGGAGGCGAAGCAAAAGTGAGGTTCAATTGCAACCTTTGTTGACAGTTGCAATATACTTTGATATTGTTGCAAATGCTAAATTTTAATGCAACGAGATCTTCGGCTTCGAAGCGAAAATTGTGTTCAAGTGCAACACTTAATTTTTGTTGCAATATATACTTTGAGTGTTGCAACAACTAAGAGGTGAGTCTGATTTGGATTGGGCCTTGTAGCGTGTATGATATACTATGAAAAAAATACAATTCATAGTCAAAAATAGAACTTGGCTAATTTTGAATTGAGATTTTATTCTAATTATTAATTTTAATAAAGAAGTTTGAATTGGTAGGAAAACAATCTATCATTAGTGACAAAATAGAAAAAAAATAAAAAAGCGACATGATATGGAATTGAACCAAGGACCTCAATACTACACTAGTATATAACTTACTACTACACCATTACAATGTTTGTGTTAACTAGCATCGTTCAAGCCTTTTTCATGTTTCTATGTGGTCAGCTTATAGTAACCTTATAGATATTAAAATAGAATAGTTACTTTACAGGGTTCTATTAGTTACTTATTTCAAAAACAAAGTAAAGTTTTCTAAAATTATTATTATTTTTTGCCTATGCAACACCGGAAAAGTGTTGCAATAAGCTCAAAATGGTTGCAATAGAGACAATGCCAGGAAACCAAAATAATTTTAAATTGCCATGTCACCCGGTCCCACCTTGAGGACGTGGTGATGTAGTCCCACCTTGAGGACGCAAAAAAATCCAAAAAAGAAGAGACGTGCCGGCATAATCGCAACTAGAGACCCTCTGCTACCCGCTGGCCTGCCCTCATTGCCACAGCCGGCCACGCCCAACCGGCCGCACCCTGGCCGCGGCCGGCCGCACCTTGGCTGCACCCTGGCCACAGCCGGCCGCACCCTGGCCACGGCCGTCCATGCCCCAGCTACGCCCAGTCGGCCGCACCATGGCAATGGTCGGCCGCACCCTGGCCACGGCCGGCCACACACCAGCTGCACCCAGCCGCACCCTGGCCGTGGCCGGAATTTAATCCGGCGCACTAAAAAATGTTGCATCCAAATACGAGGTGTTCATTGGGTAAGAAAGTACTTGAGTGTGTAAAAATTTCGAAGTTTAAGTTGAGTTGTATGAAATAATGTGATGAACTATCTAATTTTTGAACAATTTATACTCCTAGATGTGGGCTAGAATGGACCATAGGTGCCTAAATATAGTTTTTTTTAAATCTTTTGAATCTTATTAGAGGTACATATAGGTCAATTTGGAATTACTCCCACCAGTGTGTCCCACCCAGATGATGTGGCACTCGGTACGGTCCCACCTCGACCACAAGGCACTGCAGTGCCACTGATGGATCCCCAATTGATGTGAACCACATGGTCCCACTCCTTTCAGCCTTCTCGTCTTTGTTTGTGCAAAAAAAATGCTCACATGGTGTTTTGAACCCACAACCAACCACTTGACAACTAGAAGTCTTACCACTAAAGCACTTGACCTATGTTGTGTAAGTATGTAAGTTTTTGTACTTGTAACGTTTTAACACTGCTAGGAGTCTAAAATATTTTCTCCAATTGTTAAACTAGAGTTTATTATAATTAATTATATTAGTATCTATGCTCCAAAAATTATGAAATTTTTATTTTTCTTACTTTTGGCGTGTAGGGTTTGTGATAAAAATTTCATAATCATTGGATATGGTATTAGTAAGTTATCAATTATCTTGCAAAAAATGCAAAAAAACACGCTTCATAATGGGTTTGAACTATGGACCAGCGACATCATACCAATTTGCATTACCATTGAGCTACAACACCTTTTGTGATATTAGTTGCACTTTAACATATATACATGAACCATCTACGTTAGTAGGTAATGCACCTCCATAATCCACTGATGAAGTTCTATGAAACCATATGAGTGAGATGTAAAATTTTGTTTTCTATCTAATGCAACACTGAAAAAGTGTTGCAATAGGCCTAAAATGGTTGCAATAGGCACAATAGCAGGAATTTAATTGGCAAAAAAAAAATACTTGCTTGGGGATCGAACTTGAGACCTTTGCAACAAAAGTGACGTGTGCAAACCACTAGGATAAACATTAGTTTATGTTGTATTAGGGTGTTTTATTTCTTTTTATTAATTGAACTCTAATAAATCTTTTAAAACAAATTTGAAAAAATATGTGGGTATACAACACATTTTGGCTCCATAACCATCCCATAAAAGTTACAAACGATTTCGACAAAGTGATATTATACGTCTTTCACAACTAGGAACATATCTCACTTAGCTACATAGGACTATGTGAGCCATATATGCTTTTGTGAGGGATATTCAACAACTCTTTATCGAAATCACTTGAATTTTTTATGTGACGCTCATACACCAAAATCATGTGGCTGCGTAACTTTTTAGATTTTTCTAGCCACTTTATGATATTTTCACATTTATTCCTTAGTAATTCAATAAATAATTACAGTAATAGCAAAACTTGATCAGAAAATTCCATAGATTCACACAACAACATATTTTAGCTCCATAACCATCTCAAAAAAGTTTCAAATGATTTCAACAAAGTGATATTATACATCTTTCACAACTAGGAATATATCTCACTTAGCTACATAGGACTATGTGAGGCATATATACCTTTGTGAGGGATATGCAGCAACACTTTGTCAAAATCACTTAAATTTTTTATGTGATGCTTATACACTAAAATCATAAGGTTATGCAACTTTTCAGAGTTTTCTATCTACTTTTTGATATTTTAACATTTATTCCTTAGTAGTTAAATAAATAATTATAATAAAAATAAAACTTGATTAGAAAATTCCATAGATTCACACAACCACATATTTTGGATCTATAACCATCTCATAAAAGTTTCAAACGATTTTGACAAAGTAATACTATACATCTTTCACAACTAGGAACATCTCGCTCAGGTACACATGATTATTCACGTATATTTTTTATCTAAAATCATTTACTGTACAAATTATAGGTGTGTTTTTTTGAAAAAACTTTAGTATAATTTCGATTTCACATTTGATTTACAATTTAAACTATATATTGATATTTTTATTTTTCTCACAATATACATTATCTCTATATATCTCTATACTTCTCTTCTACTGTAAGACCCTGTTTAGATGGGTGAAAGTGGTGAAATTTTGGCGCGTGGGTAAGCGCACGCAGAGTGAAGAAATGAACTGACACGGTCTTCTAGGTGAGAACTTTGGTGAAGTTTCAGCGAACCAAACAGAGCCTTATCTTATTATTATCTCTATCTCTATATTATTATTATATATACTTTCTCTACTCCTAAAAATAATGAAAAGAAGAACAAAACTCCGTCAAGCCTCCTCCACTCGCCTCCCGCGTCCGCCCTCTGCCCACGCGCCATTACTTCCAATAGCTACTCATAACTTCATTTGAATTATAGAAAATACCAAATATGTTCAAAAAATTTGAAACTCCTACGTGCCAACTTAAATGTTTTTTATTAAATTTAGAAAATCTATTTGCATACTTAAGATAATTTATTTTACATGTTACTTCATAAGAGTGCCTCAATTAGGTGAAAATAATGAAAAAAATACTAGACATGCCACAAATAGGCCATTTTCAGCCCACCCATGTAACATGTCAGCCCAGTTCTTTCTAGCCATTGATTCATCTGATCTGAACCCTAAGCGGCACGAGGCGAGACGCGAGGAGCAGTAGGCGACGAAGCGGCGGCGCGAGGTGGCGGCCTGGCGCTACGAGGTCGCGGCGTGGAGACGCGCATCCTCGCCGATGAGCTCCCCCAATACCGCGTCCACCATCTCCGCCACGGTTTCTCTCCGGTAAGCCACCTTCCGGTCTCCCGCCCTCTCCTTCTTTCCCCTCTCCGGCGGCCGGCGTGGGAGACGAGATCAACCCCGCGCGGCCTTCTTGGTCCGTGAGGTTCGTCGATTTGTCGCCCTCTGAGTCTCGATCCGCTCAGCTCCACCTTCGTGCGGCGACCCATGGCTTGGTTCTTGAGGCCGCTGGGGAACCGGATCTTTCCTTCTCTCCTTTGCCCCATCTTGTGCAATCGACTAGTGCAGGGTAGATGCTAGTCTTGTCATTGGTGTCAATGTTCGCGATGGTGCAACAAGGGGAGGCCCCATAGTTGATTCGGGATGAGGGAATGGTCGGATGAACTCAGAACTACCATGTTGGATTAGTCTGTTGTACATGCTACACTGTGCCTCGTAGTCTTAGTGGAATTGGTGCCTGTTTGATTGAGACTTTCCTCCTGAACTTGTCAGAATCGGTGCCTCTTTGATTGAATCTGTGCTCCTAAATTTGTCATGCCTCTATCTTCAAAACACCACTTGAGACAGGTTAGTTAGCAGGTGCATCCGGTCAGCACCATGGGTCATTTTATTACATGTACACTAGGGAGTTTATGAGATGTGTTTCTTGCTCCATTATTGTTAGCTTGTCCTTTTCTTTCTCCATGCCGCATTGCTAACTAGTGTACTCCGGGTAGGGAGAAGCCGAGAAGGTCAGGTCGGCTGCACGGGGCATCCAGAAGGTCGACAGGTAAAATGGCATTTCCACCGGCAATCGCTCAGGACAGAAGCGCAGAACACTTCTCAGGTCATGAGCAACACATCCCTGGGCTCACTCTCACTGTTTGTTTCTGCTCGGTGCTTTCATGTGCTTGCTTGAGTTAACATAATAACCTTGGTTGTTCTAATACCTACTAGGACCATTTTACAACAATTACTCTACTAGTCTG
The DNA here is from genome assembly GCA_036936925.1 of Cenchrus fungigraminus. NCBI lineage: Eukaryota > Viridiplantae > Streptophyta > Magnoliopsida > Poales > Poaceae > Cenchrus > Cenchrus fungigraminus. Next base: position 189,469,794 of record CM072769.1, read on the forward strand.
CAACCATTGTCAGTTTTCCCCAAGTCACTGCATGTATGCATGTATTGTATCGTTACTATCCTTGGAGTTTTAGGTGTAGCAACTCACAAAGTTTCTGCTTATGAATCATACAGATCATGCCTTAGTTAATGCATTGTTTCTTTCTGTCAGATAGAAATTCTGTATGAAACTAAAGTATGGATATAAATCTTGCAAAGAACTGAGCTTCACTTCTATTTGCAGTACTATCGTGAATTTTTTGCACTATGTGCATTGAACAAGAAATCATGGTTTCCTTTATGGCACACTGACTATGTTAGGGCTTATGAGTTGGCTTCAGCTCTGGCCGATTGTGACTTCTGCCAAACACAAAAAATCGAAACGGCTCATAGGGAATAAAATATGATGTTGTGTTAGGCAGCTGATGCATATTTTTTTCCAGATCTTACAGTATGAATAATATAATGTACATATCATTGCGTCATTTAGTGTAATTGGTAAAATCTGATTACATCAGTCAATATAGAAACAAGCTAAACAAATTGTTGCTGCAACTCTGTTAAAGACTTTCACTAACTCTGCTTACAAATGGTTGTTTGCAGCAATTGTGAACTTATCAGAGTAGCTAGTGCCTCTTTCCATTTATTCTCAGTATAAGATTGTTATGAAGATTAGTACAGCAGAACTAGATGTTGTTCTGAATTTCTGATATGAATCTCTGCAAGTGGCTGCCGTAGCCACATGTCTTGCCCACCTCCCCTACTTTGATTGTAAGCACAAGATGGAGTGTGGTGCAGCAAGAATCATATTCAATTCCATGTTGTGTGATTCGCTTGGAGTTGTTTAGTACCATTGCTAGTGAATTTGGTGACGGGATTTTGCGCATTGGCAGTCGGGCTACAGTTCGCTACTGATAGGATTTTTCTCTTGTGCGAATCTTTGTTCTTTAAATCATGGGAGAAGAAATAAGAGAATAAATCTTGTCCTGTAGATTGAAGGGAAAAAATCAAGAGAGTTAGAACTGACGTGCAGATAGTATCAACTATCAACCTACTAAGCCTGTGCAAAGCTTTTAAGCTCATGTTACTTCTCATGATGAACGATTGCAAACCCTGTGAAATCTCAACAAGCCGTGGTAGATAGATACTCCTGCCGTGTCGGCAGATTTTTCCATGGAAGCTTTTTGAAAAAAATCTGACTTTGTTTGATTTAGCACTTCTAAGCTGATTAATGAATAGCAAGCATCATAGTATCAGCTCCGGTGACAACATGCAAAGGGAATAATTCTTATTAACCATATTTTGATTACGCTTAGTACGACTTTATATCTGGTAGCAATTAATCATGTCAAGATAATCTGTTGTGCAGGATGTTTACCCTTATTCTTCTTTGGATTACTCGTATCGTTTACATTATATCTAGGCATGCAGCTTGGATTGTGTAAACCTTCACACTGAAACAACAACTGCAAAGCTTCTTATGATAGTGATTCATTTTCTAAACAAAATGATAGTGATTCATGATATAGAAAAATAGAAAGTGACCCTTGCATTTTGTAGAGCTGGCTGGCCCAGTCTTATTTCCAGTACACTTGGAGCATTGACTAGTGAAAGCATATGCCTTATCCTTGTTACTGCAGAGCAAGTTTCCTTACTGTCACAAGCATTTCTAATCATTGCTAGCTGCTTGGCTGGTTGCTAAATATTTTGATTTGAGTATATCTCTCCGTTTAATTGGAACTTTGCTTTAAGGGAAAACATTTCTGAATTTTGGGTTTTACTCTTGATTACTACAAAAGCAATCCCACTCCATTGTGTTCTAGTACAGCTGTAGTCTATCTTAATTGTTAAATGCATAGCACATGAGTGAGCAAGTGAGCATGTTTCTACCTGCTAGCACCTAAAATATATGTATATCCTTGTGAATTTATTCATGTACCATTAGTCCATAGTCTGCATACATCATAATTGCACGTGCATGTTTTCAAATATCGCTTCCTCTATTCAATAATTATTCAAATTTTGTTTATCCAGGTTTCGTAAAAGCCAATTGAGAGAGGTGCCTCGATGACATGGTACCTTGCAAAAATTTCAATTTGTGAAACTCTTGAGTGTTTGAGGTTTCAGTTTACTTGCTTTGTATTATTTTGAAAAATACTCAAGCCGTCGTGATGTTGAAATAATGTATTTTTTTCACTTGGTTTGTAAATTAAACTAAGCTGTCACAATGGCCCCGTGCAGTTTATTTCAAAAAAAAATCCTCTGCAACAACTAGCTATTTTTTCTAGCTTGTGTATAAATGAGCAATAGTAACTTTTGTTTGTATTATAAACATTGGAGATTCCTGGGCCAACTTGAATCCTTGTCTAACCGAACAGGCAAAAGTCACGGGGTTAAGAAAATAAAGAGAGGAATGGAAATAGGGAGGTTTGAGTGAAACAGGCTGTTTCACTTATCCTGGCCTGGAATAAATCATTGGCCTAATCTATTCCGAGACAACCGAACGAAGTCTAACAGTGTGTTAGGAGGTGAGGCTCTTGGAAACCAGTACTGTGAAGTTGTTGTGAATGTTGTGCTGAAAAGAGACACCATTCTGCCTTGGCCTTTGTTCCTTTTTTTAATGTGTGATTAGAGACAAAATTTTCTAACTATTGCTATTTTTGACAGTTGAAGGAGGCATCAAAGTCTAGTAGAGGCACTGTAGGTATGTTATGTATTTCAGTTTAAGTAAACACCTACTTTGAACTAATAACTTGTGAAATAATTAGGAATATGCTCCACCCTAGGATATCTAGCACTTATGAAATAACAACTACTCTGCATGTGCACCAACCTAGGCTAGGTAAACTTATTAGGATTGTAAGACTTAGCATAATTTTGTTAATTTCCATTGCTGCATATTGAATGAATTGAAAAGTGGAGGACGCTTAACTATTTTCTGGTTACACTCACTAGCATGTGCTCTAGTCTTGCATTTTCTCTGTCGAAAAGCTCATTAATTTGCATCTCTCTAAATGCATTACAGATGATTGCCTAACTTTTCTCACTGGGTAGTAGGATTTACCATCTTATCACTAGAATTGAGCATTTCCATTAAGCAATCAGAAATGTGAATTAGCTAATTTATGAAATCCATAGATATTGTACTCCTATATATCTCTGCATACCATGTGTGCTATAGAACATGTAGCTGCAAGCTTTAAAATCTCAATACAAGTGCTAATGGTTTAGGAGATATAGATTTTACATGATTGCTTTTAGATTTTGCATGTCCTCTGAACATATTTGAATTTGAAATAATGTTGTTTGTCAAAATATTGTATTACAATTATAGTTTTACTAAAGCATGTCATTTCAGGAGGAAGCTTGAGTTTGAGGAGGAGCATGCAAATGGTGGACGATGGTGAACATGAAGGCAACCTTTGCTGCTGCAGTAGACATAGGTCATATAATTCGAATGAGTTCAAACTGTGTGTTGGATACATTATGTGTTATACCAATAGTTGTGTCCTAGTTTAGTTTGACACTGGGTGTGTTTCATTAAGGATTTGTACGAACAAATTATATTTCATTTTAATGGATGTCAATGCTTCATTTGTTATATATTTATTGTTGTGCGATTATTGATTTAAGCTGCCAAATAAAGCGTTGCAACATGAATTATTATATTCAAGAGGTGTTGCAATATATGATAAAAAGCAAACCAAATGGCGTTGCAACATTTACACATATAACAACCACATTTAGTCGTGGTAATAGATGACCTATTTGTAGCAACCACATGAGTAACGTGGCAACAGCCTATGCCGTCTATAACAACCATTCACACGTGGCAATAGAGGATCTCTGTGTAGCAACCAACATACAGAAACGTTGCAATAGCCTAAGCCACCTATTGCAACCATTTAGGAGACATGGCAATAGAGAACCTTTATTGCAATACTTTCTTCGCGTAGCAATAACCACGATTGCAACACCTACGTTGCGTTGCGATTGCATTGTGTTGCTACACGATCAGCGTGTCGCAATACGTATCGCTAGCAACGCCTAGTTCGTTGCAATTGATACTATTGCTACACCCGTAGTGGTTGCAATTGCTTCTGTTACAACGCTCAACATGTGTTGCAAAAGCATCAAAAGTGTTGCAATAGAGGGGTTGTGTGTCGCAACTAAAACGTAACCCGTTGCATTATGCTATTGCTACAGTTACAAGTGCAACGACATTTAACCAAAAAAAATGGTAGCAAAAGTATTATTACTACCATTTTTGGGTCTTTTGCAACACTTTCTCGGTGTTGCATTAGACCGAAATCCTTGTAGTGGTGGTTGCAACCAAAACAATGGTACCAAGTTCTCGCTTACCCGGAAAGGGAGAACGGAAACAGGTTCCTCTTAAGAACATCTTGTGTTGCCCCGGTTTTACCCTGGGTAGAACACAATTGCTCAAAGTCTCTTGCGTGATCATAGGGATTCTCATGACTCATTCCCGAGAAGGGTTTTTCCTCAACTAGCTTCATGAGAGATGGGTGAACCATACAAGGTGTTAGAAGAGCGGGTTGTCTCCAGAAAGTTGATTCCATGGTTTCACTCATAACAGGCGGAAGGTGTGTACAAGGATAACCTTCCTGGGGTAGCGGGGGTAAAGGTAGAAATAAAAGGAAAACAAAAGATACGAGGATAGTCGGGTTCGTAGATTCTCGACAACCGTTCCCCGGCAACGGCGTCAGAAATGCTTGTTGGTATTTCTTAACGTCACCACTACGGCGCCGGGATAGCGTGAGTGTGTAAGAATCACCCGGGTATACTGAAGGGTGCAAACGAATCCGCAAGCGCACGGATACACTGTTGTAGCACTTCGCCTCAGGAGTATTCCTAAGGGTATCGAATCCAAGGAACAGTATGGGGTACTCTACGAGTGACTATCCAAGGGCACACTGTCCCTGCTGAGGTAGGTGAGTGATATGATGTCTCCTATAGGTTCTCGACTCTAGAGTGGAACAAGCTCGGATAAGAATCTTGCTTCGGACACCGGCCCCTCCTGGCTATAACAGTTGGTTCACGGCAAATGGTTGCTTACACGCTGTATCCGAACATGGGAGATTTCAGAGGGTCCAACGGCTGTCACTACCGCGGCCTACCCCAAGAAAAATCGTGGGATACAGGGCATTCGAAGGATAACCAGCAGCCTAGACACCACGTCTACACCGCCGACTACTACTATAGCACGGCTACGTCTGACATCCCGTAGAAACACTATAGCACTCCGTATAAATACGAAGCGACGAACCCACGAGGTTGAGCTAGACCGTACTCGTCATTGAACCGATTCGTGCAAGGAGATATGATTGATACTTGATCTAAATCAGATATGCATGAGCTTCAATAAATTCTAATAGACAGGCAATCACACAAATGGAATGCAAACTTATGCGCTTATAACAGAAGATCAAGGGTCGTGTTCGTGAAGAACACGAGCCTCTAACTTATGAACGAACGCAAAAGTATGAATAACTTGCTCGTCAACAAGATCGAGGAAGCACGTTCATGAAGAACGCGAGCCTCTAAATGATGAATGAACGAAGAACTCAAGAACAATTTACTCATGCATGAGAACCACTTTAGTCTAATTGGAAAATACTGAAATACTCACTTTAGTCTAGATGAAGAACAACATTGCTCACGAGGTACAAGGGGACGATGGATGATGAACGGATCATCACCACCTCACCTCTACTCATCCACACACTCCTCTCTACCTAGCACCACCTAGTCTAGATCCTCCACACACCCACACTCATGGTGGGATGAGGTTTCACCTCTGCCGAGAGAGAATGAGAGGGGGAGAAAGAGGCTAAGGTGAGAAATTGCTTCAAGTGTGTTCATCCTCTTCTTACCCCCCTCCTCTCCTATTTATAGGCTGAGCAACCGGCGTGGGAGCACCTCAAACACCCCGGGGATGGCTTCTAGGACCAATGGGCGAGCACCACGTGGAAGGTCGGGATGAACCGCCCTTAAGGCGGTTCGGCTGATCCTAGGGGTCGGCCGACCCCTAGGTGGCGCCTTTCACGCTGTGCTTTCTCCAGGAGGCTGGTAGGTGGGTCCCTTGGTCGGTTCCTGGTGTCCACGTGATTTGGAGTCGGTTTAGGCACTATGGTGGGCCATGGGATCCGTGTGATGCCTGCATGGCGACTTCAGATTCGCCGAGGCCGCCCCTCTTGGATTGGTGACGTCATGGATCCAGGGGATGCTGCATGCAGCCCCTCATTAGCTGAGCCTGGCTTGCTAGGATCATGAGAGTGTCTTTTCTCTCCATTTCTTATGCTAAAGACCTGCATTCAACTTAGCATGGCCACTTGTGGAAATTGTTAGTTTAAACTCCCATTCTAATGTGGATGCATAGTTCTTATGATAAAATGCAGGGATTGACGGCCTTAAATTAGGTACTTAACAGCTGTCAACACCAAGGTAAAAAATAACCATCTTGCACTTTGCTCATGTACTCTCATCTCACTTGTCTCTCAAGCCTACTTGTTCTACTCCTTTCCTCTCTCAAAGCATATGGTGGAAAGCTTTATGTGGAGCTATAGGAAAGTTTAGTCCTACCAAGATATTATAGTTGAGATATTATTAAAACAAGACTAGCTTCTCATGGTCTTACCGAGACTCGTCAAAAAGGTCATTGGAAAAATAATGTTATCAAGGAGGGGGAGAGATGAACACACACTTTTTGATAGGTGGACATGCGCAAATGGCAAAGAGTGATCCCAAGGCACAAACGAAGTCCTTGTTATCGGATTGCACATGGTTGGAAAGATGAGTATGTGCCTTGATCTTGAATCCTCTTGAAAACTCAAAAGCACTAAAATAGCTAGAGAACCGGGGAGCTTTATTATTATTATTTTCTTTCCTTCTTCTTTCTTTCTTTTTCATTCATCATTTTTTTTCTTTCATCATACTTTTTCTCTCTTTTTTTCTTTTTCTTTCTTTTTTTTATTTGCTCCCCTTGAACTCTAGACTATACTAGCACTTCCTTGGCAACCCCCCATGCTTAGACGTTTGCTCATCCTCGGGCAAAGAGGTGATAAAAATGCCAAGGTGGGTAATTGAAGCTCTCATTTTTTTCTTAGAGAGAGACACTCGAAAAATCTTCTAGGGATCCTTTTGGAAGTCTCCCTTTCTCACTTGAAGCACCTTCCTTGTAATCTTCCTCAAAATATTCATTCATACTCATATATTGGGTTGTGGTCAAGGAGATGTACACAAAAAAGATATATTTGGGTTTTGGTTGGATATCCGGCGAGGTTTGCAAAATTCCCAATGTGGAAACTCACAATGCACGGATAGAAGAGGCTAGCATAAAGAATGATACACAAAAACGGAATGACCAGCTTCTTAGTCTCAGGCCAGAGAAATCAGGCGTTGAATCAATGCACCCAAAAATAAATCTTGTTTATACTAAGGTTTTGCACTCAAGTAAACTTAGGCTTTGGATGGGTAGAGCAAATGCAAGCGGTACTTGTGACAAGGTTAGCATAACTTTTTGAGAATAAAAAGGTTCTTTGATTCATTCAAAGTTGAGAGCAACGAAAAAGAACTATGGGACTTGAGTTATCATATCCTCCACACAAGATTAAACTAGCATTTAATTAAATTTCAGATTCATATTAAAAGAGAGCACTAGCTTAAACATGCATAAAACAAGCATAAGATTGAGCAAAGCGGCAACGACCATCACATATCAACATGGTACAAATTTTCCATCCATAATAAGATCATAAAAGCAACGGTGAAACTTATTCATGATGATGGATAACAAACTACTACTACCACACATGCTGAAATTAAATAAAAACAAGAAAATACTACGCAAACATAAACGTACACAAGATGAAAAATAAAGAAAAGGAAAAGGAAAAATCAAATCACACTTAAAAACTCCATCCCTTTCTTCTTTCTTCATTCTTCATTCTTCATCCGTTGGTTGGCTTTCATTGAATCCTTGCTCATAATATTGTTGCATGGTCCCTCCATGAAATTGATGAGGCGGCACGAGTTGAAGACGTCCCAATTGATGGGCGATTCCTGCTGTTCCTTCTTGCCAATGGTTGACATGGCTTCAGATCCTCTCTACGTCTTGTTCATTCCTTTGGATATACGCCCCAATAATGGTTGCACTTTGTTGGGGCTGGGGCATGCTTGCATAAGGTGCCACAAATGCTTCATTGGGCACAACAAAAGTTGGTGGAAAATATGTTGGGGGAGGTGGTGGCATGGCTGCACCACTCCCCCATGCTTGCATTGGCACACTTCCGTAGTAGGGTGGTGGCATAGGAATCCCGCCATAAGGTTGATGGTAGGCCGCTCCTCCTTGGTCTTGGGCTGTGGAGGACGAACCTTCTTCTATGATTCTTCCCCTCTTGTTCTTCTTGGCCGGCACGAGAATTCCTTCCTCTAACCAATTCTCTCTCCCTTCAATAAATAATTTCAGCTTCATGTTGGGGAGAGGAACATTGACTTTTGCCACCTTGTACCCTCTCTTCTCATCTCCACTAATATATTTTCCTTGCTTCATATAATCAATTCCAAGTGAATTTCCCGCAAGTATGAATTTTGGATTTCTTGTAATACCCGGCTTCACAGAAATTGCTATCATAGAGAGATAGCATCCTGAACCAATTTGTCCACTCCCCGATATTGCATCACAACACCACCGATTGATCATAATATATGATGGATCAATGGCTTGGCTTGAAACCAATGCCGAATAAAGCCAGTTAACTTCCATATCGGTGACTTTGGACTCCTTCATCCTTCCCAAAATCCTTTTGCTCATCCAAGAATGAAATATTCGGATGATGGGATTCCGGATGCTACTTCTTTGTCGGTTATCTTCCCCTGAAATCATGCTCCAAAATCCTTCCAACACACTTTCATTAGCATTAACTTGCTCCGGGGCTTCCCTCTGAAAACCGAGCAACTCTCTAATTTGCTCATAGAAACTATGTGCTCATCATCCTTGAGTCGAAATGAGAGGGATGGCACCCCTTCATTAATAACCGGTGCCATGGTCATGAGAATTTCCATGGCAAGCTCCAAATGAAAACTAACTCCTACTCCATCGGAAAATTGCCCCCATCCAAGGTGGTTCATCATTTGATAGATATCCGGGGCGAATCCCAATACTTGAAGGGCATCATCATCAAAGTCAACATTGGGCACAACCCTCTTCTCTAGGCGCCCAAGCCTCTCCTCCTCCTCCTCCTCCGACATCATAAGAAATCCATACTTGCAACGTCGTGGAGTGTATAGTGGTGGAGCGGATGAACGAGTCGAGCGACGAGGTGGAACGGGCGGCTCCTCCGTTCGCCCTTGCGGTTCGGTGTACCGCATTGACGAGCTTCGGGTGTCTCTCCTTCCACTAAGGAGCATGGTGTTGCTCCTTGATGGCGCCACGTCCTCTTCCATGCTTTGCGGCGACTCCGAGATAGAGTGCCTCCGCGAAGAACTTGTTGATGCCGACTTCGATGATGATGATTGCGTCTTCCTCCCAAGGATCTTGCCAAAGACCTTCTTCATCTTGTAGTTGCTGCACAAATCACAAACAAACTCTCCCGAGGGTTTCTTGCCGGTAGAAATACACACAAAAGAAGTATATGGAAGAGCAAAGTTTGTGATGCAATTCTCTGAATTTTTGGACTCAAGAGAGGAGAACGAATTTTTCTAGAGAGTTTCTGGAGGTTCTGGACTGAGAGCTCAAGAACACAAACTAGCAAGCAAGCAAGAGACTCACCTGTGAAAGATGGAGGCAGGGGGGCGAAAATATAGGCCAGGCCGGCCGGCCCCTGGGGTCTCTGCCCCCTGCCTCGGCTCCAGCTTCCTCCCACTTGATGTTTGTTGCATCATGACCTTGTCCTCGTGCTCCATGCTGATCCACCGCCCAAACTCTCTCAGCCATTCCTTTTTCTTTCATGGTCATGTCCTCATATTGATCATTTCTTTTGTGTCACTTCCATGCCTCCTTGCCTCCCATTCTTGCACTCATGACCTGCAAAAATCAAAGCCTTACTGCCCCCCATGCTTGTCCCATGCATGCCAAAAGATTCTTGAATGATGATGTGTTCCCGTGATGCATCATGGGTCATTAGAAGATCAATTAAGCTCAAAACCTTCCCTTGATCATGTTTAGATGCTAATTACTCCTCTAATTTCAAAAATTAAAAATTAATTCAGAGATATCAATGAGTTCAAATGTATTTTTAGAGGAGTTTTTAGGCATAAAAAACATTTGTAAGTCGAAACTTTTCGACTACATTGATTTTGGTTACACCGGGATCATTAATTGATAGCAAACTCCTTCGGCTTGACCGTGGGGGTATGGGTTTAGGTTTTAATTTTGGCTAAGTATGAGATAGATGTTTTGAATGAACAAAAATAAATGAGGCTTGGAAAAATTCTAATTCTAGAGAAACCTAAGTTCACGCGAGTCCTAGCATGCGTCAAAGATTAAAAATCATTAAGAAACAATGCGGGGCTCTACTTGTGTGTTTTTATGATGTAAAACAAACCAACCTTATCATCATGAGGAGGATGAAAGGTGTGGGCAGGTTCTGAATTTTTGGAGTTGGTTTCTCAAAAAGAGGCAAATAAATCGTAGGATGGCTCATGTCAAAGGTTTATGTCAAATAAAATCCAAATGAAACATCTGAGCAACTTAAATGTCTCAAAAAATAAGTTCAACCACTTAAGAGTTTATACCAAGTCTTGCGTAGCAAATTCTAAGACCAACTTACTTGAAAATCGGAAATAATCTGGGTTGCCCTCCCGACAACTTTATTCTTGAACGGGTTGTCCTCCCGGTAGCTTATTCTTGACTCGACGAACGGGTTGCCTCCCGCCTAGCACTTCGTTTATAGTCCATGGCTAGACTTCTTGTCTTCTTCACTTCGGATCAACGCTCTTTGCGGGCGTTGCAATCTTGGGTACCCACTTCCGTACCATCTTGGGCAAGGGCTTATTTTCCGGCCTAGTCATCTTTTTGGTCTTCACATGCAACTTTTGTTCTTTGGTCTTGACGGATGCAACGACTTCCTTGATCACTTTCGCTTCCTCCTTCTTGGGCTCCTCCTTCTTCTTTGGCTCTTTCTTTCTAAAACGACGATGAGGTGGAACATATTTAGCATTGATCATGTTGCATACCTCGAAACAAGGTCGAAACTTGAATATGCTTCATGTGCCATTGACGTCGAACTTAATCTCCCCCTTGCCAACGTCGATCGTCGCCCCGACGGTCCTGAGGAAGGGACTCCCTAGGATAAGGGGTGGCTTCTCCCTTTCTCCCATCTCAAGTACCACGAAGTCGACGGGAATGAAGTGATCTCCAACTTTCACGGGCACATCTTCGGCAATTCCCACGGGATAGCAGATAGAGTTGTCGCCCAACTCCAAACACATACCCGTAGGATCAAGTGGTAAGCGTAGCTTCTCGAATACATCTCTTGGCATGACACTCACGCTTGCTCCAAGGTCGCATAATGCCTTCTCGAATGTGAATGAGCCAATAGAACATGGGATAGTCGGACATCCAGGGTCTCTTTGCTTCTTGGGCCCTTGATTTGCAATGGCAGCACTACATTGTTCGGACATCTTGACATGGTCTGCTCCAAGTGTTGCCATCTCATACTTGTTTGCAAGTATGTTTTTGAAGTAGCGAGAATATGTAGGAACTTGGAGAGCGTCCAATAATAGCATGTTGATGCTTAACCTGCGCACCACTTCCACAAACTTTTCAAAATGATTATCAATTTTACCTCGAAAGTAGCGTGTCTTTAGTGTTGTCATCTTCGTGTCATCACTTGGCACTTCGAATTCCGGCTCTTCGGTAGCAATCTCTAGAATAGTAGTCACCTTCTCCTTAGTGTGATCATCCGCTTCAACGGTTGGCTTAGGCTTCCTTGCACCGGCTGGAAGTTCGGGATCCTCCATCTCCTTTCCCGACCGAGTTTGAATAGCCTTTGCTGTCTCGGGACCTTGGGGCTGCCCCGGAAATCTTCCTTCACTAGCGGTTAAGCGCCCGACAAGTTGTCCCACTTGCGTCTCCAATATCTTCATTATGTTGAGCACTTGTTGGTTGGAGCTCCCGACCTCCGTCACCTTGCCATCAATATTCTCCAAGATTTTATCCATGGCCTTGAATTTAGTGACGGTGTCCTTGTTGATCTTTGCTTGCTCGTCCATGAAATCCTTCAATTGTATACGAAGAGGCACCGAATTTTGAATAGACGAACTTGCATTAAATTGAGGTCTACCTTGCCCGTAGCGTTAGTTTGGCAAATCTCCTTTTCTCATGTAGTCAAGCACCTTTGCTTCCTTCGGACAATCTTTTTGGACATGGCCGTACTCCCCACATTCTTCACACGTGGATCTTTCTTCGGCGGCCTTCAAGTCTTGGGCGGCCTTCAAGTCTTGGGCGGCCTTCTTTTCTAGCTCCATCTTTTCCAACCTTCTCATGAGCGAGTCAATCTTCCCCTCTAGAAGATCTTCCTTTTCAACCTGCAAAACACCTTTAACATTGCCTATCGGTTGAACCGGAAGTAGACGTCCCGATGACGCCCATGTATCATTATCCGCAACCTTCTTGAAAAGAGTGAATGCCTCCGTCGGAGTTAGCTCAATAATAGATCCTCCCGCCGATGCGTCAATTACGGTCCTCGATGCTAGATTGAGACCTTGGTAGAACTTTTGAACAAGGTCTTCCTTTGAGAACTTGTGATGTGGCACGGCTCGGGTGTACTCATTGAAACACTCGAAAGCTTCCGCGATAGTCTCTGCAGGATATTGAGCAAAAGTAGCAATCTTATTACGCAAGCTTTGAGTCTTACCCGGCGAATAGTACTCCTTCAAGAAAGCTCTCATCAATGCTTCCCAATTTTGCACCGTCTCCACCGGTAGAGTATAGAACCATTGCAAGGCTTTTCCGAGAAGTGAGAACGGAAAGAGTCTTGCCCTCAATTGATTTTGATCCAGCCCTTCCATCGTGAATGTCTGACAAAGTTGAATGAATGCTTGGATGTGAAGGTTAGGATCCTCTTTACCGGTGAAAGGTGTATGTTGCACCATCTGGATGGTTGAAGTCTTGATCTCAAACGGCCTCCTGATGTCGGCTAGGTTGAGGTTGGGTAGATCACCAAGCTTCGGGATGCAAAGCTCCTCGATCTTCCTCTCCTCTCCCATTGGTGGCGGTTGAGGTTGATCTCTCCTTGGACTTGTAGGTGGTGATTCTTTCTTCGGACTTGTGGGTGGAGATTCCTTTAGAGATCTCGATGTTCCCTCATCTCCGGTGTTTGGATCTACAATCCCCAGCTTCCTAGATCGTGCTTCGCTTCTCCTTTGCCTGTATAGTTTTTCTGGATCATCCACAAAATTTTTCGGTTTGTTGGAGAGGCGGCCGTCCATCTCCTGTTAGGGTTAGCGATAAACAAAATATACAAAAGATCTAAAAAGAAAAGAAAACTATAAAAAGGGTTAGTCAAAAACTAGATTAGATTGGTTTTTGAGGATGATCAAAGTTTAGTAGATGCAAAAGAAAAATAAAAAAGAAACTAAAAATACTTACAAACGAGATATTAGATTGGATCTTAATTACTTGTTCCCCGGCAGCGGTGCCAGAAAAAGGGGCTTGTTGACGTTTGATTATCATTGCAAAGTTCGTTTGGACTTGCAAGCGAACAAATCCCTCGTCGTAGTTAAGGAACCCTCCTTCCCTTGAGTGGTGAACCCAAGGTATCGAATCTGTGGAACAATATGTAATGTAAAATCAATCTAATAACCGAGAAACACTTGCTTCTTTGAGAGGTTTCGAATTGCATCTAATCTACTAAGATTAAAAAGGTAGCAAGAGAAAGCATTGAGGTACCGATCTAGAGAGGGTCTAGATCGTGTTTAAGTCGTCGTTTCGAGCAAGATAAAGAGAGAGTAAAACGAATCTCATTAAAAGCTTTTTTTTTGAGGGAAACAGCAGGGGAGGCCCCTACTGGATTTTTATATATATGCAAAAGGGGATATTTACAAATTACAAGGCCTCAGGCCCAAGGAGAAAGAAGCATAGTTATAGCTAGTTGAAATTACAAAACCAATTCTGCAAATCTATCTTCCGAGAGGGAGAGGCTTTTAGCAAAACAGTAGCAAACTCCTCCCAGAATATAACCTTCCACCTTCTCAAGGAAAGTGGAGTCCCATCAAAAATGATCTCATTTCTGTGTTTCTAGATAGCCCAGGCTCCAACTATGAGGATTTTTTTAAAAATCTTAGCATTGAAAACCCTTCGCGCTTCCACAATCATATCACCCCCAGACAAATGTAGATTCCAAGAAATTCCTAAAAAACGCCAGCACCATTGGCTAAAAGGGTAGTAGAAAAATAAGTGGAAGAGGGTTTCCTCAATAGCTCTAGTGCATAGAACACAGGAATAATTTTGCAAGACTCTCCTTTTCCTCCTCAGCATATTCCTTGTATTTAGCCGGTCAATTAAAAGGAGCCAAAAAAAGAACTTGTGTCTGCCACGGCAACAAGACTTCCACAGCCACTTAAAGAGGGGGCTAGGAACCGAAGTACCTTTCAGATGCATATAGGCTTTTTTGACTGCAAAATCATGGGTACCCCAAATGTAGCGCCACTGATCATTTATCTGTTCATCCAGAGGCAGTGCTTGAATCATCTGGGAAAGCTGCAAGAGTTGATCACTAGCTTCAGGTGAAATAGGTGTCACAAAGTCATCCTGCTGCAGAAATTGCCTCACCGAGATGTTTTGCTTTCTCGCAAAGGAGAAAAGCTGTGGGAATTGCTGTTGCAAAATTCCAAGATCCCATAAATCAGTCCAAAAACATACTGTGTCTCCCTTGTTTAGATGACAGGATAAAATTTTGAGGAAATCCAGAGAAAAAGACATCACATCTCGCCACCAAAAGGAGCCTACTAGCCTCTTAGCATGAGGTGCCATGGATGTTCTGTAGAGACATTGCCAGGTGAGGTGCACCCATGGAAGATTCTCATGGTTATAGAACTTATGAAGAAATTTTAGGAGGAGGGCAGAGTTCTGCAATCTTAGATCAATGATGTCGAGCCCTCCTTGTTCCTTTGACTGACAAGCTCTTTGCCAGGCCACCAAGCAACCCCCTTTTTATTTATATCTCCTCTATCCCACAGAAGGTGTTTTCTATATTTGTCAATCTGCTCAATAACTGTTGGTGGAACTTTGAGAGTGCATAAATAAAATGTTGGAAGGGCTGAAAGAACAGAGCTCACGGATTAAAAGCTTCTTTAAACCGTGACCTTCGGTCAAACTCCCTAAGTCGCCCTGCCGTACTCGGTGTCAACATCCTGTCACGATGTTCCCCTTTCTTCGTGGTCGAATCTTAGAGCACACCCGCAAGGAGTGCGTTGAACCACTTGGTAGATCGGGTATGCACCTCTAGCCACCGCGGCTACAAGAACATCCCATGCAATCTATCTCGAGAATAGATTGAGGAGGAAAACACCCAAGCAAGAACAAGAATTGCAAACAAAAGTACTTGATCGCTAAGAATCGGATCCATTAAAACTCCATCAAAAGTATGAATACATGAATAAGATCCAACCGGGATCCTACCTTGACCTTGATTCACACCTCCGGAACTCCGACGTGGTCTTCCTTGCAAGGTTCCCACGCCGGCTAGGCAAACCCTAGACGACTAACTCGACCCTCCTCTCCGAGGTGGCGTCCCTCAAGCTCCTCTGGTCCTCGGCGGCGAATGACGAATGGCTTGATATGTGGCTCGGGGTATCGAGGTTATAAATAGCTCGAGGATCAGCTAGGTCAAAGGGGGCGGTGAACAGGGCCCAGAATGGGCTGGGTCGGCCGGCCTGGGCCCACCTGGCCCAGTTCGGTGCCGCCTTTCTTCCGGATGCTTCTCGCGACTTCTTGACTTTTTGCCGAGTTGCATGTGGGCCCTTGACGTCATTTTCCTCGCGGTTTAGATGAGGGGGCTTTGCGAATGAACTCCTGCATCTTCCGTCTAGGTCCTCCGCACTTCTCGGCTTCACGCTTTGGTCCTTGGCTCATTTGGAGTCATGTTCATCTTGTATCTTGACTTGTCCCGGGGTCCATGATCAGCTTGTAAATCCCTTGATGAACTTTACCTGGAAGTCCTCATTTAAGCTCTTGATTCCTGTGTAAACAATAAACTCCAAAAATCATGCATGAGTGCGAACATAGCATATAATGGGGGTTAGGATCGTTAGTGTGAATATCAAATCAATACCAACATAGAAGGTAAACAAGTGGCTAGGTTGACGGAAATCAACCGCCAACAGTGACAGTGTAGGTCTTCCTGGAATCGCGTGTCCTGAGTAGTTGCCTTTGGGGCTTCTCGTACTCTCCTCCGAGTAGTTCGTCGGGCACAGGGCACAGGATTCGTATCCTACCCCTGTCAGTAGAACAGGAGCACATCTTTTTCGGGTACTGTGGAGGTGGAGTGGTCTACATCACGGCGTTCGAGGGCTAGGGGGAGGCGTACACTGTGTCGTTCGTGGCACAACACTCCCCGTGCCGCCCGTGGTACGACGCACACTGTGCCGTTTGTGGAACAACATATGGATCCGCCCTCTGACACCAGATCGGCCTGGTTAGGGCAGGCCGGCGCGAAGGGGTCGGCACGTGGCGGTGCGTGGGTTAGTGTGCCCAGATATCACGAGACATCGGCGGGGGGCCCACGTATCTGCAGTCTTGGTTGTGAAGCCTTGAACTGGTTGGGGCGGAAAACTACTCGTGCAAGTAGGTAGTCTATGCCACACCTTCCGATGTTTAGGGAGTAGCGCGTACTATGCCGTTCGTGGCGCGGTACACACTGTGTCGTTCGTGGTACGGCCCGCACTGTGCCGTTCGTGGCAGGGCGGACAGATCCGCCCTCTGACACCGAATCGGCCGGGCCAGGGCGGGCCGTCGCGGAGGAGCGGATGCGTGGTAGCGCTTGGGAGAGTGCGCGCGGAGATCCCGGGATCTCAGCGGGGGGGGTGCCGCCGTTGCCTTCCATGCGAAGCCTGAGCTGGTTGATGACGGAAACTACTCATGCGAGCGAGTAGTCGGAGAAGGAGACGGAAACTACTCGCGCGAACGAGTAGTCAGAGGTGGAGACGGAAACTTGTCGTGCGAACCGCCAAGCGGTGGAGAACTTGTCGCGTGGGCCGCCACGTACTCGGAGGAAGAGGCACCAGTGCGCATGGGTCGCTCAGCTCCTGGCCCATGGCGGGAACTGGTCGTACGGACTGCCAGCTACTCGGAGGCATAGTACTCGTCGTACTAGCCGCCAAGTATGTTGTGCGTCAGTCCGTATTGCGTTTTTTAGAGGTCATGGTGGGCCCTGGTCCAGGGCCTCGTCAAAAATGGTCCATGTTGTTGTTGTAGCTGTTTGATTCTATCGGCGATTGATATGTGACAATGAAGTATGCTCTACGTACCAATCTGTGATGGAAAGGACAAAGTTAAAAGTATATGATGAGATCAATGGGGAGAATGTTAGATTGATCTCCTCCTAGATAGACCCAATGGCCCATCGGGCCCTTAATCTCGCGCCTTGATCGGAGACGCCCAACCCTAACTGGTTGACGGGCCCCTATCACACTGCGCTATATAAAGGAGGTGGGGGCCGTAGGCTTGCGTCACGAGGTTCGCCACTAGCCGCCACATCCCACCTACAAACCCTATCCGATCTACAGAGGGGCGCAGTAGTGATGGGAAGCGCCGCCGCCGCCGTCCACGCCACTGTACTGCGCATCGCTGCCACAGCGCAGTCTCAGCTCTTCGCGTCGTTGCCTAGCGTAGATCTCCGATATGGCCACCGGCTCTAGCTCCTCTGGCTCGGCCGGACAAGGTTTGCACTCCTCTCCCATCTCTCTCTCTCTCTCTCTCAGTTATCTCTCTCGTCTCTCGGTACACACACAGAAAGATTTGTGCCCGTCTAGATGTACACCTAGTGGATCTATGTTTTCTATAATCTCCAATAACATCAAGGCAGCCTCACCTGCTTGTACTCAGGGCAGCCCATCCCCTGAAGCCATGGCACCTTACAGCTAGCGCACGCACAGCCACCCTCCACAGCTCACACACTACTTCCTGGCTGCAGCCTTGGTCTTTGCTTGCACTAATTGGGCTGGTGACTGGTGGCTGATACTAATTTGTTCTGAGAGAAAAATACCATTGGTTGGCTGGTAGCTAGTGATTTGCGCTGATTTGTTCTGAGAAAAAGGTAACACTGGCTGGTGGCTGAAAAGCCAAACGAACAGGGTCATCAAGCTGAGCTGAGCACTTGGGGTATGGACACTAGAGCTTGGCTTGTCACCCGGCCTGGAGGATCTGTGCTCCCCTCAAGCGCTGAGCCATCATCATCATCTCCAACTCCAGTGGTGGCCTTAGCGAGCGGCAGATGGAAGGAGGCGAGATCGTTGTTGCCGGCGGGGATCGTCGTGAATTCTCTGGTTTGTGATCAGAACGGAATCAGATTAAAATTGAAGGCGAGAGCATAGTTGCTGGGCTGGTTTGAAATTTATCTCTCTGCCTTCGATCAGAATTTTTTTATGTTTTTTCATGATTTTTTTAAAATAAATGCCAAAATCAGAAATTTTCAAAAGTATACCACCACCGTCATTTGAAACGACGGTTGGCTCCAGCCGCCTTCGCCAATGGTGGTTGAAACCAGCCACCATTTCAAACGGCGGTTAAAGCGCAAGATCGACGACTGGGCGCCTAGGTCGGCAGGCCCCAACCGCCGTTGCCAACGGTAGCTGAGGAGGTTCCAACCGCCGTTTAAAGCGACGGCTGGACGCAACGGCCGTTTCAAATGGCGGCTGAAGCTTTTTTTAGTTTTTAGATTTTTGACGCGTTTGGTGTTTTTCAATTAAAAATATGTGTACTAGTAATCTCTCAGCGAAAAAAGATAATACGAATATGAATATGGATAGGACAAAAGTAGTTTATACACCAATACAATAGTTTTCAACAAACATAACTAAATACAGACCCTAAATACGGTTGAGCTTCGATGGTCGCGGCGGCCCCCTAGCCACCTTCCTGGCTGCCTGTTGTGCTGCCCTCGTGTGGAGGCTGGGGTACGTGAGAGGGTCTGGTGGTGCCTGGCGGCGTCATGCAAAGTCCGGATCGGGGGGCCGTGTCGCTAAGCCTGCTCCCGATCTAGACGCCACCGTCGCCGCCGCAGCGACCCCACGACGATGCAGCCTGGCTAGCGTACCTGCAGTGGTACATGCTGAGGACTCAAACGCGCGTGACGTACGTGCCACCCGAGCTACCGCAGGAGCCAGCCGTCCCTTCGGTGGGGTACCCCATCCGATGGGACCAAAGCTACAACACCGTAGTGAGTTTGTGACTAAAAATTCATCCTTCTTTGATTACATTCGTTCATACTAATCCATCTTTTGTTTGACAGTAAGACATGTTGCACGAGGTCTTTCAACTAGCGGAGACCGCACATTCATCGGCGGTGGACATGATGTCGGGCAGCACAAGCAGGTGTACGAGAGGTAGATGGAGGTCATTAGGAGGTTCTACGGCGGGGTGAACTTCCACGGCTATGAACTTCCACGGCTATGATGCAGCTCTGGCTCCACGTATCCCCTTGTCCTCCAGTAGCTCGGCCTGCACTGCTCGTTCGTGCCAGGCATCGTCGTCCTTTGCATGACCACCGTACTCCGCCGCTCTGTCGGCTCCGCCGTACGTGCCTTGGCCGTCTAGTTTCTACACCGCATGTACATACAAATGAGTGTAATATTTTGGTGGTGTTTCCTCAGGTCCTGCTGAAGAAAAAGTAACTAGCTGGCTGAAGCGTCTTGAGATTGCAGAAGATGCTGCAAAAGGTCTGCGCTCTGCTATGTCTTGCAATTCCCTACTTGTACGTTGAATATGAACAATTAGCCATTAGCCGCCATGTTTTCTGAATGTGAAATGGCAAAAAAAAAAAAAAATCAGGTATAGAGTATCTCCATGCTCCCCAACAATTATCCATAGAGACCTCAAGAGCAGCAACATTCTCCTCGACAAGAACATGAGAGCAAAAGTAGCAGACTTTGGGCTATCAAAACCAGCAGTGGATGGGTCTCATGTATCGAGCATAGTTCGAGGAACAGTGGGATACCTGGATCCAGAGTAAGGCCAAGCTATCTGATTGTGAAGAACAGAACCTCCTTATGTATGGTTCTCTAGCATTGGGTCTGAAAACCTTTTATTTTATGTTGTGTCTCGGATAGGTACTATATCTCGCAGCAGCTGACAGAGAAGAGCGACATCTACAGCTTTGGTGTGATTTTGCTGGAGCTCATCTCAGGCCACGAGCCAATCTCAAATGACAACTTTGGGCTCAACTGCCGTAACATTGTTGCGTGGGTAAGAAGAGAACAGTAACTTTAAGTTTCGTGCATTAATGTGTTTCCTGTTCAGCTAAGTTTTGCTGGAGAAGTTTTGGCTGTCAATCATCAAATCAGGGCCCGTTCTTTTGGTTGAAAAGGAATAGTGAAATTGCAAATAAATAGTGCTAGAATAGTGTTTTTTGTGAGAGAAGATGTGATAAATATGTCAGATGAATAGTGATTTTTACTGTTTGTTTCTAAGCAAAAGAACAGGGCCTCAGTAGGTTGCTAGTCTTTGTTTTTTTATGTCAAATGGTTGTTTGTTTGTGGAGACGAAATACCAATCAATCATGCGGCAAGTATAGTTGAACAAAGGTGAGCAACATCCAGGCGCAGGCAGGCATCAATGAATAGTAACCCTTAATTAAGCGGCAACATTTGTTTTGTTTGTTACCAGACAAGCATCATCTCTCTAATAGTACTAGTAGCGATCTCACTCACACTCCCAAGCACCGTAGCACTGCAAATGAATGGTACAAATTACACGATACAGGGTCAACCAACCAACTCCAAAGCCTTCATTGTTTGCTGTTACTCAGCACCATCCGCTGAATGCCTGCAAAAGCACATAACAAAATATTATCGCATGGCATTCCCCACCAAAAGTAATTGCATTGGACATACTGAGGAGCAATCGATCCCACCTACCTCCAAGATGTCGGCAGATTCCTAGACTTCCGGTCTAACTGCATGTTTTCTAGAGCAGTCGATGTCCGCAGCACCTCTTCAGAGATATCATCTGTGTCGTATCTCCAATTGTACTCATCTTTTCTCATGTTCGAAGCTGAAGAACCCCCTCTGCGGTCTGAACAAAGGTACAGAGGGCACCCCTTTCAGAATTCACATCCATACAATGACATATGAAAATTTTAACGAATTACATATGAGGGGTCACAAACCTGATGTCTGCGATGATGACACTGGCCTGGCAAATTCAAAGTAAAATGTTACCCTCACACCTAACGCCAAAACAAATAACTGACGCACAAATACAATGGCGCAACAACATGGCATCATGCTTACCTCCCCATAGGTGGCAGGCTCCCAACTGATGTTGATGGTGGCCTCCTCGAGTTCCGATGTTCAGCATTTAGTGAAAGTTCAGACTCTGAACTCATCATCCTCCTACCACCCATCCTTGTTTGGGATAAATTCTGACCAACAGAACATATTTAGACAACCAAAGCATGCCGCGGAAAACAATAAATGTTAAGCTAAACTTTGACTATATTTGGAGGTCAATTGCAAAGACCTTATTGCTAATAACAGTGAAAATATGCAAAGAAGCTTCAATTGCTCCAGGACAGTGAAAACCTAAGCTGCTTCTTTTTATAAAAAAAACCTGAATACATAATGAACTGAATTTTCATAGATTGAAATCAGAATAAATGCAGTGCATATGCCAAGCACCATGATCATCAAAAGGAAACCTTGACTACAAATATTTGCATCAATATATGTTGAAATCAACAAATCACAGGTAAACAGATCTCAGTACGACGTAGTGCTTGACGCCCTTGACCTTGATTGTGTGTATCTCCATAAGTTGAGAATCCAGAATTACAACACCTATATTTGTTTAAGGCAACACTTTGATGGTTATCATAAATGTCTCAACCTTCCTTGATTCCAAACATAATGCATTAGGAGGATCCATAAAAAACCATATATTTTTCTAAGAAATTCCAAGTACATTACCCAAAGCTTTTTAATTTTTTTATATACTGAGAAACTTAAGGAAATAAAATGATTCTTGATTCCACTATATGTTAATGATCATGTGAGAGATAAACCTCATATTTCAGATAACCTTCAAGAACATCTAAAAGCATGGGACCGCTTTCAGCACTCCTGCTCCCTTCAGCTCCACTTTTGTTAGAAAAGTCCTTCAGTTCATTCTTCCAGAAGTCCTTGGGCTGATCAACAAATGAAACAGGAAACATTAGTGGATGTTGATTTCCAAAATGCACAAACAAAATATGACAAGAACGGTCACTACTTACCAGGTTACATTCTGGCAAGTAAACTTTCATCGTGTGACTTAGTTGTGCCCACTCCAAGTATTCGCATACAAGTGCTGTTAATAACCTACCTGCAAGCAAAAGAAATTCCAGAATGTAAAACCATTCCATGTTATGGGCAGCTTGCACAGCACAAGGCTAAACTTTATCCATTTAAGTACATCTTAGGCTAGCACGGCGACTTTAAACATTTGAGATATCTGTGACGAGACTAAAAACAACATAAACTAGTCATGTGAATGCTTCTTTTTTGAACTAACACCGATACTGAAGCCTTCAAAACCGAAGACCCACACTAGCCATCAATCAAGAGAAACAAAATATGCATCTTTCAGGTATAGTCTTGAATTGCTAGCTAAAATTACAATAATTAAGAAAATGTCAGAATTTTCCGGCAGAGAAAGGATGATCATGCAGCAGAATATCAACCTTTATCCTTGTGGAATGTTTGAGAACAGTAGTATAAGTTTCTAGATGTCTGTATATGATAGAAGATAAAGTTGCATAAGCATAGCAGCATCAGAGATAACCTGTGGCTTCTGAGTAACAGACCAATTTCAAACAAGTGATTATCCAGCACATGTGAAATACAAACCTGAAGGTGAAGCATGCAGTTGCTTAGCCCGGTCATTGCAGCTACCAAGCAAAGCAGGATTCCCACCATCTTCATTCTCTACCACCCGATCCTCCTCTTCTATGGCCTCAAACACACTTGCTCTCAGCTCAGCCTAGTCACACAGCAAGGAACACGATGAGGAAACTAGTGAAAAATATGTGGATTTGATTGAGCATAATGTGCTTCAACATATAACATTTTTTTCCATCAGTAACTACAGTTCTCCATGTATGACATATAGTTAACTGAATAAACAGCAAATAATTTGAGGTTTTCATGGACAACGGAATAAGATTTTACTTTCCAAACTTGTAGAGAAACTGTTGTTCCCTACAGCTGAAACCAAGATTTGCTGACATCGCACCATTAGAATCAAACCCACCACCATGGAGTAATGGAGGCGCAGTCGTTACATACAAGAAGTTTCCTAGTAGCATGACACATTTCCTCCTAACTGGGTTTGCCAACTAGACCAACAGAATCATACAAGATGAATTTTTTCTTCAGCAATGTGCGAGCATTCCCATTTCCCAACCAGCAACGTAAGGCGCTCAAAATGTGCAAGCTAAAATTTGGACAAAAAAACGATATGCGGATTTTGGGAAGGAAATCGCGGAAGCGTAGATCCCCAAAGCGGAGAGGGAAGGCAATCTAGATCCGCGGGGCGTGATGGAGGCAGCGGATCAAGGAAGGGACGGGGCGAATGGGGAAAAGCACGAACGAACCCTAATCTTGGCGAGGACGCCCTTCTTCTCGAGGGTGCGGGTGACGAGCGTCTTGAGCTCCATCATCTCCCGCGCGTAGTCGTCCATCCCTGCCTACCGGGTGTGGTTGGAGGGGGAGGGGGTGGCGGTGGCGGTGGCGGCAACGGCGGGGGAGCTCGAGCACGAGCACGCAGCCTCCCTCCCCTCCCCTCTCCTCTCTTGCTCCCAGACCAGACGAGGGGGCGGAGAATGTATGGAGATCGAAGCTGAAGCTGAACACAACCAGACCAGAGGTTGGGGATACAAGCCAAAGGATGACAGGTGGGCCCTTGTCTTTATAACGCCTTTGCCATCTTCTTTCTCCCAAAGGATTTTAAGTAACAAGTTTATCGATTTTTTTCCATATTGATCGGTCACCCATTAATGAACAGCCTTTTCTTCATTTATTATTAGTATTATATATTACTTCTTTATATTCTTTGCATTTTATTAGTACTCCCTTGGTTTCATAGTATTTGTCGTTTTGGGTTTTCTAGTACATTTATTTTGCTATTCACATAACAAAAAAAATATCTAGAAAAATCAAAATAACAAGTAATATGAAACGGAGGGAGTAGCATATAATATTGCTTCATGGTGCCATTGTAGCTGTTTTCCCCCCTTTCTGAAGCATGTTAAGCACATGCAACGCATAGAGAGATTTTTTTCAGATAAAGGATGAACGCAATAGACAAACATCTTGATTCCCGCAAACAGATTGTACAACAGCTAACCATACATACAATGCTTCCTTCTCATATGTCAAATTAATTATGGTATACAACTGCTATTTCATTGCAAGATGGAATCTAGCTAAGCTGCTGTGTCCACATAGTAAGCTCTGCCTAACACTTAACTGACACACATCAATCTCAGAACCTCACAACTTGCTTTGGCTGGCTTCCATGCTTGTCCAGGGCCTTCTCCAGAGCCAAGCTGAACTCATGGAATGGAATCGACTCCATCCTGCACGCAAATTAATATTCCAGAATATCAATCATTTCTATCTTTATGCCTCCTGCAGCAATGCCCTCCGGATGAGAGAGCACATCAAAAACATCAACTGCAATCCAATAAGAGTAGAATGGCATCACATACTCGTATTTGAGTTTGCCTTCGTGCACTAGGCCCAAGAGGTAGTCTATCATTGTTCTGCAATCCTCTGCCTTATCTGAGTTCATCCACTTCTGTAGCCAGAACCCTCGCAGGGAAATATCCTTTCAAAGCATTGCATCATGTTAAGTATCCGAGATATAGGAGACAGTATATACCATGTAAAAAAAATAATCAGGAACCACTACAACAATCCTGGAAGAAATCAGCTACCAAATAGTTTGATTGTCTTAACATGCTCACAATTCAGCACTAGTTTCTTTTCATTCTCATCTATGGAGACTTGGAGAGAAAGTGGCGTTATCCAGGTGTGAAAATTTTGATGCAGAGACATTGCTCACATAAACTAGGCACTTCACTATTGCACTAAAGAATTTTAAAATGCCCTAGTGTAGTGCAAAACTAGGAAGCACCAGATTCACAAGATGGGTTTGGTGTACAGACCTTAAAAATGAAATATGAAGTGGGAGCAGTGACAGGCCGCTTGGACATTCCGCCATATGTCACCATGGTGCCTCCTTGCCTAAAGAACAAGGGTTATGGCTATGCATGAAACGAAAATTCTAACTTTGTCAAACTCAATACTTTACCTCAAAAACTTGAGTACCAGAGAAGCAGCATTTCCTCCAACACAGTTAAATCCTAATGCAGGTTCTGGCAAAGCACCCTAACATCACACACAAAAAAAGATAAGGACTTGGTTCAAACTCTAAGCAAACATAATTCGTATCGAGGAATGAACTGGAAGCTGTATGCCGGTATCAGGCAGTAATTGGGTTGCATATATTAATCCAAACTGCATTTTTCAATCTCACATCCAAACCTTCCTAGGTTTGGTAAATAATCTGTTTTCACCTTTTCAGTTGTCCGAAGTAAATAATTTCAATTTTTACCAGGCCACACATGGATTTTGGTGAAGAATAGACAAGTTAAAAAAATACTAGTTGTCAAGGTCAAGGATGGTGAGTATTTGAAAAGGCAAGTAGTGAAGCAGTACCAGCAAGCTCTTGACATTCTTTATGTCTAGCTGAGATTCCGTGAACACCTCATCTGCACCAAGTTGTATGAGTTTATCTTTTGCTTCCTCTGAGCCAGGCCTACATCAATTCAGATACAGATTACTTAATAAGAAAGTGAACACCTCAAGAGGGAAGCATATATATGTATATATAAGAAAACTGCTACAATCATGCAGTAGAAAGCCAAGACAACAACAGAATCCTTGATCCCTATTATTTTGGGGCAGAAAGGAGGGTTACCTGTCCCTTATAATGTTGATGGTGTGAATTCCATGTACCTTGGCGAGCTGAATCACACACTGGCCGACAATGCTGGTAGCACCATTCTGGACAATGGCATCACCTAACGGTGGGTGGAGATTGAAGGCCATGAGTATTGTGAAGAAAGTAGTAGCAAGTAGCAAAAGTTGGCGAAGCTAGTGAAAGAGCACCAGGATTGAGTTGCACAAAGTCTTGGAGCATCCTGAGCGCAGTCAAGGGGTTGACGGTGACGGTGGCGGCGTATTCCATGGGCACGTCGGTGCGGACCTTGTGCCACACGCTCTCGTGCTTGACGATGTACGTCTGCCATGTCCCTGCAAAATTCAGTTCATCAGCACTGACAAGGATGATGTCGGGGATGGAGAAGAAGCAATCCCTACCAAATGAGGTCGGGGATGGTATGACCCAATCGCCGGGAGAGAGCGGGGCGGTGACGGCGGGGCCGAGGGCGTGGACCTGGCCCACCCCCTCGTAACCCCCGACGGCGCCTGGGAGCGGCGGCCTGATGGGGTAGACGCCCTCGATGCGGTTGATGTCGGAGGGGTTGATGGGGGCGGCCAGCATCCGAACGCAGACGTCGCGGTCGCCGAGGTGGACGGGCGGCACATCCGCCACCCGGAGCACCTGGTCGGGGGCGCCGTGCTCGTCGTAGAGCACGGCCTTGGACGGCGGCGAGACAAGGGAGGAGGCGGTGGAGAAGCGGGAGGCGCAGCGGCGGCGGAGAATCTGCAAGGTCGACGGAAGCAACCGGGACGACGGCGCCATCTCGACGGTTCGGTACCCCCTTCGGCTTCGCTTCTCTACGTTTCTTCTTTCCGTCCTTCTTCTTCCAGCCCAAGATGTGGGGAGCCCGGCCCAATCCAGCCCAGGATGGATGTATGGTGGTGGTTGGTTTCATATAAGGAAAAAGTCTATTCCACAACCCTCATCTATAGACGCTGTCTGGATTTCAACCCCCAACCACAAAACCAGATATTGGACACCTACGAACTATGAAAACCGTCTGATTTACACCCCTTGATTGTTTCTGGGGCGGTTTTCACATACGTGGCATAATAGGACCCACATGTCGGAATCCACGTCACCATTTTTTTCCAATCTCTCTCTTCCTCTCGAGCTCGAGCCGCCCCCTGCTCTCCGCGTACTGGCCGGCGACGGGCGGAGCTCGTGGAGCTCGCGCGCGTCGGTCGCAACCGCGGCAGAGCTCCATCTCGCGCGAGCTGCCCCCTGCTCTCCGCGCGGTGGTCGGCGTCTGCTCGCGCCACCGGTGGGCTGCCGCCGCGGACCTACTCCGCCACCGGCCGCTCCACCCGAGGTCGGAGCAGGGAGCCGAGGAAGGCCGTCGCGGACCTGCTCCGCCACCTCCGCTACACCCGAGGCCGGAGTAGGGACAGCGAGATCCCGCCCCGTGTGGAGGTCGGGCTGCCGCCGCTCTCGATTCGCACCTCCGTCCCCATCCATCACCGGCGGCGGCGTTCAGCACCAGCGGCGGCGTCCCTATCCTCCCCGTCCAGCGCGCAAGCCTCCAGTGGCGTTCGAGCAGTTCGCCGCCGCCACTGACCCCGTTCCTGTGGAGGTCGTCGAGCTCTTCCCGTAGCCGTCGCTGGCTCTATCTCGCGCGCCGCTCGCTCTAGCTCGCGCCTGAGGGCCGCTCCGCGCCGCTTTAGCGCGCGCCTGCGGGCCGCACCGCACCGGAAGCTGGCATGCTACTGGCCGCACCGAGCTTGGCACCGTGACCGTGATTCAAGGCCCTCCGCTGCCGCTGAACCAACCTCCACCACAGCCCAATCGAGCTCTCCCGTTGCTGAATCGGACTGCAGCGTCCAAATCGAGACCCGTCGTCTGACGAATCGAGCAGCAACTCGAAGCAGGCGACCATCAGGAAGGGAATGAAGTGCCCCCTTGGGAGCTTGGCTTGCTTTGCCGGCGGAGCCCGGCGGAGCGAGCCGGCAGCCCCAGCGGCGTGGGTGGCCGACCGAGCCGACCCTGGCGGCAAGGTCGACCGACCCCGTCCCTGGCGGTGGACCCGACGGCGCGGCGGCCCTATCCCCGACGGCGGTCAGGGCTATGGTCCCGGCGGCGGGGACGGGCGGCGCGGGCAGAAGCGGTAGTGGCAATGAGGATGACGAAGGTGCTAGCCAAGGAGACGAGGGACCTTTCTGCGAGGAAAACATAAGTTTAAGGGGTTATGAGTAAATATTTGTACACGTGGACAAGGTGATGTGGCGCCATGTTGGCGAAAACCGCTCACAAAACCGCCGAGGGGGGTAAATTGGACGGTTTCGATAGTTGGTGGGTGTCTAGTACCTGGTTTTGCGGTTAAGGGTTGAAACTCAGACAGTGACTATAGATAAGGGTCGTGGAATGGACTTTTTCCTTCATATAAAAGTGCAGCCAACCGTCCTACGTTTCTTCTTCGTCACATACAGTAGCTAGTTAGACCGTCTCCACCAACGTCTGCAAACACTGCTGCATCTGCAAAATGAGTAAGGCATGGCTACTGTATGAGCTTCAGCGGCTACTGCATCGCGTGCTGCAGTTTGCGGTTGCTCCCTCTGCGACGCGCATCTCTGGGATTTTTGCATCCTCCGCGAGGCCAACCGTCTCCTCTCCGCACCCCGCCTGCCTCTCCCACCTCGCCTTCTCTCTCCCCCTCTCGCACACCGCCATGGACGCGGCCCCTTCGCTCACCTTCGAAGCGGTGCCTTGGCCGCGGCCCCCGCAGCTCCTCCAGGCCGGCGCTGAGGCGGAGGAGGTGGAGGCGGAGTTCCACGGCCTCTTCTTCCCTCCCTGCACCGGAGGGGAGAGATCCCGGTGGCGGCCCTCCAGCAAAGGCGCGGAGCGGCGCGGCGAGGGGGAGAATGGCAGTGCGGTGAGGCAGAGCTGGAGGTCGCCGAGATGGAGCTAGAGGTCGCCCAGATCCGCCAGGAGGCCCGGTTCTCTCGGCCGCGCACTACCGCTCCGCCTCACCCTCGTGCATCAAGCTCACCGGCGCCGGCGCCCGGAGTTAGTCAGCGTCTCGTCCCCTGCGGATGCAGCGCGCGGAGCTGGCGGACCTGCATGTGCTCGCCGACGAACCACCCTGGTTCCTTCCGCAAGCCGACCTCCCCGCCGTCACCGCCGGCGGGCAGCTCAAGCCCGATGACCACCAGACGGCTTGGCGCGACCCCGAGCAGGCGGATGGGCAGCGCACTGGTCCGGATCAGCGTCATGGAGGGCGGCGAGTGGGCGCACCGGGCGCTCGCGGCAACGACGCCCCTCCCCCGTCGCGTAGCAGTCGCAGCATCGGCGGCGTGTGGGCGGGTTTCGTCCGTCCGCCTTGCCGCGCCGCCATTCTCCCCCTTGCCGCACCACGCCATCCACCAGGCCCAGATTCGCCAGCTCCGCCTCGCTGCGCCACGCCGAGACAATCGAGGTCTTCGTCCGTTCGCCAGGCCCTGATCCGGCGGAGCTGCGGCGGCCTTCCCGGCGAGGGCCAGCGGCGGAGCTGGAGGTCGCCACCGTGGAGCCGTGTTGTCGAGCTCGAGGTATGGCTTGTCGGCGGCGGCCTACCTCTCCTCTCCTCCACTTCCACTCGATTCCCAGCAATCGCGGGAGCCAACTGCTCCGGGTGATGCGTGACGGGTTGCACGAAACTGCTGGAAACCTTCCTCTCCCTCTGTCTCTCTCCTTTGCTAAATACACGGTATATGCGGATGCGGAAGCGCATCATTGCTGGAGACAGTCTTACATCTCTATCTCTATCTCTATGAGAGATCTCTACTATAATAAAGAAATGAAAAAATTGAGTTCAATTGTTACCAAGATTAGGTTCACCGCTCTCCTCACAGAGTGGCCCGCATGTCATGCGCGACTTATGTGTCAATGCTCAGATATGAAAAGTTTTAGTTCACGAAGGGAGGGAGAGAGACATTCTCTATGTAAAATAGCCTCCCACTCAAAACTTTGTTCACCCAAAGTGTACCCACCTTGTGGGCCCGTGTACATGTGTTGGCGGTTGATTTTGGTACACCTAGAGCACTTGTTACACTTTGGTTTGAGCTCTGATTTGGAACTAACCTGCCACTAGGCATACTAATGATGTAACAAGTTCACCTTTGCATGTGCATTTGGAAGTGTAATATTTTTGCAGAAAATCACGCGCTTAAATGAAGAAGTTGCACTAAGTTCAGAGGATGTTATGTAAGAGAATCAAGAAGCTCCGATCGTGTACGAATTTACTTCCAAAGGTGGTAAGGACCAAGGTGCAATGATGAAATATTCCCGAGGACCAAGATGAAAGACCGGAAGTTCATACGACAAGATCTCTTATCTTGATCACGAGGATAATGACATCTAAAGCCCACATGCGAAGGAGCAAAAATTCAAAATGTCGAGAAAAGCCACGTGGAGGAAGATGAGCCCGAAGCCGGGGTCGCCTTGAGATTTGGAGATTTACCCATGAGATCAACTCAGCCCGAGAGATATTCGCGCAGCCCAGAACAGCATGATCTTTCGATGCAGATTGGAGACTTAAATGGTCTCTAATGGCAAAATGTTGAATACCAAAGTTGTAGGCCTTGTTGAGAGCTTGGATTTGAACATATGAAAAGCCCAATTCGGATCAAGGAGCTAGGAGATATGGCTCCCGAAATACTTATTGCGCAGACAAGTCCAAGATCAAACAAATTATCTTCCGAGGCCGTTTTGGGATCTTATATTCGTTTCCAAAGAAAGCAATAAATACCAAAGTTGGAGATAATTTCGTGCCACACAATTTAGACACCGAATTTGCATTATTTGGAGTCTGGACGTAGGAGATATGACATTGGCAAGGAAGGGCTGCGAAACAGGAAAATTTGGGCAAAGCTGATTTTATAGAAACCAAGTTTGCTTCTCTCCCAAGGAAGATCTCGTGCAAGGCAAGGTGGAGCATGCCCCAAGGCTCCTCAAGAGCATAAATACAACCCCCTAGGCGCCCAAGGAGGGGGGGGGGTCAATCCATCCATCCACAAGAGGTCGACGCGAAGAGGGAGACACACCGAAGGGAGCCGACGGCCGCTGCAAGTCCTCGAGTTGCCTAGGAGATGGCTTAGGCTATGCCCTAGCCGCCATGGTTGGCCCTATGTGGTGAGGCGATGGTGGAGTTCTGGAGCCGTGCCTTGAATTCATCAAGGCACTTGTACATTCAATATTCTATGGTGATACAAATCATACCTTATCCTTACTTTGATCTACTACGAATTACGCTTATTCATATGTCTAGCTAGCATATGCCTTTAGTAGGAATAAATCTAATTGTGGTGGTTAGTCTATGTCTTGCAGACACATCATAGTGGTGCACGGACTTACGAGTAGTTGTTCGGTGGTTGATTACCCTCGTGTGGTGACAACATGCGGGAGGAAAAAGGCCGAAGGAACGTGTAATGTTGAGTAGGATCGATGGCGAGTACCATGGGAGTTGCGCGGCCACCAAGAGGAGGAGCTATGAGTAAGAGCACTTGGTGGGCGTTAGAGGTAAAGCTTTGGGGAACCTTAGGCGTCAACACGCACCTCGCAAGGGCGTTCATGAGAAAGTTTCTAGAGATGACTCTTTATCATAGTATGAGATTAGGTTGGTTTTCATCACGACTGATTGTGATCATCCATACATACGCATGTTTTCCTTTATATGCAATCAATGCTTCATGCTAGGATTAGATCAGTTAGATTAGATGGGAAACCCTAGGTAGTTTGCTTCCGATCCACGGATGATAAACCTTAGGGGAATACTCTAAGGGAACAGCTACAACCGACCCATGCGCTTGCGAATCGAAACTTGGCACGCTTTTTAGCCGCCAACAACACATCACCCCTCGCGCGCAGCATTGGAATTTTTCGGTTCCCTTCTTTGCTTAGCTTAAAGCGTTAATCATGATAATTAGCATGCAATGTCAATCACGTATAATCACCGCACCTACGCTCTCTATTTTGTGCTCAGTGTAAATCTTTGTTTCCTCTTTTACTCGCATGCCTCATTTATGCGCTCGCTTTAATCAGGGCTTTTTGTTGCGGTGTCATTTCTTTCCTTGTGAGACCTTTCCCTACCTCATTTACCCACTCGCTTTAATCAGGACCTTTTGTTTCGGTGTCATTTATGATCTACTCCTGATCTACTCCTAGGCTCCCCGCTAGAGAAATTCTTTGAGGAATCCATAGGGAGCCTAGATGGTAATATTGGGGAAGCCACTTCCGCCACTACTACCCTTTGTTTGGGACACTCTATGGCGAAGCCTCTTCCCCAACAAAACCCACTCGAGAAGACGACGCGTGTACCTCCATTCACGTCATCCGAGCCTGTTCTCATTGAGGGTGTAGAACTTTCTACTCCTCATGAGTACGACTCGGAAGACCCTTCTCACCTTTGTGAAGGAGAACGATCGTCATCACCCTCGACCGAGTTTCAGCCTCTTCCCGCTGGCTCATACTATGTTGCTTTCGATCACGATCGAGAGTCTACAGTGAGCTTCCATGATGAATCTCTTGAGATAGAGATTTCCTGGGCCATGGAACTGTGCGAAGCACTGACTCTGGAGTCCAGAGGAAAGGATTCCACATATGAGCATGGTAGTTTCACTCTTGATATACCATACGA
The DNA here is from genome assembly GCA_036936925.1 of Cenchrus fungigraminus. Classification (NCBI taxonomy): domain Eukaryota; kingdom Viridiplantae; phylum Streptophyta; class Magnoliopsida; order Poales; family Poaceae; genus Cenchrus; species Cenchrus fungigraminus. The sequence goes on from CM072769.1 coordinate 189,502,606, forward strand.
ATCATGCTCGCATCGTGCCTCTCTAGAGTCAGTCATGCTTAGTGTGCTGAGCACATACGAGGGCTACAACCACCTTCTGGTCCTCTTTTGCAAAATGTTTGGAAGGTTGATCGTAGATGCATATGTTTACTATAAGCATTGCAGATTTTGTGTGTGCACTGTGGCACTAACCTTGCAGCTAAAGTTTCACTGATACATCAAGGATTGGTGGTGAGACGGGAATGACACCACTAACGATAGCTACAAGATGAAGTTCTCATGGTCGAGCTTATGACCTTAAATAAACAAAGCACTACCAGGAGATAGCCTGGATTAGCATAGGTTCTATTTCCCTTTCGAATAAAAGCAAGAACATGTTTTTAGGATAAGTTGTCCTTCGGGTATTTTTGGTCGCTAACATTTCAGGTGGAGATTAAAAAGAACGATAGACGAGTGACATCTAAGAACATGTGAGCTACATCAGCTACACCACCTCGGTAAGTTTTGGTGAGGGAACATTTACAAATAGAAGCTTAATCTCCACACACTTGAGTTTTGTTGCCTAGCAATGCAAACTTCAAGTGTGGGGGAGCTATGTGAGCATTCTGAGTAAAGTTGCTCCTCTATCAAATCTTATCCTAGTGTGCAGGTGATGATAGATCTTGTATCTTGCCCAACTAGCTAGGTAAGTCCTACTTTTGACATTAAACAAAGCCCTTCCGGGAGGTTGCCCGAGGTTCACCGTCTTATGCTCATGCTTATGTCCCTTTTGAGAATAGTTTGATCATACTTTCATGCTTCCTTTATCTTGTTCATATGCTATGGTTTGAATGTATATGCATGACATGCGTTCATAGACTGTTTTAAATTAAGCACGGTGCTTAGGTTAAAATTTGTCTTCTTCAGTCAAAACAAGGCATGGTGTCAGATTTTGATTGATGAACCTTAGAGTTGTATTTTCATAGATTTTGGTTGCATATATGCTGACTAACCCCTGTAGAAGATTGTCAAATTTGAATGAGTAAGTCATTGAGCTAAATTCAAATGGGAAGGCAAGTTAAGGTATCAGATTTATGTCACACAACATACAAAGGTGGCACATATGACCTCTCAAAGGTTCAAGGTAAGTATATATTCCCCTTTGTGTATGAAGTGTAACCTTGGTCTAACCCTTTCAAGCAAATGACATTGTGACAATAAAATAAAATAAAAACAACAAAAATATTTGAATTTGAATAAAGGCTCTAAGGTTCTCGAACCATTAGAGTCTGTCTTTTGTTTCCAATTATTATCTGAAGAACAGCACCAGGTTCAACCACTAGTGTGGGGGAGTTCTCTCAAGCTCATCATCACATCTCCACTAAAGAACTTGTTGACGGTCGATTTCCGTCAACCAAGAGCACTCGTTACACTTTGGTTTGAGCTTTGATTTATAACTAACCCGCCACTAGGCATGCTAATGATGTAACAAGTTCGCACTTGCATGTGATTTTTGGAGTATGTTGTTTACACAGGATTTAAGCGCCTAAATGAGGACTTTCGGGTAGAGTTCATCGAGCACTTTATGAGAAGGTCATGAAGCCCGACACAAGTCAAGACACGAAGTGAACATGACTCCAAATAACCTGAGGACCAAAGCATGAAGCCGTGAAACTCCGAGAACCTAAACAGAAGATGCGGGAGTTCATGCGACAAGACCCCTTATCTTGATCGCGGGGATAATGACGTCTAAAGCCCATATGCAAAGATGCAAAATATCAAAATTGCAAGAAAAGCCACGTGAAGGATGGCGGGCCTGAAGTAGGCCAGAGGGCCCAGGCCCTTGAGACTTGGAGGTTTACCCACGAGATCAACTCAGCCCAAGACATATTCGCGCAGCCCAGAACAGCATGATCTTTCGGTGCAGATTTGGAGACTTAAACGGCCTCTAATGGCAAAAGTTTGAATACCAAAGTTGTGGGCCTCGACGAGAGCTTCGATTTGGACTATGGAAGGCCCAATTCGGGTCAAGGAGCTAGGAGATGTGGCCCCCGAAATACCTGCTGCGCAGATAAGTCCGAAATCAGACATATTATCTTCCGAGCCCGTCTTGGGGATCTTATCTTCGTTTCCAAGGAAAGCAATGAATACCAAAGTTGGAGACAATTTCGTGACACACAATCTAGACATCGAATTTGCATTATTTAGAGTCCGGACGTGGGAGATATGGTGCCGGAAATGAAGGGCTGCGAATCAGGAAAATCTGGACGAGGCTGATTTTATGGAAACCAAGTTTGCTTAACTCCTAAACAAGATCTCGTGCAAGGAAAGGGGGAGCACGCCCCAAGGCTCCCCAAGGGCATAAATACAACCCCTTGGATGTCCAAGTAGGGGGTTGAATCCGATCAATCCATCACAACTCGGCGAAACCTAGAAGCAAGCACCGGAGGGAGACGACGGCCGCCGGAGTCCTCGAAGTTATCTAGGGGATGGCCTAGGCCAACCCTAGCCGCCATGACTGCCTACGTGGTTGTGCCATGGTGGAGTTCCGGAGCTAGTTGAGGTCATCAATGGTATGTACTTGGTGGTGATGATCCAAACGCATCTATTATTATGTGAGCAATTACAATCATGTCACTCTATCTTCTAGCGATTCCATGTCTCCGTCTATACTTTTTACCTATCATGAATATGCTTGTTCCTTAGTCTAAAGCAAGGGTAGACTACTTAACATGCTCTATGTAATCATGGCAATTAGGTTTAGCATGTCGATCCTTTATGATTCGTAGACACGTTCATGTTTGAGCGTGCCCGTAGATCCCCCGCTTCATTAAGGGAGCATCGTGACAAGGTGATTTCCCCCGAAAGAGCGGATGTCTTCGGGAGGTAGGCTGGAGGTAGGAGTTTAAGGATGCTAGTAGATGAGATGTTCGATTTGTTGCTCGTTTGCCGGAGCTAAAACTAGAAGACAATAGGCCAAGTTACCCCTTCGGTAGAGCTTTGCCCTAACCGATGTTCATGGATGTGACCAACCTTGCCATAGCTCATGTCTATTAAGGTTCATCCTTTTTATGCAATCAATACTACATGTTAGGTTAGATTGACTAGATAAGGTAGATATCCTTAGCGGTTTGCTTCCGATCCTTGGATTGACAAACCTTAGGGACCCTCCTTGGTGAAAAAGGCACCAAGTCACCCGAACGCTTGCGGTGAACTTCAACATGGTTTTGAACCGTCAACAAGCCCTTTTTTTGGCGCTGTTGCCGGGGATCGGCAACTCGAACCCTAGGGTGATCTACCTTTCTTTTTAACAAACCCTAATTTTTATTATTGCATATACACTTGTTTTCTTGTTTGTGTCCTTGAAAGCAGGTGAAAAGCTAGACACAAGATGTTTGATGAGTTCTCTACATACACACCCCAACAAGATGACTACGACATCAAGATTCGCTCTTTAGTGGTAGGTGCTAATGTTTGTTAGTGGCCCATCATCCGCTATTGAGCCCACACCCTACACAAGAGCACGTGAACAAGGTAAGTCAACGTGTCAATTAAAATTTTAAAACTAATTCTTTGTGGAGATTTGTTTGATCAAGCAATAGGTATTGGAAACAATCACGATGACCTCGAGATCACAAGATCAAGCTCTTCAACATCTTCGAAATTTCTGTTCGCATCAAGTTTTGCACAGCCTCATGGGAAGAACAACTAGATATCTTTGCATAGAAGCCCCACGAAGTTAAGCTTCCAACGAGTCGAGAATCAAGTCGATCGGAGGTTCCTACAAGCGGATATGGCCGAATCACCGATGGTTGCACGTCCTGAAAATTTCTGTACAACAAGCAAAGCTGAAGTGAAACAGCCATAACTCCCTCATATGAACTCCGATTAAGATGAATGAGTACCCATTGGAAAGATAATTTTATAAATTTTTTAATAGAATTATATTTTGGTATATGTTCTGTTATGTATACAGGGGAAAATCTATGGGGAAGAGGCAGCAGCAACACGATGAGACAAGATAATGAAGATAAGGACGACAACAACAAAGAGGAGCTTGGGGAATGCTTCCGCTAGACCACTCATGAAGAAATTCAGAGGCTTGGAACAAAACAAAGACCCCTGGAACATTGGCAAATGAAGACACAAGTTGGCGACATCCGATGCAAGGAGATGTTTGAAGAAGACCACAATGGACTACACACATAAGACAACATCCAATGGCGTGGATATTTTGGGCTCTCACACGAAGGATCATGGAACTACATGAAGACATTTAAGACATGTGTGAAGCCCCGCAAATGAAGAAAAGGAGTGATCCTACACAGAGCAACCTTGACGACATGTGGCACGAAGGGAGGATTTGAGAAAAAGTCTACGCGAGCCACCTTCGATCATCAAGGATTGTTCGCTTTCAACTCCGGAGGATCATTCACAATGAAAAGCTTGAAGGCTAAGGTACACATTAAACTCTCAAAGTACTTTTGGAGATGATATCTTTCTTTTGATATATTCATGTTCATATTCAATAGTATGTTTTGATTCTATGCCTTGCACCTTTGATGATCATGATAGGCTAGAATTTCTTGCGTATGATAAAGAGGTTATGTTGTGCTTAAACTTTGTTAATTTACATACTAATAAACCCATGCCTAATGAGAGCTTTAGCACTGAGTAAGTGTTGGCGGTCGATTTCCGTCAACCTAGCCACATGTTTACCTTCTATGTTGGTATTAATTTGTTATTCACACTAACGATCCTAACCCTCATTATATGTCAAGTTTGCACTCGTGCATGGTATTTGGAGTTTATTGTTTACACAGGAATCAAGATCCTAAATGTGGACTTCCGAGTAAAGTTCATCAAGGGTTTTACAAGGTGATCATGGACCTCGGGACAAGTCAAGATACAAGATGAACATGACTCCAAATGAACCAAGGACTAAAGCGTGAAGTTGAGAAGTGCTGAGGACCTAGACGGAAGATGCGGGAGTTCATACGCCAAGCACCCTTATCTAAACCGCGAGGAAAATGACGTCAAGGACCCACATGCAACTCGGCAAAAAGTCAGGAAGTCACGAGAAGCATCTGGAAGGAAGCTGGTGCCGAACTGGGCCGAAATGGGCCTAGGCCGGCCGGCCCAGCCCATTCGGGGCCCGGTTCGGTGCCCCCTTTGACCTAGGTGATCCTCGGGCTATTTATAGTCCTCGTGCCTCGAGCCACGCATCAAGCAATTCGTCATCCGCCGCCGAGGAGCAGAGAAGAGAGGGACACCCTTCTAGAGAGGAGAGGGTGTTGGCGTTTTGTAGCGTCGATCACTTAAGAACAGATCTGGGACCCGTCCTTAGCGTCAACACCGGGAAACGCCTTTAGGCAGCTCTCAATGTCACAACTAATGGCACCGGGTTAGCGTGAACATCGAGACTTGCCAGAGGTTAATCTAAACGATCATGAACGAATCCGCAAGCGTACAGATATACCATTGTAGCATTTCCCCAAGGAAGGAGAGTATTCCAAGGGTATCGTATCCGTGGAAGGCAATGGCGGATATCTTAGACTTATGCTTTTGCTCTTTCTAAACCAAGAGATAAATATAGGGAACAACACACTCAAAGACAGGGGTAAGATAAAAGATATAACGGTAGTGTGACACACACACTCAGATCTACCTCTACTCTAGCACACTACGGCTTAGGGGGAACATACGAGTTAGCTCTAGGTTCTAATGTACTAAATATACAAAGCTAGAAGATACAAGAGATGAGCATGAGTATTGCATGAGAGAGATAAGGTTCAGCACCCAGGTACAAACGGGGAGCTAGCCCGTGACGACCAGCACTCTGCGAAACTAGACTTTAGACTCCTACAGCAGGTACCCCAGCGCGGAGGTTGCCCAAGGATCCAACGGGGCTGTCACCACCCGAGGATCGACCTCTATCGTTACGGGGGGTATGCTCATAACTATCGTAGCCAGACAACCAGGCACCATGCCTACGTTGCTGCTAGACTCCACCCGGCCCGGGCTATTGTGACCCAGGGAGAGAGCCACCAGAAGACTGGTCAACTAGACCGAGTACCGTAGCTTGAACACAGACCTCATGCAACACTCTCATGCCATCTAACAAGATCAACTAAGGCTAGACATACAAACAGATATGAACTCTCTTATGTCTAATCAATAAGATCAAAGGGTCGTGTTCGTGAAGAACACGAGCCTCTAACTTATGAACAAACACATAAGGAAGGAGTTTATCATCCTTCAAGTGGATCAAAAGGTAGTGTTCACGAAGAACACAAGCCTCTAAATGATGAACAGAGGATGAACTCAATAACATATCAAGAATATGATCTACCATGACTTTATATGAAATAGCTGAATAACTGAAGTAGATCAAAGTCATACAAAGAAATAAAGATAAAAGAGAACTCATACCTAGACTTCCAAGAGGACTTGGAACCTGAATAAGAGCTACTCTAGCCTAACCCCTAGCCTTGGAAACTAAAAGTGAGAGGAGAATGAGAGAGTGGTGTGTGAGAAATGGGAGCCCCTCCCCTTCTATTTATAGGCAAAGGCCAGGCTTGCTCGGAGCACCAAATGGCCCCTAAACACCCGGGAGTGAGGCAATGGACCAATAGGGAGCTACCACGTGGAGGGCCAGGATGGGACCCCCTAGGTCGGTTCAGCCGATCCTAGGATCGGCCGGCCCCCTAGGGTGTCCCCACCTGGTGGCCTTCCTCTGGTTGGCTACCCTGTGGGCCCTTTGATCCATCCCCGGTGCATGGCTTGATTTGGTATCCGAGGTGGGCCCTTTGATCCATGTGAAGTCCATGTGGCGTCCTCTGATTCTTCGGTGAGTGCCTCCCCTGGATCGATGACGTGGATTGCCATGTTTCCCTTGGTGGCAGCCACCTCCTCAGCTGAGTTGGCATGGTTTCTTCATAGAATGTGAGTTTCCATCTCTTTTAAGGGGTAAATCACCTACATACAAATAATCTCCAAGGACAAGTGGAACTACATTATTCAAACCTAAATGCTAGTAAATAATGCATATGCCTCCATTTATGTGAGAATATTGAGGGTTGGAAATGGTGAATTTCAACCGTCAACAAACTCCCCCAAGCTAACCTCTTGCTCGTCTCGAAGCAAGACATTAGAGACTTAGGTTGGTTGATCAGGAGTTGCTACAATGTTGTATTCTCAACTTATGGCAAACATACAACAAAATATTCTACCAAGAGTTGAACAAGTTGGTAATGCTCTTACCTTTCACCTGATACGTGGGGCATATAGCTTCACCTGCCTTGGGCGGTTGAGAGACAGAATGGTTATATAGCATGTGCATAATCACTCATACCTTGATCAGCTTATCAATCCAGAGGTTTTGCAATTTTTTCAAAAGAAAATCAGAGTTCCTCAAATGATACTCTCGGATCGCTCAAAAGTGTATGGTTCCTCACCAAGGCATCAATGTTGCCTTACTTTACATCCTACTCCTAATAGGCTTTATGTGGAGCTGTAGGTAGGGAAGATGTGGCATACTTGTCTCTCATATATTGCTAAGTCAAAAACCGGATCCTTGGAAGAAGCAAACATACATCCTGATCAAGATGTGCATATGTGTGTGATGGATATGAGCATGGCAAGATGGATACTAGGCCCGGAAATGGGTGCTAGATATTGCCATGTTTTATATGATGGAATGAGGGATTGATGTTAAGGTGGACACTAGCCCCGGAGTAGGTACTAGTTATTACCATCTATATGGTGGAACTCTTTCTCTTACACATATCAATCCCTTTTTTTCTCCTTTTGAAACTTTCGAGACTTGCGCTAGCTCTCTTTATTTATTTTTGCCATGCTTTTGAGCATGCTTTTCTTCTTCCCTCTCTTTTTTTAGCTAGCCCTTTGTCTCTATTGGAGATATTTGGAGAGGGATGAATGATACAAAGATACATAGAGTTTTATTTATGGAAGAATGCATAAGCATATGGAACAAATGATGAGTGCTTAACTTCCAGTGTAGAAGTTTAGCATGAGCGTGTACGTGATCTTGATCAGGGGAGTATGAGTTCTAACAAGGGTCACAACAATTTGACAAAGCTCAATGAGAGAATGAGCTGCATATGTGGAGGCTAAGAACTAGAATCTACATATGGCCTTGGATGGGAAATTCTCATCATTGAGGAACTCATCATGTTTTGATTTTCAAAAAGGAAAACTTTGGATGTCAAGCATCACTAAGCACAAGATCATAGCACTCTATTCTACCATGTCATATCTCACAACAACTTAGGCAAGGATCATGCTTTTTGCTACCCACAGTTTTCAAGCTAAGGTTTGAACATTCAAGCCAACAAACTCAAAACTTAGGTAGGATACAAAGTTGTAAGCAAGACATACGAGGAGAATAAACAGAGCAACTATTCATCATTTCAACCATAGAGGCAAAGCATTCTTACTAAGCATATCAAAGCAAACTAAGCAAACGATGATGGTGAAAGCAAACAAATATTTTTGGTCTTTTTATTTTTGCAGATTTTTTTGAGTTTTCATTTATAAGGTATTCTGAAAACAAAGGAAGATACAAGTTACCTCAGAATGGGGGTCCTCCCCCAAGCTAGCTTCAGGCTCACTGCGGAGGAGGGTAGAAGAAACCCTAACTCGTGTGGTAAGCCCTCTGCACCTCTATGTATCGCTGCTGATCCTACTACATGGCTGCTATCCGCTCACCAGCCTGACGCTGGCACGCTGAGGTAGACTCGACGTGGGTGTTCAGCGTCTCCTCCAATCCCGTAACCTGGACAGTGAGCTCTCCCATCTACTGCGTGAGCTGATCATCACGTGCAGAGGCTGAGGAGTGCCGCCGGAAGGACGAAGACGGAGGTGGACCACCGGAGCTGGAACTAGCGGGTGTGGCCCACTAAGCACTGCTCGCACTCGCCCAAGCTGTGCCACTCGCACTCGACTGGTAGGTGGGCTGATCCCAGCCAGGTGTATACCCAGGGGTAACCCCGAACATATACCCTGCAGGGGCCCCTCCTGCCACCGGTGGCGTAGCAGGCTGTGGCTGAGGTGGTGGTGGTGGCTGTGACTGCTGCTGCTACTGCATGTGTGCTCTCTTCGCTGCGCTTCTGGTGGACCTGCCTGAGACACTAGCATGACGGCTTTCCTCTTGTGTAACAAGGGAAATGGTTAGTGACTCCGAGTTATACAATCCAAACCCCGGGTTAGGTAACGGGGTTTGGTTTGCATAGCTCGGAAAGAAGAAAGTCAAAGAATCATTTGGGCCCCTCTTGAGTATATGCCCTTGGATCAAGTATGCCTCATCAATGAAAACTCGGGGCGTCCCGATGAAGGGTACGGGATTCCCGCTAAGAACCCCGAGTCTGAGAGCAATATGAGTCACCAAAGATGTACACTCAATAGGACCTATCATCTTAAAATTCATCAACCATTGCCGAATCATAGCTTTAACGGGGAGACCTTGATCCGGTTAACAGCGGCATATAATAGCATCATCTCATCGCTGCGCACGGGCCAAACATCCTCTCGTGGAAAGAGAGTAATGGCGAGCCACTTGTGCCACAGACGGAGAGTGGGATGCATAATATCGTTGCACCAAGGTACAAACTTGCCACTGTAAACAAGACCAGAGGTGTCTGACTAGAAAGATTCTCGAACAAAACCATCACAAGCCTTCTTCAGAGAAACAACACAACGAGGACTAAACCCAAGAAGACCACTAAGTTCCTTCCAAGAAACATGATAATCGGTCCCAAAAAGACGAAAGTGAATGCCATCCTGAATCTCGGTAAGAGAGCAAAGAAACTAGATGGTGAGGGGCCGAGAGCCAAGCTCTGTAACCAGCGCAAACTCCTCCCAACCAAGAGCATGCCAAATGGAAGCGAACTTGAGATTCATACCTGTTTTCTCCATGAGAGCCGGGTCGAAGTCTCGGGTGTGAGCGAAGACTCGGTCCTTCAGGAGAGCATAGGCTTGCTCCTCTCGAGCGCCCCGCAAGCTGAGGTAGGGGGTGTCGTCGACGACCTCCTCCGCGGCTTGTGGCTCGGCTTGCTCTTCTTCATAATCCATCGCCGATGGGCTCGGCGTTGGCTCGGCGGGGGTGGCTGCACTCGTGCTTGCCCGCGAACGGGAGCGTGAGCGTGTCACCCTTCGGAGAGTGTTCACCGCCCAATTCATGCTAGCACAACAACAAGGAACAACAAGAGCAACTTGGTGATGGGTTAGTGAAATCGAATGAAGTCCTTACCGAGCTTGCTCCGCCAATAACAATACTTTCAGCAACACAATAGAGGGAACACTTGATGATCCAATCCCGAGCAAGAAATCTAAGAAAACCAAGAGAGCAAGGAGTAGAGAGGGGAGTGAGAGTGAAGAGTGTTTAATAGGTGAAGAACACCCCCTCTCCCCCTGCTATTTATAGGCAAATGCGCCGGGCATCCAGACATAGCCGTTGGGCAACGGCTAGGAGCCGTTGGAGCAAGGTGGGGCTCAGCAGCCATTGGGCTGCTTCGGCCGAACCTGGGGTCGACCGACCCCAGGCCGGGCCCACCTGCCCTCTGCCCTGGCCAGTGGCTCCCCAACGGCTAGCTGGAGGCCTGCTTGAGTGCCTCGGCCCAAATTCCCTCGAAATATTTTTCAAATGATTTTTCTTGAATTTTCAAACTCAGAAATGATTTTCAGAAATTTTATTTGGAAAAGGGCTAGATGAATCTAGCATGCAGATGCAGAGTTTTGGAAAATTAAATATGCAATTTTGGAAATAAAATTTTGGAAAGGGAAATATGAGATAAGTACCAGCTTTAACCTTTTTGGTAGAAAGGACTCATCATTTTTAGTCCGACGAGTTGGACTCTTCTCAGTGATCAATTCCACTCAGCACCCCACTCCTGAGAAGTAGAGGGTGGTGCCATCTCAATCTTCCGCCATTCTTTCTGAATTTTCTTTAGCCTCTTTGACGGAGATTTCTTCCTCAGGGGTAAAGGCTCCGTCCTTCCCCCAAGCTGCTCAACACTATCTTGCACTAAATAGCACTGCTCTTCTTTGTCCTGAAACTTGAACTTCAAGTTCCTCTTCCCAATGCGGAAACGGATGATTCCGGACCCCACATTGACCCTAGCTCGGACATCACTGAGAAATGGTCGCCCAAGGATGAGCGGTATTCCTCCCTCGTCATCCATATCAAGGACCACAAAATCCGCGAAGACATAAGAGCTCTTGATCTTGACCAACATGCTCTCAACAATTCCTTCTGGATATCGTATCGTTGAATCGGCGAGTTGGATAGTCCGTGCTGTAGGAGAGAGAGCTGGATATCCTAGTTGCTCGAACATGGCCTTGGACATGAGATTAACACTCGCACCAAGGTCACAATGGGCATGCCTGATCTTCTTGTAATAGATTGTGCAAGTGATAGTCGGGTAGCCTGGATCTTTCTTGTGCACCACTGCTGATTCCTCCCATGGATCAAGAATTTGTTGTATGGGCTTTCCTGCATAGTTAGAAGCATGTGTCTTCCTAGGTGGCTTACCCCACCTGGTTGACACTACACTAACATTTTCACAAGAGGATACGGGTTGCCCCAGGATCCTCCCGTTATCAGGAGATGGAACCAAAGCAGCCAGCTGGGCCAGCTGGGTTTCTAACATTTTGTTGAAACTTAGCTGACTCTTCTGAGAAAAACTATCAAGGTTAACGTTGAGGCTTTCCACAGTTTTATCAAGGGCAGCTAACTTCTTGTTAATACCTTCATTAATCTTAGCTTGCCCAAAACCAAGATCTCTCAAGGAAGGTTGGCTGGGATTGTACGAATTACCTTGGTTACTTCCTTGATAATAAGGGCGTTGTTGATTCCACGATTGGCCTCCTTGTTGAGGTGGACGATAACCGTTGTTGTTGCCGTTCATGTACATCACTTCCTCCTGAGTCTCCGGACAATAGTTGCCTGAGTGACTAGTGTTGCCACAGACTTAACAAGTCATGTGAGAGTCCATAGGCAGAGTAGTGGTGGCCATGGCAGCCTTCTCGCTGGTGTAGTCATCCAATCTCTTCATGAGAAGATCCATCTTGGCAGTAATCATGTCTGCTTCTTTGACAGTATGAGTACCCCTCGGTCGTGGTTGGAGTCTTTCATCACTCCACCCTTGGTTGGAGACCATCTTATCAATGAGTAATTTAGCATCATCAACAGTGAGTGAGAAGAATGCTCCTTGAGCAGCAGCGTCAATATGGCCTCGGGCTGTCGGAGTCAACCCATTATAGAATCTTTGAAGAATAAGCCAATCCTCCATCCCATGGTGAGGACAGGCCAGGACATACTCCTGAAGCCTTTCCAAGCCTCTGGAATAGATTCACTTGCTGCTTGCTGAAAACCAGAAATCCTTCCACGAAGAGTATTGGTTTTACCCAATGGGAAGAACTTCTTGAGAAATGCCTCTGAACACTTAGTCCAAGTGTTAATAGCTTCACGATTCGCATAGAACTATTGCTTAGCTTTCCCCAGGAGGGAGAATGGAAACAGCCGTAGATGAACAACATCCATATTTGCACCCCTGATGACGAAAGTGCTGCATAGCTCTAGGAATTGCTGCAAATGAGCATTGGCATCCTCATTTGGTTTGCCACAGAATGGGCTAGCCTGTACCATCGTGATTAGACCCGTCTTGATCTCAAAATTTTCAGTCCCCATTGCCACCTTAGGGCCTTGCAGCACCTGGTCAGCGGAAGGAGCTGAGTACTCACGAAGTGTCTTCAGGGCCATAGCGTTGGACGTGGATGGTACAAAGGAAGCTGGTTCGCCCTCCGGACGAGTACGACGAGGTGAGCCGAAATGAATTCGAGCTTTCCTCACAAGTGACTCGGGATCTTCATTAAAATTCCCTGGTAGGTCGAAACCAGTCATACACTACCTGTCTTCATCATCCAAAGATAAAAGAAGACAATCAAGGTTAGCCTGCATTGAGAGTTGTCCTAACCTACTCAGAGTTTATAATCAGATGCAAAGCATAGTCATGATAATCTTGTGCCTTCCCCGGCAACAGCGCCAGAAATGCTTGTTGGCGTTTTGTAGCGTCGATCACTTAAGAACAGATCTGGGACCCGTCCTTAGCGTCAACACCGGGAAACGCCTTTAGGCAGCTCTCAATGTCACAACTAATGGCACCGGGTTAGCGTGAACATCGAGACTTGCCAGAGGTTAATCTAAATGATCATGAACGAATCCGCAAGCGTACAGATAAACCATTGTAGCATTTCCCCAAGGAAGGAGAGTATTCCAAGGGTATCGTATCCGTGGAAGGCAATGGCGGATATCTTAGACTTATGCTTTTGCTCTTTCTAAACCAAGAGATAAATATAGGGAACAACACACTCAAAGACAGGGGTAAGATAAAAGATATAAGGGTAGTGTGACACACACACTCAGATCTACCTCTACTCTAGCACACTACGGCTTAGGGGGAACATACGAGTTAGCTCTAGGTTCTAATGTACTAAACATACAAAGCTAGAAGATACAAGAGATGGCATGAGTATTGCATGAGAGAGATAAGGTTCAGCACCCAGGTACAAACGGGGAGCTAGCCCGCGACGACCAGCACTCTGCGAAACTAGACTTTAGACTCCTACAGCAGGTACCCTAGCGCGGAGGTTGCCCAAGGATCCAACGGGGTTGTCACCACCTGAGGACCGACCTCTATCATTACAGGGGGTATGCTCATAACTATCGTAGCCAGACAACCCAGGCACCATGCCTACATTGCTGCTAGACTCCACCCGGCCCGGGCTATTGTGACCCAGGGTGAGAGCCACCAGAAGACTAGTCAAATAGACTGAGTACCGTAGCTTGAACACAGACCTCATGCAACACTCTCATGCCATCTAACAAGATCAACTAAGGCTAGACATACAAACAGATATGAACTCTCTTATGTCTAACCAATAAGATCAAAGGGTCGTGTTCGTGAAGAACACGAGTGTCGGGGTTCGTTACCGCTGACAAGTAAATTTATACGAAGGGAGGCGTGTTCTGATCCGCACGGTAGCACAGGAGACATTCAGGGTTATACTAGTTCGGGCCTCCGGAGAGTAATACCCTACGTCCAGTCAGAGAGGGGGTGTTCCTTATGCTCAGGGGTTTACAAGAGAGAGTACAGACTGGTCGGGAGAGGGTGAAGAGCCCAAGTCCCTGGTGTGCGAGTGGTTCAAGTAGCAGAAGTCTGCGTATGTGAGTGACTGTGGATGCTTGCGTTGTATGAGATGGGATATCGATGCTATGTGCGTATGGAGGTGGAGACGAACCTGTCTTGAGAGTGCCTCTGTCCTTCCCTTTTATAGCCGCAAGGGAGGAGCCCAGGGCGGTTACATCGAGTGCATATGAGCTAATCTACAGTGTGAGGTGTCCTTCTCTGCTCCGGGTTGTCAGATAACAGAAGCGGCGAAGCACTGTTACGGGGCCTTGGGTGACGGTGCAGATCCCGTGCATCCCAAGCAAACGTCCCGGGGCCCCCCGTGCCCTCCTCCGAGTAGTTAGTCAGGCAGGGGAAGTAGTGTACATGCCCTGACCCCGTCAGTGGATCAGGGGCTTGTCTTTTCTTGATGTCGTAGGAGTGGAGTAGCCTGCCCCATGGATAGGTGACGGCTTGCACTGTGCCGTTGGTGGCACAGCGTTTCCCGTGCCCTCCGTGGTACGATGCGTACCACCTCAGCTGGGGGGCAGCAGGAGGATCCGTCCCCTGACATAGGATCGACCTGGTCAGGGCGGACCCGTGTAGGAAGGCTAACACGTGGCGGACCGCGTACCAGGGTATCACGGGACGCCAACGGGGCCTGTGTACTTGTGGCCTTGACGGCAAGTCTTGAACTAGTCGGAGATGAGAAGCCACTCGGGTGAGTGGGCGGTCTACGCCGCGTCTCCTAATGCTTAGGGTGTAGTGCGTACTGTACCGTATGCCGCTCAGCATCCATTACGCCGTTCATGGTACAGTGGCCACTGTGCGGATGGTGGCAGGGTTTGACGAATCCGTCCCCTGGCACCGAATCGGCCTGGCCCGGGCGGACCGCTGCAGCGGGGCAGACGCATGGTGGTTCGTGGGGGAGCGTGCGCGGGGATCCCGGGATCTCGATCCGGTGGGCCCACGTGCCCCCTGCCTTCTCTGTGAAGCCCGCTCGAGCGGGTGACAGAAACTACTCGTGCGAGCGAGTAGTTGTGGCGGCAAGACGGAAACTACTCGTGCGAGTGAGTTTCTGCGGCCACAAGGCGGAAACTACTCGTACGAGCCGAGCTGCCGGGAGTGGGGATGAAAACTTGTCGTACGAGTCGCCACGTACTCGGGGAAGAGGTACAGGCGGCCGCGGGCCCCCCTGTACCCTGGCTCATGGCGGAAACTAGTCGTACGGGTCCTCATGTACTCGGGCAGCGTAACACTCGTCGTGTTAGCCGCCGGAGCAGGCCGTACGTGGGCCCGTGCTGCGTTTTTTAAGGGTCCTGGTGGGCCCTAGTCCATGGCCTCGTCAGTAGCCCCCGAGCCTGGTGAGGGAGTCGGAGACTCGCTCCCAGGATCAACTGTCACGGAGACGAGGAGTTTTTGTTGTGTTTTCTCCGGTGGGGACGCGCGAGGGGCCCCGCGGGTAGTAGCCCCCGAGCCCATGGACAAGTCGGGGACTTGTGCGTGGGGTTAAATGTTGGAGTCTTGAACAAGTCGGAGACTGGTGTCCCGCCACGTGACGCGAGTCGTGGGGTGACTGTTGACGGTCAATATTTGCCATTTTCAAGACCGTCAACCCCTGCAAATCTAAGCATGAATTGAACATTCACACTAGAATAGGTGCTTAAACTCATACTTTCCACCAGTGTCGATGTCTATTTGAATGCATGTATTTAGCATAAGAAATGAGAGAAATTCATGCACTTTCACTCCACTCCAATCCAAGGCACTCAAATGCTGGCCAATCAGGGGCTTTCACATGGATTCTCCTCGATCCATGATGTCACCAATCCATGTGAAGAACTTTCAACGAATCACACGCTACCACGTCAGCATCACATGGATCCATGGGCCTACATTACTAACTAAACTGGCAGGAAACGTGCCATGCACGGAGGAGAGGCATCAGGGCCCACATGGAAGCGAGCCAGAGGAAGCACGGGCCAGGAGGCCACCCGAGGGGGTCGGCCGACCCTAGATTCGGCCGAACCGACCAAGGGTCGGTTCATCCTGGCCCTCCACGTGTTGTCCTCCCATTGGCTCTTGGCTGCATTCCTGGGTGTTTAGGGGCACTTTGAGCCCCGGCGCAAGCCTCCTCCTTGTCTATAAATAGGAGGGGAGGGGCTCCATTTCACACACAGCACCTAGCTCCCAAGTTTCACTTTCTCTTGTGTAGCTCTCTCTCCCTCTCTCCAATTCTGCCCATGAGAGGTGATTCTCACCTCTTTGTGGTAGAATGGTGATGAGGAGGGATCTAGATTAGGATGAGTGTGAGGTAGAGGAGGGGTAAGGAGTGAGTTGATGTCCTCGTGGATGCTTGTTCTTCATTTAGATCAAAGTGAGTATTTCAGCATTTCTTATTTAGACTATAGTGGACATCATGCATGGTTGCTTTGTTCTGGTGTTCTTGGCTCGTTCATAAGTTAGAGGCTTGTGTTCTTCGGGACACAAGGCTTCGATCCTTTAGAGTTAGAACCATAGTTCATTTACTTGTTTAGCATGCTCTGATCCTGTTTAGTTAAGTAAGTTTGCTGTATCTCGTTCAGCTGCATCCATAGTTTCCTTTCTGCTCCCAGTTCAATGATATGATCTGATTCGGATCTTTCCCTTGTTCGTGGGACCGTATTTATACGGTTGCTATAGTGTAGTTAGCGGGCTAGCTTACGCCGCACTATAGTGTTTATCTGGGGTACAGACGTGGTGTCTGGGCCTTGGGTTTCCTACGGAGACCACTCACGATCGTAGCGTAGAGGTAGGCCGCAGTGGTGATAGCCTGTTGGACCCTTTGCAACCCTCTACGTCGCGTACCGAGTTGGGCTCGCAGGACAGCACCTCTGAGTGTTGTCGTCCCGCGGGGACGACTGAGATCTGACAGGAATACATCTTGAGAGCTAAGTCCCTTAAGGAAGTGCTTCTTGTATCCCGACCTATCCCAGCGAATGTTGGTGTCCTTGGATAGACCCTGTTTGGTTACTCTCCGTCCTAGGAATGAAACCCGAAGGGAGTACTCATTCTCCTAGGGAGAAGTGCTACAGCGGTGTATCCGTGTGCTTGCGGATTCGTTCGCACTCGTTAGTGTACCCAGGAGTTTCTTACTGGTCTCACGCTACAAAGGCGCCAGCGTTGAGGATAAGAAACTCCAACAAGCATTTCTGGCGCCATTGCCGGGGACGGCTGTTGTTAACCTTCGAGCCCGTCTATCCTCGTATTTATCTTTTTCCTTTTTATTCTACCTTCACCCCCGTTACCCTTTTTTTTGAACTATCCCTTTTTGTTTTCTTTCTACCTCTACCCCCGCTACCCATGGAAGGTTATCCTTGTAAACACCTTCCGCCTTCGAGGAGTGAACCCTCAGAGTCATCTTCGTCAAGATCCACTCTTACATCTGGCTGTAGGATTCACCCCTCTCTCATGAAGCTAATTCAGGACCTATCCTTCTCGGGGTTAAGTCATGAGAACCCTTTTTATCATGTGAGAGACTACGAGTGTCTGATTGAAACTCAGGGTAAAACCGGAGAATCACCGGATGCTCGGAAAAGAGAGTTTTTCCCGCTATCCCTCTCTGGGGAAGCTCGGGATTGGCACCGTTGTTTTGGTAGGGACTACCTTACTTGGGACAGGTTGAGAGCATCTTTTTGCTCCCGCTTCTTCCCAATACGGCGTGTCATCTCGTTAAGGGCAAAGATTCTTTGTTTCAAGCAATGTGAGGAGGAATCACTAGGAATGGCATGGAATCGTTTCGTCTCCGCGGTGGAAGATTGCCCAGTCCTCCGCATTCCCGATTGGATGTTGCTTCAGCACTTCTGGTTTGGATTGCGGAAGAATGATGCCATGAGGCTTAATGCTCTCTCCGGGGATCCTTCGTGCACCTAGATGTTGTCAAGGGAAGAGAGATCCTGGATAATCTCCGAGATTTCAGCTCCCCCTGCAGCCCGATCAACGAGGCACCCACCAGAGAAATTGTTGAGCCACCTAGATCCATCGTCAGCCAAGTCCGAGACTTCATGTCCACTCTTTCTGAGCTCTGGCTGAAGATGTCATTCCTGAATAGCAGGAGTCTAAGGGAAAGATTTCGTTGCACGAGATCTACCCTTGGGTTCCCCTCTCGTGCATCTTCTTAGACCTTCTCCCCGAGACTTTGTCTCGTGGGAGGATGAAGAGAGTAGTTCGGAGAGAACGACCATTCCCGGCCAGGATGACTTGTTCGATCCTCACTACTATCTTCTGAGAAGGGAATGAGAGGTCCATCGTGTTTCTACGTCGAGGTTTGAGCTGAAGTGCCTCGCACTGAAGTTTCGTATAAACCGAGACATCGGTCTCTGCTTATTAATCCATTGGATTCATCCATCAGACCGAAGGAGCACGATCATTTACCGATCGAATGGAATGCATTCACTTTTCATCTTGAGCACATCGATCGATGCCGATCAATCAGGAGAAGCTTTCACTTCGTATCTTATGCCTGATTTGATCGATGCCCAATGGGAGGTGCGCTTTTCAGTTTATCCAAAATCCCCCATTGGAAGCTTAGGTTAGATTTGGGAATGTTTTCGTCACTTTGATGGGAACATCGAACCCTCTGCCTAAGGTAAGAGTGAGTAAATCTTACTCTTCATCCGAACTCTAGTTCTTGATCGTACACCAGCCTCTGGAAGTCCACGCTTTATCCTTTTGAGAGCCGCGTGTCCTTCTGAACTTGAGTTCACTCGGAGATCGGTACCTATTGGTGAAGCACTAGCTTCAGTGCTCGATCTTTTCATCTCCGAGTTCCACGACCCCAGTGCTATAGTCCTTGAGTCCCATGACCATCGCAGGGAAGGCCTCAGCCTCTCTGGGATGATCATGCTTGCTCTCAGCCTCGATATACCTTTCAGGGCACGAGTTCGTATACGCACTACCCTTGCAGAGCAGAGCTTATCGTCATATCAACATCATCTGCAAGGAGACGGTCATAAGTTGAGACAGGAGATCACAAGACACCCACACCCTGAGTACTCTGGGGACTCCTCTTGTTTCCCCCGGACGAATTATCTTTCGGGTATCTTGTGGACCGTGGTCATGCTGAAGAAAGATTAAGAGAAGAAGGCAAAGGTCCACGGGAAGGCAACACCTTTGTGGTGACACGGACACTTCGTGACTACCGCCGGAAGTGCCTACACTTCAGACGAACCTTGTGTGTCGCCAAGGTAATTTCCCCCAGATTCTTTTGGACATATCATGGTTTGGCCAAGGTTGGTATAAAGTTGAAGGTGAAATTTTCAACCTCAACCTTATTTTAGCCTTAAGCCTAAGCCAATCCTTCCATCTCGGGGAATCCACCTGGGCTGTCGATCCTGAGACCTGCTTGAGCCCACACGAGAAGGGGGATGACCAGAGGGGCCCACAGGGGGCCGGTCGAACCCTGGTTCGGCCGAAACCCTGATGCCTCCTCTTCCCTTCTTCTTTCGCGTGTGCGCCTCATTCTCCTCCAGAACCCTTCTCTCTGCCGCCCGACGAAGTTCTCGCATCGCGAAACCCATCTTCTCCACCTCAACTCCTCAGCTCATCTCCGCATCCATGGCCGGGAGGAGCGTTGTCCCTTTCGACGGCTCCACCTCGTCCACCGGCCCCGGGGCAGGAGGCAACCCCTCCATTGTTGCCGCCCCCGCTGCGGACCTCGCAATGGTGGCTGGTGTCCTGGATGTTCCGTTGCTCACCACCATCCTGCCGAGCGGGAGGGTTCCGGGCACACCGCCCTCATGGCGCTCCACCTCGCCTGGGAAGAGGCACATGAAACGGGCGGCCAGCCCCTACGGCAGGCCGACCATGGCTCAGCTTCGCCCCAGGGGGTTGCCGCTCGCTCCACCTAGCACACCTGGATCGTCGCTGGCTGGGGGGTAGACGAGCTCAGCACAGTCTGCTCCTTCACCACAGCCGTCGGTGACCATCAAGCCGGCGCTGCCCAAGGAGAAGGCTCCCGCAGGGCGCCCAGCTCCAGTTCTGCCAGAAGAGGAGGAAGACATTGGCCTGGACGACGGGTTGCCACCGCTGCCCTACACTAGGAGGTCCAGGGAGAGGACTCAGGCAACCGAGCAAGTCCCCAGGCTCTCCTCAGTGGCCAAGCTGACCCCGCTGATGAAGGAATTGGAGGCCAGCAATGAGAAGCTCAGGGCTGCTTACTCGGAGCAGAAATTGGACCTGGCTGAGCTCAGAGACGACATCCGTGACCTTCGCCGCGGCCTTTGTGCGAAGATGAGGAGGCTGTTCTCGGCCACGGGGCATGCAGCCCTCTATGATGCCGAGTAGTGGGGATTAGCCCCATCTTTAGTTCATTAGGCGCTAGTCTAGGTCTAGGTTGATTTCCCTTTATTTCCCTTTATTTCCTTTATTTCTCTTTGCATGTGTGTAAGCGCCTAACCATTTGGTTTAAAACATTTGGATTTGAATAAAGTGGCTCACCGATCATGTAACCTGTTTTAGCCACCCTTTTTGTTGTTACTTTGGTCTTTTTGAATTCGAGGACATCTAGGTTCAAGACAGTGTGGGGGAAGAGCCACGACTCTCCCAATGAAAGAGCGACGTTTTTGTACGTACCCACTGCGAGCACTCCGCGCTAGCCGATCGATCACCTACCGAGAACCTGAACGAGACCCGCACGAGTTCACTCCTGTGGAGAGCCTCTCATGGTTCACCTTCTATGCATAGCGCCGGTTTGCATCTCGACAACTCACTCTCTTTCATTCCTGAGTTTTATAAGCCATATCTTCTATCTCTAAACTAAAACTTGAATGATGATGCTAAATATCACCCAACTCATTTGTACCTGAGTAGACTTACATATGTTTTATTCCTTGCTTTCTACCTGATGCTTGTGAACCAAAATCTTCTTAAGGACAAGCATGTTCACCTAAGTAATTGATGAGTATGATATGGCTGGATGATATGATCTTTTGCTCTGATGACTAACTCTCTTGGGGAATTTATTTTTGAAAACTCAAAACCTCTTGGAAAGGCTCCTCTTTGATATGCCTCCGTCCCATTAGAGCCACATGATCTCTGTAGGTAAAACCTTCGATTCATGTGCTGCTGGTCATTACTTTGAGTTTTGTCAAATTCTGTGACCCTTGTGAGAATTCTTTTCATTACTTTCATGATCAAGATTTATGTGCACCCCACCTATTTTTCCCCTTGCTATGCTTCTACACTGGAAGTTAGCATTGTATCATCTATCCACTCCATAAGAACAAAACTCCATATGTGGTGTGACATCTCTCTCCATAAGTGTCCTTCAAGAAAAAAAGAGAGACATGGGCTATATAAAAAAAACAATACATGCTCAAGGCATGATGAAAAAAAAAGAAAAAGAAGAAAGAATAGCCCATGTCCAAAATAAAGGAGGAATAGGAGAGAGATGGGATCATGCAAAAAGGAGTCCCATATCATAGATGGTAATAACTAGTGTCCATTCCAGGGCTAGTGTCCACCTTACCATCACTCCACATTTTTACCTCATATATGTATGGTAATATCTAGCTCCCATTCCGGGCCTAGTATCCACCTTACCATACACACCATAGCCATATCGGTGCACATCTTGATCCGATGGTATGATTTGATTTTCTCTGTGGATCCAGTCTTTGACTTTGCAAAATATGTGATGCAAGCATGCTTTCTCTTTATCCTACCCTGAGCTCCACATATAGCCATCATTAGAAGTAGGTTGAAGAAAGGCAAAATGCCTTAGTGAGGACATATACACATTGAGCGATTTGAGAGAATCAAATGAGAAGCCACCGAGAGTTTTGTTTATGAAAATCTTGCAAAAACCCCAAGGTGTTTATCATCAGGTGCATAAGTAACTTGATCCACAGCTGTTCTACTTTTCAATCACCCAAGGAAACATGATAGCCACTACACAGAGGTTCACAGGAGCAAGATATGGCTTGGAATATCTCTTATGTCTGTCTTACTTTTAGGTATTTATGACCCGCTTGGCTTTGTTTCCCCTTCACTCGGGATAAGCAAAGGTCAAGTGTGGGGGTGTTGTTGACGGTCAATATTTGCCATTTTCAAGACCGTCAACCCCTGCAAATCTAAGCATGAATTGAACATCCACACTAGAATGGGTGCTTAAACTCATACTTTCCACCAGTGTCGATGTCTATTTGAATGCAGGTATTTAGCATAAGAAATGAGAGAAATTCATGCACTTTCACTCCACTCCAATCCAAGGCACTCAAATGCTGGCCAATCAGGGGTTGCCACATGGATTCTCCTGGATCCATGATGTCACAAATCCATGTGAAGAACTTTCGACGAATCACACGCTGCCACGTCAGCATCACATGGATCCATGGGCCCACATTACCAACTAAACTGCCAGGAAACGTGCCATGCACGGAGGAGAGACATCAGGGCCCACATGGAAGCGAGCCAGAGGAAGCACGGGCCAGGAGGCCACCCGAAGGGGTCGGCCGACCCTAGGTTCGGCCGAACCGACCTAGGGTCGGTTCATCCTGGCCCTCCACGTGTTGTCCTCCCATTGGCTCTTGGCTGCATTCCTGGGTGTTTAGGGGCACATTGAGCCCCGGAGCAAGCCTCCTCCTTGTCTATAAATAGGAGGGGAGGGGCTCCATTTCACACACACCACCTAGCTCTCAAGTTTCACTTTCTCTTGTGTAGCTCTCTCTCCCTCTCTCCAATTCTGCCCATGAGAGGTGATTCTCACCTCTTTGTGGTAGAATGGTGACGAGGAGGAATCTAGATTAGGATGAGTGTGAGGTAGAGGAGGGGTAAGGAGTGAGTTGATGTCCTCGTGGATGCTTGTTCTTCATTTAGATCAAAGTGAGCATTTCAGCATTTCTTATTTAGACTATAGTGGACATCATTCATGGTTGCTTTGTTCTGGTGTTCTTGGCTCGTTCATAAGTTAGAGGCTTGTGTTCTTCGTGACACAAGGCTTCGATCCTTTAGACCTAGAACCATAGTTCATTTACTTGTTTAGCATGCTCTGATCCTGTTTAGTTAAGTAAGTTTGCTGTATCTCGTTCAGCTGCATCCATAGTTTCCTTTCTGCTCCCAGTTCAATGATATGATCTGATTCGGATCTTTCCCTTGTTCATGGGACCGTATTTATATGGTTGCTATAGTGTAGTTAGCGGGCTAGCTTACGCCGCACTATAGTGTTTATCTAGGGTACAGACGTGGTGTCTGGGCCTTGGGTTTCTAACGGAGACCACGTACGATCGTAGCGTAGAGGTAGGCCGCAGTGGTGACAGCCTGTTGGACCCTTTGCAACCCTCTACGTCGCGTACCGAGTTGGGCTCGCAGGACAGCACCTCTGAGTGTTGTCGTCCCGCGGGGACGACTGAGATCTGACAGGAATACATCTTGAGAGCTAAGTCCCTTAAGGAAGTGCTTCTTGTATCCCGACCTATCCCAGCGAAAGCTGGTGTCCTTGGATAGACCCTCTCTGGTTACTCTCCGTCCTAGGAACGAAACCCGAAGGGAGTACTCATTCTCCTAGGGAGAAGTGCTACAACGGTGTATCCGTGCGCTTGCGGATTCGTTCGCACTCGTCAGTGTACCCGGGAGTTTCTTACTGGTCTCACGCTACAAAGGTGCCAGCGTTGAGGATAAGAAACGCCAACAGTGACTGACGGAGATCTCGCGCCTGTCGCGAGATCACCGGAGCCCACTTCTGATGACGTGGCGGCTCGGTCGTGGGCGGCGAGCGGTAGTAGGGCGCGCCTTTTGAGGAGTGACTCTTTGGTAGGTGAAGGACGTGGCCCGAGGTGACGCGGGCATTAACTACGGGGCAGGGGCAAATCATTCCCCTGTTTATATACCGCGGCCGCCGGCCGGTTTTTGCCCCTTCTGCTTCCTTGCTTTTTCCGCCGCCGCCGTCTCTTGCCTTTGTCCTCGCATTCGCCGCGCCCACCGTAGAGCTCGCTCCGCTTTCCCTTCGCAAGCCCGAGACACAATGTCGAACTGGTCTTCTTCGTTGGTGACCTGGGCCGACCTCGATCGCCTGGCCTCCGACGGCATGCTGCCGCCGCTGACCGCAGCGGAGGAGTGGATGGTCCCCGGGCCGGAGAACCGCCCCCAGCCTCCGGTGGGGTATGTGGTCTCGTTCGTGCTGTTCCACGAGCGAGGCTTCTCCGTCCCGGCGGGACGATTCATCTGCGCCGTGCTCCAGGAGTACGGCTTGGAGCTGCAGAACCTCAACCCGAACGGCGTCCTGCAGATGGTGGCGTTCGAGGCCTTGTGCGAGGGGTACTTGGAGATGGGAGCCCACTGGGACCTGTTCCGGTACTTCTACAAGTTCGTCGTGGTCAAGGACCACAACTCTGCGGTAGCCATCGGGTGCGCCGGACTACGTCAGAAGCAGGGGAGGATGGATGAGTACATCCCCACCTATCTGCCCACTTCCAACAGTGGGTGGCACTGAGGGTGGTTCTATCTCAAGAACAACCTTGAGAACCCGTTGTTGGAATTCACCGGCCGGTGGTACGACCGGGCACCAACGAGGTGGAGCTACGGGCCGGAGAAGAAGGATCGCCCCCGGTTCCTCGACAGCGCCCTCGCCACCCTCACGAGGCTCTGTGACAACGGAGTGAACTTTATCACCGTGATCGGCGGTTACCACACCAGGGGGGTCGTCCCACTCCGTCGCCGCGCGCTGCGCCTCTGGGAGATGATGGACGATCGGGCCCCATTCGAGGGTTTCGTGACTGCCTGCCCGCCGCCTTCGCTGGAGGAGGTCCAGCGCCAGGTGACCCAGGCCACCGGGGTCAACTACATATTTTGGCTGCCGCCGGGTGTGCTGCAGATGCTCCCGGCTCAAGCCACCGTGGAGTTGGTACGTCTCTTCCTGACTTCCTTTTGATTTGTCTATTTTGGTCGCGGATGATGATCGTTCCCACACTTGTACAGATGAGGGATGTGCGCATCGTCCCCTCCCGTCCTTCGCTAGAGGAGGACCGGACGATCACCCAGGACACCGCCGCACGGCAGCAGCGGCGAGGGGAGCGCAAGAGAGCGCACCAGCAGAAAGAGATTGCGAGGAGGGAGAGGAACGACAAGCGCGCCTCGCGCCAGCGTAGTGGGGAGAGAGACGCCTTCGACGACGAGGATTCCTCGCCAGTGCCGTCGGACACGGATGAGGAGGGGTCCCCGTTTGAGTGGACCGATGAGGAGACGGCGCCGTCCCCACGGTCCCGCGACGGATCGGCACCCGTTTTGGCCGCCGCCGACACCAGTTCAAGCTGGCAGCCGCCTCCCTCCTCCTCCCGGGCTGATCAACCTGGAACGAGCAGTTGTGTCCCTCGGCGGGATTGGCACGAGAGGGGCAGGAGCTCCCCACGTCGTGGTGATTCCAGCCGCCCCGAGCCAAGGCGCGACAGCTCGCGCTGCCATTCCTTGCGCTGGAGGTCTCGCTCGCCCTTCGTTCCTCCACCACGGGAACCGCGGAGCGTGCCGGTGGCCTCCCCGCCTCCAGCAGCCCAGGGCGGGGTACCGCCGCCGACCCAGCTGCGCGTTGCGTCGATCGTCGTCGCCAGAGGCGGGTCGACCTCGTCCCCGGCATCGGCTCCGACATCGGGGAGCAAGAGGACGGCGTCCCCGCGCGACTCCACGGCTGGCTCCAAGCGGCCCCGTCGTGTCACGGAGGGGTGAGTTCCGAGTCGCGGTCCTCTAATTTTTGTTTCATTTCTCCGTTCGGTGTCGTGACCTTCTTCTCAATTTAGGGCACCCGACCGCCGCACCTTGAGGCAGGCACCAGTCAAGGCATTTCGCCGCCCCGCTCAGGCGGCTGGTGTCGTGTTGACAACGAGCAACCCGCCACCCTCCCTTCAGTCGGGGGCGGTGATAGAAGAAGTAAGCGGGTCCGGGACCCAAGTGACGACCGTCCTCCCGCAGAGAGCTACGAGCCCAGCTCGCAGCGACCTGTCGATGGGGACGATGGGTTTAGAGGGTGAGGCCCCCACTGAAGAGGCGCTCTCGGCCCGCACGGCCGAGTTGGCGAGGTGCCTGTCCGGCGCCCTGGAGTAGGACCAGGAGGACCCTGCTCCCGAGGTGCGGGCGAGCGATGACGGACAGCCAGCCCCCGAGTCGTCGGCGGGGGCGGGCAATATTGTAGACGCCGAGCGGCCAGCCCCCGAGTCGCTGGAGGGGGTGGCTGCTGTTGCCGCGGGCATCGAGGCCCCAGCCCCCGAGTCATTGAGGGGAGAGGGTACGGCATGGCGGAGATGGAGATGGAACCCTGAGCCCCTGAGTCAACAGGCGGCTCAGGGGACGCTGTTGCGATGGAGGTGGAGACGGGCGACCGCGCCTCCACGGATGTTTCTACCGCGCCGGCGATCGTGGTGACCGAGGGGGTCGTCCCCGTTTCGTCGGTCGCCGCATCAGACGCCGCCCCTGCGGAGGTGATCGTCATCCCGGCGTCGCCTTCGCCGGCCGCCTCTCCTGCTGCGGCGGCGGACGAGCAGCCACCTCCCCCGATCGTGGAGATTGGGGAGAGCTCGAGAGGGCAGAGGCCGGCCACGTCGATGGCGTAGGAGGAGGAGGTGACGGAAACCCTGCTACTTTGGCTGGTGTCCGTGTCGCCGGTTCAGGCCTCAGTGGGCTCGGACCTCGACAGCGACACTGAGCTGGCGGCCCGTCGCCGGCTGGAGCACGGCCTGCGTCTGGTCGAGATGACGCAGCGCCAGTCGGAGCGGGCGCTCGAGAACCTGGTCCCCGCCTCAAGGGTGAGTCCTCCTTCTTCCTCTTCCTTCCTTATGTTTGTTTTCCCTTAGTTCTTAGCCGTGCGACTTGTGCGTGATTCAGGAGCTCGTCGGGCGCTCTGAGGATAGGGCCCGGGCCTTCAAAACGCTCTGCGCGGAGAAGGTCCAGCTGGAGATGTAGCTGGCCGCGGCCCGCCTTGGGGTGGCGGATAGCGAGGCCGGCCGGGCAACAGAGCGCGCATCCCTTGAGGCGAGGGCGGAGGCCGCTGAGGACCGTGTGACCTCAGCGCAGGCGGAGAAGGCCGCCCTGGAGGAAAGGTTGGTTGCAGCGGAGCAGGCGGCGGTGGCGTCTCGTTCTAATGCTGAAGCCGCTGCCCGCGCCACCCATCAAGAGAAGGTGGACCTCGAAGTCAGGGCAGGCCAGGCCGAGTCCGACCTCCAGTCGGCTCACGGGCGGGTGACGACGCTTGAGGCTCAAGTCGGTACCGTCATCGCCGAGAAGAGCCGTCTGGAGGAGATTGCTCAGAAGTGCGAGAATGAGATCCTCGGTGAGTACCCCACGACCTGTTATCTTTGCTTTCTACTTCTGTGCGGTCTCCTGATTCAAGGCGGTGTTTTTCTTCTGGGTGTACAGCCCTCCGCGTGGAGCGCACCGACCTGCAGAAATAGGTCGCGGAGCTCGAGAGCGTTGTGACCACCCGCCTCGTTGAGAACCAGACGCTAGTGGAGTTGATCAAGGAGGCCAACGAGAAGCTCAACAGTAAGAGCTGTGTCCTCTTCATCTTTTGCCTTCCTTGGGCTGGCTTGTTTTTTGCTGATACCGGTTTCCTTACTTTTCTTCAGAGGTCGTGACCGAGCTCAAGCAGGAGTGAAAGTCACTCGGGGAAGCCCAGGCCGAGATCAAGCAGGCGGAGTTAATCCGGAACGCTATGGGTGCGGCCATCATCAAGGCGTGCAATGAGGTGGGTGTCCCTCCCGGCAAAATGAAAGATCGCTTGGAGTCGGCCCCTGCGACAGCTCGTCAACAGGCCATGGATACGGCTGGGGACGCCATCCATAAGGTGGTGTCCATCTTCTTGTCGCATTACCCCAAGCTGGATAGAAGGCTGCTTGGCCAGGGATGGTGCCCAGGCTACACCAGCGAGCAGTACGACAAGATCGAAGAAGACGCCGTCGACTTCGCCAAAACCATGTTGAATCACGCCCTTTATGACCTAGGCCTATAAAGAAAACCAAGTTGCCTCGCCGAGGCTTCTTAATCATGCTTGTAAAAAAACTTGTGGGCCAGATGTTTGTGGCGAACTCGAGGGTTAGAAACCCATCTTTGTTTCAAGTTTTAAGCATTTTGATTGTTGGTTGCCTTTTTCTCGAGTAGTTAGAGGACTTGTGCGCCGAGTAGTGCCACTTAAAACTTTGCTGACGGTGTCTTGCTCCTTAGCCGCGGAAGCGTAGGAACTGGGCAACTCGACCGAGCTTAGTTTAGGAGTGTTACCATTCGAACGGGCAGCCCCCGAGTACTTCGAAGAAAGATGGGCGCATGTATGTGTTTTTGCAAACAAGAAAACTCTTGAGAGTTTGAAACGGTTACTCGGATTCCCTTTGAAGGGGCGAGTGATCGATAACTTGAGATCACAAACTTTGCTTGTGGGTCTTTGTACCGTAGCCGCAGGGGCGTAAGTACTCGGGGCCCGGACGAGCGTAGGTTCGTGACCACTGGAGTCATCGTTCATCTCCCTTTAAGGAAATTGAGTGTACCGCAGCGATCATTCGAGAAACCTTAGATGGTTTTTGATCGAAAAAGGGTTTCGTAATGATCAGGGGAGGGGGTCGTAGCCCCCGGGTAGCCCCCGAGCCCATGGACAAGTCGGAGACTTGCCCATGGGATGAGACAAGCATAAAGACATTTTACTCGAGTAAAAGATGTAAGCTTGCGAAAAGATGTCATTTCATGAGGAAAAAGTAGCTCAGAGCTCTTGCATTATCATAAAATGAGAACAAAGTAAATACTTAGGGATAAAAACGGCGTAGCTGCTCTATGTTCCAGGCGTTGGAGATGACCCTGCCATCCTCGTGCTTGAGTTTGAAGGTTCCCGGACGAAGCACTTGGTCGACAATGTATGGCCCCTCCCATGGAGGCGAGAGCTTGTGTCGCCCTTCATTGCTCTGAACTCGTCGGAGGACGAGGTCGCCGACTTGGAACTCGCGCTCCCGTATATTGCGTTCGTGGTAGCGGCGTAGAGCTTGCTGGTATTGTGCTGAGTGGAGGAGGGCGACGCTGCGTGCCTCATCTAACTGGTCGATGGCATCTTCGAGGGCGACCTGGTTGCCCTCTTCCGTGTAGGCCTAAACCCGTGGGCTACCGTAGTCGATGTCCGTCGGGAGGATTGCTTCCGACCTGTGGACAAGGAAAAAGGGTGTGCAGCCGGTAGCCCGACTTGGGGTGGTGCGTAGGCTCCACAGGACGGATGGGAGCTCGGTGGCCCACGTCGCTCGAAACTTCTCGAGACGCTTGAATATCCGCGGCTTCAGTCCTTGCAAAATCATGCCGTTGGCCCTCTCGACTTGCCCGTTGGTTCTTGGATGGCTGACGGCGGCCCAATCCACACAGATGTGGTTGTCATCGCAGAACTTGAGGAATTTCTTGCCGGTGAACTGCGTGCCGTTGTCGGTGATGATGGAGTTCGGGATCCCAAACCGATAGATGAAATCGGTGAAGAATGTGACGACTTCCTCGGAGCGGACGTTCGTTATGGGCCTGGCCTCGATCCACTTCGAGAACTTGTCGATGGCGACGAGTACGTGGGTGAAGCCCCCGGGTGCTTTCTTCAGTGGCCCGACCATGTCCAGTCCCCAGACCGCGAAGGGCCAGGTGATGGGTATGGTTTGCAAAGCCTGCGCCGGGAGATGGGTCTGTCGTGCATAGAACTGGCAGCCTTCGCAGCTGCGCACGATTCGAGTCACGTTGGCTACCGCGGTAGGCCAATAGAAACCTTGTCGGAAAGCCTTTTCGACGATGGTTTTCGGGCCGGCGTGATGCCTGCAGGTGCCTGCATGGATTTCTTGCAAAAGCTCCTTGCCCTGGTCGGCCAGGATGCACCGCATGAGAATGCCTTCGGCGCCCTTTCGACAGAGCTCGCCGTCAACCAGTTTATACGACTTGTCCATGCAGGCGATGCGTCGAGCTGTCTCCTTGTCGGGTGGCAATTTTCCTTCCACCATCCACTCGAGGATCGGAATCCTCCAGTCAGGGTCTTCGAGGTTGGGCTCTTGCGCCCCGTCCATCTCCATGACTTCTTGTGTTGACGGCTCTGGCATCTTGTCCTCCTCAGAACGAACAGACAGCTCGTACTGGTCGCTCGCAAAGACCCCGTGCGGAACAGGTTTTCGATTCGACGCTGCCTTTGCGAGGGTATCGGCCACCTTGTTGTACTCGCCTGGCACATGATTGAGTTCGAGTCCGTGAAACTTGTCCTCCAGTCCGTGCACCGCCTGGCAGTAGACAGCCATCTTTGGACTTATGCAATTTTTCTCCTTCATGACCTGTCCCACGACCAAGTCGGAATCCCCCCTGACGTCGAGGCGCCGAATTCCCAGCTCGAGGGCGATCCGGAGACCGTTGATGAGCGCCTCGTACTCAGCGACGTTGTTGGAGGCCGCGAAATGTAGTCGGACCATGTATTCCATTCGTATGCCCAGAGGCGAGATGAACACAAGTCTGACTCCGGCTCCTTCCTTCATGAGGGATCCGTCAAAGTACGTGAGCCACGTCTCATGTTCGATGGGAGCAGGAGGCGTCTGGATCTCTGTCCATTCAGCGATGAAATCAACCAAAGCCTGCGACTTGATGGCAGTGCGGGGCGCATATTCGATATTTTGCCCCATCAACTCGAGGGCCCATTTGGCGATTCTGCCTTCTGCCTCTGGGCTCTGTATGATTTCGCTGAGCGGGAACTTGGACACCACCGTGATGCGGTGTGAGTCGAAGTAATGCCGGAGCTTTCGCTTAGTGATGAGAACGGCATAGATCAGCTTTTGTATCTGCGGATATCGCGTCTTGGAGTCGGAGAGGACTTCGCTCACGAAGTAGACTGGGTGCTGTACTTTCTGCGTCTTGCGGGGCTCGTCTCGCTCGACTACCAGCGCTGCGCTCACGACCTGGGTCGTTGCAGCGATGTACAAAAGCATTGGCTCTTCCTCGGCCGGTGCGGTGAGCACCGGCGGACTCTCGAGTAGTTTCTTGAGTGAGTCGAGTGCGTCCTGTGCTTCTGGCGTCCACTGAAAGTGCTCCGACTTCTTCATGAGCTGGTACAGTGGCAAACTGCACTCTCCCAGCCGAGTAATGAATCTGCTGAGGGCAGCGAGGCATCCGGTGACACGCTGCACCCCCTTCAGATTCTTGATAGGGCCCATGCTCGTGATCACAGAGATCTTCTCGGGGTTGGCTTCGATGCCGCGTTCCGACACGACGAACCCGAGCAGCATGCCCCTGGGGACCCCAAAGACGCACTTCTCGGGGTTTAGCTTTACGCCATGCTCCCTCAGCTTCTCGAAGACCGCGGTTAGGTCGGGTATCAAATCGCCCACCTTCTTTGATTTGACTACGATATCATCGACGTAGGCCTCGATCAGCCGTCCAATGAGATCTCCAAAGACGCGACGCATGCATCTCTGGAAAGTGGCCCCTGCGTTCTTCAACCCGAAGGGCATGGAAACATAACAGTACGCGCCAAACGGGGTGATGAACGAGGTAGCGAGCTGGTTGATCAGATCCATCGCGATCTGATGATACCCGGAATAAGCGTCGAGAAAACAAAGGGTTTCGCACCCAGCCGTTGAGTTGACTACTTGATCTATGCGCGGTAAAGGAAAAGGATCTTTTGGACATGCCTTGTTCAGGCTCGTGTAATCAATGCACATCCTCCATTTTCCATTCTTCTTCTTAACGAGTACAGGGTTGGCTAGCCACTCGGGGTGGTAGACTTCACGGATGAACCCTGCACTAATAAGCTTCTTGATTTCTTCTCCGATAGCCTTGCACTTGTCGGAGTTGAAGCGGTGCAGACGCTGCTTGATCGGCTTTGAGCCGGGCTTAATGTTAAGCTTGTGCTTGACGACTTCCCTTGGAATCCCCAGCATGTCAGAGGGTTTCCATGCAAACACGTCGAGGTTTGCGCGGAGAAAGTCGACGAGCGCGCTTTCCTAGTCGGAACCGAGTGCCGTCCCAATACGGAGTGTGTGACCGTCATCGGAGACGGGCACTTCCTTGGCGTCCTTGGCGGGCTCGAAGGAGCAGGCCGCACGCTTGGACGTCTCGGGGATTTCTTGGTCCTCGGAGGGTGGCTCAGCAGCGAGCTTCTCAGACCGAATCAGTGCCTCAGCGAATTGGAAGCACTCAGTATCGCATTCGTACGTGTACTAGAAAGTTGTACCAGCTGTGATGATGCCTTTCGGGCCGGGCATCTTCAGCTTGAGGTACGTGTAGTTGGGGACGGCCATAAACTTAGCGTAAGCTGGCCTTCCGAGTATCGTGTGATACGTCCCCGGGAAGCCCACCACCTCGAAGGTGAGGGTTTCCATTCGGAAATTGTTCGGAGCTCCGAACGTGACGGGCAGATCGATCTGCCCGAGTGGGACCGCCTCCATTCCGGGTACGACCCCGTGGAAAGGTGCCTTAGACGGCCGCAGTCGGGACCGCGGAATCCCCATGTCGTCCAGGGTCGACATGTAGATGACGTTGAGGCCGCTGCCTCCGTCCATCAGAACCTTGTGCACACACTTGGTGCCGAACAAGGGTGACACGACAAGCGGGTAGCTACCCGGTCGTGGTATATGATCAGGATGATCATGTCGGTCAAATGTGACCGGCATCTCTGACCACTCCGGGTAAGTCGGAGTTGCATGCTCGAGTTGGTAGACTTCTCGTCGTACCACCTTCTCTTGGCGCCTGGGCAGCCGTGCCTCCGAGCCTCCGAAGATCATCATCACGGCTCCGTCCTCCCGGGGGTAGGTGGCGTCGTCGTCGCCCTTGTCCTTTCCTCCGTCACCGGTCGGAGCATCGCTCTGCTTCTTCAGCGTGCCAGCGAGGTAGGCCTTCATCATGTTGCAATCCTTGAAGGCGTGCTTGACCGGTTCCTCGTGGTTAGGGCACGGGGCGTTCAGCAGCTTCTCGAAGTGGCCCATCAGAGGATTGCCCCTAGGTTTTGCTGTCTTTCGGTCGACAGCAGCCACCAAGGTATCCTCACGATACCTCTTATCTTTGTTTTTCTTTTTCTTGATTGACGCGGACGGACCGTCTTCGGCTTCGGCCGGCTGCTTCCCTTTGCTCGTGCCGGGACTGAGCGTCGCAGCCACGGCCTCCTCCCCGTTGGCGTGGTCGGTGGCGATGTCGAGCAGCTCCCGAGTAGATCGCGGCTTCCGTCGCCCGATCCGATGGATCAGCGTGGCACACGTGGTGCCATTCTGGAAGGCGGAGATGACGTCCGTGTCGGTGGTGTTGGGCAACTCGGTGCACCACTTGGAGAAGCACCGGATGTAGTCACACAGGCTCTCGCCCTTCATCTGCTTGCAGTTGCGCAGGTCCCAGGGGTTCCCTGGTCGGGCGTACATGCCCTGGAAGTTGCCGACGAAGGCGTTGCGTAGTTGCGACCAGCTGTCGATCCTACCATGTGGCAGGTGCTCGAGCCACGTACGGGCCGAGTCCACGAGATGTAGCGGTAGGTTCTTGATGATGAACAAGTCGTCTCGCGCTCCGCCAGCGTGGCACGCTAGTCGGTAATCTTCTAGCCAGACGCTGGGGTTGGTCTCGCCGTCGTACTTGGGCACGGAGGTCGAAGCCCTGAAGCGTGAAGGGAAGCGGGCGCTACGCACATTCTTCCCGAAGGCACGTGGCCCTTGGGCGTCAGGCGAACCACTCCTGCTCCGGTCCTCGTCGCTGTCGTACTGGCCTCCGCGTTGCCGGTTGTACTCCTTGCGAGGCTGCTCCTTGTAGTCATCGTGCTGACTCACGTCAGCCCTCCGCTGCACCTTGATGGTGTCGCGCGCATCGCGGTGGGGTCCCAGTCGGCTCTTGACTGGTACGTTGACCTCCTCGGACCGTCGCGGCTGCTGCGACGGTGCCGCGGGTTGCCGTTGCTTGGAGTGCCCGCGACCTTGCGAGCCCCACTGTCGAGAAGCGGACTTCTCTGCCTGCTGAACGGTGGCAGTTTCGAGGAGAGTTTTGATCTGCTTATGCATCTCCTTTTCTTGAGGTGTGGCGGGCACTGGTACCTTTCGGAGAAGGATCGCAGCTGCTGCCAGGTTCTGTGACGCCCTTTTGAAGACGGGCGTGCCGTCAACGACATCCCGGTCGTCGTTGATGATGCGCTGCTGGACATTCCTCGCCCGCACATGAGCGGGGGTCGGGTTTGGATCCTGCCCGAGTTGTTGGTGGAGCCGTGCCCACTCGTCGTCGAGCTGGCGCTGAGCCTCCTCCAGCTCGTCTAGTCGGGCGCGCTGTGCAGCGGGGTTGGCAGGAATCTGGGCCTCCGCCACGCTATCCGCCGTCGAGCTGTGGGCAGAGTGAAGCACTCTATCCGGGGTGTGGACCGGCGCTGGCGCCACCGGGGTGTTGACGACGAAACACTCGCGCGTAGGGTCGTAACCCCTGTCGTCCGAGTCGTCGGAGTAGCCGAAGCAATAGTCAGCCAACGTTTGGAAGTGATGGAAGGCGTCAGTGTTACGAAGCCCGGAGTAATCCCACTCCGGACCCGAGATGTCGTCAGTACCGTCAGTCACAAGGTACTGCTCGTCGGGTGAGGTTTCCGGCAGCTTCATGTTGCACAGCAGACGATGGCGCAGGAAGTTGGCGTACACGGCCGGATCCGTGCTTGATGAAGAGGATTATGCTGCCGCCGCATAGGACCCTCCTCCATAGGTCTACGGCGTCGGGGCGCTCCCCCTAGCAACGCGCTCCGTAGAGTCCGACGGTAGAGAGTCCTCTGCTGCGCCGGTGGGCTGCGATGTTCCAGCTTCGACCCGCGGAGGGGAGCTTGCACGTGCTGCCCTGCGCCGCTCCGTTTTGGCATGCTTCGAGTGCTTGCCTGAGCACCTCTTGTGTCGAGGTGAGCGTGGCGGAGCGGGGGTCGGGGCAGGTGCGTTAGTGACCTCGCTGACGAGGTGCATGTCGTAGCCGTCTCCGGTCGCTCGGAAGTTCAGACTTCTGAACCGGAGCTCGATCCCAACCATGAGCGACTCTGATGATCCCACGGGGGAGTCCATCAGCAGCGGCTCGGCGGAGGCTTTTGTCGAAGTGGATGATGAGAGGGCCGTGCGGACCCTAAAAAGAATGTCGAAAACACGCGAAGGCCCGTACCTGGCGCGCCAACTGTCGGGGTTCGTTACCGCCGGCAAGTAAATTTATACAAGGGGAGGCGTGTTCTGATCCGCACAGTAGCACAGGAGACATTCAGGGTTATACTGGTTCGGGCCTCCGGAGAGTAATACCCTACGTCCACTCAGAGAGGGGGTGTTCCTTATGCTCAGGGGTTTACAAGAGAGAGAGTACAGACTGGTCGGGAGAGGGTGAAGAGCCCAAGTCCCTAGTTTGCGAGTGGTTCAAGTAGCAGAAGTCTGCGTACATGAGTGAGTGTGGATGCTTGCGTTGTATGAGATGGGATATCGATGCTAAGTGCGATGGAGGTGGAGACGAACCTGTCTTGAGAGTGCCTCTGTCCTTCCCTTTTATAGCCGCAAGGGAGGAGCCCAGGGCGGTTACATCGAGTGCATATGAGCTAATCTACATTGCAAGGTGTCCTTCTCTGCTCCGGGTTGTCAGACAACAGAAGCGGCGAAGCACTGTTACGGGGCCTTGGGTGACGGTGTAGATCCCGTGTGTCCCAAGCATCCGTCCCGGGCCCCCCCGTGCCCTCCTCTGAGTAGTTAGTCGGGCATGAGAAGCAGTGTACGTGCCCTGACCCCGTCAGTGGATCAGGGGCTTGTCTTTTCTTGATGTCGTAGGAGTGGAGTAGCCTGCCCCATGGATAGGTGACGGCTTACACTGTGCCGTTGGTGGCACAGCGTTTCCCGTGCCCTCCGTGGTACGATGCGTACCGCCTCAGCTGGGGGGCGACAAGAGGATCCGTCCCTTGACACAGGATCGACCTGGTCAGGGCGAACCCGTGTAGGAAGGCTAACACGTGGCGGACCGCGTACCAGGGTATCACGGGACGCCAACGGGGCCTGTGTACTTGTGGCCTTGACGGCCAAGTCTTGAACTAGTCGGAGACGAAAAGCCACTCGGGTGAGTGGGCAGTCTACACCGCATCTCCCAATGCTTAGGGTGTAGTGCATACTGTACCGTACGCCGCTCAGCATCCATTACGCCGTTCATGGTACGGCGGCCACTGTGCCGATGGTGGTAGGGTTTGACGAATCCGTCCCCTGGCACCGAATCGGCCTGGCCCGGGCGGACCGCTGCGGGGGGCAGACGCGTGGCGGTGCGTGGGGGGGCGTGCGCGGGGATCTCGGGATCTCGATCCGGTGGGCCCACGTGCCCCCTGCCTTCTCTGTGAAGCCCGCTCGAGCGGGTGACGGAAACTACTCGTGCGAGCGAGTAGTTGTGGCGGCAAGACGGAAACTACTCGTGCGAGTGAGTTTCTGCGGCCACGAGGCGGAAACTACTCGTACGAGCCGAGCTGCCGGGAGTGGAGACGGAAACTTGTCGTACGAGTCGCCACGTACTCGGGGAAGAGGTACAGGCGGCCGCGGGCCCCCCTGTACCCTGGCTCATGGTGGAAACTAGTCGTACGGGTCCTCATGTACTCGGGTAGCGTAACACTCGTCGTGTTAGCCGCCGGAGCAGGCTGTACGTGGGCCCGTGCTACGTTTTTTTAAGGGTCCTGGTGGGCCCTAGTCCATGGGCTCGTCAACGAGCCTCTAACTTATGAACAAACACATAAGGAAAGAGTTTATCATCCTTCAAGTGGATCAAAAGGTAGTGTTCACGAAGAACACAAGCTTCTAAATGATGAACAGAGGATGAACTCAAGAACATATCAAGAATATGATCTACCATGACTTTATATGAAATAGCTGAATAACTGAAGTAGATCAAAGTCATACAAAGAAATAAAGATAAAAGAGAACTCATACATAGACTTCCAAGAGGACTTGGAACCTAAATAAGAGCCACTCTAGCCTACCCCCTAGCCTTGGAAACTAAAAGTGAGGAGAATGAGAGAGTGGTGTATGAGAAATGGGAGCCCCTCCCCTTCTATTTATATGCAAAGGCCAGGCTTGCTCGGAGCACCAAATGGCCCCTAAACACCCGGGAGTGAGGCAATGGACCAATATGGAGCTACCACGTGGAGGGCCAGGATGGGACCCCCTAGGTCGGTTCGGCCGACCCTAGGATCGGCCGGCCCCCTAGGGTGGCCCCACCTGGTGGCCTTCCTCTGGTTGGCTGTCCTGTGGGCCCTCTAATCCATCCCCGGTGCATGGCTTGATTTGGTATCCGAGGTGGGCCCTTTGATCCATGTGAAGTCCATGTGGCGTCCTCTGATTCGTCGGTGAGTGCCTCCCCTGGATCGATGATGTAGATTGCCATGTTTCCCTTTGTAACATCCCGCAATTTTATTACAGAATGTTTATTATAAAAATGAGGATTTAAAATTTTCGGTTAATTATTTGAGTGCTTGATAATTTATTTAAGGATGTCTTCTATTCTCTCTCCTAAATCCCTAGATTTATGTTTGAGCTAATTAAAAAATCCTAGGAAATATAAGATGCTAGTGTGAGAACTTTGGAGTTTATTTGGCTTTTATTTGGATCTTAATTCTGTGAGGATCAAATTTGAATTCTAAATTCAAATTTGAATCTAAATAGTTTAAGGAAAAGGAGTTAAGGAAATAGGAAAAGGATAAAATACTAGTTGGGCCTCAGTTCATAGCCGAAGTCCGCCAAAGCCCCCTCATCTCTTTTTTCTGACCCAGCGACACACCCCGCACTTCCCCCGGCCCAGCAGCCTCGCGGCCCAGCATTACCCGCCGGCCCACGTGCGCACACCCGTCCGTTTCTCTCTCTGACGTGTGGGTCCCGCCTGTCGGACGCCACGTCGACGTCGTCTTCCTCCTTCCTTTTTCCCCTTTCCCCTCTTTGTTCCGCGCCGCGGCCGAACCAGAGCTCGCCAACTCGGCACCGCTCGCCGTACTCGACCGTGGCCGCGCCTCGGATGCGCGACACATCAGCCGCACCCCATCCGGCCGTCTACGCCCCGCACGAACGCCGATAAGACCCGCCGTCGCGGCTGCGCCCTTGACCTAATCCGCCTAGGGGTTTTCCCCTGTTCCGCCGCCGCGCCTGGAGAAGGAGAAGGAGGGGAGGAGAAGAAGGCGGGGAGGGCCGTCCGTGGCACGCCGTCGATGCCATGAAGCCGGAGGCCGCCCGTGGAGAGCCTGTTCACCACGAAGCCCCGAGCCGCGTCGTCCGCTCTGCTTCCTCTGCTCCAGCTCGCCGCACCGCCGTTCCGCTCCGCCTCTCTTCACCACCGCTCGTCCCTTCGACCAGAGGTCACTCAGGTGAGCCCCTGCCTCTCTCGCTCGCATGTGGAATCGGCCATCGCACCGAGGGAGAAGAAAGGCTTCGCCTTGCCCCTGTGTTGGACCTCGCACGCGCCGCGCCGCCGCCGCAGACCGTCGTCGCTTGTGTCGCCGACCTTCTAGTCGTGCCTTACGCCTGCAGGTGCCGCTGCCATCGACAACACGCGCGCATACACCGCTTGGCCCTGTTCCTTTGTCCTGTGATCGCCGGTAACCCCGACGTCCTGCCCGTGCGCCGCCGCGGCCATGACCGTGTGGTTTACCCTCGTGCATGCATGCGCAGGAGGGGAAAAGCCCCCGCCTTTGGGGTCTAGCCGTGCTTGCAAGCCTACCGACGCAACCACGCACGCACACGCGCCCTTGCCTCGCCGTGGAGCTCGGCTCGTCGCCATCGCACGCACTGGCCAGGGCACCGCCATGGCCGCGCCGGCGTGGTGCGTATCAGCAAGGGGCAAAAGCCCTAGTTTTTGGCGTGTTTGCCTTCACCTGATGCACGCGCGTACGCACCTGGCTTCTGGACGCACCCGCGCACCCTCGCCGGCCGACACCGCACCGCGCCGCCGTGCCCGTCCTTGCGCCGCCGCGCACACACCCACGCCGACGCCGTCGAGCCCCGCTCCGGCCAAAGGTGGAGCCTTTCTTGGGTCGGACATGTGCGCCGTCGCCTCCTACGTCGAACCATGCCGCTTGATGGCCAACCGCCTGCACGCCTCGCCGCCGGCAAGCCTCACCGCGTCGGAGTGCCATTGCGGCATTTCGTCGAGCACAGGTCGCCGCTGGCCAAAACCGCTGGGGTTTTTACACCACACGAACGCACACACGCACGCGACGCAGCGGACGATCCGCCAGGATCTCGTGCGGCCGGCCACACCCGCGCCCGCAAGCCACGCCGCCGCAGTGATCCACCCACGGATCGGCTGCGCCACACCACCCCAGCATGCCACGCGGGCCGCCACGTGCGCAGGCGTTGGCTTAAAGCCATGCCGTGGCAGCCACGTGGTCAGCAGGAGCTCCCCTGCAGCTGGCTTATAGCCCTGGTAGGGTCAGCAGGAGTTAGGTATAAGCTAGCCTAAAGTATGCAATATTGTTTATGCGTATTTGTTTTTCAGAAATCTATTTTATCTTTGGAAATTCATAATAAATCCATTTTAACTCCGAAAAATACAAAACTTCTTCTGAAAATCTTCTAAAATTCCAAACTCCATGCTAGGCTATAGTTTGCCTCTTTTTGGGTCTTAATTATTCTTCCTCTTGGATTTTATTGCAATTAGCACCTGTGTTTATATTTTATTACGATTCTAGGAGTCGCCGGAGCTGGAGAGCTGAACCAGGACTACGACGACGACCTCGGCTACGACGACTACTCGCACCCAGGTTCACGCCCGACCTTCTTTGAATGCCCATTAGGCATGGCTATTAGAACTGCTAGTGCTTTATTTACTGCATAGTGATGGATATGATGAACCCGTGCATAGCCTCTTTTACATACTTGTCCTTGATTGACCTACTACTACTACTTTACTTATGCGTGATGATACGCTGAGCTTGCTATGCATGTGTTGGGATTATTGTGGTAGTTTCTTGGCGTGTGTGGGAAAAACCGGTAGGAGAAGGTGTTTTTGGGATACTTGGCGGGGGTGAGCTCAAGACAACCCGATCCGGTATCAGGGGCCAGGGATCGTCTTCTCGGGCGATGCCCAGTTTGGTACCTATGGTGGGTACACTGTTTTAGGAGCACAGGTGTTGGGGTTTTTGTGGTGACTTGGAGGATAGGAGCTCGCCCCGGTCTGAAACCGAGTGGGTCGCCTGTTACACGGGACTTTCGTACACACCACCTCGCCGAGAGTGGGGATAGGGCCGTTCGACTCTAGCAAGTGCGATACCATACCTGCCAGAAGGATAGAGGGTATCAGTGAGAGGGTTAGGGTGAAGTCCCTTCCCTTTGGGCGTTCCCCGTGTGGCCACATAGGGGTATTTTCACAGTTCTGCGGCGGACCTTTGCGAAGGACCGCAGCGAGACCCGGATGCAGGATGGAATCGTAACTCCTAGATGTTCGTTCTGTAGGGTAGGCTCGGTCGGTCGTACACCGTCCGAGTACTATTCCAAGTTGGGTACTAGTGTACACGCTCTGCAGAGTTTAGATCTATACGTATAGCCGCGTCCTCGGTTATGGACATGCCCGTTGTTTCTCCGACTCTTACGTTTTGGGATTTCTACCTTCCCCCTAATATA
Source organism: Cenchrus fungigraminus (assembly GCA_036936925.1). Taxonomy (NCBI): domain Eukaryota; kingdom Viridiplantae; phylum Streptophyta; class Magnoliopsida; order Poales; family Poaceae; genus Cenchrus; species Cenchrus fungigraminus. The sequence continues at coordinate 189,543,299 of CM072769.1, forward strand.
GGATGAGAGTGAATGGTGAGTCGTGGTTGTATTCGGGGAGAGGAGAGTTGCTCCCTCTGCCTCGCGGATCCGGGTGCAACCATTGAGGTGCGAGGAGTGGGAGTTCTCGCACCGACCCTAGATGGAGATAGGTGATGGTGACGGTGATCTGGGTGACCAGGTGTAACCGTTTGTGGATGAGTATTATGGGAATTGGTGGGATTATGGAGATATTATTCTATTTTTATTGCTGCTGCTGCATAGGAAACCCAGCTACTACTGTGACAACCCGCCCAGGAAAATACCGTACTATCGCCTAAACCAATCCACTTTGGTCATCAAGCAATAATAAAGTATCATCCTGTCGTTAGTTGCCGGGTTAACGCCCGGTAAATCACTTGGAATTCACATAGAGGATCGAACATATGCATTAAAACTCACTCGAAGGCGAGTCCAGAGTACACACAAATTAAATCTCATTTATTACAAACCATTGTTCATGACATGAAGTAGAGGTTCAGAGTTCGAAAACAGCGGAAATAAATAAACTAGCGCAACGGTAAACATCACAGGAGGCCATCCGTGATGCCATCACTTGTCGTCATCCACCCATCCCTGCTCCCAGCTGGGTGAAATCTCACCAGATCAAACAACACCTGCAACAACATTTTTAAAGCAAGGCTGAGTATACTAATACTCAGCAAGACTTAACCGTCGGGTGATAACTACATCACCGAACTCTAGACATGAGAGGCTTTTTGGCCGGTGGAGTTCTTTTGCTGAAAAGCAACGAAGAGTATGTCCTTACTTTCAATATTTTAGCACCAAGTTCTAGTTGAGTACCATTTCTAAGTGTGCCAACTAATTCAATCAAGAATTGTACAAACAATTAATTCAAGCAGTAAACTTCATCAAATTCCATCATTAAGGGATATCGTGGCCAGTTGATTAAGCAGTCTCAGATAACGGTGAGAGGCCGACAATCGATTGATTTAAACCTTGCAAGGTGACCTAAACACATGGTAGGGTGCCCCCGCGAGGACAACCATCCAGGCGGTTCCCATCTTTCTTCGGGTCGGGATCAGACCTACAATCCTCGGTACAAGGCTTACTGGTACATCCCGTCGGACCGCCCAGAATCGCACAGGTACCCCACTGTTGCTGTTGCAGCAGGGGGACACATTAGGTGTCCTAGGGGTAGTAGGGAAAAGTTCCCTTGCCGTGTCCATCAGGTACTAGGCTTACCGGTCCCATTCCCGACAAGTGCTTAGTACGTTCAAACGCTTAGCCCACGAAAGCCACTGGACCGGAGCCCAAATCCCATGCTCTTACCACATGAGCAATCCATTTATAAAGATCTTATGATTCCAACATAAGGACCTATTCTCGCGAGTGACGAACATCACTCGACTTCTACCGGGTCCTATAGCATAGCAGCTATTGACCTAGCATACTAGTAAGAGAGCATAGGTACCTAGGGATCATGCATCTAGGGTTTCATTCAACTCCTGAAACGTAAATGCACAATCATAGCAAAAGATAATTGCAACATTTTAAAAAGAAGGGTTAATGATCCGGGGCTTGCCTTTGCTGGCAAGGTTGGCCTTGGGCCCTTCTGGACCTTGGTCCAGGTCTTGAGCTACGTCCACGTACTGCAGCGTACCGTCAGCTCCTCCTTCTCCTCCTTCCGGCACGAGCGTATAACTACCGTCCGGAAGATCTACACGAGGATGCAAATGCAAGATTTAGTTGACGATTTTTAATTTAATTGATTACAAACAACAAATGAAAACCATGGGGTACATGGTTGACCACATTCACCTAGATAAGAAATATATTCAGCATACTCTTCCAATAAAGGAACAATATGCGGTTCTTTATTAACTATCCTTTTTAATAGTGACTGTGTACACATTTATGTAAATAAATTAATTTAAATTATACAAACAGCAAGGGGTTGGTCTTTAACCTTTTTAAAATGATTTTCAACACAAACCTAAAGTCACTAGGTGTGTAGGTGGTGATTTTCCCATTTACTTGACTATTAAGCTTTAAATTACCTCCAATGCTTTTATTCATAAAACAATTTAATAAAATTCAGTGAGGGTGTTCCTAGAGCACAACAAGCCTATACAAGACCACTGCACACACAGATACACTTAGGATAGCTAAGAAATTAATTACACCAAAAATAACCAAGTCTAGCTACCACAACAAGATAAATGCATACAAAAATAAATACACATCAAAATGATTCCAACTTTCTCATACATGATCTCTGAGCCAAAACTAAGCTACGAATGCAACACATACACCTAGAACTATTATGGATCTGGAGTTATGTAATTACAAGGAAAACAAGCATATTTCAAGAATAAATGTTTCTGACAATTATAAAATGGTGATTAATTCACCAGATGTGCATTTTGGCATAAAAAGACAACATGCAGAAGTTGGGCACAAAAATCTAATTATTTTTAGCTACAAAAATCATTTGGACAGATTCTGAATAAATATAAAACAATTTATATAAACAGATTTACAACATAACTTTGTGCAATTTTTGGTACAAGAGCTATGCCTGGCATAACACACAACATGTCCAAAAATTAGCTACAGAGGACTTGTATATTTGGTGATACAATAGATCTAGGTTTTTCAGTTTCCTATTTTTCATGCAAAAACTTTTAGGAAAAACTATGGACATGCTTTACAGAAGTTGTAGTGTTTTTCACAATGAGTCCAAAAAAATTGAATTTGCATTTTTCTATTTTTTTAGGATTTTCTATGGATTTTACAAGATCCAGCAAAACACACTAAAAGAGAAGAATCTAATTTCACACAGGTCCCTGGTAACTTTTCTGTCATCACACAAATGCCCTCGGCTTCTACTCTAAGGTCCCTGCAAGAGTACAATCGAAGCACAGGGGTCCCCGGCGGCTCAGGGGAGCTCGCCGCCGGTGAGGGGTCGCCGGAGCTGGCCAACAAGCGACACTGGGCTGTGATTTAGCTCACCACTGACCGATTCGCAGAGGAGGATTGGCCGGAGACGTCGTCGGCGAGCGGCGGCGGCGGAGCAGTGGCGGCGCGGCCGCGGTTGCTCAAAATCCGGCGAAGTGTGAGGCACAGCTGGGCAATGTGCGGCGCATAGAGCTTCAGGGTGCCCTAGGGAAGGTGCTAGGAGGGTTGGATGGCTCAGGGACAAGCGGAGAGGCGAGCTCAGCGGCGGCGGACATGGTGGCGCGGCGGAGCGGCTCGGGGATGCGGTGGCCGTGTGCACACGCGCGAGGAGGGCGCAAGGCGCTTTTATAGGCAAGGCGCGGGGTGAAGGGGGAGGGCTTGCTTCGTGGCGACGCCTACCCCGGCCATTTACGCCGCGGGTACGGTGGCGAGCCTCGGCCGTCGCGCACGTAGGAAACAAACCGGCGGTCGCAGGGGTGTAGGCGCGTGAAGGAGCTCCACGTGGCAGGGGTGACTTCAAGGCGCCTCGGAGTGATCCCGGCCTCGGGGTGCGGAGCCTCGGGAAGGCGCGCGGCCTCGGGATGCGGCCGGGTGGGCCCGGACGCCGAGGACGGCGTGACCACGCGCAGGGCGCGCGCGCGCGTCGTGCGCCGGCACTCCAGAGCGCCAGGGCGCCGGTTTGGCCTGAATTCCACTAGTCAACGCCAGTTTGACCGCGTTTTTCTTCAAAAATTTGAACTGGACGAAATTTTCTCCAAAAACGAAAGTTGTAGTGTGAAGTACCCTCTACAACTTTTACAAAGGTCATCCTATGTTTTTCTCAACGGATTTTGCATAAACTGCTCACCAAGTTCCTATTTTTCATGGCGCCGGTGAACAGTTCCGACTGGCGTTGACCGAGCTTTTTCACCTATTTCCACTTCAAATTGCAAATGCCATCCAACATGAAAGTTGTGCCTCTCGAAAAACTGGACAACTTTTATATTGGGAGATTTTGAAGTGTTTAGGTGAAATTTGGAGAACGCGGCAAAAGTTCTGGAGGAAGTTCAAGGACATTGGGGTTTTGGCCCACCTTTGACTAGGGTTTGACCAAGTTTGACCACAAGTGTGTGTGTTGACTTGACTAAGCGGGTCATTAGTGATTGTTGACGAAGTTTTCGAGGTGATGACCCAGGTTGACCAAGGTTTGACTAGAGTCAACGCGTGTGACTCGGTCATTAGCACTAATGAGGCTAATTAAAAACCTGGGGCGTCACAGCCTACCCCCCTTAAAAAGAATCTCGTCCCGAGATTCGAAATTCAAAGGACAAGATAGGGAAGTGGTTTTCTAAGATTTTCTGAAATTACTCCGAGGGAGCAAACACGATGGGATTATCGGTCAAAGAGTATACCATCATCGGTTCAAGATTAGCCCATAAGAGTAGTCAAAGGTTACAAGTCATGGAAAGCTTTTGCATGGAGGTCACTTGCGGATGCAAGCGAGAAGTATGAAGAGATAAATTGGTATAGGAATTTCCGAACGATCTTGCTCACATGTTACTATTTATGAAGGCATGATGCACATGTTCATGCGGTATGGTGCTCATGATGCATGTTAGAATGACTCGATTGCCCACAAGGTGAGTTAGTGGTTGAGATGACAAGCATAGGTTGAGAAGGAGTGTATGGGTGGTGAGTCGCATTCTCACAACCAAGATACCTAGCGCGCTCCTAGTGGCAATCATATGGCTGCAGCGCACATGATGCCCTAGGTTCCGTCGCGGCACCTTTGGTTATGGGACAATAACATCACCAATCATAGAAGAATAGAGTAGGAGATATTGAAACATTCCATGCGTATGCACGTTAGTTCACCCAAGGTTCCCAAATGCACGTGCTATGCAAATGCCTGCTCAAAAAGGGACATATATATATATATATATATTAAATGTTGTGAGCAAGATCAAGAAGAATCAGTTCAAGATTGACAGATCGAAGTAATCATGACAAGGATATCAATTCAAGAATAGCTCAGTGCTGCAACATGTATACATTCAAGGGGGTTTGGAAGAGATACATGTCGATGGAGATAACCGGTTAACAGGCGGAGATGATACCTGAAGATTGACTCTAAGATCAAGACATCACCCAATTGCCATGGCAGAATAGAAAAAGTTCTTCTCTCATGCTGGGCAAACTGGGGTAGTCCTGTGTACAAAGGTACAACCGTATGCTGGACTCGAAGCGAGCATACATACGTAATGACATAAAGTTCGGGCAGTTGTGAACAAAAATTCATAACTTAAAAACCAGAGCCCCAAAAATTTCCAAATTTTTGTAGCAACTCGGCACGATTATGAGGCACATATTTGGTAAACAAAGGTTGATCTAGAAAGGTTAGGAAGTGGCTTCAACTAAGCAAGGTTTCGGATTTGGCTCCTGGAAAAACAGCAAGGTAGGTGTTCACTAATCTGAGCACAACTTGAGATATACAAAGGCTATGACCGCGAATTCTTGCGAGAAGGAAATAGATTAGATATGGAGCAACTTTGGTAGAGATCACCTAGGCAAAAAGATCTTTGAACAAGGGCAAAAATCTAAGCAAACAGTTCTATCACAAATTTTGAACAGCAACACATCTATACTTGAGAGACTAGGCAGGACAAAACACACTAGCAAAATTTTTCCTTAGAAAGCACGTAGACAAGTATGGGTTCAGTTTTAAGTTTCTCACGACTTTTAGCATGATGCGAGACGTACTATTCGTCCTCACTCGGCGATCAAGCCGAAGATCTAAGTTAGTGCCGGTGGCAAGGCATATACACGTTTCTCCCTATAATAACTAGTCGAGAACTACTCGATGCTCACTTAGCGACTTACGAAACGTGGTTAGTGTACCTGCAGAAGATCACAGAACACAACGAACCTTTCATGCCAGCACTCATGAAAGCGTCCACATACATTACCGTTCACTATAGAAACGGTACCCATGCATTTATTGCTGCATGGACAGCATCCAACCTCAGATACGCTCCTTTTGAATGAAGCGGATCCTTGCCTCGCATATACACAATGCGGAACGTCCACGTATGGCAAAACGTGGCGAGACACAGACGCGACGGTGGGTTCCCTTTGGAATAGGTCCCATCCATCCCTCGCATGACTTCCATGCGGTACCACCACGTATAGCAAAACGTGATGAACTAGTATGGTTGTACAGAAAGTAAGTTCTGACAGTAATAAAATGTGCTGGGAGTTAGCAAAATAAACCATAGATTAATAAGCCACCTGAAAGAACCCAAAAATTCCCTCTAGGGCCTCTTGGTCTATAACCATCCTTAACGGACCAACGTATTTTGCAAATCCAAACAATCTTGGCAAATTTTATTCAAAAACCAGTGATTAAAGTTGTTAATTAAACTCTGGTGCATATAATCGCTCTGATAGCAGCTGTGACAACCCGCCCAGGAAAATACCGTACTATCGCCTAAACCAATCCACTTTGGTCATCAAGCAATAATAAAGTATCATCCTGTCGTTAGTTGCCGGGTTAACGCCCGGTAAATCACTTGGAATTCACACAGAGGATCGAACATATGCATTAAAACTCACGCGAAGGTGAGTCCAGAGTACACACAAATTAAATCCCATTTATTACAAACCATTGTTCATGACATGAAGTAGAGGTTCAGAGTTCGAAAACAGCGGAAATAAATAAACTAGCGCAACGGTAAACATCACAGGAGGCCATCCGTGATGCCATCACTTGTCGTCATGCACCCATCCCTGCTCCCAGCTGGGTGAAATCTCACCAGATCAAACAACACCTGCAACAACATTTTTAAAGCAAGGCTGAGTATACTAATACTCATCAAGACTTAACCGTCGGGTGATAACTACATCACCGAACTCTAGACATGAGAGGCTTTTTGGCCGGTGGAGTTCTTCTGCTGAAAAGCAACGAAGAGTATGTTCTTACTTTCAATATTTTAGCACCAAGTTCTAGTTGAGTACCATTTCTAAGTGTGCCAACTAATTCAATCAAGAATTGTACAAACAATTAATTCAAGCAGTAAACTTCATCAAATTCCATCATTAAGGGATATCGTGGCCAGTTGATTAAGCAGTCTCAGATAACGGTGAGAGGCCGACAATCGATTGATTTAAACCTTGCAAGGTAGACCTAAACACACGGTAGGGTGCCCCCGCGAGGACAACCATCCAGGCGGTTCCCATCTTTCTTCGGGTCGAGATCAGACCTACAATCCTCGGTACAAGGCTTACTGGTACATCCCGTCGGACCGCCCAGAATCGCACAGGTACCCCACTGTTGCTGTTGCAGCAGGGGGACACATTAGGTGTCCTAGGGGTAGTAGGGAAAAGTTCCCTTGCCGTGTCCATCAGGTACTAGGCTTACCGGTCCCATTCCCGACAAGTGCTTAGTATGTTCAAACGCTTAGCCCACGAAAGCCACTGGACCGGAGCCCAATCCCATGCTCTTACCACATGAGCAATCCATTTATAAAGATCTTATGATTCCAACATAAGGACCTATTCTCGCGAGTGACGAACATCACTCGACTTCTACCGGGTCCTATAGCATAGCAGCTATTGACCTAGCATACTAGTAAGAGAGCATAGGTACCTAGGGATCATGGATCTAGGGTTTCATTCAACTCCTGAAACGTAAATGCACAATCATAGCAAAAGATAATTGCAACGTTTTAAAAAGAAGGGTTAATGATCCGGGGCTTGCCTTTGCTGGCAAGGTTGGCCTTGGGCCCTTCTGGACCTTGGTCCAGGTCTTGAGCTACGTCCACGTACTGCAGCGCACCGTCAGCTCCTCCTTCTCCTCCTTCTGGCACGAGCGTATAACTACCGTCGGGAAGATCTACATGAGGATGCAAATGCAAGATTTAATTGACGATTTTTAATTTAATTGATTACAAACAACAAATGAAAACCATGGGGTACATGGTTGACCACATTCACCTAGATAAGAAATACATTCAGCATACTCTTCGAATAAAGGAACAATATGCGGTTCTTTATTAACTATCCTTTTTAATAGTGACTGTGTACACATTTATGTAAATAAATTAATTTAAATTATACAAACAGCAAGGGGTTGGTCTTTAACCTTTTTAAAATGATTTTCAACACAAACCTAAAGTCACTAGGTGTGTAGGTGGTGATTTTCCCATTTACTTGACTATTAAGCTTTAAATTACCTCCAATGCTTTTATTCATAAAACAATTTAATAAAATTCAGTGAGGGTGTTCCTAGAGCACAACAAGCCTATACAAGACCACTGCACACACAGATACACTTAGGATAGCTAAGAAATTAATTACACCGAAAATAACCAAGTCTAGCTACCACAACAAGATAAATGCATACAAAAATAAATACACATCAAAATGATTCCAACTTTCTCATACATGATCTCTGAGCCAAAACTAAGCTACGAATGCAACACATACACCTAGAACTATTATGGATCTGGAGTTATGTAATTACAAGAAAAACAAGCATATTTCAAGAATAAATGTTTCTGACAATTATAAAATGGTGATTAATTCATCAGATGTGCATTTTGGCATAAAAAGACAACATGCAGAAGTTGGGCACAAAAATCTAATTAGTTTTAGCTACAAAAATCATTTGGACAGATTCTGAATAAATATAAAACAATTTATATAAACCGATTTGCAACATAACTTTGTGCAATTTTTGGTACAAGAGCTATGCCCGGCATAACACACAACATATCCAAAAATTAGCTACAGAGGTCTTGTATATTTGGAGATACAACAGATCTAGGTTTTTCAGTTTCCTATTTTTCATGCAAAAACTATTAGGAAAAACTATGGACATGCTTTACAGAAGTTGTAGTGTTTTTCACAAGGAGTCCAAAAAAATTGAATTTGCGTTTTTATGATTTTTCTAGGATTTTCTATGGATTTTACAAGATCCAGCAAAACACACTAAAAGAGAAGAATCTAATTTCACACAGGTCCCTGGCTAGCGCAACGGTAAACATCACAGGAGGCCATCCGTGATGCCATCACTTGTCGTCATGCACCCATCCCTGCTCCCAGCTGGGTGAAATCTCACCAGATCAAACAACACCTGCAACAACATTTTTAAAGCAAGGCTGAGTATACTAATACTCATCAAGACTTAACCGTCGGGTGATAACTACATCACCGAACTCTAGACATGAGAGGCTTTTTGGCCGGTGGAGTTCTTCTGCTGAAAAGCAACGAAGAGTATGTTCTTACTTTCAATATTTTAGCACCAAGTTCTAGTTGAGTACCATTTCTAAGTGTGCCAACTAATTCAATCAAGAATTGTACAAACAATTAATTCAAGCAGTAAACTTCATCAAATTCCATCATTAAGGGATATCGTGGCCAGTTGATTAAGCAGTCTCAGATAACGGTGAGAGGCCGACAATCGATTGATTTAAACCTTGCAAGGTAGACCTAAACACACGGTAGGGTGCCCCCGCGAGGACAACCATCCAGGCGGTTCCCATCTTTCTTCGGGTCGAGATCAGACCTACAATCCTCGGTACAAGGCTTACTGGTACATCCCGTCGGACCGCCCAGAATCGCACAGGTACCCCACTGTTGCTGTTGCAGCAGGGGGACACATTAGGTGTCCTAGGGGTAGTAGGGAAAAGTTCCCTTGCCGTGTCCATCAGGTACTAGGCTTACCGGTCCCATTCCCGACAAGTGCTTAGTATGTTCAAACGCTTAGCCCACGAAAGCCACTGGACCGGAGCCCAATCCCATGCTCTTACCACATGAGCAATCCATTTATAAAGATCTTATGATTCCAACATAAGGACCTATTCTCGCGAGTGACGAACATCACTCGACTTCTACCGGGTCCTATAGCATAGCAGCTATTGACCTAGCATACTAGTAAGAGAGCATAGGTACCTAGGGATCATGGATCTAGGGTTTCATTCAACTCCTGAAACGTAAATGCACAATCATAGCAAAAGATAATTGCAACGTTTTAAAAAGAAGGGTTAATGATCCGGGGCTTGCCTTTGCTGGCAAGGTTGGCCTTGGGCCCTTCTGGACCTTGGTCCAGGTCTTGAGCTACGTCCACGTACTGCAGCGCACCGTCAGCTCCTCCTTCTCCTCCTTCTGGCACGAGCGTATAACTACCGTCGGGAAGATCTACATGAGGATGCAAATGCAAGATTTAATTGACGATTTTTAATTTAATTGATTACAAACAACAAATGAAAACCATGGGGTACATGGTTGACCACATTCACCTAGATAAGAAATACATTCAGCATACTCTTCGAATAAAGGAACAATATGCGGTTCTTTATTAACTATCCTTTTTAATAGTGACTGTGTACACATTTATGTAAATAAATTAATTTAAATTATACAAACAGCAAGGGGTTGGTCTTTAACCTTTTTAAAATGATTTTCAACACAAACCTAAAGTCACTAGGTGTGTAGGTGGTGATTTTCCCATTTACTTGACTATTAAGCTTTAAATTACCTCCAATGCTTTTATTCATAAAACAATTTAATAAAATTCAGTGAGGGTGTTCCTAGAGCACAACAAGCCTATACAAGACCACTGCACACACAGATACACTTAGGATAGCTAAGAAATTAATTACACCGAAAATAACCAAGTCTAGCTACCACAACAAGATAAATGCATACAAAAATAAATACACATCAAAATGATTCCAACTTTCTCATACATGATCTCTGAGCCAAAACTAAGCTACGAATGCAACACATACACCTAGAACTATTATGGATCTGGAGTTATGTAATTACAAGAAAAACAAGCATATTTCAAGAATAAATGTTTCTGACAATTATAAAATGGTGATTAATTCATCAGATGTGCATTTTGGCATAAAAAGACAACATGCAGAAGTTGGGCACAAAAATCTAATTAGTTTTAGCTACAAAAATCATTTGGACAGATTCTGAATAAATATAAAACAATTTATATAAACCGATTTGCAACATAACTTTGTGCAATTTTTGGTACAAGAGCTATGCCCGGCATAACACACAACATATCCAAAAATTAGCTACAGAGGTCTTGTATATTTGGAGATACAACAGATCTAGGTTTTTCAGTTTCCTATTTTTCATGCAAAAACTATTAGGAAAAACTATGGACATGCTTTACAGAAGTTGTAGTGTTTTTCACAAGGAGTCCAAAAAAATTGAATTTGCGTTTTTATGATTTTTCTAGGATTTTCTATGGATTTTACAAGATCCAGCAAAACACACTAAAAGAGAAGAATCTAATTTCACACAGGTCCCTGGTAACTTTTCTGTCTTCACACAAATGCCCTCGGCTTCTACTCTAAGGTCCCTGCAAGAGTACAATCGAAGCACAGGGGTCCCCGGCGGCTCAGGGGAGCTCGCCGCCGGTGAGGGGTCGCCGGAGCTGGCCAACAAGCGACACTGGGCTGTGATTTAGCTCACCACTGACCGATTCGCAGAGGAGGATTGGCCGGAGACGTCGTCGGCGAGCGGCGGCGGCGGAGCAGTGGCGGCGCGGCCGCGGTTGCTCAAAATCCGGCGAAGTGTGAGGCACAGCTGGGCAATGTGCGGCGCATAGAGCTTCAGGGTGCCCTAGGGAAGGTGCTAGGAGGGTCGGATGGCTCGGGGACAAGCGGAGAGGCGAGCTCGGCGGCGGCGGACATGGTGGCGCGGCGGAGCGGCTCGGGGAGGCGGTGGCCGTGTGCGCACGCACGAGGAGGGCGCAGGGCACTTTTATAGGCAAGGCGCGGGGTGAAGGGGGGGGGCTAGCTTCGTGGCGACGCCTACCCCGGCCATTTACGCCGCGGGTACGGTGGCGAGCCTCGGCCGGCGCGCACGTAGGAAACAAACCGGCGGTCGCAGGGGTGTAGGCGCGTGAAGGAGCTCCACGTGGCAGGGGTGACTTCAAGGCGCCTCGGAGTGATCCCGGCCTCGGGGTGCGGAGCCTCGGGAAGGCGCGCGGCCTCGGGATGCGGCTGGGTGGGCCCGGACGCCGAGGACGGCGCGGCCACGCGCTGGGCGCGCGTGCGCGTCGTGCGCCGGCACTCCAGAGCGCCAGGGCGCCGGTTTGGCCTGAATTCCACCAGTCAACGCCGGTTTGACCGTGTTTTTCTTCAAAAATTTGAACTGGACGAAATTTTCTCCAAAAACGAAAGTTGTAGTGTGAAGTACCCTGTACAACTTTTACAAAGGTCGTCCTATGTTTTTCTCAACGGATTTTGCATAAACTGCTCGCCAAGTTCATGTTTTTCATGGCGCTGGTGAACAGTTCTGATTGGCGTTGACTGAGCTTTTTCACCTATTTCCACTTCAAATTGCAAATGCCATCCAACATGAAAGTTGTGCCTCTCGAAAAACTGGACAACTTTTATATTGGGAGATTTTGAAGTGTTTAGGTGAAATTTGGAGAACATGGCCAAAGTTCCGAAGGAAGTTCAAGGACATTGGGGTTTTGGCCCACCTTTGACTAGGGTTTGACCAAGTTTGACCACAAGTGTGTGTGTTGACTTGATCAAGCGGGTCATTAGTGATTGTTTTCGAAGTTTTCGAGGTGATGACCCAGGTTGACCAAGGTTTGACTAGAGTCAACGCGTGTGACTCGGTCATTAGCACTAATGAGGCTAATTAAAAACCTGGGGCGTCACAACTACCTTGCTCCTTTCTTTACCCTTAGAAGTAGGCCACTTAAAGCTTGCATACGGTTGGTGATGTGGACCTATCCCAATCCTTGGGGATAGCCCCTGAGCTTGCAGGGTACGAGTCAGACTACGACAACAATGCCGACGGATGGTACGACTGAGGGGGCACGTCGCTTCGCTCAAGGATGCCTGTGGGAGATGAATGAAGACGGAGACACCTTTTGAAAGCTAGCTACCGCTGCGTAGGCTCTTATTCTTGTTATTCCGCCAAGAGGTGTGTATTGATGTACTCCGATTATTCAGGACATGTAATAATTATTCGTACTCTGATGTTTTGTTTCGTTGTATGACTGTGATATTTATCTATGATGAAAGCCTGTGCGTGATAGCGGCTGATCCAGGGACTATCACGAGATAGAATGCTGGGTTTTCCGCATTTGAAAACCCAGGGCGTTATAGATGGTATCAGAGCCGTACTTGACCGTAGTACGTGCCCTTAGAAATGGTCGATAGAAAATTAGGACTCTAAACGAATCTCTTTTGCTATATACAACTCTTGACTTATATTACAAAAACTTATCCTTCTTTGAAAAGTTCTATCTCACCTATGCTAACTAGAAATTTCTTCCATGTCACAGGAGATGGCTCGTCAGGAGGTGGAGTTGCTCCCGGAGCACATGGAGGGACTCGCCAGTTGGGTAGACCGGGTCGTCCTCAGGCTGGGGATTCCCCCCTACGCACATTACCTACCGCGCCGAGGACGTCCACACTCTGTCAGGCCCACTAGTGCTTGGTACGGTGGCCATCCTACCCCACCCGGTGCTTCCAGGCTTCCCCGGGATACTCGAGCACATCACAGGACTCAACGTCAGGAACGCTGTGGACACCGCTTGCAGCCACGTACTTTGCCACCTGCTGGCTAGGTACCGCGACGTCTACAGGACTGGGGACCTACGGCTGATCCCCCAGGACTACTTTCTGGTGGCTCCGATCGTGAACGGACTGCCAGACCCTTCAGCACTCTATGAGGAGGAGGTTGTTCAGGGACCCCTGCGCGAGACCGACGACATGCTCGTCACCACCGGGAGCTACCTCGTGGACCTCGACACACACGCTCGCCGACTGAGCGAGCAGACGAGTGCACTCTTCAGCAGGCTAGAGTACACTACCCTGGAGCTGAAGGAGCTTCAGCCCCACACCCAGAGTATGGTCGTGGAGAACTATACCCTGCGCCAACAAGTCGAGCAGCTCGAGTGAGGACTACGCCACGCCAACTCTTTGGTAGTGCAGGCAGAGACTGAGAGGGTGACCGCGCGTGAGGAGATGCTCTACGCGAAGGAGGATCTACGCAAGTAGGAGGCCAGGTTCACCCGTCTCTTCACCAAGCTAGACCAGAAGGATGCACAGTTCGCCACACAGGGACGCACTCTTGTTCGTGAGAAGTCGAGGGTGGCCGAGCTTGTGGAGGACCAGTACTCCAACACCGCCAACCTCGCTGCACTCACCAGGACTTCTGTGTTCTTGCTGGACAAGTGCAAGAGGATGCTGAGGACTTGGGAGGATGTTGACTCTCTTCGAGTGGACGAGCTTCAAGAGCTCAACAGTCTGCTACCTCCCGAGCACCAGCAGGCGATCCGCAAGGAGACCTTCAAGCTTCACATGTCCGCCCTCAAGCTTCACCTGTGTCCGATGGCTGACATGCCCACTCCGGTTGAGACCCAGGAGGTGAGGGCTGCTCACACCAGGCTGTCGCAGATGTTCCCCACAGACTACCCCGAGGAGGACCGTTACCCCGTGAGGTACAAGAAGGCCCACTTCGAGTAGCGTGCTGGAGCATGACCATGCTAATAAGAGTAGAGTTGTAAGATAGGTAGTTTCCATGAGTTGATCCATGCAGCCGAGAGCCTGTTCCGGTGCATGATGAGTTATGAGTCTTTTCACACCTAGATGTGCACACCCTTTTGAGATCATGTAACGCTATATTAGATCGCTGCTGTGTGTGTGACCTCCAAGGCTTGAGTCAGCCTCGAGGGAACTTATGTACTCATAATGGATGTAGATTGTTTGGTCTTAATGGAGTTAATCGTTCTTATTGCTTCTTCTTATTGAGTGTTGGACTTATATTAGTGGAAATATTTTCATGCTTGTATATCAGACTCAATTTGTTGGTGAGTGATGTATCTAAAGCTTTCCCATATCCTTGGTCTTGTTTTCAGTAAGATGTCCATCAGGAGGTCCGGTTGTCTGTTGGCTCGCCTCGAGGAGTCTGAAGCCGAGGAAGAGCAAGCCCCGCCTATCCATGGCCGTGGGCGTGGCCGCACTCCCGTACGTGGACATGGATGCGCTCGTGGACGTGGACACGCACATGTCCTAGGACGTGGCCGAGGCGTAGTTGTACCACCACCACCGCCTCCACCCATCGGACAAGGCGCTGCGGAAGATGGAGGAGGAGAACGTGGCCAAGGTTAGAGAGAACCTGAAGATAGCTCAGAGTAGGCAGAAGAGCTATGCTGATCCTAAGCGAAGGGATGTCTCCTTCGAAGTTGGTGACTACGTTCTTCTGAGAGTGTCACCACTTAGAGGCACGAAGAGGTTCCACGTGAAGGGGAAGCTAGCCCCAAGGTTCGTTGGACCCTATCTGATTGTGGCAAAGGTGGGAAAACTTGCATATAGGCTGGAGTTACCGCCTGATCTTGCCGGATTGCATCCAGTGTTTCACGTTTCGCAACTCCGGAGGTGCCTCGACCCGAAGCTTGACAAGCATGTCTCCACCGATGCTATCGACTTGCAAGACAACCTGGAGTACTTGGAGTACCCGATGAAGATACTGGATTGGGCCGAAAAAGCTACCAGGAGTACCACCACTCGCTTCTGCAAGGTGCTTTAGAGCAATCACACCGAGCGAGAAGCGACGTGGGAGAAAGAATCGGTCATAAGGGAGAAGTACCCGCACCTCTTCGAGACGGAGGTAAGTTCTTAATCTCGAGAACGAGATTCTTTTGAGGGGGGAGTCTGTAACATCCCACAATTTTATTACCGAATGTTTATTATAAAAATGAGGATTTAAAATTTTCGGTGAATTATTTGAGTGCTTGATAATTTATTTAAGGATGTCTTCTATTCTCTCTCCTAAATCCCTAGATTTATGTTTGAGCTAATTAAAAATTCCTAGGAAATATAAGATGCTAGTGTGAGAACTTTGGAGTTTATTTGACTTTTATTTGGATCTTATTTGTGTGAGGATCAAATTTGAATTTAGAATTCAAATTTGAATCTAAATAGTTTAAGGAAAAGGAGTTAAGGAAATAGAAAAAGGATAAAATCCTAGTTGGGCCTCTGTTCACAGTCGAAGTCCGCCAAAGCCCCCTCATCTCTTTTTTTTGACCCATCGACACACCCCGCACTTCCCCCGGCCCAACAGCCTTGCGGCCCAGCATCACCCGCCGGCCCACGCGCGCACACCCGTCCGTTTCTCTCTCTGACGTGTGGGTCCTGCCTGTCGGATGCCATGTCGACGTCGTCTTCCTCCTTCCTTTTTTCCCCTTTCCCCTCTCAGTTCCGCACCGCGGCCGAACCAGAGCTCGCCAACTCGGCGCCGCTCACCGTACTCGACCGTGGCCATGCCTTGGATGCGCGACACATCAGCCGCACCCCATCCGGCCGTCCACGCCCTGCATGCACGCCTATAAGACCCGCCGCCGCGGCTGCGCCCTTGACCTAATCCGCCTTGGGGTTTTCCCCTGTTCCGCCGCCACGTCTGGAGAAGGAGAAGGAGGGGAGGCGAAGGAGGCGGGGAGGGACGTCCGTGGCACGCCATCGACGCCATGAAGCCGGAGGCCGCCCATGGAGAGCCCGTTCGCCGCGAAGCCCCGAGCCGCGTCGTCCGCTCTGCTTCCTCTACTCCAGCTCGCCGCACCGCCGTTCCGCTCCGCCTCTCTTCACCGCCACTCGTCCCTTCGACCAGAGGTCACTCAGGTGAGCCCCTGCCTCTCTCGCTCACATGTGGAACCAGCCATCGCGCCGAGGGAGAAGAAAGGCTTCGCCTTGCCGCTGTGTTGGACCTCGCACGCGCCGCGCTGCCGCCGCAGACCGCCGTCGCTTGTGTCGCCGGCCTTCGAGCCGTGCCTTACGCCTGCAGGTGCCGCTGCCATCGACAATGCACGCACATACACCGCTTGGCCCTGTTCCTTTGTCCCGTGATCACCGGTAACCCCGATGTCCTTCCCGTGCGCCGCCGCGGCCATGACCACGCGGTTTGCCCTCGTGCACGCATGCGCAGGAGGGGAAAAGCCCCCTTTTTGGGGTCTCGCCGTGCTTGCAAGCCCGCTGACGCAACCGCGCACGCACACGCGCCCTTGGCTCACCGCGGAGCTTAGCTTGTAGCCGTCGCACGCGCTGGCCAGGGCACCGCAATGGCCGCGCCGGCCTGGTGCGTATCAGCAAGGGGCAAAAGCCCCAGTTTTTGGCGTGTTTGCCTTCACCTGATGCACATGCGTACGCGCCTGGCTTCTGGACGCACCCGCGCACCCTCGACGGCCGACGCCGCACCGCACCGCCGTGCCCGTCCTTGCGCCGCCGCGGACACACCCGCGCCGACGCCATCGAGCCTCGCTCCGGCCAAAGGAGGAGCCTTTCTTGGCTCGGACATGTGCGTCGTCGCCTCCCATGTCGAACCATGCCACTTGATGGCCAACCGCCTGCACACCTCGCCGCCGGCAAGCCTCACCGCGTCAGAGTGGCATTGCGGCATTTCGTCGAGCACAGGTTGCCGCCGGCCAAAACCCCTGGGGTTTTTACACCACACGAACGCACACACGCACGCGACGCCGCGGACGATCCGCCAGGATCTCGTGCAGCTGGCCACCCATGGCTTGGCCACACCCGCGCCCGCACGCCACGCCGCCGCAGCGATCCACCCATGTATCGGCTGCGCCGCGCCACACCAGCATGCCACGCGGGCCGCCACGTGCGCAGGCGTTGGCTTAAAGCGATGCCGTGGCTGCCACGTGGTCAGCAAGAGCTCCCCTGCAACTGGCTTATAGCCCTGGTAGGGCCAGCAGGAGTTAGGTATAAGCTAGCCTAAAGTATGCAATATTGCTTATGCGTATTTGTTTTTCAGAAATCCATTTTATCTTTGGAAATTCATAATAAATCCGTTTTAACTCCGAAAAATACAAAACTTCTTCTGAAAATCTTCTAAAATTCCAAACTCCGCGCTAGGCTAGAGTTTGCCTCTTTTTGGGTCTTAATTATTCTTCCTCTTGGATTTTATTGCAATTAGCACTTGTGTTTATATTTTATTACGATTCTAGGAGCCGCCGGAGCTGGAGAGCTGAACCAGGACTACGACGATGACCTCGACTACGACGACTACTCGCACCCAGGTTCACACCCGACCTTCTTTGAATGCCCATTAGGCATTGCTTTTAGAACTGCTAGCGCTTTATTTATTGCATGATGATGATTATGATGAAACCGTGCATAGCCTCTTCTAAATACCTTGCCCTTGATTGACCTACTACTACTACTATATCTATGCGTGATGATACGCTGAGCTTGCTATGCATGTGTTGGGACTATGTGCTAGTTTCTTGGCGTGTGTGGGGAAAATCCGGCAGGAGAAGGTGTTTTTGGGATATTTTGGCGGGGGTGAGCTCAAGACAACCCGATCCGGGATCGGGGGCCATGGATCGTCTTCTCGGACATTGCCCAGTTTGGTGCCTATGGCGGGTACATTGTTTTAGGAGCACAGGTGTTGGGGTTTTTGTGATGACTTGGAGGATAGGAGCTCGCCCCGGTCTGAAACCGAATGGGTCGCCTGTTACACGGGACTTTCGTACACACCACCTCTCCGAGAGTGGGGATAGGGCCGGGTCGACCCTAGCAAGTGCGATACCATACCTGCTAGTAGGATAGAGGGTATCAGTGAGAGGGTTAGGGTGAAGTCCCTTCCCTATTGGGCGCTCCCCGTGCGGCCACACGGGGGCATGTTCACAGTTCTGGGGTGGTTCTTTGCGAAGGACCGCAGCGAGACCCGGATGCAGGATGGGATCGTAACTCCTTGGTGTTCGTTCGGTAGGGTAGGCTCGGTCGGCCGTACACCGTCCGGGTACTATTCCGAGTTGGGTACTGGTGTAAACGCTCTGCAGAGTTTAGATCTATACGTATAGCCGCGTCCTTGGTTATGGACATGGCCGTTGTTTCTTCGACTCTTACGTTTTGGGATTTCTACCTCCCCCTTTATAGGATGAGAGTGTATGGTGAGCCGTGGTTGTACTCGGGGAGAGGAGAGTTGCTCCCTCTGCCTCGCGGATCCGGGTGCAATCATTGAGGTGCGAGGAGTGGGAGTTCTCGCACCGACCCTAGATGGAGATAGGGCTTGGTGACGGAGATCTGGGTGACCAGGTGTATCCGTTTGTGGATGAGAGTTTGGGATTGGTGGGATATGGAGATTTATTATTTATGTTTTGCTACTGCTGCATAGGAAAACCATGAGCCTACTCCTTGACTACTTTTTATACCTTTAGCTTTAGGCCACTTAAAGCTTGCATACGGTTGGTGACGTGAACCTATCCCATTCCTTGGGGATAGTTTGTAAGTGTGCAGGATTTGACTTAGAGCAAAAGTCCTTTTATGAAGAATCCATGGAGGAAGGGTTGCGTTGCTTCGCTCAAGGATGCCTGTGGTGAAGATCAAGGATGAAGACTTGAAGCCTTAGCTACCGCTGCGTAGGCTCTTATTCTTGTTATTCTGCCAAGAGGCGGGTAATGTTGTACTCCTTTAATGGATTTGTAATAAAAATAATTCTTTTGGATGCTTTCTTTTGTTGTATGGAAATGATATTATACTGTAATGAGTTCTGTACGTGATAGCTTCTGATCCAGGGACTATCACAAGGGTACAGGGAGTCGGGTTTTCCTCACCGAAAACCCGGGTCGTTACAGGTGGTATCAGAGCCAGGTTAGGCGGTGGCGGTGCCCCTCCACGGCCACGTCCACGCCCACGACCCCGAGGAGCTGGGTGTGGCTCAGGCTCTCCTTCGGCTTCTTCTCCTCCTACATCTTTCGCAGCACCTTGTCCGATGGGTGGAGGCGGTGGTGGTGGTACCACTACGCCTCGACCACGTCCTAGGACAGGTGCGTGTCCACGTCCACGAGCGCGTCCACGTCCATGTACGGGAGCGCGGCCACACCCATGGCCACGGACAGGCGGGGCTTGCTCTTCCTCGGCTTCAGCCTCCTCGAGGCGAGCCAACAGACAACCGGATCTCCTGATGGACATCTTACTGAAAACAAGACCAAGGATATAGGAAAGCGTTAGATACATCACTCACCAACAAATTGAGTCTGATATACAAGCATGAAAATATTTCCACTAATATAAGTCCAACACTCAATAAGAAGAAGCAATAAGAATGATTAACTCCATTAAGACCAAACAATCAGCATCCATTATGAGTACATAAGTTCCCTCGAGGCTGACTCAAGCCTTGGAGGTCACACACACAGCAGCGATCTAATATAGCGTTACATGATCTCAAAAGGGTGTGCACATCTAGGTGTGAAAAGACTCATAACTCATCATGCACCGGAACAGGCTCTCGGCTGCATGGATCAACTCATGGAAACTACCTATCTTACAACTCTACTCTTATTAGCATGGTCATGCTCCAGCACGCTACTCGAAGCGGACCTTCTTGTACCTCACGGGATAACGGTCCTCCTCGGGGTAGTCTCTAGGGAACATCCGCGACAGCCTGGCGTGAGAAGCCCTCACCTCTTGGGTCTCAACCGGAGTGGGCATGTCAGCCATCGGACACAGGTGAAGCTTGAGGGCGGACGGGTGAAGCCACACCCAGCTCCTCAGGGTCGTGGGTGTGGACGTGGCCGTGGAGGGGCACCGCCACCGCCACCGCCTAACCTGGCTGAGGTGATGGCCTTGCAGACTCAGCTGATGCAGAGGATAACAGCTGGGTTTCCTATGCAGCAGCAACAATACAAATAGAATAATATCTCCATAATCCCACCAATTCCCATATCACTCATCTACAAACAGTTACACCTGGTCACCCAGATCACCGTCACCATCACCTATCTCCATCTAGGGTCGGTGTGAGAACTCCCACTCCTCGCACCTCAATGGTTGCACCCGGATCCGCGAGGCAGAGGGAGCAACTCTCCTCTCCCCGAATACAACCACGGCTCACCATTCACTCTCATCCTATATAAGGGGGAAGGTAGAAATCCCAAAATGTAAGAGTCAGAGAAACAATGGGCATGTCCATAACCGAGGACGCGACTATACGTATAGATCTAAACTCTGCAGAGCGTGTACACCAGTACCCAACTCGGAATAGTACTCGGACGGTGTACAGCCGACCGAGCCTACCCTACCGAACGAACACCTAGGAGTTACGATTCCATCCTGCATCCGGGTCTCGCTACGGTCCTTCACAAAGGTCCGCCCCAGAACTGTGAAAATACCCCTGTGTGGCCACACGGGGAATGCCCAAAGGGAAGGGACTTCACCCTAACCCTCTCACTGATACCCTCTATCCTACTGGCAGGTATGGTATCGCACTTGCTAGGGTCGAACGGCCCTATCCCCACTCTCGGCGAGGTGGTGTGTACGAAAGTCCCGTGTAACAGGCGACCCACTCGGTTTCAGATCGGGGCGAGCTCCTATCCTCCAAGTCACCACAAAAACCCCAACACCTATGCTCCTAAAACAGTGAACCCGCCATAGGTACCAAACTGGGCATCACCCGAGAAGACGATCCCTGGC
Source organism: Cenchrus fungigraminus (assembly GCA_036936925.1). NCBI lineage: Eukaryota > Viridiplantae > Streptophyta > Magnoliopsida > Poales > Poaceae > Cenchrus > Cenchrus fungigraminus. The sequence continues at coordinate 189,564,691 of CM072769.1, forward strand.
CCCCGTTACCGGATCGGGTTGTCTTGAGCTCACCCCCGCCAACTATCCCAAAAACACCTTCTCCTGCCGGTTTTCCCCACACACGCCAAGAAACTACCACAATAATCCCAACACATGCATAGCAAGCTCAGCGTATCATCACGCATAAGTAAAGTAGTAGTAGTAGGTCAATCAAGGACAAGTATGTAAAAGAGGCTATGCACAGGTTCATCATATCCATCACTATGCAGTAAATAAAGCACTAGCAGTTCTAATAGCCATGCCTAATGGGCATTCAAAGAAGGTCGGGTGTGAACCGGGGTGCGAGTAGTCGTCGTAGCCGAGGTCGTCGTTGTAGTCCTGGTTCAGCTCTCCAGCTCCGGCGGCTCCTAGAATCGTAATAAAATATAAACACGAGTGCTAATTGCAATAAAATCCAAGAGGAAGAATAATTAAGACCCAAAAAGAGGCAAACTCTAGCCTAGTGCGGAGTTTGGAATGTTAGAAGATTTTCAGAAGAAGTTTTGTATTTTTCGGAGTTAAAACGGATTTATTATGAATTTCCAAATATAAAATAGATTTCTGAAAAACAAATACGCATAAACAATATTGCATACTTTAGGCTAGATTATACCTAACTCCTGCTGACCTACCAAGGCTATAAGCCAGCTGCAGGGGAGCTCCTGCTGACCACGTGGCAGCCACAGCATGGCTTTATGCGAACGCACACACCAGGTGGCGAAGGGACTTGTGCTCGCTGGCCTTCAAGCCCTGGCGGAGACCATGGCGACCGATCCTTCCAGAGGCTGAGGAGTGGGCAGAGCAACCTGCTGAGAGGGAGCTACCGCCCGAGGAACAACCAACCCGGCGTTGGCTTCAGAGGGAACCATGCACCAAACCCAGGAGGAAGGAGCAACTACTAGCAGCAGGGTGGAGGTTACAACCGCCCACAGCAGAGTGTGCCGAGACCCAGCACTGGAGGTTTCACCCCGACGTGCTACGCCTGTGGCAAGCAAGGCCACAAGTCATACGAGTGCCCCAGCAGGAAGACCGCTGCTACACCTGCCAGGGCACCAGCTACAGGAGGGAAGCCACCTCAGGCTGCTCCCCAGCCGGCCGCTGATCGCGGAAGGCTCAACCTCTTGACTGAGGAGGAGGTTGCCGACGCGCCTGACGTCGTGATCGATGAGTTTTTAGTTTGTGGTGCTAAAGCTTTGATTCTGTTTGATACTGGTGCAACTAGTTCGTATGTGTCCTCTAACTTTGTAAACTCTGTCTCTCCCCATGACTCCCCGACCGAAACCTATTGTGACGAGCTCACCGCTCGGAGATATTAGGTGCACCCTACTATGCAAAGGGGTGGAGATGTTTATCAAGGGTCACAAGTTCCTCGGAGATCTGACCGTGCTGAAGTCCAATGGGATTGATGTTATTCTGGGCATGGATTGGATCACCGCTCACAAAGGGGTTATCTCCTGGTCACCCCGACAAGTGACCCTGATACACTCGAAGGGGACGAAGATCACGTTCGAGCCGTTGAAGTCTCGAAAAGTACCAGCCGTGTACAACCTCACTACAAAGACAATGGCCGATGTTCCAATGGTTTGTGAGTACCCCGATGTCTTTCCTGATGATATGCCGGGGTTACCACCAGACCGCGACGTGGAGTTCGTGATAAACCTTGTGCCAGGTACAGCACCCGTGGCACAGAGTCCTTACAGAATGGGCAAGTTAGAGCTGGCAACGCTGAAGGAAGAATTAGAGGCTCTCCGTGAGAAGGGGTACATCCGACCGAGTGCATCACCTTGGGCTTCACCAGTGATGTTTGTACCGAAGAAGGATGGGACGCAACGGCTGTGCGTCGATTACTGCGCTCTTAATGCGGTAACCATCAAGAACAAGTACCCGTTGCCACGCATTGATGACCTGCTTGATCAGTTGAGGAAGGCCAAGTACTTCAGCAAGATTGACCTTCGATCCGGCTATCATCAGATGAAGATTCACCCCGAGGACATCTACAAGACAGCGTTTGTGACCCGGTACGGGCAGTATGAGTTCACTGTCGCATCGTTCGGTCTTACGAACGCCCCAGCCTACTTCATGAACATGATGAACAAGGTGTTCATGGATGAGTTAGACAAGTTTGTCGTAGTTTTCATTGACGACATCTTGGCCCTCTCAGAAACTTCAGAAGAGCATGAAGAGCATCTGAGGATAGTGCTGGAGAAGCTGAGGCAGAATCAGTTGGACGCCAAGTTCAGCAAGTGCGAGTTCTGGCTAGAAGAAGTGGCTTTCCTTGGGCATGTGTTGTCAGGTGAGGGAGTGACAGTTGATCCCTCGAAGATCGAAGCTGTGTCGAAGTGGTAGTCGCCCAAGACAGTGACAGAGATCAGAAGTTTTCTCGGGATGGCAGGGTACTACCGCCATTTCATCAAGAACTCCAAGATTGCGAAGCCGATGACCGAGTTGCTGAAGAACAACACGCCATTCGTGTGGTCAGAGAAGTGTGAAGCAAGCTTCCAAGAGCTCAAGACCCGACTCACCACAACTCCTGTGTTGACACTTCCCGATGACAACAAGGACTTTGTGGTGTACTATGATGCTTCGAGACAGGGTCTTGGTTGTGTGCTGATGCAGGAAGGCAAGGTGATCGCTTATGCTTCGAGGCAGCTTCGGAAGCACGAAGAGAACTACCCGACACATGACCTCGAGTTAGCTGTTCATGCTTTGAAGATATGGAGGCACTACTTGATGGGCAACAAATGTGATATCTACACGAATCACAAGATTCTGAAGTATATCTTCACCCAGTCAGAGTTGAACTTGAGGCAGTGAAGATGGCTAGAGTTGATAAAGGACTACGACCTCGACATTCACTACCATCCCGGCAAGGCGAATGTCGTGGCCGATGCATTGAGCCGAAGAAGTTATTGCAACAACCTGATGGTACAGGAGGAATAGCCAGAGTTGTACAAGGAGATGGAAAGATTGAAGCTCGACATCGTCGAGAAGGGTCAGCTCAACGAGTTGAGGGTAAAGTACGGTCTAGAGGACCAAATCAGGCAAGCCCAGAAGAAGTGTCCTGAGATCGAAGAAGTGAAAGACCTTCTGACGAGAGGTAAGGCCCCTGACTACCGCATTGATGAGCAAGGCACGTTGTGGTTGAAAGATCGCATATATGTGCCTAGTGGTGAGGATATTCGGAAGACGATTCTGAAGAAAGCTCATGATTCTCGGTATTCCATTCACCCTGGTTGCACCAAGATGTACCAAGACCTGAAGTGTCGATTCTGGTCGGAGAATATGAAGAAGGACATAGCTGAGTATGTTGCCTGATGTGACACTTGTCAGAGAGTGAAGGCAGAACATCAGAGACCCGCCGGATTGCTACAGCCACTTGCGATACCTCAGTGGAAATGGGATGATATCAGCATGGACTTCGTGGTGGGTCTACCCCGGACTCAGAAGGGGAATGACTCGATTTGGGTGATTGTGGACCGTTTGACCAAGGTAGCACATTTCCTACCGGTAAAGAACAAGTTCACTGTGAGTCAGTTGGCCGACCTCTACGTAGAGCATATCCTGAGGTTACATGGAGCACCCCGTAGCATCATGTCCAATCGTGGTGCTCAGTTCATAGCTCAATTCTGGAAGAGTCTGCACGATTCAATGGGCACCCACTTGGACTACAGTACAGCTTTCCATCCTCAGACAGATGGACAGACTGAACGAGTGAATCAGGTTCTCGAAGATCTGCTGAGAGCTTGTGTGTTGACTTACAGTAATGATTGGGAGAAGAGTCTGCCCTACGCTGAGTTCTCGTACAACAACAGCTTTCAGGCGAGTTTGCAAATGGCACCCTTTGAAGCTCTGTATGGCAGAAAGTGTAGGACCCCGTTGATGTGGTCTGAGGTGGGGGAGAGGACTTTCTTCGGTCCTGCTTCCATTGTTGAGGCTGAGGAGAATGTGGCCAAGGTTAGAGAGAGCCTGAAGATAGCTCAGAGTAGGCAGAAGAGCTATGCTGATCCTAAGCGAAGGGATATCTCCTTCGAAGTTGGTGACTACGTTTTTCTGAGAGTGTCACCGCTTAGAGGCACGAAGAGGTTCCACGTGAAGGGGAAGCTAGCCCCAAGGTTCGTTGGACCCTATCTGATTGTGGCAAAGGTGGGGAAACTTGCATATAGGCTGGAGTTACTGCCTGATCTTGCCGGAGTGCATCCAGTGTTTCACGTTTCGCAACTCCGGAGGTGCCTCGACCCGAAGCTTGACAAGCATGTCTCCACCGATGCTATCGACTTGCAAGACAACCTGGAGTACTTGGAGTACCCGATGAAGATGCTGGATTGGGCTGAAAAAGCTACCAGGAGTACCACCACTCGCTTATGCAAGGTGCTTTGGAGCAATCACACCGAGCGAGAAGCGACGTGGGAGAAAGAATCGGTCATGAGGGAGAAGTACCCGCACCTCTTCGAGACGGAGGTAAGTTCTTAATCTCGAGGACGAGATTCTTTTGAGGAGGGGAGTCTGTAACATCCCGCAATTTTATTACGGAATGTTTATTATAAAAATGAGGATTTAAAATTTTCGGTGAATTATTTGAGTGCTTGATAATTTATTTAAGGATGTCTTCTATTCTCTCTCCTAAATACCTAGATTTATGTTTGAGCTAATTAAAAATTCATAGGAAATATATGATGCTAGTGTGAGAACTTTGGAGTTTATTTGGCTTTTATTTGGATCTTATTTGTGTGAGGATCAAATTTGAATTCTAAATACAAATTTGAATTTAAATAGTTTAAGGAAAAGGAGTTAAGGAAATAGGAAAAGGATAAAATCCTAGTTGGGCCTCAGTTCACAGCCGAAGTCCGCCAAAGCCCACTCATCTCCTTTTTCTGACCCAGCGACACACCCCGCACTTCCCCCGGTCCAGCAGCCTCACGGCCCAGCATCACCCGCTGGCCCACACGTGCGCACCCGTCCGTTTCTCTCTCTGACGTGTGGGTCCCGCCTGTCGGACGCCACGTCGACGTCGTCTTCCTCCTTCCTTTTTTCCCCTTTCCCCTCTCTGTTCCGCGCCGCGACCGAACCAGAGCTCGCCAACTTGGCGCCGCTCGTCGTACTTGACCATGGCTGCACCTTGGATGCACGACACATCAGCCACACCCCATCCGACCGTCCACGTCCCGCACGCACGCCGATAAGACCCGCTGCCGCGGCTGCGCCCTTGACCTAATCCGCCTTGGGGTTTTCCCCTGTTCTGCCGCCGCACCTGGAGAAGGAGAAGGAGGGGAGGAGAAGGAGGCGGGGAGGGCCATCCGTGGCACGGCGTCGACGCCGTGAAGCCGGAGGCCGCCCGTGGAGAGCCCGTTCGCCGCGAAGCCCCGAGCCGCGTCGTCCGCTCTGCTTCCTCTGCTCTTGCTCGCCGCACCGCCGTTCCGCTCCGCCTCTCTTCACCACCGCTCGTTCCTTCGACCAGAGGTCACTTAGGTGAGCCCTGCCTCTCTTGCTCACATGTGGAACTGCCCATCGCGCCGAGGGAGAAGAAAGGCTTCACCTTGCCCCTGTGTTGGACCTCGCACGCACCGCGCCGCCGCCGCAGACCGCCGTCGCTTGTGTCGCCGGCCTTCGAGCCGTGCCTTACGCCTGCAGGTGCCGCTGCTGTCGACAACGCACGCGCATACACCGCTTGGCCCTATTCCTTTGTCCCGTGAACGCCGGTAACCCCGACGTCCTGCCTGTGCGTCGCCGCGGCCATGACCGCGCGGTTTGCCCTTGTGCACGCATGCGCAGGAGGGGAAAAGCCCCCACCTTTGGGGTCTCGCCGTGCTCACAAGCCCACCGACGCAACCGCGCACGCACACGCGCCCTTGCCTTACTGCGGAGCTCAGCTCGTCACCGTCGCACGCACTGGGCAGGGCACCGCCATGGCCGCGCCGCCCTGGTGCATATCAGCAAGGGGGCAAAAGCCCCAGTTTTTGGCGTGTTTGCCTTCACCGGATGCACGCGCATACACGCCTGGCTTCTGGACGCACCCGCGCGCCCTCGCCGGCTGACGCCGCACCGCGCCGCCGCGCCCATCCCTGCACCACCGCGCACACACCCGCGCCGACGCCATCGAGCCCCGCTCCGGCCAAAGGTGGAGCCTTTCTTGGCTCTGACATGTGCGCCGTCGCCTCCCACGTCGAACCATGCTGCTTGATGGCCAACCGCCTACACGCCTCGCCGCCGGCAAGCCTCACCGCGTCGGAGTGCCATTGCGGCATTTCGTCGAGCACAGGTCGCCGCCGGCCAAAACCCCTGGGGTTTTTATACCACACGAACGCACACACACACGCGACACCGCGAATGATCTGCCAGGATCTCATGCGGCCGGCCACCCATGGCTCGGCGACACCCGCGCCCTCACGCCACGCCGCCGCAGTGATCCACCCACGGATCGGCTGCACCGTGCCACCCCAGCATGCCACGCGGGCCGCCACATGCGCAGGCGTTGGCTTAAAGCCATGCCGTGGCTGCCACGTGGTCAGCAGGAGCTCCCCTGCAGCTGGCTTATAGCCCTGGTAGGGTCAGCAGGAGTTAGGTATAAGCTAGCCTAAAGTATGCAATATTGTTTATGCGTATTTGTTTTTTAGACATCTATTTTATCTTTGGAAATTCATAATAAATCCGTTTTAACTCCGAAAAATAGAAAACTTCTTCTGAAAATCTTCTAAAATTCCAAACTCCACGCTAGGCTAGAGTTTGCCTCTTTTTGGGTCTTAATTATTCTTCCTCTTGGATTTTATTGCAATTAGCACTCGTGTTTATATTTTATTACGATTCTAGGAGCCGCCAGAGCTGGAGAGCTGAACCAAGACTACGACGACGACCTCGGCTACGACGACTACTCGCACCCAGGTTCACGCCCGACCTTCTTTGAATGCCCATTAGGCATGGCTATTAGAATTGCTAGTGCTTTATTTACTGCATAGTGATGGATATGATGAACCCGTGCATAGCCTCTTTTACATACTTGTCCTTGATTGACCTACTACTACTACTTTACTTATGCGTGATGATACGCTGAGCTTGCTATGCATGTGTTGGGATTATTGTGGTAGTTTCTTGGTATGTGTGGGGAAAAACCGGCAGGAGAAGGTGTGTGGGGAAAAACCGGCAGGAGAAGGTGTGTTGGGATTATTGTGCTAATTTCTTGGTGTGTGTGGGGAAAACCGGTAGGAGAAGGCTCAAGACAACTCAATCCGGTATCGGGGGCCAGGGATCGTCTTCTCGGGCGATGCCCAGTTTGGTACCTATGGCGGGTACACTGTTTTAGGAGCACAGGTGTTGGGGTTTTTGTGGTGACTTGCAGGATAGGAGCTCGCCCCGGTCTGAAACCGAGTGGGTCGCCTGTTACACGGGACTTTCGTACACACCACCTCGCCGAGAGCGGGGATAGGGCCGTTCGACCCTAGCAAGTGCGATACCATACCTGCCAGTAGGATAGAGGGTATCAGTGAGAGGGTTAGGGTGAAGTCCCTTCCCTTTGGGCATTCCCCGTGTGGCCACACAGGGGTATTTTCACAGTTCTGGGGCGGACCTTTGTGAAGGACCGTAGCGAGACCCGGATGCAGGATGGAATCGTAACTCCTAGGTGTTCGTTCGGTAGGGTAGGCTCGGTCGGCTGTACACCGTCCGAGTACTATTCCGAGTTGGGTACTGGTGTACACGCTCTGCAGAGTTTAGATCTATACGTATAGTCGCGTCCTCGGTTATGGACATGCCTGTTGTTTCTCCGACTCTTACGTTTTGGGATTTCTACCTTCCCCCTTATATAGGATGAGAGTGAATGGTGAGCCGTGGTTGTATTCGGGGAGAGGAGAGTTGCTCCCTCTGCCTCCCGGATCCGGGTGCAACCATTGAGGTGCGAGGAGTGGGAGTTCTCGCACCGACCCTAGATGGAGATAGGTGATGGTGACGGTGATCTGGGTGACCAGGTGTAACCGTTTGTGGATGAGTGATATGGGAATTGGTGGGATTATGGAGATATTATTCTATTTGTATTGCTGCTGCTGCATAGGAAACCCAGCTACTACCTTGCTCCTTTCTTTACCCTTAGAAGTAGGCCACTTAAAGCTTGCATATGGTTGGTGACGTGGACCTATCCCAATCCTTGGGGATAGCCCCTGAGCTTGCAGGGTACGAGTCAGACTACGACAACAACGCCGACGGATGGTACGACTGAGGGGGCACGTCGCTTCGTTCAAGGATGCCTGTGGGAGACGAATGAAGACGGAGACACCTTTTGGAAGCTAGCTACCACTACGTAGGCTCTTATTCTTGTTATTCCGCCAAGAGGCGTGTATTGATGTACTCTGATTATTCAGGACATGTAATTATTATTCGTACTCTGATGCTTTGTTTCGTTGTATGACTGTGATATTTATCTGTGATGAAAGCCTGTGCGTGATAGCGTCTGATCCAGGGACTATCATGAGACAGAATGCTGGGTTTTCCGCATTTGAAAACCCAGGGCGTTACACCCTTGGTGGCAGCCACCTCCTCAGCTGAGTTGGCATGGTTTCTTCATAGAAGGTGAGTTTCCATCTCTTTTAAGGGGTAAATCACCTACATACAAATAATCTCCAAGGACAAGTGGAACTACATTATTCAAACCTAAATGCTAGTAAATAATGCATATGCCTCCATTTATGTGAGAATATTAAGGGTTGGAAATGGTGAATTTCAACCGTCAACATAGGGTCGAGATGGTTGACTAGGGTTTCCCTAGCCGACGTGGGAACCTTGCATGAAAGACCACGTCGGAGTTCTAGAAGCTAGGATCAAGATCAAGGTAGGATCCCGGTGGTGATCTTGTCCATGTATTATACTTCATGTTGAATTTGCAAGATTGAATCTGATTTCTAGCGATCAAGTGCTTTCTCTATGATTTTGGCTTCGCTTGGGTTTTCTTATTCTCCAATCTATTCCGCGGATAGATTGCATAGGATGTTCTTGTAGCCATGGTGGCTAGAGGTGCATACCTGACCTACCGAGCGTTTTCAACACGTTCCTCGTGAACGTGCTCTTAGGTTCACCTACACAATAAGTGGGACATCGTGACAGGATGTTGATTACGTGTACGGTAGGTGCCTTTGAGGGTTGGAACAGAAGCCAAGATTTAAAGAGGCTTCTAATGAGATTCGTTTGCTTTATTCTTCTTGGTTTTGGAACTTCAACAAAAGACCCGATCCAATCTCTAGATTGGTTTTACCTCTCCCTCTCTTTCTCTTGCTACCTCCAGTGTTAAGTAGATTAGATTGGTTTTCATGGTTCTTCCATAGATTAGATGCAAAAACCCTTTTCAAGATCAAAGCGTTTTCCGCTTATTAGATTAGATCTTGCGTTACACATTGTTCCACGGATTCGATACCTTGGGTTCACCACTCAAGGGAAGAAGGGTCCCTTGACTACGACGAGGGATTTGTCCGCTTGCAAGTCCAAACGAACTTTGCAACGATAATCAACAGTCAACAATAAGAAACTTATGCTACCTTTAATCACAACTTGCTTTGTTAATTCAATTTAAATTGTGGTTATGTATGCATTTGTTTGCCTTACGTTTTGCAAAAACACGGACTTGCTTTGTGCTCGGTCAAGCTAGTGACCTTTAAAGAGCAATTGTCGGGGGAAATCCCGAGTTTCACTAACCATGCAGGTCATTAAACCTTAATCAAGAGGAGGGAAGCTATGCCCTGGAAGAATTACAAGCTCGTGCATCACCTTCCTTGAATCTCGAGTACGGACGTTGCTGTTTTCATCAATTTTGAGCACCTGATCAGATATGTAGAAGAAGGCAAAAGTTGAAAATCAGAAGCTCCATCAAGTGCAAATTCCAATGCCTCCAAGATCGTCGAATTTGAAGACCCGTACAAGGAGATATGGCAAAAACATTGGCACTGCGCAGTCTGAAATCAGATTTAGACAGATTGCAGTGTTGGAGTAAAACAGGCATAACTCACTCATTTGGAGTCCGTTGGGGGTGAATAAACACTTGATGGAAAGATAATTTCATGCACCACGCATCGGAGAAGTTGTTTTCTACATGGTCTAATCTGGACAAAGAGGATAAATCGTGAAAGGAGAGGCAGCGACGAAGAGCAAAGGAGAAGGAGGGGATGATGATGCAAGAGGAGATCGAGCAAGCCTCTCATCAAGAAAAATGAACATGTCAAGCATGGAGAGTGGATCAAAGCTGCATGGACATCTTCAAATCATACATGAAGGACCATGGCTTCACGACCACGAGGAGGTACGCAAGAAAGTCGAGCTCTATGACTTTAAATGAAGCGCTTTGCGGGAGGTAACCCATTTTCTTTTGTTTATATTTATATATAAATATCATGACCGTCCACATTGTGATATTAAACTGAACCATCAAGTCACATTGTACCATTGCTCTAATAAATACTACAACACCATGTTGTTTGATTTAATTGCTATTGAGGGGGCACTTTATTCTTGATCTTGGAAAACTTGTAGACCTTTTTGTGTGCCTATTAGTGTTTAGGTTCTCTTTCTTTGTGTCTTTTTGGAGAGAGCTATGAAGTTGGCACCATCCTTTAACTCTAAGCTTGTGGCTAGTTAATTTAGGCTAACTCTTGCATTTGCTTTAGACAACCACCATATCATGTCATTTTGTTCATCCATGTCATATCGCATTGCATGTTTTTGATCTAACTTTTTGTCCAACCAACCTAAGCCTTCCCATAGCCCCCACCAAAAACCCGTAGCCAACAAGGGTAGGGTTGACTTGTGTCAATTGGCTTGCACCATTCCGGTTGGCCAAGCCCACCTCTATCCCTTGTTCTAACTAAAAACTTTGACTAGCCCTCCTATGAGAAAATCTTTCTCACCTTTAACCTTCCTAAAACCATAGGTTTGTTTTTCACAAAAAGACTCTTAGCACCTCCTTAGATAGAATTTTTATACTTGACTCCCTCTCTTCAAAATTCTTATTTGAGCCAAAAATATAGGATACCCATAACCTACCCTTAAAACCTTGTTAGTTTGGTTGTTTGATCTTTTCAACCCTTGCTAACATTTGTTTGCGCTAACTCTTTGCATTTGCATTATGCATCCATGTCATTGTCATCATCAGCTTTATGTTAGCTTAGTTTTTTTGTGAAACTTTATGATGAATGCTTTCATATTTATGTTAAATGCTTCGTACGGCATTTTACCTTTACAATCTTGTGTGAACATGGTGTTTAGATATGATTGGAGACTACCATCATTGAGTTTTATATACCTTGCTATCATATTGGATTGGTTGGTTTATAAACTTTGCAATGCGCCCTACTTATCTTACACTATAAGGAATTGTTAATTTTGGGATAAGCATGGTGTTTTGACCTTGGTTAATAAATCTTTATGGTAATGGAGAAGTTTGGCAACCACTTTGTAAGCATGGAGCTTAGAATTTTGTGTAAATGTTGTTTTGTTTTATACCATCCTTTCATTTGCATACACACTTGCACACACGTACACCCATTAGGTTTTAACTTTTCTTTCACTAGATTAACTATGCCACAAGTTAAGATCTAAGGGGATGTCTTTGGTTTGTCGGCATAGAGTAAGTATTCCCGACCGTCACCTCGGGGGTACTTTGTGCTTTAGAGTTGTTTTGCAGGCATGGCGAATCACTCCCATGAGTTGGTAATAAAAGCTTAAATCAAGATCGTCAACACCTCTGAAATCCTGAAAGGAGCACTGCTGTTTTCATCAAGATTAAGCACAGATTCAGAAGTGTACAAAAGAAGTGTACAAAAGAGGAAAATTGGATATTCTGGAGCTCCATTAAGTCTTCTTTCCAACGCATCAAGATTCAACATTTTAGGAGACCCGTGCAAGGAGTTACAACCAAATCTTTGGGTGTCACACGTTATGAAATCATCCCGGGACAGCTTGCACTCACGGAGTAAAAAGGGCATAACTCCTTTGTTCGAAGTCCGATTGGGATGAATGACCACTCGTTGGAAAGATAATTTCAAGCACTTTGCAATGGAGTGACGGTTCAGTACATGTTCTGTTCTGGAAGTATAACAAAAATTCGTGTAAGATGAACCAGCAATGAGGGACAACATGGAAGGAGGTGAAGATGGTATAAGAAACGATTGGGACGGAGGCATGTGACAAAGGGTGGACGTTGGAGGACAATCAAGATAAAGTGGAGATTATGACGATCCACACATGGTAGTAGGACTTCAAGATGGTTCATCATCTTCCATGCCTAGCAACATGCTAAGCATGGGGGAGAATTTGGTGGACATGAGAAGACCGCATGGAGTACAAGGATCACTGTTGCCACGGGATGACAATTTTTCTTCTTCCATGTTAAGCACAATGGTTAAGCATGGGGGAGGCCGTGCTAGACTTCAAGCATCAAAGGACGGTAACAGTTCCTCAACCCTCTTTTTGTCCTTGTCTTTCTATATGTCTGCACATATGTTTATGCTTTCCACAACCTTAGATGCAACCTTTGTATATCTCTCTATAGAATAACATGGCTACTAGGAGTACAACCTAGATTTGTTTTGTTTTCAATAATAATCACCGTTACCTTGTGCTCATCATGATGATATCTCGTATGCTCTTGCTTATGGATATATGATGATCATTGCCGCTTTGCTTATTCGTGTGCTTGGTTTATATATGATTAAGCTAGTGCTCTCTTTTAATATGAATCTGAAATTTATTTAATGCTAGCCTAATCTTTTGTGGAGGTTATGATAACTTAAGTCCCATAGTTGTTTTTCATTGCTCTCAATTTTGAATGTGATCATTTATTTTTGTTCTTAAAAGATATGCTAACCTTGTCTTTGATACCACTTGCATTATGCTCTATCTATCCAAAGCTTTATATTCAATTGAGTGCAAAAGCCTTAGTTTACAAGATTTATTTTTGATTGCATTGATTCAAGGCTTGATTTCTCTGGTTTGAGACTAAGAAGCTGGTCATTCCATTTTTGCGTATCTATCTTTATGCTATCCTTTTCTATCCGTGCATTGTGAGTTTCCACATTGGGAATTTCGCAAACTTCGCCGGATATCCACCCACAAACCCAAAATATCTTTTTGTGTATACCTCCTTGACCACAACTCAAAACTTTGAGTATGGATGAACATTTCGAAGAAGATTACAAGGAAGGTGTCGTCAAGTGGAGCAAGATTTTGGGAGACTGAAAGGATCCCTAGAAGGTTTCAAGTATCTTTCTTCAAGAAAATACAAGAATTTCAGCACTTATCTTGGCACAATCATCACCTCTTTGCTCGAGGACGAGCAACGTCTAAGCATGGGGTGGTTGCCAAGGAAGTACTAGTATAGTCTAGAGTTCAAGGGGAGTAATAAACAAAAAAAAGAAGAAAAAAAGAGCAAAGTGATGAAAGAAAAATAATAAAGAAAAAATAGGTATGTTGAGAAAAGCAAGAAAAGAAAAAAAAACAAAGCTCCCTGGTTCTCTAGCTACATTTGGAGATTTCAAAAGGACTTCAAGATCAAGACCCATACTCATCTTTCCAACCATGTGCAATGCGATAACGAGGACTTTGTTTGTGCCTCGGAATCACTCTTTGCCATTTGCACATGTCCACCTATCTAAAAGTGTGTGTATTTTTCTCTCCCTCCTCCTTGAAAATATTATTTTTCCAATAACCTTTTTGACGAGTCTCGGTAAGTCCATGAGAAGCTTGTCTTGTTTTGATAATATCTCGACTATAATATCTTGGTAGGACTAAACTTTCTCATAGCTCCATATAAAGCCTTCCACCAAATATTTGAGGGAGGAAAGGAGTAGAACAAGTAGGCTTGAGAGACAAGATGAGATGAGAGTTCATGAGCAAGATGCAAGGAGGTTTATTATTGATCTTGGTAAAGCAAAGTTTTCTTCATCCCGCTCTTTATTTTTCAAAATTTCTGAGATTTGTTTAAAATTTGAGAGCATGACTAATTACTTGTGGAAAGAGCTTAAATGATATCTACCCTCCATAGAGATGAAGAAAAACTTGGAGAGCATTATGTTTTCTCATGTATGAACAAGTGCAGGGTATGAACATTGAAGGGCAATACTGACATCCATAAAAGGCTTACTCGAGGACGAGCAAGGTTTAAGCATGGGGGTATGTTGACGGTCGATTTCCGTCAACCAAGAGCACTTGTTACACTTTGTTTTGAGCTTTGATTTATAACTAACCCGCTACTAGGCATGCTAATGATGTAACAAGTTCGCACTTGCATGTGGTTTTTGGAGTATGGTGTTTACACAGGATTTAAGCGCCTAAATGAGGACTTCCGGGTAGAGTTCATCGAGCACTTTATGAGAAGGTCACGAAGCCTGGTACAAGTCAAGACACGAAGTGAACATGACTCCAAATGACTCGAGGACCAAAGCATGAAGTCGTGAAACTCCGAGAACCTAAACAGAAGATGCGGGAGTTTATGCGACAAGACCCCTTATCTTGATCGCGGGGATAATGACGTCTAAAGCCCATATGCAAAGATGCAAAATGTCAAAATTGCAAGAAAAGCCGCGTGAAGGATGGCGGGCCTGAAGTGGGCCAGAGGGCCCAGGCCCTTGAGACTTGGAGGTTTACCCACGAGATCAACTCAGCCCAAGACACATTCGCGCAGTCCATAACAGCATGATCTTTCGGTGCAGATTCGGAGATTTAAACGGCCTCTAATGGTAAAAGTTTGAATACCAAAGTTGTGGGCCTCAACGAGAGCTTCAATTTGGACATGTGGAAGGCCCAATTCGGGTCAAGGAGCTAGGAGATATGGCCCCCGAAATACCTGCTGCGCAGATAAGTCCGAAATCAGACATATTATCTTCCGAGCCCGTTTTGAAGATCTTATCTTCGTTTCCAAGGAAAGCAATGAATACCAAAGTTGGAGATAATTTTGTGGCACACAATCTAGACACCAAATTTGCATTATTTGGAGTCCGAACGTGGGAGATATGGCACCGGAAAGGAAGGGCTGCGAATCAGGAAAATCTGGGCGATGCTGATTTTATGGAAAACAAGTTTGCTTAACTCCTAATCAAGATCTCGTGCAAGAAAAGGGGAGCACGCCCCAAGGCTCCCCAAGGGCATAAATACAACCCCTTGGACGTCTAAGTAGGGGGTTGAATCCGATCAATCCATCACAACTCGGCGAAACCTAGAAGCAAGCACCGGAGGGAGACGACGACCGCCGGAGTCCTCGAAGTTGTCTAGGGGATGGCCTAGGCCAACCCTAGCCGCCATGGCCGCCCTGCGTGGTTGTGCCATGGTGGAGTTCCGGAGCTAGTTGAGATCATCAATGGTATGTACTCAGTGGTGATGATCCAAACGTATCTATTATTATGTGAGCAATTACAATCTTGTCACTCTATCTTCTAGCGATTCCATGTCTCCGTCTATACTTTTTACCTATCATGAATATGCTTGTTCCTTAGTCTAAAGCAAGGTTAGACTACTTAACATGCTCTATGTAATCGTGGCGATTAGGTTTATCATGTCCATCCTTCATGATTCGTAGACACGTTCATGTTTGAGCGTGCCCGTAGGTCCCCCGCTTCATTAAGGGAGCATCGTGACAGGGTGATTTCCCCCGAAAGAGCGGATGTCTTCGGGAGGTAGGCGGAGGTAGGAGTTTAAGGATGCTAGTAGATGAGATGTTCGATTCGTTGCTCGTTTGCCGGAGCTACAACTAGAAGACAATAGGTCAAGTTACCCCTTCTCGGTGGAGCTTTGCCCTAACCGATGTTCATGGATGTGACCAACCTTGCCATAGCTCATGTCTATTAAGGTTCATCCTTTTTATGCAATCAATACTACATGTTAGGTTAGATTGACTAGATAAGGTAGAGATCCTTAGCGGTTTGCTTCCGATCCTTGGATTGACAAACCTTGGGGACCCTCCTTGGTGAAAAAGGCACCAAGTCACCCGTACGCTTGCGGTGAACTTCAACACGGTTTTGAACCGTCAACAGAACTCCCACACAGGCGCTGCACAACATCAACTATGCCTTCATGACAAGGACAAGGTAAACTAGAGTGAGCCAGCTACCCTACGGGTCAGCCGAATCACCGCTGGTCTTCCTTGTTTCCTATATCCTTCAGGAGCGATGGTATGTGCACCCTCTATCTCACTCTCCTTTATCGACGAGGTTGGTTGAATTTCAATTCCTATCCTTCATATCAAACTCAAAGTATTGTGCTTCTCTTTCTCTACATTCTTGTGGTTGGCTTGCATATGCTTTATTCCTTACTTATCATCTTGATGCTTGTGAACAAATATCATTATAGGGAACTCATGCTCATCTAAGTAGTTGACGTTTGTGATATGGTTTGATGATATGATCTTCGCTCTAAATGTTTGAGTGCTTGGGAATTTTATTTGAAAACCTGAAAACCCTTTGCAAAGCTCCTCTTTGATATGCCACTGTCCTACCAAAGTCATATGATGTTTTTAGTTGAAAACCTTATACTCATATGCTGCTTGTTATTGCAGTGAGCTTTGTCAAATTTTGTGACCCTTGTGAGAATTCTTTTCATTACTCTCATGATCAAGATTCATGTGCACACCACCATTTCCCCCTTGCTATGCTTCTACATTAGAAGTTAGCATTGTACCATTCATTCATTCCACCAAATAAAGCTCCATGCATTGTTCCATGATTTATCCCTCTCCAAATATCTCCAAAAGAGATTGGGCTATACAAAAAGAAAAAAAAGAGAAAAGGCATGCTCATAAAGTATGATGAAAAAAAGAGAAAAAAAAGAAAAAGAAAGAGAGATAGCCCATGTCTCGGTAATTTCAAAAGGGAGAGAGGAGAAAATCATGCAAAAAGGAGTCTCATAACTTAGATGGTAATAACTAGTACCTATTCCGGGGCTAGTGTCCACCTTACCATCACCCCAGCTCTCATCACATATGGTAATTGTTGACACTCAAAATTGGCACCTAGCTGACCAGGCAGGACAAGACCGGTCTGACCGGTCACTCACATCGGTCTGACCGGTCATGGTTCCTGTAGCCGGTCCGGCACGCCACACCGGTCAGACCGGTGTGCCTAACCGGTCTGACCGGTGCTCCCCGTGTCCGAGTTACAACAAGGAGTCCTGATAGAATTAGACTTGTAAAAGGATTTCCTTGCAGGGCAAGTCCTCCCACCCCAATAAATATGAGGGGTTGCGGCCGATTGAGGGGATCATCCAATCGATCAAATACATTTACCTTTTATTGTCTCGTATTTACTTTTACCTCTTCCCAACTTTTCCAATCTACTACTTGCTGTTCTTCCTTCGTCTCCGCGACGTCTGAAGGCGTTCTAGGTGGCCTTGCCGACCCTAGAGCAACCCTACGTGCGTCTCCCTGACGGGATCCTGCCCGGGCGACGTTCGGAGGTCTTTCGCCGGTTTACCCCGGCAAAGGTCTGACCGGTGACCCTCACCGGTCTGACCGGTGCTGCGTATTGTTGGCCGCAAACCTGCGCCAACAAATTGGCGACTCCGCTGGGGAACAAAGATCTGGCTATCATGGCTGATCTATCCGACCTTAGTGTCAAGTTATGCGAGGAATACACGAGAGAGCGTTGCTTGGCGGATAAAAGATTGTTCCTGTACTGTTTTCACAAGACGGAGCAAGGTGTCATCCGGATCAAGGAGTGGCAGCCACCATCCACCATCGACACGTTGAAAGAGATGCAATCCTCAGGTAACTTATCTGATGAACTATCCGAATTTGTGAATTATTATCTTAAATCTTTGATTGATAAAGAGGATAGTTTAGAATCAATTCTTGTTAATCCAGAGTTGGTTGTTGAAAAGCCGACTAATGATATTATCAATCCTTGCAAAACCTTGCCAAATTGTGATGTTGTTGGTCAAGAAACGAGTCGGCCGTCTCTAGCCGAAATTGTTGACCTAAAATCCCCTAGCAAGAGCATAGAGGCTACATCTAGTACTTCGACGCTCGGGGGGCAACAAAACAAAGGCAACGGTGCCGGTTGCGCCACGACCGGTCTGACCGGTGCCCGCACCAGTCTGACCGGTGCCCAAACCAGTCTAACCGGGGGGCAACCCGGTCTAACCACCTCTCCCAGGTTTTTACAAAATAAATCTAAACCAAAGATGGTTAAGCCTAAAAATCCTGAGATTGGTGTTTGGAAAACAATTGACTCTAAAGGCCATAAGCATCAAAGAGAAAAGCCGAAGCTCAATGAACTTCCGGCTAAGTCTCAAAGACAAAATAATGTCAATGGTGCTAGTCGGTCTAAAAATTCTAAACGCCCAAAACCTTCTCCTAGAGAGAAGTTCCATAACGAGAATCAGCAATGGAGTAACTCTCACAAATCAATGCTGTTTCCTCCGTATGGATCATCAATGCCTATGCCATGGGAAGCTTATTTTAATATGCATTATTTTTTTCCTTCATGGTATTATAATTCATATATGTCATCTGCTCCTAGTTCCTTCTATCCTAATTGTATTAATTATAGAGAGCCGATGATTGATGTGCCGTCACCTATGCATAATGACCGTTTTGATCAAAAGAATCGGTCTACATGTAAAACTAAGCGAAAGGTGATCAAACAAGTCTATCGTGTCAAAAAGGACGGTAGATTAAATAAAAATTCAGATTGACACTAGACACAGAAAAGCCGACTATTGAAAAATCATCGGCTAGTTCTACTGATCAAATTGTCCCCAATAATGAGCATGTCACAAATAATATAGCTGAACAATAATCATGTTCGGCTGGGGGGCAACATGATCTTAAAGTGGCCGGTTCTCAAGGCACTGGTCTGACCGGTGTCCTCACCGGTCAGACCGGTCTCGCCGGAAATTCTGGTAGAGCCAAGAGTATCCCGCCAAACAGCAAGGTGGTGAAGAAGAAGCCAAGTTTTGCTGAGTTGTTGCATAAATATCAGAGGATAGCCGAGCAAAAGCAAAACAATCGATTAGGAGAGCAAAAGTGGAATTCTTCATCACCAAAAGCAAAGAAGCATCGACGGTCATCACATTGGTCTTCATCATTTATTCCATCGATGCATGTGCCATGGACTGCATATTCAGGTATGAATAATTATAGTCCATACTTTTGGTATAATCCTTGGTTTTCTTTTTACAACTATCAATATGCTTGTGGTACACCAAGGAGTTACAATTGGCCGCCATGGCCAAATCAGAGCTTCAATTGTTAGATTTGTTGTTCGGAAAGCCAAAATATTAGTTTTATACATATTGTAATTAATAGAATTCAATTTCGGTTACAATAGCATCCATATAGAGTTTACATATGGGCGATGCATTATTGATCATCGTCTTCAGCCAATTTTGATCTTTGTGAATGTTTTCTGGCATGCAAGCTTTACCAGAAAACAGGGGGGCATATGTTCGCACCCAAAATTGGCAGGTCTGGTCGGACCGGTCTGACCTGTGGGTCCCACCGGTCAGACCGGTGTAGTCAAAGACTGTAAAATACAATTTGGACTTCACTATTGGATAGGTCTCGTCAAGTAGATCAAGATTCATATGTGGAACGTCCAAATCGGAGTCCGGATGAGCGAGATATGACTTCTCCAAGATCTACACGCCGGGTGCACCGGTCTGACCGGTGCCCGTGACCGGTCTGACCGGTGCCCCTCGATTCCGAGCCAAATTGAGGAGTCCTGATAGATTAGGCTTGTAAAAGGATTTCCTTGCGGAGCAAGACCTCCCCACCCTATACATATAAAGGGCCACGGCTGATTGAGGAATAATCACAATCGAATCTATCAAATTTATCTTTTATCGTATTTACCTTTTCTTCCTCGTTCCCTTACTTTTCCAACCCCTACCATGCTGTTCTTCCTTCATCTCCGTGATGTCTGAAGACTTTCTAGCTGGCCTGCCGAGCCTAGGACAACCCTGCGTGCGCCGCCCCGACGGGATCCTGCCCGGGTGACGTTCGTTGGTCTTTCGCCGGATCTTCCCGGCGACACCGGTCTGACCGGTGACCCGCACCGGTCTGACCGGTACGGCGTGGAGGCGCTGCAAGGAGCTCCTCCGCGTGCTTGTTGGCTCCAAAAGGTGTCAACAAATTGGCGACTCCGCTGGGGAGCGAAGATCTGGCTATCTTAAACGATCTATCCAACTCCGGCGACATGTCTCGGTGTGAGCTAGACAAAAACAACATCGTCGACTTCACGGATGAAGAGCTCTCACCTAAAGATCGTCAAGCCATGGAGGACTTCATGAAGCAAAGGGCCGAACGAGATCGCCAAGAAGTAGAAAAGCTCATGAAGCAGAAGGCTGAAGAGGATCGACTTCACTACTTGTCGCACTTCAAGAAGAATCGCGAAGGCAAGGTGAAGAAGATCAAAGACGTCACCTTCGACACTCCACTACCTGAGGTACCACCCAATGTGAGCACATCATCATCTCCATCCTCTTTTGTTACCGTTAATGATCTTACTACCGTTATGGATAACTTTCGTTTATCGATGATTGAAAATATGCAAAACATGGTAGATAAGTGTCTCGGTAAACGGGTAGAGGGTGATGATAATATTGCATCTGGTTCTAAAACTGTGGCACCTCAGACCCCACCTATTAATTCATCGGCTGCACAAACAATTAATCCTCAGTATGGTATGCCGTTGAGTTATTTTGCGAGACAAACACCACCGCTGCCGTTTGGTCAGAACAGACCGGTCAGACCGATGGGTCCGACTGGTCAGACCGGTGCTAGCGCTATGGTGCCTTTTCCCTCGTCGCCGGAACCTATAGCTACTATTCCTCCTATTCAGGCCGCTTCTGGCCGATCCGGTGGGAATACTTCAGTAGCTCAAGGTATTCTAATTATGGTTCCGTTTGAGACAGGCATTGGGTATGGTTATGCACCTAATCCCCAAGTTAATAGCCATTTGCAACACCACACTTCTGGCTCATACACACAGCCGAATGTGGGGCAATCGAATGCTTCCACTACGCCAATGCCAACCACCATCCAGGAAGTCATCGATAGGTTTAATGCTAATCTTGCTAAACAAATGAAAGATGACTATGGGATAGAAGTGAAAAATAAAAATCTTTCATATAGAAAACCGTATCCTTCTAGTTTTGATTCGGTTCCCTATCCTATTGGTTGGCGTTGTCCTGAATTTGTAAAGTTTAATGGGGATGATAGCAAAACTACGTGGGAGCATGTTAGTCAATATCTTGCTCAACTAGGAGAAGCTAGTGCCATAGAGGAAATAAGAGTGCGTTTATTTTCTTTATCTTTAACTGGCAATGCTTTTTCATGGTTTGCTTCATTACCTGTTAACTCTATCTGCACTTGGGAACAATTAGAACAAAAATTTCATGACCACTTTTATAGCGGAGATAATGAGTTAAGGTTAAGCCATTTAACATCGGTTAAGCAAAAGCATGATGAACCTATTACTAGTTACATTAGGAGGTCTAGAGAAACCAAAAACCGTTGTTATAATCTTGTTATCTCCGAAAGGGATCTTGCTGAATTAGTTTTTAATGGTTTGCGATCCCATATTAAAGAAAAAATAGAGGGTCATGAATTTATTGATGTTGCCCAAGTCTTAGGAAGAGCTTTAGCTCATGAAAGCTGAAGCAAAGATACTCGGCTCAAATCTGATCGTCCTAATATACATATGCTAGATTATGAAACATCGGACGATGAAAGTAAAGAAGTGTGTGTTGCTGAATTTACTTGGTTACCTACTGATAAGGCAAACACTTGTGCTTCTCTTAAGCCGGCTCATAAGAGTCGGGATGAGATGAAATTTACTTTTGATATGGCTAAGTGTGATAAGATATTTGATGAGTTATTTAAATCAGGTAAAATTAAAATGTCTCACACTATACCACCTGTTGATTAATTAAAAAGACGTGCTTATTGTAAATTTCATAATTCTTTTTCTCATGCTACCAATGATTGCAATACTTTTCGTCGGCAAATACAATTGGCCATTAATGAGGGTCGTTTGAAATTTCATGAGATGCAAGTCGACGAAAATCCTTTCCCTAATAGTGCCTTTGTTAATACTCTTGAGTTGTCAAATCCTAAGGTGCTTATTCGGCCGGATCAAGCCGAAAACGCTAAAGGGAAGAATGTGATCATTGGAGAGCAAAGACACGACGAGAGGCAACCTCTGGAGGTGATCCCCAAGGTTTCAACGACTTCAACGCTTGGGGGCAAGACAAGATCAAGACGACCGGTACTGCGTCGACCGGCCTGACCGGTGCCCAGACCGGTCTGACCGGTGTCCAGACCGGTCTGACCGGTACTTTAGGCCGGTCTGACCGGTGCCTCCAGAAAGGTTCAAGATGCTCCAAGCCCAAGAAAAAAGCAAGGCCGAGTTTTAATGAGCTCCTGGCCAAATATAAGAGGGAAGGAGCTACTAAGGATCGAAGTAATCAGCCAAACGGTGCTAAGGGCGTAAAAGCACCACCAAGACATAAAGGTTTTCATCACCAACGAGGTAACCTTTCACAATATCCTTTTGTTGGATCTGTTATGCCATCGTCTTGGTATTATCCTTGCTATTATTCACCTGCTGATTATAGTAGTATGTACATGAATTCATATATGATTCAATATCCTATTACATACTCAAATTATAATGCATTACAAAGACCGATTGTTTGCAATAGCAATCTGGTCAAAAATAATGTGTGTACTACTATTAAGCAAGGTGAGAATAGCAACAAGCAAAATGCTAAGGAGATGCAGCCGAGGTGGTGTCCCTCAGGCTTGTCCCATACTCAAAAAAGGAGGTTACAAAGACTACGCAAGCGAGGAGCAATGGAGCAGCAGATTGAAGAGAAGCCAGTCAAGTCAACACGGACCCGGAAGGAGTGGAGACCGAAGCAGGCGTCATCCTCGACTTGAGTAAAATATGTATACGGCCATTGTTTTGTTAAACATCGTCCTGAGTGTTTTTTAGTTTAGAAAGATATTTTTTGGCACGTATCCTTTGCCAAAAAAACAGGGGGGCATATGTTGACACTCAAAATTGGCACCTAGCCGACCAGGCAGGACAAGACTGGTCTGACCGGTCACTCACATCAGTCTGACCGGTCAGGGTTCCTGTAGCCGGTCCGGCACGCCACACCGGTCAGACTGGTGTGCCTAACCAGTCTGACTAGTGCTCCCCGTGTCCGAGTTACAACAAGGAGTCCTGATAGAATTAGACTTGTAAAAGGATTTCCTTGCAGGGTAAGTCCTCCCACCCCAATAAATATGAGGGGTCGCGGCCGATTGAGGGGATCATCCAATCGATCAAATACATTTACCTTTTATTGTCTCGTATTTACTTTTACCTCTTCCCAACTTTTCCAATCTACTACTTGCTGTTTTTCCTTCGTCTCCGTGACGTCTGAAGGCGTTCTAGGTGGCCTTGCCGACCCTAGAGCAACCCTACGTGCGTCTCCCTGACGGGATCCTGCCCGGGCGACGTTCGGAGGTCTTTCGCCGGTTTACCCCGGCAAAGGTCTGACCGGTGACCCTCACCGGTCTGACCGGTGCGCAAAGGTCTGACCGGTGACCCTCACCGGTCTCACCGGTGCGCAAAGGTCTGACCGGTGACTCACACTAGTCTGACCGGTGCTGCGTATTGTTGGCCGCAAACCTGCGCTAACAGTAATATCTAGAACCCATTCCGGGCCTAGTATCCACCTTACCATATCCATCCATGTGCACATCTTGATCTGATTGTGTGAGTTAATTTCCTCTGTGGATCTAGTTTTTGACTTTGCAATATATGTGATACAAGTATGCTTTATCCTTTATCCTACCCTGAGCTCCACATATAGCCATCATTAGAAGTAGGATGAAGAAAGGCAATCTAATGTCTTGGTGAGGACATATACACATTGAGCGATCTGAGAGAATCAAATGAGGAGCTAAGCAAGGTTTGTTTTGAAAACTTATTGCAAAACCCCAAGTTGTCCGACATGATGAGCAGGAGTGATTTGATTCATGACTGTTCCATTCCTCAACTACCCAAGATGGCATGATAGACACTTCACAGAGTTCACAGGTACAAGATATGGTTTGGAATATCTCTTATGTTTGCTGCATACCTTTGGACATCATGTCTCACCTTGATCTTGTTCTTCCCTTCACTCGGGACGAGCAAAGGTCGAGTGTGGGGGTATTTGTTGACGGCTGTTATCCACTCTTTTCATACCTGTCAACACGTACATTTTGGCATGAAAAATGTTCACCGACACTAGAATAGGGCCTAAACTAATCATTTCCACAAGTGTTGGTGACTATGCAAATACAGGCAATTAGCACTAGAAAGAGGAGCAAAAGCACGTCTTTGATCCAAGTACTTCAAGCCCAGCTAATAAGGGGTTGCCACATAGGATTCCCCTGGATCAATGACATCACCAATCCATGTGATACACTCTCGACGAATCACGCGCTGCCACGTCAACTTCACATGGATTCAAGGGCCCACCGGGGACCCAAACCGCCTCAAAACTCCGCATGCACCTGGGATAGATCTTGGGACCCACAGACCAGACTCTCAAAGAAAGCACACCACAAAAGGAGGAGCTAGATGGTCGACTGATCCTTGGATCGGCCGAACCAATCTTGGCTCTGTTTGCCATCTGCTTCCACGTGGTGCTTCCCTATTGGTCCCTTGCAACGTCCCGGGGTGTTTTGGTGACATTTGGTGCTCGGAACAAGCCACCCCTTGCCTATAAATAGAAGGGTAGGGCCTCATTCTTTGGACACACACTTCTCCTCCTCCTCTTCATTTTGGCCTTGGAGCCTCTCTCTTTAGGAGAGGAGAGCTCTTTGTATAGGATTAGTGCTAGGAAGTGAGGGGGAATGCTTGGGGCCATGTCATGTTCATGACATCTTCCTCAAGAACGATCCTCAGCGGTGCCTTTGTTCTACATTTAGACTAAAGTGAGTATTTCGACATTTTCTATTTAGACTAAAGTCGTATGCATGCATAGGTGAATTGTTCTTGTGTTCTTCATTCGTTCTTGATTTAGAGGCTTGTGTTCTTCGTACACAACCCTTCTCGATCTAGTAGAGCTGGATCATAAGTTTGCATTCCGTTTGTATGTTAGCTTGTCTATTAGAATAAAGTTGATGCTCCTGCATATCTCTAATTAGATCAAAGTGCATTCGTGATCTTGCATGAGTGGTAGAGTATACCTTGAGCTAGTGCCAGTATCTCCCTTGCAGATTTGTAGTTCCGTATTTATACGGAGTGCTATATTAGGGCTACCGAGACGTCAGACGGTGTCAGGCTATAGTAGTAGTCAGTGGTGTAGACGTGGTGTCTGGACCATAGGTTATCCTTCGAATACCAAGTGCATTTGCGTAACGATAGAGGTAGGTCGCAGTGGTGATAGCCTGTTGGACCCTTCGAAACCCTCCGCGCATGTGTACCGAGTAGGGCCCCGTTGCCAGAACATATTCCTAGTCCTAAATAGCTAGGGTGGGTTGGCACCCAAAGCGAGTGTTTGTACCTGAGAGATCGTGCTAGACTCTTTGCTATGTCAAGCAGATCCTTTCTACCTATCCTATCATCTAGTGTTGTGTCCTTAGACCATCCGCTAGGTGAGAAACCAGAGCTCCTCCGTCTGTGGAACGATACCCTTTAGGAATACTCATTCTCCGAGGGGAAGTGCTACAATGGTATATCCGTGCGCTTGCGGATTCGTTCGCACTTGTCAGTGTACCCGAGAGTCTCTTACACGCTCACGCTAACAGACGCCATAGTGGTGATGTTAAGAAACGCCAACAGGAAATAAGTGGAAGCACATGAAGCATGGTAGGCAAGAAGTGACACAAAGTAAAGGAAGGAGGCATTCACCTTCATCATTCAAAACAAAGGAGTGGCCGAGCGTGTTTGGACAGTGGAACCGCATGGAGCACGAGGACATAGAGCCATAATGCAACAAAGAGCAAGTGAGAGAAAATTAGAGGCAAGACAGGGGGTAGGGACCCCAGGCCGGTCGGCCCAGGCCGGCCGGCATGCCCTTTTATTTCGCCCCCGGCATCCATCTTCCTCAGGTAAGCTTCCCACTCATTTGCAAATTGTTTCTCTAGAGTTCATAGTCTAGAGACCTCACGAACCACCCAGAAAAATTCGACCTCCAATCCTAAGTCTAAAAATCCTAAAAAATTCGTTACAATTCTTACCCTTCCATATACTTCCTTTGTGCATTTTCTACCCGCAAGAAACCCCCGGGAGAGTTGTTTGTGAATTTGTCTATCAAGGTACAATGAGAAATGCCTTGCACATCGCCTTTGGGAGGAAGACAAGATCATCGTCGTCGAAGGCGCCATCAACAAGCTCTTCACGGAGGCACTCTATCTTCGAGTCCCCGCGAAGCATGAAGGAGGATGTGGCACCACCGAGGAGCAACACAATGCTCCTTAGTGGTATGAGGGGCACACGAAGCTCGTCCATGCGGTATACCGAACCGTAAGGACACACGGAGGAGCCGCCCGTTCAACCTTGACGTTCGACTCGTTTATCCGCTCCACCGCCATACACTTCGAGGTGTTCTAAGTTTGGTTTTATCGTCAAGACAGAGGAGGAAGAGGAGAGGCTTGTTCGTCTCGAAAAGAGGCTTGTGCCTAACATCGACTTTGACGACAACACCCTCCGAGCATTAGGATTACATCCAGACATTTCTGAAATATTGAGTCACATTGGTTGGGTGCATTTCTCTGATGGAATTGGGGTGAGCACTCACATGGAGTTCGCCTTGGAAATTCTTATGACGATGGCACCGGTCATTGTTGAAGGGGTGACATCCCTCTCATTTCGGCTTAAAGATGAAGAGCAACTAGTTCCCTATGAGTATATTAGAGAGTTGCTCGGTTTCAAGAAGGAGGTCCTGGAACAAGTGGACGTCCAAGAAAATGTGTTAGAAGAATTTTGGGGAATGATTTCGGGAGAAGACAACCGACAAAAGAATAACATCTAGAACCCTATCATTAGGGTGTTTCACTCATCGATGAGCAAGAGAATCTTGGGAAGGATGAGAGAAACCAAAATCACCGACATGGAATTAAATTGGCTTTATTCGGGAATGATTGGTAGACAAGCTATTGATTCTTCCTATATCATGATTAATCGGTGGTGTTGTGAAGCAACTTCGGCGACCGGTGATATTAGTTCGGGATGCTATCTCTCTATGATAGCTATTTCATTGAGGCCGGCGATTTCAAGAAACCTAAAATTCCTCCTTGCCGGGACTTCCCTAGGAATCGAGTATGTATTTGAGGCAAGGGAAACATATAAGTGGAGATGAGAAAAGAGGATACAAGGTGGCCAAGGTTAATGTTCCTCTTCCCAACATGAGGCTGAAATGAATAGCCCATGCAGCTGCTCCCCACCGATTGGAGCCTCCACCACCAGGTTCCAGCTGCGTGGGAGCCCCTCCACTACCGGTGCTGGCCACCACCACCGCCGGTTGTTGCCTCTCCAGATAAATGAGAGGGAGGGGATCGATTACGGTAGGGAGATTTTAATTTCATGGGATGGTGTTGTGATTTACGATTGCATGTTTTTTAAAGAAGAGTTTGGAAGCTTGGGTGATCGGTTGGGCGGCGATCCGCCGGAGTGTTAAACGGCCAGCTAGAATGCTCAACGTGATAAAAAAAGTTGGATCAAGAGGAGAGACAAATGAAGGAAAGACATGCATTTTCTGTACCTTTATAGCTAGTTCAGTATGTAGTGACTTGAATTCCTAATAAATTTTATGAACCGTGCATGTATGCATGCATATGCAGAGTTGATAAAGTTAACTAATTTGATTCCAATGAAATACGTGCATGCAGGTTGGTGAAGAGTAAATTTTTGAAACTAATTACAATTGTAGTCTTTAACGGCTTGGGACGGATACTGACGTTCCATATACTTCCTTTGTGCATTTTCTTATCCTCAACGCTGGCGCCTTTGTAGCGTGAGATAAGTAAGAAACTCCCGGGTACACTGACGAGTGCGAACAAATCCGCAAGCGCACAGATACACCGCTGCAGCACTTCTCCCTAGGAGAATGAGTACTCCCTTCGGGTTTCGTTCCTAGGACGGAGAGTAACTAGAGAGGGCCTAACCAAGGACACCAGCTTTCGCTGGGATAGGTTGGGATACAAGAAGCACTTGCTTAAGGGACTTAGCTCTCAAGATGTATTCCTGTCAGATCTCAGTCGTCCCCGCGGGGCGACAACACTCAGAGGTGCTATCCTGCGAGCCCAACTCGGTATGCGACGTAAGAGGGTTGACAAAGGGTCCATGTAACACCTCAGGTGTTTAAATACCATTAGTTAGTGCTAATGACTCTCCTAATTAAGTCAACACACTTTTGTGGTCAAAGCTTGGTCAAACTCTAGCTAAAACCCTAGTCAAACCCCTTGTCACTCCTTGTCCTTCTAGAACTTTTGCCGCGTTCTCCAAATTTCACCTAAACACTTCAAAACCTCCCAATATAAAAGTTGTCCAGTTTTTCGAGGGACACAACTTTCATGTTGGATGGCATTTCAAATTTTGAGTGGAAAAGGGTGAAAAACTTGGTCAACTGCAGCTCTCTTTATTCATCGGTGCCATGAAAACCAGCAACTTTGCCTGCAGTTCATGCTCAAAAGGTTGATCAAAACACCATAGAGCCTTTGTAAAAGTTGTAGAGGGTAGTGAGATCTACAACTTTGCTTTTTACTCCTTGGTACACTTCAGTTCAATTTTTGAGAGAAAAATGAGCTCGAAGTCGCCTAGGTTGAAACGGGTTCGAGCCAGCCGCGCCGCGCCGCGACGTCGCGCGCCCGCTCGGCGCCGCGCCCGCGCGCCGCACCCGCGCGCCGGCCGCCTCGGCGTCCGCGCCGCACCCGCGCATCCCGAGGTCCCCGCGCGTCGTCCAAGGCCGCGCCTTCCCCAGGCCGACTCGCGCCCCGCGACGTCTTGAAGTCTTCCCCGCGCCACGCGTCGCCCGACGTCCGCGCCGTACCACGGCCGGGAGCGCGCCGCACGGTCCGCCGGTCCGTCCCGTGCCCCTCCCCGTACGCGCGCCGACCGAGGTCCCCACCGTACCACGGCGGCATCTTCGCCGTCACCCCGTCGTCACCGGCAAGCCGCGCCCCTATTTAAAGGCCGCACGCCCTCCCCTCGCGCGCGCCATGCCCGTGCCGCCCGCCATGGCCGCCGCCTAAACAAGCTCTCGTCCCCGAGCCCTTTCGTCGCCGGCCGACACCCCTAGCATCTTCCCCGCCTCACACTCGAGCCCTAGCGCCCGCTTGTTGGCAAGCCCGTGCACCCCTCTCGCCGGAGTAGAGGCCACCGCGGCCGCCGCCGCCTGGCATCGCCGTGCGCCGCCGCCGGTTGCCCCACCGCTCCAACTTCGAGCACAAATCGGCCTAGGGTGAGCATACACACCTCCCTGCACCCTTCCCCGGCCGGGAGCGCCGCCGGCTCGCCGGGATTTGGCCGGAGCCGCCGCCTCCCCATGGCCAAGGGTCTGATTGCAAGAGTTTCAATCTTTCTAGGGGCTTTTCTGTCATCTAAGGGCATATCTGTGAACTTTTCAATCTGTCCAAGGGCTTAGCTGAAAAAGGGAAACTTCAATAGTAAAGGACTTTTGCTGAATCTTGTAAAATCCGTAGAAAATCATAGAAAAATCATAAAAATGCAAACCCAATTTTGTTAGATTCCTTGTGAGTAGTACTACAACTTTTGTAAAGCATGACTATGGTTTTTCCTGATAATTTTTGCATGAAAAATAGGAAACTGAAAAACCTAGATCTGTTGTATCTCCAAATCCACATGTGTTCTGTAGCTAATTTTTGGATATGTTATGTGTTATGCTATTCCTAGCTCCTGTACCAAAAATTGCATAAAGTTATGTTGTAAATCTTTTATTATGAATTGTTTTCTATTTATGCAGAATCTGTCTAAATGATTTTTGTAGCTAAAAATAATTAGATTTTTGTGCCCAACTTCTGCATGTTGTCTTTTTATGCCAAAATTCACCTCTGGTGAATTAATCACTAATTTATAATTGGAAGAAATATTTATTCGTGAAATATGCCTAATTTGCTTTGTAAATGCATAACTCAAGATCTATAGTAGTTCTAGGTGTATATGTTGCATGCCTAGCTTAGTTTTGGACCAGAGACCATGTGTGAGAAAGTTGGAATCATTTCGATGTGTATTTATTTTGTTATGCATTTATCTTGCTTTAATAGCTAGCTTTTGTTCTTTTCGGTGTATTTAATTTCATAGCTCTCATAAGTGTGCATGTGTGTGCAGTGGCTTTGTATAGGTTTGTAATGCTTCATAACACACTCCACTGAATTTTATTAATTTATTTCATGAATAAAAGCCATAGAGGTCATTAAAGCTTAATAGTAAATTAAATGAGAAAATCATCAACTACTCACCTAATGACCTCATGTCATGTGGTAAATCATGTTAAAGGCTAAGTGTCACCACCCCTTGCTGTTTGTGAATTAATTGAAATTATTTACATAAATATGTACACAGTCACTATCAAAAAGAGTAAATAATAAAGCACCACAGGAAATTACTTTAATAGAAAGAGTATACCAAATGTGTGTTTGTCAAGGTGAATGTGGTCAACCATGCACCCCATGGTTGTCATTTGTTGTTTGTTGATTAAATTGAAAACCGTCAATTAAATCTTGCATTGCATCCCGTGTAGATCTTCCCGACGGTAGCCGTACGTCTGTGCCGGAAGGAGGAGACGAAGGAGCTGACGGAGACGTGCACTACGTCGCTGTAGAGCAAGACCTGGACCAAAGTCCAGAAGGGCCCAAGGCCAACCTTGCCAGCGAAGGCAAGCCCCGGATCATTAACCCTTCTTTTGAAAATTTTTGCAATTACCTTTGTTATGATTGTGCATTTACGTTTCAGGAGTTGAATTGAAACCCTAGATGCATGATCCCTAGGTACCTATGTTCTTATACTAGTATACTAGGTCGATAGCTGCTATGCTATAGGACCGGTACAAGTCGAGTGATGTTCGTCACTCGCGAGAATAGGTTCTTATGTTGGAATCATAAGATCTTTATAAATGGATTGCTCATGTGGTAAGAGCATGGGATTTGGGCTCCGGTCCAGTGGCTTTCGTAGGCTAAGCTTTTGAACGTACTAAGCACTTGCCGGGAATGGGACCGGTAAACCTAGTACCTGATGGACACGGCAAGGGAACTTTTCCCTACTACCCTTAGGACACCTTGTGTGTCCCCCTGCCTGCAACAGTGGGGTACCTGTGCGAATCTGGGCGATCCGGCGTGACGTTCCAGTAAGCCCTGTACCGAGGACTGTAGGTCTGATCCCGATCCGGAGAAAGATGGGAACCGTCTGGTCGGTGTATACCCCGTCTTGTTTTTGTTGTAGTTCTTGGGGTATGCACCCTCCGTGTGTTTAGGTCCACCTTGCAAGGTTATAAATCAATCGATTGTCGGCCTCTCACCGTTATCCGAGACTGCTTAATCAACTGGCCATGATATCCCTTAATGATGGAACTTTGTGAATATTACTGCTTGAATTAATTGTTTGTACAATTCTTGGTTGAATTAGTTGGCTCACTTAGAAATGGTAATCAACTAGAATCTGTGCTAAAATATTGAAAGTAAGGACGTACTCTTTGTTGCTTTTCAGCAAAAGAACTTCCCCGGCCAAAAAGCCTCTCATGTCTAGAGTGTGGTGATGTAGTTGTCACCCGACGGTTAAGTCTTGCTGAGTATTAGTATACTCAGCCTTGCTTTAATAATGTGGTTGCAGGTGTTGTTTGGCCTGGTGAGATTCCACCCGGCTGGGAGCTGGAATGGGTGGATGACGACGAGTGGTGACATCACGGACGGCCTCCTGTGATGTTTACCGTTGCGCTAGTTTATGTATTTCCGCTGTTTTCAAACTCTGAACCTTTAATTATTGTCATGAACAATGGTTTGTAATACTTAAACCCCTTCGGGGCAGTTTGGTTTTAAATTGGTGTAGTGTACTCTGGACTCGCCTTCGCGTGAGTTTTAATGCATATGTTCGATCCTTGGTTGATATCCAAGTGATTTACCGGGCGTTAACCCGGCAACTAACGACAGGATGATACTTTATTATTGCTTAATGACCAAAAGTGGATTTGGTTTAGGCGATAGTACGGTATTTTCCTGGGCGGGTTGTCACAGCTGGTACCAGAGCGATTATATGCACCAGAGTTTAATTAACAACCTTAATCACTGGTTTTTGAATAAAAATTGCCAAGATTGTTTGGATTTGCAAAACACGTTGGTCCGTTAAGGATAATCTAGACCGAGAGGCCCTAGAGGGAAGTTTTGGGTTCTTTCAGGTGGCTTATAAAACTATGGTTTATTCTGCTAACTCCCAGCACATTTTATTCCTGTCAGAACTTACTTTCTGTACAACCATACTAGTTCATCACGTTTTGCCATACGTGGTGGTGCCACAGGAAAGTACTGTGAGGGATGGATGGGACCTATTCTAATGGGAACCCACGTCGCGTCTGTGTCTCGCCACGTTTTGCCATACGTGGACGTTCCGCATTGTGAATATGCGAGGCAAGGATCCGCTTCATTCAAAAGGAGCGTATCTGAGGTTGGACGCTGTCCATGCAGCGACAAACGCATGGGTGCCGTTTCTATAGTGAACGGTAATGTATGTGGACGCTTTCGTGAGTGCTGGCACGAAAGGTTCGTTGTGTTCTGTGATCTTCTGCAGGTACACTAACCACGTTGCGTAAGTCGCTAAGTGAGTACCGATAGTCTCGACTAGTTATTATAGGGAGAGACGTAATTGTTGCCGTGCCACCGGCACTAACTTCGATTTTTGGCTTAATTGCTTAGTGAGGACGAATAGGTCGTTCTTGCATCATGTTAAAAACCTGTTGAATGTTAAAAAGATCACATGTGTTGTTCCCCTTAAATACTGATAATAATAACAACAATAACAATCTTTAAATCAATCTAAAGTGTTGTTGTTGGACCGTCTAGTTGACCCTGTTGTCGTGACCTTTCCTCAGACCCGTTCTGCAGAGTCTCCGTATAGGTGATCTATACCCAAGTGCTCTATATCTATCCTAGTGTCTTCTGAGAAATCTTTTCTTGATCATAAGCTTTCAGATCCCAAGCTATGCTCAGCTAGTAAACCTAGGTCTTGCCGTCTTTTCTGGAACACGTCACTCCGTATCTTGCACCTTTGCACCTTGTTCCTAAACCATCTAGATTAACCCTTGGGTACCAAAACCTTGGTTCCATGAACCTACCAAGTTGCCAGAAAATTTTAAAAATTTTGGGAACTTTGGTTTTGGAATTTTGGAATTGTCATTTCGATGCAGTGCGGCTGTCTCGAGTCTGACTATTTGGACAATTTGAGTTTTCGTCGTACATGTTCTACTTGTTGAACAAGCTTACGAATGTGTGACTAATGAAAACTCAAATTTTTCAGATGGTGGGCTCGACACGCAGCACTCCGAATGGTTTCGGTGATTCCAGTGGCCACACCCAGCCGCCACCACCACCGGACCCGACATCAGTGGCTACTCAAACCGAGATGATGCGCCAGATTCTTTTATACCTGCAGCCGCAATCGCAGCAGCAGCCCCATGGGAATCGAAATGATGCCCAAAGTCAAGTGACTGAATACAAGAACTTTCTAGAGATGAACCCACCGCAGTTCACTGAAGCGGAAGAACCCCTTGATGCTGATGCTTGGATTCGGGCCATTGAAGCCATGTTCGCGGTGTTTACCTTGCCATGTTCAGAAGGACGCAAGGCTAAATTCGCGACATTGCAGCTTCGTGGTTCTGCCTTAATGTGGTGGGAACACTACAAATCCATGCAACAGCCTGAGTATGAAATCACGTGGGAAGAATTCAAAAAGGCTTTCAGAGACCATCACATTCCTAAAGCACTTACAGACAGGAAAATGCGAGAGTTATTGGCTCTCAAGCAAGGGTCAGACACGGTGTACCAATATGCGCAGAAGTTTAATAATCTCTGCCAGTATGGAGGATACCATGTGGATACAGACATGAAGAAGATGGAGCTTTTTCGCGAAGGCCTGAATAGTGAATTGTCTGGATGGCTGAATCTGGTACAATTTGACAGCTACCACATGCTAGTGAATAAAGCTATCTCACAAGAAGATGCCATGAAGAGGGCCCAAGCCGAAAGGAAAAGGAAGGCTAACTCCATGCCCAATAATGCGCAGCTTCGCAAGTTTCACATGGTACAGAAGACTCCACCGGACTTTCAGCAAGCTTTACATTCGGGAAGATGGACGAAGCAGTCCCAGGATCGATCTCAAGAGACTTTCAATTTCCCTAACCCCCAACGACTGACCCTGCCACTTACCAGACCTACACCTCCACCTGCGAGCAGTGGACGTCGTTGTGTCAAATGTGGTGACCCACAACTTTTTGCTAGGGAATGCCCGACTCGCAAACAGAGCAAGCCAAAACAGTCAAATCAGGGACTAGGTCCTAAGCCCAACAAACAAGGCAAGAAACAGAAGATCCAATTCCAGAAAGGGAAGCTAAATTTCACGTCTGAGGCTAATATTATAGAAGGAGCACCAGTAATGATGGGCACGTTCTCTATCCGGGACAAGCCGATAAAAGTTTTGTTTGATTCTGGTGCCACTAATAGTTTTCTTAATGGGAAGACTCGAGAAAGGTTAGAGCTTGAAGCCTACTCCATTAATAAGACCTACAAGATAACCACACCAGGGGGTGAAGTTGTTTCCAATCGTATAACTAGAAAGGTACCCTTGGTAATGGGTAGCAAGACGATTCATTCAGATCTTATCATCCTAGATTTGGAAGGTATTGATGTTATTCTAGGGATGGACTGGATGAACCGGCACAAAATTATTTTGGATATTTCCGAGAGAATGGTAGAGATCAACTCACCAATTGTTGGAGCCACGACTCTATACCTACCTTTCAGAGATGGTGTGAACCCTTGTTCATATGTGGCAATCACTTCTCAGCTGGAAGAAATTCCAGTGGTTCGAGAGTTTGCGGATGTTTTCCCCGATGAATTGCCGGGTATGCCACCCGACAGAGATGTCGAGTTTGTCATCGAACTTCAGCCTGGCACAGCCCCTATCTCCAAAAGACCTTACCGCATGCCACCCAAGGAATTGGCAGAATTGAAGACACAACTTCAAGAGTTGCTAGATAAAGGTTATATTCGCCCAAGCTCTTCGCCTTGGGGTTGCCCAGCTCTATTCGTGAAGAAGAAAGATGGTAGCTTGAGGTTATGTGTGGATTACCGACCTCTCAATGCGGTAACAATCAAGAATAAGTATCCATTACCCCGCATCGATGTTCTTTTCGATCAGTTGGCTGGAGCCAAGGTTTTCTCCAAGATTGATCTTCGATCAGGGTATCATCAAATAAAGATCAGGCCCTGTGATATTCCCAAAACAGCTTTCTCCACCCGATACGGTCTTTATGAGTATCTGGTGATGTCCTTTGGTCTTACCAATGCACCTGCTTATTTCATGTATCTTATGAATTCCGTATTCATGACGGAACTGGACAAGTTTGTAGTGGTGTTCATTGATGACATCTTAATCTATTCCAAGAATGAAGAAGAACATGCAGAACATCTTCGAATTGTTTTACAACGTTTGCGAGATCACAAGCTTTATGCAAAGTTCTCCAAATGTGAATTTTGGTTGGATAGTGTGAAATTTTTGGGGCACACTATTTCCAAGGATGGCATATCTGTGGATCCTAGCAAAGTACAAGAGGTTATGGACTGGAAACCACCCAAGACCGTACATCAAATCCGCAGTTTTCTGGGTTTAGCAGGCTATTATCGTCGTTTCATTCCGGATTTTTCCAGGATCGCTAAGCCTATGACTGAACTATTAAAGAAGGGAGTCAAGTTTGTGTGGAGCGAAGATTGTGAAAAAGCTTTCCACACATTGAGGCAACATCTGACTACAGCCCCAGTGCTAGTGCAGCCGGATAATTCTAAACCGTTTGAAGTCTTTTGTGATGCTTCGGGCACTGGTCTCGGTTGTGTTCTTATGCAAGAGAATCGAGTCATTGCCTACGCCTCACGATCGCTTCGACCCCATGAAGTGAACTACCCGACCCACGATCTTGAGTTAGCAGCGGTTGTTCATGCTCTCAAGATTTGGAGGCATTATCTTATGGGAAACCGCTGTAATATCTTCACCGATCACAAGAGTCTTAAGTATATCTTCACCCAATCAGAATTGAATATGAGACAGAGAAGATGGTTGGAATTGATAAAGGACTATGATCTAGAAGTACACTATCATCCCGGAAAAGCCAATGTTGTTGCAGATGCTCTTAGCCGTAAGGTTCACTGCAACTGCTTAACTGTGGAATCGTATAGTGAGACTTTATGTGAAGACTTGAGGAAGCTTCGATTGGAAATTGTAGAGCAAGGGAAATTGAATGCTATTTCTGCTGAGTCCAATCTATATGACAGAATCGTTTTGTCTCAACTCAATGATGAAGGCGTCCAGCTAATAAAACAGAAATTAGCTGAAGAGGACCCCAAGTATAGTTGTTTCCATAAGGATTCAAAAGATGTGGTGTGGTTCGAGCAACGTCTTGTAGTTCCTGCTGATCCGGAACTCCGAAAGGAAATTTTCGACGAAGCTCATCTTTCCAAATTCTCCATTCATCCCGGAAGCACCAAAATGTATCAAGATTTGAGGAAGAACTTTTGGTGGTCAAACATGAAGGTAGACATAGCTAAATATGTGGCAGAATGTGATACTTGCCATCGAGTCAAAGCCAGCCACTTGAAATCAGCCGGTGTACTTCAACCATTGACCATACCTTTGTGGAAGTGGGATGACATAAGTATGGATTTTATTGTGGGTTTACCACTGACCGCCAGAAAGAAGGATTCTATCTGGGTTATAGTGGACCGACTAACCAAGACTGCTCATTTCATCGCAGTGCACACCACTTACTCCGTTCAAGATTATGCAGAACTCTATGTCGATCAAATAGTGCGCTTGCACGGGGTTCCCAAGACCATTGTTTCTGATCGAGGTACTCAATTTGTGGCTCGTTTCTGGGAACAATTACATGAATCTTTGGGAACCAAATTGATTCGTAGTTCAAGTTATCATCCTCAGACCGATGGTCAGACTGAGCGAGTCAATCAAATTGTGGAAGACATGCTGAGAGCAAGCATCATGCATTTCGACAAGAGTTGGGACAAGTGTCTATCTTTGGCCGAATTTTCTTATAACAATAGTTATCAAGCGAGTTTGAAGATGGCACCATTTGAAGCTCTTTATGGACGAAGATGCCGAACTCCTTTGAATTGGTCAGAAGCCGGGGAGCGAACGCTCTTTGGCCCAGATTTAGTTAAAGACGCAGAAGAGAAGGTGAAAGTGATCAGAGAAAACTTGAAGTTAGCTCAAATGAGACAAAAGAGCTACCATGACAAAGGGACAGCACCCCGACACTATGAAGTGGGTGATTACGTATACCTCAAAGTTTCACCGACCAAAGGTGTACAGAGGTTTGGAGTCAAAGGGAAATTAGCCCCACGCTATATTGGCCCATATGAGATCATCGAGGTATGTGGACCAGTCGCTTATCGCATCCGACTTCCGGATCGATTCTCGGCTGAGCACAATGTGTTTCATGTGACACAATTGAAGAAAGGTGTGAAGGTACCTGAGACAGAGGTAATTACGGAAGCGAATGCTTGGATCGGGCCAGATTTTTCAGTTGTCGAGCATCCGTTGAGAGTGCTAGATCAAAAGGAAAGAAAGACCAGGAGACATACCGTGAAGATGTACAAGATACAATGGAGTCACCATACTGAAAAAGAAGCTACTTGGGAGACCGAGCATTTTCTCAACACCAAGTATCCGGGTTTTCTTCAATCGCGAAACGGTAAGAACCTTACCCTACCTTTGTCTTTAAATTCCGAATCTCGAGACGAGATTCCTTTTAAGGGGGGTAGGCTGTAACACCTCAGGTGTTTAAATACCATTAGTTAGTGCTAATGACTCTCCTAATTAAGTCAACACACTTTTGTGGTCAAAGCTTGGTCAAACTCTAGCTAAAACCCTAGTCAAACCCCTTGTCACTCCTTGTCCTTCTAGAACTTTTGCCGCGTTCTCCAAATTTCACCTAAACACTTCAAAACCTCCCAATATAAAAGTTGTCCAGTTTTTCGAGGGACACAACTTTCATGTTGGATGGCATTTCAAATTTTGAGTGGAAAAGGGTGAAAAACTTGGTCAACTGCAGCTCTCTTTATTCATCGGTGCCATGAAAACCAGCAACTTTGCCTGCAGTTCATGCTCAAAAGGTTGATCAAAACACCATAGAGCCTTTGTAAAAGTTGTAGAGGGTAGTGAGATCTACAACTTTGCTTTTTACTCCTTGGTACACTTCAGTTCAATTTTTGAGAGAAAAATGAGCTCGAAGTCGCCTAGGTTGAAACGGGTTCGAGCCAGCCGCGCCGCGCCGCGACGTCGCGCGCCCGCTCGGCGCCGCGCCCGCGCGCCGCACCCGCGCGCCGGCCGCCTCGGCGTCCGCGCCGCACCCGCGCATCCCGAGGTCCCCGCGCGTCGTCCAAGGCCGCGCCTTCCCCAGGCCGACTCGCGCCCCGCGACGTCTTGAAGTCTTCCCCGCGCCACGCGTCGCCCGACGTCCGCGCCGTACCACGGCCGGGAGCGCGCCGCACGGTCCGCCGGTCCGTCCCGTGCCCCTCCCCGTACGCGCGCCGACCGAGGTCCCCACCGTACCACGGCGGCATCTTCGCCGTCACCCCGTCGTCACCGGCAAGCCGCGCCCCTATTTAAAGGCCGCACGCCCTCCCCTCGCGCGCGCCATGCCCGTGCCGCCCG
Organism: Cenchrus fungigraminus; assembly: GCA_036936925.1. Classification (NCBI taxonomy): domain Eukaryota; kingdom Viridiplantae; phylum Streptophyta; class Magnoliopsida; order Poales; family Poaceae; genus Cenchrus; species Cenchrus fungigraminus. Next base: position 189,603,573 of record CM072769.1, read on the forward strand.
CCATGGCCGCCGCCTAAACAAGCTCTCGTCCCCGAGCCCTTTCGTCGCCGGCCGACACCCCTAGCATCTTCCCCGCCTCACACTCGAGCCCTAGCGCCCGCTTGTTGGCAAGCCCGTGCACCCCTCTCGCCGGAGTAGAGGCCACCGCGGCCGCCGCCGCCTGGCATCGCCGTGCGCCGCCGCCGGTTGCCCCACCGCTCCAACTTCGAGCACAAATCGGCCTAGGGTGAGCATACACACCTCCCTGCACCCTTCCCCGGCCGGGAGCGCCGCCGGCTCGCCGGGATTTGGCCGGAGCCGCCGCCTCCCCATGGCCAAGGGTCTGATTGCAAGAGTTTCAATCTTTCTAGGGGCTTTTCTGTCATCTAAGGGCATATCTGTGAACTTTTCAATCTGTCCAAGGGCTTAGCTGAAAAAGGGAAACTTCAATAGTAAAGGACTTTTGCTGAATCTTGTAAAATCCGTAGAAAATCATAGAAAAATCATAAAAATGCAAACCCAATTTTGTTAGATTCCTTGTGAGTAGTACTACAACTTTTGTAAAGCATGACTATGGTTTTTCCTGATAATTTTTGCATGAAAAATAGGAAACTGAAAAACCTAGATCTGTTGTATCTCCAAATCCACATGTGTTCTGTAGCTAATTTTTGGATATGTTATGTGTTATGCTATTCCTAGCTCCTGTACCAAAAATTGCATAAAGTTATGTTGTAAATCTTTTATTATGAATTGTTTTCTATTTATGCAGAATCTGTCTAAATGATTTTTGTAGCTAAAAATAATTAGATTTTTGTGCCCAACTTCTGCATGTTGTCTTTTTATGCCAAAATTCACCTCTGGTGAATTAATCACTAATTTATAATTGGAAGAAATATTTATTCGTGAAATATGCCTAATTTGCTTTGTAAATGCATAACTCAAGATCTATAGTAGTTCTAGGTGTATATGTTGCATGCCTAGCTTAGTTTTGGACCAGAGACCATGTGTGAGAAAGTTGGAATCATTTCGATGTGTATTTATTTTGTTATGCATTTATCTTGCTTTAATAGCTAGCTTTTGTTCTTTTCGGTGTATTTAATTTCATAGCTCTCATAAGTGTGCATGTGTGTGCAGTGGCTTTGTATAGGTTTGTAATGCTTCATAACACACTCCACTGAATTTTATTAATTTATTTCATGAATAAAAGCCATAGAGGTCATTAAAGCTTAATAGTAAATTAAATGAGAAAATCATCAACTACTCACCTAATGACCTCATGTCATGTGGTAAATCATGTTAAAGGCTAAGTGTCACCACCCCTTGCTGTTTGTGAATTAATTGAAATTATTTACATAAATATGTACACAGTCACTATCAAAAAGAGTAAATAATAAAGCACCACAGGAAATTACTTTAATAGAAAGAGTATACCAAATGTGTGTTTGTCAAGGTGAATGTGGTCAACCATGCACCCCATGGTTGTCATTTGTTGTTTGTTGATTAAATTGAAAACCGTCAATTAAATCTTGCATTGCATCCCGTGTAGATCTTCCCGACGGTAGCCGTACGTCTGTGCCGGAAGGAGGAGACGAAGGAGCTGACGGAGACGTGCACTACGTCGCTGTAGAGCAAGACCTGGACCAAAGTCCAGAAGGGCCCAAGGCCAACCTTGCCAGCGAAGGCAAGCCCCGGATCATTAACCCTTCTTTTGAAAATTTTTGCAATTACCTTTGTTATGATTGTGCATTTACGTTTCAGGAGTTGAATTGAAACCCTAGATGCATGATCCCTAGGTACCTATGTTCTTATACTAGTATACTAGGTCGATAGCTGCTATGCTATAGGACCGGTACAAGTCGAGTGATGTTCGTCACTCGCGAGAATAGGTTCTTATGTTGGAATCATAAGATCTTTATAAATGGATTGCTCATGTGGTAAGAGCATGGGATTTGGGCTCCGGTCCAGTGGCTTTCGTAGGCTAAGCTTTTGAACGTACTAAGCACTTGCCGGGAATGGGACCGGTAAACCTAGTACCTGATGGACACGGCAAGGGAACTTTTCCCTACTACCCTTAGGACACCTTGTGTGTCCCCCTGCCTGCAACAGTGGGGTACCTGTGCGAATCTGGGCGATCCGGCGTGACGTTCCAGTAAGCCCTGTACCGAGGACTGTAGGTCTGATCCCGATCCGGAGAAAGATGGGAACCGTCTGGTCGGTGTATACCCCGTCTTGTTTTTGTTGTAGTTCTTGGGGTATGCACCCTCCGTGTGTTTAGGTCCACCTTGCAAGGTTATAAATCAATCGATTGTCGGCCTCTCACCGTTATCCGAGACTGCTTAATCAACTGGCCATGATATCCCTTAATGATGGAACTTTGTGAATATTACTGCTTGAATTAATTGTTTGTACAATTCTTGGTTGAATTAGTTGGCTCACTTAGAAATGGTAATCAACTAGAATCTGTGCTAAAATATTGAAAGTAAGGACGTACTCTTTGTTGCTTTTCAGCAAAAGAACTTCCCCGGCCAAAAAGCCTCTCATGTCTAGAGTGTGGTGATGTAGTTGTCACCCGACGGTTAAGTCTTGCTGAGTATTAGTATACTCAGCCTTGCTTTAATAATGTGGTTGCAGGTGTTGTTTGGCCTGGTGAGATTCCACCCGGCTGGGAGCTGGAATGGGTGGATGACGACGAGTGGTGACATCACGGACGGCCTCCTGTGATGTTTACCGTTGCGCTAGTTTATGTATTTCCGCTGTTTTCAAACTCTGAACCTTTAATTATTGTCATGAACAATGGTTTGTAATACTTAAACCCCTTCGGGGCAGTTTGGTTTTAAATTGGTGTAGTGTACTCTGGACTCGCCTTCGCGTGAGTTTTAATGCATATGTTCGATCCTTGGTTGATATCCAAGTGATTTACCGGGCGTTAACCCGGCAACTAACGACAGGATGATACTTTATTATTGCTTAATGACCAAAAGTGGATTTGGTTTAGGCGATAGTACGGTATTTTCCTGGGCGGGTTGTCACAGTCCAACAGGCTGTCACCACTGCGGCCTACCTCTACGCTACGATCGTACGTGGTCTCCGTAGGAAACCCAAGGCCCAGACACCACGTTTGTACCCCAGATAAATACTATAGTGCGGCGTATGCTAGCCCGCTAACTACACTATAGCAACCGTATAAATACGGTCCCACGAACAAGGGAAAGATCCGAATCAGATCATATCATTGAACTGGGAGCAGAAAGGAAGCTATGGATGCAGCTGAACGAGATACAGCAAACTTACTTAACTAAACAGGATCAGAGCATGCTAAACAAGTAAATGAACTATGGTTCTAGCTCTAAAGGATCGAAGCCTTGTGTCACGAAGAACACAAGCCTCTAACTTATGAACGAGCCAAGAACACAAGAACAAAGCAACTACGCATGATGTCCACTATAGTCTAAATAAGAAACGCTGAAATACTCACTTTGATCTAAATGAAGAACAAGCATCCACGAGGACATCAACTCACTCCTTACCCCTCCTCTACCTCACACTAATCCTAATCTAGATCTCTCCTCATCACCATTCTACCACAAAGAGGTGAGAATCACCTCTCATGGGCAGAATTGGAGAGAGGGAGAGAGAGCTACACAAGAGAAAGTGGAACTTGAGAGCTAGGTGGTGTGTATGAAATGGAGCCCCTCCCCTTCTATTTATAGACAAGGAGGAGGCTTGCTCCAGGGCTCAAAGTGCCCCTAAACACCCGGGAATGCAGCCAAGAGCCAATGGGAGGACAACACGTGGAGGGCCAGGATGAACTGACCCTAGGTCGGTTCAGCCGAACCTAGGGTCGGTCGACCCCCTCGGGTGGCCTCCTGGCCAGTGCTTCCTCTGGCTCGCTTCCATGTGTGCCCTGATGCCTCTCCTCCGTGCATGGCACGTTTTCTGGCGGTTTAGTTGGTAATGTGGGCCCATGGATCCATGTGATGCTGACGTGGCAGCGTGTGATTCGTTGAAAGTCCTTCACATGGATTGGTGACATCATGGATCCAGGAGAATCCATGTGGCAGCCCCTGATTGGCCAGCATTTGAGTGCCTTGGATTGGAGTGGAGTGAAAGTGCATGAATTCCTCTCATTTCTTATGCTAAATACCTGCATTCAAATAGACATCGACACTGGTGGAAAGTATGAGTTTAAGCACCTATTCTAGTGTGGATGTTCAATTCGTGCTCAGATTTGCAGGAGTTGACGTCCTTGAAAATGGCAAATATTGACCGTCAACAACACCCCCACACTTGACCTTTGCTCGTCCCGAGTGAAGGGGAAACAAAGCCAAGCGGGTCATGAATACCGAAAAGTAAGACAGACATAAGAGATATTCCAAGTCATATCTTGCTCTTGTGAACCTCTGTGTAGTGGCTATCATGTTCCCTTGGGTGATTGAAGAGTAGAATAGTTGTGAATCAAGTCACTTATGCACCTGATGATAAACACCTTGGGGGTTTTGCGAGATTTTCATAAACAAAACTCTTGATGGCTTCCTCATTTGATTCTCTCAAATCGCTCAATGTGAATATGTCATCACTAAGGCGTTTTGCCTTTCTTCATCCTACTTCTAATGATGGCTATATGTGGAGCTCAGGTTAGGATAAAGAGAAAGCATACTTGCATCACATATTTTGCAAAGTCAAAGACTGGATCCACAGAGAAAATCAAATCATACCATCAGATCAAGATGTGCACCGGCATGGCTATGGTGTGTATGGTAAGGTGGATACTAGGCTCGGAATGGGTGCTAGATATTACCATACTTATATATGGTGAAAATGTGGGTTGATGGTAAGGTGGACACTAGCCCCGGAATGGATACTAGTTATTACCATCTATGATATGGAACTCCTTTTTGCATGATCTCATCTCTCTGCTATTCCTCCTTTATTTTGGACATGGGCTATTCTTTCTCTCTTTTTTTATCATGCCTTGAGCATGTATATTTTCTTTTTTAATAGCCCATATCTTTTTTTTTGAAGGACACTTTATGGAGAGAGATGTCACACCACATATGGAGTTTTATTTTTATGAGATGGATAAATGATACAATGCTAACTTCCAAGGTAGAAGCATAGCAAGGGGAAATAGGTGGGGTGCACATAAATCTTGATCATGAAAGTAATGAAAAGAATTCTCACAAGGGTCACAGAATTTGACAAAGCTCAAAGTAATGACAAGTAGCATATGAATCGAAGGTTTTTACCTACAGAGATCATAAGGCTCTAATGGGACGGAGGCATATCAAAGAGGAGCCTTTCCAAGAGGTGTTGAGTTTTCAAAAAAAATAAATTCCCCATGAGAGTTAGTCATCAGAGCAAAAGATCATATCATCCAGCCATATCATACTCATCAATTACTTAGGTAAACATGCTTGTCCTTAAGAAGATTTTGGTTCACAAGCATCAGGCAGAAAACAAGGAATAAAACATATGTAAGTCTTCTCAGGTACAAATGAGCTGGGTGATCTTTAGCATCATGATTCGAGTTTTAGTTTAGAGATAGAAGGATATAGCCTATAAAACTCAGGAATGAAAGAGAGTGAGTTGTCGAGATGCAAACCGGTGCTATGCATGGAAGATGAACCGTGAGAGGCTCTCCACAGGAGTGAACTTGTGTGGGTCCCGTTCAGGTTCTCGGTAGGTGATCGATCGGCTAGCGCGGAGTGCTCGCAGTGGGTACGTACGAAAACGTCGTGCTTGCATTGGGAGAGTCGTGGCTCTTCCCCCACACTGTCTCGAACCTAGATGTCCTCGAATTCAAAAAGACCAAAGTAACGACACAAAGGGTGGCTAAACCGGGTTACATGACCGGTGAGCCACTTTATTCAAATCCAAATGTTTTAAGCAAAATGTTTAGGCGCTTACACACATGCAAAAGAAATAAATGAAATGAAGGGAAACAAAGGGAAAACAACCTAGACCTAGACTAGCACCTAATGAACTAGAAATGGGGCTAATCCCCACTACTCGGAGAGGATCTGCTCCTCTCCCTCAGCAACTGCCAACCTCTGCAGCTTCTGGGTCATGTCCTCCTCCAGCTGGCGGTACTCAAGCCTAAGATCATGGTACTCGTCCCTTTGCTTAGCCAGCTCCTCAACTAGCTTTCTCATGTTCTAAGAACAGTTCAGCTAGTCTGTCTGCCAGCTTTGCTAGGGCCGGGGTCTTCTTGGTGCCATTCGCCCGGATGTCTGCAATGATCTTGATGAGGATCCGCTCCCACTGAGGAGGCTTATGGTAGGGTGTACCATAGCCTCCAGTGGCTGTCTTCACCCCGAAGATCTTGCACCGGGTCTGTGGAAGTGGGAACTCGTCCCACACATCCTACTCATAAGTATGGTAGAAGGCTTCTCCGTGGCTGTTGAAGTCAGACCCGACGTAGCGCTCGCCTGGCTTCAAGGGTGGCCCAGGGGGGTCATCAAACAAGACGTGCTTGGCGGCGGTCTTGTCCCCCATGGTGGCCATCCTAGCCGGGAACGAAGGCGGGGAGGAGGAGCCTCGTCGGGACGACTGCACCGGAGAGTCAGTGTGCATCCTGCGAGTGCTTTCCACACTCCTGCCTCTCTCGGGGGTCATGGCTTCCGGCGACCCCATCACCTCATCCAAGTTGCTGACGTCGATGAGATGAGAGGGGCTCCCTCCTTCTGAAGTGAGGGGCGAGGCCTCCCTACTGAGCTGAGTGAAACCGTGGCCGGCCATGGATACGGCGATGCTGAGGATGGTGAGCTGGAGGAGATGGAATTCACGATGCGAAAGCTCGTCAGGCGGCAAAGAGAAGGGTTCTAGAGGAGAATGAGATGCACACGCGAAAGAAGAAGGGGAGAGGAGGCACTAGGGTTTCGGCCGAACCTGGGTTCGACCGGCCCCCTGTGGGCCCCTCTGGTCCTCCCCCTTCTCGTGTGGGCTCTAGCAGGTCTCAGGATCGATGGCCCAGGTGGATTCCCCGAGATGGAAAGCTTGGCTTAGGCCTTAGGCTAAGATAAGGTCGAGGTTGAAATTTCATCCTCAACTATATACCAACCTTGGCCAAGCCACGATATACCCAAAGAGAATCTAGGGGAAATCACCTTGACGACACACTGGGTTCGTCAGAAGTGTAGGCACTTCCGGCGGTAGTCACGAAGCGTCCGTGTCACCACAATGGTGCTGCCTTCCTGTGGACCTTTTGCTACTCCTCTTAATCTTGGCAATTTCTTTTCTCCTGCATGACCATGGTCCACAAGATACCCGAAGGATAATTCGTCCTGGGGAAATGAGATGAATCCCAAGAGTACTCAGGGTGTGGGTGTCTTGTGATCTCCTCTCTCACTTATGACCGTGTCCTTGCAGATGATGTTGATATGATGATAAGCTCTGCTCTGCAAGGGTAGTACGTATACGAACTCGAGCCCAAAAAGGTATATCGAGGCTGAGAGCAAGTATGATCATCCCAGAGAGGCTGAGGCCTTTCCTGAGGTGGTCATGGGACTCGAGGACTGTAGCACTGGGGTCGTGGAACTCGGAGATGAAAAGATCGAGCACTGAGGCTAGTGCTTTACCAATAGGTACCGATCTCTGAGTGAACTCAAGCTCGGAAGGACACCCGGCTCTCAAAAGGATGAAGCGTGGACTTCCAGAGGCCGGTGTACGATCAGGAACTAGAGTTCGGACGAAGAGCAAGATTTACTCACTCTTACCTTAGGTAGAGGGTTCGATGTTCTCATCAAAGTGATGAAGACATTCCCAAGTCTGTCCTAAGCTTCCAATGGGGGATTATGGATAAACTGAAAAGCGCACCTCCTATTGGGCATCGATCAAATCAGGCATAGGATACAAAGTGCAAGCTTCTCCTGATTGATCGGCATCGATCGATGTGCTTGAGATAAAAAAATGAATGCACTCCATTCGATCGGTAAATGATCGTGGTCCTTCGGTCTGATGGATGAATCCAATGGATTATAGAGCAGAGACCGATGTCTCGGTTTATACGAAACTTCAGTGCAAAGCACTTTAGCTCAAAACCTCGACGTAGAAACACAATGGGCCTCTCATACCCTCCTCAGGAGATAGTAGTGAGGATCCAACAAGTCATCCTGGCCGGGAATGGTCGTTCTCTCTGAACTACTCTCTCCGTTCTCCCTCGAGACAAAGTCTCGGGGAGAAGGTCTAAGAAGATGCACGAGTGGGGAACCCAAGGGTAGATCTCGTGCCACGAAATCTTTCCCTTAGACTCCTGCTATTCAGGAATGACATCTTCAGCCAGAGCTCAGAAAGAGTGGAGATCAAGCCTCAGACTCGGCTGACGATGGATCTAGGTGGCTCAACTTTTCCTCTAGTGGGTACCTCGTTGACCGGGATGCAAGGGGAGCTGAAATCTCGAAGATTATCTAGGATCTCTCTTCCCTTGACAACATCTAGGTGCACGAAGGATCCTCCGGAGAGAGCATTAAGCCTCATGGCATTATTCTTCCGCAATTCAAACCAGAAGTGCTGAAGCAACATCCAATCGGGAATACGGAGGACTGGGCAATCTTCCACCGCGGAGGCGAAACGATTCCATGCCATTCCTAGTGATTCCTCCTCACATTGCTTGAAACAAAGAATCTTTGCCCTTAACGAGATGACACGTCGTATCGGGAAGAAGTGGGAGCAAAAAGCTGCTCTCAACCTTTCCCAAGTAAGGTAGTCTCTACCAAAACAATGGTGCCAATCCCGAGCTTCCCCAGAGAGGGATAGCGGGAAAAACTCTCTTTTCTGAGCATCTGGTGATTCTCCGGTTTTACCCTGAGTTTCAATCAGACGCTCATAGTCTCTCACATGATCAAAGGGGTTCTCATGACTTAACCCTGAGAAGGATAGGTCCTGAATTAGCTTCATGAGAGAGGGGTGAATCCTACAGCCAGATGTAAGAGTGGGTCTTGACGAAGATGGCTCTAAGGGTTCACTCCTCGAAGGCGGAAGGTGTTTACAAGGATAACCTTCCATGGGTAGCGGGGGTAGAGGTAGAAAGAAAACAAAAAGAGATATTTCAAAAAGGGTAACGGGGGTGAAGGTAGAATAAAAAAAAGAAAAAGATATATACGAGGATAGACGGCCTCGAAGGTTAACAACAGCCGTCCCCGGCAACGGCGCCAGAAATACTTGTTGGCGTTTCTTATCCTCAACGCTGGCACCTTTGTAGCGTGAGACAAGTAAGAAACTCCCGGGTACACTGACGAGTGCGAACGAATCCGCAAGTGCACGGATACACCGCTGCAGCACTTCTCCCTAGGAGAATGAGTACTCCCTTCGGGTTTCGTTCCTAGGACGGAGAGTAACCAGAGAGGGCCTAACCAAGGACACCAGCTTTCGCTGGGATAGGTTGGGATACAAGAAGCACTTCCTTAAGGGACTTAGCTCTCAAGATGTATTCCTGTCAGATCTCAGTCATCCCCGCGGGGCGACAACACTCAGTGGTGCTGTCTTGCGAGCCCAACTCGGTACGCGACGTAAGAGGGTTGACAAAGGGTCCAACAGGCTGTCACCACTGCGGCCTACCTCTACGCTACGATCGTACGTGGTCTCCGTAGGAAACCCAAGGCCCAGACACCACGTCTGTACCCCAGATAAATACTATAGTGCGGCGTATGCTAGCCCGCTAACTACACTATAGCAACCGTATAAATACGGTCCCACGAACAAGGGAAAGATCTGAATCAGATCATATCATTGAACTGGGAGCAGAAAGGAAGCTATGGATGCAGCTGAACGAGATACAACAAACTTACTTAACTAAACAGGATCAGAGCATGCTAAACAAGTAAATGAACTATGGTTCTAGCTCTAAAGGATCGAAGCCTTGTGTCACGAAGAACACAAGCCTCTAACTTATGAACGAGCCAAGAACACAAGAGCAAAGCAAGGTTCCAGTCTACGACGGGAAGTCAAACCCGAAAAAGTTCATTGCAAGCTACGAAGCGGCAGTGCACTCGGCAGGTGGAGACTCGATAATCTTGGCCAAGACTATGGTCATGGTTGTCGAGCACGTTGTGCACGAATGGTATACATCATTGAAGCCATTGTCAATCACAAGTTGGGCTCAGCTAAAAACTGATTTGCTGACCACCTTCGAGGGATTTAAAACCGATAAGAAGAGAATGAGGGACATATTGAAGATCAATCAAGAGGAAGGGGAGTCTTTGACTTCGTATCTAAGCAGGTTAATGCAGCTTCGGGCACAGATGAGAACAGTCCCTGATGAAGTGGTCATTGCAGCAGCTGTCGAAGGTCTAGACATAGGCCCGTGTGTCGAGCACTTAACCCGAGAGGAGCCCAAAACTATCAAAGAACTCTATGAGCAGCTAAAGAAGTTCGCCAAGTCCGAAGAGGACTTAAAGAGAAGGAAGATGCTGAAAAAGCAACTCTCCAACAGATCGGGTCAGCAATTCCATCCCCAGCAAGGGAATCAGAAGCAGCAGAAACCAAGCAAGGCAGTCAACAATGTGCAGTCCGACACAGAAGAGCAACCAAAGCAAGACGACACCGAGGCCCAACCACCGAATAGACAAAACAACAACTCCGGCAGAGGAGGCCGAGGGGGCTCTCGGGGTGGAAGAGGCTGAGGCTGAGGTCAGGGCAACGGGCCACCGTACTGTTTTGTTTGCGGAGAAAACCAGGGGCCAAGTCAGCCGACACTACCTCCACCTCCCCCCAATTCCCGAAGCAAGTCAGCCAGCCCAACAGGTCTCGAGAGAGCCAGTGCAGGACAGCAAGCCAGTGAACACCATCACTAGGCCGCATATCTGGGCAATCACCAGAGGATCCAACTTGGAACATGTGAACAAAAAGGCTAGAAGAGAATACACCCGAAGGGTCCACTCGGTGACACCGAGGCTGCCATTAAACAGGCCAGCATGGTCAACGATCCCCATCTCCTTCGGTGAAGAAGATTTTCAAGTTCGGGATTACCCGCACACCGATGCCTTTGTGGCCACAGCAGTTGTATCAGGCTTCGTGCTCCACAACATCCTCATCGATAACGGAAGTTCGGCAGACATATTGTTTGACAGAGCATTTGACAGGATGGGGTTGAATAGAAAGGATCTTGAGCCAGCCGGTAATTCCCTGTACGGTTTCGGTGGAAGAAAAATAGATGCCATCGGCAAAAAGAAATCTAGGTTTCCTTTGAAGACGGTGACAAAGCAAGAACCGAAAGTATAGTGTTCGACATAGTCAATATCGACTATCCGTACACAGCAATCTTCGGGAGAGGTGTCATAAACAAGTTCGATGCAGTCATCAGGCAAAGCTACCTGTTCATGAAAATGCCATCTCCCTTTGGGGTCATAATAGTTAGAGGAGACCAAGAGGCCTCTAGGAAAATAGAGGGCAAACCCATCCCCGGATATAGCATGGTCAATGAAGTCGCAGAGAAGAAGAAACCTGAGGGGGAAGAACAGGAGAAGGAATGTGCAAGGGAAAAACCTGAGCCAAGAGCAACAACAACCGAGGGCACTGAGAAGGTGCAGCTCAATGCCTCCCAGTCGGACAGATGTGTCCACCTCAGTAAAAATTTAGCGCCCAAAAAGAAAAAAGCAATGCTTGAGTTCCTAAATGAGAACAAAGAGTCCTTCGCATGGTCCGCGTCGGATTTACAGGGAGTAAGCCAAGAGCTAGCCCAACACAGTCTAAATGTATCCAAGACAGCCAAGCCCCAGAAGCAAAAGCTGAGGAAAATCTCTGGAGAACGCGTCGAAGCTGCAGCAGCAGAAGTCCGAAGACTACTAGATGCCGATGTCATACGACCGGTCCAATACCCGGAGTGGCTAGCAAATGTTGTCATGGTTCAGAAGAAGAAGAATGTGCATAGATTTCACAACACTTAACAAGTCATGCCCAAGAGATCCGTACCCTCTGCCGAGGATAGACAGTTTGGTGGACATCGCAGCCAGTTGTGAAAGGATGAGCCTGCTTGACTACTTCTCGGGTTACCATCAAATTTGGATGCACCCCAAGGATGAAGAAAAAACAAGCTTCATTACACCAGGAGGAACATACTCTTTCAAGAGGATGCCCGAGGGTTGTTGGTATTTATTAAGTGCAATTAGAATATGAAGGATTCCGCAAGCGCACAGAACACCATTGTAGCTTTTCACATGTGGCAAGATATGTATGGTGGGATGATAGAGGTGAATGGATGAGGGTGAAAGATGGTAAGCCTTTAGCCTTTTCTAATATCTTTTCTCTTTTTTCTTCTTCTCAAGCTCTTGGACTACATCTCTCTTTCTAAAGGCTTTAAGATCTGGGGTGTCCATTCTTGGAGAGGTGGGCTCTACTCGCCCCGGACTTTTGTCCATTTTTCTCTCTCCATAGAGATGTGGGCTCTACTCGCCCTCGAACACATGTCCATTATTCATCTCTAAATTTATTATTAGAGAGGTAGGCCCTTCTCGCCTAGTATGACACTTGTCCTTTTCTCTCCCTCGCTCATCTCACTTTTTCTTTCATATATTTTCTCTTTATCTTTTTCTCTCTTGTTTTTTTTTCTTCAATATTTTTTTTCGAATGTTGCCCCATAAACCATCAAAGAATATTGAGAGAGACATATCCAAGAATTGCATGAGCTATTTTGTAACATGGCTTGTGGCTTGATGGTGTATGGGGATGCGTACTTCCAGGTTTAGTAGCAGCGTATTTGGTGGAGTGGGATAATCTTGATGTGCATGACAAGCTCTCAAGGGTCACAAATACAGGAACTCATCATGTAAACCTTTTATGATTTTCAAAGAATAAATAACCAGGAATCAAGTGTCTCTAGGAATATGATGATAGCAGCTCAACTTCTCATGAATCTTATCCTTAATGCCTAGATTTTAGATCAAGCATGTGCTTCCCACAGGTTTTGGGTTTTAGAGCAATTTAAGCATTTAAAGCTTTAGGAGAATCTAAGTCCGAAAATTAAGTACTTTAAAGGAATTATGGCGGAGCAACTATTCATCATTTCCAAGCATATATCATCAAGATCATGTATTAGAGCGAAAAGCCAACTAGCAGACCCTATCATTTATTCAGACTCTAACACAACTAAGACTCTAATCAAGACTCATTAACTGAAGCAAACATATTTATAAAGACTAGCTAATAAATAAAAGACAAAGTAGTGATACTTATCTCGGTAACTGGAGGTGCTCTCCCCCAAGCTAGATCATGAAGTAGTTCTTGATTCACCCTTGGAACGTGCTTGCCTTCAGGCATTCCTTAAATGTTCTCCCTGCAAATGTTAATTTCGCACATACCCGAAGGAGCAAATTCTTGGATTATATTGTGAGCCTTCATGTGCCCACTTCTTTTTTTTGGGTTTTTCTGTGCAAAAAGGATGATGATGCAAAAACATATGGATGCTATATTTTTGTGTTTTTATTTTTTTGTGCCACCACAGTAATGTGTGCTTACATGGGGCTTTAAGAAACTAATGCAAAAGCAGCAAACATATTTTTGGTGTTTTCTAATGCAGTGTAAGGAAGTAAATATGCTAAAGGAAACATGCTAATTTAAATATGCTTTGCAGAAAGTAAATATGCAGATAAATACCGAGTTACCTCTCGGCCAGAGTTTCGAGTACTTACTCCCATGGCGTGCTATCATATATGGCACCCTGTCGGAATGTCATGTCTAGTATGCTGCCTTCAGTGATCTCGACGAGTGGCGTAGATGAGGTAGCCGATGAAAGAGTCGAATGTTCAATTGGTGACGCGGGTAGCGGTAGGTCTTCCGAAGGTGTACTATTGACGTCCTCTTCAGCAGGTGATATTTCTTTCTTTCTTCGTGCTCGCTTCTTCGGAGGAGACCTCTAGATTGGTAGGTACTGAGTGTTCAGTTGGTTGGGGTTGAGCGGTCTTCTCTTTGATCTTCTTTAATGTCTTCCTTATCTGTCAACTCTGTGTCCAACTGGGCTTGTGATTTCTGGAAGTGTCTCCGCGTCTTTGTTCTTCTGGGTCTTGTGGTGTTCAGGAACGTCGTGTTTGTGAATAACTCACTGGAAGTTCCATTGATGGAGCAGTGTATAACTGACATTCCAGGGTTGTCCACCTTTAGGCAGCAGTGATGAAGGGAGTTGGTGCTCATAATCTGATTTGATCGTGTTGATCATCCCGACATCCCTTCATGTGTCGCTATTCTTCTTTTTCCTTTATTGAAGTGGTGGCCTTGGAGTGAAGTAGACAGCAGAGGTGGTGTAAGGCCTTCTTGATGGAGCATGATGATGAATGTTGCTCTCATCAAGTGGTCTACACCTCCAGTTTGTCATGTCGTGCTCCCTTGGTCACCCCTCCAGTGCATCATCTGATCTTGATAGCCGCTGGATGGTTGCATCACCCATGTTCCTTGCTAATTCAGCTACTTGAAGTAAGCTTGAATAGTGGCAGCTGTCAGCGTCTTGTGTACTGTGCATGTTCTAGGATGTTTATTTGTGGGACTTCGGGGGAGTAAGACTTCCCCTCTTTTGCACAAGGTGAGTCCTGCTTGCAAAGACAAGGTAGAGATCAAGTGCATGGGCCCTGTTGGTGGGAAAACACCAACAGAACCAACAGTTCATTTATTCTACTCTAACCTTGGGCACATTGAACAAGATAAAGATAATGTATACATTTATTTTATGGCAAGGGTGGTAAGATCAGAAGATGTATCTAGCACGTGATTCTTTTTAGCAAAATAATGAGTGATCAAGAAAGTGGTGCTAGAAACATTTAAAAAGCTAACATGTTGAGCTAACAAGATTGAATCAAGTGAAACTGTAGCTCTAGTATGCTTGACTTTTTATTTGTGAAGATGCCATAGTGAAGGGACAACTTACCTCAGGGTGTTACCTTTTTTATTGAAGTATGATGGCGCAATAGTACCCTTGGGTGGTCTCTCTCTTGAGTGTATCTTCATTCCTAGCAGTTCTTCCTTCTTTCTGGGGCTGGTGAAAGGTGCATGTGAGGAAGTATGGCTTGATCATTGTTGACACATATTAACGTACACTTTTACTTGTCAACTAAACATGAGAAAAGGACATAATTGTGAATACCAGCGTAGAATAGGGTGTTACTAACAGTTTTCTTGGAGTTTTGGAGAATTCTATATTTCACAGGGACTAATCAGAAAAACAGGAAAAGGGACAAGTCTAGAAGGCTCTGGAACACTCCCGAACCAAAGTGACGTAACCATCAAGAAAAGAACCATCTAGAAGGGACGAGAAGGCTCCACGACGAAGCCCAGACCTGGTGGGACCCACCATGGGCCGACCGGCCCAGTGAGGGGGCCGACAGGCCTGCTAGGTCAAAAGCTCGGGTCCATCTTCTGGAACCTTCCTCCACCGCCTATGCAGATTAATATAAACCGTAGGATTTAAGTCGGTTTGATCCTACGGTGACGTGGAGAGTTGTATTCCTTGGTCGCTACTCCACCTCAGACTATATAAGGAGGCCCTGGGCGCCCCCCTATCGTCGATTCAGATCAGCAACTCCAGTCAACGGACGACCTCTCCAGTTCCAGTTTCAAGATTAGAATTAGACTAGATGTAGAACTAGAAGCCCTAGATAGAGTTGAAGAGCAGAGCATCAAGTTGAGAGACTAGATCCACGATCCTATAGATCTAGCTAGTCTTGTTCAAGAGATTGGAGCGCGGTGATGGGGAAGAGTTGGAGGAAGCACTGGACCTGTCGGTGTCTCCTCTTCGGCTTGTAACTGCGGGATCAAGTTCCTTCGGGGGCTTGCTTCTGAGATTCTACAGCATGATCAACTTCTTATTTGAGTAAGCACATTGTTCTTATTATTCTTATTGTCTGCAATTCTATTTTGAGTACTTTGCTTTATATGAATCTATAGAGTAAAGGAGTAGTTTCGGGTGTAAGCGTGGTGCTTAGATCTGGGTTACTTGTAGATGCCCCCTACATTCCGGATATGTCGCTAGTGGTAGATCGTGGTGGTGACAGCACTATTGAGTCCTTTGTACGCCACCTCCCGTTTGTAGTACCAGTTGTAGGAATACCCCCGTTGCCGGAAGATGTCACTTTCCTAAGTGCTTCTTCTTGTCAACATCCCTTTAAGGTAGCATGAACATAGTTTACAAGAGTAAGAACTAGAACAGCCGTAGCAGCTCCCTTACCTCTTTTCTTCTCAAGTCCTTATGCCTACTCAGGGATCAGCTATACACCTCATCATACTCTCTCACCCTTCTCCCTGCGGATTCGATATTTTAAAACCCTCTTCCCGGGTGAAGTGCTCACCGGTATCCGTGCGCTTGCGGATTATTTATCATGATATTTCTGTGGGCTTAACAAATACCAACAAGCATTTTTGGCACTGTTGCCGGGTAGAACGGTTTGAGAGAACATTGAAAATCATAGCTAGATCTTGTAAGATACTTTTACCTTTTGTATTTTCCTTTTTTCTTTTTCTTTGTGGGATCTTTGATTCCACACTTACCCATCTTAGGCTGCACCCTACGCAAAGCTCTAGCCATTAGAATCCTCAGATCCTATCCTTACATCTGGCCATGAGCTATGCCTATGGTTGATCAAAATGATCATGAAACAATCCTTCTTAGGAGCGGCACACGAAAACTCATAAGAGCTTGGGACACCAAGTTCTACTTTTTGTAGACTTCTACCCCATATTATTTTTTGTTCACCGCAGGAGCCGGGATCATATCCTTAATAGGGTAAAGAATCGTTGCATCATTATCCTCTAAGGGTAGTGAGTCTTTTGGCCCCATCCTAAGAAAGTTGTGCGCATGACCATCATGCAGTATCTAGAGGAACTTTTCTCTCCTTTTTCTAAGGCAAGGTTTGTCTTTGACAAACTCAGCGGGTGAACCTTCACACTAGCACTCTTTATGACCACCCAAAAGAAGAGAATCATCCTCTAGCCACAAAAGGAAAGTCCTGATAGCTATATCACCATCACTCCAATCCCAAGACTAGCTATCAAACCCAGACCATCAATGCTTTGAAAACCTTTAAGGGAAGAAAAAATTCAACCCTTGTAGATCCTTTTAGATAAAGAGTTTGGGAAAATCATGGACTTCAGCTTCACAAGAGACTTCTGACCATATATGAACCAAAACCTCTTATGAGATAGTCTCTTAGACAGCATCCTTTATACACTCACGCAAGGACATTGGGAAAACCTCAAGGATGGCATATCTAATTGTACCAACGAAAGAGAGCAAAGCCATCAAGAAGCCACTCCTGTCTCTCTCTTTCTATGTTTAGATTAGATAACTTTTCAAGCCCATCTTTAATCTCATCCTTGGACCCAATGAATCCTCTTGTGCCCTCTTTCTTGTGTCACCTCACGATCCTAAAGGATCTAAGGAGGACCAAAGGAGCACATTGCCTGGAGAACATTCATGAGTATGAAAGCTACTTCATTAATGGAATCTTTACAGCTAATCCATGCTCATTTGAGAAAACTCTCAACCCAATTGCCATCTCAATCTTGCCGCATGATCTCCAAACCCCTTATGCTTCCTTTCTTAAAGATTAGAAAGGGTGGTTGTCCGATGGTTTGAATTCTTGAGATTGGCAATGCAATGGAAACCGCTTCATCATCTTAATCCATAATCAGAAGGTTTTCCAAGGACGAGCTTTTTGTCCTAAAACAAGCACACTAGGGGGAATTATTATAAGATTTATTTGTACCCCTATGATTTGAGCATATGATTATCAAAATATTCCTTCAGGTATTCTTGTCACTAACCATTCCAGGTTTGGAGTAAAGAGAACGAAGGATGACAATTCAAGGTATGTCCAACCAGTCATTACGCAACATTGAATCACATCTGTAGAAATACCTCTTGTCATGTTGCTAGCTTGGTTGTCTCTACCTTTATGCCATGCTCAATCTGCTAAACACCAATCATGCTCCACCATCTCTGTTTGAGTAAATCTGAATGCTTTCATGCTACTTTTGTCTGCTATAGTATGCTTTGGTTTAGAAGTATTGCTGAGGATATTTCTAAAGGTTTTTAAATTAAGCGTGGTGCTTAGGTTAAATAGCCTTCCTTGATCAAATTAGACATGGAGTCTAGTCTGGTTATTGAACTAAAAATTGCTTGTGTAGACAATGGTATATTTTGTTAGACTAACCCCTGCAGAAAAAGAACAAGCTTGGGGGAGGTCGAGATGAACTCACTAGAAATGGAGCAAGACACGTGTTCTGAAAAGAGAAAAAGAGAATTCCCTATGAACCAATAAGAAGAAGAAGAGTGACGCAGACAAGATCCACAATCAGAAGCACTCACAAAAGGGGGAATTCATGGATGATGGATGCATCAAGGAGGGAAGCCAATTCCATTGGAGATCATCGAGCCACACCTCCTCACGTGCACCTTTCACTCCACCAGCTCCATAAAGAAGAAACAAGTGCCAGGAACAAAGATATACTCAAGGGAGAGACCACCCCAGGGTGCTATAGTGCCATCATACTTCAATAATAAAGGTAACACCCTGAGGTAAGTTGTCCCTTCACTATGGCATCTTCACAAATAAAAAGTCAAACATACTAGAGCTACAGCTTCACTTGATTCAATCTTGTTAGATCAAACATGTTTAGCTTTGTGTCTAGCACCACTTTCTTAATCATTCAGTATTTTGCTAAAAAGAATCACGTGCTAGATTCATCTTCTGATCTTACCGCCCATGTCATAAAATGAATGAATACATTATCTTTATCTTGTTCAATGTGCCCTAGGTTAGAGTAGAATAAATGAACTGTTGGTTCTGTTGGTGTTTTCCCACCAACAGGGCCCATGCACTTGATCTCTACCTTGTCTTTGTCAGCAGGACTCACCTTGTGCAAAAGAGGGGAAGTCTTACTCCCCCGAAGTCTCACGAGTTTTGGAGAATTCTATATTTCACAGGGACTAATCAGAAAAACAGGAAAAGGGACAAGTCTAGAAGGCTCCGGAACACTCCCGAACCAAAGTGACGTAACCATCAAGAAAAGAACCATCTAGAAGGGACGAGAAGGCTCCACGACGAAGCCCAGACCTGGTGGGACCCACCATGGGCCGACCGACCCAGTGAGGGGCCGACCGGCTTGCTAGGTCAAAAGCTCGGGTCCATCTTCTGGAACCTTCCTCCACCGCCTATGCAGATTAATATAAACCATAGGATTTAAGTCGGTTTGATCCTACGGTGACGTGGAGAGTTGTATTCCTTGGCCGCTACTCCACCTCGGACTATATAAGGAGGCCCTGGGCGCCCCCTATCATCGATTCAGATCAGCAACTCCAGTCAACGGGCGACCTCTCCAGTTCCAATTTCAAGATTAGAATTAGACTAGATGTAGAACTAGAAGCCCTAGATAGAGTTGAAGAGCAGAGCATCAAGTTGAGAGACTAGATCCACGATCCTAGAGATCTAGCTAGTCTTGTTTGAGAGATTGGAGCGCGGTGATGGGGAAGAGTTGGAGGAAGCACCGGACCTGTCGGTGTCTCCTCTTCGGCTTGTACCTACGGGATCAAGTTCCTTCGGGGGCTTGCTTCTGAGATTCTACGGCATGATCAACTTCTTATTTGAGTAAGCACATTGTTCTTATTGTCTGCAATTCTATTTTGAGTACTTTGCTTTATATGAATCTATAGAGTAAAGGAGTAGTTTCGGGTGTAAGCGTGGTGCTTAGATTTGGGTTACTTGTAGATGCCCCCTACATTCCGGATATGTCGCTAGTGGTAGATCATGGTGGTGACAGCACCATTGAGTCCTTTGTACGCCACCTCCCATTTGTAGTACCAGTTGTAGGAATACCCCCGTTGCCGGAAGATGTCACTTTCCTAAGTGCTTCTTCTTGTCAACATCCCTTTAAGGTAGCATGAACATAGTTTACAAGAGTAAGAACTAGAACAGCCGTAGCAGCTCCCTTACGTCTTTTCTTCTCAAGTCCTTATGCCTACTCAGGGATCAGCTATACACCTCATCATACTCTCACCCTTCTCCCTGTGGATTCGATATTTTAAAACCCTCTTCCCGGGTGAAGTGCTCACCGGTATCCGTGCGCTTGCGGATTATTTATCATGATATTTCTGTGGGCTTAACAAATACCAACAATCATCTTCAATAGATTTGGCCTCACTCCTTGATGCATCCATCATCCATGATTTCCTAAGTGAGTGCTTCTGATTGTGAATCTTGTCAGCATCACTCTTCTTCTTCTTCTTGGTTCATAGGGAATTCTCTTTTTTTAGAACACGTGTCTTGCTCCGTCTCTAGTGAGTTCATCTCAACCTCCCCAAGCTT
Source organism: Cenchrus fungigraminus (assembly GCA_036936925.1). Lineage (NCBI taxonomy): Eukaryota > Viridiplantae > Streptophyta > Magnoliopsida > Poales > Poaceae > Cenchrus > Cenchrus fungigraminus. Next base: position 189,623,831 of record CM072769.1, read on the forward strand.
ATTTCAGAGTTTGTTCTTTTTCTGCAGGGGTTAGTCCGACAAAATATACCAATGTCTACCCAAACAATTTCTAGTTCAATAATCAAACCAGACTCCATGTCCAATCAGATTAAGGAAGACTAATTAACCTAAGCACCACGCTTAATTTAAAAGCCTATAGAAGTATGTGCAGTACTTCCAAACCAAGACTTACTATGGCAGACAAAGGTAGCATGAAAGCATAGAGATTTTACTTAAACAGAGATGGAAGAGCATGATCAAGGTGAGAGATTTTTTTTTCTATTTAGATGCAAGCAATAAAGACATGCAAGGAAATAAACATGCAGTGTATTTCACATAAGAAAACATAACTAAATGGGGTGATGGATGGATAATGCAAAGCAAGGATAACTACTCATAAATTTATTTAAGTCTATGAGCAAGACTGTCTCACCTTTCTTGATCATACATACCTTGGCTCACAAGACGGAATCTGCAGTGTCTTTGTTCGTCACTTGAGATGTGAATTGAATTCTTGTGACGCCGACCTTTTCTCCAATCTGCACATGGTTAGAATATATATATTTGAATGCACATACCTTTGAGATGGTAGGGTTCCATTGTTGATGAATCTTGAATGTTCAGTCACCCTGGGTTCTTCAAAGTTTCTCCTTTCTTGTGGAAGCTTGCCGGAAGGTCGCGACGGCATCAAATGTCCTGTCTATTCCACACTCAACAGAACAAGGGTAATCCTACTAAAGCTAGTGATTCACTAAATTAGCAGACCTCATGATCATTATCAAAATCTGTAGGCCAATTGCTTCCCCGGCAACGGCGCCGAAAAGCTTGTTGGTATTTATTAAGTGCAATTAGAATATGAAGGATTCCGCAAGCGCACAGAACACCATTGTAGATTTTCCCTAGGAGAGTATTCTAGAGTATCGTATCCACAGGGAAGCTTTGGCTAAAGAATCTGATAAGTCACAATCATGCATCTACTAACTTAGTAAACCAACTAGACTATAGTGAGGGGGTAAATGATATATATGATAAAGGCATTGGATAGATATGAGAATCCTTATGATAAATGAGTAGCTAGCTAACTGAGAGGACAACGAGAGAGATCTAAGGTTCCTGGATACTTCTCTATTACTTGGGTTCTACGATAGCAATCAAACATTAGCACTTCGGGACATCAGAACACTAACCGCAGAAAGGGATGAGAAGGGGGCTAGGAAGCTCTGACAAAAGTCCTACAAACACCAACCCGAACGTGGTGGAATACGTCGGCCATCAGGGCTGTCACCACCTGGGGCTACCACAAACTATCCGTGGGATTGGGTGCAATCTCAGGTAATCTCTAGTCTAGACGCCATGTCTACACTATTAATTACTACTCTAGTCACCTACGATTAACTAGAGCACTCGATGCGAGCGAAGATCCCATGCAAAAGTATAACAACTATACTAACCAAGAATGGCATGAAAGTAAATAGAGAAGATAAATATATAAAGCATAAGTCTTACAAGAGAAGATACAAAGACATACCAAACTCCGAAGACTCCTCCAGAACCGGGGCACAGCTCCGCTCTCTCTAACTCTCTAGTTGCTAATCTACTACATTGGAAAGTCTAGGCCTAGGAGGGAGATCCATTCAAGGGACCTCTCTCGATTCTCAAAAGAGACTAATGATAGTATGAATTGTTCTTCTCCCAGGGGCCAGGGGTCTTGTTATATAGGGGTCTCCAGGCCTCCCTCCACCTTCAGCAAGCGATGTGGTACTAAACCTTCCACCATGTCTTATTATAATGCACATGGGCTTAGATGGGCCGAATCTGATTTAGGCCCACTCCATTATGCACCGCAGCCCTTGGATCAAACCGACCTTAAATATATGGTTTAGATTGCTTCTCATAGGCGGTGGAGGAAGGTTCCAGAAGCAGGGCCAGGGTGGACGTCGTGGTGGGCCGATCGGCCTGTGGTGGGCCCCACTCAGGGTCCGCTTCGTCGTGGTGTCTTCTCGTCCCTTCTAGATGCTTCTTTTCTTGGAGATTGAGTCATGTCGGTTCAGGAGTGTTCCGGAGCCTTCTAGACTTGTTCCTTTTCCTATTATTCTGATTAGTCCCTGCAAGATATAGAATTCTCCAAAACTCCAGGAAAACTGTTAGTGACACCCTATTCTATGTTGGTATTATCAATTATGCCCTTTTCTCATGTTTAGTTGACTTATAAATATATAAGATAAAATGTGTCAACAAGGGTCTAAGGAACGCCGGACCAACCTTCTCCAGAATGACCGATAAGGTTTTTGCTGAGTAGAAGGAGAAGAAAAACTTGGTGGCCTACGTTGATGATATCGTCGTAGTAAGTGATAAGAAGCAGAATCACATTGTGGACCTCGGCAAAACATTTGCAAATCTCAGGAAAAGCAGACTAAAGCTAAACCCCGAAAAGTGCATTTTCGGGATCGACCAAGGGAAACATTTGGGCTGTTTGGTTTCAGCGAGAGGCATAGAGGCAAACCCCAAGAAGATAGCAGCAATCACCAACATGGAACCACCGAGCTCCAAGAAACAGTTGCAGATGCTCACTGGCTGAATTGCCACCCTCAACAGGTTCATCTCAAGGTCAGCCGAAAAAGGACTGCCCTTCTTCAGAGCACTGAAAGGCTCGAGCAATTTTCACTGGGGACCAGAACAGCAGCAAGCATTCGACGACCTGAAGAAGTACATGTACAAATTGACGACACTGTCAAAGCCTTCACCGAAGGCAGTCTTGCTCCTGTACCTCGCTTGTTCACACTCGACGGTCAGTGCAGTCCTTGTAGAGGAGAAAGAGCACGAGCACAAGATGGTCCAATTCCCGGTATACTATGTATCAGAGGCACTAACAGGAGCCAAGGTAAACTACTCAGAGCTGGAAAAAATAGCATATGCAGTAGTCATGGCATCCCGAAAGCTGAAGCATTACTTTCAAGCACATCAAATCAGAGTCATTTCATCTCAGCCACTCGAAGCCCTGTTCAGAAACACCGAGGCAGTCGGACGAGTAAGCAAGTGGGCTGCAGAGCTGAACGAGTTCGTGGTTGATTTCGCTCACCGAACCGCAATCAAATCTCAGGCAATTGCAGATTTCATTATGGATTGGACACCCTCGGGAAATGATCCGGAGAAAGCACCGAGGTTCAAAGAACCGACCTGGACAATAACATGTGATGGAGCTTGGGGAAATGACGGAGTCGGAATAGCAGCAATCCTGACCCCTCCAGTAGGGCCAAGTATTCGGTATGCAGCAAGAATGGAGTTCTTCTCCACCACCAATATAACCAAGTATGAAGCCCTATTGCTCGGCCTAAGGAAACTAAGGGCCCTGGGGGTCAGGCGTTGCCTCATCAAAACCGACTCTGAGGTGATCAGAGATCACATAGAAAAAGAAAGCACAACAAGACAGCCCGAGTTGGTGAAGTATCTAGCAGCAGTAAGGAGGATGGAAAATTACTTCACGGGATTCACAGTCCAGCATATACCGAGGTCACAGAACAACGAAGCAGACACCCTAGCCAAAGCTGCAGCAAACAAATTGCCTTTGCCTCCAGATGTGTTCTACCAAGAGTTAACCGAGAAAGCGGTTACCGAAGAGGAAGAAAACCCGAGGATGATCCACACCATAACTAGTGAAGATTGGAGATCACTCATCTTTGCCTTCTTGAATGGAACTTATGAGCCGGCAGACAAGCACGAAGAAGATCGCCTCAAGTCGAGAACCAAACGCTATCGTATCGTCAAAGGAGAACTGTACAAGGAAGGCACGGTAGCACCATGGCTAAAGTGCATAAGCCGAGAGCAAGGCATTCGACTGTTGAATGAGATGCACAGCGGAGTCTGTGGAGCACATCGAGGACCACACGAGATTGCACACAGAGCAATGCGCCAGGGATTCTACTAGCCAACATCAGCCGAGGATGCCAAGATGATTGTCAAATCATGTGAGAACTGCCAGATGTTCGGCAAAAAGCAAAATGCTCCATCAAACCCGACCTCATCCATAGTACCGACATGGCCATTACAGCGCTGGGGGGTGGACATTGTCGGCCAACTACCGACAGCCCTGGGAAACTTAAAATATGCTGCAGTCGCCCTTGAGTACTTCACCAAGTGGGTGGAAGTAAGATCCTTATCCACCATCTCCTCAGCAACCCTGATAAGCTTCGTATGGCAACAGATCGTATGCAGGTTCGGTGTTCCATCTTACATTATCGTGGATAATGGCAAGCAATTCGACTCCACAGAGTTCAGGAACTTCTGCGACGAAATGAAGATAAAGCTGAATTTTGCCTCGGTGAACCATCCAGAAAGCAACGGAGCAGTCGAAAGAGCAAACGGCCTGGTCTTCTCGGCAGTCTCAAAAAGGTTGTGGGATGCGAAGAAGGGAAACTGGCCTACCGAGATGACAATCGCTGTCTGGGGGCACAATATATCTCGCTCCAGGGCAACTGGGTTCACACCTTTTCAGTTATTGTATGGAGATGAAGCCATAACTCCGGAGGAGGTGCACCTCGGGTCTTTCAGAACCGAGATCGCCAACACAATCACCGAGTAGAGGATGGTCGAGCTTGAAACTTCAGACTTCCGCATAACCCAAGCAGCTGAGAACCTGGACAAGTACCATCAGGAAACAAAATCCTACCGAGACAAGACTGTACTTCGCAAGAACATCAACGCCGGGGACATGGTCCTCATCAGGCACCCCGACAAGCAGGGAAAGCTCCAGTCTCAGTGGTATGGCCTTTCATCGTGTCAGAAGTGATCAAGCTGGGAACATTCCGTCTGAAGACCGAAGAGGGCCAAGAGATCGATCATACCTGGAACGCAGACAATCTGCGGAGGTTTTACCCATGAGGGTAGCGCTCTCGAAAAACCGAGAGTCGTAACTTTATTTTTATCCTTTTTGTCGTATTTACATTTCAGAAACAAAGGCATGCGCTCTTTTTCCTCATAGGGGAAACCCCGAAAGGGGGTGAGGTTTTTTAATGAGGTAACCTATTGTAATATTTAAACCGAAGTAAGTTCTCTTCCCCGAAATACCAGAGTTCTATCATGTCGTGAGACAACATACATAAACCGAGAGAGACCTCGGTAAGATAAGGCGAAAATGCCCTCTTCTTTCGTAGAAATTATGGAAGACAAAAAAATAAAGTGATAATGCTATCCAACAACGTAGATAAATGTGAAGTTGGCAAATACGAGGCCGGAAAGGCAACCAAGGTGCCAAAAAACACACACCTTGGATGGTCCTCGAGCAAAAATCCGCATACTCTCAAATAACCGAGAGACGGAAAACAACTCAGGAACACTGAGTCCACCTTCGGTGTCATAAAAACCGAGGGATATTAAATACAAAACAAGCGAAAACCGAGTACATTACTTACTCGGGATATTCGCAAAAGTGATGTCTCACGATGATTTGCAACAATCTACATTGCAAATCCGGCTGATATGCCGTACCACCGAAGACGAAATACAACCAAAATACCGAGTACCTCACCAACCAACATTTAATAAGATGGTTGGCTGGTGAGAAAAGGACAACATTTAATAGACAGTTGGGAGTTGGCCGGCGCGGAAAGGACAAGCATTAATAAAAGAGGACAATGAGTGGTTGAAAAGAGGACACCAACATTGATTACAGCCGGGGGGAGGCGCTCCTCGCCGGGCCTATAAATAGGACCCAAGGGCAGCCCCAAACCATCACTCAGCCTTTCCACTAGCCTCAAGAAGAGCTCTAGAGAGCTCGGGTAAAATGAGCACAAGAGGTGCTCGGGGTTTCAGGAGCACACAAGGTACTCGGTGTTCGAGGAGCACACTATGTGCTCAGTATTTTAGAAGCGCACCATGCGCTCGGCCATTAGCAAAGTTCTATTAGTTCGGCACTTAGGAATGGGAAGCCTCAGGAAAACCACAGCGACCTCTTTCAAACACTCTAGAGCAACAAAAACAATACATCTATCCACCCATGTTTCAGTTCGCGGGGGCCTTCGGGTTCCGAGATGATGAACAAGAAAATGGTGTGGATAGAATTGGGAGGGTCGCTGGAAGGAAGCAACAGCGTGTGGCTCAGTTTAAAAACCCGAGACTACATGTTCGTCAGTTCGCTCCGCTCCGGAATCGGACACCCAAGCCACAGAGCACTTAAGTGCATCGGGACAAGCCGAACCCAGAAGAAGATGGTACAGTGGCGCTGGTAGATCAGGCAGCGCTGCAAGGTGAATCACTCAAAGCTGAAAGAGTTCCCACCTTCACCGAAGGGAAACAATTGTAACCGAAGGCCTACAGCCACTTAAGGTCATCTATATGTATTGAGATGTCTGTAAGCTATAAGGAAATAAATAATCCCCTCTTGTTTAGCTCGGTAATCAAGTACACCAAAGCGAGTGTTGCTGTTTTCCTCAAACCGACGCCCTTCGATTAACCCGAACCCGCAAAGGGGGCGGGGGATGGTGTTTTCAAGTCATTGCATCTCCGGTAACTCAAAGGGCAAGCGGTCGACAAACAAAAACCGAAATAACAATCAAAGCCCGACAACCTTCGCAAAGAAGCGGAGGATGGTGTTTTTCGGGAATATAAACGATCTCGGTCCATTGATCACACGGGTTATTTCGGCATTACATATTCATTAAACTTAGACGCACGTGAAACTCATGCGAGGTCAATAATTATACACAATATTCGATATCTACCAGAGATGTCACAATTACACTCGGTTCACCAGATCAGCGGGGATCCAGCACCCTAGCATATCTATACCTAGGGGGCTCCGTTAAAGGAATATCGTCTTCAGGTTCCTCCTTCGGTTCTTGAAGTCTCAAATTATCCCGCTCCAGTTGTTTCACCGAAGGAATGAAATTCTGCCAGAAATCCTGAATGGCCCTCGCGTTACGTCGCAATTTTAAACTTCGAGACTTGTAAAAATCATCAAACGAACGATCGGGATGGCGCTCTCGAAAGTGGCACCACGAAGACCCGCTGACTCCAAAATAACGAGATTCAATTTTAAGGGGCAAGCCCCAAAATTCAACTGCAGGCCCCTCATCGGGAACCTGCATAGACAATTAACCAAGTTTAACAATACTCCAGCAAACAAGTATATATTACAACCGGGGCTTCATGGCCAAATTCTTCCACCAAGTTTTCACGCATTCGGGGGTGGGCTCACATTCTCGGGTGCAGAGGTGCCGGGAGCTTCAGTGTTGGGCGTAGGGGAAGCTTCGGTAGCAGGGACCGACGACACCGGAGGAACAAGACCCTAAGCAGCGGCGGCACTGGCGGCGGCTTTTTCCTCGGCCCTCCCCTTGGCGTCCCTGGCCTCGAAATAAGCCATAATGCGGTCCTTCACGGGCAGGCGCTCGGGTTCATCCTGAATAGCAGTCATCAAAAATATGAACATAATTCTCGACGACAAAAACCGAACAGAAAAATCTTCCACTCACCACACGGGAGAGGGCAGCTCGAAGAAGGGCCAGGTTGCGGCCGGCTGACTTCCAGAAGTCCTTGTAAAATTTGACGGTCGCCTCGTTGGACTCTAGGTCAATCCTCCGGTACTCGGCCCAGGGTTTGGAGACCACTTTGGCGTAGTGCGAGCAGTGTTGTTCCTTCAAAGAGAACATCAACGCCCGAAGGGTCTCCAAACAGACGTAACCTCGACCGAACTCGACGGATCCGTCGAGACGCTCAAGCTCGTCTGCTAGCCAAGTCATCTGGTCTTCAAGAGGGAGCGAGGGTTGGGGAGCAGTAGCGGTATCTTCACCGACCCCCTCCAGAACGCGGACGACAGCCTGAAGGAACCTCACCACTTCAGCCTCCACCGTAGCCAGCACGCCTTCGGCTCTCTCTCGCTTCCGGATCTCGGTCTTCAGCTTGTTTGCCGCCTCCTTGTGCGCCGCCTCCCGAACCTTCGTTGTGTCCTCAAGCTCGGTCACCCTAGCGGTCAAGGTCGACACCTTACTTCCAATTCGGTCTCCCGAAGCTTGAATTGCTTCTGGATCGACCGGGACAGAATAATAGACTGTAGAACAAACATGGAAAGGGGCTTAACAAGATGAAAACGCACTAGGGGAATGAAACACGAAGAAAAAGACTTACATTGATGTTGTGGGCCTCCAGGGCTTCGGCGAGTTCCGAGTTCGGGACCTGAACCAAGTCCCGCTCTAGGATCGGCGTCGATAAGGACGACAGGCAGGCCTCGGCCAGCTAAGCGCCCATCACCGTAGGCATGACCCCGGCTTCTTTATAGTTGATACCTTCAACCAGACGAGCGTCAGAAGGAACACTGAGAGAATGTGCCAAAGCATAAGAGAAATCCCGGTCCGGGCTCATTTCTTCGTAAGAGCTACTCGGGGAATAAATCCTAAGCTTAGTATAGTCCTCGGCCCGAGCCTCCAGCGACAATACGCCGTGGCCAAACAGAACAGCCCCGGTAGTCTCAGGTGTCGCACGAAAAGAACCACTATTCCTATCTTGATAAAACCGAGACTTACCCAGTGGCTCTTTCCCAGAAGCCACCGCACCTTAAACCGAGGGAGAAGCCGTGGAGACCGGGGTCGCCGAGGCAACCAGGTGAGCGGTCTTCGGTTTCTTCGGAGGCGCCTAGAGAGACCGAATCGATCTCGAAGGCCTTCTCCAAAGGATCAGAAAGCCTCTTCGACTCCATATCAGAAGAAGAATCAGCGACCTGCAAAAGAGAAAGAATGCATGAGAATCTAAAACCGAGGCAAATAACAAAAATGAAGAAGCAAAAAAAACGAAAGGAACTCGACACCGGAGAACCTCGATGATCGACAGACCCTCTCGGCTACCACCGAATCCCGAGACTAATTCAGGGGCATGCTTAGAGCCCCGCCCAAGGGGTCGGGCCAGCAGACGGCCAACAGCAACATCCCGGGGTTCGGCATGTTTCCCACGGCCGGCCTTGTAGCGGCCACCCCGAATTTTCTGCGCCAGAACCTTTCGGGTTCGGCCTTCGAGAGCTCGTGTATCAAGGGACCCACAGCCGCGGCCGCGTACGCCTCGGGCAGAGATCTTGGCCCAGCCCCGTCCCCTCAGCATGCCGGTCTTCCGGGCCTCTTTCTTGCGCTCACGGGCATCAGCGGGGTTGCCTCGGCCTTCGTACAGCACACGCATTACCTCAAATGAACGATTAAGCCGAGGTAAATCCTTCAAGCTAGCAACATGCCTCACATATTCCTTCAAGCCGAGGTACATTTGGGTAACACTTGCTATTGCCATGGATGATGGTAGGAGGAACCTTCCCTATGCCCCATACTTGATGTTCATGATTGAGAGGGTGACTGGGAGGATTTTTCCTAAGGATGGGTTCCACACTGTATATGACATTCAGAAGACCCAGTCCTATGCAGCAGCACGACAGACAGCTGGTGGTTCCTCTACTAGGTAGCATGATGTGCCTGAGTCTTCTCAGCCTAGGCACAGGAGTGTCAGTGACAAGAAGTTCAAGACCAAGGTGAAGGCATGGCTTAGAGCCATATTTGGACACTGCACATATGCCTCTCAGCAGACATATGAGCACAGGAAGGAAATGAGGCAAGCCTTCAAGAGTGTCAGGGAGAAGCAAGGCCTACCACCTCTCAGACCTATTCCTAGGCCACCCAGATTTGAGGTACCTGACCTATCTGGAGACAGCAGCAGCTCTGAGCAGCTCTCTGGTGGATGGACTGAGACACTCGGTGGTTTTCAGCAGCGTGCCTCTGCACAGGCTCCTCGTCGCTCTTCTCGCCGCTCTACCTCATGCCTACTCAGCACGGATGATGAAGGGACTAGTGCTGATCGTGGTGGACAGACTTCTGATGATGAGTGATTCTTCTTCCTTCTCTTCCATTTTCTATGATCTTTTTGGTACTTGATGCCAAAGGGGGAGAAAATCAGAGAAGTGAGAGGGGTACAACTTTTTCTTCACCATGTCTTCAGCAGTAGCAACATCAGATTAGATCAGAGAATAGCATTAGGTTGGAGAGTTTGAGTGATCAAAACTCTATTTTGAAATTTGTAATATTGCTACTTATGTGACTCTATCTGTATCAGATTTGATCTTGTGTTGATTGCTTATTTCAGTCTTATTTTATGCTAGCTGTGCTTTAGTTCCTGTCCCTGCTGTGTGTGCTTATTGTTGACCTGAATTTTCTGTTTCAGTGCGGCAGTGCCGCTCACCTGGCGCGGCAGTGCCGCTCTGAACCTGAACAAACAGGTTCTGTAGTGTTCTGAACTATCATATGCATCCCGGATTATTATGTGACACTATGTTCAGCACCCCACAGCAGATATGGATGTAGGAGGAGGCTCCTGCACAAATCTGAAGTGTGAATAATGACTTCTTATGTCATATTTGGAATTCAAATCCAATTCACATATTTAGGGGGAGGCTTCTACATCCATACCTCGAAAAAGTTCTGTTATTTCATATCTAATGTAAGCTCTAATTGTGTTGTCATCAATCACCAAAAAGGGGGAGATTGTAAGTGCAATCAAGCTCTAAGTGGGTTTTGGTGTTGATGACCACATAATTAGAGGACTAATGAGGTTTAATGAGTTGATAGACAGGAATCAAAAGAAAGTGTTGATGAACAGGTCCAGTGGTGCCCTATTACAAATTGGAGACTATTCAAGCTCTTGGCGGTTTAATTTAAGTTTATCTTTTGAACCTTGAGTATAGGAAAAGTCATACTATTAAGAGGGACCTAAGGGTCTTAGGCTATCTGTGGACTAAATGCTCAATCCTTCAGCCTAACCACAACACTTAACCAAAACAGCAGTTCAACTTGTTCAGACAATCCTTTCTGTCTTGGTAGGCGCGGCACTGCCACGTGCTAAGTGCGGCATTGCCGCACTTAACCGACTGTTGGGACAGAGGTGGTATAAATACCATCTCTGCCCCTCCACAACGGTCATCTTCTTCACTTCGTCTTCAAGCTCAATTCAGACTCTCAGAAGACAGCCAACTGCTCTCACCTCTCTCCTCCTTAGTTGCACTCCAAGCTCCAAACCTAATCTCTTGATTCCTCCATAGATTCTTGAGAGAAAAGAGTGCAAACTGCGATTGGAGAGCTGATCTACTACTTCCTCCACTTTGATTGAGCATTTGGTTCACGTTTGGCCGACGAACCCTAGGGTTTGTTACTCTTGGAGCTTGCTCCTAGACGGCTAGGCATCGCCCTTGAGCTGCCAAGCTTTGTGGCAGCAAAGGGAGGTCTGTAACCTCACACTCGATTAATACATTACCCCGCATCCTCTAGGGTTTGGTCCCTAGACTTGCGAACGAGAAAAGGGCCAACCTTTGTGGTGAAGCTCAGCCTTTGGTGGCCCCTCAACAACGTGGAGGTAACACAGCCTTGGTGGCGACGGTGAACCACAAGATAAATCTTGTGTCACTTGTCTCTTTACCTTTTGGTTACTTTGTGTTGTGAGAGCGGGCTTCGACCCGATCTACTTTTCTACACTGTTCTGGGTGCTGCAGGTTGAAGAAGTGTGAAACATCTGAGGGTAGGAGACAAGGAAACTAACTCGATCTACTTTTCCTTGCTCAGTTTACTGCAACTTATTCTGTCTGCCATACGCGGCAGTGCCGCACCCCTGACGCGGCAGTGCCGCGTATCATCTGATCAGTGTGGTTAGATTGTTTTTACAGGGCATTTTATTAGGTTAAGCCTATTCACCCCCCCTCTAGGCTTCCATCAGATCCTACAAGTGGTATCGGAGCTAGGATACTTCGTATACGCTTCACCGCGTGAAGTATGGAAGGTGCCGGAGGTTCGAAGAGAGGTGGTAAATCCACCAAGACGTCTGAGGACATCAGAAGCGATGTCAGCAGTAGTGAGCTCTCAGCTGCCACAGTGGGAGCTGAGTCTCTCTTGGGTGTCCCTACGGACCCGGAGAGAGTAGAAGATCGGAAGAAAAGAAGAGAAGCTAAGGCAGCCAAGAAAGCTGCCCAAGAGGAGAAGGACAAGAAGCTTGCCGAGAAGCTTCAAAGAAAAGATGAAAGAAGGCTGATCCGAGAGCAAAGAGAAAGAAGAAGGACAGCTAGAGAGAACGAGAGGAAGAAGGAAGAAGAAGAAGAAGCACCATCAAGTGAGCTATCTAGCAGCTCCGATGATGGTGACAACAACCTCTCCTACATTGTAAAGAACAAGGGCAAGAAGAAGGAAAAGGAAGAGAGCAGCACCAACAAGAAGTTTGCATCTATTCCTTTCAATTATTCTTCTTTGTTCACTAACCGCGACAAGAAGTCTTTCTTCAATGTGCCCACGGGAAAGTTGCCTCATTTCGATGGGACCAACTATGCCAAGTGGAAGCACTTGATGAGAGCCTATCTTGTTGCTCTTAATCCTTGTCTTTGGGAGGTTGTGTGCAGTGGATATGAGCCACCTAAGAACTTGAAAGCCCCCACACAAGAAGAGATGATGGCAGCCCACATCAATGGTCAAGCAACAAGCATCCTCTTGAGTGCTCTAGATGGAAATGAGTACAATAGAGTGATGGGAGTAGATGTGGCCAAGCAGATTTGGGACACCTTAGTGCTTGCACATGAAGGTGTGGACAAAGTGAAGAAGGCCAAGATTGACTTGTTGATGGCCAAGCTCAACCGGTTTGTGATCCTTGATGGAGAAGGGGCTCAAGAGATGTTTGATAGGTTGATGGTGTTAGTTGGAAGAATAAGAGATTTTGGTGACAATGATGTACTTGATGACCACAAAGTAGTGAAGATCATGTTGGAAGCTTACTCACCTAGAAATGAAACCATGGTCACCTTGATTAGAGATAAGAAGAAGTTTGAGCACTTCACTCCAAATGATGTGCTTGGAAGGCTTCTCACCTTTGACATGCAAAGGGAAGAAGCAAATGAGAGAAGGAAGATTGGGGAGTTGCAAGCCAAGCTTGATGGACTTAAGGTGAAGGATGTAGCTCTCAAAGCCACCAAAGCAAGCAAGCCAACCACCTCAAACAAGAGCAAGGGCAGCAAGCAAGCTAGTACAAGTCAAGCCAAGGAGGTGAAGCAACCACATGAGAACCTTGATGCTTCTTCCTCCTCAAGTGATGATGAAGATGATGGGACTGATTTCAAGAAGATTGACAATATGTCCTTGTTCATCAAGAAGTATCACAAGGGTATGAAGGCAAATGGGTACAAGATGGTGCAAAGGAAATTCCCTAGCAAGAAGAGGAGAACTTGCTATAATTGTGGAAGCACCGAGCACTTTATAGCTGATTGCCCACATGAGAAGAGGCACAACCTCAAGAGAGAGAAGGTGCATGAGAAGAAAAATGACTTCAAGAGGAAAGGCAAGAACTTGGGAGAAGCTCACATCGGGCATGGATGGGATTCAACCAAAGAGTCAAGTGAAGAGGAAGTAAAGATTGCAACATTTGCTATGCAAGAGTCATCCTCTACACCCAAGCTCTTCAACAACCTCTCCGATGATGATAATGACTCCCCTCACATTTGTCTTATGGCAAAGAGTGAGAAGGTAAAATCTAAAGCTAAACCCTCTATCTCTCTTAGTGATGAATCTAGTGATCTTAGTGACAGCTCTAGTGATGAGGACTCTAGTGATGATGAAGAGTTTGCAAGAATCACCAAGAATCTAGATCCAAAGACTAGAGTTTTTCTTGCACAACTAATGGAAGATTTAGAGCATGTCCAAGCTGAGTTAGCAACTAGAGATGAGGACCTCCTCAAGCTAGAAAAGTTGTATATTGCTAACAAGGAAGCTAATGTAGTGGAGAGAAGTGTGCTGGACTCTTTGCACAAGGCCTTGGCCAAAGAGCAAAAAGAACATGCTCTCACAAAGAAGGCAAATGTTGCACTCAATGAAAAGTATTGTGTCCTAGATGAAAGGCACAAAGAACTTGAGCTGCAATATAGCACTCTTTGGGAGAGCACCTCACATCCCTCCACCACAATGGACAGCTCTACTCCATCCACTAGTAAAGGTTGTGGTAAATGCCATAATGTTGACTTGAAGGATTATGCCACCAACCTTGCAAGCTTGAAAGAAAAGGAAAAGGAGATCATTAGACTCAACGCCTTGATTGGTAAGGGGTGTCAAGAGGACAAGAATGCAGTAAAGGGCAAAGCTGAACAACCAAGGAAGCCCAAATATATCGATGGAAGAAACCCCAAGATCAAGGATGGGCTTGGACACAAGCTTGGAAACAAAACCAATGGTCGGAAGATGATCAATGGTGTTGAGTGTGTCAAGTTCTTGAGCAAAGGCACAGTAGGTACAGAGAGACCTGCACAGAGTGTGGCACATAAGCCAACCCGAGCAGCACAGCCTGCTAGACGCGGCAGTGCCGCGGTGAAGGGTGGCAGTGCCGCACCCCCAGAAAAAGGGAAGGTCACCTACTTTGCCAAAACTCAAAACAAGCCAAAGAAGCAAGTAAAGGCAAAGAAGAACAAGTGTCAGAATCCAGAGGCTGTGGTTTGGGCTAATCCATGCAGGTTCTCTTACCAATCACAGTCAATGGTGACCAAGACAAGATTGAGTTCTCGCTTTGAGATCAAAGCAAACAGCAAGGGGGAGGTGTATGCAAAGTGTATTGACATTGATAGCAGACCCCTTCACCACACCTCTATTTGGGTTCCCAAAGTTCTTGTGACTAACATAAAAGGTCCCAAGACACTTGGGGGGCCTAAACTTGTGAACTAATCTTGTGTTGCAGGCATACTCCTCCGGTGGGTCAAGTTGGGTGCTTGACAGCGGCTGTACAAATCATATGACCGGAGAAAGGAGTATGTTCTCATCATACTCCCCAACTACAGATGGAAGTGACAACATCTTATTTGGTGATAACTCAAAAGGGGGTGTGATTGGTCTTGGTAAAGTTGCTATAACTCTTGATCATAATATCTCTGATGTCATGCATGTTGATTCGTTGAGTTACAATTTGTTGTCGGTTTCACAATTGTGTGAGAAAGGCTACAATTGTCTCTTTATGGATGTGGGTGTGGAAGTCTTTCGCAGGGAGGATTCCTCTATTGTCTTTACAGGCAAACTCAAGAACAAGCTTTACCTAGTTGATTTCAACAAAGGAAAGGCTAAGCTTGAGACCTGTTTAGTGGCAAAATCTAGCATGGGCTGGTTATGGCATCGCCGTCTAGCACATGTTGGCATGAGGAACTTGGCCAAACTGCAGAAAGATAATCACATCCTAGGACTAACAAATGTTGATTTTGACAAAGACAGGATATAGCGCTTGCCAAGCAGGAAAGCAAGTAGGTGCACCTCACCCACCAAAGAGCTTGATGACCACAACTCAACCTCTGGAGTTGATACATATGGATCTCTTTGGACGGGTTGCATACTTGAGTATCGGGGGTAATAAGTATGGTCTTGTTATTGTTGATGATTATTCCCGCTTCACTTGGGTGTTCTTTGTCTTTGATAAGTTTCAGGTACAAGATAAGGTAAAGACCTTTATTAGAAGAGCACAAAGAGAATTCAGCCTCCTAGTCAAGAAAGTGAGGAGTGACAATGGGAGTGAATTCAGAAACACCATGGTGGAGGAGTATCTTGATGAAGAGGGCATCAAACATGAGTTTTCCGCGCCATACACCCCTCAACAAAATGGTGTAGTAGAGAGGAAGAACAGGACACTCATAGAGATGGCAAGGACAATACTTGATGAGTACAAGACATCGGATATCTTCTGGTGTGAGGCTATCAACACCGCTTGTCATGCCATCAACCGCCTCTATCTACACAAGAAACTCAAGAAGACTTCATATGAGCTGATTACTGGGTGTAAGCCTAAGGTATCATACTTTAGAGTGTTTGGGTGCAAGTGCTTCATATTGAACAAAAGGCCCCGAACCTCTAAGTTTGCTCCTAAAGTTGATGAAGGTTTTCTTCTTGGTTATGGATCAAATGAGCATGCCTACCGTGTCTTCAACAAAACCCTTGGTAGAGTTGAAGTCACAGTAGATGTGACATTTGATGAATCTAATGGCTCTCAAGTAGAGCAAGTTGATCAAAGTGTTGTAGGAAAGGAGGATCCACCTCATGAAGCTATCAAGCAATTAGCTATCGGTGACATAAGGCCACAAGAGAGTCAAGCCATTGAAGATGAGGATCCACCTGTTGTTGTTGCACCATTTTCCGCTGACGAACTCCATGAGCCTGTGGCGCAGTCGCCTGCTGACACTCAGCAGCGCGGCAGTGCCGCACCAAGGCGCGGCAGTGCCGTGCCAAGTACCTCAGCAGCAACAGAACTGATTCTTGCTTCACCAACACCTGTCTCACCATCGCCAGTTCTTGATCTATCACCTATCCTAGAAGCTGAATATGATGAAGAAGGTGAACCAATAGTGGGAGAAGATGGTGTTGATCATCCAAGACTCAACCAAGCTATACAGAGAGATCATCCAGTTGAGAACATTCTTGGAAGCTTGAGAAGAGGAGTAACTACAAGATCACATTTGGCAACTTTCTGCCAGCATTACTCCTTTGTCTCATCAAAGGAACCTACCAAGGTCGATGAGGCACTCAAGGATCCAGATTGGGTTCTAGACATGCAAGAAGAACTCAACAACTTTGAAAGGAACCAAGTCTGGACACTAGTGGAGAGACCCAAGACTAACATTATTGGCACTAAGTGGGTCTTCAGAAACAAGCAAGATGAGAATGGTTTGGTAACAAGGAACAAGGCAAGGTTGGTTGCTCAGGGATACACTCAAGTGGAGGGTCTAGATTTTGATGAGACTTATGCACCAGTGGCAAGACTAGAGGCAATCAGAATTCTTTTAGCCTTTGTTGCACATCATGACTTCAAGCTTTATCAGATGGATGTCAAAAGTGCTTTCCACAATGGCCCTTTGCAAGAGGAAGTGTATGTTGAGCAGCCCCCAGGATTTGAAGATCCCAAGTTTCCCAACCATGTCTACAAGCTCTTTAAGGCGCTCTATGGGCTTAAGCAAGCACCAAGAGCATGGTATGAATGCCTTAAGGATTTCTTGCTCAAACAAGGCTTTGAACTAGGCAAAGCTGATCCTACCCTTTTCATTCACAAAGTTAGCAATGATATATTTGTATGCCAAATATATGTCGATGACATAATATTTGGTAGCACTAACCTTGTGTATGTTGAGCAATTTAGTAGGACAATGACCAAGAGATTAGAGATGTCCATGATGGGAGAGCTGAAGTTCTTCCTCGGTTTTCAAGTAAAGCAATTGGAGGAAGGGACTTTCATATGCCAAACAAAGTACACCCATGACATGCTGAAGAAGTTTGATATGGCCAAGGCAAAGCCTATCAAAACTCCTATGGCAAGCAATGGACATCTTGATCTCGATGAAGAAGGAGCAGCTGTAGATATGAAGGTATATCGTTCCATGATAGGCTCCCTTCTTTATCTGTGTGCATCTAGGCCTGATATTATGCTTAGTGTGTGCATGTGTGCTAGATTTCAAGCCAACCCGAAAGAGTGTCACTTAGTGGCGGTTAAAAGAATCTTGAGATATTTAGTACTCACTCCTAACCTTGGCTTGTGGTATCCCAAGGGTTACAAGTTCAATCTACTTGGCTATTCAGACTCTGATTATGCCAGTTGCAAAGTAGATAGAAAAAGCACTTCGGGGACATGTCAATTCCTTGGACAGTCTCTAGTGTCTTGGAGCCCTAAAAAGCAAAATTGTGTAGCCTTATCCACCGCTGAGGCCGAGTATGTTGCAGTCGGTGCTTGCTATGCTCAACTACTTTGGATGAAGCAGACCCTAAAGGATTACGGATGTCACTTCACAAAAATCCCACTTTTGTGTGACAATGAGAGTGCAATCAAGTTAGCAAACAACCCTGTAGCACACTCTAGGACCAAACACATAGACATCTGTCATCACTTCTTGAGAGACCACGAAAGCAAAGGAGATATCGAACTTCGCCATGTGAGCACCGAAAAACAACTAGCCGATATCTTCACAAAGCCCCTTGACGAGGCAAGGTTTTGTGCTTTGCGTAGTGAGCTAAATATACTTGATTCTCGTAATCTGGCTTGAAGTATAGCACATGTTTGTTTGAAACACTAGTATGAGTAGGATAAGTTTGAGAAAATTTTCATAATGTGTTTCAAAATGATTTGAAAAATTCATCACTATTCATGACCATTGTTTGTACTGTTGATATGCTTTCTGGTCATGGTATAATGATGCTGTGTGATCATTTGAAATGGAGAAAGTCACTCTAGTAGCATATTTTATATATATGTTCAGGTCACCAGGCGAGCGCGGCAGTGCCGCGTCCTGGGTGCGGCAGTGCCGCACTTCGGTTTCAACCTGAAACCTGCCCGTGACCGACCAGGTGCTGGGGCCCACTTCTTTTCTCTATCTATTCCAGGCCCACAGTACCTGTTCTCTTCTCCTCATTCCATCTCAGCTCGACGCCCCTCTCTCTCTCCTTTCTCTCTCACGCAAGGAGAAGGCGCCGCCGCTGCCAACCGCGCCGCTGCCCCGGCAGTGCCGTGCACCCAGCTGCACTCCACTCTGCTCGAGGACCAGCTGGTGGAGCTCCCTTCCTTGAAGCTCCTGCTCTTCTTCCCTCCTCAATCCACGAAGGCAAGGCAAGGTGATGACCTAACCCTAATTGAAGCAATCTTGCCCGATCTATGGAATGTGGCTAGCTTTTCAATGGATTTGTGTTTCATTTGATAGTATGGAGTGATTAGGTATGATATTAGTGGTTGGATTGAATCGATTTGATAGTTCAACACTTTGAATGACTTAGGGGGAGGGTGCAGCACTGCTGTCCCATAATGGAACCTTGGTGTTCTAATCTGATTCAATCAGAATATGCCTCCAAAGTGACATCAAACTGTTGAAAGATCAAATAGATTGACTCCAAAAATTAAAATCATGCCAAATCATTCTTCCACTTCTCATCTTTATCCATTGATTAAAACGACTTAGGAACCTTGATGAAACAAAAGAAATTGAAAACTACACCTTGATATGTCAGAGCAGACCATGTGGCAGTGCCGCGTGATCTGTGAGGCAGTGCCGCACTGACCAGGAATAACTCTGGACAGTCATGCTCTCATATCAATCTGCATGTTTCTATCTCTTGGAAAGTCATAAATGTTCCTATTTATATCTTCTGTTCATATCTTGGTTCTTATAAAAGCTTTCTCTCATTTAGATGGACCGTGATGAGATCGCAAGAGGAAAGAGGAAGATGGGCACCAAGCAGACTGTCAGGAGAGGTAGAGGTAGAGGATCTTCCAGTAGCCAGAGGATGCCTATTGATGATACTGAAGATCAGCTACAGCAGTTAGGGTACACCATTCCTTTGGAGGGTGATCAGGGGACACCTCCTCGCATTAGTGAGTTTGATGACACATACATGGAAAATGCAGAGGGTGTCTATATGATCACAGCTCCAGATGACACACTGCCACATGCATTTGTTGATTACTCCAAGAAGCAGAGGGAAGTGGCAGATGCTAGGGAGATCAATCCCTATTCCAGCTTCAGGACCGATGGCATTGATGAGAGGTTTTGGAATGTGTTCCACTCAAACTTCTACACCTCAGTCATCTTCCCCAGCAGGAAAGGGAAGATCATCCAGCAGTAGTATATTGACTTTGAGGAGATGAGGAGTAAGGAGTTGCCTCAGTTCGATGAAGCCATTGGTGCTTGTGAGAAGTTTCAGCTGACAGACATTATGGCTTTCAGACATGACTGGAATGTGGAGATCCTGAGCCAGTTCCACACCACCTACTACTGGGATCAGGATGAGGACATAGTGCATTGGATGACTGACAGGAGGCACTACAAGATTGACTTCATCACATTCTGTCAGATATTTGGTTTTGATGAGGACCACAGGGCCTTACCAAAGATCCATGCCCAGGATGCTTACAAGATCAGTGACATTAGTGATTGCTGGATCACCCCTGGACAGGCAGATGGCAAGAGGAGTGGCCTGCAGAGTTTCTACTACATATTGAACAACCTATGCAGGAGCACTATTGACCCAAAGGATGGGGCTGCATCAGATGTGAATGGTTATGCTAGGAACTTGCTTGCCAAGTTCAGAGATGATGAGCCTTTCAATGTGCCAAGGTACATTTGGGTAACACTTGCTATTGCCATGGATGATGGTAGGAGGAACCTTCCCTATGCCCCATACTTGATGTTCATGATTGAGAGGGTGACTGGGAGGATTTTTCCTAAGGATGGGTTCCACACTGTATATGACATTCAGAAGACCCAGTCCTATGCAGCAGCACGACAGACAGCTGGTGGTTCCTCTACTAGGCAGCATGATGTACCTGAGTCTTCTCAGCCTAGGCACAGGAGTGGCAGTGACAAGAAGTTCAAGACCAAGGTGAAGGCATGGCTTAGAGCCATATTTGGACACTGCACATATGCCTCTCAGCAGACATATGAGCACAGGAAGGAAATGAGGCAAGCCTTCAAGAGTGTCAGGGAGAAGCAAGGCCTACCACCTCTCAGACCTATTCCTAGGCCACCCAGATTTGAGGTAGCGACGGCACGGCGAGAGGGTCACCGGCAGCGAGGCTCGCCCGGACCGACCAACGCGTGACAAGGTGCGAACGAGGAGGTCCAGGGGCACATGGCCGGGCAACAAGGAGGTGGCCATGGCCGGGAAAGGCGCGGTGACGGCGTGACAGGGGCCACGGCGGTGACGCGGTCGCGCGGGCACATGGCGGCGAGCACCGGCGACGGCGCGCGGGTGACCCAAATACCCAGAAAAACGCGTGCGTGCGACAAGGGGAAAGAAACGAACCCAAATCTGGGGCTTTTGCCCCTTTGCGAGGGAGCTCCGAACTGGTGCGGCCATGGCGAGGTCCCTGGCCGGCGCGGCGGTGGCGAGGTGCTAGCTCCAGCCACAGGGCAGCGCCGTGAGTGGGTGTGCGGCGTCCTGGACGGCGAGGTGGTCGTGAAGGTGTGCAAACGGTGGACAGGGAGACCCCCGGTACGTGTGCCTGCCATCTTGCAAGCCGGCGGCGAGGTGTGCCAGTGCACGGCGGCTGCGGTTCGCGCGATGGCGTGGTGCGGGTGTGAGGCAAGGGCAGAACGCGGAGGTGCGCGCGCGTGAACGAGGTGATGGCAGCGGCACCTGCAAAAGAGTTCCCAGCACGGCACGAAGGCCGGCTTCACCATGCGACGTGCGCGGCGGTGGCGACGACGAGCTCGCGTCCTGCCTCGGCTCGAAGGCCGGGTCGTCCACAAAAGGGCGAGGTAGCACGGCCTCACCTCGGTGGCCACGGGCTGACGTGAAGGCGTTGGTGTAGAGGGGCGGAGCAGGGTCGTCGGCGAGGAGGGAGACGGCGGTGCGCAGCACAGGAAGCAGGGGATGCCGGCGCGTCGCGGTTCTTGGCTTCTCTGCGTCCTGGAGCCCCACGGGCGGCCTCCGGGTTTTCGCGACGGCGCCGGTGTACTCGTGGACGGCCTCCGGGTCTTCTCCTCTCCTCCCCCTTCTTCTTCTCTTCCGGCGGGCAGTGGCGAGCGGTGGAAGGGGAGGATTCCCCGGCGGCTAGGGTTGGGAGCTCCCCGGGGGCTGCGGTGCGGTCTACTTGTAGCGGAGGGCAGCGCGGGACGCGTGGACGGCCGGGATGCGCCGAAGGGTGCGCTGGCGCGTCGCGACGGCGGCCATGGGCGGCGCGGCGCCGGAAGGCTGCTCGCCGGCGTCACTAAAGCGGAAAAGAGAGGGGGTGACGGGGAAGAAGCGCTGACGCAGGGGGTTGCGTCACGCGGGTCCCACTCGTCAGCGGCTCAGCGCGGGGCGCGGTTGGTGGGAGTGGGCCGGCGCTGTAGTGGACCGTGACGGGCTGGAACGGGGAAAGAAGGGGGGTACGCGGCGGTTAAGGAAAAAGAGGAGTAGGTGGTTCGGTGGACTTCCGGTTTTGGGCTCGAGGCCCAACAGCTAACCTCCCTTTTCCTTTTCTAACTCTATTCACTCCTTTTCTATTTAGTTTCAAATTTGAATAAGGATTCAAATTTGAAACTCACAACAATTAAACTCCAAATAAAACCAAATGAACTCCAAGTTTCTCACACTAACATTTTATATTTCCTAGGAATTTTATTTAATTCAAAAATTAAATCTAGGAATTGTAGGAGAGAAAATGAAGACATCCTTATTCAAATTGACTTGCACCCAATTAATTCATCGAAAATTTTAAATCCACATTTTTATTAATTAACATTCCTCAATAAATTTGAGGGATGTTACAATATTGTATGTGTGTTGTGCCTATGTTATCCAGCTTCGCCTGATCCTTAAAAATACACTAGTACTAGTAGAGAACAGACTTTCGGCTTTTACCTTTAGTCCCAGTCAGAATCGGGCCCGGGATTAAATTTATACCTACTAATAAAGAGAGAACATATAATATGGTATGTCTTTCAAAATGGAAAATCAGATGACATAGTAGTGTAGGGAGGTAAAAGTGACTTGTTTTTCCATATATTGGCTTAAATTTTGTTTGCTTCCTATGTACTATTTTCTTCTTGTCTTTTCTTTTCTACTGTGTCGCACAATTCTTTAAATCTTTTCTTTTGTGAAAGTCTGTAATTTCCGTAGCCAAAATTGCATGTGAGTTAAGTACTTTGGAAAGTGCCGCTTTGACTTGGGTGTCTTTCCGCACCTTCTATTTTTATGTGTTAGAGCTCTTCCTTTTAAGTCCCTAGAGTCAAATACATATACTTCTCAAATATTGATATCAACCGAATTGGAATGCTACATTTGGTATCAATCTACAGAGTTGTATCAACAACTTGTTGTCTTTCAATTGGTATATTTTGTATGCTTCCTCCATGCAACCGACGCCGTCACATTTCAATAACCGAGGAAGTTATATATAGTAAACATCCTTGGTAAATCATTAACCGAGGCGGTAAACTGTAATTGTGTCGTTATATCAGACCCAGGCCAGAAACTCACACTAGGCCACTATTGTGTCGATATATAAACCAAATTTAAACCCTAACTACTCCACTCTCTCATCTCTCCTCACTCAGCTGTTGCAACCCTCTCCCCTCAGTCACTCGACGCTTCCCAACCCTTCCCCATCTTCCAACACTGCGTGCCACCAGCGTCGTGCCCCACCAAACCCCGCCGGCGCCGCCCCTTCCCTCCAGTCCTCCACTTTTTTCCTCCTCCTCCTCTCTCTCTCTCTCACCCCCGCTCGCCCCTCCTCCCCTCCCTGCATACTGATGGAGCAGGCATGCAGCTTAGTGCTCCTCCCCACCATCAAGGAGCGCCCTCCCCTCTCCAATCCGGTGGACGCCCCGTCCCCCACCCCCTCGCGGATCCGGCCTGAGGCGGCATTGGCGCCACCACTGAAGAAACCACCTTTACTCCCCAAACCAATTTGCACTAGAATTGAGTTTGGAAAGTGGAACTGGGGGGTAAAAGGGTTTTACTCCCGGTTGAGCAGCGCTGAGCAGCTGAGCAACTGTGCGAAGCCCCTAGGGCAACTGGTGGAGGACCTTTACTCCCGGTTGCACCCTCCAACCGGGACTAAAGGTGGACTTCTACCACCGGTTGGAGTCTGCAACCGGGGGTAGAGCTATAGTCCCGGTTGGAGACCCCAAACGGGGGTAAAGCCTTAGGTATTGCCCCCGGTTGGAGAACTCAACCGGGAGTAAAACTTTTTTTTCAATCAGCTAGGTTTGTGAGAGGCTGGGACTAAATCTTTTTTTAGTTTTTACTTGCATAATTTAAAATGTGCATAATTCAAAATAAGTCATTACAATGTCACTGCGACGTGCATAATTAATACAAATTTATATAGTTTAAAACATGCATAACTTAAGACAAGTCTAATACTACTATAAGTTCACTACAGGCCTTAAGAGCCTTGCCGGTCTTGTATCCAAAACTCGGTGAAGTGTAGGTCACCGATCTTGATTCCACCAACCTCATAAATGTAGTCCAACGTCCTAACTAATACATCCTCCTTTGCCTCACAACTACGATGACATGGTCTACTGACGACGGTTAACTGTGCTGGACTTGTCACTATGTCTTCAATCTTACGGGCAACCTGCTTTGCCTGATATCCATCTGTAGTGAGTGTTGGCCTTGGATTAACCTATGTCCAATACCAACCCAATCGAGACATTACTTGGGTTAGAATGGATGCATAACTGACTGCAGCGTATGTTATGTCATATTCTTGAACCTGTAATTATTGGCACAAAAAATTATGAGAACATATCAAGATTGCCACATCATTTCTAGATATAAGCTAGGTAATAAAATAACATATCGAGAGTACCACATCATTTCGATTCCTACGAGCCATGCGTGCAGCCAATTCCGCAACTTCATTCATCATGTTCATACTTTTAGCTTTCATCAACAATGAGGAGAATGAAGTTAGAGTGTACCCAATTTCTTGAAGTTTGTGTACACAACCCATGACAGCATATTTTTGTGCAACCGCCGGCTGGCTCGCATGTGATTTCATTCCAGCCTCTGAGATTTGTATAGGATTTCCACGTCTCCTCCTAGCGGCGATGGAAAAGCTAATTCGACATTGGACTTGTAGACCTAATTGACTATGAAGATCATAATAGTGTTGGACGTTCCATTGCTCAACCCCAAAGTACGAGAGACAGTTTTCAAGCCAAGTGATTTGGTCAATTGGCTACAATACATTTAAAAATCATACAAATGATGAATATACATATACAAATGTATTTGACAAATTGTTTATACTAATATACTTACTATTATTGGAACATCAGTGATTACTTTGGGCAGATTTCTTGGATCAGGGTGAAATCCCTAGCTAGCTACAAAGCCAGAGAAACCTATGACTTCCGGTGGTGGAAGACCACGTCGAGCCATCTAACATAGAGATATAGAAATTAGTTTTGCAATCAAATCTGTCACATAATCAGATTTGCCACTTAGTCAAATTTGTAACTAATAGTAATAAACAAATTAATAATATTTTTACCATTTATAAGTATGCTCAAAATAAAGATATAAATCATATATTCTCTCAAATGAATAATTGATGAGTACAAACACGATATAATGCTAATAATTATAATATATAGTATACGCTAATAATTAATACTCTAAGCATATATATTTACAAATACTCTAAGCAACATCACAAATGCCATGGCCAGCTGCAGAATCGACAGTGATGCAAAAGCAAATCATCCACAATTACAAGCGTAATCGACCATCAAATATATTAATATTGCTATTCTGAAATCAAAAATCAGTGAATCTGAAACTACTAATTATAGGGAACTGAAATGCAACTTACATACGACAAGAACACCCAAGCATGCGTCCGTGATACAAATCGAAGGCTAACAACATGATCTCAACAAAAAACAATTTTTTGGGGAACTACTCCAGCTGGAAATGCCTATAAGCCTAGCATTGTCAAACTTAAATATGTACCCTTCAGACTGAGAAAATATATGCACATAGTTCATCACGGTGATGTAGCAGTTCGATATCAATTCGTAACACCGAGCTCTTTGTGCACCGGACTAATCTTTTTAAATTTGTAATAGAGTTTCATCTTTCAATTGAACATCAAATAATTCATGAAACAAATGAAAAACAAATGTATTGTTGCATTCCCAATTCATGGAATACGAGATGAATTGAATTCAAAACAGGTGTAGAGGATATGAACCTTGGCCTTCTTGGATTGGGGATCGATCGGAGCCGGAACAGAGAGTTCTCCATAGGGACAGGGGCGCACACCGACACGACGATGGAGATGTGGCGAATCGAGGGCAGATCAGAGAGTTCTTCGACACTGCGAAGCGGTGGCGGGCAGGGCAGCACGGTTGAGAGCGAGGGCAGGCTGCCGCGCTGCTGCTATGTCGGGCACTGCACTGTGAGAGGGCCGTAGCGGCGACGGTTGTGGCAAGTGGAATCGGGGCTCATGGATCCACGGTGGTCTTGGGCGTCGGGGCTCGAGACGGCGCGGTGGTGGAGGGCATCGTGGCGGGCGGCGCGCGGACGACGATGGGGTGCGGTGGTAGGGATGGAGGAGATGAAGTGAGAGCGAGATCAGGAAAGGGGTGAGGACTGGGTTAATAAGCCCGAGGCCTCAATTGTGCAAAAGGATAATAAAGAAGGGAACGACCTCTGGTGCATAAGCAGTAGCTCTCATGTGGGCTAAAAAAGTGGCAAATATCATTCATTGTTAACCTTTCACGAGAATTTACGGTTTTGACAACTTTGGTGAAACATGAGGTTCTTATTACTACTGTTTTTTTTATCATGACATATTCAGTGGCCGACCACATCGTAAGTAAAATATCATTTGTGCATTACCATGTACTCTCTCCATCCCAAAAAATTAGGGTTTTAGATTTTTAATATCATGTTTGACTGTTCCTTTTATTCAAAAATTTTATAGAAATTATAAAATAAATAAGTCATTGTTAAAATATTTTAAATGATAAAACAAGTCATAATAAAATAAATTATATTTATATAAAAAATAAATAAGACGGATAGTTAAATAAGATTCTGAAATTCTAAAACGACACTATATTTAGAATGGAGCTGTCAAACCTAGTTGTAGTTGGTACAACCAGGCCTGTTTATTTAGCTTTTTTTTAGCAACGCCTCGTTCGGTGATTAAACCAGGTATGGGGGGAACGCAATTTCCTATGGTTTCTCCAAGTTTCAGTGGGTTGTCACCGTGAAATGTCCGCACCGCGCTATGGTTTCGCCTCCCCTTCCGACGTCGTCGCCGTCGCCGTGCCTCTTCCTAGCTCACTAGTCTCTCCACTTTCTCCTCTCCACACCAGCGCGCCTCGACCCGGCTCTGTCCCTTCCCGTTCCAACTCCTCCGCTCTGCCTCCCACTCCCGTCCCCTGCCCCCCTCTGCGCGCTCACACGCGCGGGGGCAATGAGACGGGCGGCGGACGCCATCGAGACGGGGGGCAGCGGCGCCAGTACCAGCGCGTACTGGAAAGTGTGGGGTCTGATTGACTGATTGGCAGGATCCGCACGAAGAGGCTCCGCTTGATTTCCTGCTCGTGTTGGCTCAGGAGCGGGGAGCTGGAGTTCTGCGGCGAGATCAGTTGTGCTGATAACAGTTTCCTGCATTTCGAAGGCTTGTTGGTTGAATGACAGTAAAGTGCTACTTCTTGTGTGTCATACACTGCTATTTCTCTGTCCCACTTTGTGCTGATAATCTCCATGACTGATTTGTGTTTTTTTCTATGTATATTGTGATTCTTTTTTTAGATAAAATGTATATTTGTGTTTTTTTCTATGTATATTGTGATTCTGGATTTTAAGTAATGTATATACTTACCCTCTAAAGGGTCTCTTAGTTTTTATGTTTATTTCTGCTTACTAAACCAAATGAATCTGCCATACTCTGTAATAAACAGTCAGCCGTTACAAAATCTCTACTCCTAAAAAGTATGAAGCAGAGACAAAAATTTGTTCGTACTTTTTTCCGCTCTCCGTGAATCTGCCTCCCAACCCCGCGCGTCCGCCCCCACCCCCATTCCATTTTT
This sequence comes from Cenchrus fungigraminus, assembly GCA_036936925.1. Lineage (NCBI taxonomy): Eukaryota > Viridiplantae > Streptophyta > Magnoliopsida > Poales > Poaceae > Cenchrus > Cenchrus fungigraminus. The sequence goes on from CM072769.1 coordinate 189,651,360, forward strand.
GCCCCTGCCTCTCTGCACCCCGCCCCGCACAGCCGCACCCCGCACCCAGCCCTCGCCTCTCTCCCGCGCCACCGCCGTCCCCACTGTACCGCCCTCGCCTCCCCTCCCACGCCACCGCCGTCCCCGCGCCTCCGCTCGGCCCCGCGCCTGCACACGCCTCCGCACGTCTTCCCCCGGTCCCCCCCTCACCGTCCGTTCTCCCGTGTCGTCCCTTTGCTCCTCCCTCCTCGCCCCCACCCCCGACCGACATCCACCCTTCCGCACCCCAATCACTGCCCGCGGCCCGCGTCGGCCCCCCATCGCACCCTCCCTCATCACCACGGGCGCCATCGCCGCCGCGCCAGGAAGCCGCCTTGACCCTCACGTTTCTCACCCGATCCCGAACCCAAAGCCGCAGCCAGCCGCCACCGCAAATCGATCCCATCGTCGCCTCCCAATCGCCACCACCACGCTGCTGTCATGGCGTCCAAATCCAGCATTCGTTGTGGTCTGTGCCAACCATGCCGCTGTCGTCCACCTGCAGCACGCAGATCAGGGCCACTGTGAGGCGTCGACCCAAATACCACCACGCCACTGTCGTCAGTTCCAGCGCACACCCCGCGATGGAGTCGTCTCCAGTGCCCAACACCACATTTGCCGCCCTCGCGCTCATCGCTGAGGCGAAGAAGGCGTCGCCCACCAGGGTACTCTTTCTTGGATTTGGATAGCTTCCTGGCTGAACATTACGCCCTTCAGTTTTCTTGGCATCTGTGAATTAAAAGTTAATTGTGCTGACCAATGTGATTATGCAAATTCTGGGCAGGTCGAGATTGCGCACGCCTACGAGAAGAACGGCGTGGCATAAGCATCACTTTCTGGTATTGCATTTGCTTCTTGTTCTACAACTGATGGTTCTTTGTTACCGCTCTCTGACATTTCAGATCATGTGCATGTATGTTCCTTCAGAGTAGCTTTGAGAACCTGGAGATCATACGCAATTCTGGTGTGAATGTAAGTCGAGGCAAACATGCTTGCATTGTTGTCTCAAAAATTGTTCACCTCATCAGCATATATGTTGCCGGGGACTCCACCTTGTAGGTAGTGATTCAGCAGTTGATTCAGCACATCCTCACAGGTCAGTTGGTAGATTTCTCTTCTGAGACATACCATTTTAGTTGTGCCTTGCAATTTGTATTAATCCTCCAGTTTGCGCTTAGTCACAAATTTTGATGATTGACATTACATTCTAATCTTCCAAAAAAAACATTACATTCTAATCATCTATGTTACCTATTCTCTGCCTACAGATACATACTTACATACATGATATATTTTTTTTATGCTAAAAGGTCTATGGGATTGAGTTTACTCCATGTTAGCTGATTACACACGAGCATACATGTTCTTTTTTTATGCTCACTGGTTGAATGTCTTTGTTTTGTCTCCATAAATTTTGTACGCTTTTCTTATTATTAATCAGGACATAGTAGTTCCTCTAAAGAATTTGCGTGCTTCAAATATCTAATAAACTAATCTTGTCCCTTATGATTTTCTTATTGTTGATCAAGAAACAACACATTGCTTTACATGTATTTCCTAATAATGTCTAAAAAAAAGACTTATTGGTTCTTACTGCTATTTCAGATAGGCCTCTGTGAGAATATGGTGCTACCATTAATGGTCAAGATAAAACCTAAAGGTATGTAAGTTGTGGTCCATCAGTGGTTGAGTTTAATCTACTTGCATGTTGATTGCTACTGGTTCCCTATCACAGCTTATTTAGTGTTTTTATTTTCCTTGTGCACGATTGCTAGGGCAGCTTATATCTTTGTGGATAGGCAATGCATATGAAATTCTCACATAGCTAGATTCAATCATGTTGTTATCTCAATGCATGGTTTGAACCAATTAATTTGAAAAAAATGCAATTGTTCTTATATAAAAGGCAGGTTGCTTGCCTGTAGTTCAAGTTGGGGATGCTACTTCACTTCATAGCGTTTTCGTTTTCTTTTCAGTCTCACTCGAAAGATTGGATATCAGTAGGATTGTTCTTGGGGTCTGGATATCTATACACACGATACACTAAAAAATATTGTATATCAGTTTGTGTTAGGTGGTACTTTAGTTTTATCAGACTGACAAAAGCTCTATGGTGTAGTTCTACTTGTTGTAATATGGTGGCCTTTTATTATTTTGCTATTTGTATCAGACAGAACATTAATTCGCCTGGCATGATAAGAAGTTTTTCTGGTGATTTTTGAAGCTGAATTTTATCCACATGGTTTAGTAGATATGAAACCATCATTCATTAATAGAAAATTTCAGGCACTTATCATGGTTTGAAAACTCCAAAACTAAGACCTGATTTGGTCCAACTCCAAGGCCACCTGTGATAAGGCTTCAACATGATTTGAAAGCAAATCATACTCCAACTCTTGTTAATTGCACTTGTGCCTAAATTGTATGCTAGAAACATAGTAGGTTATCACAATATCAATGCAAATATAAATTTTAGTATTAACTGATCACCTCCTGCACCCATCTGCTTCCTGCAGCATTCCCCTCTCCTGGTCAATTGCCTTCTACCGTTCCACTTGCGGCGGCATCTCGGCCCATCAGTTGCCTGCGATGTAAAAACATCGCATTGGCGTTTAAAAACATCATGGTCAATGTCAGTGAACTCATGCCTTTCCAGCAGACTTGTATAATTGCATTTTATGAACAGATGGATAATGACATGATGAGATCCATGCCATAATGATTTTCTGCAAAATTGATGTTTTTTTCTTTTTAGCATTGGAATTTCAATCTTCTTTTTGGGGTTGCAAAGAAAAAAAGCGGGAGAAAGAAATGTTTGTGTTGTTATCGGTTCTCATTTAGTCCGTGGAAGAAATGATAAGTAGTTATTTTTGTCATTTGATATACATTTTCGAAAGGAACTACCAAATGTAACAATTTTTAATAACTTTTAGTGTGGTGAGGGTAATCTGTTATGCCTTAATTTTTCTGCTTTATATATATGCCTAGGAATGACAAAATTTATTACCAAAACTGATAGATTTCTTAATAAGCATGGAATGTTTTTAATTGACCTGAATGAGGCCCATTTTTTTCCATAAATGCTTATCCCTTTCTAACACCGTTGTTGAAATACATTTGTTTATGGATGAAGAGTTATACCAATATTTGCAGGTAAGACAGTAAACAAGAAGAAAATGGTGTTTGTTCTCATTTCCCATCGGTCCATCGCTTTTACATTCACCACAACAAGAGTGTTAATTTATTTGTCTCTAATTTCCCTGTTCGTATGTATTCCTGTTGGCAACAATGCGGTGTTCCTGAATGGTTGATTTGGAGACACTATTATGCATTATGTTTAACACAGAAATTTTTAGTTGAAATATTCCCAGCAAAATGTTTTATATGGATAATTTTCTGATGCCTTAGCAATGTCACATTAGTGGATATATAAGATTTTGTTGACTACACCAAGTTTACCTGATGTTGATATTGATTCATTTACTAAAAAATTGTTTGTTAGTGAATCTGCATCCCAAAAGATAGTCCTCTACTCTTTTAATTGTTTTGTCCGTGGCAACGCACGGGCATGATCCTAGTTGATTAACAAATTGCAATAGGTGATGCAATTAACTTTGTTTTATTGTGCATTTTTGTATCCTTTTATTGATGTATTCACTGTTTTTTAGTCACGTTGTAGGCAAAACATACAAAGTAATGGTTACCTGGCCACAAATGATACAAGCAGTTATGGTTAGTAAGTGGAGACCCCCACTGCAGAGCAACTGAACTCAAGCCACAGAAATTCTGGTGTGATCTTTTCAGACAGCCAGTTCACGTTAAGGTGGTGATCTACGTTTAAACTCCATGCATAGAAGCTCTATCACATGACGGTTTCCATTCTAACGTGCTGAATGCCCGAACACAACTGGTATTGCTATGGCAACTGTACAACAAATCCTTTCTTTTCAGTAACCAAACAAGAGAAAATTCACCAAATGTCAAAATCACAACTAGCAACAGTGCAATAAATACCTTATTTTCTGAAAGCAAACATGAAAAAAAAATCAAGAACTTGCACGCTAGTGATGAAGGTGGTAAGTGCTGATTAATCAAACGGCCATAAAGGCAAAACATGTTTTTTTTTCTTCTTAAACTGCGCTTATTTGCAAGGAGACAAGCTTTATTATGACAGCAGTGGCCGCTAGGGTAAAAGTGACAACCTGGAAGTGGGTGGGGGGGAAGACTGAGGTACATCTAATGCAAATTTTAAAGTATACCTTATCAAAGTATAGAGGACGTTGCTTGTATTATTACCTTAGTTTTGTCTTGGATAGGCCTTCTTAATTTCGTGCAACCGTGCAGCCACTTCCTGCATGCTGATGCGCTCATTCGGAGATGCCTTAGTGCAGAGAAGCCCAATGTTTAGAATAGAAAGCAAACACTCTAAGCTTTTCTCCTTCATGGCAAATGAAGCTTCTTGAGATAAATCTTGTTGCTCTTCTAGTAGGTGAGGATCAATAATCTGTGGTATCATGTCAGGAAAGTTCATCTCAACAAATTTTGTAATGTTTATCCCACCATTGAACATGTCGTCAGTTGGCCTCTTGTGCAAAAATATTTCAAACAGAACAATCCCAAAGCTGTAAACATCTGCTGCACTAGACACTGCTCCACCCGCAGCACACTCTGCAGATTGCACAAAAGAATTGCTTACTCCAAAGGTAAACATACATGAAACAATTACGCAGTATGAAAAGAACATGTATTACCTGGAGCAATATAACCTATTGTTCCCATAATAGCGGCTGAAGTCGATACCAAGTGAGTGGATGATGATGATGATGCTGAGTCAAATTTGAACCTTGCAAGACCAAAGTCTCCAACATGTGCTGTCATATTGTCATCCAAAAGGATGTTGCTAGGCTTTAGATCACAATGGATGATAGTTCCTTGGTTGCCATGGTGGAGGTACTCTAATGCATCCGCAACATCAACTGCAATACTTAACCTCTCAGCAATTGTGATGTGGACTTGAGTTGAAGTGTTCTCATCGCATCTGGTTGAGTATAGTAGCTCATGCAGGTCACCTTGTGCCATGAACTCATAGACTAAGGCTTTGAAATCATTTCCATTTGAATCAATACTGGAGCATGCAGTGATTATAGGAATTAGATTTCTATGCCGCACGTTTTGTAGAGCGTTGCATTCTGCAATGAAGCTCTTTTGTGCTCCCCTTGTCTCTAGACGAAAAACTTTGATAGCAACCATGGTTCTACCTTGGAAGAGTTCTCCTTTATACACGGAAGAATATGTTCCTTTGCCAATCAAATTAGATGCCGAGAACCCACATGTTGCTTTGGCTAGATCATTGTAAGAAACTTTGGGGAATTTTCTACCAAATGAGGGCAAAGATAATAGGTTGCTCTTTGGTTTCCCTCTCCAGAGAAGCATTACAATTATGACTATAGCAAGTGACAAAATGCTGGATAAGGGGATCACCACTTTTAGTACAATGGAATGTTGCCTCTGCTTACTTGAATCAACAGGCATGACATGGCATGCAAGTAGGTGTAACTCCAATGGCCCACCACAAAGCCCTGGATTTCCATCAATCTGCACAACAGTTTTGTTATTGAATATCCCCTTCATTGGGACCTCACCACTGATGTTGTTGAATGACAGATCTAGTTGCTCAAGGTATCGGAGGTTGCCGAGGGACATTGGTATTGACCCAGTCAAATTATTGTGAGACAAGTCCAGAACTTGTAGGTTACTTATGTTGCCTAGTGTAATGGGGATGCTTCCTCTGAAACTATTATGTTGCAGCACAAGGTATTCCAAGTTTTCACACTTACCTATAGTGGTCGGAATGTCTCCAGACAGCATATTTGACGAAAGATTCAAATACCCAAGCGCCTTGGCATTGCCTACTTCATAAGGAAGTTGCCCATGAAGGTGGTTTGCAGATAAATGAATATACATGATGGACGGAATTCCAAACATCTCTTTGGGAACACCACCTTGAAGAAAATTATTTGAAAAGCTGCATTTTTGAAGATTTTGAAGATTTCCTATGCTTGCAGGTAAATGCCCTTCGAATTGGTTGGATTGAATAAAAAGGCTTGATAACTGAGACAAGTTTGAAAGGGATGATGGAATAAAACCCGAGAAACTATTGTTAGCTAAATCCAATGCTTGTAAACTTTTTAAAGTTCCAAGCCATTTAGGAACCACGCCTGTAAAATGATTCCCGTGTAGTGATAACCACATCAGGTTGCGAAGGTTTGCGATTCCAGAAGGAAAACCACCTGATAGTTGATTATACGCCAGTAATAATAGCTGCAGTTCAACAGAAAGGTTACCTAATGAAGTTGGTATGTGGCCTTCTAGCTGATTGTCAGATACTGATAATCCTTGTAGCTTAGTACAGTTGCCTAAGCTGTAAACAAACTCCCAGTCTTGACTGTTACGAGCTTTAAGTTTATTTAACTCAAGATTCAGCCCGTAGAGATTGCCAAGTTTGCCAATGGAACTAGGGATCACGCCAGTGAATCTGTTGTTTGACATATCAATCATGCGCAGATCTGATGCATTGGCCAACGAGGAAGGGATGTGGCCATGGAAAAAGTTGGAGTCTATTATAAGGTCTTGGAGGTTGGGAAGAGAGCTACAGAGGCCAGGAGGCACCTCGCCGCTTAAATGATTCCATGGAATACTAAAGGTAACGAGGGTTGAAAGATTCAGGATGGCCTGTGGAAAACTGCCTACCAAATGGTTGGCACTAGCACGCAGACTCTGTAGCCCCGGAAACTTTGCAAACTCGTGTGGGAAGTTTCCCTCAATGCTATTGTAATTGAAGCCCAATGCCTGAAGCGTTGTGATATTAGCAAGAGAAGGAGGGATGGTTCCTGAAAGATTGTTAGATCCCAGCTCCAGCTGTTTAAGTCCAAGAGGCAAACCCGGAAACCCATCAAGGAGATTGTTCCCATCGAGCCATAATTTCTCCAGCTTAGAGCAGTTTTGAAAAGTTGGTATAAATCCATGTAATGTGTTGTTACTCAAGTAGAGGGTTTGGAGGCGATGCAACTGGCCAAGGGATGCTGGGATTTGTCCACTGAATCTGTTTGTTGCTAGAAACAGGTGTTTCAAGAATGTCAGGTTTCCGAGCGAAGGAGATATTTGGCCAACTAAACCTCTATTTTCAAGGTGGAGACTAGTGACACGATTACTCGTCGTCCTGCACTTGACACCTTCCCAATTGCAGAAATGATTGCTATCATTCCAAGAGGCCAATGCTTGCTGTGGATCCAAACTGATCCCCTTCTTGAATTCAAGCAGCGGCAGTCGATCTGCTTGGTTCACAGGAGTGGTGGTGCAGGTGACAGCATGCACCACGCTGAAGGCCATGAGCACGAGCAGAAGCCGTCGAGTTGCAGCACGCTTCATGGTGATAAGCATGGGATTGATTGGGAGATTCAGAAGAAGTGAGGAACTACAGCGTCTTCAGCTCTCTGTTGTGTTTCAATGTAAGGAACTGCAGAGGCATGGCACCAAGACAAGTGTTGCAATGAAAATACTAAACGAGAAAATCATTGAATCTTACTTTTTAAGTCAAAATATCTGAAAATAAGTGTAGTAAAGTGCATGGAGTACCTGAAACTAACATGGCATCTCTTTCTCTACGCCAGTGTTCTTCTGTTCAGCAGTGATCTGAACCGCAACAAACGGTATGGTATATCAGAAAAAACAGCGATAAGGTGGGCATCAGGTTATAGAAATCGAGGTGCTTGCCTGATCGTCGACGGCCAAGGTGTTGGAGAGATCGTCGGCGATCGACGAAGCAGCCACCACGGGGCACGGGAGGACACACGCCCGTACTGATCGAGCTGACACTGACAGGGGCAGCTGGCTGAGGCTGATCTGATGGTGGTGGTGATAGTTATACACAGCCACAGGGCGAGAGCAAGAATCAGTGGCGGAGCTACAGCTTGCTACTGATGTCAGCTGACATTAATGGCTTTTAGAAATTTTAGCAGGGGCAGCTGGCTGAGGCTGATCTGATGGTGGTGGTGATAGTTATACACAGCCACAGGGCGAGAACAAGAATCAGTGGCGGAGCTACAGCTTGCTACTGATGTCAGCTGACATTAATGGCTTTTAGAAATTTTAGTGTAAAACACTCTTCAAACATTGATTACAGTGCTAATGACAGCGGTAGAAAAGGACAATGACATCGGAGCTTTCTGTTCTGTTTCAATGTAAGGAACTGCAGAGGCAGAGGTAGAGGCACCCTGGGTAGTGGAACCAAGAGAAGTAAGTATTGCAATGAAAATACTAACCGAAAAATCTTTAAATATTACTACTTCTTATATAAGTTATTAAAATATCTGAAACTGTAGTAATATATAAGAAGGCAAAATATCTGAAACCGTTAGTACCTGAAACTAACATGATGTCAGTGTTCTTATCTTCAGCAGTGATAATTATCAAGTATGTATGATGAGAACATTTGCTTCAACTTGAAAAACCTTGCGGTTCTTCTGTATGACGATGGAACTGACGACACGCAGATATGGTAAGTAACAGCAACTCCAACCCAGCCCCTATTTGAGCCCCTACCCTAAATTTTAGGGGCTTGGAGAAAAAAATCAACTCCAATACAGACCCTGAATGAGACCTCATTTTTCATGCCCTCACAAATTTTAGTTTCGACCCCCCAGATCCAGGATCCCCCTGTACCTCTCTCATCTGTGGGTCCCACACCGGATTTTCCTCCCCACCCGGTCGTGCACGCGCTGCCGCGCTCACCGGCGCTGGCCGCGCCCGCCAGCCATCCGCACTCACGCAGCTCGCTCGCCCGCACTGGCCGTGCTCGCCCCGCCGCGGCGGCCGCAGCGCCCACCCTACGCGTCCCCGCCGTTCGGCCACGCGACTTCCGGACGGCCACGCTCGCCCTACCGGCCTGCCCTGCTCGCTAGCCACGGCCGCGCCCGCCGGCCTGCCCTGCTCGCCACGCCGCGGCCGCGGCGCCGCGCCCTCCCTGCTTGCCCACCGCGCTCGCCCCCGCCGGCCATCCGGCCCGCACTAGAAGCAGCACCGGCGAATCCACCGGCGGTCAGCGTCTGCGTCGGCGTCCATGAGACCATGACGACCACAGGGTGGGGGTTGCAGCAGGGGTCGGCGTCACAGTCCTCGCCGGCGGTGGCAAGAGCGTCGGAAACTCGGAGGAGTGGCCATTACGTCGGTGCGCTGTGCCGACGCGCGCAACGCGCACGGGCAAGGCAACGTCGTGCGTCTCGCGGCGCCAAGGCCAAGAAGAAGGAGATGGCGGGGCTCCTCGCGTCTGACGCTGCCGCTTCGTCGGACTCACCCTGCTCGGTCCCGCCGGCTTGCTCGCGCCCGCCGGTCCGCCGCGCTCGCCTCGTCGCGACTGCACGCGCCGTCCCGCCGCGCTCGCCCTGTCGTGGCCGCGCTTGCCGTCCTACCGCGCTCGCCGCACCCGTGCCCGCGCCTGCCTACTCGGTCGCGGCGACGCCCGCCGGCCCGCCATGTTCGGCCCGTCGCGGCCGCGCCTGCCGTCCTGCTGCACTCGCCGCGCTCGCGCCTACCAGCATGCTCGCGATCGGGAGCAGGGCGCTGAACTGAATCGGTCTCAATGGGAGCCACGGGCATGAGTCACTGACAGGCGGGTCCCACTACATGTAGGGTCTTGAATTACTTTTTCCATTGGAGTTGAGAGTTAATTTAAGCCCCTATTTTTTATAGGACAGCATGCAAATGCAATTTTAAGGCCTCAATTTGAGGTCTCCCACTGGAGATGCTCTAAGAAAGAAATATTTCGAGAAAGCGATACGAAAGAAGAGGGATAGCGGAGGGGCGGCATGTGGTTACAGAAATGGAGGTGCTTGCCTGATCGTCGTCGACGGCCAAGGTACCTGTCGCAGGGCTAGAATAGAGATCGCCGGCGATGGATCGACGATAAGCACGCAGGCAGCCACCGCCACGCGACGACGACACACGCACGCACGTACTGATCGAGCTCACACTGACAGGGGCAGATGGGTGAGGGCTGAATTGAAGCTGATCTGATGGTGGTGGTTATATACACAAGCACAGGCCGAGAAACGAATCGATGGGCGGGCCAACCTTGTAGACGCTTGCTTTATTTCTTTGTGGATGGATGCCTTTGAGACCGCGGGCCGTGAAGGCGGCTTCCGGATTCCGATCCGGCAGGCCAAATTCCGATTCTTATCACGGCGTGCTGTATATGTAGATGCAGAAAAAAAAAATCAACCAAACTATATAGCCGCCTTAATTTGAGTTGCATTTCTTTTTAATTTATCCTCTTAATGAAAAAGGGTGGGAAAAAAGTTGCATTTCTTTTCACTTGTATATTTGCAGTGCGGGAGCACCAACCTGTGTGCGTCCGCTAGGAAATGCAACTCACCAGGCGGCTGCCGACTGGAGTAGTTACGGCCTGTTTGGTTGCTGACCTGGATGATTTGTCTGACAAAAAGTGTTGCCCGAGAGTTGTCTGAAAATTCGATAAAATCTGCCTGGCCAAACAAATAGAGAGAGTCCGTTTGGTTGGAAGCCTGTACTTAAGAAATTTAATAGATTAAGAATATGTTTTCTTCTATATATAATCTTACTTAATATCATTCCAGTAATATAAACACAACTAATAAAGAGAAAAATAAAGCAAATGCTTTTATGAATACTAAAAAATAATAACAAAACTAAGGTAATAATACAAGCAACGTCCTCTATACTTTGATAAGGTATACTTTAAAATTTGCTTTAGATGTACCTCAGTCTTCCCCCCCTCTTCCAGGTTGTCACTTTTACCCTAGCGGCCACTGCTGTCATAATAAAGCTTGTCTCCTTGCAAATAAGCGCAGTTTAAGAAGAAAAAAAAAACATGTTTTTGCCTTTATGGCCGTTTGATTAATCAGCACTTACCACCTTCATCACTAGCGTGCAAGTTCTTGATTTTTTTTTCATGTTTGCTTTCAGAAAATAAGGTATTTATTGCACTGTTGCTAGTTGTGATTTTGACATTTGGTGAATTTTCTCTTGTTTGCTTACTGAAAAGAAAGGATTTGTTGTACAGTTGCCATAGCAATACCAGTTGTGTTCGGGCATTCGGCACGTTAGAATGGAAACCGTCATGTGATAGAGCTTCTATGCATGGAGTTTAAACGTAGATCACCACCTTAACGTGAACTGGCTGTCTGAAAAGATCACACCAGAATTTCTGTGGCTTGAGTTCAATTGCTCTGCAGTGGGGGTCTCCACTTACTAACCATAACTGCTTGTATCATTTGTGGCCAGGTAACCATTACTTTGTATGTTTTGCCTACAACGTGACTAAAAAACAGTGAATACATCAATAAAAGGATACAAAAATGCACAATAAAACAAAGTTAATTGCATCACCTATTGCAATTTGTTAATCAACTAGGATCATGCCCGTGCGTTGCCACGGACAAAACAATTAAAAGAGTAGAGGACTATCTTTTGGGATGCAGATTCACTAACAAACAATTTTTTAGTAAATGAATCAATATCAACATCAGGTAAACTTGGTGTAGTCTACAAAATCTTATATATCCACTAATGCGACATTGCTAAGGCATCAGAAAATTATCCATATAAAACATTTTGCTGGGAATATTTCAACTAAAAATTTCTGTGTTAAACATAATGCATAATAGTGTCTCCAAATCAACCATTCAGGAACACCGCATTGTTGCCAACAGGAATACATACGAACAGGGAAATTAGAGACAAATAAATTAACACTCTTGTTGTGGTGAATGTAAAAGCGATGGACCGATGGGAAATGAGAACAAACACCATTTTCTTCTTGTTTACTGTCTTACCTGCAAATATTGGTATAACTCTTCATCCATAAACAAATGTATTTCAACAAAGGTGTTAGAAAGGGATAAGCATTTATGGAAAAAAATGGGCCTCATTCAGGTCAATTAAAAACATTCCATGCTTATTAAGAAATCTATCAGTTTTGGTAATAAATTTTGTCATTCCTAGGCATATATATAAAGCAGAAAAATTAAGGCATAACAGATTACCCTCACCACACTAAAAGTTATTAAAAATTGTTACATTTGGTAGTTCCTTTCGAAAATGTATATCAAATGACAAAAATAACTACTTATCATTTCTTCCATGGACTAAATGAGAACCGATAACAACACAAACATTTCTTTCTCCCGCTTTTTTTCTTTGCAACCCCAAAAAGAAGATTGAAATTCCAATGCTAAAAAGAAAAAAAACATCAATTTTGTAGAAAATCATTATGGCATGGATCTCATTATGTCATTATCCATCGGTTCATAAAATGCAATTATACAAGTCTGCTGGAAAGGCATGAGTTCACTGACATTGACCATGATGTTTTTACATGCCAATGCGATGTTTTTACATCGCAGGCAACTGATAGGCCGAGATGCCGCCGCAAGTGGAACGGTAGAAGGCAATTGACCAGGAGAGGGGAATGCTGCAGGAAGCAGATGGGTGCAGGAGGTGATCAGTTAATACTAAAATTTATATTTGCATTGATATTGTGATAACCTACTATGTTTCTAGCATACAATTTAGGCACAAGTGCAATTAACAAGAGTTGGAGGATGATTTGCTTTCAAATCATGTTGAAGCCTTATCACAGGTGGCCTTGGAGTTGGACCAAATCAGGTCTTAGTTTTGGAGTTTTCAAACCATGATAAGTGCCTGAAATTTTCTATTAATGAATGATGGTTTCATATCTACTAAACCATGTGGATAAAATTCAGCTTAAAAAATCACCAGAAAAACTTCTTATCATGCCAGGCGAATTAATGTTCTGTCTGATACAAATAGCAAAATAATAAAAGGCCACCATATTACAACAAGTAGAACTACACCATAGAGCTTTTGTCAGTCTGATAAAACTAAAGTACCACCTAACACAAACTGATATACAATATTTTTTAGTGTATCGTGTGTATAGATATCCAGACCCCAAGAACAATCCTACTGATATCCAATCTTTCGAGTGAGACTGAAAAGAAAACGAAAACGCTATGAAGTGAAGTAGCATCCCCAACTTGAACTACAGGCAAGCAACCTGCCTTTTATATAAGAACAATTGCATTTTTTTTCAAATTAATTGGTTCAAACCATGCATTGAGATAACAACATGATTGAATCTAGCTATGTGAGAATTTCATATGCATTGCCTATCCACAAAGATATAAGCTGCCCTAGCAATCGTGCACAAGGAAAATAAAAACACTAAATAAGCTGTGATAGGGAACCAGTAGCAATCAACATGCAAGTAGATTAAACTCAACCACTGATGGACCACAACTTACATACCTTTAGGTTTTATCTTGACCATTAATGGTAGCACCATATTCTCACAGAGGCCTATCTGAAATAGCAGTAAGAACCAATAAGTCTTTTTTTAGACATTATTAGGAAATACATGTAAAGCAATGTGTTTTTTCTTGATCAACAATAAGAAAATCATAAGGGACAAGATTAGTTTATTAGATATTTGAAGCACGCAAATTCTTTAGAGGAACTACTATGTCCTGATTAATAATAAGAAAAGCGTACAAAATTTATGGAGACAAAACAAAGACATTCAACCAGTGAGCATAAAAAAAGAACATGTATGCTCGTGTGTAATCAGCTAACATGGAGTAAACTCAATCCCATAGACCTTTTAGCATAAAAAAAATGTATCATGTATGTAAGTATGTATCTGTAGGCAGAGAATAGGTAACATAGATGATTAGAATGTAATGTTTTTTTTGGAAGATTAGAATGTAATGTCAATCATCAAAATTTGTGACTAAGCGCAAACTGGAGGATTAATACAAATTGCAAGGCACAACTAAAATGGTATGTCTCAGAAGAGAAATCTACCAACTGACCTGTGAGGATGTGCTGAATCAACTGCTGAATCACTACCTACAAGGTGGAGTCCCCGGCAACATATATGCTGATGAGGTGAACAATTTTTGAGACAACAATGCAAGCATGTTTGCCTCGACTTACATTCACACCAGAATTGCGTATGATCTCCAGGTTCTCAAAGCTACTCTGAAGGAACATACATGCACATGATCTGAAATGTCAGAGAGCGGTAACAAAGAACCATCAGTTGTAGAACAAGAAGCAAATGCAATACCAGAAAGTGATGCTTATGCCACGCCGTTCTTCTCGTAGGCGTGCGCAATCTCGACCTGCCCAGAATTTGCATAATCACATTGGTCAGCACAATTAACTTTTAATTCACAGATGCCAAGAAAACTGAAGGGCGTAATGTTCAGCCAGGAAGCTATCCAAATCCAAGAAAGAGTACCCTGGTGGGCGACGCCTTCTTCGCCTCAGCGATGAGCGCGAGGGCGGCAAATGTGGTGTTGGGCACTGGAGACGACTCCATCGCGGGGTGTGCGCTGGAACTGACGACAGTGGCGTGGTGGTATTTGGGTCGACGCCTCACAGTGGCCCTGATCTGCGTGCTGCAGGTGGACGACAGCGGCATGGTTGGCACAGACCACAACGAATGCTGGATTTGGACGCCATGACAGCAGCGTGGTGGTGGCGATTGGGAGGCGACGATGGGATCGATTTGCGGTGGCGGCTGGCTGCGGCTTTGGGTTCGGGATCGGGTGAGAAACGTGAGGGTCAAGGCGGCTTCCTGGCGCGGCGGCGATGGCGCCCGTGGTGATGAGGGAGGGTGCGATGGGGGGCCGACGCGGGCCGCGGGCAGTGATTGGGGTGCGGAAGGGTGGATGTCGGTCGGGGGTGGGGGCGAGGAGGGAGGAGCAAAGGGACGACACGGGAGAACGGACGGTGAGGGGGGGACCGGGGGAAGACGTGCGGAGGCGTGTGCAGGCGCGGGGCCGAGCGGAGGCGCGGGGACGGCGGTGGCGTGGGAGGGGAGGCGAGGGCGGTACAGTGGGGACGGCGGTGGCGCGGGAGAGAGGCGAGGGCTGGGTGCGGGGTGCGGCTGTGCGGGGCGGGGTGCAGAGAGGCAGGGGCAAAAATGGAATGGGGGTGGGGGCGGACGCGCGGGGTTGGGAGGCAGATTCACGGAGAGCGGAAAAAAGTACGAACAAATTTTTGTCTCTGCTTCATACTTTTTAGGAGTAGAGATTTTGTAACGGCTGACTGTTTATTACAGAGTATGGCAGATTCATTTGGTTTAGTAAGCAGAAATAAACATAAAAACTAAGAGACCCTTTAGAGGGTAAGTATATACATTACTTAAAATCCAGAATCACAATATACATAGAAAAAAACACAAATATACATTTTATCTAAAAAAAGAATCACAATATACATAGAAAAAAACACAAATCAGTCATGGAGATTATCAGCACAAAGTGGGACAGAGAAATAGCAGTGTATGACACACAAGAAGTAGCACTTTACTGTCATTCAACCAACAAGCCTTCGAAATGCAGGAAACTGTTATCAGCACAACTGATCTCGCCGCAGAACTCCAGCTCCCCGCTCCTGAGCCAACACGAGCAGGAAATCAAGCGGAGCCTCTTCGTGCGGATCCTGCCAATCAGTCAATCAGACCCCACACTTTCCAGTACGCGCTGGTACTGGCGCCGCTGCCCCCCGTCTCGATGGCGTCCGCCGCCCGTCTCATTGCCCCCGCGCGTGTGAGCGCGCAGAGGGGGGCAGGGGACGGGAGTGGGAGGCAGAGCGGAGGAGTTGGAACGGGAAGGGACAGAGCCGGGTCGAGGCGCGCTGGTGTGGAGAGGAGAAAGTGGAGAGACTAGTGAGCTAGGAAGAGGCACGGCGACGGCGACGACGTCGGAAGGGGAGGCGAAACCATAGCGCGGTGCGGACATTTCACGGTGACAACCCACTGAAACTTGGAGAAACCATAGGAAATTGCGTTCCCCCCATACCTGGTTTAATCACCGAACGAGGCGTTGCTAAAAAAAAGCTAAATAAACAGGCCTGGTTGTACCAACTACAACTAGGTTTGACAGCTCCATTCTAAATATAGTGTCGTTTTAGAATTTCAGAATCTTATTTAACTATCCGTCTTATTTATTTTTTATATAAATATAATTTATTTTATTATGACTTGTTTTATCATTTAAAATATTTTAACAATGACTTATTTATTTTATAATTTCTATAAAATTTTTGAATAAAAGGAACAGTCAAACATGATATTAAAAATCTAAAACCCTAATTTTTTGGGATGGAGAGAGTACATGGTAATGCACAAATGATATTTTACTTACGATGTGGTCGGCCACTGAATATGTCATGATAAAAAAACAGTAGTAATAAGAACCTCATGTTTCACCAAAGTTGTCAAAACCGTAAATTCTCGTGAAAGGTTAACAATGAATGATATTTGCCACTTTTTTAGCCCACATGAGAGCTACTGCTTATGCACCAGAGGTCGTTCCCTTCTTTATTATCCTTTTGCACAATTGAGGCCTCGGGCTTATTAACCCAGTCCTCACCCCTTTCCTGATCTCGCTCTCACTTCATCTCCTCCATCCCTACCACCGCACCCCATCGTCGTCTGCGCGCCGCCCGCCACGATGCCCTCCACCACCGCGCCGTCTCGAGCCCCGACGCCCAAGACCACCGTGGATCCATGAGCCCCGATTCCACTTGCCACAACCGTCGCCGCTGCGGCCCTCTCACAGTGCAGTGCCCGACATAGCAGCAGCGCGGCAGCCTGCCCTCGCTCTCAACCGTGCTGCCCTGCCCGCCACCGCTTCGTAGTGTCGAAGAACTCTCTGATCTGCCCTCGATTCGCCACATCTCCATCGTCGTGTCGGTGTGCACCCCTGTCCCTATGGAGAACTCTCTGTTCCGGCTCCGAACGATCCCCAATCCAAGAAGGCCAAGGTTCATATCCTCTACACCTGTTTTGAATTCAATTCATCTCGTATTCCATGAATTGGGAATGCAACAATACATTTGTTTTTCATTTGTTTCATGAATTATTTGATGTGCAATTGAAAGATGAAACTCTATTACAAATTTAAAAAGATTAGTCCGGTGCACAAAGAGCTCGGTGTTACGAATGGATATCGAACTGCTACATCACCGTGATGAACTATGTGCATATATTTTCTCAGTCTGAAGGGTACATATTTAAGTTTGACAATGCTAGGCTTATAGGCATTTCCAGCTGGAGTAGTTCCCCAAAAAATTGTTTTTTGTTGAGATCATGTTGTTAGCCTTCGATTTGTATCACGGACGCATGCTTGGGTGTTCTTGTCGTATGTAAGTTGCATTTCAGTTCCCTATAATTAGTAGTTTCAGATTCACTGATTTTTGATTTCAGAATAGCAATATTAATATATTTGATGGTCGATTACGCTTGTAATTGTGGATGATTTGCTTTTGCATCACTGTCGATTCTGCAGCTGGCCATGGCATTTGTGATGTTGCTTAGAGTATTTGTAAATATATATGCTTAGAGTATTAATTATTAGCGTATACTATATATTATAATTATTAGCGTTATATCGTGTTTGTACTCATTAATTATTCATTTGAGAGAATATATGATTTATATCTTTATTTTGAGCATACTTATAAATGGTAAAAATATTATTAATTTGTTTATTACTATTAGTTACAAATTTGACTAAGTGGCAAATCTGATTATGTGACAGATTTGATTGCAAAACTAATTTCTATATCTCTATGTTAGATGGCTCGACGTGGTCTTCCACCACCGGAAGTCATAGGTTTCTCTGGCTTTGTAGCTAGCTAGGGATTTCACCCTGATCCAAGAAATCTGCCCAAAGTAATCACTGATGTTCCAATAATAGTAAGTATATTAGTGTAAACAATTTGTCAAATACATTTGTATATGTATATTCATCATTTGTATGATTTTTAAATGTATTGTAGCCAATTGACCAAATCACTTGGCTTGAAAACTGTCTCTCGTACTTTGGGGTTGAGCAATGGAACGTCCAACACTATCATGATCTTCATAGTCAATTAGGTCTACAAGTCCAATGTCGAATTAGCTTTTCCATCGCCGCTAGGAGGAGACGTGGAAATCCTATACAAATCTCAGATGCTGGAATGAAATCACATGCGAGCCAGCCGGCGGTTGCACAAAAATATGCTGTCATGGGTTGTGTACACAAACTTCAAGAAATTGGGTACACTCTAACTTCATTCTCCTCATTGTTGATGAAAGCTAAAAGTATGAACATGATGAATGAAGTTGCGGAATTGGCTGCACGCATGGCTCGTAGGAATCGAAATGATGTGGTACTCTCGATATGTTATTTTATTACCTAGCTTATATCTAGAAATGATGTGGCAATCTTGATATGTTCTCATAATTTTTTGTGCCAATAATTACAGGTTCAAGAATATGACATAACATACGCTGCAGTCAGTTATGCATCCATTCTAACCCAAGTAATGTCTCGATTGGGTTGGTATTGGACATAGGTTAATCCAAGGCCAACACTCACTACAGATGGATATCAGGCAAAGCAGGTTGCCCGTAAGATTGAAGACATAGTGACAAGTCCAGCACAGTTAACCGTCGTCAGTAGACCATGTCATCGTAGTTGTGAGGCAAAGGAGGATGTATTAGTTAGGACGTTGGACTACATTTATGAGGTTGGTGGAATCAAGATCGGTGACCTACACTTCACCGAGTTTTGGATACAAGACCGGCAAGGCTCTTAAGGCCTGTAGTGAACTTATAGTAGTATTAGACTTGTCTTAAGTTATGCATGTTTTAAACTATATAAATTTGTATTAATTATGCACGTCGCAGTGACATTGTAATGACTTATTTTGAATTATGCACGTTTTAAATTATGCAAGTAAAAACTAAAAAAAGATTTAGTCCCAGCCTCTCACAAACCTAGCTGATTGAAAAAAAAGTTTTACTCCCGGTTGAGTTCTCCAACCGGGGGCAATACCTAAGGCTTTACCCCCGTTTGGGGTCTCCAACCGGGACTATAGCTCTACCCCCGGTTGCAGACTCCAACCGGTGGTAGAAGTCCACCTTTAGTCCCGGTTGGAGGGTGCAACCGGGAGTAAAGGTCCTCCACCAGTTGCCCTAGGGGCTTCGCACAGTTGCTCAGCTGCTCAGCGCTGCTCAACCGGGAGTAAAACCCTTTTACCCCCCAGTTCCACTTTCCAAACTCAATTCTAGTGCAAATTGGTTTGGGGAGTAAAGGTGGTTTCTTCAGTAGTGGCGCCAATGCCGCCTCAGGCCGGATCCGCGAGGGGGTGGGGGACGGGGCGTCCACCAGATTGGAGAGGGGAGGGCGCTCCATGATGGTGGGGAGGAGCACTAAGCTGCATGCCTGCTCCATCAGTATGCAGGGAGGGGAGGAGGGGCGAGCGGGGGTGAGAGAGAGAGAGAGGAGGAGGAGGGAAAAAGTGGAGGACTGGAGGGAAGGGGCGGCGCCGGCGGGGTTTGGTGGGGCACGACACTGGTGGCACGCAGTGTTGGAAGATGGGGAAGGGTTGGGAAGCGTCGAGTGACTGAGGGGAGAGGGTTGCAACAGCTGAGTGAGGAGAGATGAGAGAGTGGAGTAGTTAGGGTTTAAATTTGGTTTATATATCGACACAATAGTGGCCTAGTGTGAGTTTCTGGCCTGGGTCTGATATAACGACACAATTACAGTTTACCGCCTCGGTTAATGATTTACCAAGGATGTTTACTATATATAACTTCCTCGGTTATTGAAATGTGACGGCGTCGGTTGCATGGAGGAAGCATACAAAATATACCAATTGAAAGACAACAAGTTGTTGATACAACTCTGTAGATTGATACCAAATGTAGCATTCCAATTCGGTTGATATCAATATTTGAGAAGTATATGTATTTGACTCTAGGGACTTAAAAGGAAGAGCTCTAACACATAAAAATAGAAGGTGCGGAAAGACACCCAAGTCAAAGCGGCACTTTCCAAAGTACTTAACTCACATGCAATTTTGGCTACGGAAATTACAGACTTTCACAAAAGAAAAGATTTAAAGAATTGTGCGACACAGTAGAAAAGAAAAGACAAGAAGAAAATAGTACATAGGAAGCAAACAAAATTAAAGCCAATATATGGAAAAACAAGTCACTTTTACCTCCCTACACTACTATGTCATCTGATTTTCCATTTTGAAAGACATACCATATTATATGTTCTCTCTTTATTAGTAGGTATAAATTTAATCCCGGGCCCGATTCTGACTGGGACTAAAGGTAAAAGCCGAAAGTCTGTTCTCTACTAGTACTAGTGTATTTTTAAGGATCAGGCGAAGCTGGATAACATAGGCACAACACACATACAATATTGTAACATCCCTCAAATTTATTGAGGAATGTTAATTAATAAAAATGTGGATTTAAAATTTTCGATGAATTAATTGGGTGCAAGTCAATTTGAATAAGGATGTCTTCATTTTCTCTCCTACAATTCTTAGATTTAATTTTTGAATTAAATAAAATTCCTAGGAAATATAAAATGTTAGTGTGAGAAACTTGGAGTTCATTTGGTTTTATTTGGAGTTTAATTGTTGTGAGTTTCAAATTTGAATCCTTATTCAAATTTGAAACTAAATAGAAAAGGAGTGAATAGAGTTAGAAAAGGAAAAGGGAGGTTAGCTGTTGGGCCTCGAGCCCAAAACCGGAAGTCCACCGAACCACCTACTCCTCTTTTTCCTTAACCGCCGCGTACCCCCCTTCTTTCCCCGTTCCAGCCCGTCACGGTCCACTACAGTGCCGGCCCACTCCCACCAACCGCGCCCCGCGCTGAGCCGCTGACGAGCGGGACCCGCGTGACGCAACCCCCTGCGTCAGCGCTTCTTCCCCGTCACCCCCTCTCTTTTCCGCTTTAGTGACGCCGGCGAGCAGCCTTCCGGCGCCGCGCCGCCCATGGCCGCCGTCGCGACGCGCCAGCGCACCCTTCGGCGCATCCCGGCCGTCCACGCGTCCCGCGCTGCCCTCCGCTACAAGTAGACCGCACCGCAGCCCCCGGGGAGCTCCCAACCCTAGCCGCCGGGGAATCCTCCCCTTCCACCGCTCGCCACTGCCCGCCGGAAAAGAAGAAGAAGGGGGAGGAGAGGAGAAGACCCGGAGGCCGTCCACGAGTACACCGGCGCCGCCGCGAAAACCCGGAGGCCGCCCGTGGGGCTCCAGGACGCAGAGAAGCCAAGAACCGCGACGCGCCGGCATCCCCTGCTTCCTGTGCTGCGCACCGCCGTCTCCCTCCTCGCCGACGACCCTGCTCCGCCCCTCTACACCAACGCCTTCACGTCAGCCCGTGGCCACCGAGGTGAGGCCGTGCTACCTCGCCCTTTTGTGGACGACCCGGCCTTCGAGCCGAGGCAGGACGCGAGCTCGTCGTCGCCACCGCCGCGCACGTCGCATGGTGAAGCCGGCCTTCGTGCCGTGCTGGGAACTCTTTTGCAGGTGCCGCTGCCATCACCTCGTTCACGCGCGCGCACCTCCGCGTTCTGCCCTTGCCTCACACCCGCACCACGCCATCGCGCGAACCGCAGCCGCCGTGCACTGGCACACCTCGCCGCCGGCTTGCAAGATGGCAGGCACACGTACCGGGGGTCTCCCTGTCCACCGTTTGCACACCTTCACGACCACCTCGCCGTCCAGGACGCCGCACACCCACTCACGGCGCTGCCCTGTGGCTGGAGCTAGCACCTCGCCACCGCCGCGCCGGCCAGGGACCTCGCCATGGCCGCACCAGTTCGGAGCTCCCTCGCAAAGGGGCAAAAGCCCCAGATTTGGGTTCGTTTCTTTCCCCTTGTCGCACGCACGCGTTTTTCTGGGTATTTGGGTCACCCGCGCGCCGTCGCCGGTGCTCGCCGCCATGTGCCCGCGCGACCGCGTCACCGCCGTGGCCCCTGTCACGCCGTCACCGCGCCTTTCCCGGCCATGGCCACCTCCTTGTTGCCCGGCCATGTGCCCCTGGACCTCCTCGTTCGCACCTTGTCACGCGTTGGTCGGTCCGGGCGAGCCTCGCCGCCGGTGACCCTCTCGCCGTGCCGTCGCTCCTCTGGGGCATTCCGTCGAACACGAGGCGCCGCCGGCCAGAACCCTGGGGGTTTTACCCCACACAAACGCACACACGCACGCGACGCCGCAGACGATCCGGGCGGATCCCGTGCGGCCAGCCACCCAGGGTCGCGCCACACCCGCGCCCGCACCGTGCGCCGCCGCAGAGGCGCACGGGATCGATCCCGTGCGGCTGCCAGCTGCGCCGCCACGCGTGCAGCCACGCGGCAGCCACGTGGGCTGGCGACGGCTTTAAGCCGCCCGGTGGCAGCCTCGTGGGCAGGATGAGCTGGCCTACCGCTGGCTTAGAGCCCCTCTAGAGACAGCAGGAGTTAGGTAAAAGCTAGCCTATAGTTTGCTATATTGTAAATGCGTATTTTAATTTCAGAAATGTATTTTATCTTTGGAAAATCATAATAAATCCGTTTTAGCTCTGAAAAGTATGAAACTTCTTCTGAAAATCTTCTAAAAATCCAAACTCCGCGCTAGACTAGCGTTTGACTCTTTTTGGATCTTATTTGCTCTTTATCTTGGATTTATTGCTATTAGTAGCCGAGTTTATTTATTTAAATACGCTTCTAGGAGCTGCCGGAGCCGGAGAGCTGAACCAGGACTACGACGACGGCCTCAGCTACGACGACCACTCGTACCCAGGTTCACACCCGACCATCTTTGAATGCCCATTAGGCATGGCTATTTTAGAACTGCTAGTGCTTTATTTAATGCATAGAGATGGATATGATGAACCCATGCATAGCCTCTTTTACATACTTGTCCTTGATTGACCTACTACTGTTTACTTAAGCTAGATGATGTGCTGAGCTTGCTATGCATGTGTGGGGATTATTGTGGTAGTTTCTTGGCGTGTGTTGGGAAAACCGGCAGGAGAAGGCGTTTTGGGATATTTTGGCGGGGGTGAGCTCGAGACAACCTGATCTGGGATCGGGGGCCAGGGATCGTCTTCTCGGACGTTGCCCGAGTTGGTACCTATGGCGGGTACACCGTTTTAGGAGCACAGGTGTTGGGGATTTTTGTGATGAGTTGGAGGATATGAGCTCGCCCCGGTCTGAAACCGAGTGGGTCGCCTGTTACATGGGACTTTCGTACACACCACCTCGCCGAGAGTGGGGATAGGGCCGTTCGACCCTAGCAAGTGCGGTACCATACCTGCCAGCAGGATAGCGGGGTATCAGTGGGGGAGAGGTGGGAGTGAGTCCACCCTCTCAGTGCGACTCCCGTGTGGCCACACGAGGGCATTTTCACAGTTCTGGGGTGGTCTTCTGCGGGGGACCGCATCGAGACCCGGATGCAGGATGGAACCGTAACTCCTAGGTGTTCGCCCAGTAGGGTAGGCTCGGTCGGCCGTACACCGTCCGGGTACTATTCCGAGTTGGGTACTGGTGTACACGCTCTGCAGAGTTTAGATCTATACGTATAGCCGCGTCCTCGGTTATGGACATGCCCGTTGTTTCTCCGACTCTTATGTTTTGGGATTTCTACCTCCCCCTTATAGGATGGGTGTGATTGGTGAGCCGTGGTTGTATTCGGGGAGAGGAGAGTTGCTCCCTCTACCTCGCGGATCCGGGTGCAACCATTGAGGTGCGAGGAGTGGGAGTTCTCGCACCGACCCTAGATGGAGTTAGGTGATGGTGACGGTGATCTGGGTGACCAGATGTAACCGTATGCGGATGAGAGATATGGGATATGGTGAACTTATGGAGATATTACTCTATTTTTGCTGCTGCTGCATAGGAAACCCTACTACTACCTTGATATACTCTTTTCCCCTTAGAAATAGGCCACTTAAAGCTTGCATACGGTTGGTGACGTGGACCTATCCCGATCCTTGGGGATAGCCCCTGAGATTGCAGGGTACGAGTCCGACTACGACAACAATGCCGACGGATGGTACGACTGAGGGGGCACGACGCTTCGCTCAAGGATGCCTGTGGGAGATGCCTGAAGATGGAGACACCTTTTGGGAGATAGCTACCACTGCGTAGGCTCTTATTTCTGTTATTCCGCCGAGAGGCGGGTATTGATGTACTCCAAATAATCAGGACATGTAATAATCAGATTATTATTCGTACTCTGATGCTTTATTTCGATGTATGACTGTGTTATTTATCTGTGATGAATGCCTGTGCGTGATAGCGTCTGATCCAGGGACTATCACGAGACAGAATGCTGGGTTTTCCGATTTTGAAAACCCAGGGCGTTACAAATATAAATATCGAAGTTAAGTGTGTATGCTGGTTCATTTGACTATATTACGATTACATCGATGAACCAGCATATATACAGTTGCCCTTACCTTTACTGATGACAATATATATCTATAGCATATATATACTACATCTCTGGCACCCTCGAACATATTTATTTACTTAACTTAGGCATGTATATGCAACACAAACACACGTCGAGGCCATGCACAGTGACGATGATGTATGGATGGTCATGGCACCATGGCCCTGTTCTCCAACGTCCCGCCTTCGTCGACAGCTTCATCCTCCTTCATCTTTAGAGCATCAAACTCCGTCCGCACGGTTTGTAGGTGCGCATCTCTGATGCATTCTGAACCCACAAATCGCGCCTTGAGCGACTCCCAGACTTCTTTCCCTGTCTTCTTCTTCGCAACTTGCATCAACAACTCGTCTGACAGGCATTGGAACAGGTGCGTCCGCACCTTCTTGTCCTTGCCTATCTCCGTCTCCGTCAGCACCCTTGTCGAGTCTTCCTCCGATGGCTCCACGAGTTCCCACCACCCCTACTCCTCCATGATCGCCTGCACCCATATACTCCAACTGGTGTAGTTTGTCGCCGTCAACGTCAGAAACACCTGCCGATACCCTACATCTCCGCTCCGACTCCCGTCGACCGTCGACAGTGCCATGGATGAGCTTTTTGGTGGAAATGCTTTGTGATTGCGGCTCTGATACCAAATGTTAGCCAGGAATCATCAATCACAAGCGTGAACACACAGTGGCTAATACTAAACACAAGATCGTGCAAGAATTGGACGTGAATCGGATGAACACACGATGAACACACACGGTAACCGACAGGGCGTCGGCTCCCCTTTTCACCTTTGTTAACCACAATTCCAAACATGATTACAATATGACTGAGGCTCTAACTCACGCCTTGAACTCTCTACTACTTAACCAGTAGCTAGCAACACATGCTTACAACATGGAAACTACCATACAACACGATACAAGTTGGCTAGAAACAAACTGCCTAACACAAACGACATTGTGGGCGCGGTCACCCCGCGCCCGTCTTCCAGCAACCGTTCCCGCCAACACGTTTATTCAAATTCAACTGCAGCTCTTGCTTAACCAGCTTCACCACTGCACGTCCTCCATCCGAGAACACATTATGCTTACACCAACAATGGGGGGTGGAATGTCAGGGGCGCCACCTTTTGGGGGGGTGGGATGTCAGGCACCTCCGGTTTAGTACCACCTTGCCAAGGCTAGGGGGCCATGACCACCTTATAAGGGAGAGTATCCCTCTCCCACCAGTCCGGGCTTTTGGGAAGAATTGGGCCTCCTGTCTTATAACTGGGCCGTGAGCGCATGAACGTCTGAACCTATGGTGGAGTGTTTTTGGGCTGGGCTGGGCTCATCTGTACCCTCACTCGGTAACTATAAACATGTGGTGTCCTTGCTCAATAACCGCAATTTAAGAAGAAGAAAAAAAGATTGTATTTGAGTTTATGGCCATTTGATTCATTAGCACTTTCAATTATAATTACAGTTTTGCTAATGCAAAATTGTAGCACTGAATTAATGATGATGTGTTTCATCATACATTGTCTAAATGCCCGGGGTTGTGGAGTTGCATCTATATGAAAAATGAATAAAATCTTTGAAAATAAACATACGACATCACAATTATTACAAAATAGGTCTAATACATTATTAAAGATCACCAACTCGTAGCCATGGAGTGGCCTCATTATTTAGCAACATGCTTGGGTCAATGCTCATTGCGAAGGGTGCAATTTCACCATAACTATCATGCATAATCTTCTGACATGCTTGACTTGTCCTCGGTTCCCTCGATAGATTCTTTTCTCTAAAAGAACAACCAGTCAGGACTAAAACCCTCTGCCGCAATAGTTTGGCGTGCGAGCCGTTGGGCAGGAGGATTTAGTCCTGGTTTGCAGTTAGTCCCAATTGGTAGTTCCAATCGGGACTTATTTTACATTTAGTCCCAGGCCCGATTCTAACCGAGACTAAAGGTAAAAGCCGAAAGTCTATTCTCTACTAGTGTGTTTTTAAGGATCAGGCGAAGCCGGATAACATAGCGAAAAACCAGTTCGGCGCGCGGTCACTCCAAGCGACTGCACCACCCGTCCAGCGCGCACCCACGGGGGCTTGCTTCTCTTTCTTTTTTTCATTTTCTTTTTTTTTAGTTTTTTTAACAATTTTTTTATACATAATTTATGTGCACAACTCGTCCTTATGGAATAAGTTATGCACACAACTCGATGTTTACAGAAAAAATTATGCGCACAACTTATCGTTAGATAGAAAAATATACGCACAAGTTATTCTTCAATTAGTTGTGTATACAAGTTGTACGCACAAGTTTTGCGCGAATCAAACTTATGTTGAAAAATTATGTGATAAAATTTATAGGTCGAAATTATGCATCAAAGTTGTGTGTATAAGTTATGATATCCAAAAATAGAAACTCGTGGGAAGAAAAAAATTTCCAGAAAAGAAAAGTTAGGGGGAGGAGACCCA